>OY728163.1:1836414498-1838914498 GCA_963277665.1 Viscum album | reverse complement strand
TAATTATAGTACTATTACCTATATAATAATACTTAACCTTATGGACATCCCTAGACATACCTTAGAAATAACTCTAGGGATCTCACTAATGTTTTCGCATCCTAGTTTCCAAAGGTTATCTAAACCTTTGATTTGATACCAACTGTAGAGACCCAAATCTTGACATACATGGAAATTGCATTCATTTTTCAGAATACATAATATATAAAAAAAACAAACACCAACGGACTGTAATAGTTTAGTTTCTTTGGAAACTCAGAAAATAATCTTCTAATCATGGTGAATGATATTCTACATCTCCCTTAATGATCTTGGCCTTTTGTTTTCTTACCTAAAATCGTTCTTTATATCATGGGGAAAAGAAAAAATATAAAGGGTGATCTCAAATGCTCAGTAAGGGTAATCTTGGAGAAAATAAAACAAACCATATACATTTTATCTTCAAAACATGAACATAATATTTAAACATTAAAATCTTGTGCAATGACATAAAACATGGCGTTACTAAAGGCATAAATCATAATGGTTCATCAATCATGATAAAATAGCATGGGAATAAATAATTTAATTGTGGAATCCATTAATCATATGTTATGATTTCAATAGTATCCAAGGATTTCCTTCCAAGACCATCTTAGTTGACAAAGTCCCTTTCTGAATCGAGTTCACTCCTCGTTTCAGTCCTATAACACTGAACCAGATTAACTTACCATTCTAGCCATATCTATCTCATGAGATATAAATCATTACCCAATGCATTTGAGGGAGATATAGGTCCCACCAATCTCATAATGAAATCATTCTTATTTCTTCCACAACATAAACATAAATCATTCATCATTACCAAATGTATAAAATGGGTTTCATTAACATCATTCCATCATAACATAATCCATAGAAAAAAATGGAAATATCATCATAAGAAAATTGAAACCAATTAAATCATAGAGTCATTATAGTTGAAACATAAAAATATGAAAATAATTCCATCTTTTATGGAAAATAGTTTTGATAAAACACTTGAAATGAATTGTTGAGGAAAAAATCCTTTCTTCTTCATAAACATTTTCTTGTCACAAAATGCCAAGAAATATTAAAGGAAAATGATTTTGATGAAAATATTCATAAAATATCGTATAGTAATCTTCATGAAAATAAGTCCTTATAAAACCATAAAAATCCATTTATTCCGTATAAGATAAAAAACATTCTCCTCGTACTTTTGTTAGAAAAGTAAAAAAGTACTTCATTTGGTAAACACAAAAAAGATTCCTTCCATACGATTTTGTAAAATTAGAAAAGGGTAAAAATGAAATTAAAAAATGGAAGAAAAGTATAAATTTTATGAAAAAATTTTGAGAACATATGGACATGGATGATAAACATAACCCCTGTAAATACTTACGAATAAACAATCTTGGATAAGAATGAGATAAGAATATTTATCACTTACCTTAGATCTGATATGATTCGTATGTATCCAAAACTCCTGTATAATGATTTAAATAATGTTATAGAATTATTACAGAATCATATTCATTGTTATGATATCATATATGGTTCACTTATTACTTTATATTACCCATTCTTTTGTAAATTCCATGTTAAAAAAGTGTTTTGGGTAAAATCATTTTATTTATCGTACGTGTTTCGAAATGTTGTTCTTGATATTATTACTTATATCATGATTTAAATAATTATAGAATGTAAAACAAGATTTATGTTTAATATATATTAAATATACAAATATTTATAACAGATTGATAAATGGAATGAAATACACCGTTCCTGGAGACTGTAGGCCGTGCGTACGCATGAATACTGTTTTCATTTCCTTATTGAATTAAATGGAATTAAGTAAATGTAACATATAGGTACATAAATCCAGTATCATTTTTATGTAATATATTTCATGATTATTTACTACATATATATTATAATCATACCTGAATGGTTAATCATGGAAAATGAATCTCATCGCATTCGTGGAGACAGTAGTCCATATGTACGCACAAGCAATGATATCATTCCCATGATTGTGGTTTTGTATTGAAGTCTATGTATAATATTTAAGAATAAATATCACTTTATAATAATCGTATATAGTTATTTATTTACACAATTATATCCATCCATGTAAGGTGGTGGTGGAAACAATTACACCACGGCTTGGAGATGGTATTCCATATGTATGCATGCTCAGTGATTTCGTCTTCCGTAGGATGGATAGAAGGTGAAATAGGGTTGTTTCATATTTATAATAACATATCAGTATATGAGTGATAATGATGTTATTACTTCATAATGAAACAACTAAAGAAGATGAAGTAGAGGAAGAAATAAAGTTGAAAGAATCGGTAGCGGACATTACCATTTCTTTGAAGAGCCTCTTCTTAACCTCTTCTTAGGGAACTAATGATGGTCTTTGAAGAAGACTAGGAACTAGAGGATTTTTATAGGGAAGTTCAGAATGTGAATTTTCAGGGGTTGTCCGAGCATCAGGGCTCAATAGGGTGTGAAGAGAAGTGGGAAGGGGTGCCCTTTTTATAAGGGAGGAGAAGCGGACCTTAAGAAAACATTAAATATTATTTTATAATAAAGATATATTCAGTTTTTAATAGCATTAAATTGATTTATTTAGAAGATAAGGTGGGTATGGGTCTCAATCCTTTCAACCAATAGGTTTTATACAAGTTTATGTTTCTATTTTATCATTATCATTTAGATTTAACTATAAGTAAAATAATTTAACTTTTACCGTGTCTTTTTGTTTTCATAGACTATATGGTTAATAAAAAAACTATAACAAGCCAAACTAACCACAAGTGGAACATTATTAATAAATATATCCTTATCTAAGTCATTTGTCAGATCATTAGATTTTTAGGACTAAAATAACAATTGTTAATATAATATTTGTTTTTAAAACTATTTTATGTCAATTTTGACACTATTTGGTACATGCATTTTTTTAAACTAATAACAGCATGATTAGTTCTAAAAATTTTAATTAAATAAATAATAAAATGTCATATTAACCTATAAAATTAGTGAAATTCATAAAAAGTCTAAAATGACATTTATTTGGGTATTTATATCATCAATTATGTTAATATTTCATTAATAAGGTAATTACTTCATCATCATTATGTCATAAATAAATTAAATTATTTAATTTCTAAAAATTATAAATAAAATACCATTATGTATGAATTATTTTAAGATTTATAATGAATATTTATAGTCGAATTTATCTTTTTTATAACCTAATTTTAAAAATGTTTTATTTATTAAACATTGATTTTAACTATTTTAATTCTTCTTTAAATTAAATAATAATAAATATCCTAATCTAATCCAAGTGGACCTAAAGGGTAATATTTTATCCCTAAGGTTGTTTTTGGTCGAAATAAACTTACCCAATAGAATTATTACATGTGTTTGGGAAATAATAATATCATTTTTACCCTTAATTACCCTGTTTATTTTTAACTGTGGTAAATAAAAGTAAAAAGCTACTATTCACCCAAAAAAAATTATCTTATTGAACCACATTTTAATCCTTGATATTAACCATGTCTCTAGGATTTTCTAAATTCCACTCATAGAAGCAGTAAAATTAAGTTTTATGTAAATTTTCAAATTCTCCTAGGAGGTGGGTAAAAGACGGTAAAACATTCAGTAAAATTTTTATTTATCTAAAATTATTATAAAATGAATCCAATGAATTAAATTGAATTTTTATCGATATTATGTATCAATTTTTACCTAGAATAAATTTAAATAAAATAAATAATTATTTAAATAAAATGTTGGTTTTTAAATAGTTACAGAGTTTTTTCACTATTCATAAAAATTTGAATATTTTCTGAAAAATACCAAAAATTCACCCTAGGAAAATTTCAATATTCCGAATCAAAATATGATTTCCATTTCAAAATATAAAATTTATAAAATTTCAAAAAGTGGGTGTTACTATTCATAACAACAAGTTTATATAACATATCTTTTTTAGTGAAACTCGGTATTGCGTGCAACACACGCTATCGTGGAAGGTCACGATTGCGTGTAATACAAGTCATGATAGGGATTCATGTAGTGAAAGATCTTTTTGGTGTAGCGTACAACACAAGACATAAATGAAATTAAAAAGAATATTTTTCATAAAAGCATGGGGTGTTACAGAATGTGCGCAAGATAAGATGGTTGAAGTTGATTAATGTTTATGACTGTAACACAAGGATGTTTTTATGGAATATTTTTATTAAATATTTTTTATTCGTCAAAATAATGGTTTATATGAATTCATGAGTTTAAATGAACCATGGGATGACCTTATTATAAAAATAAAATATTATCATAGCTAGTATGTTAGCGGGAATAATTATAACTATCTTATGACAATGCATTATGAACTCTTTAACTATCATATATTTATAAAAATATACATCCATAAGACATTTGTATTTTTGAGTAAATTAATTTTTTTAATGAATTTAATGTGATATATACGAGTTATATATTTGAAAAAATATTTTTTATATTTATCCAATGGATATTTTAGTCATAGGGTCTGAATAGAACACTATTTTATGTATAAAAACCCATTTTGATAAAAAGGATACTTTTACAGATCTGATTGGAAAAACCATTTTAAATTAAGATTATGTGACATTAATAATTTTTTTATGAAAACAAAAAAAATTATTTTTATATTGGACATAAAAATATACTTCGGATAAATTTATAATATTGATTTGATAACATTCATGTTTTGATGAATAGTAAAAATATGATAAATTTCAATAAAAAACAAATTTATTCATGAAGAAAATTTATATGGATAAATGAAAATAATATATGGTGTTAAAGAATTAATATATTATATTTTTATCATTTAATATAATTTATTTCATTGTGATTAATTTGACATTTAATTCCTTAATAAAAACATTTCAATATGTTGGAATGTTTTAACTTTTAAAACTTGTTTTTCATTTCAACAATGGGATTAATTAGAAATTATTGGTGGACAATTTTGTGATTTGAATTTGAAAAAATGGATTCAAAATTTGGAATCAGTAGATCTTCATTATGTTAATATGCAAATTTTATTTTTTGGCATTATGAATAGTATCTTTGGTAATTATTTTTATTACTATGGTAAAAGGTCAATAAATAATTTAAGTGTCAAAATAATATTATAATATTACCTTAACACCTATAAGAAAACAAATTGGATGAATAAATTTGACCCTTTTAATCCATTTTTTGATATGGAATCACTTTATAGTGACAGAACTATGAATATGAAATTAATTTAATAAAAATTAATGAATGTAGAAAAATGTCAAAATCTCATTTTATATAAGTATAATTATTTTATTATATGGATAAATAAGAGATAATATCAACTGTAGATATTCTCTAAAACTATAAAAGAATTAGAAATATCATGTTAATTTATTAATAATTTTTATAGAAAAAATAATTACCATTAATGATGAAATAGTAATGATGTAAAAATTATTTTATTAGTATAAATATTAAATAAATGAATTTTAAAATATGAAAATAAATATCATATGAACTAATTAATGTTATCAACTAATTTTCTAGGTACCTATGATATTTTATAAAGGTATTAAATAATTTTTTTGGAATTTATCATATGTGTAGATTTTATTTATAGTCCAATTATTGAATAGTGTCAAAATTGATAAAATTGATATTTTATAAAAATAACATTTTATAAATTGTTTAAAAAGGATAAAAATATTTTAAAATTACCAAGTGAAAATTATAAGATCTATAATTTCATAAAATATTCATTTATAGTCAATTAACACAATATACGTATATATTTACAACTCTTAAATATTTATTATTTTATTACCATAATTAAAATTCAATAGAATATCTAAGTGTCATTTTAAATAAAAATTATTTAAATGACAAAATATGTTTTGAAAACATTATTGGATAACGATATTACAACCCCATATCATCTCATATTTGAATTTGGGATATTTTGAATGTTTTTATGTGGGGTTTAATTTTTTTTAAATTAATATTTTTGAGATTTCCAAATGTTCCCTTCACCAAAATTATAAAAGGGAACCTCCACCCTCAAATCTTAACTTTATTTTGTGCCTTTAATCTCAGCCACACCCTGAAATTTTTCCTTCTCAATTTTACTTATTTTAATTCTAGAGGTTAGGGTCTTATTCAGAGACCAACTCTGGTGCCCTAAGAGGAAATCTAAAGGGGGCAGGTCAAGGAACATGTAATCTCTTCTAGAGATTCATTCAAATTAAATTCTTCTTCTATATCCTCTTCATTAGTTGTTTCATTGTAAAGAACAAACATAAGTGTCTCTAAAATAATGATATGTTTTTACAAATATGAAACAAACCTATTTCACCTTCTATCAATCCAATGAAAAACGAATTCACCATGCATGTGTACGTACGAATTAACATCTCCACTCCATGGTGTAATCTTTTGTTGACCACCACCTTACATGAATGGGTGTAATGGTGGAAATAATATCTATATATGATTATTATAACCTTACACCAACGAATTTCAAAATAATTATATAAATGAAATGAATTAATAAATATATTTTAAAATATTACCATTCTATAACTGATATACTATAACTTAAAAATAATAATAAGAACTTTTCTGACAAAACAATCATAATAACATAAAGACGTTAATACTAGAATAATGAGTAACAATGAAATTTTTCTAAAAACCCATTGAAATTAATATCCTAAATGTTATCATAAAAATGACTTTGATTTTTGGAATAAATCATTAAAAATATTTAAATAATTATACAGGTTTTTTGGATATATATAAAGGATAACAGAGATATGGTAAGGGATAAATTATCAAATCTCATTTTTATCTGAGAATGTTTATTAATAAGAATTTACTGGGGGTTAGTTATCATACACAACTATGATTCCTAAATATTTTATTCAAAATATTCTTTATGTCCTTCTATAATTACTAAAAATCAATTTTACGCATTGGTATATTTTTACTAAATGGTATGAATGGAATCATTTTTCTTTTTCTCTACATTATAGATTTTGACTTCTGAAAAAATATATGAGATGATTTTTTTTAACATGTTCAACATGAACCAATTTTATGATTTCATAATAGAATATTTCTTTGAAACTATTCATACACGCATACATGGTTATTTTAAAATAAAATGATTTCATCATAAATTGTGTTGCATTTTTAGGAAGGAAAATATTTCTAAATAGGAAAAAACATTTTCCGCACGAAATAATATCAAGTGTTTTATCAAAATTATTTTACACTTAAGATGACACTCTTTAAATATGGTAATATTTTTATCCCTCTTATTAATTCTTTTGAATTTGTTTATTATTGAATATTATTTAGTAAATCAATTTCTTATATATCAACTTTTATAGAATGATGTTTAAGAACTCCATTTTATTTTCAAGGGTTATCCCATGGTGATTGTTTTTATGTTTTTTCAACACACATATGAATGGTTTCATTATGATATGGGTGGGAACAATATCTCCCTATAATTCATTGAGTAAATATTTATATCTCATCCTATAGACATGACTCGAATGGAATGTAAATCAGGTTCAGTAATAAATGGATGGAATGAAGAGTGAACTTCATTTAGTAATGGAATTTGTATGCTATTATGGTTTTCTAAATGAGCTTTTAGGTAATAAGAAATTATTATCTATGATTAAGTGTGTATTCAATAAAATTTCATGTCTTGTGTTATGAATATTTGGATGACATTTCACTTTTTTGATTTATCCAAATACATGAATTTATGATCTTTTATATAAAGGATAAGATTTTCAAATTTTATGTTCTTATTAATAGGATATGATTTGTATTTCCTTCATTTACCCTTACAAAGAATTTGAGCTCACCCTTATAGATGTTTCTTTTCCCCTAGTAATGAAAATGGTATTACATAGTATATGTCAACAAGGAGTCTAGTTATGAAGAAATAAACAGAAGACAATATAGATGTTTTTGAACACTTCATTTATCTCTCATAGATTCCAAAGACACTATACATATTAGGTTCTCTGATGGTTTTTTATATGTTGTAATGAATATACATCAATTCTGATGTAATGTAAATGTATGTAAAATATGGGTTCATATAATGACATCTCAATAAATTACCCCCAGGTAAAAGAACAATGGTATTGATTCTTTTAGATGAGAAGATCATGGTAGAATATTATTAATGAGGATAAACCAAATTTCCGGTATTTTAGGATATTCAAATGATAGATATGTAGATTATGATGTAAGTGAAAATTTATTATCTTTCTCAAATGATTGTTCAACAATATATCCATGTTAAGAATAAAGAGGTATATAAGGATGATATAGAGCCACAATGGATTGATAGTAATAATTGTGAGTATAACCTTTATCATGATGGAATGATATGGTTTAGGAACTGTTTATGTGTTCTACCTATACCAAATATGAAGAATTATTTTTTTGACGAAGCTCATGGTTCTTCATTCTAAACATATCTAGGAATTGTGGTGATGTATAGATATTTGAAAGAGTTTTTCAGGTGGGATAGAATTTAGCAATATGTAATAGATTCGGTATAATGGTGCTTGATATTATATTATGTTAAGGGTGAGATACAATATTCCAATTGGATTTTACATCCATTTCATAAACAAGAATGGAAATGGAAAAACACCAGTATGAATGTTTTTATTTCCATCCCCAAAACATCCAATGTGAATAATTATATATGGGTTATAATCGATCTCTATAACATGTTAGAAAACATTATAACTATCAATAAAAGACTATTATAAGAATTATATTTCATAAAAATACATTATTTACATTTTATGGTTCCATAGAGTACAAAATTACAATATGTATGATCTAGATCAGAGGATTGCTGCAATGTTACAATTAATTATTAATGAATCTATTTGTATGGAGCTGATATTTGATATTGTGGTTCATCCTTAAATAGATGATAATTATAAAAGTAAAATTCACACCCTATAGATTATGTTGAGATCTTTTCATAGGAATTTAAATTTTGTTGGGATATATAATGTCCCATAGTTGTTGTTTCATTAAATAATTTCATTCAATAATTAATACAAATTGATACTTATGATTCCCTCTATGGAAATAAATTTATTTATCCAGTATGACAAACTAAATTTATTGAATGAAAGGTATTTAGTATTTAAATCACATTAGAAATAGAAAAGAATGTTAAATCAAATTAGAATCACATCATAGGGGATTTGAGTTAGTAAAAAAATTATAATGAAAACCCTAGTTATGATATCTACTTTTATGTGTGTGATATGGAGTATATGAAAAAATATAACTTTTGAAGAAGGTTATGAGAGTTTAAAAGAAATGGAAAACATGAAATAGGTACATTAATCATTTTGAAATTTTTTATTTTATCATTATCGGAGTCTATCAATTGGAACTTCCACTAATTATTTATCATGTCCACAATGTGTTCCATGTTTCTATCCCAATTAAGTAAAAAACAGGCCCATCAGAAGTACTAAACTCACAGGTCATACACTAGTAGAAAGATAAAAGTTATATGGAACAACAAATATAGATTCTGGATTATATATAAATTTTTTTATGAAACACGACCACTCAGTTGAATATAGTTTTGGGTTGAAACAACAAGTTTACGGATGCTACATGGGAACAAGAGGATATGATGGGGAAAATATAGATTCACTTATTAGTACCAGAGTGAAAAATGAGAGGGAAATATTAATTTTATGGAATGAAGACTAAAAATCGATATGTTCTTGTACAATTTTAATTGAATTAAATTTCTTAATAGATTTCATTACACGTAGCACCTTGTTAATCTTGCACTTCATGCATTATTGGTTTAATAGACATTACACATGATACCGTGTTTTAAAAATACAAAAATATATTATTATTAATGTCATTTAAATGTGACAATTATAACCTAGCCATTAAAATTATCATTATTAATATTAATAAAAAATATTAATTATTAATTCTAATTTTTTTATATAAATGAATCATATTGAATATAAAATAATTTATTTTTAGTAACGTATTTATATATTTCGAATATACTAATTTCGAAAACATGTTTTTTATTTCATTCTATTATGATTAATAAAATTAAATTTTAAAACATTAAAACACTAATTTGGTAATAGATAAATAATTTTAGAAATTAAAATTTAAAAATATTTTAAAGATAAATTATTGGGTTTTTTGGAAATGTTTTATTTTTTGATCAATAGTGAAAATACTAAATTTAAATGGAAACCTATATTTTCATTTAATTTATTTATAAATTAATGTTATAATTTAAATGTATTTAATGTAATATTATTTAAACTAAAAATATATTAATCCATGATAAGTCACTGTAATAAAATTCATATTGTATTTATATTAAAATATAATTTAATTTTTAGACATTTTCTTAATATAAACATGTTATCTCATCGCATCTATGTGATTATTTTAAAATTAAAATTTTCTTCTTAACTTATTGGAATTTCGAAAAATTTATTATATATTTTTAATTTTAATAATTTATATTATATAATAAGGTTAACATAATATTTTATGAAATTTAAAATTAATGAATGAAAAAAATCATTTAACACATTAATGGTTAAAATTGAATTATCATGGGTTAAACTAACAAGATATATGTTAAAATGCCCCAAACATTGAATAAATTATATTTATGGTAATATTTTTACCTTCAAATTTATAATTTTATAACATTATCCATTTTTTACAATTTTGGAATGTGAAAAATGTCATCAAATTTTTTTTTTGAAAATATTACAAGTCTTCAACTCAACACATATATAAATTGTTAACACTTTTCCACTCATACTATCTCCATAAAAACAAATTTTTTATTCCTTAACCTGACAATATAACATAAAAAATTATAAATTCTCAACATATAATCATTTCTTTGAACCTAAATCTTTCATATGAAGGCTTTTTGTGAAACCCTAATGATTATACCCAAATAAGGGGTCACATTCATTAATGAGTGTTTTTTTTTTCATCCTCATAGAAAATAAATTCTTATTATAACATGATTATTTAATATTATAATAATCTTACTTATACAATTTTTTATGTTATTTTCATGACCTAAAATATTATATACGTTCATTAATTGGGTTATGAGATCGTTATTCGTGTGTATAGTCGAGTATCACTTAATGAAATGATGTCATTCAATTTTCAAATTCCACATTTCAAGGATGTACAAAATGAATGATTTATTATTATATATGCATTTTAAGAAATTATTAATCATTTCTAATTATTATATAACACATAACATCATTTTTTTCATATGTGGAAGTACGATTACATCACGCGTGTGTATAATAGACTACCTCTTAGTGAAGTGATACGATTCATTCATTATTTATGTTGAAAATAATAAGAATGGTTTTAATAAAATATGTTACACATATGATATTATAATGATTATATAATTATCATATATCATTTACCATTACTTGTTTTAAAATAACAAGAAAATGGAAACAACGTTCATTTGGACAAGTGTTATAGGATCTCCATGAATGGTGTTTTTCAATTTATATGAATTAATTTTTTAAATAAATATAAATAAATATATACTAAATTTATATTATATTTTTAACATGGATAATATTATAGGGATTATAGATCCATTTAATAATTGGGAGGAAAAAAATAACATCCCAAAATATATTCAAAAAAACCAAGTGGTAATTACCTAATAGGTAAATTTAATGTGGAATTGATTACAAATAAGTAATAAGAAACCATAAGAAAATTATATATTCTATGATACATATATGAATATATTATTAATTTATTTATAATAAACATATTTTTATTATATTGGATTTTTTATTATGTATGTTGAATGTTAAGACATAAGGTAATATATTTCTATATAACTTTTATTTTCCCTGAGACAAAGGCCATATTCATGACATATTTCTTCATGTAGTGTATATACGGCTGAAACATATATTTTATTATTATAAAAAAATTATGGTGATTTATGAATCAATTTATGTACCCATGTTATACAAGGTTTACAGTTTCATTTGTGTCAATGAAGTATGGGATTATTTTTCCAGAATTTGGTTTATTTGAAACATATGTTCTATTTATACACATATATTCATATACATGGTGTATATACATCCACATTGACATGTAATATCATGAATTTATTTTTCTTTTAGATATATTATCTTATATTTTTTTGTTATTCTATCATTTGAATTATGATACAATCATTCAAAGGCTGCAATGATTTAATGTTACAATGTCATTGTTTATTGAGATTATTTAGGATTATGGTTGTAATGATAAAACAATATGATTAATATCTCTATAAATTCATTGATTTTATTTTCTTATAGTTATAAAATATATTTTATTGTAAAAAGAAAAATTTTCCACTCTTTTGTTACATGAAAATTTGAGGAAAAGTTATCAATAATATAGAAATTAATTTTTTTTCTTTAGTCAAAAATATTTTTTCATCCTAAATCATGTTTACAAAATTGTTTCCAAATTTTTTTCTAATATAATAAAAAGGATTTAAGAAATATATTTTTAATCACATTGCAATTTTTAAAAAATATTTTGAAAGGTATATTCATGTCATTTTCCAAACAATTATTTCGGAGGTTTTACATAAATTTCATTATGAATCTTTGTATTAACATGTATGGCATGATAAAAACATCCTGTTATCAAGGAAATTATTTTCATTGAATATTCCTTAATATATTTTCATTTATATTTTCAAGAAATAAATGTTTAGGTTTTTTATTTTTTTAGATGTGTTTTTGAGGGAACTAATGGTATTTTACTCATGTAATGATTTAAATGATCAATCAAAATCCTTTTCCATATAAGATAATAATTATTGAAGTTATCTATACATTACTTGGTTTAGATAAAATAATAAAATTATTATTATGTATATGAATAGGTTATTTTTATGAAATAATGATGTTTATGAAATCATTTTCTCTTCTATGGGTAATACAATAAATAATTTCTAATAAAATAAATTTACATTTGCACTGGATACTTGATGATGAAATGATGAAATTATTATGAAACTGATCACTATTATAAGTTTTATTATAAGATGAAATTATAATAAAAACTATTTCATTTCATGGGTTATTATATGATAAATTTTTTATTATCTTCTGCAACATAAACATTTTATTTCCATAATGTGACAGGTTGGGATGATAACCCCCGCTAATGCATTGGGTAATGTATAATGTCATATGAGTTAAAAGGGTACATGTGATGTTATCGAAATCATGAAAAATGTTATAGTAGAGTTCATCC
Organism: Viscum album; assembly: GCA_963277665.1. Classification (NCBI taxonomy): domain Eukaryota; kingdom Viridiplantae; phylum Streptophyta; class Magnoliopsida; order Santalales; family Viscaceae; genus Viscum; species Viscum album. The sequence continues at coordinate 1,838,901,046 of OY728163.1, read as the reverse complement.
CAATATATATGTGGGTACATGGGTGGTTAGACTATTCCTAACATGTTTTTAATATCTTGGTCAAAGCCTTGACATAATATGATTTATGATTAGGTGTATATCGAATGACTATGTCTTATGCCGATGTTATTCTCTTGAGGATCAGGTTATTTTGTTTCCTTATTTTCTATTTTATGAACATCCAATCATTATTAAATTACACTATAGTATTATCTTTGATTTTTAGGTAATGGTTTTCAAAATCTGTACTCATTTTTTCATATCTTTCTATTCATGTAATTATTTTACATCTACATTTTTTTCCAAATGGAGTATACCAGCTTAGAATATACTAGACATCATTTCCCCTATATATGAATAAATGTATTATATATGATTTAATAATTAATGGTTCATGTTAGTTTGGTCATATTGGGAGATGATGTATTCGAGCTATGAACCAGTTTTTTCTTGTTCCCTATTTCAAAAGGGAATAAATTGTTATGATACACAATAGTGTCTCTATTTATTATAATGAATAATTTTTCCAAATAAATAGGTAATTTCTATGTATGATAATTATATGTATATATAGTTTTCATAATTAAACCATAGTATAGTTTCAATGAAAATTGAAGATGTATCATTCAATGGGGTGTCAATTATATTTTCTATTGACAATGTGTATACTAGAAAATATTCTATCACAATTACTAGTGTATCAATTGGAGAAATTTTAGAATCTTATTCCAAGTGGGTTTTTATATAGCGATTTCATTTCATCCACTGAAAGTGGGAGGAAATATTGATATATTTTATCAATTAGTTACCTCAATACCATAATGGATATGATCATATTTGGGAATTAATGGATTATTAGATCATGTATTACGATTTGTAAAAATATTAAGGGTTTAGTATTTTTTTTTAACATGGTATATTGATGAGTTAGTAACACATTAAAGGGTTACTAGGACTATCATCTCTACTTTATATCATTGATTTACAATTTTAATTTATAGACAATTTTACAATAATTGTTTAATAGGTATGACTTATCACTACTTTAAATCCTAATTTGTATTGTCATAATGAGTGGACTATCTTGATAATGAAGGAAATGTTTTGAGAGTTTATTTTTGGTTTTAGGATAATAATGGGTAGATAAAACACATATTGTGTGATTTTTATTATAGTAATTGATATCATATCCATTATTTTGGAAATGATAGTGGCCATTCATTAATAATAATGGATATATGTTGATAATGACTGTTATGAAACAGCTAGGTTTCCCTTTCCCAATTTGGTGTCGATTCATACTAAGAAAGCGTATAATTTTCTAGAGTTTTGGATGGAGGAAGATAAAAATAATATGATTTATGAGAGTTAGAATAGGGTACCTCTAGAGTTATATTTTAGAGTTATTTTTAACTTTAATTATTCCCCTCTTTAATGGTAGTATTGGATATTCTATTGAATTTCTATTTCCTATAGAATTATCAAGAATTAAAATTAATTGGTGTATGTTTGTGAGGATTAATATTAATTATAATTTCCCTAAATTTTTTAGAATATCATTTATTTAATTCACATGTCTTATATTCAGGGATATTTTTATAATGAACCCCATGAAATTTATTAGGTAGATTTGGATATTATGGGTAATTTTCATGGGGATGTTGGTTGGGATTTAGGATCATTATGTAATGATGTTGTAAAAACATTTCATTACCATGGTTCATGAATTATATAATATTTATCCAATATATGTGTATATGTTGGAAAATGAGTCACTAATGAATTATTTGAATCTTTGGTAAATTTAAATGTAATTTTTCCTGATATTGAGATTCTTAATTATAATATTCAAAAATTAAATTAATTTTGTTTGATTTATTTTGTCCCGTTAATGGAATTATTATGACTCATAAGAATTTACGTAGGGGTATTTTGTTTTTAGGGATAATGGATTGTTCCAATGATTAGTTTGGATTATCATGGGCATTAAACTTCTAAAAGGGATATATTGTAATGAATTCTATATTCAAAGATTATTACAATGAATCATTAAAGAAATTATGATTTCAAGAGATGGATAGAGGGATGATAATGGGGTTGCCTTGAGATTTTAAAACCAAAGATCGAATCTTGGTTTTCACAAAGTAATAATCTATAAGAATTTTTCATGAGGATATTGTTTTATATGGATTTTTTAGTCCCATTATAATGGGACTTGACATCATGTGTATTATGTGTCATAGTTTATAGTGTGATCTGTGGGGTTTTTGGGTTTCAATATCTTGATGAATAAGTATGGTGAATATGTTATGAGGTGTGTTTATTGAATGATAGTATATATTCTAATATTACATAGGGAACTCATTTGTTTAATTTTAAATAAAACCTCAAATGTATATCCTATATAAACATAGTTTTATTGAAAGGGTTATTATTGAGGCATTAGGGGCTTGTGTTTTTTTGTTAATCATATATGAGATTCTAGTAATTCTCATGATAGGGGTAGTATAGAAATTTTATACTCAGTAAAAAATGTTTTTTTTTCATGGTTCTAACCACATGAGTTCTATATCACTATAGTACCACATATTTCCACTATTTCATTTTTTGAGTGTTCCATATATGAAAATTGTGGGACATGGAAAACATTATGATTGTTGAGGTATTTAGTTAAACTTATGGAAGAACTTATTGAACTCGATGAATTGTTATTAATATTTTTATTAATTTTTTATAACTATGACATAGTGAAATAAATGAAAATCCATGCATATATTACATATTTTATTGATAAAAAATAATAGGATTTTCCCACATTGTAATTTATTTTATGGCGTAATAAAAATTTAAAATTTGTGGATGAATTCAGAAATTGAATGAAATTTTATTTATTACATTAATATTGACTCTATTAATATTATCTCTATATTTTTAGATTCAATTTTAACATAATTTTTTTGGAAAATTTTAAACTAAATGAAAAATATTTTTTTAACAATACCTGGATCTCATGATTGAATGGTGAAAATTGGAAGTTACCTCAATAATATAATAGATTTCATAGAATAATGATCACCACACTTTTTGTGTTATAACATTATCTATAATTATTGTACTAAGATAAAATTTTTCTAGATGTTATGGAACTCAATTGATTTAACCGATATGATAAAATGTTTTAGTGGGTATATGAGAAAATGGAACTTAAAATGTAATATATTTTTGAGGTATTATTCTTCATGTACCATTTTTGGTATTTCAAACCATATCCCTCTTCTATTCCATTTATTTGATTTTTCACATCTATATATTGTTGAACATGGAATTATAGGGGTTTAAACAATGAGATTAGTTCCATTCTATTTCCTTAACCATTATGAAGAATTTTTTAAGAACAAAACCCTATAAAGAAGGATCATTATTAACACCTTGAATCATTATTATTGTCCACGTATTTTCTACATGACTTCAGTAATGATTAATTGTATTCTTCTATACTATTTTTATTTTTCTACTTGATAATCTAATAAATGTGGGGAGATGATATTTGGTTATATGATTTTAATCATTGTTTAATAAAAATATTTACCATGGGGATTAATTTGCATATATAAGTGTTTTCCTTATTAATAATCAATCTAATTGGAAGTCAAATAAACAATTTTTTAATCAATGACTAAAATGTGATAAAAAAATATGATATTAAAATTGAAGTTTATTTATTCTAGAGCCTAATCAATAAAAAAATTTACTTCAGTGATTTGATTCATGTGACCCATGAGACAAATCATTTTCTCTAAATCTAATAAAAATTGAATAAAATTATATTTTAAATATTTAATGAAAATAAATAAATAGTACTAATTCAGATGGCAGATATTAAACAATAATTTCATATTTAATTTAATTTTCTTCTATACAAAAATTAATACATCACATAATAAAATTACATATGTTTAAAAATGTTTATTTGATATATTATTTCTTGTTTTTCTAAATATATGGGGTTTAGTGGTTGAATAATTTTGGTAATATTAACTAAATATATTAAAAATAATTAATATTGAAGAATGATTAATTAAATGGTAGGGTTGATCAAATATTTTCCACCATATTTGTGTTTTGGACGTTTTTTTCTTTTGTTTTCTTTTATTCTGAAATCAACTAATGAATCCCCATAATATTGTTCATCTTTTCCAATTCATTCCTTTGTCTGTGTAAAATATAATTTTTTACACAATTTATTTTCTATTTAAGAGATTCCCTAAGTCATACTCTACTTATTAATAAAAACATATTTTGAGATAGAGTGTGGTGACACTTATCACTTCATACACATTAACAAGGAGGAAAGTCTTTTATTCAACAATTTTTAGGATGTGCATAATATAAATTTTATTAATATAAAATTTAAAAAATTTAATTCATTTTTATTCAACCATAAACTTCATTATGATAAATTAATTAATTTATAGAAAACTAGGTAAAATAGTTTTTTAACTGTTTATTCGTATAGAGGGTTACATTATTGAATTCATTAGGGAAAAAAATAAAATAATTGAGTAAAAATATAATATATCCTTTTATAAAGAACATATGGTTTATCTAAATATTTTCTTGAATCCCATCATCATGATGCCAAGGAAAAAATGGGATACTTTGATTCATTTATGCAGTTCATGAAGACATTATGGTGCTAGATGCGAAATTGAAAAATCCTTTCTCACCCATAATGCTCATACATTATCCTTATGGCCATCCCAATTTAACATGACCACAGTCTTGGTCAACTGATGGAACAATACATAAAAATGGAAACACATATTTTGAAATTTCCTTTTTAACCATTGTCAATCATTACCAATGTTTTTATTTGTGGGATCAAAAACAATAACATCTATTTTCAAGAAGATAAAGAAAAAATCATACGAGATAATGTTGGAGTTTGAATAAGGGATCATAAAAGTAATTATATTTGAAGATGAAAAAATGGTATAAATCATCAAATTGTGGTAAAACTAACCACTCATCCATAAAATTCACATCTAATAGAGAAGGATTCTAAAATAGATTAATGGGATACCCTCATTCTTATTTATGCACTTCTATTAAATTTATTTTTTATGCTCAATATAGGAGATGTTATTATGTATATTTCTTCACAGGTACACAATTATTATATTAACGTAATTATAACTAGTAAAAGTCACATGTGGTTTTTTCATACCATATAATCTATATATCCAATTTGATTGGGGTTATAATTATAGTATTTCATTGAAATAAGAATTAATAACACAACAACTCATGGGAAATGACCTAAGAACCATTTCTATACAACATATTCAATTAAATGTTTTTATTCATTTAGTAAATTAGTAGGATTAATTTTATTTTTATAAATTATATAATGTGAAATTTGGGAGATAATATTGAAAACTAAAAGATGTAGAATAACTCTTGTATAATCTCTCCTTACAAATTTTTATCAACTATACTTATTTAATTTTTATTTTAATTAAATGAATTGTAGCTAAATTTAATTATATGATGGTGAAATAATATATAGAATCTATGGGGTTTTTATGAACATATATAGTCACTTAATATTCATCCATTTTTTTATTTTTGAACTTATTTGAAGAGAGTCTATGTAATTATAGAATTAATGGATTTGATATGATTGTTAATTGGTAACATTTTTTATGAATTTTATATTCTATCAATGTTAGGAATTTTATAAATTTTGGTGATGTTTTCCTATTAAAAATAGATACAAATAATTATCACAATATTGTGAGGTATTTTAAACCACTTTTGATATAACATTAATAAAATTTAAAACAACTTTTTAGAAAATATTAATTTTTTGCAACTTGTTTTAGGTATCTTTAAAGTTAACTAATTTTATATTTAGAAATCTTTTTTATATGAATAAGGAAAATATTTTGTATAAAACATCATAACATAATATATACCTTTACCTGAAACATTTATTATCATATTTAATCCTAATAATATCTTATTGGGTTTATCTATAAAACCAATTAATTGTTCCCTACCCACATTCTCGATTAATATTTTTATATCGATACTTATCATTTGAGTGTGATGGAATGGATTTTCTTGTATATTATTTGGAATTTTGTTCATTGAATGGTGTTGTAGAGTTAGTTTAAATATTATAGGTATTTGATATTGGGAAATATAAATAATTCACATTTTATTACACATTATCTTTATCATTATTTTATACATAAAAAAATTAAGTTGAGAATAATTTATTTTGTTTGATAACATTAATGAATCATATCTCCATTACCAATAACATAGATGTAAATTCATTTATTTATAACATTACATCATAATTTTTTATTTAGTTTAAATTAAAATAAAAATACTATTAGTTGAGTAATAAGATTTAATTATTCATTTGATTCACGGATTGACCAATGACCCATGAAAATCACAATTTTTTATAGTGTTTCACATTTTTATATAGAATTGTGTCAGGTATATATCTTATTTATATAATTTTATATTTATGATACTGAATTTAAATTCCAATATCATCTATTTGACAATTGCGTTTTTGAAATGACCATACACACCAACCATTGACATCAAATAACATGGAAATATCATAATTATTATAAAAAACATCTCTCTCATATGGAGGTAAAAATAATGATTTCATAATTCAATGATGAAATATTATATTTTATGTATGAAAATAAATGTAGTATATATTTAGTTTCATTGAAGAGTGGAATTAATACCTTGTGATATATGTAGTTATTTGGTTATATAATTATTTTTATGATTGAAAAAAATAATTCATCAAAAAAAGTCAAAGTAAATTATTTCCCATAAATGATGAATTTTTTTTGAATAGATCTATGAAAATTATGTCGTTATTGATTTTTGGTTGAATTGGATATAGATATTGGATTATATCCATTTAATGAAAATGTTTATGAGTGGAGATGTTGATAAATATTGTTTCTATTGAATAAACAGTTACTAATAATTAATAAAATTTCCACATGATGAAATGTACATAAAAAAGTAATGTAATTTTTTTTTGAGCTATAATTTAAAAATAAAATGAAGTGACTATTATTATAATTCTGAGTTATTTATATTATCAAATATTAAAATTATATGTGGGATGAATTATGAAATTCACATTTATGATTGAATTCTAAAATAAATGGGAATTATTTATCATTTCTACAATTCCAACTGGATCCCTTTGTTTGATGAGATAAATATGTCCATGAATTCAAATACAGACTGTAATCTATTGAATAAAAATCACAATAATATTTTTTATAAATACTTTAAATCCATTCCTAGAAATTTTTTAAATATTTGTAGATATTAAAGTATATCATCCATTCAATTGGTGTGATAGTATGTTCACAAGGTTACATGGTAAAAAAGAAGGAAACAATAGAATACATTTTTTTGGAAAAATTCATCATATATTCGTTATGAAATATCAAACTATAACCCTCATATATTCTATATAGATTTTTTTCCATAGTTTTAGATGTTTGGTCATTGATGAAGGTGTGTTTCAGAAACAATAATAAGCCCATTAAACTACTCCAACCATTTTGGATAAGGTTGTCTTATTAAACTAATATCTTCCTAGAGGGATATTGTTGTCATCATCAACATTGTATTTTTTTTTCTTCATGTAATATTACATTTACATCAAAAAATCATTTATCTTAAGTAAATTTATTTTTTTCTTATATGGTGGTAAAGTTAAATTTCATATGGGAGATCCACTTAAATCATTTTAAACCCTTAATTTTGAAAATCAACTACACAATGGAAGCTATACCCATAAAAACATACATACTATTCATAGAGGATATAATTCCATATAAAATAAATTAATTATTTTAAAAACCTAATAAATATGTATTCCTAAATTTTGATCAGTTAATTTAGATTTAATTTCTATGGATATGGATTGAATAATACATTAACTATGTAGTCATAGTTCATTAAATCATGTGAGAGAACATTAAACACCACATCTAATTAGTTTTTTTAGAAATATAAGTTAAATCCATTTTCCAAAACTCAAATAATTATCATCTATTATATGTCGATTTATTCTTAATTTTAGATTAACAATTAGTTTGATTTTGGAACACAAGCCATGATAGGTTCCATGATTGGATGTTCGGAAGTTAATTATAGGGTCAAAACATTTTTTTATTTTTTGTCATGTCTGTATTCATTCAATTTTTTGGATGAAAAATACTTTGGTATTTTATATTTATTTATTTAAAAAGTATGTATTAAGGAGAATTAAAAATTTATTGGTTGATTATAATTATCATGACTGGCAGTATTTGTGTTTTTAATGAAATAATGTTTTTTTCTTTTGTTAGAAATTGAATCAAAAGGTCTCAAAATAAATTTTTTCACCACTATAATTTCATATAATTGAATATTAAAACCTATTATGATCTTTTCAATTAACTTCTTAATAATGATTAAAATCAATTTCAATCCCAAAATTGTACACAGAAAAAATAATTAATCATTAGAGAGTACATGTGAAAATGATAATAAATATGTTGTTATTCTTATATTAGGGGGTGAATTGTGGCAGGATGAAATAATTAATTCCATGATTCATTATTTTTATAGAGGTTATAATATAAAATATTTTTTTTATTCTATATTTCTATGAACTTCTTATACCCCTAAACTACTATCCATATGTCCGTCTATATTTTTTACCTTAATTTGACTATGTTTTGGTCCTTTCTATCTAGAGATCGACTCTTTTTGATCCACAACTATAGCAATTTTAGTGATTCATTTTTCATTTTTAATTTATTCTTTGGAGATATTATAACAAAATGTTATTTTTTTTAATTTTTCGTTGTTTTTATGGTGGGTTTTATATTATATGACATTATAGATCTTCGATGGGTGTACATAGAAAGGGATTTTGTATTTTGTGTAAATTTTACATGTTTTAAGAAGAATATATTATGATGGGGGTTAAAATAATATCATTATATAATATGTGAAAATTACTATTTTATCTTGTTTTTCTTTCTAATAAAGGTATTGTTTTACCTATATAATTATATAAATCGTACAAATAGAAATTTAAAGGAATTGGTTGATTCACATTTGATATATTGGAATCTATGATATTTATAATTTTTGGTTATTTTTGTTAACGTGACAACTATATGGTTTATACTTTATGTTGTTAACGACATTGCATGTTGTTCTTAATTTTTTGGGAATAAATTTCAAAATACTATTACTTATAAACATTGGAATGTAATTTTTATGTCGCAATCCAGAATTAATTTTTTTTGGGTTATATAAGAAAATATACATTAATATAATGGAAGGATTAATGATGAGGTTATTCAAGGTGACTTTATATTTAACATTCCCATGATTTATACAATATACATGTTCTTCATTACTATAAATAGAGTGTATTTATAATGATTCATTGTGTTTGTTATGGAAGGGTTATTCTAGAGTTGTTATAGTGTATTAATATATGGTAATGCATACAAGTTGTGGTTTTTAGCTATTATAGTGGTTGTTGTCTTTTCATCAAAGCGATTTTAAAATTTGACAGGTTTTTTTTCAAGAGATTATTATAGTTTTTCCTTGTGGAATAGAAGATGTACTATATTATGGTTAATGGTAATGTGTGATGGGATATTATTGATACATGGTTTTCAATAAATAGAAAATTATAGTTTTTTCTATAATTTTGAATATAAATTCTACTCAGAACAATAATATCATCAATAAGACATTTATTATGTGTAGTGTTATATGAGGAATTATATTATATTAGATATTAATAAATGAGTAATATACAAATAATAATGTGGTTAGAAAACATTATTTTTATACAATTTTGTTATTGATATGATAAAATGAGAATCTATTGATAATTATTATTATTATTTCACGTGAATTGTTGGGGTTGGGTTGTAAATACTGTTATTATAGATGAAATTAATATTCAATAGAAATGATATAGTGTCTATTAGGGGTTATTATACCAATTTTCGAGTATGGACTCTTATGTTGGGATTGTGGGTGATCTATTATATCAATATATTCTATTCTATTTTCTTACATACCACCATAAGAGATTGATAAATTTTCATGGTACCATATGGATATTGATTTTATATATTCTTTCTAGCATCTATATTATATAAGTAACATATTTTAGACTACAACCTCTTCCAAACTCCCTATTAACTCATTTCTTAGGATGCGATGTATTGATGAAATGTGGGTATTTATAAAAATAATATTTTTTCGATATATATTTATATATATATTATATGGTTTTTTGGTTGGGAGTTTGATTCATTGTAGGGGCATGCATGGATAGAGTAGGACATGAAGTTGATGACCATACTGTTCTGGATACCCTATAGTGGTATAGATGTGATACGTAGTTTTCATATGGTGAAATGTTTTGATACTATGGAAACATGGATTTTTCATTTTATGGTGTGTGTGTGTATGGATATGTGCATATAAGGGGGGTGTTAATGAATATGACATCTTCCATTTGGGTGTGGGAATAAGTAGACCACCGGGGAAGGAGACTAGTTGCACCATATAGGTAAATGTTAATTTCAGATTATGTTACTATAAAGGAAAAAAATTGGGGTACTGTTAGGTGGAATCATTAGTTGAATACTGACCAATTATAGGAAATATATTACTCTAGTTTCTAATAACATAAAAATTAATACCAATTTCTAATATTTTTATTGGAGTTCGTTGGAAGGAACATAAAGAGAGTAATTTATTTCTAGCATATAAAAATATATATATTAATAAATTTCATATGTTTTCATGTGGGACTTATCAAAGAACAAAATCATTACTATCTTAAGAAATGAAATATCTATTAGAGAATCTTTAATATCAATTTTGTTATTTTTTTTTGAAACCATAGTTATGTTTGAAATTTACAAAAATTGTGGATTGGGATTCAATTTATATTATACAGTGTTCCTGGGTATTTTTTTCTATGATTTTTGAGTGAAATGACACCAGTTTCATTCTTTTGTCAATGAGTGACTTTAATAAATCCATGAGTTTTTTAATGTGGTATTTAAGGGTCACAGTCATCATCCCTATCTAGTAATAATGGGTTCTAGGCAGGGTAGTTAAAGACATTTTTTCTTGGTCAATTATTATTATAGTAGTTTATATATAACGTCACATTTACATATCTTATATCTCAATATTCAAATTTCATACATAGTTGTTAGAATTTCATTAATACCCAGTCCATTCATATATATATATATATAATCTAAATAGAAAAATATTATTTGCATAAAATTTCAATCATTGATATAATTCTTAAAGTCATAGTTTCCTTACAGATATTTTCAAATTAAATAACTATTTCCAAAAATATATACAGCATCACAAACCTATTTATTCCTTAATAGAACCATTCTTAGTTATATCATACATCAAACCATTTTTCATGACCATGTAAAAATAAAAATAGGAAAAGAGTGATCTTAGAATATAAATATGATTTATCATGGGAGGTATCAATGATCACATTAACATAAATGAGAATAATATTAAAAAGACCCGATTTTACTTTTTCAAATCAATAATACACATATTGAAGATTTGAATCATATTTTAGGGATTAAATATTAGTTTTTTTAGGATATAAATCATAAGAGAATTATTGAAAATGTAAAATTAGTTAATATCATAGTCATAAGACATTGATTTATGGAATTTACATATAAATATGAAATCATTTCTTTAATAATCAAGGGTTATTTACAATTCTATAATTTTAGAATGGGTACACTCCCTAAACCATCATAGTAGTCAAGGATTACTCTCAAACTATTATAGTGGATCATGACCTTCACTGAATTGTGTTCACTACTCATTCTAGTCCTTTTTATCTCATGGTAAATTAAACATCTCACAATGAATAAGAGAGAGGAATAAGTACCATATATGACATAATGAAAATCAAACTTATGTGTGCCATAGTATCATAATGAAATCATTATATCAAAACCCATGAAATAAAATTTGCTTCATAAAAATTTCGTTATATAATAAACCATTGAAATGAATTAGGGTTAACAATAATATACAACTTTGAATAAGTGTAGCATAGGGAAAAGAAATGGGTTTCATAAAAATTGTGTAAAACTATTAATAATATATATAGTGAAAGAAAACTAATGGTATTCCAAGATCATATCCTAATATATCATAAGTGAAATGTAAGTTTTTTCATTGATAAACGAAAATACCATAAAATATATTTAAACATTATTAGGTAATATCCATTCATTTTTTTGAAATATTTATATTAAAAAAATGAAATTAAGAGGGGAAAATTTCATTAAAAGGAGTTATAAAAATATTTAATCGAATCCTCAAGGGAACAAATTATTCATGTTGTTAACAAAATGCATTCATGTAATTTAGGTGAAATAAAATTATTTCCATACTTATTTTGATAGAGGAAAAACTACCACTTTTTTAAAATGAAAATAAGATTCCTTTCAAACATTTTTGTAATAATTAAAACATGGTTAAAAATCACTATAAACAATAACAATAGAATACTAAAAAATCTTATTAAAAAAATTTATAAAAAACATGTACATAAAATAAATTTTTTTGACTAAAGTGATATGTAAATATGGTTTTATTTAAAAACATATATTAGGTATCATTGGTATATAAGGTATATAAAATGAATGGGATACTTTTATTTTCATTAAATAACCACGGGATCAGAAAATTTAGGAGTATCTTAAGATATGCTGCATAATATTTCATCCATGATATCGTAATCTTAAAAAATTCTAATATACAATGAAACTACATCGTAAAACCATTACTAGTTTCAAAAAAAATTAATTGTAAGTCACATGATGTGAATAAAATTATATCAATATTTAAATAAATTTAAATGTAATAAAAATAATCATAAAATAATTTCTATACAAGTATAATCACAATAGAAATGAAACAAATGGTGTGTATGGAGGTGTCCCACAGAAATAAATGTGAGACACAAATCCATTACATAATGTCTATCATCATTCGTATTCATTGGATCCTCATATATAATAAATATATATTTATTATAAATATATTATATAACCATACTCATATATATTATACTATATATGATTTATTTATAATCATTTATCACCTAATAGTTTACACTTTTTTTAAAATCAATATTCTAGGTTACATCTACTTCATTTTACATGTATATTCTAGTTCTGTAGTTACAGTCATTGTATTTTGATCATGTGTATAGAAGATAAAAATTTATATTCCTTATATTAATATAAAATAAATACATTTATACATGTTTATATTCATTCATAAAATTGAAGATTGAAAATTGAAATACACCTTTCATGGAGATGATATGTCGTATGTAATGATGAATGATGTTTTAATTTTAAAATGGATGGATACAAATAATGGTATATAATAATTCTACCTTCTAAATTAATTATCCTATAATTTATATTTTATATATTGATTAAATTCATCTTTATTAAAATCTATATGATGTATAATTTAAAAATAGAGAACATTTCATTGTAGAGGTGGAAGTCCACGGATACACACAAACAACATTATGATTTCCCAAAAAAAGGATGGTAAGTAGATTGATGGGATTTTTTAATTAAATAAAAATAATTATGTTATAAATAAAATATATGTAAATTAAACCCATCATAATACCAATCCATAATATAGAGAAATGAAGAATTATTTATATCGCTATGTGGAGATGATCTGTCATACATATACATGAGTGATACTTAATCATACCATTTGGTTGCAAAAATGGTTTATAATCAGTTTATAATAATAATAATAATAATAAAAGTTAAAAATATTTATGAATCTAATTTTATTATTTTATGATAAAATCAAAGAGTATGTGGAGTTAAAAAGAGTAATATAGAATGTGATCGGTTAAAGAGATTACCTATTATTTGAAATGACTCTTTTAAATCTCATATAAGGGGATATCTGATGGACTTTAAGGATACAAAAAACCTATATAATTTGTCTGGATAATATTATAAGATATATTTTTCTATGTTTTTTAATGATATTAACGTCATTTTTATGTGAATAAGTACTGGGAGAGGTGTCTTTATGTAATTGAGGTGAAGGTCACTTTTGAATTTTTCAATATAAATAATAATAATTCTAATATCAATAAATATCTCTCCAAATGGGTATGTATTAAAGTATAATGTACGATTCTGTTGTAATCCACTTAATAAATTTAATTTATAAAAATTTACTTTTTTTTAATCCTTATCAATTTGAATATAACATAGTTCCAAATTTTTAATTTTAACTATGGATAAAATGTTTTCAAAATGATGGGGTTGAATTTTACATATAATCTGAAATTTAGACCATAAGTGAAAAAATATGACATTTGATGCCATATATAATCCTATTTTTACACTTTTTCTATTTTTATGTTTAATAGAAAATTTAATAAATTATTATAAAATATCAATAATGTCCATTTTGAAAATATTCAATTAATTTTACATAAAATACATCTTGAATGAATATTAATTCGAGTTAATTGTTTTAATAAAATAGTAATATGTCTTATAAACTTATATATTATTGGGAAAACAATAATATTCTCAAATTATATCACTTTAAATATTTTAAAAACACATTATTTTATTTTTCCATTAATTGATTAAATATTGATTATGCATTTTATGCATTTAAGGTAAAAATATTATACCTAAAAAATATAATTAAAATAAATTAATGAATATAATTTCCCTATTCAGATATGAATATTATTCTTCAATAATAAACACTTTTTACCGTATGTGGTCACATAATGGATATTAATAACTATGAGTGGTAAATTTTGTATCATTGATTGATTTATATATTATGTACATCAATTTCATTTGAATACTTCAATTACACCACTAAATTTTGAGATAAAGGTGATATAAGTATAATTAACATCATGAAATAAGATTTTGGACTAAAATATATGACCTTAGAACTAATTTTTACGAAGATTAACTAGATTTAATCATTACCAATGTGATAAATTGTACAAATGTTTCTATTTATATTGACTACAAATTATAAAGGACTATTTTAAAAATTTCAAAAATAATGATTTAAAAAAATGAATATATTTTTTCAAATTCATATCCTATAATTATAATAATTTAATTTTAATATATGTTTACAAAATGTGATGAATATATCTTTTTAGAAAAAAAAACATTCTTTAAGCACAAAATCAGATATATTCTTATCACATGACTATAAAAGTATTAGAATAATTATAATAAATTTATTTATTATATAGTATATAAAATAATATAACATAATTCAATAATATTGATAAATTTAATTTATTAATTCAACCTCCCATTGCACAGAATAAAATAGTTTTGTCTGGAAAATGCAATTTTACTAATAAAAATATATTTTATTTTATATTAAATTAAATTTTTGGTTCCATTGTGGGTAATTTTATTATAAAAAATATAAAAAAATATTCCACTTTTATTTATTAAAATATAAATTTGGTACATATAGTTTTCATAAATATTAAAAAAATTTCAAATAACTAATAAATCAATCATTTTATAAAATTTATAAAATTTCAACTAAAGATAATTTTGTTATGTTTCATTTCAAAAATAATTTTAATCAAATAAAATAAAATTTAGAGTAGTTATAGTAATTTATCATTATATATTCTCACAAAAATATAAACTTTATTTTTTCTGAAAATAATTTTTTTATGAATAAAATTATTTACTAAAAATTAAGTGAATATTTATTATGAAATTATCAATAAGTTTATATTGAGTATTAAATCTATATATAATTGAAAATTTGATATCCTTATTAATTACATAAAATTTAATGCGTGTTTATAACTCTAAGAAGTAGGAATATTATATTATTATAACTCAATTCATTTAAATTCAATGTTGTGTGTAATTTAAGCTATCAAAGAAATAAGATTATTTAATTAAAAGTGTTTTATAAAATCTCATGTTATTGAATTCTCTTTAATTTAATAAATTATGTACATATAATATTAAATTATTAATTGTAATCAATAGATTTATATTTGACATATATTTTGTTTAAAACCCACAACATAAAATGTGTGTTTTAATAAACCCCTTAAAATGAGAGAAAGTAAAGTATGATTTTAAGAAAAAATCTAGGATTCCAAATATGATAAAATATGTTGCAGGTTAAAATATACACATATTAGGGGTAAATAATTCTATTTTATTTATAAATTGTGATATAGAATATGTCTATGAGAATGTTAACAACCACAAACCATGAATCAATGAGTGGTTAAAGTGCCAATTAATTCATATGAATAGAATTTTGTAGAAAATTATTGTTTCTTATAATCCTTTTAATATATTTAATGCATTCCTTTAAAATTTATTATATATAAATAATGAAATATAATTACATTAAAGGTATAATTTCATATTTTAATCCATTATCACTAAAATATTTCATGTTTATTCTAAAAAATGATAATTCAAGATGAATTTCTTATACTTGAATAACTAAAATCAACTTATGAAATATCAAAAAGTATATAATGTGATTCTTCCTACCATTTGGTATGATATGAAACAAAAGTTTTTTCTTGAGGTTATATAAATACCTAAATTAATAATCCATAAAATAATACATTTAACTCCAAAATTTTGTAGAATAAAAACAATGTTTCCACATAGATAATTTCATAAATAATCATATATCCCATATAAAAATATGATCATAATATCTACTAATGTTTTAATGTAAATTGTTATCACATAACTTTCAACTTATGTCTTTTAAATTTTAACAATATTAATCCAAAAAATCATTCTTATCAAATCACATTTCAAACAAAAAGGATATAAATACCTAAAAAAGGAAAAAACACAAAATTTCACTAATCACCCTAATTTATTAATATACAATCCTATAATAAGTTTAACTTTATCAAAATATGGTGAATCATGAAATTTATAATAACATATAATGTAATCAATAATTTCACTATAAATAACTATGAACGTATCATATTGGCATTGAATCAATTTTTATCTTTATAGATTATCTATATCCCAATATCAAATTGTCAAAAATTACATTATCATCAGATCATATACCCACCATAATGGCTATTTAAACCTCAATAGAATATTCAAATACAACCGCCTAATCTATAAAAAGGGGTTTTTATGCTATAGAACATACAATGAACCTTTATCATAAAACCCCGGATTATATTAATATCATTTAAGATAACCACACATGAAAACATATATTTAAATAATATTAACACAATCCCTACTCATTAAAAATGTTAATAATTATTTAACAATATACATATATCATAAAATGAAATAAACAACATCAATGATGACCTAATATATTTTTAAATGAGAAATCAATTTTAAGGTTACCTATAATAGGGATTTCAAATATCTCTTTTTCCCAACTAAACATTTTTAACTCCACTTAAAACTCATATTGAGGTTTATCTTTTCCCTTGATCATGTGTTCTCACAAAATATATCCTTTGTGATAAAACACATTTCAATGATATTATTAACATTAACAATATGTTTTCCAATCATTATTAAAAATCTAATTCACAAAAATCGAAATAAGTTTCATAATTTTATAACCAGAATATAATTTTTATAACACTTACGAAACATAATTCATGAGAAAAAAATACATAATTAGTTTTATCTTCTGATATCCTTCTTAAATAACTATGTGTGATTCATCATCTTATTCCCCAATACATCATTCCTAAAATATGAAATATAATGATTTTTATAGGATTCATAAACCACAATTTAATTATGAATGTTAGTTTTACATTATGAAATACTATTAAAATTCCCAATACCTTTCACACATCATTCTTAGTATATTCAAATTCATATTTAATAAAATTAAGTATACAACCATGATCATTCCTTTTTTGGATTTATAACTATCATATAAACATTAATAATTCCTATATATTCCACATTTAAAAAATATAAACCATATTGGTGAGAAAAGTATTGTTTTCAAAAATGTTTATTAATGTTATTTATAGGGGGATATTATTTAAAATAATAATCTGTCTCTTTATAATAATTTTGATGCTCACAAATACCCTTAGTTATTTTCTAATGATTTCACTTAGTATTTTTCAAGAGGATATTAATTTATTTTACTTATGAAATAACGAGAATTTATTACTTAGCGCAGAATTTGTATTAGCGCGTTCTGGAATCACTGTTCATAACCTACGTGGATAAACATAGAGTAAGGATGAAAATCATGTATACTTTTTGAGATAAGAAAAAAGTATGGTTAAACAACCCTACGTTTTGGTTTTCAGCAAAGTATGGAAGGAAAACCGTACGTAATTTCTAAAGGTTACATTTATTTCTCAAAAGTATAGTTCATCAACCTTACTTTTGTAAACAACCATACGTTCTTGGAAAAATATTTATTAAGTGAAGGTATGGATCTTTTACCGTACGTTTTAATGTTGAAGAAAAAGTATGGATGATCAACCCTACGTTTGATATCAACCTTACATTTTCAATACTATGTTTGAAGACTATGTTTTCAACCATACGTTTGAAGACAATGTTGTTAACCCTATGTTTGGAAGCCATGTCATAAACCATACGTTTGGCGTCAGAATTTTCGGCAGACGATTTTTATGTACAACGATCAGTAAGCTGATTTCTAGGCGGATTTCAAGCCGGATTTAAAGTCGTTTTTAAATTACGACTTTGAATTATTCAAAGCCGTTTTATTAATGGATATAAGATCAAATTAAAAGGAGCTTTTTATGTTGAGTCTTAAGGGATGTTACGACTTCTCTGTAAATTCAATTTTTTGAATATCGCGAATTAGAAGGCGACTTTTATAGATCTAAATGTGCAGGAGATATGCTTTATTATATATGCTCTCTTTGATACACAAAAAAGTGATGTGATCGATCTATTATTGAAAAAGGTGGAAAACAGAGATTGAAACTATTCATGATTGATCTACTGATTCAACATGAGTGTAAAAGATTTGTTTGTTCAAGAAGAATGAATATGATAGAAGACTCACATGTTCTACATCAAATATCTTCTACAGATCTACTACTACTGAGGTTGTGAACTATATCTCTATATATACTACAACTGGATCAACTCAGAACTACGTTGTCTTGAAGATCAATATTTCTAGATACTTTGGTCCCTCTACTTTCAATTTCATTATGTTGCAATTGTGAAGATAAACAGGAAATTTCTTTCTGAAATTATTTTTATTCTTGAGTAACTAGCTTCTCGTTCTCAGCTGTGTAGGTTCGTGTTTGAACAAGAAGGTTTTTCCATGGATTGTAAAGGTTTCAACTGCCTATACTCAGTTGTGAATCGGTCTGTGGAAAAGAGGACTAGATAGTGAAAATCACCAATCTTGTGGGGTAGAGCATTTTGGGAGTGGACTAGGGGCTTTCTGTTCCCCGAACCACTATACATATTTGTGTTCTTGTTTTTACTTTTTCCGCTATACAATCAAATCTGATTAAGATTAAAGGACAGCACTCGTTCAAAATAAGAGTTATTGAAAAATTGCAAATGACACAATTCACCCCCCTCTTGTGTATAATATGTAGATTCAGATCCAAAAATTGGTATCATAGGAGGAGCTTATGATAGAATAAAGCTAGATGCATTTAAGGATTATACAATAGAGCATTATGACTGATACAAGAGAAGGTATGTCCATGGTTAGAGCACCATATTTTAATGGATACAACTATGGTTGCTGGAAATCTCTTATGATAATATATCTGAAAAACCTCAGATATAGAGTCTCTTCAAAGATTCTGACTCCTTATGAAATTCCTGAAAATCCTGAGGCATGGAGTGCTGCTATAGAGGCAATGTATGATATGAACTCAAAGGCTATGAATGAAATTATATGTGGTCTTGGACCGGATGAATTTGACACAGTATCTCAGTGCCCGACAATATATGAGATGTGGAAAACAATAGATGTGGCATATGAAGGAACATATAATGTAAGGAAAATGAGATATTCAACTACAAAACTGAAATTTGATACTTTCAGATTGATTGAAGGTGAGAGCATTACCCAAATGAATGGGAGATTGACTGAAATTGTCAATAACATAACTACTCTTGGGGAACCTATCAAACAGGTTGATCAAGCATTAAAAGTACTGATATTACTTCCTACTAGATGGAATGGTATCTCTGCTGCAATCAAACAATCAACAACTATCAAAGATCTAAATATGATAGAGCTGATTGGTACACTGATGATGTATGAAGCTGAAATGCTTGATGAAGCTAATGAACATAAAGTGCTTACCAAAAGAGAAGATATTTTCTTGAAGGCAACTTCACTACAAAAGAATAGAAAGATGAAGAGCAAAGAAGTCATAGCTAAATCAGAAAGCTCTGACTCATCCAACTAAGATGAAGAGCTGGCCAAACTAGCTAGAAAATCTAGAAAATTATACAGCAAAAAAGTGGCTTCAAAAAATCCTTTAAGGGAAATAATAAGGAAGTGAGATGTTATGAATGCAAAAATATGGGACATATCAGACCCGATTTCCCACAATAGAAGGATGCAAAGAGGAAGAAATTATTCAAAAGAAATTACTTTGAGCAGAAAAACAAAAAAGCTATGAAAGCCACTTGGAGGGTATCTGAAGACTCTAGTAGCTCTTCTAAATCAAGCTCAGAGAAAGAATAAGTCAATCTAATGGAAAACATGTGTTTCATTGCAGAAACTGATGAGGTACACTCATATTACTCCTCTGAATCACATTCTGAATCAAGCTACGCAAATAGCAAACTAGAATCCTACATCAATATGCTTGAAGAAAGATATGACTCACTATTTAAGAAACATAAGTCACTGAAAAATATACATAAAGCCTTTTTTGATGAAAGAGACACAATGGTGAAACAACATAAAGAATTAACTGATAAATACAATTTGATTAACACTAACTATGTTAATTTTGAATTAATAATACAATCACTGGAGGATGAAGTAGAATATTACAAACAGGCTGCATTGGTTTTTACCAAAGGATTGAATTCATTAAATGAAATTCTTGGAAAAACTATCATTAAAAAGTAGAGATTTGGAATTTGCAGTAAAAGAGAAAAACCAAAGCTATATAAAAATTATTTTGTTCCTAGCTCTAAACAGCTTAATTGTAATTTTTGTCGGGAAAAGGGACATGTAGCTAAAAACTGTTTCATAAAAAATCCAAAAATTTGTGGTATTAAGAAATCCTATGTTTCAAAAGACCTTTATGATTCAGCTAATTTTAAAAGAACAAAGTAAATCTGGATACCCAGATCAATGCTAGCTAACACTCCTGGACCAAACAAAATATGGGTACCAAAGAAATTTGTTTGAATGTCTTTGCAGGTAGCAGGACAGTAGAGAAGAAAATAAATATGGTACATGGACAGTGGCTACTCAAGACATATGAGTGTAAACTCATTGAATTTTTCTTCACTCAATCAAAAGGAAGGAGGACTTGTCACATTTGGTAATAATGCCAAATGAAAAATCATTGGCATTGGAACTGTTGGAGATCCAAAAACAGTCTCAATCAACAAAGTATTTTATGTACATGGACTAAAACACAATCTGATAAGTATCTCTCAAATTTTTGATGATGGATATACTATTGATTTTACTAACAATTATTGTACTGTTTTTAAAGAGAAACTGTTTAAATTTAAAGTACCAAGATTTGAAAATGACTATACATTGGATTTAAATTCCTTGTGTAAACAACAAGTAAAATTCTTGACTACTAAAGTAAGTGAATCCTGGATCTGGCATAGAAGACTTGGTCATTGCAATGTATATGTTTTACATATGTTATCCAATAAAAATTTAGTTTCTTATCTACCTTGTCTCGAATTTGAAAGTGACGGATTTTGTGTGCATGTCAACTTGGCAAGCAACACAAATCATCCTTCAAATCTGTTAATATGGTTGCTACATCTAAACCTCTAGAACATATTCATATTGATTTGTTTGGACCTTCAATAGTAGCAAGCTTGGCTGGTATTTTATATGTATATGTTTTAGTTGATGACTATTCAAGATTTACATGGATTTTCTTTTTGAAATTAAAAAATTAAGCATTTACTTTATTTGAATGTTTTTGTAAATCTGTTCAAAATGAAAAAGGTTTCAATATAATCTCATTAAGAAGTGATCATGGTGGAGAATTTGATAATCTATAATTTAATTCTTTTTGCTCAAATATGGATATTAAACACAACTATTTTTCACCCATAACACCTCAACAAAATGGGATTATAGAAATAAGAAATAGAAAAATTCCAGAAATGGCTAGAAGTGTGTTAAATGAATATAGCCTACCTATATATTTCTGGGAAGAAGCTGTGAATACAGATTTTTATGTAATTAATTGAGTTTTAATTAGAACTATTTTGAAAAAGACACCCTATGAACTATGGAATAAAAGAAAACCTAAAGTAAATTACATTAAAGTTTTTGGATGCATGGTTTATATCTTAAACACCAAGGTTAATCATGGTAAGTTCGATCCAAAATATGATGAATGTATTTTCTTCGGATATTTTTCTACCTCAAAAGCTTATATAGTTTATTAAAAGAAGTCAAGGATTGTTGAAGAATCACTTCATGTGAAATTTTATGAATCTGATCCTTTTGAGAAAAGGACATAACAAATGGATGAACTTGACTCTAATGATAACATAATACTTGAGAATTTAAAGAATGATTTTGAAAATGATATAAAACAAATTCAGTCCAGTTCAGAAGAACATGATACTGAAGAACCTTTAAATATTCTACCTAGACAGTCCATAACCCTAGAGAATCATCCTTTAGAAAATGTAATAGGTAATTTAGAAACTGGTGTTCAATCTAGAAGAAACTTAGGAAACCTAGTGGAATCCTCTACCCTCCTATCTCAACAAGAACCCAAGACTATAGAAGAATCTTTAGATGATAAAAGCTGGGTAATAGAAATGCATTATGAATTAAACTAGTTTAAAAGAAATGAAGTTTGGGATTTAGTTGAAAGACCTAAGAATTATCCTGTAATAGGAACCAAATGTGTTTTTAGAAATAAACAGGATGACCAAGGAACAATAACTAGAAATAATGCAAGATTAGTAGCTAAAAGATATAATCAAGAAGAGGGAATAGATTATGATGAGACTATTTCACCAGTATCTAGGTTAGAAGACATTATAATCATTTTATCCTATGCATCTTATATGAATTTTATATTATTTCAGATGGATGTCAAATATGCCTTTTTAAATGGATATTTAATGGAGGATTTTTATGTTGAGAAACCTCCTAGTTTTAAAAACTCTCAAAAACCTTATTCTATTTTTATTCTTAATAAAGCTCTTTATGGCCTTAAAAAAGCTCCTAGAGCTTGGTATTAAAGATTATGTTCTATTCTTTTGAAAAAAGATCTTACTGTTGGTATGGCCGATCTAACACTATTTAAGAAAATTGTGAAAAATAATGATTTATTGGTTCAAATTTATGTTGATGATGTAATCATTGGATCAACTAATAAAACTATTTGTCATGACTTTTTAAAATTAATGCAAGAATAATTTGAAATGAGTATGATGGGATAATTAAAATTATTTTTAGGTCTTCAAATATTTCAAAATGATTTTGGAAATGTTTTAAATCCAAGAAAATACATTATTGATTTACTTAAGAAATTTGTACGTGAGAACAGTAAGACATTTACCACTCCTATGTGTACTAATATGAAACTTGAATTGGATGAAACTGGGAAATCAGTTGACAACAATTTATATAGAGGTATGATTGGTAGCTTGTTATATCTTACTGCTAGTAGTCCAGATATAATGTATTCAGTATGTCTTTGTGCTAGATTTCAATCAAATACTAATGAATCCCATCTAACTGCTATTAAAAAAATCAGATAATTAAAAGGAGATGTTATTTAATCTCTTCTTTATCCTAAAACTTCTTATTTTAATTTTATTTCATATTCAGATGCTAACTTTGGATGTTGTAGATTAGATAGAAAAAGTACATCAGGTACATGTCACTTTTTAGGAAAGTCCTTACTATCATGGTCTAGAAAGAAACAACATTCAGTTGCCCTGTCAATAGCTGAGGCAGAATATGTTTCTGCTGGTAGTTGATGTGCACAAGTGTTGTGGATGAAAAACACACTTATGGACTTTGGATTGAATTTTAATAATACACCTATTTTATGTGATAATATGAGTGTAATTAATAATTCAAAAAAATCCTATTGTTCTTTCTAGAACTAAGCACATTGATATAAGGCATCACTTTTTAAGAGATCATGTTATTAAAAAAGAATTATTTTTAGAATTTATAAATATTGAAATTCAATTAGTAGATATTTTTACTAAACCTCTTCCCACTGCAAGGTTTGATTTTATTAAGGGGGAGCTAGGTTTATTTAATTTTTTAAAAAAAAATTTGGTAAATTCTATTTTGTTTATTGAATACTATTTATATTTTTCTTTCTTTCTTCATATAATTTTTTTAATATATATAATGATGAGTGATTACACAGGAATCAAGGCTAGCAGAGCCTTTTTGACTTCTAAACCTTTTCACTTCTATCAAAACCCTTTCGAAATCCAAAAATCGCACTTCCTCTTCTGAAACCCAAACCTTAAATCTTCTAAAAACCTCACCTGCAAACCTTCAGAGACTCTCACTGCAGTGGTAAGGACTAAAAGTGCCAGTGAGGCCAAGCCGATAAATTCCAAGAGACAATGCACTGAAGTAAGAAAAATCATACAGGGTAAGGTAATCGATCTTGACTGGTTATTTCAGATGATTCTGTTGTTGAAGAAAGCATTGTCATTTCAGAATATTGAACAGATGTTCAATAGTGAAAATATGGAATTTCTATATGATGTAGAACATAGATACTTCTACAAATCATTACAGTTTGGTCTGGGAGATACCGATGACATTATGATGGCTAAAAATAGGATAAGGATTTCTCAATTTCTTCAATAGAGATTATTCAGATTCATAACTGCCCTCATGAGGGACTTTTTCATTTTGAATTGAAGAATATAGGAGATTCTGTGCATTAATCTGAAGACATTATGTATTTTATTTTTGGTACTAAGACAATAAAGAATTGGTTTGTTAAGGATTTGGAGCCTGATTAGAAGATTTTGATAAAATTTATTCAGACCAGAATAGCTCCACGAATGGCAGAAATAGAGAATATTTTGTACCCTGATATGTATATAATGTTTCTCTTGCTAAGTGATATTAAGTTATACTTTCCGAGAATCATGATAAGGTATCTCAGTTATTGCTGTCAAAGTGAGGCCAGGTTGAATTTCTATCCCTTTGGTAGATTTATTTCTAAGCTGCTGTTTAAGAAAGACATGGTGAGATTAGTGGATGCAAGAGTTAACTGTCATCACAGTAATACGTTTAATACTAGAACATTGAGAAAAGTTGGATATTTATGGAGCACAATTAAAGGAAAGATTTTTCGAGTAGGTGGAAAGGAAGACTCAAGGAGTGCTCATGCTCTACCTGCTAAGTCCAAGGAGGGAAAAGCTGAATCCAGAGTCAGCAATGTAGGAAGAAGGATTCACTTTGAAGTGACAGATGTTGAGGAAGACAGAAGTCAGGAGGGACTTCATTCAATAAGAAAAGGACTACTGAATGAGGAAGTTCCTTCCACTACTTTGGAAATTCCAACAGAACATTTATTTTCTTATTCTTTTGTGAGAGAAGATGTTGCTGATAAAGCCATGGAATATGTTACTAGGAGAACGGCTCTGGTAGAGAAATCAGGAACAGATTATTGATGATGTTGAAGTTACACTTCAATAGGAATAGGAGTAGGAGGCAGTGCCTTGTGACGAAGTGGACAGACCTTAGGAAAATTCTGCAGATATTGTTCTTGAAATTCCAGTGGATCAAAAAGATGCAGATGAATGTGATGATCATGCTTCTGATGCTCAAATAGAGGTACTTCAAGAGGATTTTTGTGTGGAGAAGTTTTAAAACTCTAAGGAAAAATCTATGGACCCAACTTCTCAGGACAAAGAAAAGGAGAAATATGATGCTGAATCATTGCCTTTGGTATTACTACATCAACCGGAGAATGTGAATCAAGCACATGGTGCATCTGATTCAAGTAAAGAAGAAGTTGAAGAACTATACAGAAAAGTATCTCAGTTGTAATCTGAGAATGCTTCTCTTAGAAATGCTTTATAATTAGAACATTCGATGTTTCAAAACCTGAAGGAGTGTACAGTTTCAAGGAAAGAAGTTGAAATGTTTATAGAGGATATGTTAACTGCTGTTACTCAATTAAAATCTGAAATGGTTATGAAGTCAGATTTATCAGATCTGAAGTTGTTTATGGAAAACCAATTTGCATTAGTTGAAAATAATGCTATTAGTGGATCAAGTTCTTCACCTGATTTAATCAGAAGGTTTCAATCTATAACAGCTGCGTTGAGAAATATTAATGATAGGATAAAAGATCTTTAATGCAATAGTGCTCCTTTTTCATTGTTGATGGAAAATCAGAAATTCTTAATGGATCATCTGACATCTAGTGAGCCATCAATCCGAATTCTGTTAGATCAATTATCAAATAAGCTGTCAGTATTTTTTGAAAAAGATGAAAGGATGCATGAGTTTTTCAAAGTCAATTTAATTGAGTATATTCATATGACTCAAGAGAATAGAGAGCTCGTTATCAATCGTGGAGATGAGATGATGAAGAGACTTCGGGAGTAGTTTACAGAAATAAAGTATGCAATTCATAGGAGATAGACCCTTTTGCCTATCTTTCCCAAACCTTGATTCCTATGTATATCATTGTCATGTATATTTTTTTAATGAAAATTTTCTTCATTTTTTATTTGTCTTTTTCCTTATTTGTTTTACTGACTTTGTTTTTAATATGCCAGTACTACAGATTTAATTATTGATAAATAGTTTGTAATAGAATTTACTAATAGTTCAGTGCAATATTAAACGTGTTAAATTCCATGATTTTTCATTCTTTTTGATATCACAAAAAAGGGGGGGAATTTTGATAAACAGAAACATCAATATTTAGGGGGTGAATTAATTTTACTGAGGGAGAAAATTAGATAAGTCATTTGGATTTATAATTATCTCTTTGGTGAAGAAGATTTTATTTAAAATTTTATAACGAATTTTGAAAGTTAATTTTGTTTTGTTTAAATACTTTTATTTATTTTATGGATTTTGTTTTATTGGTTTTGTGATAATTAAAAAGGGGGAGATTGCTGAGCAAAATATTGTTTTGAACAATGCGTATTAATGTTATTTAAAGGGGGAGATTATTGAAAATAATACTCTATCTCTTTATGATAATTTTGATGCTCACAAATACCATTAGTTATTTTATAATTATTTCACTTAGTATTTTGTAGGAGGATATTAATTTATTTTACTCTTGAAGTAACGATAATTTATTACATAGCGCAGAATCTGTTTTAGCGCGTTCTGGAAACACTGTTCACATCTTACGTAGATGAATATAGTGCGGAATCTGTTTTAGAGCGTTCTGGAATCACTGTTCATACCCTACGTGGATAAATATAGCGTTTGGATGAAAAGCATGTATACTTTTTGAGATAAGAGAAAGTATTGTTAAAAAACCCTATGTTTTCGTTTTCAGCAAAGTATGGAAGGAGAACCGTATGTAATTTCTAAAGGTTACGTTTATTTCTCAAAAGTATGGTTCATCAACCTTACATTTGTAAACAACCATTCGTTCTTGGTAAAGTATGGATCAAGTGAAAGTATGGATCTTTTACCATACGTTTGAATGTTGAAGAAAAAGTATGGATGATCAACCCTACGTTTGATATCATCCTTATGTTGTCAACCCCACGTTTGAAGACTATGTTGTCAACCATACGTTTGAATACTATGTTTTTAACCCTACGTTTGGAAGCCACATCATCAACCTTACATTTGGCATCGGAATTTTTGGCAGATTGTTTTTATGTACAACGAACAGTAAGCTGATTTGTGGGTGGATTTCAAGCCGTATTTAAAGTCGTTTTTAAATTAGGTCTTTGACTGATTCATAGCCGTTTTATTAATAGATTTAAGATCAAATTAAAAAGAGATTTTTATGCCGAGTCTTAAGGGATGTTACGACTTCTCTATAAATACAATTTTTTGAATATCGTGAATCAGAAGGTGACTTTTATTGATCTAAATGTACAGGAGATATGCTTTATTATATATGCTCTCTCTGATACACAGAAAAGTGATGTGATAGATCTATTATTGAAAAAGGTGGAAAACAGAGATTACAACTATTCACGATTGATCTACTGATTCAACAGGAGTGTAAAAGCACTGTTTGTTCAAGAAGAATGAACTTGAGAGAAGATTCACCTATTCTATATCCAATATCTTCTGTGGATCTACTACTATTGAGGTTGTGAACTATATATCTATATCTACTACAACTAGATCAACTCGGAACTGTGTTGTCTTGAAGATCAATATATCTAGAGACTTTGATCCATCTGATGTAAATTACATTCTGTTTTAATTGTAAAGATCAACTGGAAATTTCTTTCTGAAATTATTTTTATTCTTGAGTAACCAGCTTCCCGTTCTAAGCTGTGTAGGTTCGTGTTTGAACCAGAAGGTTTTTCCTATATTGTAATGGTATCAACCGCATGTACTCAGTTATGAATCAGTCTGTGGAAAAGTGGACCAGATAGTGAAAATCACCATGCTCGTGGAGTACAGCGTTTGTGGAGTGGACTAGGGGATTTATGTTCCCCGAACCACTATACATCTTTGTGTTTTTGTTTTTAATTTTTCCGATGTACAATCAAATCTGATAATGTTTAAAGGGCAGAACTCGTTCAAATGAAGAGTTATTGAAAAATTGCAAAAGGCACAATTCACCCCCCCCCTCTCTTGTGTATAATCTGTAGATTCAGATCCAACACATATAAGATACCATAAAGAATACATTATTCTCAACCATTATGTTAATTTATTTTTTCATTTTTAATTGAAAATTAATTTATTTGTGTCCTTATTTTCTATAGTATAATCATATTATTCTCCTCTATGAAATTAACTTGAGTATTTCTTCCGAAATTCAAGGAATATATAATGCTTATTCTTCTTTTCTCTGTGAAATTTTTGGAATTATGTGTTCCACATATTAGGTTTTCTATGAAACTCATCAATGAGGATATTCATAATCAAATAATGAGATATATGATTAGAAAAAATCACAAATATTCATATTTTATATTCACTTTTAGGTTTTTCCCATTTGGGAAAACATTCTAAATTATATCAAAATTAATTATAATCTTCTTAGATCCATCAATATATTAAAACTAAATAAATACAACAAGAATGAATATTAATAGAGTGTAATCATGATAGTTAAATTAAAAAAATTTAAAATCATGAAACCACCCTTTATATCCATGACACCTTAACATTTATGATCATTTCCCAAACATTGGCATGTTATCTTACACATAATTTATCTCTAGGGTTGATGTTACTATTTTTTCATCATACAATCAAAAATATATCTAAAAATTTTTCTTTTACCACATATAGCAACCAATAAATTTCATAAAAAGTTATTACATCTAAAAAGATAAATATTCATTAAATAACATATATATTTTTGAAATAATGAATTTAATTAAAGTATCATTGCTAACATTTAAATAAAAACTATAGCTTCATAAAATATCAACATCATCAACCTCATTTTCCTCAAAACATTCAAACATAATAAACATGTCATCAATAATAACATTCTTTATAATGAGGCATGAAATAACATAGAAGATGGATTACCACATATCCTCATTATGGGTGTACATGGGAGGTATCAATTGTTATATAATGTAATTACCCACGTAATCTTATTGGATTTAGAGGATAGTGAGACGTTATTAGGCCTTAAAATACATCATCATGATGCCAAATGCGGGCCATAAATTTTGAATGTCTTCAATATATATGGGGGATGATGTCCCATTTTTGAATAAAACCTCTAAGTAGACAATCTATAACCAATAAAACACTGTATGAAACATGATTCCAATAATAGGTAACTTCACATTTCATTTATCAATGTCATACTAAAAACAAGTGCCACATCATAAGAATATGATATCAAAGTAATTGGTAGATGACGAACTAACAAAAGTCTAAGGAAACCACAAAACTCTATGCTCCATAAGCTCTATTGTCTAACTCCATCAACAAAACATGTATCAAGAAGTATTATTAATGATGTGTGATATGTTACCTTTTCCCATGTCTCGGTATATGACATCTACAAGAGCACCAAGGTGCCAAACTAGGGGTGAGTATTTAAACATAGTTGGTTTTCCCCAATGTATTCTGTATTCACAAAACTAGGATTGAAGAGTTGGCAACATATTTATAAAACATATTCTGTAATAAAATTTCCAAATCATTATAAAAAAATTTTAAAATGTTTTAAACAGTTTATAACTCAACATAGACAACTTATATATCAACAATTTCCCCAAAAAATATATTTTTATGAAACAACCAAACCATGCATTAAAACCATTTCACATGTTCCATTTTTGCATAACCAATCCATTCAACATATTAAAAATACCAACCATGAATCATACATTATGAAGGTTCCAAACTAATGGGTGGTTTCTTATCGATCTACCAAGTCGTCGCAAGGTTATTATTTCCCATACTCCATTACACCATTTCCATCCATCAGAAGAGGTATTTCAACTGATCCATGTAAATCCAATATGAATACACACAACAAGTATGCCCAAAAACTGTGTCAATACAAACATGTTAAAACAATTTCCAATAAAAATATTTTTTTTAAAACCATTTAAAAAAAAGCATTTCATTAGTCTAGAAAATAAATATTTTAAAATAAATATTTTAAAATGAATAACATAAATAAATCTCTTGAACAATAAACCAAAAAATCTACAGTTTAATAAAAACCCATAAATCATCAATAAAGCTAATCTATATAATTCATTTCAATGAGTATTCAAAGTAAATTTCAATCAATTAAATTTATTTAAAACTGAGCCAATAAATTATAGTAAGATGAGTCGAGTGTGAATCCACCAACCTTGTGAGTTTTTCAAAAATGGGAAACTCCATGAAAAACATCACAAAAATGGGTTAGATCTATAAGAACCAACCATAGATATAATCCCAACCAAAAAATACCAATACAATCATATTTGGAATCAAAAAACATATATCTACCCAAAATTACTATTGATATATGAACTGATGTAAGGAGTGAAGTAGATCTATGAAAACGTGATGAATGTTGAAGAAAAAAGCCTTACCAGAAGAATAAGGCATCAATGTACCAAGGGATGTCTCTCTATTGCTTATAATTCACATTATATAGGTTATCCAACATTTCACATACCAATATCCCAAGTTTGGGTCATTTTTTCGTAAAAAATAATCACTTAGAGTAAAAAATGAGTGAGATCCACTTTTTAAGGGTTTATTTTTGACCAGCACATGGTTTAGTTGCCTAGATTGAAAAACCATGTGCAAACCATGAACCTAATTCTATCCAAATAAAGTCCTCTCACAATTGGGTCACATGACATTTATAATTTGCAAGGACCATGCCTAATCTCTCTATCAAATAATTTCACCAATATATGTGGTTTCTCCTAGGACTCCACAATGTTTGGAAACAAAGTGTGTAGCATGTGCACCTCTCCTTTAGCCCCTATCAAACTGTGAATGGTTTCATTCATGTTTTTAATAGTTTACACAAACCGTGCACCACCCATTCACTATAGTGAAATACTAAAAAAGTATACATAAGTTCCCCAAACTCTCCAAAACCTCACTCTTATTCTTTATGTTCTTTAAAATCCTAAAGAAATGATTACATACCAAAAACTAGGGGATGATAAATTCTTCCAACCATGATATTTTTATCCCTATGTAGTGGAAAACTAACATTGTCCTGAAACATTTCAGGATATTTCTATTTCATTTCCTTCTCATACTCTCATTTCTCTTCCTCAATCTATCAATGTTTCCCCAAAACCTGCACTAGACCGATGCATTTTCCATGAAAGACATTATATTTCCAATATAAAATCAGCATCTGGATATGTAAGAATGAATCATCTGACATTAGTTCAACCTGACCCCATTTGATCACATGATCAGGATGACGTTTATTCATTTTTAAATGTGATACATAAAACACAATTTTCACCATACTAAACCATATTATAAATCCCAACAAAAATTTCACCTATCTAACCCATTCTAATATATCAAAATGGACTACGAATCTAGGATACAACTTGTACTTCTTCCTAAAATGTTGATTTCAAACCATTGGAGAAATCCTTAAGAACATATGATCTCTCACTACAAATTAAAATTACAATCGATGATGATCTATAGATGACTTCTGATGAATATGAGTAGTCTTCATATATTTCTTAATAAACTAAATCATCTTAATCATTTCTAGGTAAGGATCGACCCAATATGATAATCCACTAATAATTCCACCCCACATAGTGTCAAACAGCAATGATGCCCATACAACACTTCAAATAGATCCATATGTATCGAGGCATGATAAATGTTGTTATAAAATAAATCTACTAGGGTACGTTCTCTTCATTGAAGACACCAAATTCCATTACATAGTAACGCAACATGTCTTATAATGTTTTTATCATCTGTTCAGATTTAATGCCCGTCTGAGGATGATACTATGTACTCATAGTCGACAAAGTCCCATTGGATTTTTTAAGGATTTGAAGAAATGATATGTAAACATAGGCTCTCTATATGATACTCTATAAACTTTTATTCCATGCCTATTTACAACTTATCCAATATAGATTTTGGATAGATCATCCACCATATAAGTTTCATGAATATGACTGATGTGGGTTCTCGTTGTGTGCCTATCCACTATAATCAATATGAAATCATTCTTCTGATCCATTCCATGAATACATGTAACAAAATTCATAGTTATCTTCTCCCATTTACACAAATTAATTAGTAATGACTATTACATACCATTCAGTCACTGATATTATTCCTTATCTTGTTGACAAGTTATGAATCTTGAGACAAAATCAAAAGCCTTCCTTTTCATGATCCTCCACCATAATTTCACCATTAACACGATATACATATTTTTTTATTCAATGATGAACATTCCGTATCGAATGTTGGTATCTATTAAGAAGATCCTCTTGAAAATACATAGATACAACCACCCATTTCCTGAAACCCATCAACGAAAGTCTGTCTAGCCTCCAACTATCAATTGTATCCCCAATATTATTTTTTGAACTAATAAAAACACATCCTACAAAAGATGTCTCTTACACCATTACCATATTATCAAAATTAGGAATAGTAGAAACTAGAAATAAAGATATTATACAACCTCGGTCATAACATTTCACATGTATTTTTCCTATTTCCAACATCAACATCCATTCATCTAATGCTTATTTTTCCAATTACGCATAAGATTTTATTCTTAATACATCTACCACTAAATTTCATTTCCCTTATGTATACATAAATTCAACTTCTATCATTTGGAGGTAACACATCCATCTTCTTTGCATCATATTCAAATAAATTTTTCAGAAAATATGTTTCAATATCTTATATGCCGTGAAAATAATAAATTTGTCCCCAAATAGATATTGATTCCAAGTAATCAACGCATGGAAAACTACAACTAACTAAAAATCATATGGTGGTTAATTATCCTCATAAAATTTTAATATACATCAGAGATATGTTACAAAATGGTATACTTAAATAATAACACACCCCAAACTAGATCTT
The DNA here is from genome assembly GCA_963277665.1 of Viscum album. Taxonomy (NCBI): domain Eukaryota; kingdom Viridiplantae; phylum Streptophyta; class Magnoliopsida; order Santalales; family Viscaceae; genus Viscum; species Viscum album. The sequence goes on along the minus strand of OY728163.1, from coordinate 1,838,866,933 downwards.
AAATCATTAAAATACACCACATACCCTTGTTATGATTCACGAAAAATCATTATTGATGTGGTTATTAATCATACTATTATGCATTTCGTATGTAATAACAATAGAAATGGATACCATGTCTACATCCTGTGAGATATATCATAGATCATAGCCTCTACAGTCCCCCCGATCATGGTTATAACCTAGATCCATGGTGAATTGCGGTATATCCAAGATCATGGACCGTGGGTAATGACTAATTTTCCACTAGTTGTGGTTTTATTTAGCTTATGAAATTAATAATCATGTTTCATATTTATTTATCTAAATGATTTGATTTTTATATTGTTTTTATAATATTTTATGTTAATGAAATATTTTTTTATTTCATTATCCTTCTGTGTTTCATAAAAGGTATTCTATTGAACATTTTCAAGAAATAAAAATATTGATTTTTTTAAATTATACCCCCTTACAAAAATTCATCATTAATATTTCATTTCCTATATGAAAAATTTGGATGTAAATTTTTGTTTATTTTATATTCTGGTACCCTTGTATGTTCCTCAAAATCGTGATTCCCCTTGAGAACATTTTCCATTTTAGTGGTATTGTTTTATAGTAATTTATCTATGTGATCTATGATCTCTACTAAATATTCTTCAAGAGAGATCCCATGTTATAGTTTTATAAAAATTGAGTTAAGAACATGTGATGGATATGGTATTTAAATATGAACATTTGGTACATCAAATACATAATTCAATTATGTGAGGTATAGTTTGAGTGTTAGGTAGAAAACTATGGTCACCAAGTGAAAGAATCTCACTGAGGCCCCTATACTTGGGAACCAATTGCACTTCTTCCGAAATCTCATAATCCTATTAAAGATTGATATTTAGAGAATTAATCTATAATTATATTTTAAATATAGAACTTAATAATGACCATAAATAACTCTTATGTCCACTTAATGATTATTTAACATATTTTTGGAGAGATTGAATCATCTCAGCCATATCATGAGCATGATATAGTCACAAAACTTTCCCTCTATAAATATATCCCTTATATTTTAGAAACTATTCTTATAAAAATCCTCAAATTGTACCATATGTATATTTTATTATAATATATTCTTGTATAAGAACTATATAATAGAATGATAAAATGTCTAACATATTTTAAAATCCATCGTTATAGATATTAGAATGTCAGAAAGTGTTTTAATAATAATTTTATATTGGTCATAAGTCTACTAGTGATAATATAGGACGAATATAATCTATATATAAAACGAATATTTAATACTCATCTATATCATTAACATGGATAATAGATCTCATAAAGACACAATTTATTGTGGAACACTATGAAACATCACGAACACCATTATATAAATCATTTCATGTTGGTCTAGTGAGGAATTGGCACGAATAACATTGAATTATGCCATCTTTTTATGTTAATAAACCACATCCCAAATTGAGGTTTATCAATTAGATGTCAATTTCAGACCTATGTTGAAATCCATAATGATTTTATCCTATTTTCATACTTGTTGGATACTATATGTAGACCCATCCAAGACTTATTGGGTTGAGTATCAACTTGTTAGAAGACCATGAATTGACATGCATAATTTGAAATGTCAAATTATCCTTGAGATCTCTATACATCATTCTAAAATTGGATGGATAGGGAATGATGGGATATCTAAAACACCCAAAAACGTCATTAATAATAGTTTTAAAGGGACTCATATTTATTTCATGAATCTTATAATTCCATCATTTTCTAGGTTGGAAATTTTAATTTTTTATTCCTTCTTGTATTTCTCAATATCACCATTTCTCACCTCCATGATCATTAAATAGATGGTTTTTTGAGCCATCACTTGTGAATGATATGATTTCACCCCATGAAATATAATTTCAAGGTGATGGTTTTGAAAATACATGTGTATTTTGTCCCTCTAAATCATAATCATGTATAAGGTATCATGATCTTTATTACTTGGACTATTTAGCAACATGATTTTTTTCACAAAGTGGAAAAGAATTGTTTGGTCAGAGTCCTCAATACACTACAATAATATAATTTTGAATATGGTAAAATCCATATACTTAAATATATACATTAAATTCCAATGATTAGAATATATATAACACTTTTCACTGAGATGATAAAACAAAAAAATATTTAATTTAAAAAATAACACTACTAGGTCTAGTTCATGAATTTTAAAATGTTTTTCATGGAATGTTAATTTATTCTATGAATAATCTTCCAAATACCCATTTTTATAAGGATTTACACAAGACCATGTTGATGAATCTTGGTATATCAACAACCCTTCTCCAATATATTGTAGTGTAAGTACAGATTCCATGACCAATATTCACTTATGATACATTTAATAATCATTAAATTCATCAATTTAGAGGTATATAAGTTAGAAAGGAATTATAAGGAATTAATATTGACTGTACATCTTTAATAGAAGAGAGTAATAGGTATATCACCCATTTTCACCCATAATTTCTTAAATCTATATCAAATGTCAATATGTGAGATGTATTGAACCCATCATAGTTAACCAAATAATTCATTAATATATGTTCGAGGAAAGTGTTTTTTAATATTTATCTTGTTAAGGGCACAATAATAAATCCCAATGCACATTGATAAATTGTTATTAATGAGAAATGGAATTGGTACACCCTAGGGATATACACATGGGCATAAAAATCATTTATCGATAATCTCTAATAACAACATCATTAATTAATATTAATTATTTAGGGATATTTTATATGGAATTATTGATGTATGAATATGTAGAGGTATATGTTTAATGGAATAGTCAACAGAATTATTTGGGAGTAGTATTAAACCAATTAACTATTCATATTGTTTTTACTAAAAATTATAATATACCATATTTTTTTATATAACTTGGTGTTTTTTAAATTACTATTTGTACAGAATTGACATAAATTTTTTATGTTTCAATGAATCAATATGACCCACCTAAATAACAAATAAATATAAAGTTTAATGATGTTTCAATGATTAATTTCATCAAAATTGAGTTTCTGATAATATAGATTCTGCTGTTATTGTAACTAAAATAGAAGAAATTATATTTTTAAAATTTTTATTACATTGTTTTCTTTTAATTATTCAATATTTTACCGAGATGAAATATATTAAATCCATACAATCTTGTTGAAGCTATGTATCATCTCCTTGGATTGAGTGTCATCAATTGTATTTTTCATTACATGTGATTTTCTTGGAGATACCATATTGAGAGGTTTTTATATTAAATAACCCAATTTTCATATATAATTTTATATATAATTATATTTTTAATTGGATTGATTATAGAGAGGAACCTTATACTTATGATCGCAATGATCAAAGTGTTTCTACGGATAGAAAACTTCAGTTTCTGAACTGTAATGTTTGATGAAGTCAAGGAACATAGAATTTATGCCTATTTGTGAGATAAAATTGGTTCTTAGGGATATAGGTAAGTACAATTTATATATTTATTTAATAATTTATAGGTGTAGAACTTATTATTATAGTCAACCATATTTAAATAAGTTATTGTTTTTTTGAACCTATTAAGACCTTGTATCTGGTTTACTAATCAATATTCTTCTTTGTTTAAAAAGTGAATAGTTCTTATCAAATAACTAGTTTGATAATAGAGATCCATTTTTTTAGTTGTTTTACAGTTATCCAATACTCTTTGTTTCATTTCATATCAATATTATTTAATTTATGATTTTACATTTTTTATATATTCATTTAACTACTGATAATTTTTCACTAATGTGTATATCACATGTTTTTATAATGATAATTATTTGATACTATGATTTTTAATAAGTTATATATCTATATTATTTAGATTTTTGAGTTGGGAAAAAATTATAAGGTGGATTTTGGATATAATTCACCCCATATTATTACTTCCATATAGTTTACCATATAAGACAACACATGGTATGAGAGCAAACATTTATTTATTTAGTTGATAAAACTTTTTCTATATTTTGGTTAAACAACTATTTTCGAGTTTCTATACACTAAAATATAACAGAGAATATATCTTATATTTTTAATATTACTAAGAAACAAATTAGGATAATTGATAATTGGAATCATAACTAACCACCAATCATAAATGGTTTAAATTATGAGTATTGGTGTGATCATATGAAAACATTTGTAATCAATATTGGATTAGATCACACACCAAATATAAATCTAAATTAAAAAAAACCAAAAACCAAAATCTATATTTTTACTATTCAGTATAATTTATACTATCATTCCATATAAAAATTGTATAATACTATTCTATGATCAATGGATATAACAATATTCAGTCAAATTTCAACTTCTTCCAACGAAAAAAATTATTTAAAAAATGATGTAATTTTCTCTCATGGTTTCTTCCAAATTTTTCTACTCTTAATGTCAAAATTTGTGAGATTATTATTTGGAATTTTATTATCAAACAAGTGAATAAATTATGTAAAATAACCATCTTTAATGATAGTATAAATTGGACAAGATTCACAGGTAGAAAATAATATTACAAATGAAAAACTAGTGGAGATATTTACTGATATTCTTCTAAAGGAATTTGAATCTAAATGTAAAACGACAAACTATACTATAAATATAATGAACCATAGTGCTGACAAACTTATTCAGACTCTCATGTATTATGAGAGTCAATATAAGTGGGATTATAAGAAAGATAATATGAAAGAAAAATTTTCATTCTCATCAACATCTGGTGATGTAGTAATTATTGCTCAAATATTAAATTCCAATATTTCTATAAAAAATAAATCATGATGCCATTAATGTTTTTGAAATATGGAAGCTAGTGAAAGAAAACATTATGATATTCTGGGGTGTGGGAATATGTTTTTTTGGAAAGAATAAATTATGGTTTTATTATTAAAATAAATGAAAAGAGAAACATGAGAAGAAGGTATATTTTTTTAAAATCGATAATTATTTCCATGAATCACGACATATAAAATATTATTTCCCCTGAATAAGAAATAAATAAAAGGAATCCACAACATCCTAACTGTCAAAAGAGAATAATTTTTTAGGGAAAATAAATATAATATGAGTGCTAGTGAGGATCAATCATTGTAAATTAGTTTGGATTCCGATAGTGTTCATATCTGGAATAAAGAAAGCCAAATTTTTATTACATATATAGGACAACTGTTTATATGGATACTCATTATATAACATTAAAATACATTCCATTATTTTATAATATTACTTTCATAGAGAATATGGAAACATAAATAAGTAGTTAATAAGTGATCTACATCATCTCCCACTACGATCATAATAACTAGCCCCATTATAAAATATATCATACTTAAAACCATTCATTATAACCTGGATAGAGGAAAAATATTAAAGGGTAAGATTCAATTCTAAAAAATATTAAATATGTGAATAAAAAAATATCAATTATAAATAAGCTGAGAATAATTATATGATATAATGAGATTAACAGTTGAAATCTATACACGACATAAAAACGATAATAATTATTTGTCAAGGAGTCAATATGGGTAAGTAAAAAAAATTAATTGTAAAGGATTCAATAATCTTGGGCGATGAGAGAATAACATTGGAATATTACATAATTTTCTATAATATACATAATTATAGAAAATAATTACATTATTCATGTATTACTACATAGACTATCATATAATTATCGGTTCACTCTACATTTCATCATATCATTCGTTAAGGTTCCCTCCTAAGACTACCATAGTGTATAAAGACCCTTTCTATATTGGGTTCACATTTCATTGCATTCCTTATTATATCACGATATATTCATCTTTACACAATCAATTGGTGGTCAATATAATTTTGGGACCACCAATCACATAATCCCAATCCATTCATATATATTCCTCATGATCAGAAATATTTCATCAAACATCATAATCCATGAAATGAAAATTGGTTTCATAAACATTACAATATATCATCATAATATAATATATTTAAAATAAATGTGTTGCATAAACATCTCATCATGACAATATTAAACTATAAAAATAAATAATATATTTGGTATCTTTTGATCAAATCATAATTAAATTATAAGTAACATTAAATGATTTAATCTTTTGTGTGAATTCCTTTAAAAGACCAATTAGGATATTTCATGAAGAAAATACCATTTTAATTTCTATATCACTTATTTGAAATATAAATAAGTCCAAAATATTAAGGAAAGTATTTTTCTAAAAATATCCTTGGAAACATGTAATGTATTTATAAAATATTTTAGGGATCATCATGGTAGGAAATTTTGTTCATGCAGTGTATGTTAAAAAAATATTTCTTTCATGATTTTGGTAAAATGTATAATCTTAATATTTTTTAAAATATTAAGAAAAATCCCATTAAAATATATTTTAAAATATAAATCAAGGGTTATTTATGAACTTAAACAATCATAAAATAACAATAAAGACATTTCTGAATTTTTTATAAAACATGGTTATTAAATAAAAAATAATATTTATTAAAAAAAAAATAATGAATTCTTATATTAACATTATTTTACTCTATTGAATTAATAAATAGACGAATATGAATGGAAAAAATTAATCTCCCAAAATAAAAATATGATAAGAAAAATAATGGGTCACATAAGAGATAGGTTATAATATTTCATAATTGAAAACATGTACATGAACAATCCTGGTAAATAATAAGATTGTAACAAGAATCCCATGACATGTTGGAAATTTTTGAATCAAGAAAACATAAAATAGAGAATCATAGATATATTTAAAAAACACATAATTTTCATGAAAATAATGTTAAAATAAATTTATTGGAAGTATAAATACCTCCTAAATGAAACATGTTGGGAATATAACATGTGTCTCATAGAAATAAATTTGAGATGAAAAACATTTAGCTCATGTTTAATTGCTTCGAAATTTATAGAAAATACTATATAATAAATTTAAATTTATTATAAATATATTCCATTGCCTTGTAAAGACTTCATATATTGTATATGTTCCACTAATAACATTTCAATTGCCATTAATCAATAATTACTTATTAAAAGAATCATTTTTTAATGTTAACTATGTCTTTTCCCATGATAATTTCAATTTGGATGTTCTGATACTTGTATATTTATTAGGGTTCCATTATATATTAAATTATAATAATAGTATAAACTTCATATATATTTACTATTTGTATATATTTAGAGTCATTGATAAAAGTTAGCTACATAAACATGAATAACACCATTCTTGGAGATGGTAAGTCATGAAAAAACATGAACACTGTTTTCCCTTTTTTATAAATGATAAAAATAATGGTAAATATAAAATAAATTTTATATAATCATTATTATAAAATTCATGTCATATATATTAAATAAATATATCCTTATTTACATCCTTGTATTTTTGAACAAATAAACGAATCACATCAATTTCTGGAGGATTTAGTCAACACATATGTGTGAGGGATATTATCATTATTAATGAATTAGAAGGTTAGATGGTGAATACTGAATTATAATTCAAAAATAATAATTAATTAATTAATATAAAGTATAAATTGGTAACCCATATTATCCCCTAACAATTAAATCTGATGATAAAAGGTGAATTTTATTACAACATTGATGTGGTAGTCTAAATATTTTCATGATAGTTACATTTACATTACATTTTAGGGAAATGAGAGTGAATAAAGGTGGTTACATAATCATCATAATATTTAATTATATTTAGTATACTTATGTTATTATTTTATTATGAATACAACATATTTTGAGGAGGTATAAATACAAATAATGTGATGGAGGTGGGGAGGAATGATTACCTTTTATTTGGAAGGACCCCATTCGATATGTTCTTAAAGGTCCATATATTTTTATTTTAATTAAAAATTAACCTCCGAATAATTTATAGGGAAGATTAAAATATAATTTGTAATGGGTTTTCATCTAGATTTCAAAAAGATGTGTAAATAATAGAAATGAGATGTGTCTTTTTAGAAGTGGGGTAGAGGACACACTACAATTTTCTAAAAGAAATAAAATATAAAACAATTATAATAGAAAACTAATTTTAATTGGCCATATATTATAATTTTGTGTAGTATGACTACAATATATAGACATAAAATATGTATTAGTAATTTTTAATTGTAAAACATACCATTATATCTTGATTTAATCTCCCAATAAAACCATTGAAACAATAACAGTGATATTTTTTTTATTTTAAATATTTATTATTATCATAAATGAATGAGGAATCATTATAAAATTATAATTTGTGTTTAAAAGTATAGAATCCATTTTATCAAATTAAAGTAATAAAAGGGTAAATTTTTAGTTAAAAATTAAATGGATAAAACCTGATAAAAATTAGATTCCTAGAAAAATGTTTATAAATGTATAAAAATATTATACATAAAAATCTAAAATAAAATTATATAAAATATCCTAAATTTTATAATAAATAATATCGATGAACTAATTTTACTTTTAAAACATTTTTAACACAAAATAGAACTTTTTAAATTCATAAATGAAAAAGATAGTTTTCAATAAAAATCAATATTTTTTTAGTATTCATTGAAAAATGAATCCTTTCTAAAAAATTTTAAAAATAATAATTGAAGATAATTTTGACATGATGATTTCAAAAATTATTTCCATTTTTTTTAAAAAAATCCTACTATTTATTGAAAATAATTATATAATTTTCTCTTAAAATAAATTAAAAATATTTTTGAGAGAAAATATAATATTTTATAGGATATATGGAATTTATTAAAATTTGAGAACATAGTTATCAGTATATATGATATACCTAAAACCATTAAAACTAATTTTAGAAATGAATTTATTCATATCCATTCTAAAATTTTAATTTCTAGGCATTAGTGGTATATTAAAATATTACTAATTTAGACTCCAGGATACGTGTATTGTATGATATTAAACAAATGTAATTTAATTGAAAATAATGACATCACAAAATCTATTGGTGTTAAATTATACCACACGTGAAATTTATTTCACCATTACATTTTTATCACATTGATACAAAAAATTTATTATTTATCCATTTCATCAAATACCCAAGATCCCATAATGATTCATCTTATTTCTCATTCCATTAGAGAACATTAAATAATTAATAAGTTGTAATCTATATCACGTTATCTCTATGATCCATGATTTTTAGCAAATTATCACAAAAATAATTTAATTATCAAAAGTTATAGCCACTAAGTATATTACATTTAAAATATTAGGTGTCTAGTTCCTTATGATAGATACATGGAATACATCATGAACGTGGAAGTGGTCTGTAAAAGCGCCACATGATAAGCTACCATCACTAATTGATTATGAATATTCATGGGGAAAATATAACTAGTTAGAATCTATCCCATCCATTTGATAATCATTACATTAATTTATGGGTAAATATTTGGGATTACCTTCTCATTAAATATGAATTATAGATTTCATTATTGATTATTCGTATAAATTTTCAATCAACATTGAGCTTCCTTGATGTGATACCTTATAAATCTAACTTTTCTACCATTTACTTAGCTTCCACATGTATCAGTAGATTTCATGATCAAACATGATCTAATAATGTTAGAGCTACACACATATTTCAGTATATGTATTGAAAAAGAGTCATCAAAATGATTGAGTGAATGATATTGTTGTAATAAAATTAAACAATAGGAAAATGTTGGTCCCAACAACCATTGTAATCCATATATCGTTTCCTCAGTATGTCCTCCAAGGTTAAAATTATTATATCAGACCCAACATCTATCCAAGGATGGAAATTTTTACTAAAAGTCATCTTTGAATCTAGATCATGTTAAAAACCTATCTAGAACATTATGTAAAACTCATATCCAGACCATAAATAGTTGAATTTGGTACTATGTGAATCAATTCAACATCCATAACATATATTATTGAATGTGGTTTAAGAGAGAAATATTCCTTGACAGAAATGATGTATTCTTAATTCAATAGGTGATCTAATAAAACTAAAATGTCATTATGAATAATAGATGTTTTAGGGAGTCCAACCATAAATTCTGTGTGATATATTAATATTTCCATTCTAGTATGGATAATTTGATAAAAATTATTTTAAACATCTATCTCTTTTCCTTAAATTCTAGACATATCAAGATCTAATAAATATATATAGCTTAATATATATCTTTATGTTTTTCAGCAATAAAAACTATTTTAGTTCTCCATTCACCTTCATACATCCAAGATAAATAGAGAACAAGGAATTCTAGGATTCCTAAAATGACACTTTTTTCAAATATGGTATGCATGTAAGAGAAAAATATTTCCCAAAAAATATAATTACATCACAATCTAAGATTAAATCAATGAAATTTAACACATTAATTTTCAGTAACAGATCATCCTTCTACTCGTATTTATTATCTTATTGGATAGATGGTTGAATACTCATTTTTGAAATTGCTAATATATAGGATATTTCGTGATCATATTCAATGTTAAAGATAACATGATCCTTTCTTTTAAATGCATCATCCATCTTGTTCATTTTCCTCTAGTGGTAATGTATTAGGTAGTTGTAATCATGAATACACTCCAACCATATTCTTTGACATATATTCATCAATATCTTAGAGAATGTATACTTTTAAATTTTAGGACCAATATATATATATCACACTTTTTCCCTAAAGTTAATTCCTTTAGATGATTAATTCCAAAAATAAAATATCTAACTAAAAAATGAGTTGGATTATCTTTCTCATGAAACATTAAAATTTATGATTCATAAGCTATCACTATATCATTCTACATGAGTATGCAACCCAATCCATTTATTGATGAGTCAGTAAAAGCCAAAAAATCATTATTCAATATAGGGTAGGGTAAGCATAGGTGCGACGACTAGCCTTGTTATATGATCCATGAAATTTCCCCACATTAATCATTACAAAGGATATTTTCTCCATCATGAGTTAACATGGTGAGTTGAAAATAAAATCAAGTGAAATTATCTAAAAATATTCAATAATAACATTACAACCCACGAAAAATATCGATATTTTTCCCAATTGTTTGTATAAGTCTATATTTTACAATTTCATTATTTAATAGATGCACTAATATACCCTCCCTTGAAATTATATTCCCCAAAAATAAAACTTTTAGTACCCAAAATTCAAACATGGATAATTTTTTTTATTGATTATCCATTCTTATGGTATTTAGTAAAATCATAAATTAATCATTTTGTTCTTAAATAATTATGGAAAATATAATAATATAATAAAAATTAAAATAATAATCCTATCAATTTAATATATAAATATTCTATTAATTAAATTCATGAAAATGGTGATTAAATTATTTAGAACAAATTATATCACTATAAATTCATATTTTTCATCCTCAAATATAAGACTATCTTCATAATGTCCTCAATTTTTGATCATCAACTGATATTACCATGGTTAAATATTAGTCATCATAAAATATTAAAATCCTTATTATTGATCTAATAATTCTTCAATATCTGGTAAAAGAAACTTATTCATGATTTTAATATGGTATTGATTCTAATAACCATTACCTAGTCACATTAATCCATATTTTTTCTTAACATAAATACTTCGTGAACCCTTGGTGTTTCACATGACTAAATTAATCCCTTGTCATGATTCTAATGGAGTTACTTCTTTAATATCTATTAATAAATTTAATCCATTCTAAACTGAGTTATTGAAATTAATATAACACCAGGTATGCTATCTATTGATAACTCAACTACATGATTTAGAGGAAGACTAGGAAATTCATTTATGTATATATAAAATATCTTGTACAATTGTTATCCCTATGATTTTGATATTCTCCTCAGCAATTAATGATAATGACACATCTTGAATCAAAATAAATAAACATACACTACATGAAAGTTCTATTGTACGTTTATATACACTATAACAATGATATATTATAATAGGTTGGATCATAATATCAAATTTTCCATCTGTTCCTTGAAAATTGAAATGGGATTTATATAATGAAATACAATCCATGCCCCAAATAATATTGAATTAAACTAGAGTTACAATAATAATATTTTTATGACGTATATTTCCATAAACACCTACCATATAAGGATAATAAAAATTAGATATAGTTATCATAAAATTTAATTTTTTCACCACTAGGTCAATATCTCTTCTTTGTCTCTAAAAATGAAAATTATTTGATATTTTTTTTGTATTTATAAAAATTCATATATCTATTCTCAAACACATTACTGTAATATTTGAGTATTAAAATAATGGCCACAACATCATTACTATATATTCAATACCTTACTAAAATTAAAAATGGTTTTTATGAACATAATACATTGCTAATAAGAGTGATAAAGAAAATAATCAGTAAAATAATTCATGATATGTCTATATCATAGTAAAATCAGTTCAATATATGTTTCCATAGGTTGAACCAAGACTATCTATGATCATCATATATTCAAATCCATCATATGGGTTTATAGATAAAAATGGATTTAACCTAAGAATATTCCTCGGGAGTTTCAAACCAGATGTGTTGTAAGGGAACATACTTCTTGAACAGGAATGATGGATAAGTTATACTCGAACAGTAATTTTCATGTATTAACATGAGAATAATTTATAGGAAAACCACAACCACTTGTAATATTCATACATAGTTTTTTGGAAATCTACACTTATTGATTTACCATATCATCAGATGATCTTTTATATGCATGATTATCCGAACGGATCCAAAAAATGACTTCTCATTTTAATTTCAAATGGTTACAAAACCATTCTATAATACAAATTACAATAACCCACAATTCTCAGATATATATATTTATACATATTACATCTTAATATATTAGTACTCATTTTATAACAATATTATCCACTCAAAAATCATATTAGTTTAGTGACTTTGGAATCATGGATACAAAAAATGGCACATAAGATATCTATATCATCTCCCACTAAGTTGTTCATAACTAATAACCTTCTTATAAATATCATATATAAAAATATTATTTACATGGTGCGGTTAGGATACATAAGAAATGTTGATCCCAAATGCTAGGTTTGGTAAAATGGGAGATATCAATGATTTCATAAACATGACATGATAATAAGGGTACGATAACATGTGATTAACATCTAAAAACATTACCATTTGTAACATCGATCATAATCTTGAGTCATTGATTCATGATTTGTAGTTTATAAGACATGAATTAATGTGGAATAAAATAGTATGAGAAATTTTAGTATAATAATGGCACAATAAATATGTTTTAAGATTTCACATATAATATAAAATCATGTTGTTAGTCAAGGATTATGGTAAATTTAATCATTGTGGGTGGGATTCACTCCACATTCAAGTATATACTATAATGTCCCAGAATATCAGTATAATTTTTCATAAATTTATGAAAATATTTCGAGACTGAGAAATCAAATGGCGCACGATTCTGAGGCCTGGAGTGTCGGGAGTGATCCATCAAAGATTTGATAATATTTAATTAGTGCACGTTAGAAGTTTTCATTAAAAATATTAATTACTCTTAACCGTTTGTTTAAATAAAAAATTGATGGGAACCATTGTGTTTAGGATTGCGGGTTTACCCTAGGTGCGACTTACCTTTTGTCTGTGAAGGCCCCCGGTGAGAAATCACGAAAATGGAATAAACTTAAATAAAATAACTAAATAATGTTATCTTATTTTTCAAATTCTTATAACTCACGAATAGAGACTCAGATTAAAAATTTGATACCACCAATGAACTCATGAGGGTATTCTTTCTTTTGTCACATACTAACATTGTCTGGCACTGGACACCTATGAAAGTTAGTTTTCGGCCATAAATAAAATAATTAAATGAAAATTATTTTATTGTAAAATCTATAACCTCTAAACAATAACACATATTAAAAATCTAAGAGTCTCGTTGAGTTCTATTGGGGCGTGTTCTCCTTAGGCTAAGCCTAACCCTGAATGACACAGGTTGAGGTGGAATGTTATTAATTTATTGAACTTTTTTAAGGTATGTTCAGTAAATGCATGAGCAACATTTTCTAAATTCTGAAACATTGTTCGGATTAAAAATATTGGGGAACCATTGGATCTTTATCTCCAGGATTCTCTGAAGGAGGAATTTACATTGGACAAAGTAGGTATGGAGAAAAAGTTATGTTTTGTGACTTTATAAATGAAATAAAATAAATTAACAATATTATTTTATATTCTTCCATATCTTTCAATGGACAACCAGAGTGTGGGACCATCGATGTGTCACACCATCAGATGGATTGAGTATTCAATCATAAGTAACGACATATTTGGGGAATTAGGAAGGTTTCTAATTAATTATCCCCGTTAATTCCCCACATCGTTACTTATCCTCCCCCACTCTTATTTATATGGAGCTTAGGGGGGTACCGACACAACTTCACCAAGCATGGAAGTGCTGGTAAAGTGTTAAGATTCCAATGCCTTATTGGATGGAGACGGTTCTTGTTCGAGGTGATGGAATACAATGAACCTTGAAAAAATGAGCGACGTACGAGTGGCGTTGTTGGAATCTTGTGGCGGAGACGGTGAACAACGACCTGCTTCCTCAAATGTGTGCTTATATTCATTATTGAGGGAGGGGGTTTGTTCATTTACGAAATTTAAATGATTTCAACTTCCCTATTATTGAATAAGAAGAAAAATGTGGACCCATAGACTAAGCGTCAATCCACGATTCATTAATTTTTTCGGGAGGTTATTGTAGGAAATATTTGTACAGGGTTTGATTCTTTTTTATTTCAATTTAATTATTGAACCATTATCTCCTTTGTCATGATTAAGAGTGAAAAAAGAGGGCATGGGCCTAACAAACCTAACCCGAACCCTCTGCTACCTTGCTACACCCTTGCGGTCTTAGTTGAATACAACCAGCGCGGTTACCCCAACCAGCCAGGAAGAATATGTGCACTGACACATGCTGGAAGAGGCAGCCGCATCACAACGCAGCGACGGTCGTCGGAACGGTTGGCACCAACCTGCCGCGGAGGAGGTGAAGCGTGCCGTCACACACCACCCATGAGCAAGGTGCCTCAGCTCGTCAAATACGGAGATCAGAGGAGTTGTAAGAAACATTGGTCAGCTGTGAAAGGAGAGGGAGGCACAACCAGTGCACCTTTAGAGGACTCGGGCCACGGCCCGTCAGCCGTGGCGAATCGGAGGAAGGCATCTAGCACCCCGACCTGCAGCTTGTGGAAAAGCACCATGTCATAGCACACCACTAGAGAGGTCAGCCAGCATACTGGAAGACTATGACGGAGTAAGCTAGACCCACTCCAACGGGTCCCACATGAAACCTTGCTACGCCACATGGCACCTCCACTATGGAGAAGACCGAACGACCATCAACTATTCGGGAAAACTGGGGGTCGCTACACTGGTGGAGGCTAGAGAGGACCCCATTGTGGGTCACATTTCATAAGGTTGGGCCGCCACCTAGTAGGACACCCCTTATAGGCCGGGGCAGACCTCAGTCTAGTGGGACGATCCCTTCACAGCCCAGCCCAGACTGGGTCGGGCTAGGTCAGTCTGACCGGGTCAGACCAGACCCGGGCCCCAATGAGCAGAAAAACACATAAAAGGAATATCTTGAGAGACATATGTCTATTTGAAAAACAACTTAAAACATAGGGATACATGGTCAAATATGAGAATTTTGGTATACTCTTATGTTTTGGAAATATTTGGAGTTCGAGTGGGTTGGATCGACTCCGAATCCAACTGGGCCCTTAGAGCTAAAATGCTTATATCTTACAGACCGAGCGTCTGATTGATGCATTGTCTATCGCGATGGAACTATTAAAACATGGAGGTCCTTTATGTCACAACTTTTGAGATATTATTGGTGGTCTAGGTATGAAATATATTGTGATGGCAGATTTTATGGAACTCAAGCGCATCAGGTGCGATGAATCCAGTACCTGTCAGTGAGGTGGAGGATGGAGACATATCATACGGAGGTGAGTATTTGGTGATCCTATGTGGGTCAGTGTATAATGATCATATGTGGTTCAGATCCTATGTGGGTCATCTCTCAGTGATCATGTGTGGGTCAGTGCATACCGATCATGTGTGGGTCAGATCTTGTGTGGGTCAGTGGGGGTTAGATACCTATCATCTCTGGACGGGTCTGATCCTGTGCGGATCATTGTGTGGTTTAGTATCTATCCATCCTATATGGTTCAGACTCCACGTTGTTAGAAGAATTTCCCCTTGATAGAATAAGATGTTCTAGCTTTTCAATTAATCATCTGTACTTTTATACTTTCCTGAAATCCCAGTTTTACTGAGACTCAGTTTGAATTATGTCTTTGACCAATGTGGTACTTTTACCTACGTGCTGATATCTTCATGGTGATACCTATGTGTTACATTTACCTTTTTGGTGATATATCTATGGTGATTCCCATTTGGTACATTTACCTTCGTGGTGATGTCTTCGTGGTACTTTTACCTTCGTGGTGTTATCTTCATGGTGTTACTTGTGTGGTACTTTTACCTTCACGGTGTTACCTTCGTGGTGTTACATCCATGGTGTTCCTTTTGTGATATTCTTCCATCATTTATGCAATGAGTATTTCTGGATTACTTAGGTATATATATTGGTATATAAATAAGTAGAGTTGGTGTCTTTCGTTGTGTTTTTTCCTTTATGGAACTTTAGGAGACCTACGAGGTCTCGAGGTACCTACTGAGTATTGATATACTCACCAGTGAATGGGATTTTCCAACACCTTGTTGTGTCTTGGGTAGATGACATACATCAATGAATGAGGCTGAGGGAGAAAAGACTAGATGGTGCTCTGAGGTGCACCATTTGACGTGGCATGACATAGGGACAACAGATCATGAGCTGTACCTACCCATCAGGTATGATCATTGATGGATGATCCAAGAGATTATTTTCCCCTTTCATCTATTTTGTACATTTTATTTGTACTTGAAAT
The DNA here is from genome assembly GCA_963277665.1 of Viscum album. Classification (NCBI taxonomy): domain Eukaryota; kingdom Viridiplantae; phylum Streptophyta; class Magnoliopsida; order Santalales; family Viscaceae; genus Viscum; species Viscum album. The sequence goes on along the minus strand of OY728163.1, from coordinate 1,838,849,764 downwards.
TTCCATGATGGGTAGGTATTTCTACCCCATTTACTTTAATCACAATTTACTACAGTTGTTTACTTTGTGTTTTAATCTTTGTTCATTCTACTCTATGTGTTTGTACATGTTTAAAGGGAATGCCATCCCATTATAGGGATATGCCTTTCCTTTGCTAGTCGCCAACCCCTGGCCTATGGAAGGTGGGATTGGGGTAGTCACGGCATGGGCCTTTGGGGATGGGTCATGAAAATGTGGAATCAGATGATTCAAGTATTTTGAAGAACTAGATCACTGATCAGTTCTCTATGGCAATATTGTTATGTGTTAGGAGTGTGGTTTTTAGTTTGTAGAATCCAGTGTTGGTGTGGCAGCCGACGTATCCATACACTAGGACCCTAAGGTTTGATATCCAACTCACCAGGTATAACATAATTAATGTGGTGCTACTATTCCTTATTAGGATGTCACCACATAGACAACCAGAAAGAATCCCAAGAGAGTACATGATAACGTCCCATAGAGCAACGAGACTCTATTGTTGGGCCCTCTTACTGTGTTGGCACCTTCGGGTGGTATACCAGTAGCACCACCACCCATTGGGAAAGAGTTACATCCATCCACACTAGCGGATGGTGCACGCTGACTAAGCACGTTGCATGAGTTCTAGCAGTAGTTGTCTCCAGGGATTTGAGGCGAGACAAGTCTCCAGGTAGCTGAGGATTGGTTTGAGGCTATAGTTATAGTTTTCCACCTAGTTTGTAGTCAAGTATTACATATAATTATCCTAGAATCTAGTATTTATACGTGTGCGACCATGAGGATGGTATTCATGGTGAGGAGGTCTCGGTACATGGATTGATGACTGAGATATCACCTTCAGGTAGTGGGTCAGCTATATCACTGCCCATTGGTCAGTAGTTTCAAACTGACTATACTGGTAGAGTAAACATGTAGGATTAGTGTCTTACATATGCTTCAATATCAAATTCCCCATAGGATCTGAGGTGAGACATATTCATCGGCGGCTAAGGACTTTCATGAAAATGTGACCATGTTTCCATCTAGCCAGTGCACCATTTGTTCAGATGGCGGTACTGGTAGACACCCGTCTACATGGCTCAGAAAGACAATTAGAAGGTTTATATTAACCTTATTTTATGAAGAGGTGACTTTTTATGATAATCTTGAGAACCTTCCTCAATGAATGGGGTATCCTGCCATAATGAACCAAGAGATGAGTGTCCCTAGAGCTTCTATGACTTCAGCAGGACGACATCTCGGTAGATGAGTATTCATCGAGGACTACCGACTATCTGAGGTACTCAATCAATATAGTATAGTTAGTGGTTTAGGGCATGGACCATCGAGCGAGGTGTTTCTAAAGACATCCAAGACATCACTATTCCACTATGCATTCCTACTTATGTTAGAGTTCTAGAGAAAACCGTTGTGGTTGAATGTTATTTGGCAGAATGGATATTTCTAGTGAATGTTACAAGTGGGAAAGCAAGAAACTGATGCCAATCTCAGAGACTTGGGCATGTAATAAATTTCAGGAATATGAAGTGATAGGGATAGATGAATCTGAAGGGCTACAGATGTGGACAGGGATCTTGGAGAGTAGCATGAGGTTGTATACAATTTGAGATGTTAGAACCCACACCCCAATGTGGTTCTTACCAGGCTCAGGGAGTGTGAGGATAGGGGAAGGAGTAGCTACATGGGGTCAAGGATTGTGACCCATGGTCTCCAGGAATGATTCGAGGTACGATTTGTATCTACTACTAGCAGTCGTACTAATAGACATAGGTACTAATCATTCCCTCATTCCATGAATCTTATTAAAGACCTAGAGTTTCTAGTTAAACAATATAGTTGACCCTTACATATGGAGATACCATTGATAGGATGCTTGGCAATCACACTTATGCCGATGGCGTGATCTGACCCTTCTGGAGAGAGTTTCGATTGGATCCTCTTTGTGGTAGTGTCGGGGCCATAGGAAATTAGTTTGGGTATGGAATGAATATCCAAATTTCATAATCAGATTGAATGTATTAGGCCAAAAATATTTGGTTTATCTACAACATTGGAATTGGGTTTTCATTGGTCAGCAAAAAAGGAAACCCATTCACCACAGGATAAACTCATGCATAGGAGGGTGCAACCAATCACTTTTAAGTCGGATAGCCTTACCCTCATGGCAGTGGATGTTTGGGTTTTTTAGTTCCCAAAAAAAGTTTAATGGTGTGGGGAAATCATCTAAAAATATATTTCCAGGATTATCTCCCAGATGGGAGAGGGAATTCTACTTTGGCTGGGTACTACCAGAGTTTTAAACCAGGCTTCTCTAGGGTAGCGACACCCTTGTCAGCTTGGAAAAAGAAGGGGGAGGCCTTCCTGTGGACAGAGAAGTTGCAACAGAGCTATCAGAATGACCTGAAACTGAGATAGCGGCAATGTCTAGAGTTCCTCCTGGATTATGACCTTGATATATTCTTTACTCATGGGAATGGGAACGTGGTAGTAGAAACACTCAACAAGAGTTCTGGTCTATATCTGTTGTGTGTGGCATCAGAGCATCTAGTAACACAGTGGATATAAATCATGGATAAGTATGGAGTAGAATTCCTCCAATCAATAACATTCACTCCCCCAATTCTTCAATGAATTTGGGAGGCATAGCTTAGGATGTTGACTGCGAAGCCCAACATGCTCATATATCCTCAGGATGGTCTCTTGAAGGATTTTTTGTAGGTGGGGAGCATGTCTTCATCTTCATAGGATGAACCATGGTGCCAGTCACACTTCAGAAGGAGGTGTTGAAGGGGATCCATACATATGCTTTAATGATACATCATAGAGTGGAGAAGATGTGTCAGGACCTCCGACGTTAGTACTGGAGGTCATGGATGAAGGAAGAAGTGGTGTAGTTTGTATCACAATGCCACACTTGTCAGAAAGTGAAGACTGCATAGAGTAGGTAGTAGTAATATGTCGATAGGTGATGACGATATTTGGAGTACGAGGAGGGTGACAATTTCCTCCTACGAGTCTTACCCCATTGAGGATTGCAGAGGATTGGGTGGGGCATCAAGCTATCTTCGAGGATCATCAGCCCTTTCTTGATTCATAGCAAAGTGGACAAGGTGGCATGCCATCAATATTTTCCCCAACAGATGCACATTGTCTATAATGTTTTCCATGTGTCATAATTGAGGAGATGTGTGCATGATCCATCAAACATTATGGACTACGATGAGTTGAACATTGATTATGGGGTGACTTTTACGGAGTTCCCAGTGGAGATAGAGGATCAACGAGAGTGAGTCCTTCATGGATGGTCATTCTCTCTCGTGTGAGTTTAGTGGAATCACGAGGACCTCCAGGAGAGAATATGGGTGCGGGAGGCTCAAATTCGTGCTCATTACCCTCATTTTTATGGTTGGCCTTTGTTTTGGCATTCGAGGATGTACAACACTATTGTGGGTAGAATGTAATGTCCCCGAATATTTGTATATTGACTTATTTATTTGGAATTATTTTGAGACTGTGAAATCTAACAGTGTGTGATTCTAAGGCCCAGAGTACCTAGAATGATCCGTTGATGTATTCTTATTAGCATGCATAATAATTTTTCTTGTAAAAGTTAAATAAATAATAAATGGTTTCCTGAATCAAAAATAAGAGGGCATTGTTGCGTTTAGGATGGCAGGTTCACCGTAGGCGCGACTCAAGTTTAGTCGGTTTCGGCCTCTTGGGAGAAATACCTAATATAGAATAACCATAAATAAAATAATAAAATAAAGTTATTTTATTTTACAAATTCTAATAACACACGAACAGTGAATCGGATTAAAAATCTGATACCACCACTAAACTTGTGAGGGTATGCTTTCTTTAGGTATATTCTAACATTGGCAAGCGCGAGCTTACAATGAAAGTTAGTTTTTGGTCATAAATAAAATAATTAATTGAAATTTATATTATTTTATAATCTATAACATCATAACAGTTACTCAGATTAAAAATATGAGAGTACCGTTGAGTTCGTTGGGGCGTGTTCTCTTTCGGTGAACCCTAACCCTGACTTGAGCGGGTCAAGGGTGAACATTATTAATTTAATGATCTTATTTTAGGTATGTTTGGTAAACATGTGATCGAGGTTTTCTAAATTTTGAACCAATAATTGAATTAATAATATGAGAGCACCATTGAATCCAAATTTCCATGATTCACATAAGGGAGACTTTACTTTGACCATCATAGGTCTGGAGAAAAAGTTATGTTTTGTGACTTTTTAAATGAAATAAAATAAAATATCATAATTATTTTATTTTCATTCATATACTCCAACGGACAAGTGGAGTATGGGACCAATGATGTTTCAAGACATTAAATGGCTTAACCTATCAATCTTATGTAACAACATCGTAGGGGAATTTAGAAGGTTACAAATTAATAATCCCCCATTAATTCCACACGTCGTTCCTTACCCTCCTCTTCTCTTATTTATATAGAGATCAGGGAGGGTATCGACATATATTCACCAAGATAAAAAGTTCTAGTAATTTCTTGAGATGCCAAACCCTTAGAGGATGGAGCTAGTTCCATCAGTAGGTGACAAGAGACACTGAACCACAAACTGAAGCTCAATGTACGAGCATCATAGTTGGAAGTTAGTTGTGGAGGATGGAAAACACCAACCCGCTTCCACAAACAAATTCTCACCATCGTTATTGAAGTAGGGGTTTATTCATTTACACATTTTAAATTATTTCCAATTTCCCATTCGAGAATAATAGGAAAAACGTGAACTCATCCGACTAACGGGTTGATCTGCATTTCATTTGTTTTTTGCGGAAGGTTGATACGGGGTATCTTGGAAGGGAGTCAGATTCTTGTTTATTTCAACTGAATTATTGAACCCATAAATCCTCCCTTGTGATTACGAGTTAACTTGGAGGGCGTGATCCTAACGAACCCAACCCAAACCCTCTGCTACCTTGCTACAACATTGTGTTTTTCGTGGAATACCCCAAGCATGGCGACCCCGATATGCAATGAAGAAGGCACGTGCCGACGCACACCGTAAGAGGATGCCTCAACAAGGAGCCACTCTGATCATCGAAACGACCCACCCCGGTGGGCTGTGTAAGTGGTGTGGCATGCCGACGCACACCATCGATGAGTATGAGGCTATGGATCAAGAGTTGTTGAAATTGGAGGTGGTGGCTAGCACTTAAGTAGGCCGCAGTGGGAGTGGGCGGTGTGACCAGCGCGCAGCCGGAGGACTCGAGTCGTGGCTCTTGAGTCGCGGTGAACTAGAGGAAGGTGGAAAACTCACCAACTGACCATGGGTGGCATAGCATTACATCATCTCACGCCACTAGAGTAGTCTGTTGGCAAGTTGGAAAGCTGCGACAGAGTCAGCAGGACCCACTCTAACGGGTCTCGCGTGCCACCAAAAGGGTACCATGTGGCGCTGCTGCTGCAAATAAGACTGAACGACCTTCATATGATCAGGTAAATCGGGGTTTTATCCTTCTATGGTAGCTTGGGTAGACCCACTTTTGGTTTGCCTCTCAGGTGGCTGGGCCTGTACCCAGTAGGACACTCCCTTCCGGCCGCACCCCCTTGCGGGCCAGACCGGTGGGCATGGCCGCCCCTTGCAAGACGCCCATTTTGCAGGCTTCCATATACGGGTCATGCCTCCCTTGTTGGACACCATTAAGGGCTGCCCCTGTAGGCCGGTCTAAACCTTGGCCCAGATGGCCAAGCCCGCCGTGACCCAACCCAGACTGGGTCAGACCCTACTCGGGTCCAACCGTGCCCAGAAACACTAGAAGGGCCATATCTTGAGAACCAGACATCTGTATTAAGATCCTCTTGTTGTGTTTGGATCCATGGAAATATATGGTCATTTTGGTATAATTCTCTTGTGTTTTGGAGATAGTTTGAGTATGTATGGGTTGGATCGTTCATGAATCCACACGGGCCCCTAGAGCTAAAATGTTTATAACTTACAGACCAAGAATCAAATTGATGCACCATCTATTGCATTGGAACCCTAACGACATATAATTCCATTGGTTTACTACACTTTTGAGCATAGAGGTGGTTGATGTATGACTTATATCTCAATGGAAGATTCTACAGAACTCTTGCGCACTTGGTGCGATAAATCATGTGGCTGGATGAGAGGCAGATGTTGGAGAGAGATCATAGGGTGGTCAACGCTCAACGATCCTGTCTGGGTTAGTTAATACCAATCTTGTGTGGGTTAGATCCAATGTGGGTCCATGCTCAGTGATCATATGTTGGTTACCACATACTGGTATTTTGTGGTTCAGATCCTGTGCCGGTCTGAGGGGATTAGATACCTATCGAATCTCGGTGGGTCAGATCCATTGTGGATCATTGTGGGGGTTATTACATATCAATCCTCTATGGAATAGAATCTATATGATTAGAATAAGTTCTTCTTGATATAATAAGATGATCTAGCTTTGAAACTATTCTTTTGTACTTCTATACTTCACTAGAAAACTTGTTTGGGTTGAGACTCTGTTTGATATTCGTCATTTACCTACGTGGTACTTTTACCTTTATGGTGATATCATTGTGGTGATACATGTGAGGTACTTTTAACATCGTGGTGATATCTTCAGGGTGATAACTACGGGGTACTTTAACTTTTGTGGTGATATCTTCTTGGTGTACCTATGTTGTACTTTTACCTTCATTGTGTTATCTTCATTGTGTTACCTATGTGGTACTTTTACCTTCATGGTGTTACCTTCATAGTATTAACTACGTGATATTCTACCCTCATGTATGAGATGAGTATATATTGATAACCTAGGTATATTTATTGTCATATACCTAATTAGAGTTGATTTCTTTCTTTGTGGGTTTTATTTTGTTTATCTTTAAGAGACCTATGAGGTCTTGAGGTCCCTACTAAGTATCGTTATACTCACCGATGTATGGGCATCGCCCACACCTTATTGTTTCTTGTGTAGATGGCTTACAACATTGATTGAGGCTGTGGGAGCCAGGAATGAATGGTGCTTTGAGGTGGACCATTTGTAATGATGTTATGCAGGGACTACAGATCATGATATGTACCTACCCTTCAGGTAGGATCTGTGGTGGATGATCTAGGAACAACTTCTCACCATTTAGCTATTTAGTACGTTTCAGTTGTACTAGTACTTCTCTAGTTGGGATTTTATTCTGGACCCTTTTACATTCATCACTCTTTATTGTTGTAGTTAATATTGCGGTTGCATCATGTTTCATTCTACTCATTGTGTTTTTACATGTTTATAGGCAACGCCTACCCATTATTAGGATAAAGCTTTCTGATGCAAGTCGCCAACCCATAGCCTATAGAAGCCGGGCTTGGGGTAGTCACGGCATGGACCCCGGGGGATGGGTCATGACATATCGTTAGTCAAGGTTCACACACAATACTATAATAGTGGATAGATCCCCTTAATAAACCATGTTCACTCCCCAATCTAGCCCTCTTGTCTGGTGATATACTTATATTTACCAAATTCATTAAAAGCAATATATAATTCTAATACCTAAAATTATATAATCATTATCCATTCAAATGTGTTCCATAATACCATAAATCATTCATCATATATCACAACATGTAGAAAAAAATCAGTTTCACAAACACTTGAAAATTTCATCATTAAATAACCCATGAAAAATAAATGGGATATATAGACATCTAATATAATTGTCATAAACTATTTAGATAATGAATAATTATGATTTCATTGAATCAAATCCCATGTAAATTTTATGGGACATTAAAGGATTTCAATTTAGGTGAGATTTATTTTAAAATCTAACATGTATTATATTTGTGAAAAATACACTTTTCACATTGAAATCAGTTTTCTATAATATAAAAATGTCTAATATTTTTGGATTTTTTAAATTAATTTTTCTTACTTTTAAATGAATCATAAATGTGTGAAATGGTCATTATGACTGAGAATTCAGTTCACACTATGTACATTAAATCAAATATTATTTTTACTTTTTTGGAAAAAATTCATGATTACCAGATTTGGAACATGATTGGAGAATTCATTTAAAAAAGATTTATAAAAATTAAATAATGGGTAAAAAATTATTTTTAAACATAATCTGAGGAAATATTAATTTCTTAAAAAACATTTATACAAAACCAGGACATTTAAAAAAAATGAATTCATCTGCAAATAAAAATATGGTCAGTTTTCAATTAAAACAATTTTTTAGCATATTGAGTTCTAAAATAGAGGTAGATGAAAGGAAAAAATTATGACCTCCACAAATAAACATAGGATAATTAAATTAATTAGATCCTAGAGTGACAGGTCATATAATTTCATCATTGGAAATCTGATCATAAACAATCATGATGAAAAATGTTACTATAACATAAATTCATTACAACTTATGTAACTTTAGAAACAAAAAATTATAAAAGAGGAAACCCGGGATGGGTATTTAAATTACCATAATTTAAATGATAATAATCAAAAATATATTCAAGGAAATTATATTCACCATAAAAAATAAACATGCGGTAAATATGGAATATATCTCACTTAAATAAAATTGAGATAAATATCCATTACCTCATGTTTGACATGCCTAATAATTTATATAACCATATTTTTAATAAATTTAAATTAATTATAATTATATAATATAATCACATAAATTATTATAAGATCATATATTATCCACTTATAACATTTCCATTCCCATTTATAAATAATTCCTCGTTATAATTTTCATTTCGTGATGTAAACTATATAAATTTTTATTAGAACTTAAGTTTTAGTTCGGGTACATATAATATTATATTGGTTCCCTCATACCCATAATGATAATAATTATATAAAAAGTCATTTATATTAATTAAATATAAAAATATTTATTTATATTCAACAATAAATGTAGGAGATATAAAAACGAATTACATCATTTATGGAGATGTTAGGACGTGCACATGCTTGAATTCCGTTTTCATTTATATAAGGATGGAAAAAAAGGTAAATAATAAAAAAACTTATTAATTATTATTATAACATATATATCATATTTATTCATTGAATCTATACATAATATCATTTATGTAAATTATAAGAAAAAAATAGAATCATATCACATAATAGAAGTGGTAGTCCACATGTATCCATGATGAACATTGACATTTTCCAACATATTATTATTTTAAAACATATTTATTATATTATTATTCAATAAGAATAATTATTTAATAAATATCATTTTTAATATTAAACATATCATAATACCCAACAGTTAAATTGGGTGTCATATACTGATTTGTTTCTCTATGTGGTTGCGGTAGTCCACATGTACATTTTAGAGATTCTTTTACATAACATTTTTTCTTAAAAAGTGTTAAAACTATGGTAAAATTTTCATAATAACATATAAGTATATTTAAATTAATATTTATAATATTTTATGTCGAATAAAAAACACATAGAAAAGTTATAGAAATAAATAGTCTGAAAAAGGTTGTGAAGGATAATTACCTATTCTTCGGTATACTTCCTTTATCACTCTTGTTAAGAATCAATATAATAGTATTATAAGGATATAATAAACAATAATTAATTTATACAGATATTGAGAAGATTATTGGGTAGGTTTTGGTTCAGATAGGTTCTTCAAAGAGGTTTGAAGAATATAAATGAGGGGTGCCTTTTTATAAGTGGGGGAGAGCAAACATTTGGAAGATCAAAAATATTAAAATATAATACACTCTTTCAAAAGGGAAGTGCTTCAAAAAGTATATATATTCAATGGTGGGATATGATGATATCTGAATATTTCCATAAAATATGATTTTTTCAATTTTAGATGGAAAACATACCATAATCTTTTTTGTGTATCCCCTCATAAACTTGTTTTAAATTTATATGTAATAATAAATTTCCTACTATTCATTATAAAAAAAGGATATCAAAATAATTAAAAAATGTATAAATATTTACTTCAAATATGAAACCCATTTTATCAAACTCCATTCATAGATGTGAAATAATTTATTTCAAATGTTAACCTGAAAAACATAGTTAAAAGTTGTTTTTTCGAAAAAATGATTTACTAAGTATTAATGGTTTTTGTACCAAAATAAAACATAATATAAATTCTTTTAAATTAATTTTTTTATAAAATTATAAATAAACTATTTTTATATTTATATTTATTTTTTTGATAAATTTAACTACATAAATTAATTAAATCAAAATATTGTTTTCAATAAATATCAATATTTTTAACAATTTATAATTAAATAAATATTTTCACAACATTCTAAAATACCCTCTATATTAAAATTATGAAATTATGATTTAAATAACAAATTTAATATTTTTCAGATTTATTTTCTAAAAATTGTTTAAATTAATATTATTATTTTCTTATAAAAATTAATAAAAATCCTTTTTTGAGGATGATATACATTAAGGCATATAATAACATTACTATAAATTAAAAAAAATATAAGTATTTTTTCTTTATCAAAAACATTATACAATATATTTTTAAAAAAAATTATTCATATTGATACCATTAATTAAGTGGATAACTTTTATTTGTATATTATATTATGGTATATTTAGTATTGGGGGTGCATGTATCACCAGCAATCAGAGAAATTCAATTAATTTGAAAAGAAATATATCTAAAAATTTAATAGTGTTACTTGGAGGATAATAGGTGTTTAGGAAAAATTTCATAAAATGATCTCAAACTCATAGAATAGGTAACTCATGATTTACATTCATTGTTATACCTGGATGCTAAATCTTCTTTTATATCATATAAGGAAAATAATCAAACATCATTGGATGATGAGGGTTATATTTCCTTTTTTGAAGATATGGAAATATATTACACTCTTTGAGAGAATAAATGAATTAAAAGGTAATGAAATTCATTGGTTTAGATAAATTATATCTAAATAATGTTTATTATAGTATTTTTAAACATGCATCCAAAATTTTTAACCATACATTAAGTTTAGATTTTAAATCTAGTTTTTTTAACTTCTGATCAACATATGATTATTTTGTAGAAAAAATCTGAATTCATTAGTCTAATAAAAAATTTTATATTTTAACATTAAATATATATAATATTTATAGGATCTTAATATAGTTTTAACTTAATATTTAACTATTTTGGATTATGTTTTTCTTTTCTAAATTATTATTTAATGAATAACCTTTAAATTCATTAAACTTATCCTCCCAGAACTATGTGTCAATGATGAGTTCATTAGAGAAAAATTTATTCCTTGAAAAAATTATAATACATTAGATCATATATTGATTAGATATGTGACACCTTAAGATTTTATTGAATGTGATTTCTAAAATGGAATTTATTTCATCAATAGATTATGTTTCAAGGAACACCGAGATAAAACAAACAATTATATATTATTTAATTGTTATATTTATCACTTAGTTGTTTGAATGATGTGAATGAATTACATTATGAATTTTTTTGAAATATGGTTTACACATGTTTATAAATTTAATTCATTGGTTACAAATTAATTATAAATAAAAATGAAAACCTACTTAATATAAACATTGTGTTTTTATAAAAAAAACAATTCTATGCCCATAATATAATTTTATATTAATAAATTAAATTAATCACTATTGGTTATATATGTTATTTATATTTATATTTCATATATATAATAATTTTTTTAAATTTATTTAATATATTTTAAAGTAATAAGAATAGAATAAATCCATTTTTAAACATTAAAACTATATTGTTCTAAAAGTCAGTTTTCCACCTTTTAATGGTGCACCTGTTTTGAAAATAAATTTTGAAACTATTAAATGTTTTATTTTAAAAAATATTTTTCTGTATTAAAATCATAATCTCAAAATTATATTAGTGTATAATCTTTTAATTTTAAGAGATGTTAGATTTTTGGATGAATAGTGGAAAACACAAAATATTATTTAAAAGCTGGGTTTTCATCTCAGTTATATTATTATTATTTTTATTATTTTTTAATAGTATATTTAGTTATGTTATACATAACAAAAGTCAATTTAGGTCATTATAGGGACATTTAGATAGAAATTTGAATTTAGTATATTTCAAACATATGAACATCTCACTTTAATACCCAACCTTTTCATTCTCGATAGGATTAATAATAAATACAATTTTTTTCTATCCAATGAATTTAATTTCCTAAAATTGATTCCATATTTGGAATAATAATTTAAAAATTATGTTTTATGGTTAATTTAAATTTTAGCTATAAAAAATTACCATGGTAAAAAATTTATTTACTGTAGTATAAGTAAAATAGTGACATGGGATAAAGTTAATAGGTAAAACAAAAAGATACTAAAATTTTACAAAATTTAAAATTTGGATGAGGTTTTACTAGACCCTAAAAAGAATGTAAAATATTAATTTCCATCCCAGTTCTTGTTATTTAATACAAATTCAATGTGGAAGGATTTGAATATATAATATTCATTATTTTATTTACATTAACCCACCCCACCTCAAGTATAAATATCACCACTCAACACTCCATTTTAACCAAAAATCCTCATAACTCAACAAATATCAAAAAATGGTCTTATATTAACTATACCAAAGCCTTTTTCATACTTTATCACAAAAATTCCAAATCCAAGGTCCCCAACGGTCTCTTAAGGTGGTGATATTCAAGAGTTGATTTTTTTAAAAAACATTTCTTATTTGATATCTCACTTCTAATTTATCATCATATGTTACATCAATCAAGGAATATTATTTATAAAAACATTTAAATAATTTAATATTATGTTCCTAATGGAATATATTGTATCCACATCATTCATTACTTCCACTTATTCAAATAAATGAAACAATTTTCCAAGTTATGCTGGTTAATTACCTCTCTGATTAATGTTTTTGTTTATTTTCCATTACCACCGTCATGACAAGTCATAGAAATTTTATTATTTTTAAATAATATTATAAAAATTTTATTATAACCTATTTAATATACATGTAATAATATACACTCACAATATTAAATAAAATGAATCTATTTTGTGGTGTTCAGAAAAACATCCATAATAAAAAAAATGTTTATCATTGAATTTTTATCTAATGAAATATCCTCATAAAAGAAATAAAAATGATATATGAAACCAATAATAATTTTGGTTGTACATTTATACTATGTCATACACATTATATATCTGTAATCTCATTTTACAATAATATCCCTAAATTTACAAAATGAACAGATAATGAAACTACGAAACAAACACACCTAAACCCATGAATATAATGAAATATTATTAATAAATGGGTTAAAGATGTAATAAAATCATAAAAAAGGTATTATAAACATTAATATAGTTTTGTATTGAGTTAATAATATTCTTTAATTCATTATAATGGTTGTAAAAGTACACACCACTAAAGGTAAGAGTTAGATAATGATTTTCTCATCTCACATTTAATAATATGAGATATAAGACATATTCACCAATAATTTTTTATGTGTGGTGTATTTATATGATACCATGAATCTTATTATATTAATGGTATTAAATATTTCATTTGAAAATTATTACTTTTATGGTTAATATGATCGGACTGATTACAATTGGAAATGGATCCCTTAACAAAATTTCCATTCATTGAGTTATATGTCCTCCTTGTTGATTATATTATGTTATGATTATGTGTGTACTAATTTATTGATACTATTATATTGTATTAAAACTTTTATTTTTTTATTATAATTTTTTTACACATAATTACCCCGTTTATTAATTCTCACCTCAATGATATGAAATTTGTAATGATTTCTCATCTCAATTTTACTTTTGTGTGAAATATGAATTATTCACAACATATACCTTGGGTGTTGTGAATACATACATACATTTGATATATAATATAACTAATCTCAATATATTCATTGTCTTAAATGTTTCGTTTGATAATTAATAATTTAATGGGGTACAAGATTTTACTCATTGCAAATGACAAGGTATCTCTTAACTCGGTTATCATTCATTAGCAAAAACAAATATTCATTGATTATGTCATGATATAGTTATTTGTGTAATGACTTATGATTATATAATGTTTAATTTACACTTTTTTAATTTTTATATACAAATAATAAAATGAATTGATCTTTTTTATCAATGAAATTATATTTTTAAGGGACATTGTATTAATCTCCATTCAATGAGGCATATTTTGAGGTTATACACCCACCATATATTTTGAGGACTATATAATGACCCTTTTACATATCATATCATTATCATGTTATTTATTTGTTTTTTAAAATGATATTTGTTCATGGTTGTTATAATTTAGTTATTTTAATGTTGTATGGGGTACTTTGGAAGGCTCAATGCTTATTTTCCTCAATAATATTTCAATGATATCCTTTAAAGTATTTTCAATTATGGAAAAATACATTATTGATTACTGTACTTCCTTCAGTTTTATCTCTTTAAATAAAATATTAAATAGTATTGTAAATGGTTTGTGTTCATTAAAATGTATACAAGTGGTATGGGAAACATTAATTTAAGAATCACTTTTTCAATTGACTATTAAATATAAGAGGAATGATTTAGGTGGGAATTATTTGTTAGAGAAGAGGATTTATATAGCCCGTCAAACCAATAAAAGGATCTCATAAGACAAATTAGTTGGTGAAATTATGTGGGGTTCTTCATATAGTTTTAAATCGTATTTTCAACGGGTTTGACAGCATAGTTTATCATGTTCCACATATATGATGTCAAATAATTAGGCATTTAATTCTTATAAATATATGAAATTATTGTTATTATCCATTAGATTTTGATATAATAAAATATATGGACGAATTTAATTCTCATGTTATTGATTAAATGGAAAATTTTATCAGTTATTTACCATTCCAAATTGATTTATTATCATTAATTCATTATTTATTCCCATTTACATACTCTTAATTATTATTTAAATGCACAATTATTTGTTTCATTTTAACAAGTTATCTAGAAGATAATTTTGAATGAGTTCATGGATGAAAATTTATTTTCCATTTTTATGTTTTGTTTTTATTTCCTTTGTTTTAAGGTTTTTATGTATGTATCTAGTTCTTAAAGACAACAAATCTATTTGGTCATTTAATATGTTATTTCTTTTATATTATTCTAAGTTAAAAATGTAAGGCACCATATCTGGACTTCTAGGGTGAGGTTGTTACAGTTGGTATCAGGTCAAGTTTAGTAAAATCCTTGGAAACTAAATTTAGATACCAAAACATATATTATGTTACAAAACTATATGTGTGATGTTGATGATAAATATATATATAGGATAACACCATATAAATTTTGACAATGACTATGGAAAATAAAGGTGAAACCTAATGATTCACATTTTGAAAAGCATGTGTGATGGCTTCGACATACTATGAGTAATATATCATTATTATTTTTTAGCCCAATCTAATTATTTTAGGTTTATGCTTACACATTGAATTTTTTTAACTAATCACAAAACCATAAGGAATTAGTTGAATAAAAAATGTGTTGAAAAAGTACTTTACTAAGTGTATTTTGGTTTGAGTAATCATAAAATTTATAATGATTAATGTTCATTAACATAGTAGCTATAGACACCATTAAGGGGTTTCGAGTAAAATATTAATCAAAAGTTTAAATTCTTAAACACACAATTATTATTTATGTGATGGATTTTGAGGCAATTAATGATAGTTTTAGAGATTGGATTTAGAATGGTATCCACTACAGGTAAAACGTATATGATGTTTAATGTAATATGTTGTTTCTTACAATAACAAACATTTTTCATTCTAACATGTAATTACTCATTTAATTTTATAATGATTTTTTTTACATATTAATGATCCTCATAGAAGATGAAAGTGAAAGGATATCACATAACTTTCATATCCCTACTATATGATTTAATCATCACCATCATAGAAAATATTTGTTCAAATTGTTTGGAAATGTTTTTTAACATCCAAATCATATGTAAAAAACTATTTGACCTATCCAATTAATTATTATTTCTATAAAATTTCAGTATATCTTAGTTTTATTTTATCTTATTTTGACATATCAATTTATTCACATCATTCGACAAGGGAAATACCACCATGGACTTGAATCATTCTTTTTGAGAGATCAAAAATTAAAAATAGAATATATAGAAGACCTTGATAGCATAAAGGGAGACATTGATGTTTGGATTTATGGTTTGAATTATTAAATTATTATATAAGTATAAATATTTTTGTTTTGATGATTGATAATGATATAGTTTATATCAATGATTAATATATAAATGAAACAAAAAATAATTGTTAATGGTGAGTGAAGGAAGTGGACTGAAGGATGTTTTATTACTAATATTCTGATAAATCCTAGATATCATGAGAATCATGAACCACCAAAAATATATTCTATAGTAGTAATTGTATAGAAAACATGGAAACATATTTTAGATGAAATTAGTACCACTATTAAGTGGTTTAGTGGAAGGGTGAAAACCGGTGGAACACATTTATTGAATTTTAATAAATGTAAGAGGTACATGTAAACCTTATGTTAATCAAGTGAAAAATGGGTTTTGAGAAAAAATTACATTACTTTATGTAGAAACGTATTAAAATGTAATGACATCTTTAAGGGTTTATGTGATCTTTTATTTTTTGTTAATTAAGGGTTTTAATAATTTTGGAATAAAAAATGAAACATATTAGATAACCATTAAGGTTATAACATTTCATAAATGATGAATATATCAATGTTATTTTAAAAAATTATTATCATAATTTACCGGTAATTATGTATGGAATGTATTAATATAGTATTAGTAAATGGAAAACCAACAAATCGGGTGATAACCCATCACTTCTGGAAAGGGGGTTGGTCATCAACACATAACCGAAGGGAGATAAGGGTTTAGCACATACCACTGGCCGACCTGAATTCCCAATAAGTAGGGAATATTCATTTTAGTTAAATGATTTTATTTATAAAAGATAAGATCATTCTGGGAACCACATATGATTAAGGTAAATATAATGTAATGGAATTTTATTTGTCGAATAAATGTTGAATGGTCTTTTGAGTAATATATAATTTTATTATGGATTTATGTAAATTGAAGTTATTTATGGAATTTGTTTTGTATCCGGGTGAGTATATATTTAGTTAATTCACATTTTTTGCGATAAAAATTAAATTAATCTTTAGAAACTATATAATTAGATCCATTTGTGTTTTGGTTACAATATTATGATGAATTATACTTTTGAAAATTTTGGGATATTACTTTGTTAAATGGTTTATGTAAAATTTTGCCTAATAATGAGGAATTTTAGGAGATTATGTTATATTTATTCATATAGTGGTTTTCATTTTTTCGGATTTATATAATCATATTTAATCAATTTTGGATAAAAAAAAATAAATGCTAAAGGAATGACTTTTGGATCCTATAATTATTTTAAAAATGTGTTGAGTATTAATATTCATCTTGAAAATCAATTTTATGGAATAAGATATGAATTTACGATAGATTAAAGCACAATTAAAGTATAAGATTATTCTAATCACATTGAATTAATCCAATTATGTTTATTTCAAGCATTTATCTAGAAATTTAAAAACCACTCAACTCTATGAAAAATAATTTTGGATGAAAAATTATATCCATTTACATTCCTTACTATGAAATTTTAGGACTTTTCACCAATCACAAGATATTATATTTTGTGATGGTCAACATTCTAATGATCATGTACACTATCATTCTCCATCAGAACATGATAGATAGATTTCGCTTCTATATCCAATTTTCCACTTCCCACTAATTTTTTCACATTTGAAAGCAATTTTATGTTGGGGACCTTCACATTTCATTTTCCTCTTATTAAGAGGTTGTTTTATTAACCCTATATATAATGTCTGTTTCACACAAAAGAATTTTCCAGTATCATCTATTGTTTTAAAAATTGAAAATTCCAACTACAAGGATTAAAATTATTGATGGAGGAGAGAGTGTAATACCCCATGATTTTATATAACGTCACTTCTTAAATGAATTCAACTTCTTCTAGATCTTACAATACATAGAACATTGAGCATAAAAAAGATGAAATATTAATTAATAATGATATTTATCCCATGGTTGTATGAAATATGATGATAAAATTGATTAACAAAATTAGGAAAATATACTTTATGAATGTTTATTAAATTAATTCATTGGTTACCAATTAATTATAAATAAAAATTTAATCCAATTGAACATAAATTTTTCTTATAAAAAAATATTTTTATGCCCATAAAAGAAATTTTATATTAATAAATTAGATTAATCATGATTAGTGAAATGTATTAATTAAATTTATATGTTATATATTCAATAAAATGTTCAAAAATTCATTCAATATGTTTTATAGGCATCAGATAAGAATAAATCTGTTTTAAGCCTGAAAAACTATATTGTTTTGAGAGATAGTTTTTCCTCCTTTTTATGAAATGTCTTGTTTAAATCATAATTGATAAAATTTTAAAAGTTTCAATTAAAAAAATAATGTTTATTTTTTAAAAATCAATATAAAATTATCTTATTGTAATGTTTTTCTATTTTTCATAGAAGTTTTATTTTTTGAACGTATAGTGGAAGGTTCAAGATTTTAAATTAAAACCGTTTTTTCATCCAATTTATTTTTATAATTAAATTGAACTTATTTTTTTAAAAGTATAATTTTTTAAATTTTAAATAAATAATATAATTATTTCATTTTAATCAATTTCATGTTTATGTTCGATATAAAAACATTTCAAAATTTTGACCATTTATCTTTAAAACCCAAATTTTTTGTTTTGTCTAGAAGAATAATTTTAAATCTACATTTTCAAATTATGTGAATAGAATTTGGTAAAATGGATTACATATTAATAATAATACATTAAATATTAGGTTTTAATTTCAATTTAATTTTTATGTATAAATAAATTACTACAGTAAAAATATTATTTTCTAAATTGTATGTAATATAGTTACAAGTGTTAAAGTTAAAAGGTAAAACCTTATCATACATAATAATTAAAAAATTTAATTCTTGAATGAGGCATGTGTTCACCATAAACATACATAAAAATTTTAAATTTCAACCAAATTAATAGAATTTATATTAGCCTCAATGTAATTGACATTAAATATATTAGTAACTTAAAATCACCTCTCCTCAACTATAAATATCAACCATCACCACTCCATTTTGAAAAAAAATTATTTTAGATATTAAAATATCTTGAAAAACCGTTCATAATATATCTCCACACGTCCTAGTTATTTTTTTATTTCTGAAATACGATATCCATGGTCCTCATGGGTCTGTCAAAGAGGTGATATTCAAGAAGAAAATTTCTCAAAACACGTATCTTATTTTCCATTGTTCTTATTATTTATTATCATATAATTAATAAATAAAGAATAATAATCATATAAACATGTAAATAAATTATATTTATGTTTATAATGGAATATATTATATCAGTCCCTTTTATTACCTCCTCTTATTCAATGAAAAAAAATATTTTCCGAGTTATGCCAGTTAATCACCTATGTGAATAATGTTTTTGTTATTTCCATTTTTGCCTACATGGATAGTTATAAAAATATTATTGTGGTTAATTAATATCCTAATAATTATATATTATCCCATATCATGTTTTGGAAGAAATATATACTCATTATATTAATTGAAATGAAACTATTTTTTGGTGTTTAAAAATACAACTAAAATAAACTAAATTTGTATCATCAACGTTTTATCTAATGGACCATCCTAATGTAAGAACTAAAAATGATATGCAGGAAAAATTTTAATTATGTATTTATATTAATAATATTTCATTATATTTCCTGATTTGTAATCACATTTTAGAATAATATCCATAATTTTACACAAATGAACCGATCATTTAACTAAGAAACAAATGCACATAAATACATTAAAATAATGCATTATTATTAGTGAATGGGTAATAAAATGCTATAAATTCATCACATAATATATTATAAATATTAATGTAGTTCACAAATTCGTTAGTGAACTCCTATAATCTATTATACATGTGTTTAAAGTACACACCACTAAAGGGAAGCACGAGGTTGGGATCTTCTCGTCTCACATTTAGTTATGTGAGATATATGAATTATTCACTACTTATTTCTTATATTTGGTGTACCTATACTTCCATTTTAAATAGCATATCATTAATATCATTATCTTCAGGGTATAAAATGTTTATTTTTATAAATATTTCTTTTATGGTTCATATGATCCGACAAATTTCAAGTGGAAATGGATTCCTTAACTCTATTTCCATTCATTAATTTATAAATATACTTTGATGATTATATAGTTTTGAGATTACTCATAGTATACAATAGTTTTTATTTCTATTATATTATAAATTGTTAATTTTTTATATATTTTTGTTACACATAATCACCCCATTTATAAATTCTCACCTCAATGACACATACATTTTAGGGACTTCTTGTTTCACTTTTACTTCTGTGAGATTTTTGAGTTATTCATCGCTTATTTCATCTGTTTGGTGTATGTATATTTCCATTTTATATATCATATTATTAAGATATTTATCCTCATGGTATTATTATTTTTTGGATAAATATAAATTTTATGAGGCATATGATTCAACAGATTTTAATGTTGTGGGATTTATCAAGTGAATTTTGATTGGGATGTTACATCCCATATACATTGATAATTATATCATCATATAAACAGTTAGAATCATGATATGATTATAATTTTTTTTCAATATATATTATTACATATATAATCATACATGAAAGATAGAGACAATGAAATAATTAACAACGTTCATGGAGATGGTAGGACATACGTACACATTAACAATGTTTTCATTGAAATAAGTAAATAAAAATAAATATTATTTAATCATTAAAAACCTTAATTATATCATAAATACCATATATATTTAAATCATTGTGAATAATATATCCTTATTACGATCCAAGTAAAATTTAAATGAAAAAATGAATCACAACGCTTCGTAGAGGTGGTAGCCAATACAATCGCATGAGCGACCCGATTTTTTCCAATAGATGTGAATGAAAAAATATTTATTATATTATGATTATATAAAAATAATTATTTCATAAATATAATATATAATCATTAAACTCATAAAAATAACTATCAATGAAATATGGTGATGGAAAATGAATTGTATCACTCCATGGATGCAATAGTCCACATGTCTGCACAAGAGATAATTTTACATCCCATTTGATAAGAGGGTAGATAATTATTTTTATATTATATTTATAAAATATTACTGTATTGATGCAAATTAATTTATTGTTTTATTTAAAGAACCAAAAATTTATAGGTACTATATGAAGAAATAAATTAAAATATGTATAGATAGATGATTTCATCTCCTTTAGTCGGCCTCCTTTATGTTATTTATTAAGGAAACATGGAATGATATTTTAAGAATAAATGAATATTTAAATCATTAAAAATGGATTTTATATGATAATTGAATAGTATTTTATCATTATATATGGTTAAAAGTGGGGTAAAGATGATAAAGGAGAGGTGACCTTTTATAATGGAGGGAATATACACATATGGAATTAATAAAAAGATTTAAATTTAATAAATTCATTTTCATGTGATTGTATATCCATGTGGATACAATTTAAAGAATAATATATTCTATGTTTGAAATATATTAATACAAAAAATTAGGACAGGTTTATGTGGTATTTTAAACCTTATTTCTATGTTAAAACACATTGTTAGATATTTTTAATCCTAACCATGTTTATTTATTTTTTAGTTTTAAAGGGTTATTATTTTATATAGCAGTTAACAATTTTCACATAAATGGCCACATGAAAAAAACATAGACCATTAATCATCCTAATTATCCTCTATGAATATTTTAATAATGATTAAATAATTTAATATAATATTATTTTCTTAAAAAGTCATTAATGTCAATATTTTTAGT
The DNA here is from genome assembly GCA_963277665.1 of Viscum album. Lineage (NCBI taxonomy): Eukaryota > Viridiplantae > Streptophyta > Magnoliopsida > Santalales > Viscaceae > Viscum > Viscum album. The sequence continues at coordinate 1,838,827,610 of OY728163.1, read as the reverse complement.
ATTAATTAAATTTTATTTTAATGTAATGAAGATAACAATATAATTAGAATATAAAATATTTACTCTTAATTTTTAATTATCATTATACATAAAAATAATGTGGCACTATAGATTTTACTATTTTGTTATTATATGTTTTTAAAATTATTTACTTTTATTTTTTACTATTTTCATAACCACTTTTGATGCATTTTATAAGTATTTATATTAATTATATAATCATGTAAATTTTCAAATAAATTATAATCATAAACATAATCTCATTATTCTCAAAATAACCATTATAATTCATTCAGTATTTTTTTCCCTCTATGTGCATATAAATATATATATATGATATTTTAATGTAAATGAGTGACATTTTTTATTTTTAATTATATAAAATTTAATAATTATCACTATTAAAAAAATGAAAAAATGACATATATTGAATTTCAATGTTAATATTTTCAAATTAATATCTCCAATTAAATAATTTACTGGTTTAAGTCTATTTAGAGACTATATGTCATAGTTTTAACTCAGTTGTACCAATTTTAAACATACGAGGTGACAAATGATTTCCTTGGTTATTAATCATAATGGCCAAAAATAAAAGGGGATTATTTACAAACTATGTAATTCTTAATTCAAATGATGGTGTTTAGTTTTAAATATTCATTCTCTATAGATGAAAAAAGATAATTTTAAAATAAATCAATAAAACACAATAAAATATGGTTTTAGATAAAATTTTTCTCCAAGCATACTAATTATATTATACATAAATCATGAATATTACTAACTCAAACAAAATTATATTATTCTAAACAAAATTGATCATATTTCATGTAAATATGAATTCCAATTTTTAATTGGAAAATTAAATTAATTTATTTAAAGAAATAATCAGAGTATTTGAAGAATAAGACTTAATAGATTTTCCATGAAAATGTAAAAATTTTAGAAAAATTCCAAAAAATCCCTAGAGAGTTAATATTGAAATATTGTTTTAAAATAAGTTATTTATTTGATAAAATAAATTTTTTAAAAGTGGTTGAAATTATTCAAATTTTCCACATGCAATGTGCAATAATATCATATTTAAAAAAAATTAATTTTTAAAGAATATATGTAATTACTAAAAATTGAATTCTTATTTTCAAAAAATTAATCAATACAGTTATTTTGAATGTAAAAATTATACATATATATTATTAGGAAGATAATCATATTCATAACCACCAATAAAATGTCTATTTTACAATGTTCAAATTTATATAATAATATTTTTATAACATATGTCAATTCACCAATAGATCTGTGTTTCATTTTAATAAATACAATGAGCCAATTATTCATCGAAACTAAATAATCGGCATTTTACAACCCCAAATATATTACATCCTCACAATTTTATCTTCCTCATTTGAAGATCAATATTTTAAAATATAATTATTTAAAACCTACATCATATGGAGGAATAGTGAATAATCTGTTCAAGAGGGGATGCTGGAAGGAAAAAAGATTACCTAAAATAACACATGCATGGGATCCCAAATAAGGATAAAAGAGGTGGAAAATTAAATTATATAAATATAGGAGGAAAATAACATCCAAGGAATAATATAGAGGGATAGAGAATATGGTTATAATATATTTAATGATGAAAAACCATATATTAATAAGGGATGATAAGTATATCAGTTCAATAGAAATGAATGTATAAGGATAATTTTTTTGTTTTAATATACTTTTCCAATGGTGGAGAGGTTTATTTATCATCAATAAAGAGAACATGAGAAAAATTAATTACATAATATATTTTCATTTCATAACCACAATTTAATCATTTTCTTATGGTTCGATGAATTTTAACTTCTTCTCTTATTCTAGGAAATGAATATTCAAGATGATTATTTCATTATTGCATAATTAAAATTTAATTTTAAAATATCACAAGATCCATATAAAAGAAAATTTTCATTTATTATCTCTCTAATTACATGAAAGCACCCAAATGATTCACAAATGTAAACCAATATGGATAAATTTGATACATTAATCTACAAAACCTCTATAATAACCCCAATATATAACATAACCCATTTTATAAATAGTTAACAATATAAATCCTTGACAATAATTATATCCAAATTCAACAACCAAAAAATCCAATAGATTTGATATAACATTTATCCCCAGAAAACATAACGTGACCCAAAATGTGATATACCAGGTATGGTAATACCATGATCACATATTCTCATAAATCATAATATTAAACCAAATCACCATAAAAACTCACAAAAATATAAATCATTCTTGAATTAACACATTCCATATTCTATAAATAAATTCACCTACTATTAAATAAATTCTATAATTTAAAAAATATAATAAACAACATAAACGATTTCTAAAATCACATTTTTCAGAAAATAACTAACCCATTTAAATGTTATTTATACTATAAATTTTATTTCATCAATGTAAATTATATATTTCTCTCAACTAATCATAATTAAATCTACATTAAAAACGTAAATAAGGTTTCATTCCCCATTATCATGTTTTCCATAAATATTATACCTTACCACCAAATTGAATCTCTTGGTTATATATACTATGAATTATATTCTTATAAAACATGAAGTACAATCTATTATTGAAAAAACTAAGAAGCTTATTGATCTTATACCAATAATTTCATTGATATAATTCTTCTATAATATAATTCATGAATCCCCCTACAAAAACATGTTAATCCTTTCACATTAATAATTGGCATAACATTGGTCTTTGTATTATCAAGGTGTTTAATGATGTATTATGACAATAAATCAGATAATTCACATTTCTCTAATATATAATATAATAAACTATAAATCCTAACATAAGATAAAATTCATATCCCTGTATATAAATATTTATTTTTACTCAGTAATTACACTATCTATGATTTTTTCACACATGAATCATCTTCTAGATACTTCATGACATTTCACTATATAATTTTTCACAAATACTTTACAATTATGAAACCAAATATTCTTCCCTCAATAGTCTCTATGGAACACCACATTTCACATATCAATGGTGTCTAGAAACTCACATAACTTGAGATTATTAGATCAATAATTAGATAAAATATTAGTAATAATAAATTGATTTCACATTCTTGATATCATTACATTTGTTTCATTAGGAGGACTACCATTACTCTGTATATCACATTCTGGGACTACATTGTTTTTTCTTATTAATTTCACTGAATGAAATAAAAAATTAATGTATGAGAAACAATAATCATAGTGGGAAACTAAAAAATCATGATAATTATTTATTGGTTGTTTAAATCCTTACACATTATTTTCAATTAGAGATACTTCATGTCTAACCAAGGATATTATTGGGTATCTTCTATTAAAACATATTATAGTTGTTTATAAATAAAATAGATTTTAAACCACACATATTCCCCAAGAGTGAAAACATGGGTGTATAGTAAGTCACACACAATGTTCACTAGAACTATGTTTAAAATATATTTGACCAACTCATTTTGGTTTTACTACCCCTAGATGCATCTCGTACAAAACAATGTCCACTTATAGTACATAGATAATGATGTGTTTCATGGAAAACCACATAATCTATATCTTCCAAAAACAATAGGATATTATCATATACATATAATTATCCTAAATGGTTATCATAGGGTTATATTCCCTAATATAGTTCTTCTATTACCATGTGAACAATGTTTCTAATGCACATTATCTGATACCAAATATAAAAAAACCTGAGAAGAGTATCCCATAGTAATTGGTTACCTTATTATATTGGAATTATATACATGTTATCTCATCCCAATGAAATAAATTTTGTAGTTGTTTTAGTTAAATGGACACATACTTGAAAATCAAGTTATACATAATAAAATAATTTATTAAACATATTATTTTCTTTAAGAACATAATAATTTGTTCTATAATATCTATTAATATCATTTATAGAAATAATTCTGGGATATAATGGAAAACAAAACAAAATAATGGGGTGGTCTTATATGCTTCATAATTGAATTTTTACAATAGAGACTATCATATAATAAATTATAGGTATATTATATGGAATGAATAAATTTTGATCAAATAATTCCATATAAAATGTCTAATGAAATTATAAATTATCTATGGCTGACATAACTATTTTAATAATCACATGGAAATCTATAACAAATTTCATAATAATTTAATTCATAAATTTGTACGTCATAAACCTATTATTGAGGCCCTATTTCATGATATGTTACATAAATTGATAGGGCTTTTCCAAAACACCAAACCACTTTTTCTAATGAGACCTACTGATTCATTAAGGGGATATTCAATTATATGCCCCTATTTCCACATAATATATTAAATTAATTCATCATATAAATGAATAAAATAAATTAATAACCATTATTTAATAAAAAATAAAACATTTGTTTTGGAAGAACGAGCATACAAAAATAGTATTTTCCCATGTCGACCAAATCTTATACCCTCTAGAGAAAAATAAAGGTTTGTATAATTATAAAATAAACATTCTAAATCATAATACTCAATAATAAATAGACATTGATAAAAACACTATAAAATATATCTTGAAATTATTTTTAGGAAAATTACATTTTTTTTTGCGATGTAAATAATTAAAAAAATACAAAAAATTACAATGTTAGTGAGAAAGATTTATTCAGATGTAAATATGAGAAATATTTAAAGTGATATTTTAATAAATCAAGAAATCATGATAGTGGGAAACTTTTTTCTTGTAGTTTATTGTATTACAATGATTCCATTCATATTTTTAGTAAATATTTAAGTGCATCTAATATCAAAATTGACATGAATATTACTTTTTTTATAGAAATTAATACAGGGGTATAAATTTAATTAAATAATAGTTTCAAATTTTTCAATATATTTATAGAAAATTATTTAAATAAAACAAGGATTTTGGAGAAAAAGACACTAAACTGGAAGGAAAACAATGATTTTTTTATAAAAAATTATTTTAGTATCTTGAGTTCATAAATAATGGAAAATAAAAGGAAAAATCTTATTTATAAAAATAAATATAGTAGAATAAAATATATTTTTAAGATAGTATTAACATATAAGTATCACAATTAATATTTAATAAAAAACTATTTTTTATAATTATGATATTGTGAAATAAACCCTTACCCCATTGGGAAGAGTTGAATCAAAATCTCATGAAGGGGAGAAATTATAATTAATAATGAAATCCCATTAATTTTAAATAGACATATAAAAAAATTCACATGTAGTTAATACATCCCATAAAAAATTGGTGAGTATGTAAAGGTTATGATATAGAAAAAGTTAGATGAAATCCCTTATACATAGGTCCAACTAGCTTTATCTGTTCTTTTAAACCCTATATAATAGAATAAAATTTATTATAAAAGTACACCCCAATTAATATTAATTAATAAAATATCCAATTTGATAATCAAATAATATTTTAACACTCATTTATTAGATATCATATATATTGATTATATATATAATCTTCCAATGAAGGTATATTTTTAAAAATTATTTACAATTTTCATATGGAATGTGGTTAATACATAAAACAGAACAATATATTAATTTTCTAATAAAAATAATGAAATATATGTAACTAATTTCTTACCAAAATAAACCATAACCATATCATAAATAAATATAGAAACCTTAAATATATCATTATTTTCATCTATGTAAATTATAAATAAAAACAATCACATCACTATGTGGAGGTGGTAGTCCAAACATATGCACGGGAAATGCTATCATTATATAACTGATGAGATGGTAAGAAATTTTAAATGATATTTTAATTATAGACACATTATTATGACATAAATACCATATATAAACATAAAAATCATCATAGTAATCATTCTTGAGAGAAGGTTATTTAAAATTTGTTTTATCAGGACATTAAGGTTGTAGTCCACACTTACATATTTAGTATACCTTCACTTCCCATTTGATTAAAAATATGGTTAATAATGGTGTTTATATATCCATAATTACATTTATGTATGTTTAGTATTTTTAATTTGTTATTTTATTATAAAAACTATTGACTTATTAGAGGTGTAATAACAAATAAAATGAAAGTGGTCGGGTAAGGTGATTACCTCACCCAAGGATGGCCTCCATTTGATTCATTCATGAGGACCCATGGAATGGTATTTTGAAAATAAAATAACCTATACATCAATGATAGGTCATATTAAAATTGAATTTTTAAGTGAGTGGTCTCTCTATATGGCTCAATAATTCTTAAATAAGAGAAAGCATATGTGTCCACTTATTAGGGAGGGACAAGATCAATATGGACATGATAAAAATATTTAAATATTATAAATTCATTTTAATAATGTAGAAACATGTGGAAATTATTTCAAATATAATATTGTATATGGTATAAATCCATTTAATTAATTATATTTGGACTTGTGTTTGTCGTATTTTAAACAATATCGTTTGTATTCACCAATTCATTAATTTTTTAATTCATAACCATGAAAACAACTTACTAAATCATAAAGCATTATCATATTAGTTATTAATCCAAAACATGATTGTAAATGGAAAATTACTAATCATAATGACCCTTTTCCAGCCACATTTTAATAATTACCATTTTTTATTATTTTTAAATTATTTAATAAAAATTTATTTTTCATAGAATATCATTAATGTAATTTATTACACTATTTATTTAATTAGACATTAAAGACTAATAAATAAAAATGATTTATAAGATAAACTATTGAAAACATTATTCATTATTATTAAAAATATAATCCTTGTGATACAATATTTCATCTAAGAAATGTTAATTTTGATGCTTTTACCACCTTTTACATTAATTTTTCTACTTATATCACTAGCACTCTATATATGTTGTATAAACATTTATGGAAATCATATAGTCACTAAAAAGTATAAATAAATTTAAATTATAAATATAATTTACTAATTATAAAAATATCCTTTAATAGTTATTACAAATTTATTTTTATCTCTATGTTATTATATTAATTACATTTTAATGCAAGTGTGTGACCATTTACGTTTTTTGTTAAATAAAATATTTTGAATGTCATTATAAAAGGGATATGGAAAAAATTGAAATATATAATATTGTATAGTTTCTAGTATTTAATTAGTCTCATAAAATGAAATATGGGAACTTTTTGGGTTGATTCTGAGACCATATCTCATAGTTATGTCCCTTTTCACATTTTATAATTACTGAGGTCACAAATATTTTCCTCAGTTAAAATTTATAACGATATAACATAAAAGATACATATTCACCAAAAATGTTCCTCATAATTTTAAATATTATATCAATTTTTTAATATTAAATCTATATATGTGTTATAGGTCAATAATAATATATTTGTTTAAAACACAAGGAATATTTTTTTAAAAATGGTTTTATAGAATAAATATTAACTTATATAAAAATCATGAAAATTTATGATATAAATGAAATTAATTAAATAATTATAATTAAAATGGATCATATATGAAATTTCTATGAAATCCAAAATATATTAGTGCTTTTAAATTACATGATTTAATGAAATTAAATAAGAATGTTAGAAAGAAAAAGTTTCACTATTCAATGAAAAATTCATCCTTTTTGGAAAATCTGAAAATATTAACCTTAGTTATTTTTGGTATTATGATTAAAAAAATATTAAAAACATAAAATTTCTCAATGTTGAAGAAACTGGTTTTAATTTCCATTCAAAAAATAAAAAAAATATATTTTTAAGAATATGAATTTTGATTCATACAATTATTTACTAATGATTAGGATGTTAATTCGTAATTATTAATCATTAAAGTAATATTTAACAGGACCCATATAAATATATTTCATAATACATTGACATTAAATCATTCCATATTGTTCAATGACTATATTATGATGTTCTCATTTATGTAATATATTTTTTATTATATAACTCAATTATATTAAAGTTTAGTGTGGTGTGATAAGAAAGAAACCGGGCCTACTATTATTTTAGACTAAATTTTCTTGGTTTTAGAGATATGTAAATCATAAGTAATGATAAATGAATAATAAAAAAACCATCAACCATAACATAAGTACACTGACATAACATAAGAAATATGGAATAGAAATGTGAGATAAATATAATAATAGAAAATCATATCTTATGTCTTGGATCACAGTTAAGAACATCATCACATATTGGTAACATATATCCTATAATGTTGTCAATTATGATAATCTTTGATGTCCCATAACATAAAATGTCATGAGATATAAGATTTACCAAAGGAATACGAGGGATTTATAATTCATGACCTACTCATCATATAAAGATATGTTATACATATGTTTAAAATATTAGTGGGAAAAAATTCATAAATCTATCAATAAGAAATAAGATTAAAATAAATTTTATAAAAATATTCTAATATCATAAGTACCAATTAACCTAAAGAAGAATTTATATTATTAAATTGATCAATATCTTGAATGAAAAATAGAAAACAATAAATTATTTTCACATAGTTTAACAACACACTAAAAAAAGATAATTTATAAGAAAGTAAGAATAAATATCCATTCAGTTATCTTTTAAAAAAATATATTTATATTTATTCATTTTAAATAATGAGAAATAATGAAAATATTAATTTAATAAATCATAAAATCATTGAAAATAATCATTTTAAAAAAATTGAATAAAATTGAGGAAGTAATCTACCAAGAAAAAAACTAAAATGGATGTGTTATAATATGAGTCCTTCAATAAAATTTTAAATATGTAATTACTATTAAAAGTATACCAAAACATATCATAGAATCTGATAGAGTAACATTAATGACCGAATTTTTTTTTATGTACTTGGAGTGGAATTATTTCTAATAAAAAAAGTGATAAAGACCATTCCACCGGTTAACATATTTTTATTTGAAATATGAATAACATAGAGTGAAGGTGGTAAGAAGATATATAAATACACAAAATAACTGGAGTATATAAAAATGTTAAAGTACATATATATAAAATGTATATAAATATTCCCACAATGGGTGATTAGGTATTAATAATCTCGTATAAGAAGAAATATGGGGGAGAAAATCCTTACCATTTTTATGTCACCAATGAGAACGCTTTATCTCTTAGTATTATAAACATAATAATATTATTCATTATTTTTTAAATATTATTCATATCTATTAATTTGTATTCTATTCAATTATTTTAATTTATAACTTTTCTAATAGTTAGTTATAATTTTTTCTCATCATTATAAACTAGGGGTTTTCATTATACCATTCTACTTTTGTTTATAATTTTTAATGATGATCACATGTTGTTGACTTCATCAATCCTATAATAGCCAAACTCGTGTAATACACATATTATAATTATTTATGTTTTCCCATTTTAATTAGCTGAAATTTATTTTCATTTTTTTAATAGTGTAATTCACAACGTTCATATAATAGTTAATTTATCTGATATAAATGACTTCTTGTATATTGATCAATCATTTTTTCACCCTTATCGAAAAATATTCATACAATAAATTAAAATATAAAGTTATATATTTCTACCCTTTATTTTTCTATTCATCCATGAATGAAATATTGAAGATTGTATTACATAATTCATATAGGTCATTGAAATTACATAAAAATTAACAAACAACACTAAAAAATAAGTTATAGTATATTGTTATATTTTAGAAACATAATTTTTATATAACAATATTAATGATAATATAATATCACTAAATTGAGAATGTTATTTTGAAATATTGAATATGAGAAGGAAACTAAAAAGGATGGATAAAAATGAGATTCTTTGATTGAAACACTTCTTCTCACAATAATTTCATCCATAATGAATGATTTAAAACTAATTTTTTTTAAATTAAGTTGAAACAACAGAAGTGAAATTTAATATAGTCAGTATTAGTATTTATTAAAGAGTAATCCAATGCATTTATGAGGTATTATATTAAAATTTTGACAATACGATCAGTGAAAATTTTGTGAAACATGATATTTGAATTTAATACAAGGTTTGGATTCACAAACAAGGTTTATAGTGAGAACATAGAAGAGTAAAAACTATAAAAATGTGCATCTAACATGAAATAGGGTTCATTATGTGTTAATATATTATTTTTGGAGTACAGGAACTATCCAAGGACAACTAGGGAAAAATAAACACAATATGGCATCCACTAGGGAGACACCGGATATCGTCTGGGAATATAAATAGAGAAATATAAATTTTCCCCCAAAATATTTTAAAGGGTTAATACCCTTTTATCCCATTTAACATGGTGAAATTTATAGGATATAATCATCCCTAATCTCACTCTTTCACCTTGATTAAGTCATGGTTTCTCATAGATTTTCCCAATGAGTTGAGGTATGTCTCTCCATTTTGTGATCTCCATATTTATTCTCCTCTAATATTTATAATTTTCATTTTATTAATCTAGGTATTTTATTAAAATTCAGTAATATCATGTTGGATTATTTGAGAATAAATGTGATTTTATAACACTTTTTACGAGGGCATCTTTGGATGATTTCTACATGGTATTTTCCAAGGATTATTTAAGGGTATGTCACACTAATTATTTTATAATTTTTTTCTATTGTTAAATTATATTTTTTACTGAATGGATCTTAGGTATTGGTCCCTCTCACAAGAATAATATTAGGAGTGCAACATGACCACTCTAGAATAAACAAGAAATGGTATTAGCATAGTGTGAAAAAATGGTGAATTTTCAGTTGATGTTCCTATTTTGAATATAATTGTTTAAATAACTAAAAATTTATAATTAATTTTTTTACTAATTGGATAGGGATAGGGACATATTCATAAGATCTATGGTTTAATAATATTTCAATGTCATTTTAGGTCTTATTTAAACCATCCCGAAATTTGAATTTTATTGGATTAAATTCATAAAGTGATTGATGGTCTTTAGTACATTCATTATTGATTATAGATTATGGTTATGGTGCATCTGATATGGGGCCTCATCACTAAGGGAATTTTTCTAAATAAAATAATTTAAATACATTTTAAAATGTGATAATTTATTAGTATAAAATTAATTACATGGACTATGAAATTTCAATATAAATTATGAACTTGGTTTTCTAGATGGTGCATCGAATGCTGGCGGACGATAACTCACATATAATGATATTCATGGAGGAACATGAATCCACACAATGTATGTACAAAGTAGTGAATTAAATTGGAATATTTATTCTCCTTAATATATGATCTATATTGATCCATGAATAGAGTTGTTTGATGAACAGAGGTTTTTGATTGGGGAAGTGAATTTATGGACTGTTGAGATGTAGTGAGGTCATTAGGCTATAGATATAACAGTTGGAAAAGTTTTTCCCTCCCAATGAGTTATATTTTACCTAGTTATGTTAAACCTAACTAGATTAAGGAATATGTTGGGTTTCAGGACTTCCATGTGTTATTTTAAAATAGAATGTTCTTGAGTTTGTTATAATTTTATTACTGAAATGGACAACACCAATAGGTGGTCCTTTATTAAAATAAATGGAATACACCTTTAGAGAGTTTGTTTTTTTATTACAGAATATATATTTTAGGATAATTTTAAACTTGTATTAAAAGGAATACTAACTACTATGTGGTATGTAATACCCACTTCATAGAGGTTATGAATAATCCTTAAAAAGAGTACTTGAATACTCTATATGGAGAGAAAGAGAAAAATTCAATCATGGGGAACAAAAAAACATTATACTTGGAGGTTAGAGATTTTACCAAGGGTAGATTACACTAATTTTGATCAAGGATATCTTTTGTTCAAAATATATGATGGTGTTTTGAACATGTGAAATCTTCCATGGATTTTAGATTCTTCTATAGGCATGTTAATGCTTTCTGTAAGATATCGTTCCTCCCAAGTCCTAGTTCACATGGTCAAGTGGGGTAATTAGTGGATCTGTTTTAATCTTTTGGGAAACTAAGAAACATATAATCATCTACAAAGACCATTACATATAGTAATGGAGTTATCCTTAGGTTCAGAAACATATATTTATGTTTCCCTAGGCCATTATATAATATACCAAGGTGGATGAGTCCCCTAGTCTATCATATTTATACAACGATGAAATAACTATTTGTTTTCATATGGTTAGAAAGGTAATCAAAATAATATAAGATACACTCTAACACTATCCAAATCATGTACATTTGACCAGGTTCATGGAACTAAGGATTAATGATAGTAATTTTTTATATTTATTCCTTAATACTGTAAACTTATTTTAGAGCACATCGCATACTCATATAGTTGAATTTACTGGATATATAAGGTAACTTTTTGGGTTTTCTCTATTATGTTTTATAATCACACAATCCTCTAGCCATCATTGTAGTTAGGTGCCTGAGATGACACTCACATGGTTACATGAGAATGTTCGGATAAGCTTTGGGGACTGATTTAGTCAAATAATATAGGTTCATACATATAGATTGGTAAAATTCATGAATAATAATTTTAGTGGGTATGTTGTATTATATTTTTTACTTTTCTATATATGATTATACCAATAGTTTATTATTGTTATGTGGTTTTATGTCTTATATCATTATTACTATTTTATTGGATGTTGATTTACTCTTGTATGACGTAATGGTTTATTGTTGTTCTTGGGTTTTGTCTTATGTTTTGTTTATTAGTTAGTTTGATACAATGTTTATAGTATCCTCAATATACCATCATAAAACCAATCCTCTATTTGGTAGTATTAATATTATGAGCAGGCGTTCCTGAGGTATAGTTGCAACCACTAGTCTAGAGACTGATTAGTGGTCCGGGTAGCTGGTTGTTATAGTGTGCTATTAGATTTATTTTTGTTTTGTTTTACTGTTTGGGGAGATTATATATATTTCAAATAGGAATTTTTTAGCGGTTATGATTCAACCAAATAATGTTCATTGTTTAAACCATTTCATGTGTAATTCCATATTACTATGGGTATGGGATTTATGTTTTTCGATTGCATTGTTATGGATAACTATGATTTGACTTATTCTGAAAAACATGATCTTTTGATTTAGAATATGAAATTACTCATTTTATTTTGGATATTGTTCCATTGTATTGAGGATTCTAATGCGTCATGATTATGCATGTACGATTCACATGATATGTAGGGGATGACTAGTGTGATTATTATCATCAAAAATATACTTTCAACTATCTAAATTAAGAACAACAGGTTATATATAATATTTTTATTTATTCTATAGGTGACACTCTAATATGTTATACCAATAGGTATACATTTTTTTGTGGTAGGTCAGATGTACTCTATGAAGATATGATCAATGGTAATGATTTAATATAGTCCCTTTGTACAGGGGATGGATGGTGAGCCTAGTTGGCCATAAATTACACTTGCTAACTTAGTATTAGACCTCATGTGGGATATTGTTATTATTTATTAGTTACATAAAATATTAGTAACGAAATATATTTTGTGTTACTATATATAATGGATTGAAGTTAAAGATAACTTCATTGTGAGACTATGATTTGTGGGATAAAAATCATCTAATGGATATTTCAGTTTTCTGTGTGTATTCCAATGGATGTGAACTAATAATCTATATATTTATATTTCATATTGATACTTGTAAGTTATGTTAAATTTGTTTTTGTGGTTATTTTTATATTTGAGATATAAAATTTGTTTATTATAGACACTGAATAGAGTTTTTGTTATGTGATTTTTCATGTATTGTTTGATATCAGTGCATAGATTATGATCCATGGGTTGTGTCTTATATGAGATCAGATTTATGGGTATGTGGGAGGATCTGGTGGACCTAGGGATGAAAATTATGATTCTTATAGAGTTGATGCATACTATTTTTCATGAGGACAAACTGTTTGGATTGTTTATTCTCATTAGTTATTTATATAATGAAAAAATAAATGATAAGTTCTTATGCTGGGTTTGATTCATGGAAAGAAATATCGAGTGTGTTGTAATGGAATGGGTAGATTCTTTGGGATTATGATCAACTCATGATATATATTTTTATGAATCATTAATGGTAATAGTTAATACGTAGTTTAATTAATGTCAACATCCTCCTTGAGTTCTATCACCTTTGGATGTGAGACACAAAAAGTATTGTGGTGTTTATATTATCTTTGATGGTAAGAACAATTTGGGTTCCAAATTTATTCAAATATGTTGAATTTTTAAATCATGATGTTATTTTGGAAAATTCCCATCGTTTTCAAATGATCCTTATTAATAGGTGGACATGTAAGTAATCATGGAATTGGTAAAAGGACCAATTTTCAAGGGGTGTTCCAAAGGACCTCATGATAGTTGAGTCAGGGCTATTGTTCATGGGGGAGCATCTAACCATTAGGTTTCAATGAGATTGAGGTAATGTATTATGTTACATGTGGGAAATGTTAAAATTGGAATCAATGATGGTTGTGTGATTTCCATAGGCCAACGGATTTTAATGGGATATACTGATTGTGGATTAGAAGGGATATCAAATTTTTTTTTGTGAAAATATAATTTAAGGTGATTAAAATGTAGTTATGTTAGATAAGTTGTATGGTGTGGAGTGTACCATCAAAAATTTGAGTTTTTAACCCTCATTCCAGTTTAACATCAATGAATTTCATGGTTGATTTTCTTGTAATCTAGGTACATGCAACATTTGATGTTTCTTATCAGCAGTCAGGTGGGAGAATCTTGGCCACATCTCATCTACATGTGTAGAAAATAAAATCTCATAGGTTATAGTGTTTATGAATTTAACCATGAGATTTTATAAAAATGATCCTCCAAAAGCTGGGAGAGTGTTTTCCATTATGGTACTAAAAAACACATGAGAGGGATTGTGGGTGCCTAAAATCAACCAATGGATTACTGTTATGGAACTTTCATGATGGTGAATAAATTGATCCAAATGTAATTTGATTCTATAGTTAAATACCAGTATAAATTACAGTATGATACTATATGGATTTTGTGCATCAACTTCATTCTTGGGGCAGGTTGAGGTGACTATACCATTATCAGGTAAGAGGTACATTGGTTCTGTCAGTACAAGAGAGAATTATACCACATTTGGGATGGTCTATAATTCTAATTTTGATTTAAATTGAGAGTAGGACTGAAAATCTTGTTTTATGAAATAGGGATCATCTCTTTCATATTTTGTGACTAGGTAGAACTGCGAATTTTGAGAATCATAAGATAAAAGAGGTCGTACAAATGGTTTTTATGAAATAAAATATATCATGTCAGAAAAAAAATCATGTATTCTATTTTTTCTTGATAAAAATGATTCAGCATATATCCAGGGAAATTCTAGGAAAACATGAAAATTCGGGGCACTTGTTCATGGGTAGTGAGGCTTTTCTAATTCATTATTGAATTGGAAAAATGATTTGGTGCAGAAATTGACCAATTTTATCCTATATATTCGGGGTGTGAGAGGTATAACATATCGAGAATGTTAGTTAACTTCAAGATGTAGTTTTTAAGGGAGAATATATTAGAAAACAATTTATTGGATTAAGATTAGCCATATGATAACATTATTATGTCGTGATTATGAAAATGAATCATTTTTATTATATTAAAAGTCTAAATTTGTCACATTTTTATTTAAAATAAAAATAAGTAATACTTTTGAAAAATTAATTTTTCTTGATTAATATAGTATCTTATGTAATGATTGATGATATTTTATACATTTAACACTTGTTATTTATTTTATCAGTTTTAAAAAAAATTATTAAAAATATTGAATAAGATATTTTAATACATTATTCATTTTTACTAAAGGGATATATTATTATAATTACTATTTCAATAAACCCATTGGTTATATGTATTCCCAAGGATCATATATATTTCTAATGGTCATATAATATACATATTACCAATTTAAACTAATATATATTAAATGAAATAATTAATTAAAAATAATTTTTCCTATACTTTAATCACATTATATAAATTTCTATAATATTTATAGTTTTTTACTCCATTAATAGTAAAAATTGGTTGTCTTATTTTCATGGTAAACTATGATGATGTGGGTTTTTAATGTACATCATTTTTATTTAGTTTTGAATTTATATCTATTATACTTTTATTGATTTTATTTAATATTTCATTCTTTTAATGTGTTTACTTTTATCTCATGTTTCAATATTTATGTTTCCAAAATAGGGAATTTTTTCATTTTCATTCTAGGATGGTGTAATACTACCTATTCATAAAAACTCAAGGAATCATAATTTATGGTGTTTCAAACACAACCATTTATGTCTTCATATATCCTGATAAAAAATGGATGGAGATATATTTATTCATATAGGTCCCCTGAGTTTTCTATCAACCCTCATAACTATTTAATTATCTTCCAAATATTCTCTTAAAACTATTAAAATATTTTTCACCATGGGGTCAGGTAGAGGAAAATATAAATACATACTCATCCTAGTGGAAGTTAATTTAGTTTATTATTAACCATTTCCAATATATTGTAATGGTGTATGAGTAAAAATACTCTCCCCAATTAGTTGTAAACTTCTAATGACAACATTATTAAACAATATAGAATACCCTCATAGGAATTCCATGCAACCATCCACAATATTTTTCTAATCATTAAAGACAAAATATTTTTTAATTTGAAATGTGTATATATTTTCAATCTATAATAAAGCTATCCAGAATAAATTTATCTCATTTCATTCTAATTAATTATAACATTCTATAAATAGGTATTTAAGGGTTTTATAACATATTTGGGGTAAAAATGAGTAGAAATATCACATTTTACATAATCTACCAGAAACACTTATGGTTTGATTACAATATAAGTAAAAATGAATATAATATAATACATTAAATGCCCCTATCACTTGTAGGATAAATACATCACCCCAAAACTAAATAAAAATAATATTATTATGATCATTTTATAATATAATTTATATCCACAAAAACTCAAGATTTGGTTTCATCAAGTCCATATTTTGGAAATACTAAGACATGACCGGATGATTTATGTTGCATTCCCTTTGTTCAATGCATAATAAGCATCCAATAATATTACATAAGTATCATAAAAAATTAAATTTTTAAAACAAAAGGGGGATACATAGAAATCTCTCTGACGTTATTGTAATGTTAAAGACTTACCCCATGTTGACATCAAGTTACCTTCATAGTAATATGAATCACCAAGTCTTTAAAGATTAGGATGGTATTAAAAAATCATTTTGAAATCATTATTCTCAAAAAATGTGAAAAAGAAGATATATATAATCAAATTGATTGACCACTACGTGGCTTCAAAACCCCCTCTTTATTAAAAATATTATCAAAGTCTTCAACCATGGGTGGAATGTTACCGAGAAAAACCCCAATGATCATCTTAGGAGAGACAATGAATTTATAAGTTCAAAATGATTGATTTCAATTAATTTAACTCCCTCAAATAAACTAAAAAAATTTAGAACCACTATAATAAAATAGTTATCTTATAGATATCAAAGATATTTAAATAAATAATAGTAGAAAAAATTTGAACCATTGATATATGAATCCGCCCCTATGCCAAAATAAAAGAAGGTTATTTATATAACTTTATGTGTTTGGGAATTTATATTTGAATTTTTTAATCTAGGTATGATAAAATATAAATAAAAATAATTTATTACAAGTAAAAAATAGTTTGATATAATATTATAAATCATGAACATTCTAATTATTATTCTATGAAATTAAAAACAACCATAAAATCCTGGTTCACCATCATGTGTAATTATTGAGAGAATAGGGGAAAATTGTGATTTTTAAATATCACAAATTTCTTCCCAAATAAATCGTCCTTCCCTTAATATTTCACTATATTTATTTAGAGTCTTCATTTTCCTTATATCACATCAAGATCATAAAAATTAATTTAATCATCCAAATCTCAACTTTTAGAAAATTAAAACATATATGAACATTTTTGGAATACCAACCATGAAATTACACATTTAAAAGTAAACATAATTTTTTTAAAAGAATTTTGTTTCATGTCCATGATATAAATATCCTTTTACCCTTTAAATCTAAATCATGGTATTCTAAATCTAATTTCAAATGTTTTCTTTTATAAAAATAATCAATGTCATAATAAATAACTATAATGTGATTTTATTTCATCCATTTGATTTCCAATAAGTCATTATGACATAACTACATATTGTGGTCCCATTCATCATCCTCTATCAATCATGATTTATAAAACTTTCTTATTGTACATCCCATATTTTTCTCCATCTTCTTCATTTTATTCACATATTATCAATATAATTAGAGTTTTATTTTTTCATTAGGAATTATAAATTTCAATAGAACATCATTTAAAGTGTATAACCATGATGTATTTTTTGCAATTCATGAATCCCAATTTCCACTAGTTAATAAATAATTAATTACCCCATAAGATACCCTACATGGCTAACTTCATTGGTGGTCACTGACTAACTCCATAGATTAGATCTGGATAACCTTTCTTTGATTCTATAATATACTCTACAATTAAAATTCTATTATTTTACAAGAATAAACTCTTATACATGATATATTATATAGTATTAATCATAGATAAAAAATTTAATTATGTATTTTCCATGGTTCTCTATGTATTTCAAAAAATCCCACATTCATGGTCACATTAGAATGAACGACATGATCTACCATACAGTTCATCTTTCCTAAAATTTCAATCTATGAATAACTTCTCTAAAAACATCATAATAATATAAATAGAGTTCAAAATTTTCAATATAACTATAAAATGGTTTGAAATCAACATGAATCCAACAAAATTTGAGCTAATAATATTTCCAGAAAACACCCAAAGGGATGACAATGAAACAAATTCCCTTTTAATGAAAATATTATCAGTGTAAAATTCCCAGATATATAGTCATAAATATTCATATATTAATATATTCCTTATAATATGTATTGTTTTTAATATATTTTAATTATTTTTTATAAATTTCATTTAAAAAATCAATTTTTCTATTAAAAAACTATAGAATTCATGAATATAAATATTTATACATTTTTTATAAATATTTTATTAAACTTGTAAATTTACACAACACTATTAGAATTTTATTAAACATGTGAAAAATGTTTTCCTATGTTTTGAATCACAAATTATATATGTTGTATATTATTTTTATATATTTTTATTGTAATTATTTATGAATTTTTATATGTATTTTATAGAAAAACACAAGAATTATATATTTAAATTTTTAAATAATTATCTCATTTTTTTGTGCTTGAAAACTAGATAATAATTCATTAAAACATTTTATTATATTTTTTAAAGAACAATAACCATTGTATTATATAAATTTAATAATTAAAATATCTAATATATCATATAAAAAATGATCAATGAAGATTTAACATAATGAACCGTGTAATATTTTTATTTAATATAAAAACACCTTTTATGGGTCAAAATATAAAAAAATTAATATAGATATAAACTTTTTTGTTATTCAAAAGGGTAAAATAATTCATGTTCCAATGAATGTGAATTTTAATGGAAGAAAAAATTCTCACTCTATATAATCCTTTTATCTCACTTACTCTAGAATTATTTTCTTATCTATAAAAATTTGACACCATATTTTTATCTACCAAAAATTTTAAATCATTACTTTTTATTCTTTCATATTTTTTACAAAAGGATTTAATTTATGAAAAGACTCTATAAATATCTAAAACTTGTGTACTTATGGTCTAAAAAACATTAAATAAAATTGTATTAATCTCCGTATGAAGTAAATTTTAATGGAATTAATTTTATGAATATCTCATTAGATTAAAAATTTTTGATATGAAACATAATTTTTCGTCTATAAAAGAACAAATAAATACTAATCATAGTCTTAATATAATGAATCTATTTTATAGGTGACTTTTATTTATTAAATAGTTATTTCTGATATATTGGTCAATGGTTCCATGTTTTATCATGGAAATATTTTTAATTTCATTCATTATTGATTGTTTCATTGAATATATTTCACTAAAACTACTTACATCCATAATTTAAAAAAAATTATTAATCTTTTTCAAGATTCCAATCTCATTGTTTCTTAAAAATTGGATTCCTGGTTCAAGATATATTTAATCAATCTTGTATATATTTTTGAATCAATAAAATATTTCCATAAAAAAATAATTTTTATTTTTATTATAAACAATTTCATAACAATTAATGTGAATTTTTAATAAAATTATGTGGAACAAAGTTTAAAATTAGTCTAAAAAATATAAATCACTTTTAAAAATAGTTTTAGGATCCATAGATGACTACAATTCAAAACATATACCCATGAGTGTTGTATGAATGAAATGTTGGCTTGAAATAAATAGATGTATTATTCATGATTTAATAATAAAATATCCAATTTAATTTTTTTATAAAAGTCAATTAATTATGTGAGGCTCTACACTATGAATTATGGAGGCTCTTAATAACAGATAAGTATGAAGGTTCTTCATTAGGTAATTTGGTAAGTGAAAACTTAAGGATTATGAGATTGATTGGTATTTGAAAATAGTTAAAAAAAAATTGTGTATCATTTCTAAGAAAAAATCTATGATATTTTTGCACTCTCACACATCCAAGAATTGTATAACCATTGCCTGAGTTAAAATTCAATAATACCACAAATCTACTCCTTGATCATAATATGTCAATAACCATTATTTTTGAATTAAAATATGAAAATATGGAATAATTTAATCTCTAATGAAACATTATAATATAATAATAGAAATGATAAATAATAAAATGAGCAAACTAGAAATAAATAATCCATAATAGAAATGATAAACATAATAATTATATATATGTGAATTTGATACCATAAAATAAATTTCAATCATAATCCCAAATTCACGTCTCACATAAATTGAAGAAAATAAAATATATATATATATCTCATTGAAAATACACTCATTGTAAAAAAATCTTGAACTCCATGTAACATAATTTTCCAATATAAAGATCATGAATGATGAAATATGTATATTGAAAAGGACTATATGTGTTGGTTCTGAGAATAATAACACAATAGGATGATGCTATAGGTTCAAAAAAATATCCATTTCACAATGTTCTCTAATTTTTAATTATGAAATGAAATAATATAAATTAAAAACATAATTAAAATCAATTAATTACACACAAAGGTAAATTTCATTATGCCTCAACTAAAAGTTTTGATCTCATACTATTGTAAATCATTTTTCTTTGTATCCACACATACATGGAATAACATATTTATCTCTTAAATCCTAATTTTTTATATTGTGGAAATTCTTTGAAATTATCACTTTTAAATTAATCCAAATCATATTTTTTATTTTTAATAAACACACATTGAGGTTGAATGGTAACCGAATAGAAATTGAAAAATCAACAAATATCATCTTGTCATAGTATAATTCAAAAACTACAAAAAATCAAGAATCAAAATTCAAAATTCAAAATCACCTTCAACTCTAAAGAGAGACCAAAAAAACAGACACATATATCACCTAAACTAGACCATGGATCTAGCTCATGAAGTCATCAATCTACTGAAAACACCTTTTAAACCATAACCTAAAATCCAATGGAAGGGGAGAAGATAACTAATGGTACACCACCTAGAATACGGGTGACCCCATGAATTGCACCAACTAATGACTCCTAGAGAACCACCTCACTAGATAGAACAGGGTAGGAGCATTTGATTTAGACACTAAATTATAGTTTGAGCAGATATAGCCTCAACTTAGGGCCAAAAACTAATCTTGGATCCTAAAAATCATCAAGAAAACCCCATCATCTAACCTTCATTGGAGAATCAAATACCACAACACCACTTTAACCCAGTTTTACCAATACAATTCATCATAACAACAAGAGAAACATCATATTAATTTTTGAGGAAGAGTACAACTATTATTAACCAGCAATGACCACTAAAAAATAAAAACTATTAAATAATGCCCTAAATATCCATTTCCTAGGAAAGAAACAATACCCAAAAGAAAAAAGCCTATAAAACTATGGATAGAGTGGGAGAATAAGGTGGGAATGGAGGGAACTCTAGAATGTCTAGGTGCATGATATATCGTCAATGATAGAACCTAGGGTGGCATGGAAATAAAAATTACTCCCTTGGATGGGAACTATATATGAATTATTATGATGGAAATGCATAATGTGGAAGCTCAAGGATGAATCTAAGGAGGAAACAATCTAAGGAAAGGAAAAATGAGAAGAAATAATAGATAAAAATGGATCCCCTTCAAAGACGAAGGAGAAATAACATGAACGAAATACAGAAAAAATAGATGGGGAAAATCCCAAAATCCTCAAGTAGATGAAATTATAACCAATCCTCAAAGATAAAGGCATATCAAGACATAATCTTGAAAAGATAAAGATAATGTAATATTAAAATCATATGGCTATAGAAATAAGGGTTAGTTCCACATAAGTAGTGTCACTGAATCCTTATCGACCAAGGAACTGAGAGAGAGGAACAAGAGAATGTCCATAATATAGCGTTTTTAATTTAACCATTTATTTCAAGATAATGAATGTCCATAATAATAATTTTCATTAATGGCGTAACATATCCCATGTTATTACCATTTCATTAATGAGATATCAATTACCAATATGGATAAATTTTATTGTTGTAATAACAAGACCATGACATTCCTCTATCCTAGTTGGAAAAAACAAAGACGAAAATATTAAATATTTATTCAGGGATTGAAATGTATCAGAATAATTTCCTTCAATTCATGGAATAAAATAGATCATGAATAACCCATTTTTTATCACTGCATAATATAAATATTTCATTAATAATTTTATCTCACACATCTAGTAGTTTTTATATTAAAAAAAATAATACATTGGATTATATTTTTTATGAATTGTTGTTATTATTTAATAATTTTTTAATGAAGTCCAAATTTCATTAATCCTTTATATTATTATAACAATATGAATTAATGTACTATTTCATTATTATAGAATAAATATCTTAAAAAAACATCTATTTAGATGAATTTTTAAAAAAATTATTTTCACTCAAAACATTGAATAAATTTTTATTAAATGGTTTGGAATAAAATAGTTAATATAAATGGATAAATAATAAAGTTAAAGAAATTATGCCACATAAATGATGATCTGTATTCCATTAAACAATATAACATATAATACTAACATGATTTCATAGGGAACTGTGATTAAATTATAATAATATTTTGCAGACAAATGCCATACTCCAATTAAAGATTAGATCAATAAGATTATTACTAATCAAAAATAATATTACAAAATTGTATAAATTAATTAAAATAAAATAAAATAATTATATAATTATTAAATCTTACAAAAAATTCAACCAAAAATATTATCATTGGATATATATTAGTTGTGTACATATAATATCTACATCACAAATGGATCACAATTCTATTGAGAATCATAATTATTATAAGGATTTAATGATTTGAAAAAGAGAGAAATGCCGTATGAGGGGGAATAGAATCTACATTAATAATTTAAAAAATAAACATAGAAGAAAATGATAAATAAATAAAAATAAGTATAGAATATTTTTAAACAACCCCTAATACAATGAGGTTGGTAATCTTATTATAATCATGGTGGAACACCACATGAATCTGAATAGATAACTAATAGATTTCTAGTGGTGACAATAAATATTTACTGGGAATTTTTTCATTCTATATTTCCCATGAGAACCCATTGGGATCTCTATGGCTATAATAACCAACCATTAACCCCCAAACACCTACAAAACATAAATTTATACTCTTTAATTTCACTAAATCTTAATTTTAATTCTAAACGAACCAAAATAAAATAATAAAAAAATAAAAAAATTTATGATAATAAAGACTAAAAGATGAAGGTTCTTATATAATTCCACTATAATACCAAATCACCAAAATAAGTTTCACTCAATATCCTTAGAGAATAACTCCCACTACCGAGATATCTTATATTATTCACACGACTCCTCATGGGAACAACCATACCACTATAATACCAACACCATTGGTAAAATACATCTATGTAGTGTATTTTATATAGGGTCCAAAAATATATATACGATGTCAAATAAATAATGAATTGAACACCATCTATACATATTTACATTAAATAACATAATATAATTTTATCTCATTATTACTCATCTCAGATGCATGAAATATATTATTAATACCCCTGAATCATCGAGAAAGAGATAATTTTAAGACGATTATCCATTCTACTTGATAAAATAATAAATATTCAAAAAATGAGGCTTTAAAATCCATATTTAATAAACCTATGATGTCCCAATTTAATTGATAATCTATTAAACACTTGATTATTTGAACTATATTATACAAGCCAACCTATATTATCTATATAGGTTCACTATCAACTTAGATTTATAAAAAAACTTCCTAGTTAATTGAACATTTTTATTATTTCTTTACTTAAATTAAGGCCAATCATTAATTCTTACCAAAGTTTTATCTATCCCAATGAAGTTATATGTAGTTTATTATATAAGGATTAAAATGTATCAATTTAATGACTATATTAATATTAATTAATATATATATATCACTAATGAAAAATTAATCTCACTATAATTTATAAAATCCAACATACATGATCTCAACATATCTTATAAAAAATAAATTTTATACATGAAAAAAGCATCATTTTTTGGATAATAAGTTGTACATAATATCACATGTTTACCCAAGGCTCATTGAAACTCTTACATGTTGTTATGATATGAAATAAATGTGTTACCATGTCCAAACAATATATAATCTACCATATCGGTGTCATTTTCCTTAAAGAATCTCGTAAAATCCACCATTAAATCAATTATAACTCCATATCACTTCTATAATAGTTTCTAAAGTAATGTTATTATAAAAAATATATAAAATTATTTATTTTACCCATTTAATATAAATAGATATAAAATTAAATCCCACGACATCCATATTGATTATGGGACACTAAAACTGTAATCAAACAATATGGTAAATCTTATACAAACCATATTTGATATCCCACCATGAAATATGAATATTTTATATTACTTATTCTATAATGTGAATTGGGATAATCATTTATCCACAAACAAACATGATAAAATTAGTATAAAAATTAGAATAGGAATCTTATCTGTACCATTAATTCTTTCAAGACCAAGATAACACTAAAAATATGATATTTTAATATTATTTAATCACTTAAATAATGAATAATCAACGATAATGAAATATAAAATCACTTATTATTGATAATTTTCTATATAAAAATGAAATTAAATAAGGTATACACATGAAATTTCATTTGTCCTTTAATTTAATTATTAAATATAAATGAAATTTCATTCACAGTGAATAAAAATCATTTAATTTATAAATTACACCCCATATCAAAATAAAAATATTATAGATACTACATATATATTCTTTATGATTGATTTATGTATTATAGGGATAATATGAATTTCAAATTATTATGGTCAGTATAAGCTATAAAATTCAAGCGAAGTAGGTAATTTCTCTAGAAATTTATCCCATATTCTATCACCACTATACTTATAACAAGTGTCCAATAATTTTATATTACGTTCAATGTTTCCATGTACCATAGAATGTAACATTTTATTGAATAAGTACACATCATAATTCTAATCCATGATGTATCATAATAAATAACATAATTCATACCCATTTATGGTAAAATAAGGATCTTAAGTGACGCATGCAGTAGTTTTATATATAGAGAAGATTCTTTAAATAGATGATAAAATTTAAAAATTACAACCTTATAAATATTTTCCGCCATAGGATTATTTAGTTGACAAATATACATGATAAAAAAAGAATAATATCCTATAAGTATATGAATAATCTAGATCTGAAGATCATTTTTGGGAATATGACGTGAAAAAACTATAACAAACATCTAGGAATCCACTAAAATACTTATATTAAATATTAAATATTAGTGATATATCACCTCATTGATCATTAAATGTAATTAAGAGTGTTTTGAATATATATTATGCACTTACAGTGTCAATAAGACAATCACCAACTATCTATCATCATCCTTCTATGATCAGGAGCACCCAAAAATTTCATCCAAAAATACAACATCAAACAATTCAATCTAAGGGTGAATATTTTTATTCGTTATTATAATGAACATTCAATAAGTGTTAGTCGACAAAAATGGAATCATTAAAAAATTATATGGACTACATATTCTCTTGAATTTTTTTTCAAATAACATCATACCATATTCTATAATAATGACAACCAAATCATTAAAGAATAACAGAGAACCACTAATCTCACATAAAATAATTATTAATAATTAATAATTTTTTCCCCATTTTAATAGTTAGTTATGTTAACATTTATTAATCAAAATTTATCCTCAGAGTATAATATGTTTTCATAGAAAGAAATTCCATTTTACCCAATATTAAAGGCCCTTATAGATAAAAATTTTTAAATTAAAATAATATAGTATATTTTTTACATATTAATGTTAAATAGTAAATATTTTTTTATTTTAAAATCAATACTTGTTCAGTACTGAGTAACAAATCTAGAGCACATAGAGATTTAAATAAACCTTTTCCCTTGAATAAATACTGTATTGATTTCCTGTTTAATATAAAAAACTAAAATAAATGAGATGCACCATATTTCATTTATATTTTAATAAATTTTTATGAAAAAGAAATCATCTAGTAAAAAATATAGCAATAAATTAGAAATTCAAAAGTAATAATATTAAGAATAATATATGTTTTAAACGCTGTTTTTTTAATAAAAGATTTTTAAATTATATATTTCATTGTATTTAAAATGTAAAATATAACAAATTTATAATATTATTCTTGTTAAAATGAACATAATCATGTAAATATTATATGATAATGAATTTTTTTGAATTTTTCTAAAAGAATTATTTTTAGGTGGATTATTAAAATATTGATTTTGCTAAAAACTATCACATTCATGATAATATCATAATAGAATGTTCAGATAAATCTTTTTTAAACCAATTTTATATAAAATATAAATAATTTATAATTATCCTAAATACTTTAAAAATTATATTTTGAATTTATAAAATGAATTATAACAATTTGGGTAATGAAGTAAAATGTTACCCTCAAAAACTATTTA
This sequence comes from Viscum album, assembly GCA_963277665.1. Lineage (NCBI taxonomy): Eukaryota > Viridiplantae > Streptophyta > Magnoliopsida > Santalales > Viscaceae > Viscum > Viscum album. Next base: position 1,838,800,127 of record OY728163.1, on the reverse strand, counting down.
TAAACTAATACATTATAATTTTGATTTTATAACTTATAAAAAGTAAATATATAGAAAAGACATCTTATTTTATATCAAAATTTATCTATTAGTGGATAATTTAAATTAATCTATTTTCATGAAAAATGAGATTATTTAGGTTAACATTAATTACTATGATATTAGTGAAATGATTATTTTCAAAGAATTTTTATATTATGGTTGCGAAAATTTAGTATAATTAAATAAAGTAATATATAATAGATAATGAAGTAAATATAATTATTAAACTCAATTATAATTATATTAACACATATTTATTTTATAATCAATGTTAAATAAGATTATGAACACAAAATGGTTAAAATAATAATTTTTTACAACAAAAAATAATCTCTATATATAGAATAGTTTTATTTAAAATTTAATTTCCTGTTTTTTAGAATTTAAATTAAATTAAATAGAGATTAAATATATATATATAATTAAAATTTAATAATATGGTTTATTTTATATTTTTATTAAAACACATGTTAATTTAGAAAAAACACCCAAAATAAATAAAAAGGTGAAAGTAAAATTAAAAGAGTATGTCAATTCAATAATGTTTAAATTATTTAATAAAATACATGGTTGAATATTTAGAGGCATAATAAAACCCAACAATTCATCATTTAAAACTTTTGATGTCATTGACCCATGAATAGTTTAATCATGTCATTACAATGTAAACGTAATTAAAAGAATTTCCCTTTTCATTATTATATAAGGGGTCACTTCCACCAATACAACTATAATTTTTATATTAAATATATCGTTAAACCCATACCCAATTATTTACTCATAAAACTCAATTTAGTTTCTTATGTCCCCTTTCCAATAAATTTTATTCTATTTCATATAATTCTAAGGAGTATATCTAGAATAAGTGCAAGGTATTGATATTTTCATTACTAACTCTTTAAATTTAATTCTATATCATTATCTTCTAGACCTACCCTAAATGTAAAAATAAAAATATATATATTATTATAATATTAAATTATTATTTTTATAATTTAAACCCTTTATTTATTCATTCATATTCTCTTATTAAAAAGATAATCAATTTTTTTATGTGGACTACTTCATCCCTAAAGAGACGTCATTAGTTTTTAAAAACAGACATTATTTATATTTTATAAGAATTGAATTGATTTATAAAATTTATATAAGGAATATAATTATTAATATGAAGTAGAAAATTATAATTCACATACATTTCTCTCATTCAAATGTTAATGAAAATGTTAACAGTGTGTTGTATGGACCACCACATCCATGATGTAATGTGTTTAATTCTTCATATTGATTTTAATTATATATCAAAGATATTTAAAATATTATTAATAAACCTTAAAAAATATAAAAAATATCATTAATATTATCTTTTATTGATGATGTTTCAATATGAAAAATTTACCCATCATACTAATCCATCAAATTGTGCTATGTTTATTTTGGTAATTGTGTAACCACCTACATGAACAATTATATAAATCGCTATCATGAATGACAAAGGGAAAATAAATAATAATAATAATATAAAAAGTTAATGATAAAATTATTTATTTTATGGTTTTAGATGTATTATAGTATGTGCTTAACTTAATATTAAAATATCTTCTTTAATTAATAATATTAAATAAATAAGCTGATCCTAATTAAATATTTACGAAAACATAAGGGAAAATATAAAACAAATAAAAATTATGATAATTAATTATTCATATTATTTTAGAAATATATATATGAATAAGGAACAAAATTAGGTCTCTAATAAACTTAATTTTTTATTTTTTTATGTTATGCACATTTAGAAAATATATCAATAACGTGTCTAGGGTTTTTTGCTTCAATTTTCAATCTCATGATACATATACTGTATTATGCACAACATTTTTTCTATAATAGTGTATCTTGTTCCAATATAATATTTTAAATCATTATATTATCATTATACATGGAATATAATTATTTCTTTTTAACTAAATACTTTTAGGGGTATTAATTTGATTTTTTTGATAACATAATGGTTTATGATAACTCAATTTTCATCCAATAACATACCAAGAATTATTATTGAACTATATTGTTACAAGTTTGATTTGTTAAGAATAATAAATAAAATTTATTTTTGACTATCATAGTTTACAGGGAGTTATAATTTTCATCATAACATCAATATGAAAATATTTTTACTCCAAATATTATGTTATTTGAAATGGGTATTGGTCTCAAATGTTATTTCCTAGGAAATATTTGTTATTATTCACCAATTTATTTCTATATGTAGTGTATACTAAAATCTTTCATTATTATATCAATAAATATCTTTCATTCATGAAATTTAAATTTAGGTTTCATCTATTATTACCTCATGAGTTTTGATTTGAATGTTACACATGTTATAAGGATCTTTTCCCAACCTCTTTTCAAAATTGAAATCTAACAAATGTGAAAACACATATGAAGAATTTTTATATTATTTATTTATAATATAATAATCATATTATTCCCCACTGGTTATCCTTGGTGATATTGGTTGCCTATTTATTTTTTTTTTAAATTGGATGATCTTTTATCTTTTTATACATTTTAGATATACAGAATTGTATTATATTATTTCAATAAAATGAAGAAAATTAACATATATTCTTTATACATCTCCATATTTTTTGATATTACTATAGTATTTTAAAAAATTTAAATTTTCATTTTCAACTACCTTATAATTCTCTAAAAATTAATTGAAAAATAACGTTATTTTAACATTTTTAATGTGATTCATTTTGTTAATGTAAATTATTTTGGAATTTATGTGTAAACATATTGTTATGTTGCCTATGTCATTTTATATGAAACATTCTATCTTTGTTTTTATGGTTTAGAAAAGAAATTATTTATCTCATAATTTTAAAAAATATTTATTATACAATTGTTTTAAAAAAATCATGGATATTTATTCATTCTTATAAAAATTTTAAAACTTCCTTTCTCAATAATGGAATTTTCCATAGATTGATCTTAATCATGATCTATTATATTAAATAAATTATACAATCCACCCAATTTATCTGGATGGATTATTTCATATTATTTAATACAACATAATTGAACAATCATGGAATTTTTCTTTCCAAGTCATATTTAGTTTATAACCAAAATTTTTAATCAAATTCCATTCCCACATGAATATAATTTTTTTATTCCTTTGATTGTAGGGTGCTTTCCATGATTCTAATGGATGACTTATTGTAGAAATGTTTATAAAAATGTATACCAATTATAAATGTATTATTAACACCGAGAGTCATTTTATTTGTGGTGTATTATCATTGAGATTTGTTTAATTTCGTTGAATACCAATTTATATTTCTTAATATTATCATATTTACTGATGGAATTATGAATGATTTCTTCATATGTTTGAATTTTAAGGTGACATGAATCCAATTTTGGATCCATTTGTTCGTTATTAATTAACAGTGATCAATTTTAGTTCAAAAAATATGTTTGTATGAATATCATTGAGGTCTTATGTCACCGTATAATTCATTGGTAAAAAGTTCAATTCCCTTGATATAATTATATCCATGAAAATTTTGGGAGTTTCCAATAATGGGCGGATGTTTTGACTGAAAAGAGTGATGTTTAAATATTTAAAATTAATTTATCTCAGAATTATGGTTTCATGTGTTGTATAAAATACTATATGTTTTCCTTATGCTTTTGGTTGTGAAAATATTCTGATTTATTCCTTAGTTTATTTGATATGAAAAAAAATTATGATATGTTTTTATGTTATACCATAACTTATTCCATGATTTATGATATATTATTAGGTTGGTATAACCTTTTTATATATATTTATTATTCTAATATGGTCAAATTATTCTCAATTATGATATTTTATTGATATCACTTTTATTTACACTAATAGTGATTTTTTATGTCCCCCCTTTCTAATGTTTTCCTCTATGTTATGTAGACCAAAAAAGCATTTATTGTATAGTAGAGTAATTTACAAGGATAGTTAGTGAGAGATGTTGAGAAGATTTCATGTGACAATAAGATTATTATATTACAAAGAAAATATCCATTAGTTGAAAATAAATAAGTTATGTTAGATAATATTTTTGCCTAATTCTCTAAAACTATAGGCCTAAAGGGTCTTCAGATTGTAATGTAATGAAATATTTTCATTAATTCTTGTACAATATATAGTCATAACATTTGTCTGTAATTGTTTGTATTAAGTTAGGTTAAAGAAATATTTAGGGTTCATGATATAAATTGGATAAAATTTATAGGTTGATAAGTTAAGGTTCATTATAATTTAAAATGTATTGAATACCCTCTAGGTTTGTCGGTGTAATATTTAATATTTTAGATATTAGGAGAAATGTAATTTATAGTATCCCAAATTATAAATTTAATATATAATTCTACTTATAGAATAACATTGGGAAATTTAGATAAATTAGAAATTGTGTTGTTATTTTAGATGTAACATACCTTTATAGATAATGGAAAGGTTTTTGCAGATACGATACAGATTGACCTAGTGTTATATACCGTAAAAATGATGTTTGAGTATCAAATCAATCATCACTATGGTAATAGATATGACTATGTTATTTTTTTATCATTAAAAGTGATTAGGAATGATTCATATCCCAATAACGTTTTATACTATGTTAAGAAGATTGGGAGAAAAGAAACTAATGTCACCGAGGTTGAACTAGGAGTGTTATCAGATGAACCAAGTTATCCAAAGTTCAAATGAAGGTTTAATAGTTTGGAATATATTTTTTATTGAGGAATATATCTTTGTATTTATCTTTATTATTCATATGACCATATAATCAAATTATATTAGATATTATCACGTTTATTGATTTTAATATTTGTTTTAAAATTAGATATTGAAAAAAATTTTATGGAATTTATGTCACTAGAAACTACTAAGACTTAGCTATATAGTCAATTTCTAAATAATTATTGATAATTTAAATATATAACTATTATTTGGGAAAAGTTACATCACCTAGTCTTTCCTAATAAGTAAATGTTAGAAACTCATAGAAGCTATATCTTAAGTCACTTTTATCGTTATATAACAGAATTTATTTTTGTAATTAACTGATAATTAAAATTTCCAGGATGTAATTTATATTGGAGGGATGTAACACCACTTGATTATGAAGCATATTTACCCATAAATAATCATTGATTCAATATATTATTTCACACTCGTTTAAATAATAATATTTTTTGTGACATATAGAATTTAAATTTAAATGAAATCTATGAACATTAAAACCTATTATAAAAGAAAATAATATTATAGTAAACTAGAAAATTAAAAAAAATATTTTTGGTAATGTTTAATGATTTAAATTGTTGTTTACAATAAAAAAATCCTTAATTTATATTTTTTATTAGGATTTTAATTATAAATTTAATAATTTAATAATTTTTAATTTTGATAATGATCATAGACATGTAAAAATTAGCATATGGTATATTTTTTTAATTTTTATATATCAAATGGTTTTTAGGTAAAAGCAATCAATTATTTGGCACAATCATAACAAAAGAATAACCTAAATGGTTAGAAGTCATTTTTCAATAATTTTTTCAACAGGTAATATAAATCATATGAAATTACTATATTGAATTACAAACATAAATTTTCATCCTTTTGGAAACTAAACTAATATTTGAAAGTAAAATTTTTTTTTCTTATTTTCAAAATTATATTTTTTCAATTGTAGAAATTTATTATAATAAAATGGATTTCATATTTGAGATTAATGATTACATATTTTTTATATAGTAAATTTCATTTTTGAGCATTAAAACAAATTTATATAGAATAAAGTTGACGGTACTGATAATGGTGAAAGGGATATTTTCAAAGACTTGTTTTATAAATTTTTTATAATCATTATCAATTAAATTAAAATTATTGTTTTAATAATTACTCTAATATGTTTATTTAAAACATATTAAATTATATTAACAGACTTTTAATTGGTAAAAAAGACAAATCATATTAAGAACACATAATTGTTTAAAAAATCATTATTTAATAAAAAACCCATTATAAAAATTTAAAATGACTTAATTTAAAAAAAAGTGTACAAGTTTATAATTTGAATTATATTTAATGTTGTTGAAATTAAGGTTTATAATTACCAAATTTTTATGAGTAATTATTTTATATATTCTTTTAATAGCTAATTTAGTTGTCTAAAAACTAGTTACCTCAGTAAAAAATGTGAAAGTAAAAAATATATGAATAAAGAAATTTAATCATGATAAAACATTATTGCAAATACATGGGTGAGAATTCCATAACCCAATATCACCTAAAACTCATTTATTTATAAATTTTGGGCTCATTTACTACATAATAGTTTCATGATATCCTTGGAATTTAAGGGGTATTTACTATTACATCCCAAGTAAATGATGAATAAGATATTTTTGTACTTATTAATATTTTTGAATTAAATATTAATTTTACTTTAAAAAGGTTGTTATGTTCGATAGTGTACCCGATACGCAATAACAGGTTTGTTTGCAATCTTACGTTGCACACTAATAATATAATATTATTATTTTAAATGGTAGTTATCTCCTAGTAGTTGTATTTTGCGAGAATGAATGTAACTAAGTACAATATGATTATACTTGTTAGTTATATGAATTTACTTTTATCCCATAAAATTTAGGGGCTTAAAATGTGAATGAATCTAATTTTAAGCATAATTTACATTAAAAGTCCTATTTACCTCCTTTTAATGGAGAACCCTAATTAAATCATGTTTTGGTCCACTTTATATGTTCTAATTGAGAAAATATAATCCTTCTTTAGAATGGGGACGTCAAATTTTATTTTTGTTAATTTTTTGGTATTTTTCTGATTAAGTTCATTTTTTAATGTATAGTGAAAAATATTGTATTTTAATTCAAAAGTGCCTTTTAATCTAATTTAGTTATAAGGATAGATTATCTTTTTTTGGTTTTAATGAGAAATTGAAATATATTTTTACCATTTAATCCAATGTAGATAATTGGAATTTATTTTACTTTGAAATAGGACAAAATCAACTATCAATCTTTGGATAGTTATTGTTTCTCAAAAACACACTATTTGTTATAACAATAGGAATTAATTTTTAAATTAATTAATTCCACTTATTTGTTTTGAATTTTGAAAAATAGAAATCATTTTTTTATTTTGAATATCATATATATCTTAGGATTATGTTTTGGTATTTTTCTGAAAAATTTCATATTTTGATGAATAGTGACACCAGTGAGTGGTTGTTAAAAAAATTAACGTTTTCATTTAAATGTAAATTTTACCACTTCTGTGAATTGAATTTCAAAAATATAACATGCGTGGTTGTTATCAAGAAGTAAAATGTGGTTCATTATGATTAAAATAAATTTTGGTGATTAGTAACTTCTGACTTTTATTTACCGGAGTTTAAGGTAAATTGGGTAAATCAAGGTAAACAAAATATTTAAATTATTCAAAAATACCTTAACACTTCTCCAAACCTTATTGGCTGAGTCATTAACTACCATGGGCATAATCGGGTCTATTTATCGACCCTTTTGATCCACATGGGAGTGATAATGATAATTTAGATTAATTATCTTAATGTTAAGAAAAATAGGACAAAAGTAAATATAATTTAGTAAATTAATTTTTATAAGGGGTTATATAAATTATCTTTTAGACTATAAATTTTCATTAGAAATATAAAATTATTTTCTATATCTTGGTATTTTTTTTAGAATTTTTAGACATCATATAAATTAAATTAATTATGACAAAATAATGATGCATTATTTACCTCATTAATAAATGATTTAAATAAATACGATTATAATGATTAAAATATTATCCAAAACATGTCTAATTCTGATTGGATTATTTAAATTTGACCATTAATTATCATATCCTCGACTATAATGATTTTTGGGCCATTATAAACCGAATATAATTATATAATAAATTAATAGTTTCACACTTTCCTAAAGAGCGTCTCCTCCCCCTTATAAAAGGAGACCACTTCTAACCAATTACACACGCCTCTCAAGCCATTTGGCTCGTCCAAACTCTGCCAAATTAATCTCCCAACATCCCTATAATCCCTTTAGGAGCCTTACCTTAGGCCAAAGGAACTTCAAGAAATCCTTTTACTTCAAACCAGTGGAAGTTGCCTAAATTAAAGGCAACAATTTCTCTTAAATTGTTTTCTTTTATTTTACTTCTCCAACCCCTAAACTCTTATTTATTCCTTTATTTTGTAACAACACTAGTATAATAAATATAATAGGATGTTTTTATGATAAATATTAAAACTACACATACACACACCTCCATCTAATGTGTGAAGAACATAATGTTTCTATGGATGGAAAACTAACGCCTCATGAAATGATGATTGTTCGATTATCTCCTACCACCTCTCATGGTGGCCATTATGATGGAAATTTGATTATATATGATATATATTATGTTTATGTTTTCTTTATGATTATTTATTTTCCATTTGTATCATGCCTTTATGGTTTCCATAGTGGGTAAATACGATAATCTCATTTGAGGAAGTGCGGACTACCGCCCCCTCAAAGTGATGTGATTCGTTAATTCCTTTTGTGGGATTTATAAAGGATAGAGTTAATGAAATTATATATGATATTATACTGAAATTATAATATACCTATGTATCATTATGTTTTTTTCTCTATTAAAATAAGAAATAGAAATGAAAGTAGCGTTCATGGGTATGTTTGACTTACCGTCTCCATGAACATTTAATTTCATTTATTACCAATAAATGTTATGTACTATTATAAAAACATGTATATATAGGATATATATGATATATATGATATCCAAATCATGAATATCATTTTGGATATAATATACTATTTACCACATGGACAACTTGTAAATATAAGTTGTTCATTTTTGACTCAAGTACTAAATATCGATAAAACAAACATTATTAAGTTAAATGATTGCATAATGATTATAACATGGAAAAAAGTTATAGAAAAGGAATAATAAACTGTAAAAAGGATCCTCAACAATTAGAAATTAACTTCAGTTTAATATCCAGGAGATTAAAGAGCGATCGAGTTAAGTCAGACGTGAGGTAAGGGACTTCGTCTCAATCTCCTTTCATTGAGGCATATTTTGTTATAATATAAGACACTCTTTTATATGCTGCATAAAAAACATTTCCATTTACTTCTTTTCAAAAGGAATCGTTTTTTACAAAGTGTTTTACTAAATGACAAAAATAATGTTCCATTTAACATATGCAGTGATAATGACCTTTTCCGCCACTGCGGGTATTATTTGATCTTTGGCATCCTCAACAAGTCATACTGTTTTTAAAATAAAATAAATATTGTATACTCTTTTATGTATATTTTGTATTGAAAATGGTTTTGAAAATGGATTTGTTATGTCAATATATTTATGTGATATATTGTGATTGAAATGTGGAAAAGTTTTCTTTCTATTATATTTGCAGTATGTGTTATGATTTTATATTGGTACTTGGACATTTGACAGGTGGTTACGTGATAAACCAAATGACGGGTGGTTCTGTGATTACTAGGATAGGTGGTTATGTTATAACCTCCAATGAATATGGTATGGAAGTCGGTCGGATGGCTATTCTATTTAGTGATATGTGTGGAAGTCTACCGTATGGTTATTCCATTTATGTATGTTTATGTCCCAAGTTACCTTTATATGTTATGTGTACGTTATATGGGTTTTATGGTACTCTTGGGTTATAATGGGGGTAGTTAATAATCTTTTATTTAGTGAATAGTATTTACTACTTTATAAAGATGAAAATTATTACTTCTGTTAAAGTATTCATGGTTTACTTATTGTTTTCAAAAACAAATATTTTTACTTATTTGGGTATCCCTTAATGATATTTTTATGCTCATCCTAAGTTTTTGAAATGTTTTTCATTAGAAATAATGTGGAATATTGTCAAGGATGGGATCTCGGAAAATTCTTCATGTCTTAAACATTGAACTAGACATTACTCTTTTTTTCAAGAGTTCATGTTTTGTAAAAAAATATAAACTGTGTAGAAGTGTCTACCTTGTAAATACTTTGAGATGTAATAGTTATGGAATAACTCTCTAAAACTCTAAACCTGAAAAGATCGTCAACGTGAATTATTCATTTAATTCAATAATATGTAATGTTTAATGTTGGGTCCTTATAGTTGGTATCATAGGTCAGTTTAGATAACATTAGGTGTAAGGGTATTATTAAAGTAAAAACCATAAATTAATTTATTTTAATATTGAAATAATATAGAATTTCAGATTACCATATTTCTTTACCTAATATATTTCTGTGTTCAGAATGGTTTTCCCTAGAGGAAATAAGGTAGTTGTGCGGGGAACGTATACAAAGGGAGATGAACTTCAAAATCTGCAACCTGAGATGGTTGGAATCAGAATTGAGTAGTCTGTTGCAGTGATGTCTCTGTTGAATCAGGTGATAAATGGAGGTTGTGTTCATTGATGATATTTTGGTTTATTTCTAAATGTAAAGAGGAGCATGAAAGTCATTTAAATGTCATCTTGAAAACATTAAAAAAAATAATCTTTATGGGTAATTCAGAAAGTGTGAGTATTTGTCACAAAAATTTTCTTTCCTTGGTCACATTGTTTCAAAAAATGGCATAACTGTTGATCCCACTGAAATAGATGTTTTTGAAGAATGGCCAAGACCCACTAATATAACATAGATTCATAGTTTTCTTGGTTTGGTAGGTTATTACAGGAGGTTTTTTGAAAATTTTTCATTGTTATCAACTCCAATGACTATGTTAACTCGAAAAAGTGTTATGTTCATATGGACAAAAGAATGTGATGACTGTTTTTAGGAATTGAAAATGAGATTAGTGAATGATCTAGTTTTGGCACTACCATCCAGAAATGGTGAGTTTGTTATCTACAGTGATGCTTTGTTGAAAGGACTGGGATTTGTCCTAATGCTGAAAGATAAGGTAATTGCTTATGCTTCACGTCAGTTGAAAACTCATGACTTAAATTACCCTACACATTATTTAGAATTAGATGCTATTGTTTTTTCTTTAAAAAATTTAGAGACATCATTTGTATCTAGTGAAGTGTGAAATATATATGGATCACAAAATTTTGAAGTATATATTCACTCAAAAATAATTGAACATGAGATAGAGGAGATAGTTGGAATTAATCAAGGATTATGATTGCACGATCCATTACCATCCGAGAAAAGAATATAAAGTCGCTAATTCATTATTTGAGTCAAAAATGTAAGGCTTCATTGACCAGGATACATTTTGAATGAGACCCTTTGGTTTTTGATTTGATGACCTTTGGAATAGAAGTTATTGTAGCAGGAAATTATTTTGTTTTGTATCAGGTGTCAGTGAGATCATCTCTATTAGACAGAATTAAGAAAGCACAGAAAGAAGATAGTGTGTTGCAGAAAAAGGTAGAATTGGTTCAGAAGGATATGTTACCTGAATTTAACATTGATAATGATCGTATTTTGAGATTTGGAATGAGATTATGTGTTCCTAGTGATTCAAAGTTGAAGAATGAGTTTTTATGTGAATATCATATTTCCCCATTTTCAGTTCATCCTGGAAGTACTAAGATGTACAGATATCATAGTGAGTATTAATGGTGGGATGGAATGAAAAGAGATATTGCTGATTTTACTGTGATGTGTTTGACTTTCCAACAGGTTAAAGCAGAGCGGCAGTTACCGAAAGGGGTGCTTCAACCATTACTGGTGCTAGAGTGGAAAGGGGAAAATATATTCATGGAAATTGTTGCGGGATTACCAAAGACATATCGAGGAAATACTGCAATCTAGGTTATTGTTGATCGATTGAATAAATCTTCTCATTTCCTTCTTATTCAAGATACTTTGTCTCTAGATCAACTTGCTTGGTTGTATGTTTAATAGATAGTCAGGTTGAATGGTGTTCCCCTCTCCATTGTTTCTGATCATGATCTCAGGTTTACTTATAACATTTAGAAAGGCCATCAAATGTCATTGGGTACTGAATTAAATTTTAGTCCATCTTTTCATCCTCAATTAGATGGGCAGTGAGAACGAAAAATTCAAACATTGGAAGATATGTGACGTTCTTTCTTGATGGATTATTTGGGAAGTTGGAACCCACATATTTCTTTGGTTAAATTTTCATATAATAACAGTTTTCATTACATTATATAGATGGATCCATTTGAGGCATTATATTGAAAGTGTTGTTGAACAATAGCTTTTTGGGATGAAGTAGGTGAAAGGAACCTGATGGGACCAGAATTGGTAGAAGAGATGGCAGAGAATGTTCAGCTTATTTAGAAGCACATGAGAACAGCTCAGAGCAGACATAAAAGTTATGCCGATAACCGGAGGAAGGATCTTTCCTTTGAGGTAGGTGATCATGTCTTTCTCAATGTTTCTCAATGGAAAAGTGTGATATGTTTTGTTAATAAGGGAAAGTTGAGTTTGAGGTTTATTGGACCTTATGAAATTCTAGAGAAAGTGGGATCATTTGCGTATAGAGTGGCTTTACCTACAAATTTATCCCAGGTACACAATGTTTTTAATGTCTTGACGTTGAGAAATTATATGCCAGATCCATCTCATGTTTTGAGCTCAAATTTAGTTCAGTTGGAAGAGAATATCTCTTATGAAAAACAACTAGTTCAGATTATTGACCATAGAGATAAGGTGTTGTGGAATAAAGTAATTTACTAGGTAAAGGTTTTGTGGAAAAACCATATGGTTGAAGAGGAAACGTGGGAATATGAAAATGCTATGTGGGATAAATACCACCACTTATTTTGATAAGTGAATAAAAATTACAAGGAAAAAATTTAAAAAACGAGGAAGGATATAAAATCCCAAATTAATGAAGAATAAGATATTTTTATACTTATTAATATTTTTGAATAAAATATTAATTTTACTTTAAAAGGGTTGCTATGTTTGATAGCGTACCCGATACACAACAATGGGTTTCTTTGAAATCATACGTTGCAGAAAAATATTATAATTTTATTATTTTAAATGGTAGTTAACTCTTAGTTGTTGTATTGGAATGAATGAATGAAACTAATTATAATATGACTATACATGTTGGTTATCGGTATTTACTTTTTTCCAATAAAAGATAGAGGCTTAAAATGTGCATGAATCTAATTTTAAGCATAATTTACATTAAAAGGCTGATTTACCGCCTTTTAATGGAGAACCCTCATTAAATCATGTTTTGGTCATCTTTATATGTTCTAATTGACTGAATAAAATACTTTTTCCAATGGGAAAATCAAATTTTACTTTGGGTAATTTTTTGGTATTTTTCTGATAAAGTTCATTTTTTAATGATTAGTAAAAATTACTAGATATTAATTCAAAAGTAACTTTTAATCTAATTTAGTTATATGGTTAGATTATAATTTTAGTATTTTTTAAAGTGAAATTGAAAAATATTTGGATCATTTAATTCAATGTTGTTCATTGGAATTAATTTCACATCGAAATTGGACAAAAACAAGTATCAATATTTTGATAGTTATTGTTTCTTAAAAACAAGCTATATGTTTTAACAATGGGAATTAATTTTTAAATTATTCAACTTCACTTCAATGTTTTCAATTTCTCAAAGTAGACATAATTTTTTAATTTGGAATATCAAATATATCTTAGGTTTAATTTTTGATATTTTTCAGAAACACTTCAATTTTTGATGAATAGTGACACAACTTAGTGGTAGTTAAAAAAACTGACGTTTTCATTTAAATAAAAATATACCACTTTTTTGAATTAAATTTAGAAAATCCTATATACATGGTTGTTATCCAGACATAAAATATGGTCCATTAAGATGAAAATAATTTTTGGTGAATAGTAACATTTGACTTTTATTTACCACAGTTAAATGTAAATAGGGTAATTCAAGGTAAAATGAATATTAAAATAAATCAAAATTCCCTTAATACATTTCCAAACCTTATTATATTAGTAATTAACTACCATGGGAATCATTGGTTCGATTTTTGGACTCCTTTTATCCACTTGGGAGTGATAATGACAATTTAGATTAATTAACTTAAAGTAAAGGAAACTATGAAAAAAGTAAATATCATTTAGTAATTTAATTTTTAGAAAGGGTTATATAAATTATAATTTAGACTATAAAAATTCATTAGAATGATAAATATATTTCCTATATCATGGAATTTTATTTTTAATTTTTAGACATAAAATAAATTAAATTATTTATGACACAGTAATGATGGTGTATTTACCTCATGAATAACATATTTAAATAAATAAGATTATAATGATTAAAATATTATCCAAAACATGTACAATTCCGATTGGATGATTTTACTTCGACCATGAATCATCTTATATTCGATTATAATTATTTTTGGACCAATATAAACTGAATATAATTATATAATTAAATAATAGGTTCACACATTCCTAATGAACCCCTCCCCCCCTTATAAAAGGAGACCACTTCTAACCAATGTCACACTTCTCACCATAAAGGTAGTGCCACCAGATTTTCAAGTAGACAATCACGACTAACATCTCATGATCATGTGTTGGGTAGTTCTTCTCAAGGATCTCCAACTGTTGAGAGGTGTAGTCTATCACATTTTCATTTTGCATGATTACACAACCCAAGCCATTCTTTGATGAATAACTATATATCACAAATCATTATCCACTATATAGTAGTGTGAGTACATGTGTAGTGACCAACCTTCTCTTTAGGTCTGTGAATATTTACTCACATTCTTCCATCCAGACATACATTACCCCTTTCATTATTAACATAGTTAATGGGGATGACAATTGAGATAAGTTTATCACAAAACATTAGTAGTACCCACCTAATCCACGAAAACTACAGATTTATTAGACACTAGAGGGAATGTTCTATTCCTCACTCGCCTTTTTATTGAAGGATCCACAAAAATTCCCTCACTTGTGGTCACATTTCCCATGAACGTGACATGCTTAATCCAAAACTCACACTTTCTGAATGTGGCATATACATTCTACTTTCTAAATGTCACCCACATAAGTCTTAGATGTTCTTTATGTTCTTCCTTTATCTTAGAGTAAATGAGAATATCATCAATAAAAAATACCAAAAATTTGTCGAGGTAATGTCTAAATACTATATTTATTAAATCCATGAAGATTGTAGTGGCATTTGTAAGTATGAAGGGAATCACCATAAAATCATAGAGGCCATAGCTTGAACAGTGGGCGGTCCTCTAAATGTATTCCTTCTTCAACCTTAGCTAATGATATCCAGAACAATGATCCTCCTTTGAGAAGTATTGAGCTCCTCTTAACTTGTCGAACTAGTCATCAATCCTTGGAAGAGGGTAGTTTTTTCATTATAGTGATCTTGTAGAGTTCTTAATAATCAACACACAACCGCATTGGTCCATCCTTCTTCTTCACAAAGATCACTGGCACACCCAAAGGTGGTGCACTAAGGCATATGAACGCATTGTCTAGATGCTCTTGCAGCTACTTCATTAACTCCTTCTGTTCGATAAGAGCCATCCTATAGGGAAACATAGATATAGGTTTAGCTCTGGGTATGAGTTCTATTAAGAACTCTACCTCACGATCCAGGGGAATTCTAGGTAACTATTGAGGAAATAAATCACTATATTCCCTCAGGAAGGGAATTTCCTCAAGGTTGGAAGTTTCCTTTGACTCAACAATTTAGGTGAGGTATGCTTTTTCATAGGGAATCCGCACCCACATAGATGAAGGATTTTTCTGAGGAGATTCATGATCTTCCTTGAATTTTTAGTGAAGAAAGGGATAATTTTGAATATAAAAATATATTTCATTTTTCAAACAATTGATATGTTCTCTATATAACGAGAGCCATTCAATTCCCATTATAGTGTAAAATTATACCAAGGGATCTATTATGAGGTTTTTAGGAAGATTATTCCCACATAAGCCAACAGGAGAAGAGTCACACACTTGGGTTGAAATGATTTCACCACAGGTTGTTTTATAGATATCGCTATTTCTAGAATTTGGGGCATCAATTCTATAGTTCTATCAAACATCTATGATATTAAGGAATGTGTATAACCAGAATCAAATAATACTTTTTCCATTGTTGAGTGAATAAGAAGTGTACCATGTATGACATAATTATCTTTCTCCACTTCTGAAGCAGTGATGGAATAAGCCTTTCCTTGTTCCTTTTGGATTTGGTGGCTGTTGACGCTTATTACCATCGAGAACTGGAGGTTTAGTGCCCTGGCTCGTATAGTACCCTACCTCCATAATGTTTTTTCATTGAACCATGGGTGGTTCTCTCCATTCATCAGCTTCATTATCCTTCATTTTTATGTATTTCAGAAACTCTTGAGCATGGTATCTTTTTTCCCAAACTTAATTCAGTTCACCGCCCCTTTGAGGAAATTCCCATGGTGTATCCTCCCACATTTTTTACATTTGGGTCGTTGAGTTTTCTTCCCACCATTAGAATTAGATCCTCCAGCATGAAACTCCATATTTTATTTCTTATCACCATAGCCATGGAAACATTATCCAAACTCCTTCTCCACATTGAGAGCACACTGAACAACATTTACATAACTCCCAAAGTGTTGAATTTCAAGAGCGTTTTGAAGGTGTGGTTTTAGTCCACTAAATAATCTATCAATTTTTCTATCATTGTTAATATCAAAACCTGAATCGTACCTTGAAAGACTTGTGAAATTCGCTTCATAGGTTGTGATAGATTCTCTTTATTTATTCATGAGCACTATTACTTCTCTCCCAATCATTGTGCAAAGTGTTCGTGGGAAATACTTATTAAGAAACATGATCTTAAAGCCTTCCCATTCCATCTCTTCAATTTCCTCCCTTTGATTGGTGTTCTTAATAAATTCCCACCATTGATAGGCCTTTACCTTTAGATGATAAATGGATAGATTCACCTTCTCCGTCTTAGAATATTGAAGAACAGAAAAGATCTTTTTCATGGAGTTAACTCACTATTCCTTAACTAGTGGATCAGAAGATCCACTAAACATCGGTGGTCGTTACTGCAAAAAACATTCGATAGCCATTTTCTCTCTCTTTGGTGAAAGAGGATGTTCCCCAATTTAATGGTTATTGTTCATAACTTGAGATAATTGTCTATTTATCTCCATGATATTTTGAACTCGGACTCCCCAATAATTAGGGATATCGTTCAGGCAATCATTGCATTATCCCTCGCACGAGTTGTTGGCGTGGTTTCTCATGGTTCCCTCCATTTTCTAAAATAGAAAATGTTTGATCAAAACATAAGTTAAGAAGTCACAAATAACTTCTTCTTTTATTAACTTTTACCTAATGAATAACATATGGGATCCCTATGTAAATATTATTGTGTTCATATTTTTACTTATCCTCATGCTAGATGTTTTATTCAGGGTTCACTAATCCCAATTTCCAAATTAACTAACCCCTTCTTATGATACCAACTATAAGGACCGATCATTTTCTTACAATACTGTTACATCATTTTAAAGATAATGAACATAATATTATTACAAATTAAGGATCTAATGGTTTAGTGTCTTGGGAAAACTAGGTCCATACATAACAATTACAATAATGAGCATACACATTTATTCAATTTCTTCTTCTCTATCTTCTTACTGGCACTTGACCTCTCCTTAGTACATGTAGTCGTCTGGGGATAAACATCAAATGGGGTGAGCTAGAAGCCCAGTATGGGGACAGATGAGAACAATATAGCATTGGTGAGAATAATCATAACAGAGTAAAATGATCACAAACTGAAGTGGAAGCATAAATATAATACTTGTAATATGGAAATTCATACAAATGTATCATCATGTCTTAGTGGTTTTCTACCAAACATACTTTTGAAAAAATTTAGCATCGTGTTCACACATAATTTCAAATTACTCATGAGATTCATCACTTTACCTAATTTATTTTAGTGCTATATAATTCCAGGCGCTCCCATCACATTCAAACATTCATATTACACTCTATAATTCTGGGCACACACGTCACATTCAAAAATTCATATTGCACTATATAATCCAGGCACACTCGTCACATAATGAGATTATAATTATCATTCATGTGAAAATAAACATTTATAAAAAATGATCATAATTAAACCATTAAAAGGAATGGGTTTAATCTCCTATGAACACCTTAATTAACATTGGGTTCCAAAAATAAAGAGTTAAAAAATACAAGTTATAAGAATCGTCAACATGAAGTAATAAGTAAATGTTGTGTTTTTAAAAGAAGAGTTTTTTTGGAAAAAAATTTGGTTTCAAATAAATAAATGTGAAAAAAATTTATATCCAATTAATGGAAATACAATGATTAACAAAATATTTTTAAGGATTAACCATATCAAATGGAGTGAATGAGGAAGAACCTGTATGATGAAAGTTGGGTTTGAGATTTTCCCCTTACCTTATATCTGAACGCTTTCATCACTTTAATGTCCTATATAATGACATTATATTCATTAATTAAGAATTAGAGAACCTTTTATAAAGGAATTGAGTTCATTTAGGTATCATTATTTTATATTATGGGCCTTTTTATCAGTTATAGATTTTAAAAACATTGTACGGGAATGTTCGTTTTTATGGTTTTCTGGAGCGTTTCACATGTATTCATGAAATGAAGTTCATGTAGAACATGGGTAAACATAAAGAACTCATATTAATTGTTATTAATGATATTCCAGGAGTTTATACAATATTATAATTAATTATGTTATATGACATGTGGATTAATCATTAGATAGGAATTTAATGATGATCGTTTGGGTTAATTTGGGAGGTTTTCGACAACAATGAATTTGTTTTGATTAATCATTTCGTAATATGAACATACCTTAGTTACCACACATTAAGTAGGATATAATAAAAACAAAATATTATGATTATACCTTAAAAATGGTTTCAGGACCTGATCTTAAAGTATAAATGCAAAAAAAAATCATGTTGTTCTTGAATGTGATAGATTAACACCTCACGAACAATGTTATCTTTTATAAAATAAACGAAAGAGGATAAGGGGGAAGAATGACATAATATACCACTAGTATCATAAAATTCAAGTATATGTATAATATTGGAGTTAATTTTTTTTACAAAGATAGGATTTGAGATAATAAGACAAGTACATGAAATTGAAAGGTATTTAATGGAAAAGAAGGAGAGAAATCACCCCTTCAATCCTCCTATTGAGAACCTCCTTAAGGAGACTATGCTTGGTATTTTGATGAAACTAGAAGCTATTTGATGTGGGGAAGGGTCTAGGGAAGATTAATGGGTAGATTTTAGACATGTATTGATGTTTGAGAGGTGTGGGGGAATGAGGGAGTGAAGGGTGGTATTTATAGTGGAGGGGAGAAGGAATTTCTTAATATAAAATCCATTATTTTATTATTTCCCCACAAGACAAGGAATAACGAGTCTTGGCTAACCAAGAATTTTAATTTTTTAATTTAATACCTAAAAAAGTGTGATTAAATCTACATAACATCACACATGACTCTATAATTATCTTATTTAGCATCATTTGGTAAATTACAGTGTTTCACTATTCATAAAAAATTCCTGTATTTCAGAAAAATTCCAAAATTTCACCCCAATTTTTTTATAAGTAGAATCCAAAAATGATTTTCATATTTAAAAAATAAATATCTAAATATTATTACTTTAATATTAAATTAAAATCATAATTTAATTGAAAAGTACATTTTGTAAAATTAAAACTGATTTTATAATGCTTTCAGAAATTTTGTAGGGTCTTATAAAATTAACTAAAAACAATAAGACGTATATTTTTTAATTTATGTACACAATTTATGAAAATAATTTTTATTTTAAATTAACTAAATTATAATAATTAATTATTTATGACATACAATAATATCAAAATGTTTACAATGGTCAAATTTTAACTTTATACGATGCCTATATTTTATTTAGTTATTCATGGGTAAGATTACTCTTATTTTGGATTATTTACTATTATTAAGGATCATACTAATATTTAAAATGGTAGGTTAAAATTCATATGGTTAGGTTAATATTCACCAAAAATAATGTTTTTCTTATTGGACCCCAATACTCATCTGGAACACAGCCGTGTTTGTTGAATTTTTTAAATTCCAGTTTCATAAGTGAAAAACATATGTTTAAAAAACAAATAGAACATATTACTTAATTATGGGGGGGTTTTTATGTGAATTTATGACATATTTTTAAGAAGGGATGTTCTATTGAAAAACATTGGGTCGCTACAAAATTGCATATTTATCTGGTATTTAATTTTAACCTGAAAATTCCACCATCTCAGAAAACTATGTAAAATTAACCATTGGACAATTTTGACATTATTATTCTGAAATAAATATTAATTATATATATATATATATATAATTTTATAAATATCTGATTTTTAACTTTTAAAATAAGAATAGACATTTATTGAGAAATGATGTGTTTTTTACAATAATAGTTTTTAAACACTTATAGAAATTAAATTGGACATTATAAAATTATATAATAATTTATTTTAAACATTTATTTTATAATAAAAGTTTATTAAAATATTAGATATTTATAAATGTAACTAATTTATCAAAAATAAATTTCATAAATGAAATTGAATACTATATAAAAATACAATATATGTTTTATTTTATAAAAATCAAAATAATTTATTAAGTAATGATAAGAAGAAAATGTAAACATAATTATATTGAAAATACAATTCTAAAATTCATATTATTAGGTTCATGATACATATTCCTTTAATTCACCATCAAATACCCTAAGTGTAAGGTTCGTGATGTTGAGAGGTTGGTTCAATGTAAATGGTTTGGGTCTTGATCTCAATGAGCTAGACCATCTCACATAAATTGTTTAAATACTAATTAATTTATTAGATATATTCTTGGGTTTGGTAAAAAAATTATCAATGATGTTATTATCGTAAGAATCTATATTAATTGATCTTCATGTGGTATGATCCTACTTTTTGAGTTCATTACATACATTCTCTGTGTGTAATGGAATTTCAAAATCTATAAATTTATACTAATCAAATAATAACTATTCAAATTATATATTATCAATGGTGATGATTCATAATGTTCTTTAAAATAAAAAAAATATTATAAAACTAATGGTGTGAATGTGTTTTCTATAACCATGATATATAATAAGACAGATTATTTTATTCATAAGGGTAACTTCATTTATAAATGTTCGGTTCATTACAGGAGTTTTACGTACCTTTATCAATCACTCGTTATCCCCCTTAATCACCTCCATGATATTCCTAGGAAGGGATTATTGATAATTCATTTGGGAAGATAGGATTTATCCCTTAACAATATGTTCTCCAAGTCCATACTTTTAAAATTGAGGAGTAATAGGTCTCTTTTAATCCTCATCAAGGATTTGGTATCATTATTCATCCTATACAAGGAATAGACCAATTTTTTTCATTTCTTAAGTGGTAATTTATTGATCAATCAATGTTATTATAAAACTCCCATCATATCATTAAGAGAATATTAAACTCCTTTCTATGAATATATAAATTAATATATTATGGTCAGTATATATTTCCCCTTTTTCACTATAGAGGTAATTTTTCTATAAATATGTTGAAAATATTTTATTTTTCACTTCAAAATAATTAACCACCATGTAATATTTTTGTGTGGAAATGTTCCAATCATTTAATTACTACACCACTGTATATCACCAATGAATATCCCCAAAAGGGTAGTATTATTATAGTTCAAGGGAATTAACATCACTTAATTTTTTTAAATTTTTTTCATTTTTATATTTCCAAAGTTAATTTCATCACTTAATAATTATCTTTTTTTTTTGGGATTTGATAGGCGAGACAAATTTATCACTGTGCATCGGTAAAATCAAGATTATCAAAGAGAACATTGGGAATTAGTTTAAGTGGTTTATAGGGCATATTTTTTTAATCAACTCTATATTCGATATAACAATATATATTACCTCAATTGTGATTACATAGCCAAATAATGACACATTTTATAGCCAAAAATCACACCTACTAACTCTAGAATACAAAATATTTATTCATAAGGTCCTAGAAAAAATCCACAAATGATCCTCACACTCTACCATTATCTGGAAATATATGAGAAAATCATAAAAATTATTTCTTGGAATCTTTATAGGTAATATCAATTGACTATGCTAATAAAATTAAATAAGACCATGAAGGAACGTAAAATATAAAAATGCATCAGTATAAAAACATAGAGTTCTTATCTTATATAGAAGGTTATTTTGCGTATATCCACTATTTTTGAACCTAATTTAGGATATAATTATTGAATTCCAATTTTTGATAGGTAAAAACCCCTCAAAATTTATCAATCAATTGATCAATATGGGGTAGATTATTCTTCATCATGATCATGATCTTGATAATTTCTTAAAAGTCAATGAAAAGACAACTGATCCATCTTTCCTATTAAAAATTAGGATGGTGCAACCGTAATTTTCATGACTTGACCTCTAAAAGACATGAGCCTAGTTATTCAAACCTATGAATATCCTTTTATAGTATATTATTCGTTACATAATACTATAGGTTCATAAAAACCAAGGTGGTTCCACTTCACATTCGATAGGTTTTTGTCTTTGGTAACAAATATAATAAACAATCTTCTGATAATCTAACACATAGACCAACATGGTTTATTAATATTAGAATTAGGATAATTACCCATATGATTGTGTGGTGGACATTCCTAGGTTTTTAATAGATAGTTGTTTTCTGTGAAGGAAGGTAAGGTGATACAAGAGACCCATATGGTAAGGTCATCATGTTTATGGCCCACGGTGTTCAGTTTGTGAAAAAGTTTATTATATAATAGGTTCATAGTAAGGCCTTACATACATGATAATGTTCACTTTTTTATTTGGGAATGTTCCATCATAATTTGGAGATAGGGATATCAAAACTAATTTGATATGTCTATGGAGATCATCCCAAATCACATCTCATTTAGAACCTCTAGTTACCATGGGTAATGGAGGTTAATTATTTTATTTAGATTCCATTATTAACCGGTTGATATATTTTGGTTTAGGATGATAATATATAGATACCCAATTACTTTTATAAGTTATATGTGGGTTACTTTTCCATTTGAAGTGAAAATTGAATTATAACTGGGTTTTCATGGATAACCCATATAATTTATCATCACAAGAAGATCCCAAGTTGGTGATTCAGTTAGATTATTATAACACACCACACTATTGGCATAAAAACTAAAAAATAATGTATCAAAACCATAGATAGCTCTATATAACTCATGTTTATCCCACTTGTTCATGAATTTTCCCTAGGGTGCTTTCCTATTCTTAGTGATGGATAAAATATGTTTTCGATGATAATATTAGGTTTTTGAAATGAATTTGGGATAATGTTTAAATACTGTATTTTTAGGAATTTAATGGTTTTGAAATGGAATTTTAATGTATAGTTTTATGGTTTGTTTATTATTACTATTTAAAATGTTAGTTTTGTGAGTAAATGGTTATATTTCAAATTCATTCTCATTATAAAACCAACTGTGATGATTTATTTTGAAAATAGTCATTTTTTTAATATGATATATTTTATATAGTGTTTGTTTTCGTTATAAATTTTTTGTCAAAAATAGAAAGGGGTTTTATGTAAATTAGTAGAATCATTTTTTTGAGAAAATATTAAATTTTATTAATTGGTAAAATTAATTTTTTAAGATTTAAAATAAAAGTATAATTTTTAACTAGGGTAATTCATATTTAAAATGTGAATGATTTTTTAAACTGCATGCCTTGGTAAAAACTGGTTATCAAATTATTTAATATAAAATGGTGAATTTAATGAAAACCTTATTTTAGACATGTAATTATGATTTTTTTGAATATTTTATGTTTTTATGTTTTATCCCATTGTTTTTATTATAATGATTTTTTTGAAATATGAAAAATGAATTTTAGGAGATCATGTATTATGTTATTTAGTTCATGAATCTAACATGTTTTCTGGGGAATGATAGAGAATATTGATAGTGGTATTACATCTTATTATGTTACTTTGAATTTGTGGAATTTGAAACTACCCTAAACCTAAGTGGGGAAGGGGATATAATAATATCAATATCATTAAACCTAGATCAAGATTGTGTCGATTCAAAGAATTATCCCAACTAATTTACCTTTTCCTATCCACAAGGTCCATATCAATATGTTTTGTGAGATGTATTTTCATAATATGTCTTCGGATTAATTTTTATTGAGGTTATAAATTGTTTTTTAGTTTCCTTTTTTTGATATGTTTTCAGAATATTTCGGTTCTCATTAGATTTCCATGGGGGTATATCATTGATAATTTTTTGTTGAATGGTGATCCTTTTATTGTTATTAATGTAATTGGTTGGTCAAATCCAATTTCTCATGGTTTGTGTTGGTGGTGTTGGTTATGTGTTGTTTTTGGAACATAGTTGGGTTGGCATGGGAAGATCATTGGGAGTCTGTTTTGTTGACTAGGCCATCTAATGCACCATTTTAGATTATTAATTTTCTAGTTATTGGATTGACATGATTTGGGATCTACGTTACTACATTGCATGGTTATAAAGTCCTTCGATACCAATTTCTTGTACTTATTAGCCTGTGGTTAGAGACATGTTTATATTTTTTTAGGATGGTTATGGTTGCACTATTTGTTTATTTTTTGAATGAAGTGGTGATTTCTTCCTTAATTATTTTAGTTATAAATGATGATTCCTAGTGTTAGTGGTTTCTTTTTTGATGTATTTTCATCATAATTTAACCTTTTTTATAAGGATTATAATTATTAGGGAGACTTATAATGGATCTTAATATCTATAATCCTTATCTTTTGGGGATAGAATTTGGTTTTTGTTATTGGGAGACCTATTTGGTTGTTTTTTAAGATATCAAGTGTTTGGGTTTGATGAAATATCAGGGAGAGTTGTTCCTTTTTATAGGAATATCTTAATACATTTCCCTGTCCTACCCACAACTTATATTATTATTTGGAGTTTATGGTTCTAAATTTCCTTAAACTTTTAATAGAGACATTTTGGGGTATAAAAGTTTAATTGTTGGGATATTGTAACAACCTTTCGTTATTTTTGATTATTATTATTTATTATATTATACTATTTTGTGGAATTTTTATTCTATTAAGGTATTAGGTTAAGAATATTATAATTATCGAATTTTCCCTTCATTGCATACTATTCATGGTTTATGGGAAACAAGTTAATTACAATTACATATTGAATTTAACAGTCATTTTCTTCTAGCATGGTTACACTACAAAAAACATAATGTTTTGTTTCAAATCCTGAATATTCCAATAGAAACTATATATATACCATTCTGAAATGGTTGTCTAGAATATGGCCTAAAGATGGTTAGGAGAAATAATTTAACAATCATGGATGGGGTGTTGCAGCACAAATAATATCATTTCATATAGTTTTTTCTAAGGATTGGTAAACCTTGTAGTTATACAATGATAGTTCCCAGATCTTAGGTAGTTCGACACACATAGTTAGAGAGCAATTTTACAAACAATGTAAGCTACCCCATTTTCTATAATAATTAAAATAAACTATTGACCCTCTTGGTATTAACATATTTTCACATATTCTCTTCCATTGCACATTTTACTAATGATTTGGGAGACCTAACATTCCCATATTTCAATTTATGGATATTTTACTTAAAATATCAAGTTGTTTCTATAAGGCCCCACCCCTAAACATGAAATAATCCAGAATTAAGTTAATAATTCACATTGAGGATCTTTTATGTATAAGAGCTTTAGAGAATTCGGTTAAAACATTAACATAATAACTTGAATATTACATGTAGACACTTCTACTCATTATCCATTTTTCCCAAAAAATAAGAACTCCTAAAAAAAGAGTCCTATATTGTTAAATGTTTATAGATAGAATTAATTTTCCTTCATCCCATTTTTAACCATATTAATCTTTATGTCTAGTGAAAAATTATTTCAAAAACTTGGGATGAGTATAAAAAGCGTTGTATGGGATACAAAAATAATGGAAACTATTAATTTTCCAAAACAACATGTAAACAATAAATACATTATCATAAGTAATACTTTTCACCATTATGATGTAGTAAATACTCTTCACTATAAAAATATCATATCTTACAATTTTGTAACAAAAATATTTACATAATCCCCATAGAAGGCACACATTACATATAAACGTAACTTGGGACCAAAACATACATGAATGGAATAACCATATGGTCGACTTACACACATATCACTAAATGGAATTGCCATACAACAGACTTCCAAACCCAGTGCATTGGTGGTTATAACATAACCATCCATCCTAGTTTATCATGACAAAACCATTAATTAGGTTTATAATGTAAACACCCGTCCAATGTCCAAGTTTAAATATTAAATCATATCACATAAAATATTGAAAATATAAATATTTCATTAATAACATTTCATATGAAATAACAATAAAAAACTTCAATATATTGAAATAATTAATCCATTTAAAAATCAATTTTACAACCAAAACTCCCAAATATAGAATATGGGGTTTTTTTTCTTTATTAATTACATTAAGGCTTATAGAGGAAACCAAATAACGATTATGAATGTGGGGATGTCATTGTCGCCACATATGTAAAAAACATTCATGTTTGTTGTTTAGTAAAATGATTCATAAAAATAGATTCCGATTTTACGAAAGTAAAATTAAAAAGGTTTTATTATACACCGAGTACAAGAAGGAGGTTTATATGATCAAAACATGCCTCAATTAAAAGAGATTGAGACAAAGTCCCTTACCTTTTGTCCAACTTGACTTGTTTGTTATTTAATTAGGTTAATAATAAACTAATGTTAATTATACTTTATTCATAAAATTTTGATGTTTATTATTACTTTTATGTCACCAATTACTACGTTATAAGCATTACATAATCATTTATGTTAATAATAGTCAATTGTCAACATTTGGTAATTGCGATAGAAATGAACATCTTATAATTACAAGTTATCCATGGGGTCAAAAATCTATTATATCCAGAATGATATTCTTGATTTAGATATCATATATTTCATTTATATCCAGTATATATATATATATTTACAATAGTACATAATATTTGGAGATAAGAAAATGAAATGCGCCATTTATGGAGACGGAATGCCGTACGTACGCATGAACGATACTTTAATTTTTATTTAATATTTTAATGGAAGGAAATATTTATGATACATAATTATATTATAATTCCGGTATAATATCATATATAATTTAATTAACACCATCTTTTATATGTTCCATGTATGGAATGAACGAGTCATATCACATTGAGTGGGTTGTAGTCCACAATTCCTAAAATGAAATTATCATAAATATCCATTATAGAAAAAATAAAGGCATGCTATAAATTAAAAAAAAGAGAAGCCCAGAAAAAATATAAATATAATATACATCACATATAAATATATTTCCATCGTAATGGCCACCATATGTGGTGGTAAGAGAAGATTGAACAATCGTCATTTTGTGAGGTAGTAGTTCGTCGTCCACCAAAATAATACGATTTTTACTCATTCGACAGAGTTGTGTGTAAGTGTATCTTGAATCCCTATAATAAAAAATCATAGTATAATTAGGATAATGGTTTTATGTTTAAAAATGAATAATAAGATAATATGGATATATTGAGTAAAATAAGAGAAGATAACTTGAGGTAAGACGTTACCTTTAAATCAGGTAACTCCCATTTGTTTCAACCAAACAGTTTCCATGATTTTATTTCAGCCTATTGTAAGGCTTATATGATTTATAGAGAGATCTTGGGAGATTATTTATGCAGAGGTAGGAAGATCCATGGGGCTTTAGTGGTGTGAGTAATGGGCTAGAGGTGTTAGATTTTTATAAGGGGGAGGAGGGGCTCTTTATGAATTTTTGAAAATATTATTTTATTTTAAATATATTTCTTGTTTAAAAAGGTCCCAAACATAATAAATTAGAATATAAGATGGTTATTGTTTGAAATAAAATAATCCAATTAACAATGGGATGGTTTTAGATATTTTTTAATCATTATCATCTTTATTTAACCCTTTGTTAACTTATTTAACTTGTACCATGTATTCTTTTATATTCATACCACATGATTAATATATATACTATAAAATGACCATAGTAAAAAAAGTGGTTAATTATTGAAAATATAGTCCTTATTTAAGTTATTTGGAATAATCATAGATTTTTATGATTATTATATCCTTTAATAAAATATTAAAAATTTAATAACTCATTTGAGTCAAATTTTAAAAAATTCATATCATGACTTTTTAATAAAATCCAAACCTACATGATTAGTTCAAAAAACATTCATTAATTAAAAGATAACATTTCATACTAATTTATATGATTTATTAATGTCATAAAAGGTTTCAAAATAAATTTATTTTAATAATTATAATCTCATTTATTTAAAACATTGATTAATGAGGAAATCATTACATCCTCATTGTGTCATAAATAAATAAATATATTTGATGTCTAAAAATTATAAAAAAAATACCATGATTTAGGAAATATATTTATCTTTTTAATGACGATTTTGATTAAAATATATCAATTATATAACCCCACATTAAAATACGTTTATCAAAACAATACATGTTTATGTTATTTTTTACAATAAAAAAAATTTATTAATGACTTTATCTTACCAAAATGGCATTTAAAGGCCCAATGTCTCACCCAATGATTTTATTGGTCATCCATGACTCATCCAATAGGTTTATGAAAATTATCAAAATAATTTTATGTTATTAAAATTTTATTTTTACAAGGAATTACCCTATTTACATTTCGCCGCTGTTAATAAAAGTCAAAAGTTACTATTCACCAAAAAATATTTTTATATTATTGAACTATATTTTTCAAATTGATGAAAACCATGTATCTAAGATTTTCTAAAATCAATTCATAGATGCAGTATAATTTCTTTTAAATGAAATAGAATGTTTCTAACTAATATGTAGTGCGTTTTCACAATC
Organism: Viscum album; assembly: GCA_963277665.1. Lineage (NCBI taxonomy): Eukaryota > Viridiplantae > Streptophyta > Magnoliopsida > Santalales > Viscaceae > Viscum > Viscum album. The sequence goes on along the minus strand of OY728163.1, from coordinate 1,838,770,801 downwards.
TTAAAAAATTAGAACGTTTTCAGAAAAATACAAAATATCCACCCAATGTTATGTTTTGATATTCTGAAATAAAAAATTATCTAAATTTACCAAATTAAAATCATAAAAATCCCATTAATTAATTTAATATTAATTTTCATTGTTAGAACACAAAAATGTGTTTTTAAGAAATAATAACTATTAAATGATTGACAGTTGTTTATTTCCAATTTATAATTTAAATTACTTATAATGGCCTAAATTGGATATAATGTTACAAATATAATCCAATTATACTTTATAATCAATTAATTAGTAAATCTATCATTGTATATAAATTAGACTAAAAGACAGTTTAGAATTAAAATGTAGTATTTTTCATTATTCATTAAAAATTATAATTTATCAGAAAAATACAAAATATTCATCCAAACTAATGTTTGATGTCCCGATTCAATAGAAGAAATTTATTTTCTCAAATAGAACATATAAAAGTTACTAAAACTAGGTTTAAAAAGGGTTCACCATTAAAAGATGTCAAATCGAGCTTTTTATGAATATTATATTGTTTATGCTTAAAATTGGATTCATTAACATTTTTAGCCTTTAAATTTTATTGGATAAATTTAAAAATATTTAACAAAAATGTATAATTATATTTTACATAGATCTGTTCATTTCTAAAAATAAATTTCTAGGTGTTAACTACCATTTAAAATAATATTATATTATTATTTTTTAGTAAGACTCAGCCTTGGGTGAAACATGGGATTTCTCAGAAACCCATATTTGTCGGTTAGGTACGCCATTGAACATAGCATCCCGTTTAATATAAAATTAATTATTCATTCAAAAATAATAATAAATATGAGAATTTATTATTCTTTATTTACCTAGGATGTTACAACCTTCCTCCCTTTTAGGAATTGTGACGCCACAAATCTATTCACTTATCAAATAAGTGCGGGAATTTATATCTTATTGAATTTTCAAATTATCGCGTTTCCTATTAAACTATATGGTTTTTCCAAAAATATTTTACCGGATGGATTAACTTATTCCCCAACACAATCTATCTGTAGTCATGAATCTGTACCGTTTTTTCCTCATTAGAAAGTTTCTCTTCCAACTAAACAAGCTCTTGACTCAAAACATGAGATGGATACAACATATACTTTCTCAACATTGAAAAATAAAAAACATTGTGTGCCTAGGATAAACATAGAGGTAAGGCCACTATGTACACAACTAATCAAACATGATCTATGATTTCATATATTCCAATGAACCTCATACTCTACTTTCCTTTTTTACCAAAACGCATCATAATTTTACTTAGAGATACACAGGAAAAGACATGCTATCCTACATCAAAAGAATGATCCTTCCTCTAGTTATCCGCATAACATATCTACCTTCTATGAGTTTTTATGATGTGATTATGAATCAATTGATCTTTTTTTCCATCTCTTCTACCAATTCTGGTCCCAAAATCTTCTTTTCACCAACTTCATCGCAAAAAGGTGGAGTTCGACACCACTTCCCAATATAATTCTTCAAACGGAGCCATCATTATATTGGAATGAAAAGTGTTGTTATAATAAAATTCATCCAAATAATGTTGTTGTCCAAACATCCCTATTAATCTTTTGAAAAAGAACGTAGCATATCTTCCAAATTATGAATTTTTCATTATGACTGTATATTTTATTTTGGATGAAAAGTTGTACTAAAATTTAATTCAGCACCCAACGACATATAAAGGACTTCCCTATAGTTAGAAGTAAACTTGAGATCATGATTTAGTACATTGGATATGGGAACTCATTGCATCCTGACTATGTCTTTAACATAAAATTAAGAATGTTAATCTAGAGACAGATTATTTCAAATAGGAATGAAATTATCATATTTAGTCAACCGATCAATAATAACCTATGTTGCATTTTTACCTAGATATGTCGTTGGAAATCCGACAACAATGTCCATGGATATTTTTTCTATTTCCACTCTGGCACACGTAAAGGCTGAAGCATCCTCTTTGGTAACTGTTCCTTTTTTTTTAACATTTGATAAGTCAAACACATAACATTATATTCAGCAATATCTCTTTTCATTCCTTCCCACCAGTAATACTCTCATGTATTTATAAACATCTATGTACTGTCAGGATGAATATAAAATGGGGAACTATGTATTTCACATGATAACTCTTTCTTCAACTGTGAATCATTAGGCCCACATAATCTCTTTCCAAACCTCAAAACACAATCATTATAATTATTAAAATCAGGAAACATACACTTCTAATACAACTCAATCAGTTTCTACAACTCATTGTCTTCCTTCTTCCCTTTCTTAATTCTATCTGATAGAGATTATTTCACTGACTCTAGAAATAAAAAAAAGGAATATCCAGTACCAAAAATGTCAATGAAAAATTTCATCAAATCTTTAATCAAAGGATTTTATTCCAACTGTAACATGGTAAATATAGAATTACCTTTCTAAATCAATGCATCACCCACTTTATTTTCCTTTTCTGTATTGTAATGGATCATGCAATCATAATCCATGATTAATTCTTGCCTTCTCCTATATCTCATGTTCAATTATTTCTGAGTGAATATATACATGAAAATTTCGGGGTTAGTATATATTTCACATTTTACTCCAAAATGATGTTTCCTCCAAATTTTTAAAGCAAAAACATGAGAAACTAATTCTAAATCATGTGTAGTGTAATTTAACTAAATATATTCAACTGATATGAATCATAATAAATTACCTAATCATTCTTTATTATGACACAACAAAGTCCTTTTAATGAAGCATCAATTTAGATAACAAACTCACAGTTTTAGGAAGGACGTTCCAAAACATGAGAATACACCAATCCCCGTTTCAATTCTGAAAAACAATCATAATATAGTTTTGTCTAGATTAAATTATCAACTTTTCTAGTTAACATAGTCATTGAGCAAGATAACCCTGAGAAATTCTAAAAAAAACTCTGGTAATAACCCACTAATCAAATAAAACATCAAATCTCTAGGATATTGGAAGGTCTTGGACATTCTTCAAAAACTTCTATTTTATCTTGATCAGTAGTTATGCTATTTTTTGAAACAATGTTACCAAGAAATGAGATTTGTTCTATCCAAAACTCACACTTGCTGAATTTTCCATACAATTTATTTTCTTTTATGGTTTTCTAGATATACCTAAAATAACATTCATTCCCCACTTTACTATTATAATAAACCCAAATATTATCTATAAAAACAAACACCATTTAACACCGTTGTCAACTAATCCATCACTGCAACAAACTATTCAATTCTGATTCTGACAATCTCATGATTCTGATTTGGAAGTTTATTTACCTCTTCACATTATCACATCATATCTGACAAGTTTTATTTGATGAAATCCATTCTAAAAACATACATATCATAGATGAAGCAACATGGTAATCTGTAAATTCTACATCATTTCAATCTCAACAGAAATTAATTTATTGATATTAATTTAACAAAACCCTAACTCTTATAGTCGTTGAAACTGACCTCAAATACCAACTATAAGGATCCATCCATTGACATTACATAATCAGGAATGAAGTTAATAATTCATATTGAGGATATTTTCTGGTTTTAATCTTTTTTGAATTAAGGTATAACATATACAATTCAACCTGACAATTACTTGTAGACACTTCTAAACAGTATCCATTTTTTATAAAATAAAAACTCTTGATGAAAGAGTCATGTCTAGTTCCATGATTTTAGACAGCTTGACTTTTCATAATCCCATACTTGACCCTATTCATCTTTAATACCTTTTAAATACATTTCAAAAATATTGGATGAGTATAAAAAACTCACTAAGGGATACACAATTAATAAAAGGTGATATTTTTTCAAAACAACAAGTAAACCATGATTACATTATCATAAGTAATACCTTTTGACCTTTATGAAGTAGTAAATGCTCTTCAATGAATAAAACTTCATTGATTACCATTTTGTGACCAAAATATTTCATCAAACCCCATAGAAAGAACACATATCATATAAAGGTTACATGAGACAGTAACACACTTAAATGAAATAACCATACAGACAACATTTACACATAGCAGTAAATGGAATAGCAATATGGCCGACTTCCATACCCAATGAATTTGTGGTTATAATTTTAACACCCTTACTAGTTTATCATGGCACCACCTATAATTTGGTTTATCATGTAACCACCAGTAAAATGTCCAAGTACCATTATAAGATTATATCACAGAAAACATTAAAAATATATATATTTCAACAATAACATTTCCTTTTCAATCACTATAAATCACTTCAATATATTGTAATAATCAATCCATTTCAAAACCCATTTTCTCTACCAAAACATAGAAATATGTAATAGGGTGGTTCTGTTTCATTTTAAATATCATTAATGCGTATAGAGGAAGTCAAATAACTATTACGATGGCAGAGAGGACATTGTTACCGCAGACATTAAAAAAATTATTTTTTGACATTTAGTAAAATGATTCATAGTGAAATATTCCCTTTGAACGGATGTAAAATTAAAAGGGTTTTATTATACACCAAGTAGAAGAAAACGTTGTATGTTATAAAAATATGCCCCAATAAAAGAGGATTGAGACGATACCTGTTTGTATATGTCTGACTTGACTTGTCCGTTCATTAATTTCCTGAATCATAAACCAACGTTAATTTCTGTTCTCTTTAGAACCTTTTTCTAGTTTATTATTCCATTTATATCACTTATTACCCCGCTATTATAACTACATAATCATTTAGGTTAATAATGGTCATTTTGTCAATACTTGGTACTTAAGTCAGAAATGAACTTCTGATAATTACAAGTTGTCCATGTGGTCAAAATTAAATTTTCTCTATAATGATATTATTGATTTAGATATAAAATATATCATATATGTCCAATATATATATATATATATATATATATATTGTCAATACTACATAAAATTTGGATATTTGAAATGAAATGCACCGTTCATGGAAATAGTAAGCCGTACGTACTTATAAATGCTACATTCATTTCGATTTCATATTTTAATGGAATGAAAACATTTTTATACATTGGTATATTATAAATATATTATAATATTATATATAATTTCATTAACATCATCAATTATATTTTCCACGTATGTCCTGAAAAAGTCTAATCACTTTAAGGGAGAGTCATTCCTCACTTCCTCAAATAAAAATATAGCATTTACACAATTTTGATACCATAATGGTATGATATACTTGAAAAATTAAGAATCATAGAAACAATGTAAATATAATATATTTCAAATATAAATATTGTTTCATCACAATGGACACCATTAGAGGTGGTAGGAGAAGATTGAACAATCATTGTTTCATGAGGTAGCAGTCCATCATCCATAGAAATGAAATGTTCTTTACCCATTAGACGGATGTGTTGGTAGTTGTAGTTTGAATAAATATCATAACAAAAACCAAGTATATTGAGGATACTAGTGTTGTAAAGTAAACAATGAATAATAATAGAATTGGGAGTGTAGGAATAATATAAAAGAAGTTAAATTTAGAGAAGATGTTACCTTTAAATTATACTACACCCTTTGGTTTGAACCCAAAGGCTTCTGTGAAGTGACTTATACATAATGTAAGGTTTATAGGAGGAAGAGGGGGATCTTGGGAGCTTATTTTTCCAGATATTGGAAAAATAAATGGGTCTTGATAGGTGTGAGTAATGGGCTAGAGGTGATGCCTTTCAATAAAGGGGAGGAGGGTCTCTTTAGGAATGATAGAGAATATTATTTTATTATAAAATGATTTTCAGTTTCAAAATGTCCCAAACTAAATAATTTATAATATAAGATAAGAATTATTCCAAATTCAATCATTCAATAATAAATATATAGGTTTTGAAAATTTTTTAATCCTTATCTTCTTTATTTAACCATTCGTTAACTTATTTCACTTTTACAAAGTCTTCTTTTATATCATTTGATAAAATATTAATTGATTTTAAATCTCATTTATGTCAATTTTTATACTATTCATTTAATAACTTCTTTTTAAAATCCAAACTAACGTCATTATTTCGAAATAAATCCACTAATTATGAAATAAAATGTCATCTTAATCTATAAAATTCATTTCTGGCATAAAAAGTTTCAAAATGAATTTATTATAATATAAATTATCTCATTTATTTAAAAAATTCATTAATTTGGAAATCATTACATCATCATTCTTTCATAAATAAATAAATTTATTTCATGTATAAAAATTATGAATAAATTACCATGATTTATAAAATATTTTGATATTTAAAATGAATATTTATAGTAAAATATATCAATTATAGAACAACATTTTAAAATCATTTTATCAAAACAATACATGTTTATGGTATTTTTATTTTTACATCAAATAAACAGTTATTACTGTCATTATCTTACACAAATGGATTTCTAAGGGAAAATGTCTCAAAAAATGCTTTTATTGGTCATCTATGACTCATCCTATATAGTAAAGAAATGTGATAATTTTTTTTAATATTATAATATTATTTTTAACATGAATTACCATTTTGCGCTTTAACCGCATTAAATAATAGTCAAATGTTACTTTTCAAAAAAAAATCAACTTATTGAACCACATTATTCATTTTGATGAAATCCATGTATGTAAATTTTTTTAAATTCATTTCATTGATGTAGAAAATTTTCACATAAATGAAATATTCATTATTCAACTACTATGTAGTGTTTTTTAACTATCATTAGAAATTGAACATTTTCGGAAAAATACAACAAAATCACCCAAAGATATTTTTGATATTATGAATTAAATGGTGGTGTCTATTTTACCAAATTCAAAACATTTAAATTACTTTAAATAATTTAAATAAAATTTCCATTTGCAATACTAAAAATCCTGTTTTTATGAAATAATAACTTTCAAAAGAATGACTCTTGTTTACGCCCAATTTAAAATGTAAATTACTTCCAATGACTAACATTGTATTAAATGGTAAACATAAAATCTAATTAAAATTTAATACCAATTATAAATTTAAGCTAACCATATATATATATATTATATTAATAGAATGTTTTGAATTAAAATCCAATATTTTTCCCCATTCATTAGAAAATGCGCTTTATGAAAAAAAATTCAAAATTTCATCTAAAGTATGTTTTTATTTCCTAATTATAAAGAAGAATTTTTTTTCAATTATAAAATAAAAATGTGACAAAAACTATGTTTAAAAAGGGTTCTCCATCAAACTGTTGTAAATATACATTTTTAAGAATATTAGAGTGTTTGTGCTTGAAAATCGATGAATTCACATTTTAAGCCTATAACAATTATTAGATAAATGTAATCACAATTAAAAAACGTGTATAATCATATTTTAGATATATATATTAATTCTTGCCAATACAATGATTAGGCGTTATCTACCATTTAAAATAATACTTTCTTTTTTAGTATGACTCAAAATTGTGTACAACATGATATTTCGAAGAAACTCATTGTTGACTATCAGGTATAGAAACAAACATAATATCAAAATTAAACTAAAATTAATATTTAATTCAAAAATATTAATAGATATGAAAATTTCATATTCATTATTTACCTGGAATGTTAAAGTTTCAAAGGTAAATCCTCTCTTTTTCTTCCTTCATCTTCTCCATCCCCTTACATTGATTCTCATATGTTAAACATTACTATAGGTAACTGTAGTATGCTTATTATGTGAGTTGGAAATATAAAATATTTTGTCTATTATTTTTTAAAATTACACCCATTAATTAAATAAATCCTTGGTAGTTTTTTTTACTTATGTTATATTTATAAAAAATTTAATAAAATAATAATGGGGCATAAAGATTATCTTCTAATGATTTCTTAATTTTTTTATAAAAAATTGAGAATCCAAATCTTATATTAGAAATATAATATTGTAAATTTATGATTCTTGAATTAAATTATTAATGGGATTTATTTCTATGTTTTAATTATTTAATTAATCATTCAATTGAATGAAATCCATAAATTAATTTCAATATTTAAATTGATTTTTTTAATATATATATATATATATTATTGATTTATAGAATGTGATGATTGTATAGGGTCAATGTGACCGCATATAACACTTGGTGACTTCTGAAAGTGGTCACTTGACTAATCTCAAACATAAAACACATATATAAATTTCTTAATCATGTGTTTTAAATAAAAATACCATATTTCATTCTCAAATTCACCTAAAAAAGACTCCATGTGTAAATTGGAAGTAAATGAACATGAAACATTGAGTCAAAATTCAACATGAGGTTGAATTTTATTTCACTATCACATCCCGAAGATACCAAAATGAATAATAAACGTACCCTGAATCCCTTCCCAAGTGAGAGTATGTTAACTAAAACCTAAAAAATATTTAGGTTCACTAAACAGAGATAACACAAAGGATCTAACTGCAATCCCAGAGATCCAACGACACCTATTGAAGAATATGATACCATTGTGTTATTGTGGAATACCCACAATTGAGGCTGAGAATGAACTAAGATCCAAACCGATGAATGTGAACATGAATCATTGATTTACAATGATCAAATCCCAAATAAATCGTAAAAATGACACAAAGTTAAATCCCTACCAATTGTCATGATACTAAGGGATTAAGTCATTCTACCATATTTCCTTTAACCCTATTTCGAGAAGAACATAAGAGCTCAACCGATTAATGTACAAAAATGAAATTATTTATGTGATATTATTGAAGCCGATTGATTATCACTGGAGGAGTCAATATAGTCCTTGACAAATACATAGATCACCAAAGGATTGGATGCATGAACCATGATGTCAATTGAATATTCTAATGTAATGAATAATATAGCAAAAATATATTTCGCCATTTTATGATTGTATGTCAAAAATCTAGAGTTGTGCCAATTGAAGACACCAAGTCCCAACTATGTTATGTTTGTTCAAACTAATAAATGATGATATGATGAACATGTCATCTAGTTGAATACATTCCACTGCACTAATGATCTCTCACATAGTTTAAATCATGTGTTGAATTATGACTAATAAGCCTTTGAGGGTGTTTGTAGTGATGATAGACGAAGATTATAATTTGGACCACTAAGATTGATAAACAGAAATCCAAATGTTTAAGAAAACTAGATATTGAACCACATTATCTTTGAAATTTGATAAGACAATAATTAATATTAATTTTTTTTATTTATTATTCTAATATAGATTGAAGACGTTTGGTACCTCCCTCAAATGAAAACCAGAAAATTTGGATTTAGAAAAGAACATATATGTAGTGAACAATTGAAATCCCAAGTAAATACTCCTCACTATGGAACAGTTGGGATGATGAATTATATATTAACTTATTCCAATATCAAATATTATTCTACATCATCAATTACTATTTGTAATTAAAACTAAAAAATTCAATAAAATTTGATTAAAATTTGAATCCAAACATCAAAGAACTATTGCAGTTTATACAATGTAACGTGAAAATCGAATGGATATTTCATGCAACATCAATAACATCATCTGAACTCAATGACTGATTTACATCAAAATTACTACTCATTGATGACACCTCAAAAAACTAATAGTTATAGAATTAAATCATTTTAAATAATTTTTCACATATTGATTATGATTTTTGTTATGCATTCATTGACACCGTGATAATATTTTATGGCCCGATTTTTCTAACATCCAATGGATAATCTTAGTATTCCACTTTTCAATGCATTGGAATCTATATTTTATATCAAATACAATCATTTTATTATTCCATAGAAAATAATATTATTTCTATAATGTTGCAAAGTGATAAATAAATACACCTCTAAATTGTATGGAGCTCGATCTTGGGAGGATCACAAATCAGTTTGGGTGGAATCATTAGTTCAAAAAAATATTGTATCCCTCACGATTACACATTTTAAAGATCCAAAATAGAATTAGGTTGGGTTCATAAATTTTCTCATCATTACGAGAGTTACCCGAAGAATTGTAAGAAAATATTTGTTACTCTAGTGGATAATTTCAATGAATTCAAAGGATGTCCATGAATTTATATATATATATATATATATATATCTATTAACTATGATAAAAAGGGATCTCTCTCTTAGAGGACATTATCTGCAATTTCACCATGTTGTTGATTTGATCATTTCATTAATTCATTTTTATATAAATAACTCTAATAATGAAACAGTAATCCACTTGTGGTTATGATGTGGAGACACAATATATCTCATTGTTAATGAATTTTCAATTTCATATATTCAATTCTTAATGGTTTTATCAATATACTCATTTGAGTTTTCTTAACACTAGATGATTTATTATATAATTCAGAGTTAATTTAGAGTTCTATATTCACAGTATAAAACTCATAGACCACTTAGGTCCTATCAATTTATTGAGAATATGAGTAGTGGCTTGAAATAATAGTAATTTGAAATCTATGATTATATATACATGTGATATTGGAGGTTTTAATCATCATATCATTACTATATTAAAATAAAAAATTCCCTAAGAGGGTAATCGGGTGATATTTTATTTTATTAGAGAGAAATTAGTAGAGTAAAAATTTGAATGATGATTTGACATGGTAGGTAAGGGTATATAAAAGGTAAGACCACTTCTTCAAAAAATTATTTAAAATCTAATCCAGTTCAATCTTGAAATCATTTTTCATATATTGATCCCAAAAAAAAGTAAAACAAATTCATAACATTTCTTCTCTGGATAAAAAGTCTAGTACTATTATAAATATATTTTAGTCAGGATAAAAAATTATTTATTCGATTGTCCTATGATGGGTATCTCATCAAACCTAGAACCATTACATCAGAGTCCAGTGTTCTTTATGTATATAGGTGTAAACATTATTTCAAGAAATGAATAGATCTAATTCATATCACATCATTAGTATTTATATTGAGGGTGAGTGAACCATCATAGAGATACATAAAAAATTGAGAATCACATAGGAGGTATAAAGGATGTTTGTCACTATTTCAATGATTGAATCCATATCACCTTCTTCAATATCCACCAGTGTTTCTTTAGGAATTTAAAACATAGAACGTAATTTTGTTTAAAATGTATAGAACTTGGATAAAAATATATAAACCTAATTTAAATTAAAACAACTAGAATTTATAAATGAGTAATCAAAAGGATTGCCCGTATAAATCTATAATGCTAAATCACATACCTAACTTTTTTTATATTAGTAAATGGCCACAATAGGAATGTATGGACTTTTAGAAATTTTTTATAGATTTAAATGGATAAGAGACATTGAGACTCAAATAAATTATGAATAATTTCCATTATTCATTAAATTATTTTACAAGGTGTGTCTTTTTAATATCCAACCTTGAGAGATAACCACCTTAGATGAACTGTACCAAGACCTCATCTATAATTATTTTCATGTATCAAGGACTATCTAGATAAGTAAGGAAATGTATTCAGTTTATTAACATTTGGAGAAACCATTTACAAGTATTGTTAAAATTAAAAGGATACAAAAACTATATTAAAAAAACTAATGAATAAAATTATTTATTGGTATTATTATACCATGTAATAAAAAATAGAAATTATAACCTTTTGAATGCTTTCTCTGGAGAAGAAACCACAAAAATTACTTAGTGTTGTTAGAGACTAGATTGAACGGGTCTCTTAAAATTATCAAAAACATGGTATGAGAACTACCACAAGAGGGGTAAATGAGGTGAATGAGTATAAAACTCTATTTTTCAAGAAACATAAATAACTATCCTTTTTATGAAATAACTAAAATGAATAATTATTAATTTATTCCAGAAATAATACTACCATGGGTCCACAAAAACTATTTTTCTCGATATATATTAAATGATTTTTTTTTGAAAAGTTCAATAAAATAATAATCCAAATAATAAACACCATAACATAAAAAACCAAGATAAAATCAAGGAATCAATGAGAAATATAAAACATAAAAAGGAGAAGGAAACAAAAACACTTCATAGGACACACTTTTCTCATGGTTCCCAAAAAAATTGTATCCAACACCAATTTAATGATATAATTCTAAAATATAAGTGACCACTAAACCTAGAAAATAGCATGAATTATCATTGGAGGATCTGATGATTGAAACTATGAAATTTAATAGTCATAACTTAATTATTATCAATAAGTTTAAAAACCAAGGCTATGGTAAAAAGTTTAACCAATACATTCCCATTCCGAGAGGAAATGAGATTTCCAATACTATATGAAGTGTAAAGAAGCATGTGATTAGTTATGAATCACCATCTAGTGATGAATATAAAAATGGAAATTCCACTAAAGTGGATGAATATACTCCTGTAAAATAACATGGATAAGTAGTACTTATATAAACCCCTTTTATGAAGATGTGTTAGAAAAATTAATTATTGGGGACCCACTTCAACCCTAACAACCCTTACCTACAAGCATAAATGAACCAAATAATATTTAAGAATAATCATTGGAAAAGAAAACATGGATGTTTTCAAAAAGTTGAAATTGGAATTAATTCATTGGATGTCCTCTGCCAAAATGACATGGTCTGTGAAATTCATGAAATACATGTGCACCGATAGGGTAATAGTGTGAGGAAATAAATAATTAAAAATTCAAAAACAGTTCATTACCTATAACCTATGAAATTCCCTTGAAAATATAATATCCCGGTATTTTATTTAACCTTTATACCATAGGAGAGATTAATTGTTTCAAGGAATTATTTTATTAATGAGAATCAATTAATTGTATACCATATTTAGTTTACTCATCTCTATAGAAATGAAAACTCCAAAAAACCTGAGCACTTCGGAAACATTCCAAATGATCCATTTCCTACCTAATTTGAATTTTAGATGATTACTGGGTGAGTTTGAAATGTTTTCCATTCCCTTAAAATTGATACATCTTGAATATAATGGAATAAAAAATATAAGAATCATTCATCTATTATAATTGTTAGTTCATTTCTCAAGAGTTTCTAAAAAATAATAAACATCAATGAATGGAAGATTTCCATGAATTTTGGTGAGGAGATAGTGGATTTTGACATAATAGTTAAAATGAAACAACCCTAATAGGAAATAAACTATTTAAATATGTAAAATTTTAATATTATAGGTTTTTCTGACCAAGAGATAATATATTTTGATGATAGAATTATATTGATAAAAAAGATGGAATCTAACGATTCTACTAAAACTATTTCTAAAAATTATTTTATTCAGGAAAAAAAATTATTGAAAAATAAAAATATATTTTTGATAATTATTCATATCATTCACATGAATATAAAAAGTTCACCTTTTTATTACCAATATAGGACCAAATAAATAAAAATTTATTTATTGAGATATAAAATAAAATGGATTGGGCGGCACAAAATTTGACAAGAAAATTTGAATGATTGGGGAGAAGTGGATGTTATAGAATAAGTAGTATGAGAAGCTATGACCTGAAGATTATTATAATACCCAGATGTATGTGTAATATTTCAAATCTATCTATAATAGAGTCACCCATATGATAGAAATTCATGTAAGAGACATATTTGCAATGCAATCTACAAAAATGAAGTTGATTTAGGATAAAAATAAATACATGTTTATTAGAGCTTTTACGATGACTAACATTTATGCATCTAGTGAATTTGAAATAATGAGTGATTAATAATATATCCCCTTCAAAGAGAAGGTCCAAAATCTAAATTTTTTATATAGATCCATGATAAGGGAATATTGAAAATTCCAATATCTTCAATGATTCCATCAAAAAAAGGAATCAATGTTGCTTATTTCTTATATATTTGTCCGGACACATATAATTTTTCAATTTTATACCTTTCTAAAAAATACATGTTGTACTTAACAGGAATGGATTCCATGTTATTTATATTGTAGTGATAGATGTAGTTTTAGAATATAATTACCACATTCTTATTATATATTAAATTAACAAAAAAAATCAAAATTTTAGTTTTAGGAATATTAATATAGATTATACTAGTTTTTTAATAATTTATAGCATGTAAATAATAAAAGTAAAATAAAAATAAATATATATAAAAATTAAACTTCAATATAATTATACCAAATATAAATACCTTAATTTATAGTGGACTACAATGATTCTTAATTTTTTTATGTGAATGAATTATGACTGAACATATCAACTATTCATATGGAAATTTTGTTTTACGACTGAAAAAAGACAGTGAATACTAAAAAGATAATTATAATATAAGAATTATAAATTGTCGAAACTAGAATTTCAGACTATATATTCTATGACCTGATGTTTTTGATTTAATAAGGCCTCAGAGAGCCTTCCTTAAAGAAATTGATTTGAATTCATTCTAATGCAGAGGAAAAAATGGAAATTTAGATCTAATAATGAATTTTCTGATATAATTGTACACGATGTGTGATAAAAATCATTTTTTTATATTCAAATAGGTTACATTTAAATATTATATACACACACATTGTAGGTAAAATTTAAAAAAAGTCACTATTTGTCAAAAATGAATTCATTTAGGTGATGGAAATATTGAAACCAAGATGGGTTCAATGGACTAATAAAAAATCGACTAAAAAAGTATTCATTATGTTTTAAAATGATATTTGGTATATGATGCTTCTTATAAATGGATACATAGAAGTTATAATTATTATTTATTTAATACCACTAATAAATATCAAATATACTAACATAAATATAATTTGAATCTAAATGGTATGAAAATAATCTCTAAAATTAACATATGATGAGTGATAATTTAGTTGATGAATTTTTTAATATCCATAAATTCTATATATGAATTGAATGTAAATAATTAAATACAAATATTTTTGAAATAAATTATAAAAAAGTTCGGCAATAAAATTGGTCTAGTGTGTGGGGTTGATGTGAGGTAGAAATATGAATTTTTTTTATGTTACTGCTTAAATTTACACCATTAATTATAAAATTCATAGGTTAAACGTAAATTTTATGATCCTTATAAAATCTATATTTATAAATTATAAAATATCTTAAATATTTATTTTTAATTATTTATTAATTTAATCTATATTTTGATTCCATACATATGTAATGAAATTTTAAATTATAAATATATGATTCAGGAATTAAATTCTCAAGGAAATTTATTAATTAGTATTAATAATTTTATTTATTTAAGAATTAAATTAAATCATGAAATTATATTTTATGTTGAAAAAGAAATTTATTTGAAAAATAAATTTTCTATGATTTGTAGACATAGAAAAATGAATAAGGGTCAAAGTAACTACTTGGATCTCATGATCAGTCAAAAAATGGGACCAAACATCATATCTCAAATGCACCATTCTTAAAAACAATTGAATTAACAAATCATATTGAATATTAGTGACCTCAATACCATCTCATAGTCACATCCCAAGTGTCAAAATTTGTAAATTTGAAATAACTCTGCACAAAAAAATTATAGAAAATTTAAATGATTGTAGGATAAAAAACCCACTATAAAGTTATTGCATGTTATTTCATGATCACATAATAAAGCTACAATGAAGTCAACATTCCTTATATCCAATCCCAAGTGAAATAATATAACCTATAACATAACTCATTTTCATGGTCATTTCCCAAAGCTAATATAAATGAAACTAAACAAAAGTATGGATATCCATCCACAACTATTGAATTAAATGATTCCTCGTCAATATAGAGGAATACACTCAATTGATAATTAGAGCGATCAAAGATCCATAATGAAGAAGGTGAACTAGATTCACTTACTACTACTGATCAAATCCTGAGAAAATCATCCAAATGTATTAATGTTTAATCATTCTTGAATCTCACACTTCTGAGGGAAGATGGTGTTCCATTGCGCAACCTCAAACCAAAATTAGGGATGAATCAATATGATTGATCGATTGATAAACAAGACACACAAGATTTTTTTTTCAATTGTCTATGTCCACTAATTCTCACCATAGGAGAAAATCTCGGTCGTGATAAAGACAGATCTTACCGAATGGATGGATTCTTGGGCTATTTTGTCACATGAAAACACAAAGCACATGAAGAATATCTCATATAGATTCATTATTTTCCAAAATAGTCTATTCATAATTACAATCCTTAAAAATTAAATACACAGAGTCCAACTAGGTTATGTATTTTTAAATTGAAATATGGAAATGTCATGTTACATTCATCTAGATGAAACTACACATTCATGCTAAAGATCGAGTTCCATTTTATGTTAAAGTGTTTATGCGTAATGAATAAGGCCAATTTGCTATTAGTAAGAAAATATATCTCACACTACAATAGATTCAGACGTTAAGAACACTAGGGTTAATGTGAATTGGACCAAAGCACTAATAAAAGAACATGTAATCAGTTTTAGAAGAAGTACTGATAGATGGGGGATTTATCAGCACTACAGAAAAGTGGTGATAAATGGGGATTTTATCAGCGGTAAAAAATAACTCATAATGGACCACTTTATTAGTGTTTATAAAAATCTCTAATAAAGGACACCGTATTTAGTACTAATAAAAAATAACTGATAAAATGTGAGATTTTATCAATACTACTAAAAATGGGCTGAAAATGGGGATGTGTCTATATTAGTGCTAAAAAAATTCATAAATAGGGGGCCACTATCATCGTATTTTTAGAAGCACTGATAAAGGGTCACATTATCAGTGCTTTTTTTATTGGTTGATAAAGGGAATATTTCATAAAAAATTATATTAATCTTCAATAAAAAATAATATTTATTTATATTTATATAGATATAAAAATAATATATATTTTTTAAAAATGTTTTAGATATGTCTAAAAATTCATTTACTCTTAATATAAAAGATATTCAGTAAAAAAAGGATTTCAAAATAAATATAAATAAATAAATAATGATTAATTTCTAATTATTATCTTTTAAATTTCATTTAATAAAAATTTCATAATTGAAAAAAAATTCTCTAAAATAATTTGGAAATGTGACAGGAACATCAAATGATCATAAATTTTGATTTCGGTGTTTGTTGGAAATCTACCATAAATTAAATTGAATCCTACGATGATCACTAAAGAATTGTGACTGGGATAACTTTAGTAGATGGTTTTTGATTTAGCTAATGTAATGGTGACCACCGAAATTAATTTTTTTAGTCTGGGTATCTTAATATTTTGATATTCTATGGAATTCCAGCTGTGTTTAAGGGTCACTATTTTGATGTTTATATATGCGATTGAATATATTTCTAGGTGTTACATTCATATTGATATTATGGTTTCAAAATTTTTATTTTTTATATTTTTTATTTATTTATAATTAATTATATGCATTTTTCTTATATTTACTTATAATATTAACATGTATCAAAACATAAATTGATATATTTACAAGAAAATTTATGATAAAATATATAAAATATGTATTTAATATTCATTTTATTTAAATTTAGAATTATCCATTTTATATACCTTATATAAATGGATTAATATATATATATATACCTGTATAGGTCATCTTTATATTTGTATTTCCATATTCAAAAATTTTATTTAAAACAATATCTACCCATTTGGTAACATTATAAAAACCTATGAATATATATACAGATATATATATATTGTTTATATATATTTATATTTGTGTATTAAAAATTGATATATATTTTTATTATATTCTAGTACATGATAATTAATATATGTATATAATACAATTTAATGAATACAAGTATATATAGATATATATATATAACACAGATTCAAATAAACATTACTAATTTATTTAAAAATACTTAAATGAATATATTAAAAAAATATGCATTAGTATATATATATATATCGATGAATAAAAAACTTCCAAAAAATGATATAATAAAACCAGATGATGATGTGGTAAAGGGGTACAAATCATAAAGGGGGTGGGGTCCAATGTTCAAATCTATGAGTATGATGGATGGTTTTAAATTTCAAAAAGTGTTGTTAAAGTGTGGGCGGAAGCACTGTTAAAGGGGACGCAAAATTGTGTGAAAATCACTCATAATGATGTGTTAAACACAGATGGTATGGAGAGAACCAAACAAAAAAATTCTCCCTCTAACATAACATAAAAAACCATTGATAAAAGGAATCTTTATCAGTGATCACAAAAAAAATATTGTTAAAGAACCCCTATATCAGATCTTTTTTAGCACTGTTAAAGCGTGTCCTTGTCAGCATTTATTGCTTTTACAGATAATGGTTGTCTTTTGTCCTCTCTTCTGTAAACAACACTATGCAAGTACTGTTAAACATGAAAACTACCGTAATTAAATTTTTGTTTTACAGAAGTGGCTTGTGTAGATTCGTGACCACTAATAATGAATAACGGAAATCATAAAGCCAAATAATTATATATATTGAATATTACGATATGAAACATAGGATTTATCGATAAAATAATTTTTTTTCATATACGATATAAAGACATTGGGGAAATTTTTTGAGCCTAAATCAATGATTATTTCTCAATAAATGAATACATACATATTGCCTAATAGAAAACCTACGAGTATCCATTGAACTATGGAAGGTCTTGATGATGAACCATACATAATTTTAAGACACCATATAAGGTACCCCTAATCACTAATTCTGATCTAACATGGTCCCATGAAAAATAAATGATGATTTCCGTAAATAGTATGCTCGGCATCATATGTTCCATGGTAGAATTATAATTCCAACCATATTCAATTAGAGAAATCAAGAACCATTACAAATTTCATATATACTAAAATTAATAATTTTCATGCCAATTTTAAACATTCAAGCCTCTTTTCAATACCACCTTTCAATTAATTAAATATTTTATATTAATTTTTCAATTGTTAATTCTTTTTGAAGGTATTATATCAATCAAACTTATCCCTGTTTAGATGTCCAATTAACCCAACATCCTTGGTCTAATATTTTTCATCCATTTATAAATCTACATCAATCTAGATCTAAATTAAAATATGTTTATCATTTTCTTTCTTCAATAATAAGATGGAATCATTTTTGTTGTGATGTATGGATGTGTTTTTCCTCCAAGTGGTATGGATCATGATCTTGGGGGAGATAGAGTGAATTTTAAAATATTCTCATTTCAAAGTAAAAACCATCATAGTCATCCAAGTGGATATATAATAAAGATCTAAATTTCACTATGGTTGGAAACAAAAATTGAGTGATATTCCCATTGTCACCTGAAGAAGATAACGAAAATATATGATGCTCACATGGTTAATGTAAGATATTTAAGATAATTTTAAAGCATTATTATTTAAATATTTAACTATTCATAGTTTTAAAAAATAATTCCCTCTATTAAAAGATGTTTTTGGAAATCACCCTCGCCTACTACATTTTTTTCTTGAATTATTTCCTTTTTTTGTAATAACTCAGGTGATTTCACACTAAGACTATAGTGGTTACTCCATGGAGAGATTCCCTAAACAAAAATTAATGAATTATAAATTTAAACTATTTAATATATTTTAATTTACTCTAGATTCATTTGATGTGTATTGATATTTGTAGATATCATATTTCAAACACCTAGAATTTATATTCACATCATCACTGGATCACTTGGATAAGACACTTTGTTCCACTCTTACCCATGATTTTGATCAGTGCGTTGACATAAGTGTTATTAGGGATATCTGATTACTAGTTTAAAATATATTTGAGCTTGTAATGATCAATAAATCCATCTAGTTAAACAAAAAATTCCAAGAGAGGGTAATTGAGTGGTATTTAATTTTATTGGAGGGAAATCATTAGAGTGAAGATTTCAATAATGATTTAGTAGATTAGGTAAGGGAATAACCAAGGATAGGAATCTTCCTAAAAAAGAATTAAAAACCAATCTATATCAATTCCCTAAACTATTTTCACCTACTACACCCCCAAAAATAATTATAACAAATCAATATCAATATCGTTCATAGAGAAGAATATGGGTATCACAACTACTACATTTTACTCTGGTTCAAATTTTTTTGGTAAGTGCCCCATGATAGGTATCTCATCAATGCTGATTAGTAGTAGGGTTTTAATTTTTTTCTAAACTATTTATTTTCATATTTAAGACTCATAAAATGTCTTCCCTTTCATGTATGATTTTTCATAGTGGAAGGTGACACATTTTGACTCGGGTTTTATTGAACTGGGGTAGGTGATTCTATGATTTTAGTTTATTTTGAAATTTATGATGTGCGTGAGATTTCCAAATTTAAATTTTATTTAATTCCTAAAAATGAATGATTATATTAAATTACTTATAAATGGTCTCTATGTAATATTTATCATGTAATAAAGGGTTAATTAGTGATTTTAAAATAAATCTTTGATGTTACTTTTTCAGCATGCCAAGCCCATTTTGGAAGTACTTATGGGATATTTTCATAAAGGGTTTTGTCAAAAATATAGGACTTGGGTCTTATTTTGGATTTATAGAAGATGTGTTATTAAAATATCTTCAGGGTTTTATGATGTGTCTTTATTTCAGTGATAGTGATATGGATTGAATGATGGTATTTTAAAATAGATGAAATAAATCGATATCGCATGTAGATTTCCATGTGATGTCCCATCTCACTCTTTAAAATACTGTCTATTTATTACCAATGAAACCATCATTTATTTATCCTATAATTTTTTCTTTTTATGTTGTATTATATAATGGATTTAAAATGTGTAAACTGTGATTTTCAAGGTATGGGTGTTGGAGGTGAGCCTTGTATAATTCTATGAGTTTTTTTAATAACGTTGACTTCTTACTCAAATACACAATTTTTATTTTATGTTAAAATTTTATTCTAGATAGGAGATACTGAAATTTTATATCTTGGTTGGTAAACACTATATCATGGTCTTATCATGAGTGATAAAGGGCTTTGTAGGGGATATATCCCGATAATTTTATTGTGGATGAGTTTGGTGGATTGTGTTATGGTATGAAACAATGTATGTAGGTTGTTATTACATTATAATTTTCAAAGGATGCAGCCTTATCACATTATAACCTAGGGAGTTACATATAATTTTTATTTCCTGATTGATGTATATTTGTAGTAGATTTAAATATTATGATTTCATGTATCTCGTTGTTCTTCGTTGGCTAGTGGAAATATTTTTTCTTATTGTTTTTTTTTTCTTCACATCGTTCATTTATATGATAGATAAATTCATTTTTTCATCTTTAAATTATGGTTTGGTGTGTTTCGAAAATGGTCTTAATATTAGTTCAACATATATGTTCAAATAATGTAATGTTATTAGGTTTATGTTTGTGTTCTCATGCATGGTTTTCAAATATTTTATAAGGAGTTTTTGTTGGTTTTCAATAAAATCAATGGTTCATGATTTAGGAATCAGTAGTGTTTTTTTAGTAAATAGAAAGCTTATATTCATTATAATGTAGAATATGTTTTCTATATAGACTACTTATTATTTAGAATTAAAATAAAAAACTTTACATTTAATTATATTTATAACAAAAATATCAAACCTAATAATTAAGGGAATTAAATATAATCTTTGGTGAGATCCAATTCTTAGTAGATCACAACCAACATATAAAATAATTTCATTGTTTATAGTTCTTATGTTTTATATATTTTCTAATTTATATTTAAATTTTAATATATCTTACATTGGATGATGGGTGAGCTGGGCTGTGGTGGAAAGAAATAGGATTCATGAAGGTACTTAGGCAGTTCAGTTCTTGTTTTTTTATTTTAGTTTTTATATTCTAACCATGGAATCCCCCTTTTTATCTTTACAAAGTTTAATTTATCATTTTCTAATTTTTATTTGATTTGGATGATGTATGTATTTTTTTATAAATAGGTCGGATTTTTTTTATGTAATATGAATCATTTTTTACCATATATTAGGTTAAGTATATTTGATATTTCTTAGACACCCAATGTATAGATGATCTATTCCAGTTTAATATGAAATGATCCTATCTATTTAATATCAGATTTGAGGGTGGAATCGTTCCAAAGGATAATCCTTGATTTCTAGGGACTATTTTAAAACTCATTGGGATCCAGAATACACTTCAAGACATATAGTAGGTTGGGTTTTGTGATGTGTTCAGTCATTCCTAGTTAGTTCCTTACAATGATGGATCACATGGGAATTTGAAACCCATATCCATATTCTATTTTATTTACATATTCAATTCCATTAATTGTTTTGGTGTATTCTATAATGATTCTATTATATGTACATAACATAAGGTACATCTTCTTTAGAAAACTCAACCTCACAATTTAGGGAAATCCTTGGAAACATATTCATAAAAAAATTAACATATTCTAAATTAATTAAAATATCATAATTTTTGAGTTTTTCTCACATTACCTTATATAAATATCCCTCTTTATTTAATAAAAAGACTCAGAAATGGGATGTAACATTCATAAAAAGGTTTATTATAATATTGGTACTGATTAACAATCCTAGGATGATTTGGTATACGAAACATGATTTCCTTATATGAATAGTTAATATTATATCTTTATATAGAGATCTATAACATTCCTAAAATCACATAAAACTTGACTAAAGGGAGACTAAAAATATTTACAGGATAAACTTCCAATATACATCTATTGGATAAGTGATATAGGATTAGGATTCCATTATCGCATGAAAATAATTTTTCATCAATAATTAATTATCTAATCATTGAGTTTGTGAATTGATTATGTTAAAAATGTCTATAGATATGATGGATTGGGTATTACCATAACCAAATATGTTGTGTTCCTTTACATAGATGAAAATAGTGAAACATTGAAAAATTCATTCTAATTACCCACTTCTATAGTATGGATTACATTGAAATTCCCTTTATCTACTAGTGATTAAAAATTATCTTCCATATTAATTCTTATTCCTTTGATTGGTACACATGTTAGGATAATTTATGTTCTTATTATCATTTAAGCATTGGAGTGTTGGTGGTTCATTTGGTTTATCTTTATTTTTATCCATTTCATTGATTGATAAATTGATATCTCTAAGGTATTAATGTACTTTCTATCCTACTCTTCCATAGAAGATGAATTTTTATTTTCCTATAACAGAATTACCTACATAATTATTCCTATATGTATGATATTTAAGATAATTAATTTTCTTTCCTCTAGGGGTTTGAACAATTGAGTTTCCTTGGAACTCCATTTTCATCTTATTTTCCCCAAAACCAAGATAATTATTGTAGTCTTTAAAATCCATTTTAACAATGATAGAACATATAACAATTTCAATATAGCTACCAATGTAAATTATATAAAAATACATCCAAATAAATGGTCTTATGTGACTATAAATTGTAATTTTGGTGTATATAATATAACCTTAATAATACCTTGAAAATATTCTGATTTTTTCATCATAGGTAAAAATGAATTCATTGTACCCTATTTTATCTTAAATAATTATCTCTCTATTTTAGTGAAAAGTATTGTAGGAATATATTAATAGAAAAATGTCTTCTAATTTTCCCTCGTTCCGTGGAGTTTATTTCATCATCCCACTTTATATTGTTTATGAGATGCCAAAATGGAATAAATTCTACATAAAAACTATAAATATCTAATAAAACATTTTTAATTCTGTAATCATTGGAGAATAAACAATTTCTTTTCTATTATGTTAATCCATTTCAAAACAGTATATTCAAAATATGCATTAAATTAGGGTTCATAATGTCATAAATAACACAAAATAGAGTGTTATTTATTTCATTCTATGTTTAGGTTTTTCAAATTATTTAATTTTTCTAGTTTAGGAGAGTTGAGTGAGAATATCTCTAAGTCATTTCAATAAAACTCCTATCCATTTTGGTTTTTAAATGGGTGGATTATTAAATTCCCCAATAAAATCTTTTCTAACTTATGCATCCTAGTCATATAATTATTAAAAAACATGTATATTTACTATTTTTATTAGAAATTTATGTCCATATTATAAAATCTTATGATAATGAAAATCAATCTGAACCTAACTTAAATTATGATAACATCAATTCATACTATAAAATACTAGGTTCATCTTATGAAACTGTTTATTTATCTTATAACAGTTTTGGTTAATTAAATGATTATTTACATTTTAACCAATTAGTATACTTAACATAATCCCCTAAAATAACAATACCATTAAGCTGACCCAAGCATAAAAAACATTCATATTCCATAATTTTAGTTTATTTGGAGGCTTGATAAACAATTAAAATATTTATGAAAAAATTAAATATATGTAATATCATTATTCACACATGGCAACCTTATATAATTAAATACATAACACCGTTCATTATAAACTGAGGAAATGGAATGATAAGAAAGGGAGAGGATTGATGCTCAATAAGGGTAATCATATGAGATTTAAATTTTATATCATATGTGAGAATAATATGAGAATAAGATTATAATAACATGATCATAACATACAATAATAATACCCTATCATTCATAGATTGTTAATAAATAGTCATAACAAAAGGCTTTAGTAAAAGAGTGTCGAAACATCTTTGAACAATCATGATATATGAGAGTATATAATAATAATATTATTATTAATAAATAGGATTTTAGAAAAACCATTATCATATAAAATCATTTCTTTAATCACGGATCACTAGTAAGAGTAACATTATATATTTTATAGAGCCCCATAGTAGATTAGGATTAATTCCCATTACCATAATCATAATTAATAGAATATTATAATGGACTAGGTTAAAATTATAATAAATATTACTCTCTATAATGAGTTATTAAGATTTTCCAATCTAATTATAGGTTAAAATACATAATAGAAAATTGACATATGTGTGCCATAATATCATGATAAAATTCCTCATTTCATTAACTGATAATTAACTAGTGGGAATGAAATTTGTCCCGTGAAAATGTTTTATAACCTCTCATCATAATACATCAAGAGAAATAATGTTTATTGTATGATAAGACCAAATGTATAATAATCATATATATCTTCATATTGTTTTGAAAAATATGAAAAATAATTTTATATATACATTTGAAATATTCATTGAAAAATAAGAACTAATATCATTTTCCTTTTATAAATTTTAAAATATAAAAATACCCAGAAAATGAAAATACTTTTATCTTTTTAAAATTATTGAAATTTTAAAATAAGATTCATGATTAATTAAACTCAAGAAATCATAAAAATTCATTCATGTCATAAACATTTAAAAAACATTCTTTTTGAATCTTTTCTAAAGAAACTGAAAAATGAACCATTCAACAACTAAGAATAAGATTACTTTAAAATGATTCAAAATAAATTCTATAATATGATAACATAAATTTTGAAATAATTTAATTATATATAATAATAACAATTAAATTTTTTAATGACACTTATATTTTGGTAATAGATCCATAAAAGGGATAATTATGTTGATATTTTGATAAAATCACCATTTCCTACATTTTGAGTTAAAAAAGATGGATAAAATGAAAAGATTACATGAAAAGTAAAGAAATGTCAAATAGATAGAAAAGTATTTTACTTTTAAAAGAATATATATATATATAGTTTATCTAATCAAAATTGAAACATAATCAATCAAAATAAATAATGATATTATAACATAAATCGTTATGTCATTCCCTCACATGCGTCATATGTGTTGTAACCTCTTGTAAAATAATTGTATATTTATTACACATATATATAAAAATAATATTCAAAATTAAATTTAAATTTATTGTTATTTTAAATTCATAATCACCAACTTATTAATAGTTTTTCATTGAAATTAATATTCAGGTGTAATCTATTTTTTATACAATTTATTGATTGAGTGATTATAGTCCATAAAACATGTTCATTGTTTAAACATTTAAAAAATATTAATAATGAAATAAATATCTCATTAAATCACTATAGTCACTTTTATGACCATCTATATATATTAGTGAAGATTAATTAGATATGTTTCTCGATAGAGGTGATATTTTGTACATACAAACAAGCGATAATTTCATTTTCAATTGATATAAATAAAAGAAGTTAAAAAACATTTAATATTTATTGAATCATAATTATTTTATAAATATTATATGTATTCAATAAATAGAACTACATAAACAGAAATGAGAGGTGGTGATGAAAATGAATAAATTACCTGATTGAGGTAGTAGTATGCACATATGTATTAGTAATGTTTTCATATTCCATTAGATAACATGTTTTTGGATAATTATTTTTTCATAAATATAATTAAATTTATATATTATAATTATACTGATTATATTATTCTGTGTTTTTTATAGAATATTAGTAGACATTTTAAGAATAATAAAGCATGAAATTAATTTGTTATAACAAATTTCACATCCTTGGATGATGTCCTTTATAAAACATTTTAGTGAATCATATATTGGTATTTGGGAAGAATAAAACCTAAAAAATATACAATTTTATTTGGAAATTATTTGAATTGAGATTTTTTAGATAACGGTAAAATTATTTTTTCTAATGGAAAATAAAACTAGGAATATTTATTGGAGGAGAGTGATGTTTTATAGTTAAAATATTTATTATTTTTTCATTTTGGAATACGAATTTTGAGTGGAGATGATAATAAAAACTATTTGGTTTATTATAAAATAAATTAAGGTTTCTTTACATTAGAATCATTCCAAAACTAATTGGAATCACTGATCCACGACATTAAATTAAAATAATAAAAAATAATCTTTCATGTGATGAAAATAAAACATACGATTAAAAATTTAAGAGATAGGTTTATATGTTTATAATTATATTTTTTTGTTCATTATGTTACAAATTATATACATTTATTTATAAAAAGTTTTATTAAATTTTATGTCAGGATTTCATCAACAATATGTTATAAAATTTGTGGCATTCATGAATACAATATAATCACTATTCACCAAAAAAATCTACATTTTCATCAAAATATAACTAATTCTCCCTAATATATTATTAAAATTTCAGATTAAAAAATTTGGTCAATTTTTTCAAATAAAATTTATATAAGTGATAGAAAAAAAATCTAATTTAAGCACTAAATATATACAAAAACCATTTTTTGGAAAATAAGTACTTTTAAAGAATAAAATGAATTTATTCTAATTACTTTCCATTTAAAAATAATTATTTGAATGTTAATAATTATAATGATACATTTTATAAATTCAATTAATTAAAATTATGTTTCATTAGTGATTAATATAAATAGATTTTGTATATATATACATCAGATACGCCAAATGATTTTATAAAATATATATGATTTTAACATTATATGGTTTAAACATCATTTATAAAAAGATGACAATCAATTTATGAATGATTAACCATTAGTAATATTTTACATGGGCTTTTAAAGAAAAATTTACACTCTAAATAGAAAAGATTTATCATTAAAATAGAACATAAAATATTTAATAGAAATAGTAATTTTAAAAAAACATTTATTATTTGACATGAATTATTAAATTACAAATAATTATCATTAATTTTTCATTTCATGGATGTTTTAATTTAACCTAATTTTAGATTATTTAATTTTTATATATTTATCATTAATAAAATGTATTAAACTTAATGAAATGCCATAATTGAACTAAAATCCAAGAATATGTATATTTAGAATAAATTATGTTTATAGAAGTGAATTTCAAAACATTTATATTATAAAATAAATTATTTAGAAATATATTTTTACTATATAGTGATTTATTCCAATTTTTTATAGTAATATTTCATTATTCACATACGATCATTGTCACAAACATCATTCTCTACCTAGCATAATAATTGTTTTGATTAAGATATATACATTAACCATTGGGTGTTACATTATACTCCCTTACAATAATTTCACCCATGAATTGTGTTTCTATTGTAAAAATAAATAAGGATACTTATAAATCATTACATCATTGGGTTCCCATTATATTTCTTCTTATTTTTGGTTTCACCAAAAAACATTCACCATGTTAATGGTCTTGTTCCCAACATTGTTTTCCTACAATAAAAAATCCCTCCAATTATTCCTCATTAAAAAGATCATTTTATAATATTACAACCAGTGAGATAAATACATGTGGGAGATCCTGTTTATATATCATTATAATAGAAATATGGAACACATCATGATTTTTTATAGGGTCAATGGATGTTCCAAGTGATACGAAAACAACCTAAAATGATCAACAATATCGAAGGGACTGATATATCAAGAGAAATTTTATTACATATTTATATATATCATGACCTTATTCAAATAATACATGCATAAGAATACCACATCACCATGTTGAAACTCTAGATCTCTCTGAATATTATAAGAAGGAATTCTATGTCGACCCAAAGCTTCCATGATCTATTGTTGAATTGAATTAATATTCTCATCAATTTCCCCTGCTTGATTATGATCCAAATGCTTCTGTAATTCTATTTAATATTATAATTGATATATGTGGAAATTTATAAAAAATATTGTTTCAAATTGATAATTCTATTTGATTGAGTGAAATATTTTATGATATCAAAATTATACCAAATGAAGGGGTCAATCACAACTACCATTGAAATACATATATCAAGAAATGATTGTATCTTATATGTTTTCAATGGACCTCTGATATTGACATTCTATCTTTTGATTATATTTAGAGATAAATTCCAAATCCATATTAAATTATTTATCAACAATTCTATTTAAAATCTAGTTAAGCATCATATATTGATAAAAAATTGACAGAAGGACATCATTAAATATTATCACATTAATAATATTTATCCTAGCCAGATAGTCCATAGATAATGATAAATGATATCAGTGATGTGCTATGACATCATAAAGTCTCCTATCACAACCCAAATTTTGTTATGTACATTAGATGTATAAGGTATTTATATAATGAAATAAATAATTATGTTTTCCCATTTCTATATATTTATGGGTAATGGTTTCATTATCCCCTTATAATTATATTAGTCATCCTTAACATAGTAACATATCATTCCCCAATATACATAGTCCAAATAGTCCATTTTCTTATTGTCTCATCATAATTGATCCTTTAAGTCTATGTACATCATAGTAATTCTATGTTAGATATAGAATAATGAGCTATATGCTTCATTCAACTATTCCTTCATTAATAATAGTATTTAAAAGACACATATACAATTCCCGTCACTTTTCATTCTATCACGGACATGGTTATGAATTTGGATAATTATTATAATATTTTTTAGTACCAAATATTCCTTCTGGGAATCATTATTCTTCACACGGTTTGATGGTTGCATATTCATCTAAAAAAGATATGATTTTCCCCTTCCTACAGTATTTCAAGGTCTATCCTATAAAAATACATATATCTCATATCTCTATAAATCCACACTATTGACTCATAACACAATCTTTATGAATAAAATAATTATCCACATTATTATTCACACTCTAGTGGTAATGTTTTTTTTGTAAAAACATTAATCTGCATTAACCATCTACATTGGAAAATAATAATCTCATTTTTTGTGAATATATAATTTATTATTTTGTGATCAGTATATATAAAACACATTTCACCAAAAAAGATATTCCACTATAATTTTTTCAAATACATTACCATTAATAATACTAAATCATGAGTTGGGTAACTTTTCTCACAATCCATTAATTTTCATGAGGAGTAAAACACAAGAATATCATTATTCATGTGAGAAAATCACTTGTGTATTTATTGATTTATTATATTTTTTATCAAATATACATCTATATAATAGTTATGTTTAAGTATATGTTTACTCACCAAGATTATCATTAGCTCCAAAATATTTTATTAACATTCATTTATCTAAATAAATAGGGTTCCCACTCACATATTCTTGTAGAATGGATAAGATAACTATAAAACCCATCATAAAAATAAACAATATTATCTGGAAAATCTAATAAAAGCCTAGATATCAGTCACATCAGTTGTTCTGGGACATTATTAAATAACTTTTGACTTTGAAAGATCATGCAATATATACTCTCCTATAATTACATTATTAAATATGATAAATTATGGAGCTAGAACTCTCAATTTATATTGTTGTAACGTAAATCCACATTCCTCAAGGTCTTAAACAAATGAAATCCAAGTATCACATATATAAATGTTACTTCAGTTTAGATGATGATTCATTAAATATCCGAATAATACACACCATATTACCATAAATGATTTCTTACATTAGATACTATATTTATAATAATCTTATTTCAAAGAAAGATATTAAAATTTTTCATAAATTTCATATTATATAGTACACTTATTAGATATACCCCCACTAATAATAATTTTTCATAAATAATGACTGAGTGGAGAGGACTGTGTATTATAACGAAACAACATATGCAGGTTGTTGGTACCTGTTATTTTTCAAAGGTTAAGGCCATATCAGTTTATAACCTAGGGAGTTCTATATAATTCTTATTTCATGATTTATTTCTATTTATAGTGTATTTACATTTTACGATATCATTTCACTTTTTGTTCATGTTTGAAAAGTGGAAATATTGTTTCTCATTGTTTTTTTCTTCATATTGATCATTTATATGATAGTTAACCTCATTGATATTATTCTTTAAATTATGGTATGATGTGTTTTGAAAATGGTTTTCAAATTTTTTCGACATATATTTTCAAATAATGGAATGTTATTAGGTTTATGTTTGTTTTCTCAATTAGGGTTTTCAAATATGTCATAAAGAGTTTTTATTTTTTTCCCTAAAATCAATGGTTCATGTTTTAGGTATCAATAATGTGTTTTAATTTCAGTAAATATAATGGTTGTATTCATTAAAACGTAGAACAGTTTCTCCATATAGTCTACTTCTTATTGAAAATTAAAAAAAAATACATTAAATTTTAATTTAGTTCATAAAAAATTTATAAACTTAATAATTATTGGAATTGAATATAATACATTGTGATACCAAAGACATACTAGATCCAAACCTACAAATAGAATCATTTTATTTTTTGTTTCTCTTATGTTATATATATTTTCTTATTTATATTTAAATTTTAATATATCATACTAAGATGATGGGTGAGATGGGCTATGGAGGAAAGTAGTAGGATTCATAGAGGTACTTAAGAAGTTTAGTTCTTGTTTTTTTAATTTAGTTTTTATATGATGACCACGATGTACTCCCTTTTTGTCAATAAAGAGTTTAATTTATCATTTTCTAATGTGTATTTTTTTGGATGTTGTATGTATGTTTTTCTAAATGATTTGGATATATTTATTGAATATGATTCATATTTTTCATCTATTAGGTTTAGTGTATTTGGAAATTCTTAGACACCCAATGTATTGATGATATTTTCTAGTATAATAGGAAATGATCGTCTATATTTAATCTCTCACTTGTGGGTGAAATTGTTCCCAATGTTCATCCATGATTTCTAGATACTAGTTTACAACTCATTGTGATCATGAATAAACTTTTAGACATAGAGTAGGTTGGTTTGGGTGATATTTCCTGTCAACCCAAGTTAGTTCCTTACAATGTTGAATCACATAGGAATTTAAAACCCATATCCATATTCTATTTTATTTACATATTCAATTTCGTTAATTCACTTGGTGTATTCTATAAGGAGTCTTTTATAGAGACACAACATACGGTATGTCTTCTTTTGAAAACTAAGCATCATAATCTAAGTAAATACTTGGAAACACATTCATAAATACATTAACATATTTTAAAATAATTAAAATATCATAAATATTTAGTTTTTCTCTAATTAAATGATATAAATATACCTCATTATTTAAAAACAAGACTCATAAATGGGAATTAACATTCATAAAAGAATTATTATAATATTTGTAATGAATAACAATACTGGGATTATTTTGTATACGAAACATGATTTCTTTATATGAATAGTTAATATTGTTTTTTTATATAGAGATCTAATACATTCCGAAAATCACATGAAACTTGAGTTAATGGAGCGTAAAATATTTATAGGATGAACTTTCAAAAAACACCTACAAGATAATTTATATAGACTTAGGATTACTTTATTGCATGGAAATAATTTTTCATCAATAATTAAATATCTAATCACTGAGTTAGTGAAATAATTATGTTAACAACGTTTGTAGATATGATGGATTGAGTATTTCTATAACCAAATATGTTGTGTTTATTTAATTAGAAAAAAATAGTGAAACTTTGGAAAATTCATTTTAATTACCCACATCTGTAGTAGTGATTACATTGGATTTCCCAAAATCTATTATTTTTTAAAAATTAAGTTCTATAGTTATTATTATACCATTGATTGCTACACTAGTTAGATTAATTTAAGTTCTTATAATCATTTAAACATTTATGTTTTGGTGGTGTATTTGGTTTACATTTCTTTTTCATCCATTCCATTGATTGATAAAATTATATCTCTTAGGTATTAATGTACTTGATAGCTTTCTCTTCCACACATGATGAATTTTTATTTTCCTATAAAACAATTCCTTCCATGATTATTCATACATATATGGTATTTAAGATGATTAATTTTCTTTCCTCAAGGGGTATTAACGATTGAGTTTCCATGGAACTCTATTTTCATCTTATTTTACCCAAAACCAAGAGATTTATCGTAATCTCTAAATTCAATTTCAACAATGAGAGCACATAAAAAATGTTCAATATAGCTACGAATGTCCATTAAATCAAAATACTTCCAAAGAAATGGTCTTAAGTTACTATAAATCGTAATTTTGGTGTATATAATATGACTATAAAAATTACTTGAAATTCTTAAGATGTTTTCTTCATAGGTAAAAATGAATTCTTCATACCTTATTTTTTCTAAAAAAATTATCGCTCCATTTTAGTGAGAAGTTTTCTAGGAAAATATTAATTGAAAAATATCTCTTAAAACACATCTCATTCCGTGGAGTTGATTTCATCCTCCCACTTAATATATTTATGAGAGTCCAATATTGAGCATATTCTCCACAATAACTATAAATATCGATTAAAACATTTTTTATTCTTTAATCATTGGAGAGTAAATATTTTTTCTATTGTGTTGATCCATTTCAAGAAAATATATTCAAAATAGACATTAAATCATGTTTCGTAATGTCACAAATAACACTTAATAGGGTGTTCATCATTTCATTCTATGTTTGGGTTTTTGACATTATTCAAATTGTTTTTTTGGTAGTTTAGTGTGAATTGAGTGAGAATATCTCTATGGTATTTCACTCAAAATCTTATCTATTTTGGTTTGTAAATGGGTGGCTAATTAAATTATACATTAAAATTTATTTTATCTTATTCATCCTATTATATGATTTAAAAAAACCAAAATATTAAATATTTTTATTATAAGATAATTTACATATTAAATGATCATATGATAATGAAAATCAATCCGAATATATCTTAAATTATGACACCATCATTTCATACTATAAAATACCAGGTTCATCTTATGACTCTATTTCTTTATCATATAACAATTTTGGTTCAGCAAATGATTATTTATATTTAACCAAATTATTATACTTAACACAATCCACATAAATATTTATACCATTAAGCTGACCGAAGCATAACAATCATTCATATTCCATAATTTTTTATGAAAACATGATGCATATCAAAATAATTTATTACTGATAAATACAATGGTTTAGTTTCTTTAGACATTATGTACACAATCAATATATTTATGATTTTTTTAATATCTCCAATATCATTATTCACACTTGGTATTCTTATACAATTACAATACATAATACCTTTATTTATAAGCTGAGGAAATGGAAACATAATAAATGGAGAGGATTGATGCTCAG
The DNA here is from genome assembly GCA_963277665.1 of Viscum album. NCBI lineage: Eukaryota > Viridiplantae > Streptophyta > Magnoliopsida > Santalales > Viscaceae > Viscum > Viscum album. Next base: position 1,838,736,701 of record OY728163.1, on the reverse strand, counting down.
TAAGGGTAAACATATGATATTGAAATTTTAGATCATATGTGAGAATAATATGCGAATAAGATTATAAAAACATGATAATAAAATACAATAATCATACCCAATCATTTATAGATTTCAAATCACTCGTCTTGACATAAGGATTTATTAAAAGAGTGTCGAAACATCATTGACCAATCATAATATATAAGAGTATATCATAATAATAATATCATTATATAGGATTATAGAAAACACATAATCATAAAAAATAATTTCCTTAATCAAGGGTCACTACTAAGAGTGACATTATATATTTTATAGATCCCCATAGTATATTATGAATAATTCTCATTAACATAAACATATTTAATAGAGTCCTATAAAGAATTGGGTTTACATTATAAAAACATTTACTCTCTATAATGAGATATCAATATTTTCCAGTATAATTGGAGGGTAAAATACATGATGGAAATTTGACATATGTGTGACACAATATCACGAAAAAATTATGCATTTCATCTATGGATAATTAACTAGTGGGAATGAAATGTATCTCTTGAAAATGTTTTAAAACCCCTGATCATAATTCACCAAGAGAAATAAAGTGTATTGTATGTTAAGATCATATCCATAATACATATTATCTATATTCATATTCTTTTTAAAAATATGGAAAATAATCTTATAAATGCATTTGAAAGATTCTTTGAAATATAATAAATAATATCTTTTTCTTTTTATAAACATTAAAAAATAAAAATATCAACAAAATGAACATATTTTATTTTTAAAATGATGAAAATTCTAAAATAAGATTCATGTTTAACTAAATTCATAAAATAAAAAAACATCTTGTCATAAATATTTAAATAACATTATTTTTGAATCATTTCTAAAGAAACAGCAAAAATAAACCATTCAACAGTTAAGAATAAGATTACTATAAAAGGTTTCAAAATAAATTCAATGATATTAAAAAAATATGTTATGAAATAATTTAAATCTATATAATAACAACAATTAATTATTTTGAATAACATTTATATTGTGGTAAAATATCCATAAAAAGGATAATTATGTTTAGCTTTTCATAAAATAAACATTTCATCCATTTTAAGTGAAAACGAGGGGTAAAATGAAAATAATACATGAAACTTAATGAAATTACAAATGGATAAAAAATTATTTTACTTTTAATATAATATATATATATTGTTCCTCTAATGAAAATTGAAACATAAACTATCAATATAAAAAATGATATTACACCATAAATCTTATGTTAGGCCCCGACATGCTTCATATGTGTAGTAACCTCTTGTATAATAAATTTATATTTATTGTACTGTTATATAAAAATAATATACAAAATAATATTTAAATTTATTATTATTTAAAATTTATAATCACCAAATTATTAATAATTCTTCATTGAAATTTAATATTCAGGTGTAAACTATTTTTTACTTGAATGTTTTGATACATATATTATAGTCCCTGAAACATGATCATGGTTTAAACATTTAAAAAATACTACTAATGAAATAAATATCTCATTAATTCACAATACACAATTTTATAACCATCCATGTATTCCAGTGAATAATAATTAGATATTTTTCTCAATAGAGGTGATATTTTGTACATACAGACATGTGATAATATAATTTTCGAAGGATATGAATAAAATAAGGTAAATAAAATTTCATAATTATTGAATCATAATTATTTTATAAATATTATATATATTCATTAAATAAAACTACATAAACATAAATGATCATTGGTTGGGAAAATGAAATAAATTACTTGATTGAGTTAGTAGTATGCACATATGCATGAGTAATGTTTTCATTTTCCATTAGATAAAATGTGTGTAGATAATTATTCTTACGTATAAAATAAAATATATATACTATAATGATACGAATTATATTATTTTGTGTTTTTATATAATATTAGTAGACTTTTTAAGAATTATAAAGCATGAAATAACTTTATTATAAAAAATTCCACAACCTAGGATGACGTCCTTTATAAATCATTTTAAGGAATCATATATTAGTATTTTAAGAAGAATAAAACCTAAAAAATGGATAATGATTTTGGGGAAGTATTTGAATTGATATTTTTATAGGCTATGGTAACAATATTATTTCCAATGGAATGGGGAGGTGGCAGTTTTATTAGAAGAGAGTGGTGTTTTATGGTTAAAATATTAATTATTTTTTCATTTTGGAATAATAATTTTTAGTGGGGGTGATAATAAAAAAAAATATGTTTATTTAAAAATAATTTAAGGTTTAATGACATTAGAACCATTCAAAAACTAATTGGAATCACTGATCAACGTTACTAAATAATAATAATAATAAATGGTCCTTCATTTGATTAAAATAAAATAAACTATTCAAAATTTAAAAGATAGGTTTTTAAGTTTATCATTATATATTTTTATTCATTGTGTTACTCATTATATACATTTTTTTTGTGTAAAATCTGTTATTAAATTTTATGTCATGATTTCATCAACAATATATCATAAAGTTTTTGGCTATCATAAAAATTATATTTTCACTATTTACCAAAAAATCAACATTTTCATCAAAATATAAATAATTCACAATAATATATTGTTAAAATTTTGAATTAATTTATTTTTTATTGTTTCAAATATAATTTATATAAGTGATGGAAATTATATCTAATTTAATCACTAAAAATGTACAAAAACCATTTTTAGGGAAAATATGTACTTTTAATGAAGAAAATAAATTTATTCTAATTCTTTTGCATATAAAAATAATTATATGAATGTTAATTATTTTTATGATACATTTTATAAATTCAAATAAATAAAATTATTTACCAGTAGTGATAAATATAATTTTATTTTGGATACGAATATATTTGAGATGCCTAAATAATTTTATAAAATATATATGATTTTTTTATTATACGGTTCTATTATCATTTATAAAAAGATGATAATAAATTTAAGAATGGTTACCCCTTAGTAATATTTTACATGTTTTTAAAAAAAAATTAACAATAAAAGTAAATGAGATTTATCATTTAAATAGAACATAAAATATTTAATAAAATTATAAATTTTAAACAAAACATTGATTATTGGACACGAATTATTAAATTACAATTAATTATAATAAATTATTCATTTCATGGATATTTTAATTTAACATATTATTAGATTATTTAATTTTTAGCAACATATCTTTCCTAAAATTTAGTAAACATAATGAAATGTTATAATTGAACTAAAACCACAAAACTGTATCTTTAGAATAAATTATATTTAAAAAAGAGAATTTAAAAACTTATATATTATAATATAAATTATTTAGAAATATATTTTATCTATATAAAAAATTATTCCAATTTTTTTAGTAATAATTCATTATTCACATACGATCAGTGTCACATACATCATTATCTATTTAGCAAAATAATTTTTTGAGTATGATATATAATTTAACCAGTGGGTGTTTCATACTACCACCTTATAATAATTTCACCCATGAATTAGGTTTCTATGGTAAAATACATAATGATACTTCTACCTCATCACATCATTGGCTTCCCATTATATTTCCTCTAATTTGTTGTTTCACCAAAAAAAATTCACCAGATTAATGCTCTTGTTCACCATCCTTTTTCCCTTCAATAAAAAATCCCCACTAATTATTCCTAATTAAAAATATCATTCTAAAACATTACCACCAATTAGTTCAATACTTGTGGAGGATCATGTTTGTACATCATTATAATACGAATATGGAACACATCATGATATTTTAATTGGTTCAATGGGAGTTCAAAGTGATACAAAAACAACCTAATATGATCAAAAATATCGAAGTGGCCGATACATCAAGAGAAATGTTATTACATATTTATATATATCATGACCTTATTCAAATTAGACATTCATAAGAATATAATATCACCAAGTTGAAAATCTAAATCTATCTGAATATTGTTAGAAATAATTATATGTCTACCTAAAGAATCATTGATCTGTTGTTGAATAGAATTAAAATTTTCATCTATTTCCTCTGCTATATTATGATCCAAATGCTACTATAATTCTAGTTAATATTATAATTCATGTTTTCATAACATTTTTCAATATATTGAGTCAAAATGATTATTCTAAATGATCAAGTTAATGCTATTATTATATCAAAATTTGACCAAATGAAGGTGGCAATCCCTTCTATCTTGGAAATAAATATATAGAGATATTATTGTATCTTCATTGTTTTTAATGGATCTCTAATAATGATATTCTATCTTTCGATTATATTTAGATATAAATTCCAAATACATATTCAATTACTTTTCAAGATTTATCTTTAAAATCTAGTAATGCCTTATATATTGATAAAAAAACTTATAGAAGTACACCATGAAATCTTATCACATTAATAATATGTATCCTATAATGATAGACTAGAGATAAATGATACATGATATCAGTGAAGTTCTCTAACATAATAAGGTGTCTTATTACAATCCAAATTTTGTTATGGACATTAGATGTTTAGGGTATTCATATAATGAAATAAATAATGATGTTTTCTCAATTCTATATATGATTAGGTGATGGTTTCATCATCCCCATTTAATTCTAGAATTCATCCATAACATGGTAACATATCATGAACCAAGATACATAGTCCAAATTGTCCATTTTCCTGTTTTCTCATCATAATTGATCCTTGAAGTCTCTCTACGTCATATTAATTCTTGGTTAGATATATAATAATGGGATATATGCTTCATTCTACTATTATTTATTTAATTCTAGTATTTAGTAGACTCATATCCAATTTCAGACACTTTTCCTTCTATCATGGACATGGTTATAAATTGGAATAATACTTACATTATTTTTGAGTACCATATTTTTCTTCTATGAATCTTTATTATTCACACGGTTGGATGGTTTCATATTCATCTCAAAAATATAGGATTCTCCCCTTCCCACATGATTTCAAGGTCCATTATATAAAAATACAAATACATCATATCTCTTTCAATACTCACCATTGAATCACAACAAGATCCTTATGAATCAAAGAATCATTCACATTATTCTCCACACTCGAGTGGTAATGTATTTTGTTGTAAAAACATTTAATCAACATTAACCTTCTACATGGGAAAATATTTACCTATTTTTTTGTGAATATATTATTAATTATTCTGTGATCAGTATATATAACACAAATTTCACCAAAGAAGATATTTTACTATATTTTTAATAAATACATTACCAGTAATAATACTAAATCAATAGTTGGGAAATTTTTCTCAGAATCCCTAAACTATCATGAGGAGTAAACAACAAGCTTATCATTATTCATGTAAAAAAATCCCTTGTTTATTTATTGATTTATTATTTTATATCAAATATACTTACTCTATTAGAGTTATGTTTATGTATATGTTTACTCACCATGCTTATCATCATCTCTATGATGTTTTATTCAAATTAATTTATCCAAATAAATAGGGATCCCATTCATATGTTCTTGTAGATTGGATATGATAAATGTGAATCTTATATTAAATGTCATCAATATTATATAAAAAATCCATTGAAACTATATATCTCAATCACATTAGTTATTCTGGGATATTACTAAATAACATATGGATTTCATCAATCAAACAATATATACTCTCCTATAATTAGATGACTCAAGATGATACATTATGGAGCTAGAATTCTAAATTTCTATGTTTGGAACATAAATCCACCTTCCTCAAGGTCTTAAACTAAGGAAATCAAAGCATCACATATATAAATTTTACTTAAATTTAGATGAATATTCAATAAATATCATAATAATACACACCCCATAACAATAAATGATTTGTTTCATTAGATACTAGATTTAGAATAATCTTATTTCTAAAAGAAATATTCAAATTTCCCTTAAATTTCGTATTATATACAACACTTCATAGATATACCCCCACTAAAAATATCTAATCATAAATAGAGGATTAGAAACATTAATAATTGTGAGTTGAGATGCTCAGTCAGATAATAAAGTAATGATTATACGTGTGAATAATATATAAATAAGCTTACAAAAACATGGTAATAACTTATAAAAGTCATACTGATTTTTTTCAATGATCATTATTCTTATAAAATGGAAAAATGATTTTTTATACGAGACATAATTCGTACTAATGAAAAATGACAATAATCAATCATGTTCGATTGGAATATATCATATGCATAATACATACAGCTTTAAAATACATATAATCATATAAAATCATTTCTATAGTTAAGGATCACATCTAAAAAGATCAAATAGGATTGGTTTCACTCCATTTTTATCATTTATGTAGTCAAGGTTCACTCCATAGACTATACTATTATACAAAGTGTCTCACTAAAATGGGTTCAACCTTAATTCCATTCTATTTTCGTTTTTATTGAAAGGGAATCTGTAGGAGTGTCCTTTTTGAACACTACACACCAGGGAACCCCCCTCCCCACGAAGTGGCTCGCCAGAGCGAGCTCGATATTGGAAAGATCCATTGTTAGCCCAGATGAAAGAGTATCCCATGGGGTGAAAACTCAAGCCACGATGGTTCGACACAAAATTTTTTCATCTCATGTTTTTTTTACCTTCTACCCACAATGAAAGAGACTGGATAACCGGGAAAGATGAGTAGAACTAGGGGAATGAGAAATTATCACATGAGCGGGCTTCTAGGAATCTAACATTTTGCCTCCCAATGGGAATATTGCTCGTACGACCTCCTACACCATTGAACCACCACCGAAGCAGCACCCCATTCCAATCCATATTATCTCATGAGATATCAGTCATTAAACAACACATCAAATATAAAATTCTAGTCCCACCCATCAAATAATAAAAAATATCCATATATGTTCCAAATGATCATAAAAAATTTCACCATTGTTATCAAATCATAACTAATAAAATAAAAATGAGATTCATAAATATTTTATCATTTCATCATAGAATATTAATTTGAAAATAAAAAAATTTCATGGAATTTTCTGTAAATCGTAATCATCCTAAGATATGCATAGAAATAATGTGGATGGTATTATTAGATCATATCCCAAGTATATCATAATAATCCATAACACATGTTGACAAAGATAAAAAATAGCGTTACAAAAGAATATGAAAATTTCGTTAAAAAATACACATTATTTATGTATTTTTAAAATATAAATAATTAAGAAATATTGAGAAATTTATTTAGTTAAACAACCAATGATAATAAATGAAATTTTATTAAAATTAAATAATTTTCATATTGACTTGAAAATTTGTTTATTACTCATACATTAAATGAGAAAATAAATTTTACACATTGTAATTGTAGTCAAAAAATTTGTTTAGAAAATTATTTAAAATTTGTCTATTTAAAAATTTATTAATAAAATATAAGGTTGATAAAATTATGTTTTATTAAATATTTCTGATATTGATATAAAATTCCCTAAAACAATTTGATGATCATTGATATGGACTGAAATGTTCTTAAACAAACAGAAAATAATGTCAACTTGTATTTAAAAACATTTCTCAGTCATTATAAGTGAAAAATTGATAAACAATAATACTATTTCATGAAAATTAATGGGATAAATATAGAATAAAATATATTTTGATTAAATTATAAAATCCATATTATTTCCAAGAATCTAAATTTATAACTTATAATTCAGAAAATGAAATTTTATTGTAATGTAAACACTTATATCATGTGTCTTCATACTTCATATGAATTAAATTTACATAACTGATATATATATATATATATTTATTATAAATTTATTAAATAAATTAATATTTAAATTAATATTAAACAATCCGTTATAATTAAAAATAATTATTTTATTAGTAATTTTCCACAAGAATGATCATTTCGGTGAAAACTGGTCTGTTTTCAATGCGTTGTTTGAATTGATGGTCCAAGTCCTTCAAAATATCTAATGGATTAATTATAAAAAATAATTATCAATTCATAATTATAAATTTTATTCGTTATATACACATTTATATCTCTTAATTTATAGGTGTTGTGAAAAATAAATATTCTCAGTTAATAGATGTGGTAGTCCATATGTATACAAGAGTAATGCTTAAAATTTTCTAATTGTGTAATTCAAATTTACATTATTTAAAAATAATTATATCATTTTTATGATATTTATGAATTATATAAATCATTAGGAACATCCATGTATATGATAAATAAATAATGAATCATGTCATTTTGTGGTGGGGGTTGTACACTCATAAGCATGAGCATCATCAAAATTTTCATACGGATTTGAAAAAGACATAAAATGAATAAATTATTATAAAAACATATAAAGATATTCTAGATTATTATGATATAGTTTTTTTGGTTTTTTTAACTTTTCTAGGTTTTGTAAGAATATTTAATCAAGAAAATATCTATATGAGCATATATCCTTTCATATTTTATCGTCTTTTGAGGAGATCCTTACTGCTTCTTGGATGGGTCTTTTTGGAATATCAGTAAATCAAGCTCATATATTAGGATTTTGGTATAGTATTTGGGTTCCTAATTATTAATCTACATGGATTATGTATTGTGGATAATATAATAGAATAGGTGCCCTTTTTAAGTGGGTTGGTTGGCACAAATGTAAAAACATGAAACATTATTATATAATATATGACTTACTCAAGTAAAATGGATCAAAAAATTAAAATTAATTTAATATAATTATGAAAATTTATAAATAAATTCAATTAAAAAAATTTCAATTTCATTGCAATCTTTTTAACCTTATCATATAAGTAAACCCATCATTTATCCCTTTTAACCATTACATGGTTAAGAAGTGTTTTACAATGGGAATTATTCATTATTAGAGAAACCTAAGTTATCTATATAAATAAAATTAATTATATTTATGTCAAAAATTGAATCATATTTAAAAGGCTTAATTTCAATATTTGGTAGAAATTAATTTCTAAATAACTATATAAAACTCCATGAAACCGGTTTTTATAAAAATATAATTTTTAGAAAAAACAATATTTTTCCTAATTCAATTCCTTGTAAAAAGAATTATTTGAATGTTAAAATATTTTACTGAATATATTATCAATAAATATAAATAAAAAAATTAAAAAATAGATATTAATGTAATTTAATAATATGAAAGCACATTTCACATATAAATGTTTTTCATAATAACATCTATTTTTTATGTTCAAATTCATAAATTTTAATTCATAACAAAATAACGACCAATGAATTAATTTTATACATGGGTAAAAAAATTGTATTTAATAATTTATATATTCTTATTCATACCCACTAATCCCAAAACTATTTTATAAAAATATAATTTTTTAATAATATTCTAATAGTATATTGTGTTTTATTAAACATGGGGTTGCATTTAAATAAATATAAAAAATACATAAAACCATATTTAAATTGAAATATTATATAAAATATTATTGTGATACATTCAAACACTCTGTAAAATTACATTTCTTCAAAATTTCATCACTCTATTAAAAAAACTAAGGACTCAAATTTCCCATCATATCCCTAGGTTCCCATATATGTTACTCAAATCTATGGTTTCCCCTAACAAAAATGAATGTGTCTGGTAATGATCCAGACAAGTTTTTTCTATTTGATCTAGAATATCAACTGGTTTTTCCTCTTAATAGAGTCCACGCTTTATTGGTACAATAGTATACTTATGTACAAGTGAAGGAATTGTTCTATAATTCCGCAAGAGATGTCTGTAATACTCATTATTAATATGAGATAATTTCTACGGAAGATTCATGTGAAAAAAACCATCCCTATGTAATAAATTATATTAATTGGATCATTATATATAGGTCCCAAATTTCATTTCTTTAAAGATATAAAATCATTGTTCAATGAAGATATTCACTGGAATACCATGACACCGATATAAAAGTCTATATCTCATCGATTATTATCTGTTTTTTTTGTCGATTATATGATAACCATTTGTGCTAGTGAATGGATCTGACCATGGATTCCATTTCCTCAGAAAATTTAGGTCATAATAACATTGATTCTCCAACTTCAACCCATAAAAAATTGGGTTTTCTCATCCTACCACAATGATCTTCATAAGTGGCCATTTGAATTCTTGAGTGAATGTTTTTTTATAATTAATCAAGTCTATAGAATGGTGTTTTCCCCATTCACATATCAGGAACCTAAAAAATACATTAAAAAATATTGTTATATTTTAATGGTCCTCTATTATTTAAAATCTATATAAGGATTCTATTTAGTGGTTAAATTGAACAAATCCTTCCTTGATTCTTGAAGACTTCTCCCAAATATCAAGGTAATATTCAGATCCTAATCAGATAAAATATAATTTTGATCAACATAAATCCTTAACAATTAATTTGTATACTATCATTCTAATAAAGAGGAAAATATTCCATGGTTTCAATGAATCATGAGGACTTTGTGTGGATATTGACTACAACCCAGATAACATAATGGAATTTATTAGTTTTTGTGAGTTTGATGATGAAATCCATTGTTTTCTTCTCCCATTGTCATTCAGGTATAGGTAATGGTTATATCATCCCCTAAAACATATATCTCATATTCATAACAATTTGACATACTTGGATTCATGAAAAAAAAATTTTAATATCATATTATATTTTGTCCCATTAGAAATACTCTTTTAGATCTCCATTAATCTTGATACTTCAATGATAAATATGGAAATTTGTATATGGATTTCATCCAGCAAAAATACTTACAATTTTTTTGTTGAAAAAAAATATAATTGGTTATTTATCCTTATATATATGTCACAATCATGGTTTATCTCTTGAACATATCTCACAGTGTGTTGTAGTTCAATGTCTTCTTTCTACACCTCCTTAATTCTCACATAGAGGGATGTTTGAACATTCAATTTATAAGGACATGACATGTTAAAATTTGTCATTATATCAATATATATCTCCTAAAAATATTCGATAATTATATCTATTTAAATTATCAACATAGATATATTATAATTTCATTTTCAACTTTGTTAATAATCAATCGTTTTCAACTTTAAAGATTAGTAATGTATTATGATGTAACAATCATTAATCAATTTCAATCATTCGTTCCATTAAAATTTTAATATTTCTATCTAAATATATTATTAAATATTTTATGATCAGTATATATATCACCTTTCAACATAATGAAAATGTGTCCATATTTTAAAATAAAAAATTTACCACTACTTTCTCTAAATCATGTGTATGAAAATTTTCACATGAATTTTCAATTGGAGTGAGGCATAAAAAATCACCAAATCATTCTGAATTATTATACAACATATTAATTTTTTCAATGCATCATAATAGATAAAATCCCCATATAACACCCAAAAATTATACAATATGAACATTGCATTTGATGGCATTTGTTATACTCAACACTGAGCATAAACAACCCATGAAATAGCAATAATATTTTGTACAAGGACCATTATTAAAAAAGAAAAAAAACAATAATCCTGAAAAACATGATAATAGAAACCCATTATAAACCCAAAGGTCTATAGGTGCATAGCACTATAAGAGTATCCTGAGAGCCTAGTGTGAAAAATCCATTACAAAAACAACAACTAACCAAGTAAAAATTCCCGAGACCATTGGAACAAGAACAAATGAAAAACCAAACACAACATCACGGAATCAACCATCTCCTCCATAGTCATTCATGGCCACACTAATGTAGCAGGATCACAACATGCCCCCACTACAACCAGACAAAAATAGCATCTCGATGTCACTGATCACATCGTAGGCAGAACTGTGTATTTGCATGGATCCATGTCAACCCCAACCAGGACACAACTAAAATAGTAGGCCGCATCCATATCTGCAAATCCTACCACCTCAATTGATGTCTTCTCATGTAGTCCACACCATTCAACCAAAAAAAAATTCACAACCGACATAGATCATTATAATGGAAACCCTCCACAGAACACAGGAAAATAGATCTGGATCACGACTTCCCACTACAAAAGTCTAGACCACTTCATTACCACCGTTGTGAGGAGAGTCGGTGCATGCCACGATCTCAGCGTAGAGGAGCACTTCCAAGTAGGAGAGCATCATCCGACTCAATGTAGAGACAGAGGGGGGATAACACATGAACTGGGGGTAAATTGATTTCAATGGTGATGAATGTACTATGTCACAATTTTCCCCCATATAGACTCATCTCATCATCCTTTAAATATATTTCATTAAATTTAATCACTTTAATAAATTAAAAAAACAAGAAACCACATGTCTAAATAAACCATAATATAGTATACCATTATAATCTATCCATTAAATTATATTACATGAACATTACCATCTATATTAATAAAATTATTGTTATATATTGATTAAAAATAATATAGTAACCATTTAAATGAAAATGAAATAATTTCGGAAAAATTGAATTCTTTATATAAAAGGTGGTTTATTCGCGCTTCACATTAATAATTTAAAAATAATTGTTACAAAATTTAAAAAAATTATTTGATAAAAATATATTAATTTTTTTAATCTTCACATCAAAATTTTATTTGGGAGTCTTTTTTTTTGAAATGTTTAATTTTTCAATTAATTTTAAAAAATAATATTTTCTATTGAAAATATCATTTTAATTTGAATAATTCATATGGTTAAATTAAATTTTAAATAAATCTTAAATAATATTTTATGAATTATATTAATAGATTACTAATTTCAGAAATTACCCTCAATTACATTTTGATTATTCTTAATAAATCATATATAATAATGGGAATTTTCTCTTTGAAAGCATGCTTTTTTCTTACCAGTGGGAATAATTTTAAATAATATTCATTGAATATTGTAAATTTTTTAGTGATAAATGGATGTAATTTTTGGGATTATAATATGTTTTTATATAATAATATAAAAAATTTCCATTTGGAATAGTAAAATAAATAAAAATTATTTACTATTGTTATGGTAAAAATTATTTTATAAGGGATTAATATTTAATGATATTCATTAAAACGGCCTTCCAACTTGTAAAATATAATTATCTATAATTATTTTTAACCTATCCTTCAAACCAAGAAATATAATGTCATTTAGATGAATATTTCCTGGGAATTTCCATATCATGTTAGATTCTTTTGGGAAATTTTCAAGTAATTTCGCAGATGGTCCCCTCTCGCTAATTATAAAATGTAACTCACTCAACTCACATATCTACACATATAAAGAAATTTATCTAGACCAATCCCAGAAAAAATCCCTCCCATTAATCCATATCTATATTTCAAAGGACAATTTTTTCCAAAAAGATCAACCCCACAGGTTTTAAGGGGATATCCAAAAAAATTATTCTAAGAGATTGTAATCATATCAAAGAAGATTTTTCATTTTATGTCTTTTTTTTCATACTCAAATTAACTATTAAAAAATAAAATATAAAAAACCAATATATCCAAGATCATTTTATGTTATTATATTGATGGAATAATATTTATCCATTTAATTCTCCATCAAATTGGAATTGAAACCACGGATCATGTTTACAGTGAACTGCACCTCACGAACCGACATAATTCATTTTCCATCACTACCATTAAATTCATAATATAATGATTTATTTAATAAATTTATATGTAATTTATGTTATTATAAAACATAATTAAATTATAAATCACATATACCTTCTTATGTTACATTCTATTAAAAATATGATATTGTCTCTTGTGTGTACGGTGAACTGCCTCTTCATGATGCAATTTTATTCCTTTTACAATTAGATTAACATAAAAATTAATATGGATACTTTTAATGGATAAGTGTGATATTTATGACATGAGATGGATTTTATAAAATCATTTTATCACCCAACTCCCTACCAACTCCCCCATTAAGTAAATTATAATGTCTTCTATGCGTATATATGTCACACTGTCTCCATCGAGTGAGGAGATACATCCTACTTGTTCAAATTTAAATAATGGTTCTAAAAAAAGTATTAAGAAAATATTATATTTATAAAACTAATATCATTTTGTATATTATGTAGATATATAATAATTACAAGAAGCATAACTTTCATCACAAAACATGCATGATAAAACAGTACAATTAACACCCAAAAAGTGAAAATAAATATATATTATTAATGTATGGTTAGAAAGATGTTATAGAAGGATAGTATATGATATTATAAATATTAATATAGTTCATGTATAATTTAATAACATGTTAAAAACCACTATATAATTTGATAAATAATTTTCAACCAATATAATGCGTGGAGTAATAGATTTCCTCCCAATTTTCCTTCATTAAGGAATATCATATTATCATGAAACTAATTTATTTTATATTGAGTATATACGACCCAATTTTACATGTAATATAATTAATCCTTAATAATTAATGGAATTTTTAGTTTCAATTATCATTATCTCATCCAAGGGGGGTTGATTGTAAAATTACCAAGTCATAAATAATTTTATAACACAATTTCTTTCCAATGGTTTATATTACATATTAATTGTATTTTATATCATAAATTATATGGGTAATGAATTATTGATATGTTATGTTTTAATTCCATTTATATTAGGTGAATATAAATTGGATACATAGAGTTGATTCATGTATTAATTCTCACATTAACATTAAACTCATTTAAAGGGTTTATTTCCCAATCTCATTTTAATGGGGATTGTTTATGATTGAATTTCCAAAAAAAAATTATTAATCATTGGATATAAACCCCTTTAATTTTATTCTATTATGGTCATTAGTTATGTTTCTATGTAATATTACATTACTTTCTACTCTTGGATAATTTTTTTCTTTCACAAAATATTACATTATTTCACTCTTCGTGGAATATCCTTTTTCATCAAAATCCATGGTTTTAGAAAAAAAATATAAAATGAATTTTAACATTATTCCAATGATTTATGATTTATATTTTCCAATATATTTTACTTATAGAAAATCATTTCAATGTAATCTTCATGTCTCTTTCTTAATGAGGATTATTTTTTCCTTTTTACAACTATATAAAACAAATGATTCTAAATATATACAATATGTCAAAAAGTTACTACCATTGTTACCTCTCATTTCATTGAATAATCCTTTAAAATTATATACCATTTTTGTTTTGAATGAATATTTTTACAAATATTCAAGATTTTTTTTAGTTTTAAAAATATATTTCAAAAGATAAAATGATATTTTACTCAAGAAAATTTATGTATATCTCTTTATGATATTCCTACTTGTCAATGACAACAAAACATTATTTTACATATACTTCAATAGGGATATATTTCGTTGATACCATCTTTATTATTACTATGGAATTTTTATGACCATTTTTAATGAAATTATTGAAATTCATTTTCATGATTCATTTTTTTTGGAATCAACTTTCCCTTGAAATATTCACTATGATATGATAATTTTACATTAAATTTACCATAAATATCCATATTATGTACATTTATGTTATATAATCTATATCTCATTTATACATTTGATTTTATATTTTAATGTTATTTGGATGACTTGGGAAATACTGATAATCTATATTATTTATAAAAAATTGAAATATAATTTTAAGAATAATTGCTCATGAATTAAATCAAGTAATCAGTATATGCGAAATTATTTAAAAATATAGATGCTTGGGGATTGTAGTAATATATGGACACTTTATTTATCAGTATTCTAATGAGATGAATCATTTGGATGGACATAGTAAAATGGGTTTAGGTTTTATACCTACCCATTAGTTTTAATCTGTATTGAAAAATGTCTTGACAATAGAGGTATCATGATTTCTAATATTATAAAACAAATTATTTAATCAATTACATCATTAATAACTTATTTGTTAATATCCAAGATATTTTCAAAATTATATTATCTCTTGATGCAGTTTTTTTCAATGTTTATTGATTAAATTGCATTTGATTTTGGTTATTCACATTTCCAAAATGATTCTGATTGTGAAATTATTTATATTACATGTTTATTTACTTATTTACATTTCTAGGATTATGATTATTATTTCATGTTATATTATATAGTAATTAACCAACAATAGGAATTTAATATAATCCTTCTTCAAGTAATCATGGATATATACTAAGAATGGTATAAAAGGATATGCCATAGTTAATAAATATATTCTAAAAAAATTAATTATGTTTTCATTATATTATGGGAATCATGAAAGTATCTAGTTTACCAAGATAACTAAACTTTTTAGTCTTTTGGAATGTGATACCTTATATCTAATTCCAATGAAATAAAGTCGAAATCAGCTTCGGGATATTGGGGTCGGGGTCACTACAGTAGGCACCAAAGGATGTGTTTTAGAAACCATAAGAACTATAATAAGGAAAACATAGATTATGAAACATAACTCTATTATATATTTTTAATATAATCATTGATGAAGATCCCAATTTATTTTAAGGAATATATTATGTGGTTTTTATAAGGAAACTCATATCTTTATGGATAGTATAAGTGGATTTGGTTCTAGAATATATGTACCAAGGTTGAAAAGATCAAAAAAATTGTGCATTGGGATGGACCCATAAATCACCATGTTTATGAAAAAAGACTCTACTACACACCTGGTTTGACACTCATGTGGAATATACAATTGTTAATTCATATTTTCTTTAGATACGATTATGAATGATTTTAATTGATGATGAAAATGAATGAAAATTGTTAAAACTCATGACAAATAAATTAAAAATACGGTTTCATGATTTTGGAATCTGATATATGGATTTATTGTTTTCAAATTATGATTATTATTTTCGACACTATGATTTGTGGTTTTACTCACTGGTTTGAAAATGAAGGAATTGTGTAATCATTGAATATGGTTGATAATTTAGGGAATATGAAAATCAAAATTGGATGATGATATAAGTGAATGATATTATGATAATTTCTAATTTATTGTCTCTAAACATGATTAACAACAAATACCTTAACAAAATATTGATCATATTAAAGAAGAGGATGATGGAGTTCTATAAGAGCTCGAGTGGTGGATATCATTGAGTAAAGAATGATTTATTTCCATCATGTCATAACATTAACAAGATACACACATAATGGTGTCCCAAGGGAACGTGAAAATGTTTCACTTGTGGAAAAGAATGGAATATATAAATGAACTGTTGAGGAAACATGAAGAGTTTGATGGTAGGAAAAAAAAATCAACCAAGGGTTCCATTTAAATATCATTATCATTAATGTGGTGAACCTAGTATTTATCTAAGTCAATTACCTCATATAAAGCTTAACCCCAACATTATATAAGGACTAATGTTAAAAGAAAAGGTATTCATCATTTATGTATTTGGATGATGGGATTAAATTGTAAAATAATTTTTATTAAATTATTTTTATTTATAAAAATCTGGAAACATATAAGGATTGTGTTATATTTTTGGAGAATATATGTCTTTAAAACGTATTATCTTTGGATACAATCATAGGTTTATGATTTTAAGGTTGATCCTTTGTTGAAAGTATTAAAAATCAATTTTGAAATTTTCGTTGGTAGGAATATAAAATTAGTGATAATATTTTTAGGATAAAATCATGGGAATATAACCTATTGGTTTAGTATATAAAAGTGTAATTTTAGGAATAATTCCTTTAATTTATTGGACTGAATATTAATGGTATGGGTAAAATTTATGGTATATTTTATCCTTCGTGTTGTAGTAATTATGATTTATAAATATTTGGAGATATTATAGGAATTAAATGAATATATTTAAAAAAATGAAAACCCACATACTATATGGTAACCCATGACTTTTAGTAAAGATATATGGCATAAACCCACAACCAAAAAATGATAAGGGTTTAGTGCCTGCCACAAGAATACGTGATATAATGGTTAATATTTAATTTGTTTAGTTAATATAATTAATTAATAAATATTAATGATGATACAATTCAAAGAATATAGAGTTTTATATATTAATAACATATCCTAGCTATATTAGTTTTTAAAAATATTTAGTGATGGGTGGAAGGACATTATATAATGACCAATGATTTTTTACAAAAATGTCACATATTTTTCGATGAATACTCTATATTTTTAAAAAATCATGTTCTATGATTCTAATAGTTTATTTTTTTTTAATACAAGAAAAAATTTCATCTAATTTCATGAAATATCTTCACCAAATCCCACAAATATCTTCCCGCATAGTATTCATCTTAAGAACAACCTAAATAAAGCATTCTTTATAACCTGTGTAAGGAAAAAAAATAATAGGGGATATCAATTTCTCAGTAAGGGTAAACATATGATATTTAAATCTATGGTCATATTAAATAATAAAATAATATTATTTTTATAGGATATGGAAAATATCTTATGATGTTCATACCAAACCTCTCATAGATAACAAACATGTTTCGTGGATTAAAAAATTATCATTTTAGAAAAATATTTCCATAAGAGTGAGAAATAATTATAAATTAGTCATGAACATTAATCTTGTACCCTAAAATTTTTTCACCATCATCGATAAATAAAAACATTTCATATGTCAATGAAAACAACCAAGACCAAAAACATATTAGATTAGGACATATAACTTATTTCACATTGTGGATGTGGATGAACTTATATTCCATAGAGGATCAGGACTAACATGTTTACTATAGTGGACCAAGCCCATTAACACGATTCTCATTATCATCTCATGAGATATAAACCTTTACCTAAATCATTAGAGGGAGCATAGGTCTCACATGTTACATAATAAAAATCATAATTATTTGATCTATAGGAACATACAACATTCATCATATTAAAGCATATGAAATGAAATGGATTTAATAAACATTTCATAATAACATAACCTATGTATAAGAAATAGGTTTCATAATCATTTAATCATTTCATAAAATCATAACCTGTGGAAAAGAAGTAGGTGATTTAATAATATATTTCTCATGTTATAACCCAATGAGGAGAATGGGGTTTCATAAACATCTTACTAATCTAAACATAAACCATTCTATGAAATAATAATAAAATTCATCCTTGGATCATATACCTATTAATGAAAAAGTAATATCAAATTATTTTATATTATATGGAATATGATTTTTAAAATAAACATGTAACAATTCTTTATAAAAATTAAATTTCCTTGAAAAACATTTTTTAAAACATGAAATCTATAAAACAATTTGGAAATCCTCTTCATAAAAAATAAAATTAGATTATTCTGACAAAATCATTAAAAATAATTTAAAACATTTCTTGAAGAAAATATCATTTCTTATTTAAAATATTATTTTAAAAATAAAAATAATAAAAATAATTTCCCTTGAAAATAAACTAGAAAACATTTAATTGAATATTAAATGAAAAAAAATTCATTAGGGTAGAAATTCCATTCATGTTGTGTATGTTAAAATTATGATTAAATTCATGTTATTGGTAATACCCCAGTGGGAATTGTTTAGAGAATGATATAAAGATTCCTTTAATTTTTTTAAAGAGCAAAAAAAGATGAAAAAATTCCATGAATAATTAATTTTAAGGATTTACAAAAAAAATAGAAAACATTTTTATAAAAAATGATTTTGGAAGGAAAAATATTTTCTACAGAAGAGAAAAAATAGTTATTTTTATCAAATGTATTTGTTTCAAATCATAAGTACGTAAATATATTACAATAAATTTAGAATATATAATTTCTATAATTAACCTTACGATAATAATATATAACAGTTTCTTGAGAGATAAACTATATTATTTCATCATTGGAGACATAATCTTGAGCAATACTAATAAATGATGATATTTTAATATAAAAGTAATATATTTTTGTATCATTGATTAATAATCCCGATGATAGAGTAACATTAAATGAACTACAGAAAATAAATATAATAATTATATTCATGATAGAACACGAAAAATCAGTTTTATATACATTACAAAAAAATATAATCAGTGCATAACATAACATATGCTCAAAGAAGGTGAATTGAGAAAAAAAATATCTTACCGCTTTGGTAACTATTGAAAATTAATCAAAATTAAATTTATATCCTAATATATATCAATGAATAAAAATAATTTTCATTTTATGAATAATAAAATAAATTCGTGACCAATATATACCCCATAAAAAATAAATAAGTGGCAAATACGAGATGTGTCTCACAGAAGTAAAAAAGTGAGAATAAAATCCCTTACCATAAGTATCAACTTCCTGTATAAATTTTAGAACCTTCAATATAATAAAAATAATTTTATTAAAAATAAAATACATAACCATATATATTTCATAAGATATAATATTTACATATGACCATTTATTAAATGTTTAATAATAACTCCATGTTAAGCTCATGTTTTAGGAAATAACAACTTTTTTGTTAATATATTGTTTTTTTATTTATTGTTCAATTTCCTTGATCATGGATCAATAATAATAATAATGTTAACCAAGATAAAAATCTCATATATATCATGTATACATTAAAATTTTATGATCCATAAATGTTAGAGATAAAAAATAAAATACTATGTTCATAGAGATGGTTTTTCATACATATGCATGAATGTTACTTCAATTTTTAGAATGGATATAATGAAATAAACATAAATAATATATTAAAATTTCAGAATTATTTTTATGTCATATATATCACATATTTTTGTTAAAACTATCTTTATTCCCATCCAAGAAAATCATGAACAAATCACTTTGTTATGCCCTGGAAATCAATGAATTTTTTCATCTTAAAATTAAATGATATTTTTTTGACCAACCTATGAAGTCATGTAATTTGGATTCCCAGTGTGGCCAGAACATATTTTTGAACCCTTTTTATGTGTTTGTTATATAATATTGTGAGTTAGTTTTTTCTATCATTTAAACATGTGCCCAGATCAAAAATTTGAGGGTACCGTTGAAGTAAGAGCGTTAGGATTCACCGATAATGGGCATAACATTGGCTAACGTGGTCCAAAAGTGGAAATTAATTTCTCGACATTAATAAAATGATTTATTAATGATTATTTTATTTTCAAATCATTATTACTCCTTAATGGAAAATAATATTGGAAATATGAGAGTACCTTTGATCTCTTGAAGACATTCTTCCCTTAGGCGGAGCCTAACTTCGACCGGCATGGGATGAGGGTGAAAGTTAATTTGTGGTCTTTTTTGGATAAAAAATAAAATAAAATAATATAAAATTTCATTTGATTTTCTTCTTCGTTATCCATTGACTCGTCAACCCTATGGTGCAACAATAAAGTGACACTAAATCCTATTAATGAACCTCATTAATGGAGTAGGGTGGTGATGATGCTATGTTCTCGCATCATACATCTTGAGTTAAGAAGCGAATTAAAGGTTGAGGAACAAATATGTAATTCCTCTGAAAAATTGTGAATGGAACCTCTCCAATGATGAACACTAACAAATCATATGATTGCATCAACACCCTTAAAGAGCAAATTCGAGACCAGATATTGAAAGATTTATATGAAAGTTCAACCTTGAGAAATATATTTTTTATTAGGGTTTTGGTGTGTTTCTGTTTGAATTTATTTTCCTCGTTCATTCTTTTAAAATACGGTCGTGGGTTAACTCACGAACTAGTTGACCCTCTGATTGATCATTTGTATGGGATAGTTAATGATGTGGGAGAATAAAGATATCTATCTTAGTGATTATTACACATTATTTGGGTTCTTGGTGATCCTTATATGAAGAAAGCATTCGGGTCAACAAAAAAAAGGACTCATATCATTCTTTGGGAGTTATGAAGGGCCATAGACAGCGAGGGCACAACATCGAAAGAGGTAAAAAACAAGACCGTAGTAGTAGAAGGGGGACATAGCACAAGGGAATGGTATCATCACAAGGTTGTGAAACCCAGGTTGTCATGGTAGAAGGAATCATCAACACCAAGGGAGGTGGTATGCGGGAGGTGGTGCACTAGCAGTGCATTGTGGTAGACGTATGACCAACAGTAGTGACACAGGTTAGTTCAAGCCACACAGACTAACCATGTGGCATATGAGTTAGCCTTGTTCATCTAGTGGGTGAACCCCCATGATAACTGGATGAAAGGAGAGCGTCAATTTGACATTAAGCCTCTATGAAAAGGAAGGGTGACATGATTAACGATTGCATATTCTCGGTTAGAGAAGAGTTGGCCACTCAAGAAGTCGGGCTAGAGCAGCAGGCGAGACTCAACATCAGGATGAGTAGGAAATTCAGATCGGGTCATTGAGATGCCTGGCAGGCTGGAACCATGGTCTAGTGGGCTGGGAATAACATGACCTAAAGGGCCTAGCTAATGAGAATGGTCAGACCTGGTCGGGTTGGGTCTTAAAACCAGATTTGGTCATGTGGGAATCCTAGTCTTGGTTGGTCGTGTCGATCTAACCAACTCATACAGGGCTCTGATGCAATCGATCATTTTTAAGTAAAATTCCAATATCAATCCAACTAAACCCTTGATCGATGCACCCCATATAGAGTTAGAACTATTACAATGACGTTGTCCCTTGGGTATACTCTAAGAGAGTTCTCGTTGACGTCAAGATACGACCGATGGATTGAGGAGTGGATTCTATCATAATCAAACATGATACGAGCTTCAATCCTATGACTAGTTGTGAGATAGAAGATATGATGAGTGTAACACCATGTTATTATAGATGAGGGGACCAAAGTGGTCTAGCAGAAAAGTGGAACTCAGTGGTCAAATAGACGATCAGGCCTCAACGGTCCAACAGATGAGAAGACCTCAGTGGTCTACCAGACCTTGAGACCTCAATGGTCCAACAGATGAGAGATCCTCAATGGTCCAGCAACCGAGAAAACCTCAGTGTTACAGCAGCTGAGAATACCTATTTGGTCCAATAACAGATTAAAACCTAGGTTCATTGTAGCTGAGCGAACCTCACTGACTCATCCGGGATGAGTCCCTCAAAAATACAAGATGATTCAGTTCTACGACTGATAATCTTACATTCTATATATTTTGTTATATTTTTTGTGAGTTTCCTTTAACATGTGGTTCTTTTTTTTGGTATTACATTGTTATATTTCCATTGTCATTTGGGGTCCCTAATTATTATTGAGTTACTTACTCTTACAAGGGAATTACACCCACATTTTGTGTCCCCTGTAGGTGACAATGCATCGACAGAGAACATCATGTTCTGGGACTATGTGGTGCCTAGTTAGATGGGAAGGATATTATGTACATCTATGTCTATAGTCAAATACCCTCCACCTACACATAATGTATTGTCTCGAGTATAATGATCATGGTAGTGGTATATTAATTTGTATTTTTTGGCTTGTATTCTATCCCCACTGTACATTATGTTTGACTGATACTCTCAGTATTTGTCTCAGTGACTGTTGTGGTTTACCGAGTGAATAATTTTTACAGTTTGAAATTTCTCTATGTGTATAGGTTTATATGAAAAGCAATAAATTTTTGAAATATTTTTACTTGATTCTAGTCGCCAGCCCCTGACCTATGGAATGCTGGTTTGGGCTAGTCACGACATGGGATCTGGGGGATGGGTCATGATAAAGTGGTTTTAAAGTAGGTCAGTTTTACAAGAACTAGGATTGTAAAATTTCTTATGGGAAAATAATGTTATTTTTCTCGAGATATGCTTTGAGTCTAGAGAGTCCAGTGTTGGTGCGAAAGGCAAGATATCCATAAACCAAGACAATGAATTATACTTTCTAACTAGGTACATGAATACACTAGTGGCATGTGTTTTTGGGTGTTTTCCCATTATATTTTTGAGTAAGAGTATGATCAAAAGGTATAATCTATTGTATTTAGTTCATCTTGGTCTCATTCAGGATTCCTCCATGCAGAAAGCCATCCCGGATTCTATTGTGTGACCAGGGGGATGGTCTATAGAGTAATGAAGCATTTTTTAAGGGTTCGTTTCCTAATATAGTAACTTCGAGAGGTGTCCCTTTTATACCACTGCCTATTGGTCATCAGTTACAACATTCTATAAAGGTAGATGATTTATGTAGGAACTATTCCTTAAATTATTCCTAAAGATAAGGACCTCCCGATTTAGTGGAGAGAATGATCATCATGTTATTGAGGATTGGATAGAGCAGGTGACATGAGTCTTCCAGTTAGTGAGGACTCAACTGGACTAGATGTTATTTCTAGCAGTGATCCATCTACATGGATGGGTGGGGAGATGGTGGATTCTTACCATACATACTCATGATTAATTATTCCATGGTTAATCTAACTACGAGTGACATTTCATATAGGAGATATTCCACACGACTTTTACATTGGTGCACATACTAGAGCTACATCACCTAATGTAGGGAACCTGACGGTGGCTATGTTCTCTTCGAGGTTTACAGACCTCTCCCATTACCCTATGTATATGGTATATGGCCCTTTCTATAGGTCTCAAACCTTTTTGAAGGGACTCTAATGGGATATCAGGGCATCAATGATTTTCCTCAGCATCCCAACATAGTATGGGTTATTGGAGAGAACTCTACTAGAATATATCTTACTCGTTGAGCATTCCAAAATTGTGGGTGCTACCACTAGGTGAAGGTTTGGTGATTCATCCTCATAGAGTAGCTGAAAGTATACGTAGAGTCCCAATAGGGCTAAACCATCTAGAGGAGGACCCCATGACTTAAGGTCAGTAGTACGAGGCTCCCGGGGTATAGGTAGTCATCAGAAGAGTAGAACATGGATTGAATGTAGCGATAAGGGGCACATGGCATGGGATTTTTCGACTCACCATGTAGATGACTGGAAGACGATCGAGGGACCAACGATGTTGCAGGAACGATAGGAACATGGTGGCATTCCAGGAGGTGGACATGGAAGAGGAGCGGGGCGAGTGGTAGGATGTGGTATTAGGTAAGTGGTACTACAACCACATCCCTTAGGTGGTCCTCCATGAGCTCTTGGAGAATGTGAACAAGGGAAGGCGAGCTTCTTGAAGTTGAGGCCTACAGTCCTGATGTCCGAGATATGATATGAGGGATGATCTGTATCTTCTTCACATTGGATGCAGTTCCTAAAAACATAGGTGAGAGTCACACTTTTCTTTCCATGGACCATGTTCAGAGGTCAGAGATTTCGATCGAGTCATTGACTCGATACTTATGATTATAGACTCCTATAGGAATGTATTCGATGAACATACACTGGTGTCAACAGTGTGAGATTACTCTTGGAGTTGAGAGAATAGGTTTGGATCTCCTTGTAGTGACATCAAAACCTTATATTGTCATTCTGGGTAGGGACTGGTAATCAACTCCTCATGATTATATTTACTATTTTAGGCCTAGAGTGTGGTGTGTCCATAGTAATGGGACCAATTTTTCATTCACTAGAAAGAAGGGATATCTTGCAGAGTAGGATAGACTCGTATCTAAGAGGGTGCATTCGATCACTCATCTACTGGCTAGTATGACCCTCGGTGTAGTGCATGAGACGAGTCCAATGCTTCTTAAAGTGGTTGATGAGTTTTAGGGTGTCTTTCAAGATGATGTTCTAGGACTACCTCTTCATAGATAGGTAGACTTCTGTATTAATGTGTACCCTGAAACATCAATGATATCTACCCCTACATATTAGATGGCTCACTCATAGATCTGGGAGATGAGGGTATATTTGGATGAATTACATATGAAGGGGTTCGTAAGGCCCAACATTTCACCTTGGGTATCCCTAGTGGTATTTTCCATGTAAGCAGATGGATGATTGAGGTTATTCAAAGACATCTAGTGCCCGGACCTGGTGACTGTGAAGAACAAGAATCATCTACTCAGTATGGATGACCTCTTCGATAAGCTAAAAGGAACTAAATTGTTCTCGAGGATATACTTTAGATTATGCAATCACCAACTTCGAGTACTAGATGAGGACATATCGATGATGGATTTAAGATGTTTCTAAGGACACTATGAGTACTTTGTGATACTGTTTGGGGTGAGGATCACTCTAGCGGTGGTAATGGGACTCATGAACTGGATATTCTAGTCAAACGTAGACCAATTTTTAGTGGTCTTCATTGATGATATCATTGTGAATTGAGCATCCGAGGAGGAGCAGACAATACACCTACAGATGGTTCTTGACACACTATGAGATAACAAGCTTTATGGGAATCTCTCGAAGTTTGTATTTTTGAGAAGAATGTTATAATTACAAGGATATCTCATCTCATAGGTTGGAGTTGTATTGGTACCATTGAAGGTCAAGGCGGTGATTTCTTGGGAGTCACTGAAGAACGTTTCGGACGTGCATAGTTTCCTGGGGGAGGATGTGTACTATCATAGGTTTTTACCTGAATACTATAGAGTATTTGAACCCCTGACAGTGTTGTTGAATAAGGGAAACCCCTTTGTGTAGACAAAAGGATGCTAGTAAATCCTTCAACAGTTGAGGAACATCTTGATGAGTGCTTTTATATTGAGGATTCCAAAGGAGCAAACAATCTACATGTTATTAAGTGTTGCATCTAGAACCGGGTGTGGTTGTGTCCAAATGTAGGGGAAAATAGTGATTTAATATTATAAGGACACGACCATAAACCTCACTTAAATATTGAATTAAATGAATAATTCACATTGAGGATATTTTCAGGTTTAGAGTTTTAGAGAATTAGATCAAATCAATTACATCTCAAAAGATTATACATCAGTCACTTCTACAATGTTTCCTTTATTCATGATCTCTTAAAAAAGAGTCATGTCTAGTTCCATGTTTAAGACAACATTACTTTTCCTTGATCTCATCCTTGACCCTATTCCATATTATGTCATATGAAAAACATTTCAAAAAAACTTGGGGTGAGCATAAAAAGTTCAGTAAGGGATACACCAAGAAGGAAAACTGTTAGTTTTTCGAAACATCAAGTATACCATGAATACTTTATAAAAGTAACACTTTTCACCATTAAGAAGTAGTAAATACTGTTAACTGAATAAAATATCATTACTTACCATTTTGTAACCGAATTATAACCATAAAACCCAAAAAAATAACACATAACATATAAAGGTAACTTGGGACATAAACATACTTAAATTTAATAACCATACGGTCGACTTCCACACATATCACTAAATGTAATAGCCATACGGCCGTCATCTATACACAATGCATTGGAGGTTATAATGTATCCCACCATTCTGGTATTCACAACACCACCCATCGTATGTTTTATCATGTAACCACCCATCAAATGTCCAAGTACCATTATAAAATCATAAGACCTAAAACAAATATAAATGAAAGAAAACATTTCCACATTTTGATCACAATATATCACATAAATATATTGGAATAACAAATCCATTGTAAAAACCATTGTCAATACCACAATACATAAAAGAGTATATGGTATTTATTTAATTTTAAAAACATTAAGGCCTGTTGAGGAAGCCAAAGACCAAATAATACTCAAGGTGACGGAAAAGGTCGTTGTCATCGCCTATGAAAAAATAAACATTCCGTTTTGTCGTTTAGTAAAACACATCGTAGAAAAAGATTCCCTTTGAATGAAATGAAATTTCAAAGGTGTTTTATACATCATATAAAAGAAAGTCTGGTATGAGAACAAAATATGCCTCAATGAAAAGAAATTGAGATGAAATCCCTTACCTCGTGTCTGAATTGACTCGATCACTCTTTAATCTCCTGAATAATAAACTAGTGTTAATTTGAACTTTCTTAAGAACCTTTTCAAGATTATTATTCCTTTTATATCACTTATTTCCATGTTATAAACATTGTGTAATCATTTATGTTAATAATGTTTTTTTGTCGATATTTTCTTCATAAGTCAACATGGACTTCTTACAAATACATGCTTTTCGTGTGGTCAAAGGTTCATTATATACAGAGTGGTATTCCTTATTTTTATATCATATATATCCTATATATCCAACATATACATGTATTTCTAATATTACATAACATTTATAGGGACGAAATGAATTGCCCCATTCATGGAGATAGTAAGTCATACGTATGCATGAACGCTACATTCATTTCTATTTCGTATTTAATTGAGTGAAATAACAATGATATAAAGGTATATTATAATTCTAGTATAATATAATATATAATATCATTAACTCTATCCTTTATACATCCCAAATATGGCATTAACGAATCAAATCACTTTGAGGGGCAGTAGACCGCACTTCCTAAAATGAAATTATCGTGTTTACCCATAATGGAAACCATAATGGTATGCCATAAATGAAAAATACATAACCCTAAGGAAAACATATACATAATATATATCCTATATAAAAAGATTGTCATGTTAATGGACACCATGAAAGGTTTTAATAGAATATTGAACAATCATCGTTTCGTGAGGCAGAAATTCGCCAACCATAGAAACAGTAAGTTCCATAAACATTAGACCAAGATGTGTGTAAGTGTAGCTCGAATCATTATCATAAAAACATCCTAGTATATTGAAGATACTGGTTTTGTTACAAAATAAATTAATATAAATATTATAGGGGGATGGAGAAGCAAAATAAAACAAAATAATTATATCGGGAAACTCCTCTTGGTTTGAACCAAATGGTTTCTTCAAATCCTATCTACCTAAGGTAAGGCTTCTAGGATGAGGAGAGGGACGTGGAGAGATAAAATGATCAGAGAATGGTCGAGTAAAAGGCTTCAGAGGTCTGGGTAAGGTGGTAGAGGTGGGGGCCTTTTATAAGATGGAGGAGGGGCACTCTTGGAATGTTATAAAATGTTACTTTATTATATAATGAGTTTTGGTTTTTAAAGGTCCCAAAATTATATATATCTTGGATAAGGTGATAAAAGTTCGAAATACACCCATACAACAGGTTTTTGACACATGTAGGTATTAGATGTCACATTATCTTTTCATTTTATTTAAATCTCTAAATAATTAGGTAATCACTGCATCATCATGGTGTCATAAATAATTTAACTTATTTAATGTCTAAAAATAATAATAAAAATATCATGTTGTAGGAAATCTTTTTAAATTTCTATTGAATATTTATATTCATAACTATGACTTGTATATCCCCATGTAAAAATTGTTTTAGTAAAACAATACATGTTTTTGACATTTTTAAATTTAACTTTAAATTAAAAGTTATTAATGTCATTTTCGTACCCAAGTGTCTCCATTGGGTCCCCAAGTTTTCCCATGGATTTTCATGGCCGTCCATGACTAATCCAATAGGGGTAGGACATGTGTCAACGTAATTGCATATTATTAAAACATTATTTTTACCTTAAATTACACTAATTACCTCTAATCGCGATTAAAAAAATTTAAAAGTTACTATTCACAAAAAAATTATTTTCATCCCATTGAAAAAAAATTTACGTACTAATGATAACCATGTATGTAAGATTTTTGAAATTAAATTCAAAAAAGTGGTAAAGTTTCATTTAAATGAAAAATCAGTTTTTTAACTACCAGTTAGTGATTTCACTATTCATCAAAAATTGATGTTTTTCATAAAAATACCAAAAATTCACCCTAAGATATATTTGATATTACGAATAAAAAAATGATGTCTATTTTAAAACATTAAAAAAATATAAGTATCATTAATTAATTTAATAATTAATTCCCGCTGTCAAAACAAAAATAGAGTGTTTTTAAGAAGCAATATCTATCAAAGGATTGACACTAGTTTATGTCCAATTCCTGTGTGAAATTAATACCAATGACCACCACTAGATTAAATAGTAAAAATATATTCGAATTACACGTTAAAACCAATTAGAAAGATAATAAAATCATATAAATAAATTATATTAAAATGATGTTTTTAATTAAAACACAACAGTTTTCACTATTCATTAAAAATGATCTTTTTCATAAATGTACCAAAAATTTACAAAAAGTAAATTTTTGATGTCCTGATTCTAAAGTAGAATTTTATTTGGTCCAAAATAATGTATAGGAGTGACCAGAAATATATTTAAAGAGGGATCGACATCAAATGGCTATTAGTCGACCTTTTAGTGGATATTAGAGTATCTATGCCCAAATTTAAATACTTTTCTTATGTTTAGCCTTTATATTTTCTTGGATAAATTTAAAAACATTTAACAAACATATATAATAATATTTTAGTTATTTATATTTATTCACACCAATACAACGACTATTTGTTAACTACCGTTTTAAATAATATTGTTATATAATTAGTGTGCAACGTAAGATTTCAAAGATACTCGTTTTTGCGTATCAGGTATGCTATCAAACATAGAAACCACTTTAAAGTAAAATATATATATAATTCGAAAATATTAATAAATATGAAAATGTATTATTTTTTATTTACCTAGGATGTTACATCCTTCCCCCCTTTTGGGAATTGCGTCCTCACAATTTTATTCACTAATCAAAATAAGTGGTGGTATTTATCCCTCATATAATTTTCAGAATCCCACATTGCCTCTTCAACCATATGGTTTTTATTAAAAACCTTTACCTGGTGAATTACCTTATTCCGCAACACATGCTCTCTATGGTCAATAATCTAGACTGGTTATTCTTCATAAGAGATATTCTCTTCCAACTGAACTACCACTGGGCTCAAAACATGAGATGGATCTGGCATATACTTTCTCAGCATCGAAACATGAAAAACAATGTGTACCTGAGATAAAAATGGAGGTAATGCCACTCGGTAAGCAACTAATCCAACTTTCTCTATAATTTCATATGGTCTAATGAACCTTGGACTCAACATTCCTTTCATACCAAATCGGATCACTCTATTCCATGGTGAAACATTGAGAAAAACATGATCACCTACCTCAAAAGATAGATCCTTCCTCCGGTTATCCGCATAACGTTTCTTCCTGCTCTGAGTTTTTCTCTTGTGCTTCTGAATCAACTCAACTTTTCCTGGCATCTCTTCTACAAATTCTGGTCCCATCAACTTTCTGTGCCTCCTTCATCCAAAAAAGTTGGAGTTTGACACCGCTTTTCATATAATTATTCAAAAGGAGCCATCTGTATACTGGAATGAATACTGTTATTATATGAAAATTAAACCGAAGAAAGATGTTGGTCCCAACTTCCCTGATAATCCATCGAGCAAGAACATAGCATATCCTCCAATGTCTGAAATTTTCATTCTGACTACACATCTAGTTGAGGATAAAAAGCTATACTAAAATTAAATTTAGTACCCAACGACTACTAAAGGACTTTCCAAAAGTTTGAAGTGAAACTGGGATCACGATTAGATACAATGGAGAGGGGAAATACATGCAACCTGACTATCTCTTTACCATACAACCGAGAAAGTTGATCTAGAGACAAAGTATCTCAAATAGGAATGAAATTATCAGATTTAGTCAATCGATCAACAATAACCCATATTGCATTATTACCTCGAGATGTATTTGGTAATTCCAAAACAAAGTCTATGGATATATTTTCCCATTTCCACTCTGTCACCTTTAATGACTGAAGCATCCCGTTCGGTAACTGCCGCTCTCCTTTAACCTGATGAAAAGTCAAACACTTCACAGTAAAATCAGCAATATCATTTTTTATTCCAACCCAACAGTAATACTCCCGCAGAACTCTGTTCATCTTAGAAGTACCATGATGAACTGAAAACGGGGAACTATGATCCCCACATAACAACTCATTCTTCAACTGTGAATCACAAGGCACACATAATATCTTCCCAAACATCAAAACACAATCGTTATCAATGTTAAATTCACGAAACTAACCCTTCTGAACTAGTTCTACCTTTTTCTACAACCCACTGTCTTTCTTCTGCACTTTCTTTATTCTATCTGATAGAGATGATCTCACTGACACCTGAAACAAAATAGAAGAACTTCTTGAACCAAAAACTTCTATTCCAATGTTCATCAAATCAAAAACCAAAGGATCTATTTCCAAACATAGCATGGTTAATAAAGAATTACTTTTTCGACTGAAAGCATCAGCCACTTTATTTGGTTTTCATAGATGGTAATGAATTGTACAATCATAATGCTTGATTATTTCTAGTCATCTCCTCTGTCGCATGTTCAGTTATTTATGAGT
Source organism: Viscum album (assembly GCA_963277665.1). Lineage (NCBI taxonomy): Eukaryota > Viridiplantae > Streptophyta > Magnoliopsida > Santalales > Viscaceae > Viscum > Viscum album. The sequence continues at coordinate 1,838,704,448 of OY728163.1, read as the reverse complement.
GAATATATACTTTAAACGTTTGTGTTCAGTATATATTTCACACTTTACTCCATACAGATGATGCCTCCAAATTTTTAAAGCGAAAACCACAACAGCTAATTTAAAATCATGTGTATGGTAATTTAACTCATGAGTTTTCAACTAACATGAAGCATAAGCAATTACCTAATCATTTCGCATAAGGAAACAACCAGGACCCTTCAACAAAAAATCACTATAGATAACAACCTCACCATTCCTGGAAGGAAGTGCCATAACTAGAGCATTCACCAATCTTCATTTCATCTCCTAAAAACAATCATCACATAGTTTTGTCCATATAAACATAACACCCTTGTGAGATAGCTTAGTCATTGGACTAGATAACCCTAACAACTTTTCAACAAACCTTTGGTAGTAACCTGCCAAACCAAGAAAACTACGAATCTCAGTTACATTTGTGGGTCTTGGCCATTCTTCAACAACTTTTGTTTTATCAAGATCAAGAGTTATGCCATTTTTTGAAACAATGTGATCAAGGAAATAAATTTGTTGTAACCAAAACTCAAACTTTATGAATTTTCTATATAGATTCTTATCTTTTAATGTTTTCAAGATAACCCTTAAAAGACTTTCATGATCCTATTAACTTTTTAAAAACACCAAAATATCATCAATGAAAACTACCACAAACTTATCCCTGAACTCATGGAAAATTAAATTCATATGGTCCATGAATACAACAGATGCATTGGTTAAACCAAAAGGCATAAGTACAAATTCATAGTGACCATATCTAGTATGGAACATAGTCTTCGGAACATCTTCTTCTTTTACTTTCAACTTTTGGTACATCGACCTCAAGCCAATCTTCGAAAAATACTGAGCACCATGGAGCTGATCAAAAAAATTATCGATATGTGTCAAATGATATTTGCTCTTAACAATGACGTTATTCAAGGCTCTATAATCAATGAAAATACTCATTGAACTATCTTTATTTTTAACAAACAAGATAGGGGAACCCCATGGTGATGTGCTAGGTCGAATGAAACCATTATCTAATAACTCCTGTAATTGATTATTCAACTCTAATAGTTCTACTTGAGCCATTCGTTAAGGGGGATTTGAAATTGGATTAGAATCAAGAACTAAGTCATCAGTAAATTCAACATCTCGATCATGAATAATACCAGAAAACTAATCAGGAAAAACATCATGATACTGATTTACCACTAGTACATCATTAATATGAACAGTTCCTTTATTTTCAACAATATGTGAATGGTAACATTCATTTCCATCTTTTACTAGTTTCTCAAATTCATGATATGTTATCAAAATCAAATGTTCATTCTTGTAAAAAAACTGAAAATGTTTCTAAAAATAAACCTCTTTAGCTCTACAGTCAATCATAGCATGATAAAGAGAAATCCAATCCATGCCCAAAATAACATCAAACTCTACTAGAGGGAAAACAATAAGTTTTTCAGGTAGATTTTTTCCACTCACAAGGATAAGAAGGTTCTTATAATTTCTTTTTGTCTCAATGTTCCCTCCAAGGGAATTTACCATAAGTTCAGGATTCATGTCTTCATATGGAATTCCCAATTTACTAGAAAACATCTCAGAAATGAAAGAATGTCTAGACATAGAATCAAACAACACATTTGCATAATCTGAATAAACAAACAGTGTACCAGATACTACTTCATTCGATGTCCCAATATCTGCTGAAGTAGTTGCAAAGGATATCGCCACCCATTTCTACATGTAGTCTGGCTGTTTTCCCCAAGTTGAGTTCATTATTAGACACTCATTTGATAAATGACCCATTTAATTACGCTTAAAACATCTTAACATTGGATTTTCATTGCCTTCTTGATCATCTTGCTTATAGTTACGAGAAATATGACAAGACTTAACACACCGAAATCATTTTCCAGACTTGGATATACATTCTCCATGATTCATTTTACCACACTTCTCATAGGATGACTATTTGTTTTTCTTAACTCTTTACTTATTTGATGAATTATTCCCCTTTACCTGCCAACTGGACCTCTTATTCTGTTGTTTGTCAAAGAACACTTGATCATCAGAAAAGTCCATTTCCACCTTCTTCGCACATAGAATATGTTTTTAATAACTTTTGAACTCACGAGAAGCTAAATAACTTCAATACTTTGGATATAACATTGAGTAAAAATGGTATATTTTACTATCAAGATCTCGTATGAAATTTGGAGCATACCTTCCCAGTCAAGTGAATTTTTCTTCATAAGTAGCCCTTGAGTCATCCTCTTACCTCAATTCTATGAATTTTTTTTAAATTCCAAGGTGAACCACCTGAGGAATATTTATCTCAAGAATTATACCTTTGACTAAGTCCAAGTGAAGATCATCAATCTCATCCATATCCCTGTTATTTTTCATCATAGACCACCACTGATCAGATTCACCTTCAAAACAGGAAATAGAAAGACAAAGCTTTTGATGTTCTGAACACCCCATGACATCAAAAATCTTCTCCAGTGCTTTAATCCACCCTTCAGCTATCACATGGTCAGATGTTCCCCTGAATGATGGGGGGATGTTGCCTTTTGAAATGTTCCACCACTGAAATGATCCTCTGCGGTTGATCTGGATGGTCTCGTGCATGGATAACTCCACCATTTATATCCTGAGTCAATTGTGCCATCACTTCAACAAACTATTCAGTTCCAATTCAGACCATCTCAGGTTACTGATTTGGAAGGTTGTCTTCCTCCTGATGTCGTCCCAACATAGCTGCCTTGTTTCCTCTGTGGAAAACTATTCTGAACACAGAAATATCATAGGCTAAGAAACATGGTACTCTTTAAATGCTATATCATTTCAATCATACCATAAATTAATTTATAATTTAAAAAATTTCTAACTCCTAATGTTGTCTAAACCATCCTCTCATACCAACTATAAGGACCTTGCCTTAAACCTCAATTAATATTGAATTAAATGAATAATTCAAATTGAGGATATTTCCAGGTCTAGATTTTTAGAGAATTAGATCATAACTTTTACATCTAAAAATATTACACAATAGACACTTCTACAAAGTTTCCATTTTTTTCCAAACAAGTAATCTTAAAAAAAGAGTTTTGTCTAGTTCCATGATTAAGACAGCATGAATTTTCCTTGATCACATCCTTGACCCTCTTCCACATTATGTTATATGAAAAACATTTCAAGAAAAAAATGTGGGGTGAGCATAAAAGCTCATTAAGGGATACACAATGAAGGAAAACTGTTAGCTTTTCAAAACATCAAGTACACCATGAATACTTTATCAAAGTAACACGATCCACCTTTAAGAAGTAGTAAATACTCCTCACTAAATAAAATATCATTACTTGCCCTTTTATAACCAAAATATTAACATAAAACCCATAAAAAGAACACATAACAAATAAATCTAACTTGGGACATAAACATACTTAAATAGAATAACCATACGGTCCACTTCCCCACATATCACTAAATGGAATAACAATACGATAGACTTCCATAACCAATTAATTGGGGGTTATAACGTAACCACCATTCCTGGTATTCACAGCACTACCCTTCATATGGTGTATCACGTAACCACCCATCGAATGTCCAAGTACCATTATAAAATCATAATATATAAAACAAATATAATGGAAAGAAAACATTTCCAAATTTTGATCACAATATATCACTTAAATATATTAAAATAAAAAATCCATTATAAAAACCATTTTCAATACCACAATACATAAAATATTATATGGTATTTATTTCATTTTAAAAACATTACAGATTGTTGAGGAAGCCAAATACAAAAAAATACTAGCGGTGGCGGAAATGGTCGTTTTCACAGCGTACGTTAAAATAAACATTAATTTTTTTCATTTAGTAAAATGCTTCATAGAAAAAGATTTCATTTGAATGAAATGAAAATTCAAAGGTGTTTTATACAGCTTATAAATGAAATTATTGTATTATAATAAAATATGCATCAATGAAGGGAGACTTAGACGAAGTCCCTTATCTCTGTCCGACTTTACTCGTTCGCTCTTTAATCTCCTGAATAATAAACTAATGTTAATTTATACTTTCTAAATAACCTTTTTCAAGCTTATTATTCCTTTTATATCACTTATTAACATGTTATAAACTTTATATAATCATTTATGTTAATAATGTTCATTTTGTCGATATTTGGTTCCTAAGTCAAAATGGACTTCTTATAATTACATGTTGTTCATGTGGTCAAAGGTTCATTATATCCAGAGTGATATTCCTGATTTGGATATCATATATATCATATATATCCATCATATACATGTATTTATAATAGTACATAACATCTAGAGGTAAGAAATGAATTTCACCATTCATGGAGACGGTAAGCTGTACACACGCATGAACGCAACATTCATTTCTATTTCATATTTAATGGAGTGAAATCATAATTATATAAAGTTATATTATAATTTCATTATAATATCATATATTATATCATTAACTCAATCCTTTATACGTCCCACATATGGAATTAACGAATCAAATCACTTTGAAGGGGCAGTATTCTGCACATCCTAAAATGAAATTATCGTGTTTACCCATAATGGAAACCATAAAGGGATGCCATAAATGAAAAATAAAGAAGCATAAGGAAAACATAAACATAATATATATCTTATATAAAATGTGTGACATCTTAATGGATACCATGAAAGGTTTTAATAGAAGATTGAACAATCATCTTTTCGTGAGGCAGAAATTCACCAACCATAGAAATAGTATGTTCATTAACCATTAGACAGAGGTGTGTGTATGTGTAGCTCGAATACTTATCATAAAAACATCCTAGTATATTTAAGATACTATTTTTCTTACAAAATAAAGTAATAGAAATAGTTTTTAGAGTTTTAGAAAAAGAATAAAACAAAAGAACACAAGTGAAGACATTATCTTTAAATCGGGTAACTCCTCTTTGTTTGAACCAAAAGGGTTTAATGAAGAGTTTTCTGCCAATGGTAAGGCATCTAGGATGAGGATAGGGATGTGGAGAGATAAAATGATCATATAGTGGTCGAGTCAAAGGCTTTAGTGGTGTGAGAAAGGTGGTAGTGGTGGGGGCCTTTTATAAGATCGAGGAGGTGCACTCTTGGAATGTTATAAAATGTTACTTTATTATTTAATGATTTTCGGTTTTTAAAGGTCCCACAAATATATATTTCGAGGTTAAAGTGATAAAAGTTCAAAATACACCCATAAAATAGGTTTTTGGCAAGTTTAGGTCTTAGATGTTACATTATATTTTTATTTAATTTAAATCGTTAAATAATGAGGTAATCTCTACATCATCATGGTGTCATAAATAATTTAATTTATTTAATGTCTAAAAATTATAAAAAAATATCATGATGTAGGAAATTATTTTATCTTTATGATAAAAATTTACAGTAAAAAATATGATTTTTATAACCCCATGTAATTTTTTTTATTAAAACAATACATGTTTTTGACATTTTTATTTTAACTTTAAATAAAAAGTTATTAATGTCATTTTCTCACCCAAGTGGCTCCATGGGGTCCCCAAGTTTACCCATGGATTGTATTGGTCGGCCTTGACTCATATAATACGGTTAGGACATGTGTCAAGGTAATTTCATATTATTAAAACATTATTTTTACCTTAAATTACACTAATTTCCTCCAATCGCGATTAATAAAACGAAAAAGTTACTATTCACCGAAAAAATTATTTTCAACCAATTGAACCACATTTTACATACTAATAACAAACATGTAACTTTTATTTTTGAAATTAAATTCTCAAAAGTGGTAAAGATTCATTTAAATGAAAAATCAGTTTTTTATCTACCGCATAGTTGTTTCACTCTTCATTAAAAATTGATGTTTTTCAGAAAAATACAAAAAAATCAACCAAAGATATATTTGATATTCCGAATTCAAAAATTATTTTTATTTTAAAAAATTAAAAACATATAAGTTTAATTAATTAATTTAATAATTATTTCATGTTGTCAAAACAAATAGCGTGTTTTTTTGAAGCAATATCTATCAAAAGATTGACACTAGTTTAAGTGAAATTCCAATGTGGAATTAATTACAATGACCACCATTGGGTTAAATTGTAAAAATCTATTCTAATTACACTTTAAAACCAATTCAAAAGATAATATAATCATATAAATAAATTATATTAAAAATAATTTTTGAATTAAAACAAAAAAACTTCACTATTCATTTAAAAAGGAACATTATCGGAAAAATACAAAAAATTTACACAATGTAAATTTTGATGTCCAAATTATAAAGAAGAATTGTATTTGGCCCAATATAATGTATAGGAGTGACCAAAACTATATTTAATGAGGGTTCTCCAGCAAAAGGTTATAAGTCGACCATTAAGTGGATATTAGAGTATCTATGCCCAAATTTGAATTGTTTTCTTATTTTATGCCTTTATAATTTATTGGATAAATGTAAAAACATTTAACACACATATATAATCATATTTTAGTTATTTATATTTATTCCCACCAATACAATGGCTACATGTTAACTACCATTTAAAATAATATTATTATATTATTAGTGTGCAACGTATGATTTAAAAGAAACTCATTATTGTGTATCGAGTACGCTATCGAACATAGAAACCCCATTAAAGTAAAATTAATATTTAACTCTAAAATATTAATAAATATTAAAATGTATTATTCTTTATTAACCTGGGATGTTACACATATTTCTAATGATTGTTGAGAACATATTAGTTGAACTATGAAACATGTGACCTTGAGTTGGTCGTAGTAGTCATTGCACTAATGATGTGGAGACACTACCTTATGTGTGCACGATTCATTATCTACTCTAACCACAAGAGTCTCATTTTAATCTTTTCTCCTAAGGATCAAAAAGTTATATATTATTTTTTTCTAGAGTTGCTTTAGGACAATGATTTTGAGATAGTCTATACTCATTGGAAGGGGAACATGGTGAAAGATGCTCTTAGTAGGATATCATGTTCACACCTACTGAATGATTTCTCAAGGCTGTTGGCCTCACTTCTAATATCATTTTTTATAGTGAAGAGCCATCTTATCATCAGTCTATGATAGTTTCCCCACCACACTTACATTGATTTATGATGGTGCAACTTAGAGATTCAGCTGTGAGACTAGACATGCAAAGCTATCCACAGGGTATGCCAGAGATTAATATTATAAAGGTGAGGAGAACATCATCATTTTAGAGGGTGAATTATTTTATGAGTGGTTTTACGAGAGGAGGAGTTGATTTAGTTCCATACATCCGCATTGGTAGTATAGCCACGTGAGGATAAGATGCAACAAGACTTCCGATGTTATTTCTGGTCACCGGGGATGAAGAAGGAATTTGCAAAGTTTGTCTCGATGTGACACACACATTAGATAGTGATGGTAGACTAGTTGGTTTTGGTAGGTTTGGATCATCCCCTTGAGCTACCATTGTGGATGTGGGAAGGTATATAGATGGACATCATGATGTTCTTACCATTACATTCAAGGGGAACGATACCATCTGAGTGATCATGGGCCAACTCACCAAGTCAACCGAATTCCTACCTATTTGAGAGCAGTTTTCAATAGATATCTAGTGACACCTCTATGTGTAGGATATTGTTCGACTCCATTGAGTACCGTCATATATAATCTCTAATCGTGATGCATTCATTTTAACACAACATTGGAAGGGGTTATAGGGGGATATTGGGACTCATCTCTACTTGAGCACAACCATTCATCCAATGAACGATGGTCAACTAGAGAAGACCATAGAGACATTGGAGGACATGATTCGTGATTGTGGTCTTGATTTTGGTCATAGTCAGCATGGCCACCTACAAATGGTAGTGTATAAAAAAATAGCTACCACTCCACCATCGGTATGGCACCATTTGAGGCAATGTCTGAATGAACATAAAGGTCACCATCATGCTGGACAGACCTAGGGGAGTCAACACTCCTGGGTCCATATATGGTATAGGCTACCACTGAGATGGTTTTGGTCATCTGTGAAATGACTAAGACTACATAGAGTTGATGGAAGTCCTATACTTATTGGTGATGGAGACCCTTGGAGTTCAAAGAGGTGGACCACATATTCCTTCAGGTATTTACTCGACAAGGGATACAATTACTTATTCATGGTCACATGTTATCTCTATGGTTCACCAAACCATTCCAGATATGGTGTAGAGTGTGTGAGGTGGTGTACCTCTTGGCTATACAATTGCAGTTAGAGAGGGTGCATGACCTCTTCTTAGTATCCAAGCTATGGATATAAGGGAAAAACCCTTCTCAGGTCATCAACCATGATGAGATATATATTGACGAATGGGCTACATTCACGGTGTAACTGGATTAGATAGAAGATCAACATGATAGGATCCTTCATGGATGGTCGATTACACTAGTGTGTGTCCATTGGTAGAATTGAAATATATAAGAGAGAATGTGGGATCAGGAGGCCCAGATTTATGGTCAATAGACCCCATTTGTTTGATTATCCCTTTTTTTATTACAAAAACAAAAAATAAAGGGGGGAGTAATGTATTACCCCAAAATTCAGTAATTTTTTTTGAGAATGAAATGGTATTTTTTTTGAGACCAACCTCTATGACTGTAGGTAATTCCTAGGCTCGGAGTGGCCGAACATAATTTAGAACTCTTTATAAAAGTTTGTTAAATAATCATGTGAATGGGTTTTTCTAAACATTACATCAGTTTTGAGATAAAAAATATGAGGGCACCATTGAAAGTAGAGAATCAGGATTCATCTCGAAAGGGCCTAATATTTTTTTGGCATGGTCTAATAGTGAAAATTAGTTTTTAGAAGTAAATAAAATAATTGACTAATGAATATTTTATTTCAAAATCATTATAACCACAAAACTGTAACTCAGATTATATATCTAAGGGTGAAATTATGATCGTGAGGGCGTACATACCTCAAGAAGATCCTATCCTCAATTGGTGAGGGTATAGGGTAAATGTTAAATATTTGTTTTTTTAGAAGAAAAATAAAATTAATTTAAAAGTAATTTTATTAGACTTTCTTTTTCATTCCATAGTGACTCATCAACACTGCGGTGCAATGATGAGATAGCAGTGATTCCCATTAATGAATCTCATTAATGGAGAAGGGTGGATATTTTTTAATGCACCTATGTCATCTATATTTAATTAAATAAGGAAATCATTGATGGATAACCACCCCGGAATTCCTTAGATAAAAAATGATGAAATACTCTCCAATGATGAATGCAGAAAAATTTTATGATGGAATCAACAAACATAGAGATCGGATTCGGGACCAGAGATTGACAAATAATAGCGAATTATCATCCTTGAGAAATATCCTTTTCCAGTTAGGAGTTTGAAACTTTTCAGTATGAATTATTTCTCCATTCATTCTTTTAAAAGAAAAACACAATTTAACTCATGAGAAAGTATACTCGTCGATAAATATTTTATTCAGGATGGTTAGTGATGCAAGATAATGAAGATATATATCTTAGTGAATATTCGGCCTTATTTTGGTTATTCATGACCCTGCTAACAAGAACACATCTAGGTCAACACAAACAAGGAAACATATCATTATTTATATGTTATTATTTGTGAATAATTTCACTCTCCTCTTATTGAATTCTTCACATTCTAAATGGAGTAATGAATATGGCGGTGATGGTACTCGCAGTACTAACGAGACCGTAGTGGTGCATTGGTGCATCGACCTATGGGAGGAGGCTGTTGGAGATAGCGACATTGGGCAGAAAGAGTCATGGCCAGCCATGCTGTAATATTAGAAAAAGCTCACATCACAAGGACGCAACAGTGGCTGCAGACAGTTGAATAAGGCCATGGCACACAGGCTATAGTGGCATCAGGATACACTCGCACCATGGCCGGTGGGAGGAGGTGCGCCAGCAGTGAACTATAATGGCGATAGGCCGCAGCATGGATTCTAGGCAGATTGGTGACGTGCGGAAGCACTACCATTTTGTGCTACCTAATAAGACTAGACCCATAGTATATAAGATAGCAACGTTCGTCTGATGGGTGATCCCCGGTGGTAGTTGGTAGTAGGGAGTGGGACAACATGGATTTAAGCTACGTTGACTAAGAATGGTGGAATAGTCATCAAATGTGTAGGCCAGTTTGGAGAATAGTGTTGAGTCAATAAGGTTTTCCTTATGACTTTTCCATTCCTTCTTTTTTTGAAAAAATCACAAACACCTTATCTTTAAGAAATTTGCTTTTATAAGGAAATTTGCTTTTATAAGAAAAATTTCTTTTATAAGAAAAATTTCTTTTATAAGGAAAATAGATTTCTTAAGGAAAATCGCTTTTATAAGAAAAATTATCCTTATCACATTTTCATCCATATTTTTCTTATGTATAAGTTTCGGATTCATTTTCTCGGAATCGTTGAAACTTTGATATAAAGCATTCTGTTTTAAGATTCGGATTCTGGACAAGAACTATAAGGAAGTTTCATTCCGAATTTCGGATATGAACTCTGACTAAGTTCTATTCCAGTTTCAGGTTATGAATTCCAATGACGAATTCTCATTACGAATTCCAATGACGAATTCTCATTAAGAATTCCAATGACGAATTCTCATTAAGAATTCCAATGACGAATTCTCATTACGAATTCCAATGACGAATTCTCATTAAGAATTCTGATGACGAATTCTCATTACAAATTCTGATGACAAATTCTCATTACGAATTCCAATGACGAATTCTCATTATGATTTCTGATGAAGAATTCCTATTCCGAATTCTCATTCCGAATTCACCTATTAAACAGAATCTGATTATCTTAGTTTTATATACTCTGAATTAATTCAGACTTCGAAAAATATCTTTGTTAGACTCCGAACTTCTATATTGCTTACACTTCTAAATTCTGTCTATTATTTACTATTGTTCTTTACACTCCGATCCTTCACTCCGAAGTTTTCATTCCGAACTTTTAGTTAGAATTAAAATGATGTCATACATTCTGTTACACTTGTTTTGTTATAAAATGATGTCATCTATTTTGTTATAAACTAACCGTTGTTTAAGTGACACATGTACAGGTCCCTCGAATTTTTAAGGAAAATATGACCGTTGGAGAAGGAGCCGACCTTACCTATAAATAGGATCTCATTTGAAAAAGCTCGCAACGGATGGATGAACAATTTGGATTTTGTGCATACATGCTGTTGAAGTGATTTCTAGAGAGAGAGACACTTATTAACTCTCAAAGCTTTGTGCGACTCCGAATGTTGGTGATTACATTCGAGGGCTTCCGGGGATATGAAGACAGAGGTGCCGACTACCTTAAAGTTCGAGGGATTCCTTGCTGAGGAAGACAGAGGTTGCCAACTACCTTGAAGTTGAGGGCTTGCGGGGATAGCAAGACAGAGACTCCGATCTTCGTATCGAGGGCTTACCCTGGTGTGGGTAAGACAGACTTGCTTGAAAGTATAAATCAAGGGACCTTTATCCAAGGTTGTTGGATACCCTTCTCTTTGGGTTAAAAGACTTTTATCTTGTTACATGTAGTTTAACTACTTGTTTTATTTCCGCTGCAATTTGTATTTTAATGAAAGTATAACTTTCTTATACTTCCTTACTTACTCTGATTAATTTAGATTCTATACGCTTTAAGGTAGAATCTCATATTGTAACTTTTGTTATGTTTCAATCTACAGAACCATATTTCCGGAACCTACTTTTGGAATCACTTTCCAAGTTTAGTTCGGTGTTAGAGGTGTTGTGAATTTTCCTAGTTTAACTATGTTAAACTTAGCCTTTTCCTTTACCTAAGGAAAACATAGTTATTCTTAACTAACTTTAATTGTTCCAAAGGAATTTTAAAAGTATACAATTCACCCCCCTCTTGTATATTGGGCATCTCATATTATATTTCGATCCTATAATTGGCATGAGAGGGACAGAGCTTCAGGACGCGAGAGATTTGAAATCGATGTGGGACAAGTATTTGAGTCCCCTTTATATAGGCAACTAGATGACGGTTCACATTCCATAGTTGATCTAACGGTTGGAATGATCTGCGATCAGATCTGACGGTTGAAAGCTTGAATCTGATCTTTTTGAGGTTTTATTAAAACAAAGAATTAAGAAAACTATAATCTGAAAACATAATATAAGAAAATGCCAGGAAGTAAAATATGACTACGAAAACATGAGTAAGAAAATCATAGCTTTCGGATTGGCTTAGGAGGATTATTCGTAATGGCAGATTTCGGAAAAATTTTACTATGAAAAATTAACTTAGTACGAAAAACTCATTACGAAACAGTCATTACGGAAAAACCAGTACGAAAAACAAACTTAAGAAGAAAATCAGTACGAAGAAGTTAGTACGAAGAACAATTGTTACAACAATATCTGGTTATGAAACTGCCAGTACGTAAATTTTCATTCCGGAAATTTCTAATACGAATACTTCCATTCCAGAAGTGTTCTGTACGAGAATGTCCAATCTAGAAAATTGTAGTTTCAGAAGTTCCATTCCGGAAATATTCGTTCCGAAAAGTTTGAAAACAAATTTTGAAAAACTTTGTTTAAACAAGCAATCAAATGTACTCCACCTATGAAAAGGAGGTTATTACTGTAAGGATACTTTTTCAACAGAAAGTTGATTAAGAAAGATTACCTTACGGTTATCATTCCTTACTTCTGTTTAATATATTCAATTCTATCAGAAGGCAAAGATTTTGTGAAAATATCAGCAAGTTGATCTTGCGTTCCTATAAACTGAAAAATAATATCTCCTTTAAGTGTGTGATCCCTAAGAAAGTGATGCCTAATATCTATGTGTTTTGAACGAGAGTGATGTACAAGGTTTTTACTTAGGGCAATGGAACTTGTGTTATCACACAAAATTTGAGTTTTAGTAAAACTCAGGCCATAGTCTGTGATTGTGTGTTGCATCCACAACACTTGTGCACAACAACTTCCAGCTGCTACATATTCAGCTTCAGCAGTGGAGAGTGCTACAGAATGTTACTTCTTGCATGACCAAGAAACTAAAGAATCACCTAAGAAATGAAAAGTTCCAGATGTACTCTTTCTATCCATTCTACATCCACCAAAGTCAGCATCAGAAAAGCTTTTTAGAACAAAATCATTTCCAGAAGTATAAAATAATCCTAGATCCATGGTTCCCTTAAGGTAGCGAAAAATTATTTTAGCTGCCTTTAAGTGAGATTCCTTATGATTGGATTGATATCTTGCACATAAGCATACTGTAAACATTAAGTCTGGTCGACTAGCTGTTAAGTAAAGTAGACTTCCTATCATACCTCTAAAAGATGTTTGATCTACTGGTTTCCCAGCTTCGTCAAGATCTAAAGAGTTTGAGGTACCAAATGGAGTACTTATACTTTTAGTGTTGTCATAACCATACTTTTTCAGAAGATCTTTAATATACTTATGTTGAGATATGTAGGTTCCTTCTGGTTTTTGGGAAATTTGAAAACCAAGGAAAAATGTTAACTCACCCATCTTACTCATTTCAAACTCAGATTTCATTAGACTCGCAAAAGAGTCAGTCAAAGATTGCTGAGTTGAACCAAATATAATGTCATCAACATAAATTTGAACAATCAAAACATTTTTCTTATATTTCTTTATAAAAAGGGTTGGATATGCATTTCCCTTCACATAGTTATTTTGAAGCAAAAATCCAGTGAGTCTATCATACCATGCTCGTGGGGCTTGTTTAAGTCCATACAAAGTTTTGGTAAGTCTAAAAACATGATCTGGATGTTTTGTATCTTCAAAGCCAGGAGGTTGTTCAACAAAAACTTCCTCTTGAATATAATCGTTAAGAAAATCACATTTCACATCCATTTGGAAAAGTTTGAAATTAAAGAATGCTGCAAAGGCAAGTAGAATATGGATAGATTCAAGTCTAGCTACTGGAGCATAGGTTTCTTCATAGTCTATTCCTTCTTGTTGATTATAGCCTTTAGCAACAAGCCTAACTTTATTTCTAACAATGACTCCATTTTCATCACATTTATTTCTGAAACCCCATTTTACTCCAATAACAGAAGTTTCTTCAGGTCTTTCAACCAAGGTCCAGACTTTATTCCTTTCGAATTCATTTAGTTCATCTTGCATTGCTTTGATCCAATCATCATCACCTAAAGCTTCGTCAGTGCTTTTAGGTTCTAATTGGGAAAGAAATGCTAGATGTTCTACTTCATTTCTTAAGGAACTTCTTGTCCTTACAGGTTGATTTACATCGCCAATGATACTGTCACTGGGATGATTCTTCAGAAACACCTGATTTGGGTTTTGTAAAACCTGTTCATCAACATAGGGTAGAATGTCTTCTGGGGTAAATATTTCAGAAGTATCTTCCAGAACAATTTCCTTAGCAGAAGGTTATTCTATCAAAGGTTGACAATCAGTTTTTGAAAACACATCTGAAGATGTATGTTGGGAGGTTTTAAAAACAAAAGGATCTGACTCATCAAATTTTACATGTACTGTTTCCTCAACAGTACAAGTGTTTTTATTAAAAAATCTATAAGCCTTAGAGGTTGTGGAATAACCTAAGAAAATTCCTTCATCAGACTTTGGTGCGAATTTATGTAAGTTATCTTTAGTATTAAAAATGAATACTTTGCAAACAAAAACCTTGAAGTAGGAAAGTCTTGGTTTTCTACCACTCCATAACTCATAAGGAGTTTTATTAAGAAAAGGTCTAATCAAAACTCAATTTATAGTATAACAAACAGTACTTACAGCTTCAGCCCAGAAATGTCTAGCAATAGAATATTCACTCAACATGGTTCTATTTATCTCTTGAAGAATTCTATTTCTTCTTTCAACTACACCATTCTGTTGAGGAGTTCTAGGTGCTGAAAAATTGTGAGTAATGCCTTTCTTACTACAAAAAGTTTCAAAATCGGATTTTTGAAATTCTCCTCCATGATCACTATGAATAGTTTTCAATGGAAGGTTTTTCTCATTTTTAACTTGAGCTCTAAAACTTTTGAAATTGGACAATGCTTCAGATTTCTTTGTTAGAAAATAGACCCAAGTAAATCTAGTGTAATCATCAACTAGAATAAACACATAGTATTTGCCTCCAATACTTCCAGTTTGTGTTGGACCAAAAAGATCCATGTGCACTAATTGTAATGCATCAGTTGTTGAGACTTCACTAATTGACTTAAAACTAGATTTATGTTGCTTTCCATATTGACAAGGATCACAAACTTTAGAAGAATCAAATCTAAGCTCCGGTAGATCCTTAACTAGTTTCTTCTTAGAGAGTTTACATAGGTTCCTAAGATTACAGTAACCTAGTCTTCTATGCCATAACCAAGAATGATCTTCCATCACACTTAGGAAAGGTAAATCTTGGCTCCTGAGGTCTTCTAAGTTTAAGGTGTAAACATTATCTTGCCAATTTGCTGAGAGAATAAATTCTTCCTTGGAATTGTGAACTAAGTATTTATCATTCCTAAAATTCACAAGGTAACCTTCATCACATAATTGACTTATGCTAATGAGGTTGTGCTTAAGACCTTTAACAAAAATAACATTTGAAATCAAGGTTTTACCTAAAAGAACAATATTACCAATACCAACAATATCTCCCTTAGCATTGTCTCCGAAAGTTACCTTTCCTCCTTTCATTTTGATAATCTTTTCAAAAAAAACTTTTGTTACCAGTCATGTGCCGGGAACATCCACTATCCATGTACCATGAATTGTTTCTAGAACATCCTTTATTATCCTGAAATCAAGAACAAAGTTAGATTTTCGGAATCCAAACTTGTTTGGATCCGAGATTTCCAGACAATAAAATTTTAGGAACCCACATCTTCTTAGAAAAGTAAGCTTTGTGAAAACCTAAGGATTGGGTTTTGTTTAAGGAACAATTCTTTGCCCAGTGACCACCACATTGACACTTGGTACAAAATGGGGCACTTTGAGGAACAAAATAATTGTTACTGAAAATAGGTTTTGCATGGGTATAACCAAATCCGGATTTATTTCTTAAAGGTCGTATTTGAGAATACATCTTATCAAAATTTTCCTTACCATGGGTAAAGTTTGATAAGCATTTATTTAAGGAAAAAATTTCGGACTTGAGTTTTACAACAATGTTTTTTTCTTCAAAATCATTAGTTTTAGAACTAGAGTTAGGCTCAAAAACATTTTTCTTCGAAATTACTTTTTCTAATTCTTTAGAAAGTTTAATCTTCTCAGAACTTACTTCCTCAAGATTTTTTGAAATATTTTCAAAATCAGCATTTTTCTTATCAAGATCTTTAGAAAGATCTGATATCTCTTTAGTAAGAATAGAATTCCTAGAGTTTGCCTTATCATGTTTCTTATTGAGTTTGGAATTCTCAATCTCAAGAAGTTCAGAAAACCTAGAGACTTTTTCATAAGTAGGTAAAGTATTTTCCTCATCAGAAGATGATTCTTCATCAGAAGAGTTATAATACTTACTATCATTATAATTTAAAGAAACATTGGTCAATGATTCAGCATTTCGCACCTTAGCCATAAGACAATGATTATCAATAGGTAATCTGGCTATAAGACCAAGATTCTTCTGTCCTGAAGATTCATAATCAGGATATTCATCTTAAGAGTCACCACCACTGGCACTCCAGGTGTCATTAGCTTTCAGAACATTCTTAGATTTGGATTTATAAAACTTCTTCTTGTTCCTGTCTGAATGCCTTTCTTTTCTTTCTTTCTTTCTGAGCATAGGGAAATATGGTCTAATATGTCCAGCTCTTTTACATTAATAACAAGTAACTTCTCTATCTTTCTTATCCTTCCTATCCTTTTTCTTATACTTGTATTGAAAGTTTCTTTGTCCATATATCTTGTTCATCCTTCGAGCAAGATTGGCTAATTCACTTTCTAAGACTTCACTCTCACTAGATTCGGATTGGAAAATGACTTTCTTAGACTTGGATCTGGTAACTCTCTCAGGAGTCTTAGCTTTCATCTGATTTGATGTAGTAGTAAAAGTAACAGTTCCATTTCCATTCTTTTTCTTGATGTTGTCAGCATCTCTCTTCATTCTTGTTTCATGTTGTAGAAGAGTTCCAAATAATTCATCAAGAGTAATTTGAAGAAGAGTGAGATCTATATCTTAGATTTCCTGATAAGTCTAAGGAAGTTCAACTTGATGAAGCATATTCTTCTTACTATTGAAAATTTGAAGAAGGGGAATCTGAGAGCTCAGATTATTATGTATCCAGCAATTCTCTCCAAGTTGATTGTTCGGTGCCTTGAGTCTTTCAAAGAAGCTTGAAAATCTAATCCGAGAGTTTGAAAGATCATGCTGCTCAGTGATGGCTCTCTTAAAAGAATGAATGTAGCTTTTGACAAGAAGTCTGGAAAGTTTATTGATCT
This sequence comes from Viscum album, assembly GCA_963277665.1. Taxonomy (NCBI): domain Eukaryota; kingdom Viridiplantae; phylum Streptophyta; class Magnoliopsida; order Santalales; family Viscaceae; genus Viscum; species Viscum album. The sequence goes on along the minus strand of OY728163.1, from coordinate 1,838,686,959 downwards.
ACCTTCTCAAGAAGAAGTGGCTCCGAAAGTTGCTGATCCGGAATCATCTAAGCCAGTAAGGTAGAGAAAGCTGAAAGAAGTGGAAGAACAAGCAGAGAATCCTAAGTCTAAGGAAGTCCATTCCGCACCTCCAAAGCCTAAGAAGAAGAAAGCTTATCCTGATGAAGTTGTTTCAAAGTGGAGAGCTGATAAAGAGAAAAGGAAAGAAGGGGATCCGCAGTTCGGATTAAACCCTGCGGAGGCTAAGGCTTTGAAGGAGAAAACGGCTAATGAGCTTGAAAAACAAGAAAAGGAGAAGAAGATTAAGAAGAAAATGTCAGAAGCCGAGGCTGTTCAAGCGTTGTTAAAGTTCAATGAAATAGTTTCAGCAACAATTCCAGTTCCGAGATCTTTCTCCCTGGAATCTCTACCTAAGACTCCAGGAAGAAATCTAGTTTCTCCGGAACAAGCTATTGCTACTAATACTGAGGAAGTAGAGCAAGTGGAACAAGTTGAAGAGGCTGCTGAAGGAAGTGGTGAGACAGGAGATGTGCTAAAACAAGTAGATGAGTACAAGGGAACTCCTTCAGAACACTTATCACTCCGGACTTCAGAAGCTGAATCTTCGAAGTTAGTTACTCCAACAATAGAAGAAGAGAAAGGAGAAGAAGAAGTTTCCTATCATGCAGAAGAAGAACAAATTTTACATGATATTTCTCAGATGAAAAATGTAGAGGTCAGTATTCAGGAAGTTTCTAATGAGGAAGATTTTGTTGTTCAAGTTTCTGGCAGTGAAAAGAAAACTCCGGAACAGGATTCTATTCCGGAAAAAAGACAAGGGAAAGAATATTCTTGCTGATACCCCGAGTTCAGAAAAGAGGATGAGAAGGCCAGCTGGTAGTTCTTCTAAGAGGAAGTTGGAGCTTATTGAGGAAGAAAACTCTCCGAGAAAGTTTTCAGATTCGGAGTCATCTTCGTTGGGGCATGATTTTGTTGTCCAGTCTTTGAAGAAGTTGGTGGGAACCATTCCGACCTTCTCTAGTATTGACTCTAGATGCCAGATTCTCCAACATACGTTGAATCAGAAAACAGACTCTGTATCCATGGTTATGGATAAGTGTGTTGAGATTGAGGCATAGTTCAAAAACATATTTATTGGTTATGAAGCCCATAAAAGATCTTGAAAGAGGATGAAAAGCTGGTCTAAGAAGACTGTGGAAGAGATGAGGCTTTTCGATGAGTTTCAAGATAATGTTAAGGATGCATTTGAGACCGAGGACAAGAAGATTAATGAGATGACTTCCTCCTTTAAAGAAAAGCTGACTGAAGAAAAGAACTTCCGGATTCAAGAAGTCAGGGATCTGAATGGGAAGTTGAATTCTGTTTCTCAGAATTGGAAATTTGAAAGAGATCATCGGATCAATTTTGAAGAAAGGATGAAGGCTCAGGAAGAGAAGATCCAAGCTCAGGAAGAAAAATTGAAGGCTCAGGAATAAAAGATTGAAGCTCAATCTGCAAGAATAGTGGTCTTAGAGAAGCAAGCTGAAGAAGATCATAAAGACCTGAAGAAGATCAAGACTATTCATAAAGGGATCATGTCAATGGAAAAAGATCCGAAATAATCTAATCCGATCTTTTTGTTGTTTTTTTTCTTTGTTGTCGAAATTTCAAATTTAATGAAAGTTGTACTTGTTGTTTCTATTGTTGTCATTACTAATCTTTCAGGTACTTTGTTATTTTTTTCCATTCCCTCCAATTCTTTTTGAAAATCACAAAGGGGGAGAAGGAAAAGACCCTTAAGAAATAGAGGAACTCTAATAAGAGTTTATCAAAGGGGGAGAAAGAAAATACCCAAGGAAAAAGAACTCTAATAAGAGTTTTTTTAAGGGGGAGTTTTTCTTAAAGAAGACCTTCTTATGAAACATCACTCCGGAAATATGAATACGATCCTTAGAGTTTCAAAGCCTAAGGGGGAGTTAGTCTTATTCATCCATATCTTTAAAAAAAGGGAGATAAGCATTAATATGTTTCTTTCTTCTTAGAATGTTTTTTCGTAAGGATGTTTGTGCTTTCCAAAAAGGGGGAGATTGTTGAGTCAATAAGGTTTTCCTTATGACTTTTCCATTCCTTCTTGTTTTGAAAATCACAAACACCTTATCTTTAAGAAATTTTCTTTTATAAAGAAATTTGATTTTATAAGAAAAATTGCATTTATAAGAAAAATTGCTTTTATAAGGAAAATAGCTTTCTTAAGGAAAATCTCTTTTATAAGAAAAATTATCTTTATCACATTTTAATCCATATTTTTCTTAAGTATAAGTATCGGATTCATTTTCTCGGAATCGTTGAAACTTTGATATAAAGCATTCTGTTTTATGATTCGGATTCTAGAAAAGAAGTATAAGGAAGTTTCATTCCGAATTTCGGATATGAACTCTGACTAAGTTCTATTCCAGATCCAGGTTACGAATTCCAATGACGAATTCTCATTATGAATTCCCATAACGAATTCTCATTACGAATTCCAATGACGAATTCTCATTACGAATTCCAATGATGAATTCTCATTACAAATTCCAATGATGAATTCTCATTACAAATTCTGATGATGAATTCTCATTACAAATTCTGATGAAGAATTCTCATTACGAATTCCAATGACGAATTCTCATTACGATTTCTGATGACGAATTCCTATTCCGAATTCTCATTCCGAATTCACCTATTAAACAGAATCTGATTATCTTAGTTTTATATACTCTGAATTAATTCAGTCTCCGAAAAATATCTTTGTTAGACTCCGAACTTCTATATTTCTTACACTTCTAAATTCTGTCTATTCTTTACTATTGTTCTTTACACTCCGAACCTTCACTCCGAAGTTTTCATTCCGAACATTTAGTTAGAATTAAAACGATGTCGTACATTCTGTTACACATGTTTTGTTATAAAACGATGTCGTCTATTTTGTTATAAACTAACCGTTGTTTAAGTGAAACATGTACAGGTCCCTCCGATCTTTAAGTAAAATATGACCTTTGGAGAAGGAGCCGACCTTACCTATAAATAGGAGCTCATTTGAAAAAGCTCGCAACGGATGGATGAACAATTTGGATTTTTTGCATACATGTTGTTGAAGTGATTTCTAGAGAGAGAGACTTTTATTAACACTCAAAGCTTCGTGTGACTCCGAATGTTGGTGATTACATTCGAGGGCTTCCGGGGATAGGAAGACAGAGGTGCCGACTACCTTAAAGTTCGAGGGATTCCTTGCTGAGGAAGACAGAGGTTGCCAACTACCTTGAAGTTGAGCGCTTGCGGGGTTAGAAAGACAGAGACTCCGATCTTCGTATCGAGGGTTACCCTGGTGTGGGTAAGACAGACTTTCTTGAAAGTATAAATCAAGGGACCTTTATCCAAGGTTGTTGGATACCCTTCTCTTTGGGTTAAAAGACTTTTATCTTGTTACTTGTAGTTTAACTACTTGTTTTATTTCCGCTGAAATTTGTATTTTAAGGAAAGTATAACTTTCTTATACTTCCTTACTTACTCTGATTAATTTAGATTCTATACGCTTTAAGGTAGAATCACATATTGTAACCTTTGTTAAGTTTCAATCTCCGGAACCATATTTCTGGAACCTACTTTTGGAATAACTTTCCATGTTTAGTTCGGTGTTAGAGGTGTTGTGAATTTTCCTAGTTTAACTTTGTTAAACTTAGAATTTTCCTTTACCTAAGGAAAACATAGTTATTCTTAACTAAATTTAAAGGTTCCAAAGGAATTTTTAAAGTATACAATTCACCCCCCCCCCCCCCCTCTTGTATATTGAGCATCTCATATTATATTTCGATCCTACAAATATTTGGATACAATAGAATCCAGTTGCAGTGATTGGATTATACTACATAGTGGGATAGCCTAAAGAGACAGGCTTGGCCCATCAACAGGTATGGCTGGCAGTTCAAACTAGGCTGCTGAGAAACCCAGTAGGCTTGACCCACAAACCTTTGGGCTAGGTCCATTGAGGCCCAATGGGCCTAAAGAATTGGCCAGGTCGGACCTGGTCCACCTAAAACAAACAGGTTTGGTTCTTCCAAACCAGGTAAGGTCATGTGGGACCCCCAGACTGGTTTGGTTTGGTGGACCCAACCAAGTCGGACTGGGATCATACACAACTAACCTTTATTAACTAAAATTCCAATATCATTTAGACAGAGCATCTAACTGAAACACTGCTTGTGGCCTTATGAGACGTAAGATTAGAAAAAACCTTGGGTATACAATATGTGAGATTTCATGGATTTTGATACATGATCGATGGATTGGTAATTAGATTACCACAGAATCAAGTGCGCTACAATAAGGAATTCTACGAAAAATTGTTACATAAAGGATATGACATAGAGACCTTTGGGGTCTAGAAGACGATAAAGTATTAGTGTTCTAGGAGAGAAGCAGGCCACGGTGTAATAGTATACGAGGGGACCTCAATGGCCCAACCGATGAGCGTACATGAGTTTTTCAACAGACTAGAAGACCTCATTGGTCCACCAGAAAAGCAGACCTCAGTGGTCGAGCATAGGACTGGTACTCTGTGGTCTCACAGACAATCTGGCCATAGTGTTCTGGAGATGAGCTGACCATAGTGGTCCAGTAAATGAGCATACCTTAGTGGTGTAGGTGATGAGCACACCTTAGTGGTCTAGCTGACGGGCCGACCACAGTGGTTTAGCAAACAAGCAGACCACAATGGTTAGTCATACGAGAAGACCTCAGTGTTCTAGTAGCCGAGAAGACCTCATAGGTCCAGAAACCCATCAAAACTCAGTGGTCATGAAGCCAAACAAATCTCAAGGTTCCAGCAGCGGAGTAGAACTTAGTGGTCAATAAGATGAAGAAACCTCAGTGACTCATCTAGGATGAGTCCATCGGTAGTAAAAGAGGAATCATCTTTATGACTGATAATCACACTTTGTATACATCATGTTATAGCTGGTGTGAGGTGTCTTTACAGTTTTGTCTTGTTGTGTGTACATTCATTGTGTTCATTTTTTTGGTTTGGGATTCTTATTGAGAAATGTGTTACTCACCCCTACAATGACATTGCCTACATGTGACATGTCTTGTGCTAGTGACCGACGCTTCGACAAGGACCTTGGTGGTCTGGGACTGTGTGGTGCCTAGTGAGATAGGACAGATGTGAATTACTTATATAGCCATTGTTAATAACCCTCAAACTAACATTCAGGTAGGGTATCCAGTAGATGGAGAATGATAGTTGTAATTTCATTTGTGTTTTTGGGCTTGTATTCTGGCCACATTGTACTTTTAGTTTGTATTGAACTCACATTAGTTTTCTTTGTGACAATTTTGGTTTACCTTGTGTTTAAATTATTTATTTTGAACATTGTGCATGTGCACAGGTTTATAATAAATGCCTTCAAATTTTTGAATATTCATACTCAGTTCTAGTCATCAAACCCTTGCCTATAGAAGGCGGGCTTGTGGTAGTCATGACATTGGTCCTAGGGGGAGAGTTGTTACACACTTTGTTTCACGAGTTAGTAGTATTTCGTACAAAAGAACAACGTTATCGTGTTTAAATGGTATATAATATAATAATTAAAGAGTGGTGAAAAATATTTCGTAATCCTGATAATATCATTAATATAACATATAAACAATACATCGATAATAATATCAATCCTTGGGAGGTTGTGATGGAAACTAAATAACAACACTTCACTAATTGGTAGTTAACCAAATACACCAGGGATGAATTCATAATCCATTTGATGATAGAAGAAAAGTATTTAAGTATTTAAATTAACAAAATAAAATATATGTCTATATGATATACTATTTTTGGTATATAATAATTTTTAATATTAATTTAATTAGGTGGAGGATAAAATAAATTATAATGGTAGGTTAACGATGTTAAATATTTTCAGGAAACATCATTTGTGTTGCACCATAATGCCTATTTGGTGAGATTATTAACCAAAATAACGATAATAAGATTATATTTTGGAATTATGGAAATATATTTTCCAGGTATTTTTTGAACTAATGGTTTTTTATGTGTGATGATGAGAGTATTGGCGGTGGTCTTTTACAAGTGAGTAGATTGGTAAACAAAAAATATTTGAAATATAAAAGGTGTACCCACAATTTCTACATGAAAAAGACTCAAAAATTATAAATAAATTATCCTATATTAGATAAGTTTGAAACAAGGTTTTATTATGGGTCTTTTATTTGTTTTGGGACTTTTTAACGCTTATCTTTTAGGTTGGACTCCTCGTAAAATCATTTTTACTTGAACTATAGTATATAAGTTTTACTATTTTAAAAATTCATTTTTGTAAAAAATTAAATTAAAATTATCAGGTTATTTATATTATGATTATTTAAAATATCTAATTTTTTTATAAATTATATTCACTCATGTTAAAATTTTTAATTTAAAATTAATATCGCAAATGTAATGGGAATGTGAGTTTCCAATGAATAAATACTCAGATGTTTAAAAAGTACTTCTATAAAAATTGATTATTAATATTTTCAAAATGTACAAATGTGTATTATTAGATACATAAATGAACTAATTTTAAAATTTCAATGATATTGAACCAATTTTTATGTTTCTAAAATAATTTAATTAAATGAAAATTTTGAACTAAAACAAGTATTTTTTCACTTTTAATTGACGAAATTATCTGCTACAAAATGAAAAAAAATTCACCCTAAGATAAATTTTACATGTTGAATTAAAAATTAAAAATAAGTTTCCAAATTAATTTTCTAAAATCGTAAAAAAATAGTTTTTAATTAAGTGCTCAATATGTGAAAAGCTCCTTCTAAAAAAAATACAATTTTTATGAATAAAAATTGATTTATTCTTATCTCTTATAGAAATCATAGAAGTTGGGAATAGAATAATTGAATATATAATATATAATTAAAATTAAAATCATGATCCAAAAATTGTTTTATAGTATATTAATGTCAACAATGCTTTTTTTTATTAAAAATAGTTTTCCATAAAAATGAGTTCCATTATTTTAATATAGTTTTTGTTGTAATTTCTTTTAAATCGGTCATAAAATAATATATTTTTAGTCTTGTTTAAATCATATATTTTCTGAATTTAATTAATTATATTCATAAATTATAGTCTAATAGTTTAAGGATAAGTATTAGATTAAATAATAATTGTTTTATAGTATGTCATGTTACTTTTAAACTCGGTGATGTGCGTAAAAAATATTTAAATGATTAAATTCATTTAAAAAGGTTATTTCAACAAATATTGCTGAGTTACATTATACCCCCTTAAATAAACTACATACATGAAATTTGAACTCGTTCTCGTTAATAATTGGTTTTTAATTTTGAAATACCATTGTTGGAAAACCAAATCTAAAATGACTTAATAAATCTTCCTATCGAAATAAGAGAAAGGAATGTGAGAATATATTATAAAATAACACATTCATGGTTTTAATGTACTGTGACATATGTGGGTTGTGAAAACATAGAAATATGAGATAAAAGTAACATTAAATTACAAATGGAGAGTTATATACTACATTTTTAGGTGAAAGTTATTGACCACAAATCAATAAACGAAATTGGTGTGAAAACATTGATTGATATCATCAAAAATGTATTATAATAGGAAAACAATTTTTAAATATCCTTTTGTTAATTCTCGGGGATTTATTATGAGAATATATACATAATTTTTTGATTCGACATCATAATTAAAATCTCACCGTTTGGTTGTACCATGATAAATTTCTACTTTAAATTTAACCTTAAGTGTTGAAATTTTCATTTTTGAAGAACTAAATATGATCCATAGAATAATTATAAATCATTAATTTTTTTCTCTAGTCATAATAAAAAGTAGTGTGGTTAAAAAATTTTATTCATAAATCATCATATGGTGAAATATTACAGAAATCTCTAAACCGTACCCCGAAATTAAAAATAATCAATTCGCTAAATTGTTAACCTTATAAAACATCAGAAATTAAAAATTTATATTTAAGGACCCTAAATTTTTTAGAATTAATACGAAAATTATCATAAATTACCTCATTATTGTTATATTCCAAATATGTAAATTCCTTAGTCATATATTTTCTTGAAACATGGTAATACCATAAATTACCATAAAAGCATAATGAAAAGATACATACTTCTTTTTACCTGAATTAGTCCATATATTATTGAATATAATCCATAAATCCAATAATGTTCGAAACTCCTTCAATGTTAACATAATCCACTTTTACAGATATGATAAATTAATTCCAAGTTCATTAATACTATACAATTTACTTTATTCATTTCAGTTATCTTATTATCTAAACTAAACACTATTTTCCGAACACTAAGAACCAATTAAGGGGTATCTTCCCTTAATAAAAATATATCATTGTAATTAAATAAATTTTCTAGATTATTATTGATATTCTACTTATTTTTTAAAATCCTTACCAAAAATTATACATAATAATACCTGTATATTTCATTATTCACATAACATAATTATTGATTCTAATACATAAACACATTAATCATACTACTTCTGTATCAATCCCTTTAATTTAATTCATAATATTATTCACAAATAACTATTTACTACAATATTAAATATAAACCATATATTAACACTAATCAAACTCCAATTAAACATGCTTCTCATGTTTAAGATATTAAATACTGTAACAATAGACTGTACCTTTCATTATTCATTATTAGTCTCCTCATTGTCAGAAATATAACCATTACTCCTTCAACCTAAATGATTCTCATCATGGTCTTTCCCATTGGTAATAAATTTTCATAATTCCAATACATTATACATCTGAAACATTAAATGACCGATGATATCTTCAGGATACCATTATTCTAATGCATAATAATAACTGGACTTTTCAATTTTTCCCTACAAATATATTTTAATTATTTTACACAATCAAAACTTCTTTTAATTCATCAAATACATCCAAAAGGTTACTTCTCCCTACATCCGGGTCATATATAAAATTTAATTAATTTTCTTTTACAGTCTCCAAAACATGAACTCTCAATAAATTCTATCATTATCATATTTTGTGAGTTTGAGAGTTGTTATTCGTGTCTGTTTTTAATCATAGATAATAAAAGATAATTTTGAATAATAATAATATAATTCTCTATAGTTTTATTCCCATTTAATTTCAAATCAACACATTATCTATCATAGTCAACATTAATCTAGTTCCTTCTACTACATACCATTCAATAAAACCAAAAAGAATAGTTCGCATAATAATTATCTTAGTGGTTAACTATATAATAAATAAAAATCAATTATCAGATGTCAAAATCAAGCCACCTTCTTTTTAATATATGAAACCTATGGTTTAAATTATATAATTAATTTTCCTTCTTTTAAAAAATCATGTCGGTTTGTAAATAGTTTATGAATTTTTAAATAATATCCGTAAGGAGAATCAAAATATGTGTGATGTAAGACTTCTAATCTTTTGTTAGTTGAAGATCTATTCCAAATCAATGTGTCGTTTTTATTTTTACTAACCCTAGGTACCTTTTTACTAGATCTACATCAACATGTAGTATCTACACAAGGATGTAATTTAATATAAACAACTTTCTCTATCCATTCCCAAAATTATAGGATAATTTTTTATACTTTGAATCATCCATGGAATAATACATAGAAACATCACTAGACATATCTGAATAAATATCTCTAGGAATCATTTTAAAGTATTAACATTTTAGTTTTTAAATGTTTAGTATGTTGTTCCTATAACCAAATCCTTTCATTCATAAATATTAAATTTAATTATATTATATTGAGAAAAATTAGCATAGAGGCACTTATATTGAGAAAAAAAATGGCACACAAGACTGAATGAGGGAATTATATATTTTTTCAGAACAAAAAGAGGGACCATGTTTTAAGGAACAATGGTAATATAGATGATCATTTCTTCCAAGACCACATTTTTTGTAAAACCATCTATAATGAAATTTATCCATTTATCTTCCCATTTCCATGATTGCATATTTTGACCCACCCATATTACATAAACCGCAATGGTCAAGTCACAATCAAAACATATATTGTTCTATTTTCATTTGGAAATGATGTCCACCACTCAGATAAAGGCCATCATTTCAACTTCCAATGAAGTAGCCTGCCTTCAAGGACTATAATTACACTCCACCTAATCCCCGTGATGGTCCCTAAAAATTACCCTGATGCCTGATGGACCCATATTTCCCCTAGATTCCCCATTAGTGTTGCATTTTAACCATCCACTAATGGGGATAGACCAAAAAACCTCCATCATTCCATAATTGAGGTCTTGCATTGTTCACTGATCATAGTGTTAGAATATTTAATGGCCACAAAAGTGATGTTAACTACAGTTGTTTCAAGGAACCTTTCATGGAGGTGTACATTATTTTTGTAACCCTTCCAGACAACATATAACACTAAAACACATGCCACTTGCAGTAGGGAATGGAGCTACATGGATTTCTAGATTCGTAATCGAGAATGCATAGCATGCAGTACAAAGCTAGTGTTGTGAGGATCTCACTCCAAGATTCTGAGAACCACTTTCTATAGAGAAGAAGTAGAGTTGAAATACAAGAACAAATTGGAAAAATCATCACGATGTTGATGACATAAATCACATCTCATGCATAGGGAAATCCTAAACCTTTAAATTTTATCATCCACTGATATTTATTTCTGAAAGAGACTCTAAATAAGTGATTGCATTTTATTATATGAATATTGAATTAAAATCATAAACATGGTCTGATGTATCGTAATAATTTAATTTATTTGGATATATGAAACACTATATTCTTATTTCGTGAATGATATTCAATATCTCTGACAAATATATTCAGACATTGTACACCTCTTTATCTCGAATGGGACGAAGGCCTTCATTTTTATTGATTATTGATAACCCCCCCCCCCAATTCAAGAGAGGTGGTTGAACCCTGACAAGGCATGTAGTCTAAGAGATTACATATCCCGTAGTCTTAAGAGATTACCAAACCTGATGATCATAGGGAATTCAAACACACTATCTACAAGGAACTTCCCCTCCCCATTATTTTCAGCGTGATAGTAGCTCTTCAACATCGCATGGATGTCTATATAGGCTTCAAATGCAAGAAAAAACTAGTTTTTATGACATATCCATACCCTCTCAATATGAAAAATTCATTTGGTTATTCACAAGGGAGTGTAATTTCTTTAAATCCCCCTCTGTGGTTTACCCTTTTTCTATAGAATCTATCCGGTGAAACAGCACTGAAAATGTGTCCCTAAGGCCTTGAGGTGGCCTGAAGGCCATAATGGTGGGATGAAATCCTTATGTCCCCGAATTCATGGGTGGCCCAAAGGCCTTAAGAACTCCATTCCCAAACCGGTGGCCAAGGTGAATAGTTCTTGCTACTATAGTTCCGAACCGTACCTGCAACAATAACTGTTATAGTCTCTACTATAGTAACCACACAATGCTGCTATAGATAAGGAATTATGCAACTACCTAGTTTCGAACTTGGGTCTCATGGATAAACTTATGGAGTCCTCACCAACTAGGCTAAGTCTCAAGGGATGTACACCTCTTTTGAATACCCTAATAAAACCATTACTTATCACCTATGGAAGTAAACATAATAATGTGTGAGCATAGATACTTGGTAAGGGTAATAATTTGAGATATCAATCAATGATTATATAAAATCACAAGACAATAAAAAGTGTATCGGATCATGAAAAATACTTATGATGTTAATAAAAAACAATTCATAGAAAAAAACATGAGTCATTGCATAAAACATTGTAATTTTCAAAAACATGTGGCATAAGAGTGAGAAAAAATCATAAGATAATCATGAACCATAATCTCATTACGTAAAAGTATAGAAAATTCATTAATATAGAAAACCATTGAATATTTCACAGTTAACTATCAAGACCGTCAATATTATGGATTCATATTTATCACCTCTTTCCCATTGTGGATTAGGATACAACTATTTCAAATAAGGAAATAGGACTCACATGTTTCTCGAAGTGGATCATGACCGTCATCATCATACCCCTGGTTATATGATGAGATGTAATTCATTAACCAATGAGTTGGATGGATATTTATTCCCCAAACATTATATATTGAATATCATACATATGTGTTCCATAAGATCAGGAAACATTTATCATATCAAGACCCATTATTTGAAATGGGATTCATAAACATTTTGATCATAACATAACCTGAAAAAAATGAAATAGGTTTCATAATCATTTCATTATTTCATCAAATCATAACACATGGAAATTTTTTTTGTTCATTATAATTTTATCTTGGTATAACACATGTAAAAGAAATGGGTTTCATAAAAATATTGTAACCATAAACATTAACCATTCAATGAAATAATAACAATATCCTCATATCACAACCCCATTAAATCAAATTCAAATAATATAATTTCATCTAAAATGTAAAATGATTTTAAAATGTCATATAGAGAATTTAATAAGGAAATAAATATTCATTAAAAACAATTTTTAAAAATAAGAACCCATATAAAATTAAATACATATCACCAAAAAATAATTGTTCAAAGTTATAAAAAAGCATTAAAAATTATTTAAAAAATTTCATGAGGATAATATCATATTGGATTCAAAAAATAATTTAAAAAATAAAAATATTTTCAATATAATTTTCATTGAAAATAACCATGAATACATATAATGAAATTTTCAATGAAAATAATTTTCATAATGGTGAAAATTTCATTCATGTCATGTACATTAAAACAAATTTTCCTTTCAGATTTTCAATGAAATCTGAAGATGAATTATTTAGAAAATGACATGATGATTCCTTTAAAACATTGTGTAACATAGATAAAAATGGGTAATTTTTTTTTATAAATAATAAGTAGTTTTTAAAATTAATTTTGAAAACTATTTTTCAAAACATTATTTTGAAAGAATGATGATATTCTACCAAATATGAGAAATAAATATGATTTATCGTAAAAATATTATTTTGAAATTTTTGTTACATAATTGGAGGATAAATAAGACAAAATAAGTATTCCACATATATTACTATATTATAAGGAAATATATGAGTTTATTGAGAGATATATTTACCGAATTCATCATTGGAAGCATAAACAAGATCAATCCGGATAAACGATGATATTTTAACATAAAACCCTTGAATATTATTTAATATTGATTCATAAACCCCATAAAATATTAATATTAAGTGAAACATTTATTATTATGAGAAAAAACAATATCAGGATATTAAATATCATTGGATATTTTTATAAATGAAATAATAGAAAACTGGTGCATAATATAACATATGTATCAAATAATGAATATTGAAGAAAAAAACTACCGTTTTGTAAAATTTTTAATCATGTAACCCATTAAAGGGAGTTCTATAAATGTATATCTAAATCCTAATAATTTCCAACATATGAATAATTAAATACATTAATGGGCATTATAAATACCAAAAAAATAATCAAGTGGTGAATATGGCATGTGTCTTATAGAAGTAAAAAATGAGACGAGAACCCCATAACATATGTCTCGATTTACTTTATACATGTTAGAACCCCCATTATAATAAATATAATAGAATTTTGAATATATTAAATTACCATAAATATATATACCATACCATATATTAATTACTAATGATTTTTTATTAAATTATTATTAATAATTCCATGTTATGGTCATGTATCAAACAATATCTGATTTTTTTCATGTATGTTTTGATTTGTTATTTTTGGTAGAATTAATTTTATCATGGTTACATAATATATAAAATATTAACCATGTTATATATATCTTATATTTTCAGTATACATTAATTTATAATGTCCTATAAATGTTTTTTATAGAAAATGAAATACATCGTTCATAGAGGTGGTAGATTGTATATAAGCATTAATGTTTTTTTAAAAAATTCCTAAATCAAATTAAGATATAATTTTTACTAATATATTACCTTTAAATAATAATTTTAATTTAATTTACGTCACATTTTTTCATTCAATAAATCATTATAAGCTTCCCTTGGAAGAGTGAATAAATAACATCACTTCGTGAGGTCATAGTACGTTATAAACACGAACAATGTTATCATTTCCTTATGGTACATAAGGGAAGAAAGAAAATATGTAATCTTGATTTTAAAACCATAATAATATAAAATATTTATTATATAAACTATTATTCCCTCATTATATCTATCAGTGTGATCTTTTAATCGAAACTAAATGACGTCAGTTCACGAGACGGTAGTTTTCCATTCATAGATATGATGGTTTCATAACCAACATGATGGAAGACAAGAAGAATTTAGATTATTCCATAATCATAATAACTCAGCAGTATATATAGGATAAGTTTTTTATATAAACATGTTTTAATAATAATTTAAGGTGGTTGGGAATGAAATAAAACATTAGACGTGAATTGAGACATTACAACTTCTTCAGACAACTTATTTTGGATTACATTAAAAAAATTATGAGGTTATATTCCTAAACAAAATAGGGATTCTTGGATTTCAAGAGGGAATTAAGGAAGTAATTTAGATATTTCTTCACTGAAGTAATGGATTTAGGATGTTTGAAGTGGAGAGGATAGGTGGTGTCCATTTATAATTGAGGTTATTGTAACACTTGTAATTACATAAAGAAAAAGGTGTACCAAATTTTCCAAATACGAATATGCTCAAGAAAGGTGTAATTAGCAATCCATGGATATGGTAGGGTCATTATAGTTACATAATTTTGATATTGGACATTTTTATGTCATTTATTTTCCCTTGTCATTTTACTTTAATGACTAGTAAACTAATTTTCACATTAATAGCGGAAAATAATTTGTCCTAATTTTAATATACCTTATAGGAATATTTAGAATTTTATTAATAGAAAATATAAAATATACTTATTCAAAATATGTATTCAATATTTCTAAATTCAATTTACACAATTGTAAATATTTAATTTCAAATTATTCCCATATAGGCGATGAGAAATATCAACACACACACACATCACTATCATGGGAGGCATTGCCTATGTACCCGTACAAATGAAAATATATATAGGCCCACGAAATGATTAAATGTAATCACAAATGAAAAAATAATGCATACATAAATTAATATCCCACAACTAGAGTATTATAGGATTTTAATAAATTATACATTTGAAATTACAACCCCACCAAAAATAGTTGATAATCGCAGTCCAACCTAAATGCAAAGGTATTGGGATTACATCCTGAAAGACATAGAAAGGAACCTCATACTTTTTGGTGTCAATAAGAACCATATTTCCCTGGTCTTCCTTGGACTCTGTCGAAATGTCGATCATCTTCACAAGACATGACACGTGCGAAAACATTTGGTGCATGGGTGTGTATAACAATACATAGTAAAAACACCCTGAACCACAAATCATATAATAAAGGAAATATAGTTAGAACTAAAAAAATAATATTTCTAAAACACATATAAAAAAATATTCAAATAAACTCAATAAATACACAAAGTCTTTGAGTATTCTGCAACCATAGAAGACCAAGCATATGATTCTAGCTCGAAGATTCCATGAAGCAATAATTTGGCAGAACAAACTATTGAGTTTGATAGAATTGATGTCATCCATCCAAGAGGTACTTATCTTTGGGTATCTTCAACTGAAAGATATTATGACAGATCTAAAGACAAAACGATACATAGATGAGGATCATTTCCATGGCCGTTATATGATGCTAATAACTCAACTTATATTAACCGTCTATGTAAAAGATGAATACCCAGTAAAATTGGTCATGATGATACCATGTAATCTACCTAGAGAAAAAATATGAATATAGGATCTCTCTCTAATCCTCTCAAAGGGATTCCAATGACTATATTCAAGATGTCCTGTTGAAGGTATCATAGTCCTTATTGTAAGAAAAAATATATACCTACCATTATGTAATTAATAAGGGAAATTAAACCTAAGGAAACGTGTCCAAGATATGGATTAAAAGAGATATAATCCATGTATGAAATAGTACATGATGTGTATTAGGGTCACACAATGTTTCCCTTGACCTTAGGTTCTTCCTATTTAAATGGATCATATCATTTAAATTTTTCTTGCATAGTTCTACATGGCATGTAGACTAACAGTGTAGTCTACCCATGTATAAGTACATGGATTCATCCTTTGTACCCATGTCTATGTACAAGTAAATGGCTTAGCCCATGTACTTGTTACAACCTATGTTGTGTGGGAGAGTACACGCCATATAGGACGGTTGTGTACTCCTCCCATAAATGTGTAATTCTTAAGAACACGCAAAGGTCGCATGGGTGGAACCACACACCATGTAGACATATCCACACATCGTGTGATACCTTCTCATTGCACATAAACCTAGATGTCACCAAGGGGGGCCATATACTATATAATCCCATATTACAAGCCATGTGAATCATGATTTTCAATAATCCCATATATATTGTTTGTTCGATCCAGTGCATATGACTATTGATCTAGTGATCGATTCACAAAAAAAAAAAGAATATCTGAGCGTGTCCAAGCTGTGACATTATAAAAAAAAGTTTTCCATCATCAGATCTACCTGTAAAATAGTTGAAATCATCGTGGTACATTTCATGACAAAGAAAGCGAATTCAGGTATCCAACATCGTCTAAGTACCTCAATCTCCATTTCTACACCACATATGTGTTCTGTCAATCCTAGATATATAATATTGGATCATTACACCAATAATCAGGTTTGAAATGATCAATTTTTATGGATGTGTCAAGTCATGGGAAAAACGATGAACGCCTTCAATCAATGATGAATCGAGGGAGAAAATCATAAGTACCAATCGGAGGAACAAACCTCAATCAATTTTAATGTCATTATAAATATTTATCTATTATAATGACCATGTAATAAACTAATAATAACAAATATTAAACTCCAATAAAAACCCTACATATATTATATCATCTCGCAATATACATGATCTGTGAATAAATCCGTTCATCGATTTATTCATGTTTATCAATGAAATAAATAACAGGGAATGAAAAAATTAAAACACATTACCTACATAGATTTGGAACACATGATGATGAATAATTAGGTTTTTATGAATTCGTCAGTGAGATCCTTCAAAATTGATGGGTTTAGATCATCCTTCCACTATTGACCATCTTTCTCTTGATTGGATTCTCTATATCTCACTCTGAAGATTCTGTAGTGTCTCTATGGTTATCCGTCAATCCCTTGGATTTCCCTATAATATTCTATCTAAATATGAGTAAACTGGTACATTAGAAATAATGAAATAAAATATTTTATTTTAATTATGTTATTCACTTATGTGCTCGTGGTGGTTTTTCCACGAACAACCCATGTAGACTAATGTTTAGTAATTCCTTGGGTAAAGATGATATTAAAAGTTCAACGGTGCCCTCAGATTTCTGATCTGGGAAACCATTTTGATGTTATTCCACTTTTTCAAGAAATATTCATGCGTTTGATGTTTTATATATTTTATATATTTCAAATATTTATTTCAGGCACATGGGGCCTTTGAATCATTCGTCCTCTCAACACCTGGTCGAGAAAATTAATCTATATAATATCACTAAATAATACATGTAATATATGAGTCATTATAAGATCGAACTATCATGATGTAATTTATTTATGGAGGTGATAATTTAACACATAGATATTCTTAATAGAGATCACAATATTTGGTAGCCTATGCGGCTTGTAACACTAAGACTAAATAACCAACAAAATATATTTTATTAAATTTAATCTATTTGTGATCTTATGGAACACACAACCCGATGTTTAAATGAACACTAATATAGTATACAAGTACAAAATAGGCATAAAATAGGAGTGAATGAACAGTAATAATGATATTTTGAAAATTATTGTAAACATTTGATTAAAATTAATATAAGAATCAACCAAAATAAAAGGAAGCGGCTTTTAAAAAGAATTGTTAATTCTAAAGACATGATTAATTTTATTTTGTCCTTATAATATAAAATGAATTTTCACCAGATAAAGAATAATAATTTTATAAAATGAAGATAAATTTGTAAATAATAATTTCTAAATTATATGATAGTTAATATTTGGGAATTTTTTTAAAAAAAATTCTTATTTTAATTAATAGTGAAATTTATTGATTTTTTTTTAAAACTAACAGTTCATTTAAATATTCAATAAGGTTAAATTAAGTTATAAAATGATTATATTGTAAATATAATTCATTTATATAACCATTTAACAAATTTTGGTCCTTTTAATTCTTTTAATATTGGATATTTATATTATGAATACAATACATAGTAGAATTTTCTTATTGAAAGATGACATTTTTGTTGGATTTGTGGGTATAATATAAAATTAGATTTTTTTATAATGGGAATTGAAATTAGAATAATGAATTGAAAATTAATAATCATAATGAATTTTATTATATAAAATGATCATAATAATTTTTGGCTCATATAATTATTATATGAATTTAAAATTAATTATCTGGGTTAAGGAAAAAACTGTTTTACAAGGTGTTAAACTAAAATATCTGAGTGTTCAAATAACATAAAAACGTGTGAAATTATTAATTTATTGTGTTATGTCGGAATTATATCTCCAAAATAAGAATATAGGTTTATTTTGATACATTTTTAATGGTAATTACTTTATTTGTTTGGATAAATTTTTGAAATTTCAAAATAATTTTGAAGATGGTTCCCTTTCGCAGCTTATAAAATGTAACTCACTCCATCCTGTATCGAAAGATCTCAAAAAAATTATAAAATAAAACCCAAAACAATACCTAAAAATAATTATACACATTCTAGTGGATATGTTATTCCTAAAATACCATCCCTAGGGTCCTTATTAAGAGATTCAAAGAAGGTTTCTCTAAGATTAGGAAATCATTTTAATGAATATCATTATTTTTTATGCATTTTTCACCTTAAATTATTTAATGAAACTAAGAATATAATGACACTATTACCTCCCATATACTATGATAATATTATTTTTATGAAATAATATTTATTCGTCTACTACTCTATTAAATGGTAAATGAGATAGTTCATCATTTGTAAGATTCACTACAACCTTGTGAAAGAATGTAAATTATTTTACATCAGAACATTTCAATGATGGATATAATAATTAAATTAATATATTTATATTATATTTATGAAATTATAATACTTATATATTTTTAATATCACATATACCTTATTACATTCCACTCTTTTTAAAATAAGACTACACCACTAATGTGAGTGGCAAACTACTATCTCACAAAGCTATGTGATTTGTTTTTCCATTACGATTTAAATGTATAATAATAAGGATACATTTAATGGATATATTTGATATATATTAAATTATTTTGATTCATTAGAATTAATATATCACCAACTTATATACCCTTGAACCCATTAAAGATATGATAACATCACATGTGCGTACGTATGACCCACAATCATCATAAAGTGATGTGATCCACACTACATTTTCAAATATAAAAAATTATTATAATAATATATATAATGAAGAAATATATATCAATAACACTAATATAGTTATGGATATTATTGATCTATATAATACTCCAAGGAACATGATAATTCATGATAAAAGATTCATGATAAAATAGGAAAATTAACACACAAAACAATCAAAACAATGAAAGATTATTATCAAATGGGTCATAGTATTATATAAAAGGATCATATATCATATTATGAATATTAAAATATCTATTTTATAATATAATAACATTTTTTAAACCACTGTACATGAGGTTATATGATGTTCATCCAAAATTATGTGTTAGGTAAGAGGTTCTGTCTCAAATTTCCTTTATTGTGACATATTTTAATGTCATGCACCTTGTTTATTTTATACATTGTATTTAATTCACCTTCTATATGTAAAATCGTGACTATTTCATAAATCATGTTATTCTGAGTTTCAGATTCAATTATTTCATCCATGTGGATTTTAATTAAAAATTACCAAATGGCAATGAATTTAATAACTCAATTTCTTTTCGTTGGTGTATATTACTTATTCGTTTGAATTGATAATATTAGTTAATCTATTTAATGAATAAAAAATATAATATTCTCTATTTATAATTGAATTATGTGTATTTAAATTTTATACACATAATTGATTCATTGATTAATTCATACATCAATGTTATAATATTTATATTGGTTTATTTCACAACATCATATTAATCAGGATTTTTATGATATAATTTCAATTAAAAGAAATTATTTGATCACTAGATAATTATAGAAATTAATTTTATTTCTATAGACATTCATGATAATTTAAAGTAACATTTAAATTTTTTTAAATATTTTCTACATATAATTATTGGTAATTGTTTTAATGAAAATTTTACTTTATTTATCATTATAGTCAAAAATCTATTTTCATTCAAATACATGTTTTTAAAAAATGTTTTAAAATATTATTTAACATTATATGAATCATTTATTAATGAAAATATTTCCCATTATGACTTTAAAAAAATTCTTTTACATATATCTTCTTCTCACTTTCCAAATTTGAAGATTTACACCCTTTTTAGAACAGTGTGAAACGAATTTTTTAACTTATATAGAATTTATGGAATTTACTGACATCATGAAATGTTATTTAATTGAAGCTTCAATTAAATTTAAAAAAAATTCAAAGAATATTTTTTTTAATATTATGAAAATTTTATGTTTTATAAATTAATTTTCAAAGGTAAAATGATATTATCTTTAATTAATTTTTAATGATCATTTTATGAAATTTCTATTCATCAATGACAACTACCATTTATTTCCTATATATTAAACTGATGATTTTTTTTTTGGATAATACCATTCATGCACCACTCGATGGTATATAATCATTTTTAATAATAAAATTATTGAAATTCACATTATTAATTCATTTTTCTAGTCATTAACCTTCCATTGAAATAAATACATTCTTGTTATCATTGGACATTGGATTTCCCATAAATATCCATAGTGTTTACAATGGAAATTCTTATTTTTTAAACCATATAGCATTTATATAAAATTATTTTTACTTTTAATGTTATTGGATTGACTAAGGGAAATATTCATAATCTATATACTTTATTCAAGTAGGATATTTAATCATATGTCATATTGTTCTGAAATTAATTGGATTATTTAATATATAAGACATTATTTTGACATACAAATATTGGTGGGTCACATTTTATGTGAACCCCTCAATGAATTTGTCGTCTTATGAGATGAATCAGTTGGATAACATTAGTTAATTGGGTTTTTAGTGTATTCCTACCGATCGGTTTTAAACTGTCTTCAGAATGATATTTATAGGAAAGGCATAATGATGTCTGACATCATAACGTCTAATAATATAAAATTTATGTTATTAATAATTTATTATTGTTATTAATTTTATTTTTTCAATGATATTATATCTATATTAATTCTTATACTCTTTTAATCAATTCAATGGGGTATATATTCAGTCATATACTATTCAATATTCATTATGCGAGTCAAATTATTAAAATGGAATATGTGCTTATTTAATTATCTTTTTTTTCTTATGATTTTTTATTCATGATAAATTTCACATTACATAAACCTTAATATGAATTGTATATCACCCTTATTTTTTCATTTCTAAGGTTTTTGTGAAGTGTACTATGAATGATATTAAATGTTATCATAGAATTTGTATTGATATTCTTGAAAAAAAATTATATTTTAAATTATTTTTTGAAATGTAATATGGGAATCGATTATGTATCTAGTATACCAAGAATAAATAAATATTTAGTCCATAATGTTTTTATGACCATTATCTTACTATAATATAATAAATCAGTCATGAAATCCATGCTATGGGGGTCAGGTTTTCAACACACTTATTTACTATAAGGTACTGTGAGCATTGGTTCACTGACCAAACTTCTTTTCAACTCATTGAAAAATTCATGACATTTATATGTATAGTAGATTTTGGATCCCCAGCACGTCATGTTGGTTATTTTTTTAGTATTCTATGATTATTATCTCAAAAATCATTGTTTTAATCTATCTAACCAACGAAATAATTGAAATCGATCCCCATAGTTGAGATGGGACATTACTTAATAAGTATCATCTTTGAAGGATCTTCTGAAATACCATCACATGAGATTATATTCCACAATAATTTAAATTTATTTAGCCATAATATAAAATATCAAAATTTTGTATACAAATTAACCTTCCCCATGGCCTTTAACACCATCCTGAAATTATATGTATTTTATTAATTATTCATGTAATATATAATAATCTCATTAATAAAGACTCTCAAAAATGATTTATGAAATTTATAATTAATTTATTCATTAAATATATCAATATATAAGAGAAATTAGTAAATCCAAATGAAATTACTATAAATTCATAATGATCATACCTCATATAGATGGTTGTATTGGGTGTATCTTCATTCTTAATCCACAATTAATGATATAAATAAAGATGATAAATCATAGAAAAATGTTGATCATGGTATAGTTGATCAAAAAATTCATAAATATGGGGTATATGATATTTATTTTTTATAGTGATATTGTTATGTTATTGATAATGAATTAAAAAGATGTGATGATCCATATTTCTTATTAACAAATCAATAGATTCACCCTATTATGACACACAAGGGTGTGTGAATACCTTATCAATATTCCCTTGGAATTACTTCTCTAATTCATGAAACTCAATTTGTTCCATTACATATAGATTATACAAAATTGATTATGCACTGGGATTTATTTATATTGAAATCCCAATAGAATGATATTGGGGAAGACTGACTATGTCCTCATGAAATACATCATTACATTTCAAATAATAATAATATCTTCAATGTTGAGTGTCATACCTACCATTTGAGATAAATATACCCCATGAATATGTTTTAAACCCCATTAAATGAAATTACATTCCCTTTTCTATTTACTGTCATCCTTACACCAAAAGAATATCATAATTATAATTGAAAAAAAAATTTGACTACACTACCAATTAAATTGATATGTCATCTATTTAAAGATATATAATAAATGATAAAAACAAAATTAAATTTCACTAAAGGAATAATAATAAAAAATTTATAGTGTACATTCCTAAAACCCAAAATATTACATCTAAAACTATAGAGTGGAGGATAAATGTGCCTAAGCCTTCATGATACACAATACAAATTGAAATAACAAAAACGTATCCATCATCTAGGTGTTTGACCTCAGATTTTGGAGTTATCTATGAGAATTGGCATGTTATAAATAAAACAGTGAACTATATGTGGTCCCTTAGGATGAACTTCTTTCCCATATATTAAACTTTATATTTTCCATCAATAACTAATATCTCCTTGAAATTCATATCCACACAAAAAATATATATTCCTATTCCATTATTACATTTCCCAAGTTAATTAATCCCACAATATTGGTATGTAGAAAGATGAATATGATTCCTTACATTGTTTTTATCACACGAAATTCCTGAAATTTCGTTTTTTCCATATTTTTTCTATTTAAATATTTATTTAGGTTCTTGTTTTTTATTTTTATATTGAAATATCTGGTTATAAATACTCAAAATTATTCAAATTATAGCTCTGATTGCATTTTATATTTCATGAAAATAGTCATTTTATTGTGTTTTACATTCATTTTTTTCAAGGTAATTTATAGTCATGACCATTGACTAAAAGAAATGTCCATTCTATGAGTATCGAAAAATTATTTACAGTAAAAAATGTTATGATTCTAAAAATAATTCTTATCAATTCCTATATTATGAAACCTTATCTCTACCCATATCATTTTATGTCCATATCATATCATTATATATTATCATATGTTGTCATAGATTCATTCCTCTGATTATTTATAATGATTAATAACGAGAATTTTATTTAACCAAAGTATATTCCTTGGAAGTGACTATCATGAAATGTATTCTTCATCCCCCTCACCATGAACCCTATGATGATTAATTTGATAATAAACCTTCCTTTTTTATGGTGCTTACCCACAAATTCATATTTCATATAACCACATCCACTCTTTAGTGTTCATATATGGATAACATAATGATGTAACAATATAATCTTCATTTTTTCAAATACATCAGTATATTTTCTTATACATAGACATATACCTATTTTTTTACTAACATTTTATAATCATAATATATTGAAATAAATAAATCATACACTGATATCAATTGACATGACCCATGAATTACATATATAAATATTATATGAATTTAGATTAATAATCAATTTAATTCGTAACAATACATGCCCATGAATTGTAATGTAATATTTTATTTCGGGGCTAGATATATAATCCTCTTAATTTATAAAATATCTTCAAAATAAAACATAAATTGAATATCAAAATATCCAAATATTTATACATACCCTACGTAATGTGTTTCTTCATAACATGTTGAAAATAAACCTAATAAGGGATGAGATCAAATGTCTTTTATGGTTAAACATAGTAGATATCAATAAATAATCATACAAGAATATAATATATGGATAATGGTATGATAATATGATTATAAAAATTTATATTAATATAAAATCAGTCAAAAATATTCAATCCTGGATCATGGACTAATTATTTTTTATAACAACAGTCATAAGCCATAAGAGTTAAGAATCATCAATAATCAATAATGTTCCCTGATAACATATCATAATAATAATAAACATGTTTATTCAATAAACATAAGAATATAAAATAATTTATTTAGTCATGTACCACGTCCATGTCTATCATAATATATTGGGTTCAATCCCCAATCAATAAATTCATTAACCATGGTTCACTCCCAAGACTATCATATTGGATAAGGTACCTTACTAAAAAAGGTTCACACTCCAATCGAGTCCATATTATTACATGATTTATCAATATTTACCAAATGAATTTGAGGGAAATTTACATGTCGAACCAACCATCATATAATCAAAATCATACATATATGAGACACAAGATCGTAAAATAATTCATTATTTCATCATATCATATCCCATGAAATGTTATCAAGTTCACGAAACATTTTGTTATTTCATCATATAAAAACACATGGAATGGAAAAGAGTCAAATATAATAATCCTTAAATAATTTTCATTATACAATATATAGAGAAATAAAGTGCATGATGTAATATGAAATTTTTCCCAATGAAGCATAATAATCCATAACTGATGTGGATATTGATGATAAATAATTTTTAAAAGTATTTGTACATTTCATTTAAAATATGGAAAATAACCTTTCCTCTTGGTACCTTTAGAAACAAAAAAAAATTCCAGAATAATAGGATATTAATTTTATTTGAAAATGACTATTAAAAATGTAAATTATTCATCAAATATGTAAATATTATTTAGATTATAAATATATGTTAATTTCTTATACATTAAAAGAGAACATTATTTTATCATTTGGGTAAGAATGTAAAAGAAGGAATATTTGAATAAAAACATAAAAAATACCAATTAATAAAAAATATATAAATTATATTTTAGGGAAAATTTAATTAGTTTTAAATATATTCATTTATATATATAATCATCCATATTATAATAGGAAGAGCATAGACAATGGAAAAGTTCAATGTCCAAAGAGGAAATATATTTCGATTTCTTAAAAATATTTTCTCAAACAATTTTAGAACCAAAGAGACTATGATTTTAATATTACATGAAAATTAAAGGAATTTTAAGAGGAGAATAAAATATGTGGGTTGTAATATATATTATCCATATAATTTACTAGAAATAAAATCTAAAAAAAAAACCTCAAAAAATGATATTATAACTTACAGCCTTACCTCAAGTCCCTCCATTCTTCATATGTATTAATCAAAAAAAATATAATAAATATATATTTATTATTAATATATTATATATAAAAATTCATTCATTATTTATTGGGTATCGAATTTTTATAAGTGACAATTATATTTTTATTATCATATGTTCATTAAAATGAACATTTAGATAAAAACTAAATCTCATATCCATGCATGTTTATGTTTAATGGTTCCAGTCCATAAATATTTTCAATGGTTTCATTATATCCATAATTATAATAAATTAAAATTTTTCATATTTATTCATTATAAACACTTTTATAAACATTCATTTTTTTGTGATGAAAATTTAACTACATCACTTCCTGAAGGTGGTAGTGCACACAAAAGCTTGAGTGATGTTTTCACATTTTTATGGATGGAAAAAAAATATTTGAATATAATTTTTATACTTTATAGAGTTGTAATTATATCATATATATTCATTAAACAAATCATTATGACAAAATATGGAAATATAAATTAATAAATGGATCATTATGCCTTGTAGATGTGTTAGTTTTCACATACACACGAGCGATGTTATGATTTCCGAATAATGTGAGGGAGAGAGAAAAAGGATGTATAATTAACATAAAAATATACATATAGTTAATATACAAATAAAATCACGATTTTATATTCATAGAACATTTTGAGGAGGTTTAAGTAGAAAAAACATGAAAATCATTAGCAAGAACATGTACCTCTCCTTCGAGTATCCTTTTTTCAAGTAAAACATAACGATTATTGGATGGGTATATTAGGAATATCATAATATCATGGTCAATGATAAGGATGTGGGAGATTATTTTCATTGATATTTGAATATATAAATGGTTCCTGTAGGGTAGATATGATATGGGGGAAGGTTTTCTTTTATCGATGAGGGGAGTGGAAATCATTTAAATACATAAATCTTTATTTTATAACAAATGCCTTAACAAAGTCAAGTGGCTCCAAAATTAAAATTTTAAAATATATAAAGGAATTGTAAAATATATAAACGACCAATCTGTTTATATAATTTTATTTGTCATATTTCAAACCATATATCATTGGTTAACCCCTCATCTAACCCTATTAACCTTTATCGTAGAAATATGACTTTTACCATGGAAACCAATAAATATGGACGAAAATTAAGCATAAATTATTTCATATTTTTAATTATTATAAATTAATATATCTAATATATTTTATAGTTTTAAATTTCTATAAGTGAAGGATATTAATTTTAAATGTATGGTCACAAAAAGAATTTAAAACTATTTTTAGAAAAACACATTAATATAATTACAATTATTCCATTATAAGTAATTTCATTATAATGAAAAATATAATTATATTTAAATATTTTATTGAATATATATTCCTGAAATTTTTTAGAAGACTCTTTTTGATTTATGTGGGAACCAACAAAATAACACACTTCAACACATACAATTATAGAGAACAAGAATCAAAATTCAAAATTAAAATTTCAAACATCATATTCTTTACTGCACATATCATCAGTACCTCATGCAACATCACACATTGTGTCATGTATCTGGGCACAAATCAAATCTATCCACACAGTAGATTTTGGCAAGTAATAACCATATAAATCCATCATTGTCACCATTAAATCAATATCATTATCTTCAATCAAACACACCGACATCAAAACCACTATGTTTAAGTCAGTAAAAAAACCATCATGAAGATAAATCCCTCCAAAAGCCCAAGGGAAGATACATAGCCAACAATGATAAAAATTCCAGGAAATGCTATTGACTGCTCGAACATCACATCCTAAAACTGATAACATTCACATTTAATAATACTACCCAAATAGTATATTTCAGTTTATTTAAACTTAGTGTTGCGTGTTTTGAAAGATTTCAAATAACTCAAACATATTTAATGATAAATATAGCCTAAAATATTAGGGTGTTATATAAACACAATCCTTAAAATATCGATATAATATTCCTTGATCTTAGAATATATAAGAATATCATCAATAAAGACTTCCAAAAATGATTATAGGCCATTTCAAACCCCTTAATTCGTCAGATCTATAGAGATAAAAAAGGAATCGGTAAATCCAAATGACATCACTATAAATTCATTGTTTTTATGACTTATATGGAAGAATGTATTGGGTTTACCATCCATTTTTACCATTAATTAATGATATCTATTTGAAGAATTATCATTAAAAATTCTTGTGATACATGAATTTGATAATAAAATCATCAATAAGAGGTAAATGATAATTTTAATGATTTTGATGATGTTATGTTCCTAATAATATATTAAAAGATGGATTTTAATCTCATTAATCTGAAAAAAATAATAGGTACACCCCAAAATGATATAATAATGTGTATTAATACCTTTTCTAGACTCTTCTAGTGTTTTGGATTTAATTCCTCTTTCTCAATTTGGGCTATTTTATTAGATTTCAAATAATCACAACTCCAGGTATGTGTTCAATTGAAAAATCAACATCATTATTCGATGGGTTATAAATAAAATCATTAAGAAATACGTAAAAATATTCTCACATAATAGGAATTTATTTATAATTGAGATTCTACCCAAAAATTTGTGCTATATAACGATTGTATGTATTTATGAAGACTCATTTAATATATTTAATTTCCATTGTATGTTAAAAACCATAATGGAATTGATAGATGAAAATAGGTAAATTTGGGATATCATATATCACCTCTCTTCATCAGAATTTTATTTGGCCACTATGATGAGAGAGCTGATCCATCCCCAAAAACACATATAATTATATTACATGGAGAACAATATGATTTTCTAGGTGTCCATTCTCACAAATATCTATTGGATATTATTTTCATACATCTGATGAAATTATTATACAATTAAGATTCTCACTAATAATGCAATATCTAATCACTATGTCAGTGATATGAAACCATAAATAAATTCCCAAGATATAATAGATTAGGTTGAACTATATAAAAATAATACATTTAATGTTCATGAATGTGTAATAATCACAAATTTGTTAAATAGATCATGGTTCTCATAAATCCCTTAAAATAAATTGTTATTGTGAGAATTATGAAACAATCTGAGTAAGACATTATATCACATGGAAAATCCATTCAATGATGTATTAAATTACATCACCATTATTTCAAACTTTGATATTTTATGTTTATAATATATATCATTCACCATAGGATTTTTTATGTAATACAATCTTATTTTATATAATGTTATAAAAAAACTAACCCCTACTTTTATATCAACTACAATGACCCGACCATAATATGAATACATGTAACTTTATTTTAGTTGAAATGTTTATAAATTTCACAACATCTTGGGATTGAGAAATGTAATATTTTAGTTTTATTGAACACTAAATAAACAATAAAATAAATTATGAACAATATTAAATAGTTTCATCTATGATTCTTCAAAAATGGTATTCTTCGAATATTATCAAACATGATTCTTTTCTTCATAACATGGGGAAATGAGAAAATAAGAAATGGTGGGATTAGATGATTAGTATGGGTAGAAATGAGAGATATAAATTTATGGTTATATGTTATAATAAAATGATCATAATTGTATTATAGGAGATCATTAAAAAAAATCATACATAACCAAGCATACATAATAAATCATGAGTCATAGAACGTGGTTTTCATATAAAAGTTTGGAACTTTCATTAATAAATCAAGGGACATGAGAGTATTTTACAAGTATAAAAATTTTAAATATTTTTTGACTTATAACCATTAAAAATACATTCCTTATTCAATTCTCACTTGAATGACTATCGATACATGGTTTAAAGAGTCCCATAGTGGATTGTGTTCAGACCCTATTCACATAAAGAATGTCTTTATAGTCCCATAGTTCGTAGGATAATCTCTAAATTCACATTAATATTATATCATTAGATGTAATTGTTTTTCCATTAAATTTAATGGACATATATTTTCAATTCAACTCATCAAATAACAAACACCGTAGATATGTGTGACACGACATCATAATAACACTGAGAATTTCTTCATTATATTAATTAACTTGTAGGAAAGATATATGTTTCTAAACTATATCATTAAAGGTTAATCATCCTAAATAATATATATAAATATAGTATATTGTATCGTAACATAATATACCAATTTAATCCTAATAATCCATAACAGGTTTGGTAATCGATGATAAAAAGTTTTATAAAATCATTATAAATATTTAATAAAAATTAAGAAGAAATATACTTTTAGCATTTTAACTTTTAAAGACTAAAAATTCCCTAAAAAAATTTAATAATTTTATTTTACTTATAAAATCAAGGAAAATTATAAAATAGAAATTATGATGTATAATGAAAATGATGCTGGTAAAATCCATTGATTCTGTAAAAGATTAATATCATTCTTTCATGAATATATATAGAGAGTTAAAAATAGTCCATTTTGATAATGATAAGAAGATTCATATAAAAAAATTAAAAATATTGCCATGGATATTATAATAATACCTATTAACAAATAAATCAAATTTATATTTTAACAACTATAGAAAAATATTTATAAACATGGATATAATAGAAAAAGATTCCATATAGAACGAAGAAATATGGTTTTCTTTTCTTCGAAACATTATTTTGGTATTTTTGAGTACCAAAGTGGTGGAAATATTAATTTATAAATGGAAACAATATAAATAACATGGTATAATAATATATTTAAGTTCTTGATATAATTAATATATAATTCATACAATATAGATTTGATTATAAATAATAACGATATAGAGTTAGATTGTAATATAATCCCTTACCTCGTGTCAGAACTTTATTCACACACACTCTATACTATTTTATAATAAAATATTATTTATTGTAAATGTATAAAATATCCATATTAATAATTAAAATATTAAATATTAGTATTTTATAATTTATTACTATTATTCTATTAGTAATTAATTTTTAAAATAAACATTCGACTGTCCAGTATTCTTCATTCCAGGCATGTTTCAGTTCAATGATTCATGTCCTTGAACATTGGTTATGATGTATTCATATATTAAATATTGATAATTTTTAAATAAAAAAATTTACTCATTATATTCATGTTCATAACTGCCCATTTATGGAAATTTTGAAAAATTAGATATGTCGTTCTATGGAGGCGCTTGTCCGCACGTACACACATGCGATGTTTTCCATTTTTCAATGGATGAAAGGAAATGAAGGTAAATAATAATTTATATGTTTAGAGACATAATAATTTTATAAATATCATATATATATATTAAATCCATATATAAAACATTCCATGAGAGGCGGTGTAAATAAATTAAATTCATCGCTTCATGGAGGCAGTATCCCACATGTACACTAGGGCAACATTTTAATTTTCCATTAGAAAGAAATAAGGTAGGTAATGATTTTTCAAAAAAAATAATAATATTTCTAGCACACTAATGATACTGATTCAATAATATTAATGTTATTATAAATTATTTAAATGGGTTTTAATAAGAAACATTATCGAAAAAACAAGGTTAAAACAAATATTTCCTCATTAGATAACCACCCTTTATAAACCCCTTATTGTTTAATATATTATTATTTTATGAATACTTGAACCCCATGCGAATGTATATTTGTGGTTTAAGTTATTTTTACCACTATTGGTTCATAAAAATTTAATGAGATGTTATGTTCCCCAGGAAAGGAGAGGTTGTATTTATACCTGGTGAGAGGGGTGTTTAGTTTAAAATATTGTTTATTTGATAATTTTGGACTAAGGAATTTGAGTGGGGATTATTAGAAAATTTATTTTGTGATATTAAATAATTTTTTTCTTTTAAATTTTAATCCTTAAAAAAATAGGTGTTATAGAACTACCTCATTAATGGAAATGAATCAAAAATTGTTATATTTTTGAATTCATTTTATTAATCCCAAAATAGTTATTTATAATAATTTTTTTTAATTATTTATGTCATTCATATATCATAACGATGATATAAAATTTGTTGAATTCATAAAAATGGTATTTTAACTATTTAAATAAAAATCATCCATTGTAGAAATATCCCACAAATCAACTTTGATGTTATTATTAAAAGAAAAAAAACAAAATTACGTTCATTTTGCCAAATTTATTTTTCTATGGTAATAGAAATAAATTCTTATATAAGAAATCAAAATGAATAAAACAATTTTTAGATCAAATATATTTTTTAATTGTACAATGAATTTATAATCAATAAATTCAATATATTAAAAATTATATTAATGAAAATTTATATGATTATATAAATTATTTTTAAATACCATAAAATAATTCATCATTATTTATTAATTTAATTTGTTTAATCATAAAAATACATTTCCCTCATAATAACATTTTTAAAAAAATTATGTTTTTTACCAAAAAATTATGTTATCTTAATTTATATAAAGTTGAGAATTAGTGTATAAATTATTTTTTATTAGTTAAAATGTGTAGAAAATAATTTTTCCATATATTAAATACTCTATATAAGAGGCACTTATATTATATATATATAATATAATTTGACATTAAAACTTTTTTTTCAAAAACAAATATTTTTATTAGGTAAAGAATTATTAGATTGTCATTCAATATTATTACATAATCATTACACATAAGTTATGTTATGATTTTAATAATCATTACATGATTTTTTCTCAAAATTATGTAATATAATTGGAAAGGTGGTGCATTTAATACATATAAAATTTATAAAAATGATAAAAATTGTTTCTTTAAAATCAGTTATGTTTTTCTATGGGAATAAGACAACATTTATTTTATAATTCAATTTATTTGTTAATTTAAGTTACCTATCTATTAATTTCTTCTATTTTAATTGAAATAAATAATTATTCACTTCGGTTTAGAATTGCATGAAATAGAAGCCATCAAGAAATTCAATTTTATTTTGGTAGAAAATATATAATGAAATCATAGGGTGTTACAAGCATTATTTAATACCAACTAAGATAATAATTCCATATTACAAATACATAATACTGAACCTTATATTAATTCTAAGGAAATATCAAATTCAGTTACACCGATGAACTTATATGTTTATAATATTTTGATACTTGATACATAACCATCTTATTTTACAATAATTATCAAATATCCCCTACAAATATTATTTCAATCATGATATCCTTATTCATTACCAGGTGGTTGGAAAAAATTAGAATGGGTGATCTTGTATTCCAAGTAACGGGTGAAAAAAAGAGATATCAATCATATATATTAGTTGAGTATGAGACAAATATGTGATTATGAGAACATAATCATTCTTCATGTCCATAACTAAAGGTAATCAAACCCTATAGAACATTGATAAAAATCAGGAATAAGGAAAAACTTATTTCTACATATCTTTTTGGTGGGGAGGTATTGTATCAATAATTATCTATAAATTATGATGATTATGATGTTAATAAATACCCTATTTTCTTTTCTAATAATGTTTTGTTATGTGAGTTTTATAGGAATATATATTATATTTAAAGGAATTTAGCATTAGGGGAATGATTCTAGAAACACGGTTTGCATCCCTCCCTTATTCTAAAAAGATAGATATTTTATTATGCTATTAAGCCTGCACTACTCAAAAGAGTTGATGTTTATATCTTCATCCATACGTTCAAAATACTATCTTGCATACAGATCACCAACCCTATGATGGATTTTGGATTTAAAATTTGAAAGCCATCATTCTGAAAAGTTAAACATATGGTTAACCAATACAATTTTCAAGATTTTATGCTAACATGGGCCAAAAAATAGATCATCCTTTTTACGGTATTCAAAGTAACCCGATGCTATATAATGTAACCCAACCCTTGCAAAAAAACCATACACTATGAAAAAGAACCATACGCTATGAAAATGAACCCTACACTACACAAGGGAACCCTATGCTCTGACAGGGGACCCTATAATATGAAACGGAACCCTAATTTATGGAAATAAACCCTACATAACTCAATGGTACCCTATCCTACCAAAAGGATCCCAATGCTATGCAGCTCAACCGTACGTTGTGTTCTCAATGATGAAGTTCTTCAAGAAGTGTTTTAAATTTGAGATTACTCTAATGTCCATGTCATAATTAAAGGCCAATTCCATGATCATTTTAATTTTTATAATGAACTGTGTTCAGTGGAGAAAATTTCTCATATTTTTATGGGATGTTACGACTCTCATTGTCTATAGAAATTCAAATTTATATGACCAATCATGCTATTCTATTGGATCTGGAATACCAAATAACGTTTTTTTTGTTCTATATATTTCAACATAATATATCATTATATGAGTGTGTGATAAGTGATTCACATATATGAATTATTTACTAAATATCTTTTTATAGTGCTACAAAAAACAAACAACTATGATAAAGGACTAAATTTTGGAGATATACATATTATATCTTTTTCTATTTAATGTTTGTGCCTACTATGTTTTGATTCAGATTTTAAATTAAACATCTGTGTGAAAAATAGATTACATCAGACTCATTCTCTCTAGATAACTATTATTTATGATTAAAATGAGTCATCTACTATCAATTTCATGGTTCTACATTTGTAAAGATTAAATTGTTCAACAAATCAATCTATTTTGACGTATTTGAGGATCAACTACTCGTAAACAGTTGTGGTGGGGTACCATTTTCTCAATTTATGTTTTGGATAAATAGATCATTATTATTTAACTAGAAGTATTTATATTGTTTCTTGATATGGCATTAATTAGCTGTAATCAATTTTGGATTCTTGTTCTTGTGATAAGAGGATCATTCAAGGGTAATCTATAATGCTCTCGTAGTGAGTAATTGGTAGAGTCAACTATGAGATCATTGTGGCCCAAAACCTTATAAAAGGATTTATTCATTATTCATATCTTCCTGGTACATATTTTCATATAGGATAAATACACACCAAATTTCAATAAATTACATAGTGTGAAAAATTCAAAATTGTGGAATAATTTTAAAAGACACAATTCACCCCCCCCCCTTGTGTGTTACATTGTATATTCTGAAATAATAATTGAAATAAGATGTGAGAATTTGGATAGAGATATGGAATTCTAAAATGTATAAACTCTATACAAAGACTGACATGGTTGATCTGAGAGAAGGAATGACAATGTTATAAGCACCATACTTCAATGGTAAGATTT
This sequence comes from Viscum album, assembly GCA_963277665.1. Taxonomy (NCBI): domain Eukaryota; kingdom Viridiplantae; phylum Streptophyta; class Magnoliopsida; order Santalales; family Viscaceae; genus Viscum; species Viscum album. The sequence continues at coordinate 1,838,651,607 of OY728163.1, read as the reverse complement.
ATGGGTATTGTAACTCAAGGATGACTATCATTATTAAAAATATGGGATTCAATGTTTACTGTAGCGACTCGGGTTTTTGGCCCTGTCAGGCTTTGGAATATTTCTACGAATAATTCCAGAGCTAGGCGCGAAGACGGCGTGCGATTCCGAGGCCTGGTGTGCCTGGAATTAATTTTATAAAAATATTAAGTTTTTTTATACTATGCACGTAGCGAGGGTGTGTTATCTCCTAAACGGTAGCTCAGAACGGGGATCTGCGGGAATGGTTGCGTCCGGAATGTGCCGTTTACCCTAGGCGGGGTGTAATCTTTGCGGGCGCGGGCCTGCGGTGAGAAACACCACCATGGGTGTTTCCGTAAATAAGTGGCAAGTTAGTGTCCGAGCGTCGGCTCAAATAACTTCTGAACGGGGTCTCGGATGGAAAATCTGAGACCGTCGTTGCGTTCAGAACAGCGCGTTTACCCTAGGGGTGACCTTACTTTTGTTTGCATCAGGCGTCGGGTCCGAGGCGGGTTTGGCGCCGGCGGGCCGCTGATATAAATATCAGCGCCCCCCCCCCCTTCAATCGTTCTTCGTCGTTCTTCGCCGCCACTCTGCCGAATCGAGCCAATGAAGCGCCCACGAGATCAGAATTCTACGGCGGACATTCCAAGAGCGCGCATCGGAAGCTTTGGAGCGCGGATCTGAGGCAGAACGTCGGCGTTTCGCCCGCGAGGTTGGCGGATTTGAGTTTTAACCCCCGATACCGTTTTTACTGAATTTTTCTGTAAATTGAAGCCGTTGCAGTATAGATCGGGTCCCGAGGGTCGCATAGACGCCTCCGGATCGCAAAACGGACCACCCGGGTGCCCCCGGCGGTCCGCGGAAGGTCCGCCGGCGGCGCGCGACGTAGGGCCGCCGGCGGCGGCCGGTCCGGCCACTTTTCTCATACGGGGGTCTTTAAACCCCCGTATCATGCACTTCGAGAGTCGGATTCGCGCGCCGTTTGCGGTGACGTGTCCCTGACGACGAGGCGAACCCTCCGGTGTGGGTTCGAGGGGTTAAAGGTTCGGGATCGTGGCCCGGGATCTAGAAACGTCGTATAAAATAATATTATTTTATTATTTTACGACTTCGGGCCGTTGTAACTTCTACCCGGAGGGTCCGATTGACGTGTCGTCAGTGGCGTTGAGACCCTGACGGTACAAATGACTTTTTGAGATGGTTTCCGGATGTTGGGACTGCGAATGGGGTGCGGGCCCCACGAGGCTGGGTTTTGGCGTTTGCGGAGAAACGCAGCTTTTGCACCAGGAGTCCAATTTTGGCAGATGAATAGTCGATCCTGTGTGTTTTTTCGAGAGGATCGCAATGGTGCATTCCGTTCGATGAGTTTCGGAATCCAGGTGTGGGCCCCACCCGAGCTGGCCTTCGGTGAATATTACCTTTTCCACCGGGTGTCCGTTTTGGACGAGCGAGTAGTCGATTCCGCATGTTTTTCCGAGGGGATCGCCGTGGTGTGATCCGATCAATGGGTTTCAGGATCGTTTTGTGGGCCCCGCACGAGCTATCTACGGTGAATAGTGTCATTTTCACTGGTGCTCCGTTTCGGGCGATTAATCAGTCTGTCCTGCGTGTTTTTCCTCGTGGAACGCGATGGTGGCCTCGGATTTGGCCTAGGAGGTGCACAGTGTGGCATTATGGCGGGTTGCTCGGGTTAGCGATGTTTGGACCAGCAGTGGTTGAGGGTTCTCCCTTGGTTTGTTCCTACGAGGGTTCGTGTGGTATCACAACCTTCATATGGGTTTGTGATCCTCTCAATGGGATGTTTAAAATGTTAGAGTTGTGGTATCCCTCCGGTGGGCCCGGAGTGGATCCTCTAGCATCTTTACCGTAGATCGGGTTCTTGGTATCGTTGTGACCGCTTATTTACGGGCGGCGATCCTCTATCTAGCAGGTTAACCCCGTAGGGTTTGTGGCATCATCAAGAATATGATCCCCTACACGGTGGGTCGTGCACAGTAGGGTTGTGGCATCGTCGGGTTTACGATCCCCTACTCAGCATTATGTTTATAGTAGGGTTGCGGTATCGTTGGTTATACGATCCCTTACTCAGCGCTTGGTGTCGGTAGGGTTGCGGTATCATTGGTTATGTGATCCCCTACTCAGCGCGTGGTTTTGGTAGGGTTGTGGCATCGTCGGTTCGATCCCCTACAACGCGAGTTATACCAGGTAGGGTTCCGGTATCGTCGTGACCATCTTTATATGGACGATGATCCTCTATCTGAGTGTGGAGCTTCTGTCGAGTGCCAGATCGGGTTGTGGTATCCCCCAGCGGATCCTGGGTGTGATCCCCTATCTATGAGTACTACGTATGCCAGATCGGGTTGTGGTATCCCCCAGCGGACCCTGGGAGTGATCCCCTATCTGTGAGCTATGTATACCGGAGTGGGTCTTGGTATCCCCCTAGCAGACCCTAGCGGTGATCCCCTCTCCGAGGAGTTTGGTGGTTATGTTGCTACAGTGAGGTTTCATCAGAGATGATATCTGATGAGCGTGGTCTCTCGGGTGAGCGTCTGTGATGTTTGCGAGTATCCCGATGGAGTGTATCTCTCGGATGAGTGTCATCTGGCATGACAGTGTTCGTGGTGTACTCTCCTGGTTGTGGATAGTTGCTGGTGATGAGGTCGATACCTCTTGTGGCTTTGTGGCGTGAGATGTGTGTATCTGGATTGTTCAAGGTGTATGTATAGGAATACACCTGAGCTGATCTGAGATGACTAGTCATGTTTAGCTGAGGATGGTCAAGAGATGGAGTTTCTCTCTCGCCTGGGTTCCCTCTGGCTGGGTTGAGCGGACTGTTTCCTTTCAGTTGCTCCCTTGGGTTTTGGGTTTTTGGGGTGCCTACTGAGTATGTTTATACTTACCCCTGCACGGGCTTTGCCCGCACATGTTTGTGTCTTGTGCAGACCACAGGCCTTTTGACGGAGTCCCAGGAGGACCCAGAGCAGGCGGAGATTAGTGAGCAAGTTGACTGGGGTGTTTACCGTAGCTGTGCTGAGGGAGATTTCCAGTGGGTGTTTGTGGCAGCGTTCCCCTTCTTCAGAGCAGGTTGGACGCGCTTTGTAGTTTTCTTTTCGTGGGCCCTGTTTTGACCTTGTACTTTTGCTGTTGCACTCTGGTTTGGGATAGATTGTATGCATGCATTTACTCTCCAGTTTCTATATCTCCGCACTGTTGCATGGAGGTGTTTGTGGGTGTGTGTGTATAGATACCGTAGGCTAATGCCTCCCATGTGTGTGATAGCCTACTCGGCGCTGGTCGCCAGCCCCTGGCCTATTGGAGGCGGACTTGGGGAGTCGCGGCTCGAGCCTCGTTGGGTCAGGTCGTGACAGAGTGGTATCAGAGGAGGTTCCACCTTTGGAATCTCAGAGCGTAGCAGGTCTAGCTATGAGCTTGGTTCGGGTTGCATAGCGGCAGTGTTAGGATGTTTCGCATTCGGCTTTCAGGCCAGGGACTCCAGTGTTGGTGCGGCGGCCGACGTATCCATACACCAGGACTCTGATAACCTGCCTTTCGACTCGGGTCATACGTACACTGGTCGCAGGGACATAACGGTACATGCATCATATAGGACTGGGTTTTGGGTTTTCCTTGTCCTTCTTGAGTCAGCTCTCTAGATATACTCTTTGACTGTGGTGTGTCTTGAATGTATTTCAGGATGCCTCCACGACGACAACCAGTGAGGGTTCCGCAACAGGATTGTGCTGATGACCCGCCCCGTGTAGTGGCTATGGAGCAGGGCGCAGGTTCTGAGGTTGCACCTCCAGGTGGTCTGCCAGTTGAGCCACCACCTGTCGAGCAGCTGGTTGTGCCGGTGGTGCAGGACGAGGTTGCACGCAGGCTGAGTGCGCTGCACAAGTTCCAGAGGCAGCGACCTCTGAGGTTTCGGGGTGATCCAGACCCCCAGGCAGCTGATGACTGGCTTGAGGCAGTCACCCGAGTTTTCCGCCTAGTGAGGACACCTCCAGATCAGATGGTGGTCCTAGCGGCGAGCCTTCTGCATGGTTCTGCCGAGCGATGGTGGAGTTTGGTGACGCAGTCCCATGACGAGGAGACGCTCACGTGGGCAGAGTTTGAGCGGCTCTTCAGGGAGGAGTTTTATCCGGTGACACTGAGGTCAGTGCGGATCCAGGAGCTTCTACAGCTTCGACAGGAGAGCCTGACTGTGTCGGAGTACTCAGCGAGGTTTACAGACCTGTCGCGCTACTCCCTGGATATGGTTCGAGACCCGTTCTTTAGGGCTCGGACCTTTGAGAAGGGCTTACGCAGGGATATCCGAGCAGGTGTGGTTTCCTTATGCCTACCCACCTATGATGGAGTGCTGGAGTGAGCGCTGGTGGTGGGAGATTTCTGGCCGAGCAGATCTCTCCTGTTAGTGCTGGGCACGCGAGAGCTGAGACTTCGTCGGTCGGATCGGCATTTGGTAGCCGACGACAGACTCAGGGGTCTGGACGTGGCCGACGTTTCAGGAGGAGACCCCAGGATGGAGGATCTGAGCCTCAGGGCTCACAGGGCTCGCATGCCAGTTTTGGTCAGCCGCAGGAGAGGCGGTGTTACGCTTGCGATGGTCGGGGACATCTTTCTAGAGATTGTCCGGCCTGACGGGCAGCTGAGAGGGAGTCGGTCGATGGACCGCCTTGGCAGAGGCAGTTTCTCGAGCAACGAGGTCCGCAGGGCGGCGAACGTGGCGTCGGAGCTGGTGCAGTGGGAGGCGGTGGTAGATAGTACCAGTTTCCACCACCCCACCCCCAGGTGGTCCACGCCAGGCTCAGGGAGCTGGTGGTCGAGGGCGAGGACAACTCCATTCCCTAGAGGCAGTCGACCTAGAGGCACCGCGGATGGATAGAGGTACGCCTTGTGTCCTTTCTACTTACTGCAGTAGTTTGTAAGAAACTGTTTAGCAGTACTCTTTCCTTTTGTTTCTTGCTCGAGTTTTGTTCAGGGCGTTGGTAATACCCTGAGTGGTTGTTTGTTGGTGAGCTCGCTGGTGTGTGAGACCCAGTTGAGAGTCCAGTCGCTTTCCTTGTGCTTAGGGCTTTTCGGGGACGAAATGTTCTAAGTGGGGGAGGATTTAGAGACTCGGGTTTTTGGCCCTGTCAGGCTTTGGAATATTTCTACGAATAATTTACAGAGCTAGAAGCGAAGACGGCGTGCGATTCCGAGGCCCGGTGTGCCCAGAATTAATTTTATAAAAATATTAAGTTTTTTTATACTATGCACGTAGCGAGGGTGTGTTATCTCCTAAACGGTAGCTCAGAACGGGAATCTGAGGACACGGTTGCGTCCGGAATGTGCTGTTTACCCTAGGTGGGGTGTAATCTTTGCGGGCGCGGGCCTGCGGTGAGAAACGCCACCAGGGGCGTTTCCGTAAATAAGTGGCAAGTTAGTGTGCGAGCGTCGGCTCAAATAACTTATGAACGGGGTCTCGGATGGAAAATCTGAGACTGCTGTTGCGTTCAGAACGGCGCGTTTACCCTAGGGGTGACCTTACTTTTGTTCGCATCAGGCGTCGGGTCCGACGCAGTTTGCCGCCGGCGGGCCGCTGATATAAATATCAGCGCCCCCCCCCCCCCCTTAATCGTTCTTCGCCGTTCATCATCGCCACTCTGCTGAATCGAGCCAACGGATCGCCCACGAGTTCAGAATTCGACGGCAGACGTTCCAAGAGTGCGCAGCGGAAGCTTTGGAGCGCGGATCTGAGGCAGAACGTCGGCGTTTCGCCCGCGAGGTAGGCGGATTTGAGTTTTAACCCCCAATCCCGTTTTTACTGCATTTTTCTGTAAATTGAAGCCGTTGCAGTATTGATCGGGTGCCGAGGGTCGCGTAGACGCCTCCTGATCGCAAAACGGACCACCGGGGTGCCCCCGGCGGTCCGCGGAAGGTCCGCCGGCGGAGCTGCGGCGGAGCCCGGGCGGCGCGCCGGCGGTGCGCGGCGGAGGGCCGCCGGCCAGTGCGGGCCGGCGGCGGCGGCCGGTCCTGCCACTTTTCGCATACGGGGGTCTTTAAACCCCCGTATCTTGCACTTCGGGAGTCGGATGCGCGCGCCATTTGCGGCGACGTGTCCCTAACGACGAGGCGAACCCTCCGGTGTGGGTTCGAGGGGTTAAAGGTTTGGGATCGTGGCCCGGGAGCTAGAAACGTCGTATAAAATAATATTATTTTATTATTTTACGACTTCGGGCTGTTGTAACTTTTACCCAGAGCGTCCGATTGACGTGTCGTCAGTGGCATTGAGACCCTGACGGTATGACGGCCTTTTTGAGATGGTTTCCAGGTGTTGGGACTGCGAATGGGGTGCGGGCCCCACGAGGACGGGTTTTGGGATTTGCGGAGAAACGCAGCTTTTGCACCAGGAGTTCGATTTTGGCGGATGAATAGTCGATCCTTTGTGTTTTTCTGAGAGGATCGCAATGGTACGTTCCGTTCGATGAGTTTCGGAATCCAGGCGTGGACCCCACCCGAGCTGGCCTTCGGTGAATAGTACCTTTTCCACCGGGTGTCCGTTTTGGACGAGCGAGTAGTCGATTCCGCTTGTTTTTTCAAGGGGATCGCCGTGGTGTGATCCGCTCGATGGGTTTCGGGATCATTTTGTGGGCCCCGCACGGGCTAGCTACGGTGAATAGTGCCTTTTTCACCGGTGCTCCGTTTCAGGCGAGTAATCAGCCTATCCTGCGTGTTTTTCCGTGTGGAACGCGATGGTGGCCTCAGTTTTGGACTAGGAGGTGCGCAGTGTGGCGTTATGGCGGGTCGCTCGGGTTAGCGACGTTTGGACTAGCATTGGTTGATGGTTCTCCCTTGGTTCGTTCCTACGAGGGTTTGTGTGGTATCACAACCTTCATATGGGTTTGTGATCCTCTCAATGGGATGTTTAAACTGCTAGAGTTGTGGTATCCCTCCGGTGGGCCCAGAGTGGATCCTCTAGTATCTTTACCCTAGATCGGGTTCTTGGTATCGCTGTGACCGCTTATTTACGGGCGGTGATCCTCTATCTAGCAGGTTAACCCCGTAGGGTTTGTGGCATCATTAGGAATATGATCCCCTACACGGTGGGTCGTGCACAGTAGGGTTGTGGCATCGTCGGGTTTACGATCCCCTACTCAGCATGATGTTTATAGTAGGGTTGCGGTATCGTTGGTTATACGATCCCCTACTCAGCGCTTGGTGTCGGTAGGGTTGCGGTATAGTTGGTTATGCGATCCCCTACTCAGCGCGTGGTTTCGGTAGGGTTGTGGCATCATCGGTTCGATCCCCTACATCGCGAGTTATACCAGGTAGGGTTCCGGTATCGTCGTGACCATCTTTATATGGATGATGATCCTCTATCTGAGTGTGGAGCTTATGTCGAGTGCCAGATCAGGTTGTGGTATCCCCCAACGGATCCTGGGTGTGATCCCCTATCTGTGAGAACTACGTATGCCAGATCGGGTTGTGGTATCCCCCAGCGGACCCTGGGAGTGATCCCTTATCTGTGAGCTACGTATACCGGAGTGGGTCTTAATATCCCCCTAGTAGACCCTAGGGGTGATCCTCTCTATGAGGAGTTTGGTGGTTATGTTGCTACAGTGAGGTTTCATCAGAGATGCTATCTGATGAGCGTGGTCTCTCGGGTGAGCGTCTATGATGTTTGCGAGTATCCCGATGGAGTGTATCTCTCGGATGAGTGTCATCTAGTATGACAGTGTTTGTGGTGTACTCTCCTGGTTGTGGATAGTTGCTGGTGATGAGGTTGGTACCTCTTGTGGATTTGTGGCGTGAGCTGTGTGTATCTGGATTGTTCAAGGTGTATGTATGGGCATACACCTGAGCTGAGCTGAGATGAGTAGTCGTGTTTAGCCGAGGATGGTCACGAGATGGCGTTTCTCTCTCGTCTGGGTTCCCTCTAGCTGGGTTGAGCGGACTGTTTCCTTTCAGTTGCTCCCTTGGGTTTTGGGTTTTTGGGGTGCATACTGAGTAGGTTTATACTCACCCCTGCACGGGCTTTGCCCGCACATGTTTGTGTCTTTTGCAGACCACATGCCTTTTGACGGAGTCCCAGGAGGACCTGGAGAAGGCGGAGCTTTGTGAACGAGTTGACCGGGGTGTTTATCGTAGCTGTGCCGAGGGAGCTTTCTGACAGGTGTTTGTGGCCGCGTTCCCCTTCTTCAGAGCAAGTTGGACGCGCTTTGTAGTTTTCTTTTGGTGGGCCATGTTTTGCCCTTGTACTTTTTCTGTTGTACTCTGGTTTGGGATAGATTGTATGCATGCATTTACTCTCCAGTTTCTATATCTATGCACTGTTGCATGGAGGTGTTTGTGGATGTGTGTGTACAGGTAACTTAGGCTAATGCCTCCCATGTGTGTGATAGCCTACTCGGCGCTGGTCGCCAGCCCTTGGCCTATTGAAGGCGGGCTTTGGGAGTCGCGGCTCGAGCCCCGTTGGGTCGGGATGTGACATTTACATAATGGTCCTTACCCAATATAATATTCCTGATAATCCAGAAAAATTGGTTGCTAGAATAGAAGCTGAATATGACATGATTTCCAAAGCTGCGAATGTTATTATTTGCGGTCTTGTACCAGATAAATTTAATCATGTAACTTGAAGACCGACTTCATATGAGACATGGAAAACTATTTTAGTTACCTATAAAAAACAAATAATGTAATACAAATTGGGTGTTACATAGTAGAGCTAAAGTTTGACACATGTATAATGTTCGACGAAGAATGCATTACTCAAATGAATTGATGGCTTAAAAATTTATCAACAATATTACATCCTCATTTGAACCCATAAAATAATCCTATTATGATTTAAATGTACATAGAGTACTACCAGTTAAATATAATGACATATCTCCTACTATTTGACAAGCATAACCAGTCAATGATTTGATAATAAAATAACTAATTAAGACAGTAATGATGTATGAAGAAGAAATGAATGATGAAGCTGAAAATAGTAATATCATATTAATGAAATAAAATACTACTATGAATGGGATATAGCATAAACATAGTATAAGATCAATGAAATATTTCAAAGAAGAGAAAAATTCAGATTGCTTTGATTCTGAGATGGAAGTGGCTCAACTAGCAAGACAATTCAGTATGATCTACCAGAATAAAAGCAGAATCAAAAAATCATTCATGAAATATGGTAAAGAACTAATAGATGTTCATTTTTATGAGTATTAGAAATTGGGTCATATTATACCATGATTCACTCAAAAGGGAAATGGAATATATATAGAGTGTGTTTGAATACACTAGCAGTCCTTGAAAGTTTGATTTATATATTGGGAAATCAAATATAAAGGACAACATATTCATTATGGCCAATGGCGGTGAAGAATAGGTACAAACTTTTTATTATTCTCATTTTGATACTATTATTTGCTGAATTAATAATGTAACTATATACTATTCAATGTTAGAAGAAAAATATGATTCACTAATAATGAAGAAGAGTTCTTGAATATATATTCATAATTTTTCTTTGAGAAAGAGGAATCTTGCTAAAATAACATCAAAAGTTCATAGACAAATTCAACTCTTCTACAAAATACTATGATGATCATCAAAAAAGAATCCATGATTTACACGATGAAATAGAAATTTATAAGAGTGCTGATATTATTTTTTACTAATGGAGAAATTATCATCAATGAAATTATTATTAATATTTTAATTAAAATGGGAATGATATGGAATAAGAATCAATGGTGGGAAATAAAAATTTTATAAAAACTATTTTCTACCCAATACAAAAAATACAACTTATTATCATTGTGGAAAAAAAATTCCATGTCACTAATAAATGTTATTCGAAAGATCCTACGAGAAGTAAAATTAAAAGGGAATTTTTTATAATATTTTGGTTGAAAAAACAATATAAAAACATAGTAGATCTAAATGCCAAAATCATTGTTATCTAACACTAGTAGACCGTAGAAAATATGGGTACCAGAAAAAACATTTGTTTTATTTATTTTGTAGGTAATAAGCATCAGGAAAAAAATGATATTTTGTATATGGATAGTTGTTGTTAAAGGAATATGATTAGAGATCCATCAAATTATCCCATACTAACACAAATGGCCGGAGGTCATGCCACTTTTGGTGATAATTCCAATGGAAAAATAATTAGATTTGTAATTTTGGGAAATCAAAAATCATTCTCAATAAACAAAGTACTATATGTTCAAGGATTAAGTAAAAATATGATAAGTATTTATTATCTTTGTGATGAGGTTTTTTTATTATTAAACTAATAAATGCTATATGTTTAATGATAATATGCTTTTTTTAGAGCACTAAGAAAAGACAATGTTTATACCTTGGATTTAAATTCCTAATATAAATAGAAGTTGAATTGTTTAATTGGTAAGACAAATGAATCTTTTATTTGGCATTGAAGGAATTAATAATGTAATATATATAAATTTATTTAAATTATCCTAAAAATAGTTCGATTATAATTCTCATAGTATTATGTTTCACAATGATAGATTCTATGATGCATGCCAAAATAGAAAGCAGTACAAATCATTTTACAAACCTATTAACAAAATTTTTACATGAAAACCTTTATATCTTATACAAATGGATTTTTTGAACCATATAGGATAGAACATTTCATTCATAAATAATATGTTTATATTTTAGATGAATATTATTGTATATTTACTTGGGTTTATTTTCTAAAACTGAGAAGTGATGATTTCACCAATTTTTAAATTTTTTTTAAAATGGCTCAAAATGGAAATGGTTTTAAAATAATCCCATTAAGAAGTTATCCTTTTGGGGAAATTTAGAATCAATAATTTAATTATTTTTTCCAAAATATAGGTATTAAACACACCGTATATACACTAAGAACACCTCAAAGAAATGGAATTATTGAAAAGAGAAATCAAATTATTCCAGAAATGGCTAAGACAATGTTGAATGAATACAGAATTCTTAACTATATTTGGAAACAATGTGTATTCATAGCCATATATATCATTAATAGTGTTCAAATTATTTATATTTTCAAATATACAACTTATAAACATTGGAATAATATGAAACCAATAGTAAAGTTCTTTAAATGTTTTGCATGCAAGGTGTAAATATTTAATACTAAATAAAAAAATGGTATGTTTGATCCAAAAGTTGATGAAGAAATATTTTATTAAAATTTTCCACCTCTAATGCTTATATAGTGTTTAATAAAAAGTGAAGGATATTTGAAGAACAAGTTCTTCTGGAGTTTGATGAAACGAACCCTTTCATAAAAAAGAATAATCAAGCAGATGATGTCACTAAAACATTTAATAACAAGATACATGAAACCTTAAAAATGATTTTGAAAATGATATTAATAATGTCCAATCTAGTTCATAAGATCATGATACATATGAACATGAAATTTTATTCGATATAAAATATATAAACCTAAATAACCATCTATTAAAAACTTTAATAGGGGATATAGACATCAAAATATGAACTAAAAGAAATTTTGGAAACCCATCTAAATATTTTACCTTTTTCCCCTAGTTAGAACGTAATAGTATAGAGGAATCGTTAGATGATGAATGTTGTATAAAGGATTTGAGGGAAGAACTAAATCAACATAAAATGTATTTTCGGAAGTAATATAAAGACCAAAAAATCCAGTTATAGGAATCAAGTGGGACATTATAAATAAATAAGATGATTGAGGGACCATAACATGAAATAAATACAGATTAGTAATTAAAGGATGTAATCAGGAAAAGGGTATAGATTAAGTTGATACATTTTCCCCTATAACTATATTAGAAGCCATAAGAATCTTTTTAATCTATGAATCTCATATCAATCTTAAATTATATTAGATGGAATTTAAATCTTTCTTTTTAATTGGTGATTTAATGGGGGATGTTAATTTTCAATAACCCCCATGTTTTGAAAATACTGAAAAAAATTGGTTTTTAAACATATTAAATCACTTTATGTCCATAAACAAGAACCAAAAACATGGTAAGAAATATTGTGTTAATTTATTTTGAAAAATCGATTTATTATTGAATTGGAAGTTCAAACTATTTTTATGAAAAGTATTTGTTTTAATATTTTATTAGTCCAAATTTTTGTTGATGATGTTATTTTTTCTCCACTAATAAAAATCATTTTGCTAATTTTTCAAATTTAATGAAAAAGTAATTTGAAATGAGTAAGATGGGAGAACTAAATCTATTTTTAGGATTTTAAATTTATCATAAAATTAGTTGAAATGTGTTAAAATAATATCATAATATTGTTGATTTATTGAATATTTTTGGTATTGATAATGATAAGACATATACATAAAATATGTGTACTGATATAAAACATTAATTAGATAAATATGGAAAACAAGTCAGCGATAAGTTATATAGAGGTATGATTGGTTTTTTGTTATATATTACTCCTAAAAGACCAGGAATTAATTTTTCAAAATGTCATTGTGGTAGATCTCAATAAAATCTAAATGGGTCTCAACTTACTACACAAAAAATAAGGTTTATATATTTAAAGTGAATAGTTTTCCAATATATTCATTTTCATAAAACATTTGATTTTTATTTCATATCATATTCATATATTGATTTTAGATATTTTTTATTAGATAGAAACTACTTTAGGAAAGTGTCACATTTTAGGAAAATCTTTGGTATCATGGTCTACTAAAGAAAAACACTCAGTTTCCATGTCAACCGCTTAGGTATAATATATCTCGGATAGCAATTGTTGTGCACATGTATTGTGGATTAAAAAAACTCTACTAAAATTTGGATAGAGCATTTATAGTATTAATATTTTATTTGATAATACTAGTATTATTAATATTTATAAAAAACATATATGTCTGTCTAGGAAAAAACACTTGGTTATAAGGTATCATTCTCTAAGATATCTTCTTCTAAACAATATTTTCCATTAGAATTTTTCAATACAAAATATAAATTAGCAAATAATTTTACTAAACCGCTTCATAATATTAGTTTTAAATTTATTAAGGGGGAGGTAAAAATATTTCAGTTTATGTGATTGTTTATTAATTTATATTTAGTTTCTCTATTTATATTTTTTTATATTATTTTTTATTATTATTTTTTGTTTTAAATTTAATTCATTTTGAAAAGAACTTGATTTCGATATTATTATTATTTCTTTTTAATATTAAAAAAGTAATGATTACATTCTAAATCGGCATGGATAAACAATTATACTTCTCTCACTCTCTCATCTCTTACACATGCTTTTAGCATATAGAGTACCTATCTCTTTCGATTCCCATCTACCAAAAACACTAAATTAACAGTCCCTTTAGTCTAGAAACCTTCAATGATTGAAACCCTTTGAATATCTATGGATGATGAGTAGGATAACAATGTTTATATGTTAGGGAAATCATAGAAGGTGTTGCAGGATAAGATAATAGATTTTTGTTATGTAGATTCTATAAATTTTTCTCTTAATGAATAAATATATTTATAAGGATTGGATAATGAATTTGATGAAGATAATTGGATAATGGTTTACGATATAAAAGTTGATGAATTTTTTAAAAATTATTCTTTCAGAATTGGTTTTGAAGATGAAAATATATTTTATTCTATTGTTAATAAGGAATTTTCATTATACAACATGTAAAAGGAAGATATTATCTATTGTCCACATGGGGGAGTTTCAATTCAATTTATTATAAATTTTTGTTGGAAAAATACATCCAAGGACATTATTTTTCCTTTTTCTATAACAATAACTATCCAGAAAGTGTTGGACAAATAAATTTCTAATAACCGCATCATGATGAGGAAGATTATTCCATCATGGGTCTTGCCTAAGACCGCTGATCTTGAGAAGGTCCTTTATCTAGACATGTATACCATGTTTATCATCCGAAACAATGTTATGTTTAATTTCAGTTGGTTTATGATCAAATATATAAACTATTTTCCATGAAGATCCCAAAAACTTATATTATCTTTATTGTATGATTAGTTTATTTTTTATACAAAGAAAAGTAATGAATATTAAAATATATTCTTTTGGAAAAACTAAAACCACATCAATAGATTGAATTTAGAAATAATTAAGAATATTAATTTTGTTTGGAGATATTCTTGGAATAGTTCGCTGATTGTTTGTGCTGAGAAAAAATAGAAATTATTTGCAACTTCTCAAGGGTAGAAATGTGTTTTTTCTCATATTGGCTCATTTCCTCTGATCCCTGATGTTGAAGACACATAGAACCAGGAGGTATCTCTTGATTAGAAATGAAGAAGAGTTTCATTCAATGGTCAAGAAGTTTTTGTTGAATCTACTATTGGAGAAGTGGATGCCACTCCACATTGTGAGAAATGAAATGATAGAGATGATGGTCTAGTGAATGTGAATGTTAACGAGGATGCTCAATGCTAAAAAAATCAGATATAAAATATCCCTAACACTAGAAATAAAAATTTTCTAGATCCTAATGATTTGGGATGATATGAATTAGGAAACAAATCAGAAGGATCTAGTAAGACAAGACATGATTTAATAGAAGTTGATCAAGAAGAAGCTAATTCTTCTAAATCATCAGATTCATAGAATTATTCCCATTTAAAAAACAGAGTTGTTGGAGGCACATATCTCTTATTATGAGAACTATTGGATTCCATGTAGAATATTTTTTATGAATACAAGGTTGTTTTAGTACCATGATCCTAGTTTGAATCTCAGAAGCATCATTTTATAGAATTCAAAGAAAATATTATTTTAGTTGAAGATTTATGGATCATATGGACAAGATATAAATAGAATTTTTTTCATTAATGAATTATTATTTCATCAGGATAGAGTTTGAATAAATTATGGTTTTGATAGTGAGATAATTTTAGTCTATCAAAGAAAGTGATCAAGCATATACTTAATCTCAATACGAACTACAACAATTTCTTAAGAAGAATGAAGTAATTACCCATATAGTGGTAGATTTTAATGATATGAGACACACTATTCAGTGTAACATCATATACTTGAATGGTTTGTGGTAAAATTAAAGACACATGGTGAGACAACTGAATATGAGTGAATCCTGGTTAGGACCAATGGTTAATCAAGTTAAATACAAGTGACATCATTCAATCAAATAGAAGTACTTGTGAATGAATTTTTAAATTTCAATATTATTTAATGTTTGAAGGTTGTAATGGATTTGAGGAAGCTACATTAGGTAATACAATAGTATTCAACAACCATTTTTATGACTTTTTATAAAGTTAATTTAACGTAGAATTGTTGTTCATGAAAATTATTATCTAGAAGAACCCTTTGTCTGTGTTATAACTGAAAACTAACCATTAATTATGAAGAGACTTCTGGATTGTGGATTATACTATTACATATTTGGAAACAGTTGAATTTATAGTTCTGTGCTATACTAATAGTGGTTTATATCATTTATTATTTGAAACCATCTTTATGATTTCACAAAGATGGGGTGGAGATTTATTTTTATGGAATGGAATCTATCTCTTGGGATAAGGAGAATATTTTCAACCAAAATATTTTCTTTTGAAATATTATTTATTGAAATAATTCTATTAAATCGAAATTTCGAATAAAATTCTATATATAATTTTATGTTTTACAAATACTACATTTTTTTTTATTTTTTAAGGATTATTTTTTAGGTTTTTTGATCATAAAATATGTATAGATTTTTAGGAATGTGTTATCATAATAATACTCTAAAAGTTATAATGGTTCTGATTTTTTGAAATACCACTATTTATTTTCATATAATGTTTTGTTAATTATATTTTACTAGAATTTATATTCTATTTAAAGGAACATAGAAATACAGTAATGAATGTGGAAGCCCTATTTTCATCCCTATGTTATTCTAAAAAGCTAAATGTATGTTTATAGTATCAACCCTACATTACTCTAATGTGTTTTCTTTTGGAATGTCATGAATACATTCTGAAAACATACACGCGTTTGGTTCATAAACCCTACATTAGAGTCTAGATTTTATTTTTCAACACAAAATTCAGAAAAGTTGAACATATGGTTAATTATTTCTATATTTGATATTTTATGATGTCAAAGATAAAATTATGGATCATCATCCCTATGTTACGTAATAAAACTTTATGGTTAGCAAAGAATACATACACCATGAAATGGAACTTTAATTTATTCAAAGGAACACTACATATGTGATGGAACCCTATGATATGCAAAAGAACCCTACAATATAGTAAGGAAAACTATGCTATAAAACAGAACCCTACACTGTGTAGCTCGACCATACAATGTGTTCTCTACGGTGAAGTTCATTATGCCACATTTTCAATCCGATATTTCTAAAGCTCTCAAGT
The DNA here is from genome assembly GCA_963277665.1 of Viscum album. NCBI lineage: Eukaryota > Viridiplantae > Streptophyta > Magnoliopsida > Santalales > Viscaceae > Viscum > Viscum album. The sequence goes on along the minus strand of OY728163.1, from coordinate 1,838,635,201 downwards.
CAAAAATGATGAGTGTTTAAATGATCATTTTTATAGTTTCAAATAACCATGTTAATTTGGGAAAATCACTCATATTTGTAAAGGATGTTACGACTCTCATAATCAATTGAATTTATAATTTTCACGATCAATCGAGATATTCATTTGGACTTGAAATATCAAAGAATGTTTTTCTATTCAATATTTGCCTTCAAAATATATCTTCATATGTGTGTGGGATAATTGATTCGAATATACGAATATGTTAATAAATAATTTTTTATTGTAATATAGTAAACAAATAAATCTGATTAATGGATAAATTATAGAGATACACATGTTTTATCATCTTCTACTGTATATTTTTTACTGCAGTATTTTTTTGCTACATTAAAATTGAAAAGCAAAATGAAACTTAGACCAGTTTTGACTCATTCACTCTTTAATAATATAATTTCTAAATATTTAAGTCCATCTAAATTCAATTTTATGATACTACAATTATGATGTTTAAACATTTCAATTAAATAAATCTATTTTTATTTATTTATGTTTCAACTTATCATAATCAGTTGTGGTGGAGTATCAGCTTATCGATATATGTTTTCGATATTATGTTATCTTTTACTAAACTATAATGATTTATATTTAGTACTTTAAAAAATTAACATACATTCACATAGTTTTATATTCTTTCACATGTGATAAGAGTCACATAGTAGTGAAATTGACCAGACTCAGAGAGAGAGACAGTGATTGGTAGAGTGGACTAGGGGGTGTTTGTTCATTGAACCACTATAAAAATGCAATGTTCTTTATTTTTTTTCACTAAATATTTTCATATATAAGAAAAATACATAATATATTCATAAATTACATAGGTTTTAAAAATCCTGAAATGGGGATGAATTTAAAAGACACATTTCACCCCCTCTTGTTTGTTACATTATATATTCCAATCTAAAACATGTATAATGATCCAAAAAATTGTTGAATCCTGAGATAGTCATCATAATACATGGATTCATGATAAATTAATGTGGAATTTAATATAAATGTTACATAAACATCCTTTCTTATATAAATCCCTACAGTAAATACTATCTTCATTGTGTGGATAGAGTCATAGACTATAATGGTTAGTGTTTAAACCCCATTACCAAACACGTAGTGGATTGGGTTCACTCCCCAATTCCATACATGAAATTTCATTAGATATAAATATTCACATAATGCATGTAGTGAAATATAATTCATTTTTCATTCATCAAACATTAATAAACCAAAGAAATTTTTTCATCATGAACATGATTGCATTCATAAATAAAATATACCACACAAAAGTCACAAGAAAGAAATGGGTATCCTGAAAATTTATACAAAATATAACCATAATCCATACAAATAATAAAGATGGATGATATCAATTGTGTATATTCATATTTGATTGTAAAAAACAGTAATTGTATTACCATAGATGAACAAAACTTCATAAGAGAAATTGTAAATTTCATAGAATAATAAAATGAAATTTACATTAATTATTATAACTATTTTTAAAAGAAAATAATTAATGAAACAATTTTATTTGATAAATAATTGGGAAAATATTATATTAAATAATTATGAATACATCATATTAATGCTTTGTAATTAAAACATGAGAAAATTCTGGGAGAAAGTGACGTTTTAAATAATGGTAAAAAATATATAACATTCATTTATTTCTAATGAAACTAAAATTAAATATAATATTAATATAAGAAAATAATTATGTTAAAGGGGATCCATTAAATCATATAAAAATTATGGTATTTGATGAGAAATATTATTGATAGAGAATAAGTGATAATATCAGCTCCACAAACACAAATCCTTTAAATGGAATTGTGATACATTGAGAGGCGGAATGGTAAGGAATCATTTTAAAAACCAAAAACAGAATAAGTTAATTAAATATAATGGTTTTCTGAGAGAAATACCATAATTTTTCCCCAAATAGAAATTGTTTCATAAAAAACATCACTTTCAAAGTGAGATGTAAATAAAACTCTTACCTATACTCTAAAATGTCCAAAAAATACTTAAACTCATAAGTAATAAATATAACCATATTAATTATATATTTTAGAAAAAAATCCATATATAAAATAATTTATAATATAAAATTAAAATTATTTTATACGCATATGTTGGTTATTTATTTTTTATTTTCATAATCAGATGTTATTTGTTTTGATTATTTCATAAATGTGTTGTAATGGAGATGTTAATCATCATTACTTGGTAAAAAATGATTCATTACACAAATATTTTAAGGAATTTAAATCAATTTTTTTTTCAAGGATTTATGTAATATGATTTTCTTTATATGGAAGGTATGATTCTGGTTTAGTATAATAGAATTTTTGATGAGCTTGTTTCGGGTAATTTATGATAAAAATAGTTACATTATAAAAAACATCAATTTTATGTTAGTATTATATAAGAATATAACTAAAATAAATAAATTTTTAATATATTATATTATAAATTTTAATATTTTAATACTCATCCATGAATTAAAATTATTGTGTTGGTATTGTATCATTTATATTGGTTGTTTGAACAGCCCAATCAAGGGAATGCTATATTAAGGAATGAGTCTGGTTATGGAGTAATATTATAGTAACATTATTTATAAATAAGAATAATGATATTCATATACTATAATTATTTTGGTTTATAAGATTTATAAAGGGTGGATATGTTTGGGTAATTTACAAAGATAATTGAATTATAATTACCTATATTGATGAATTCACTCCTCATAAAAGTGTCCTATGGAATTAATGAATTATGCATCTTTCTTAAAAGAAGAGGCAACCAACTGTGCAATTTTATTTATGATTGATTATTTTTAAATAATTAATGAAATAAAAAATTAAAAAATATGGTTTGGGAGGGATATAGAAGTGGACCTTTTATAGGTGACTTTTGAGTGCCATTTCCACAAATACTCATTCCCTAAGGTACAATCCTTTCAATTTATGTGAAAAATAGATCAAATGTGTAAAAATAATAGAAATTTAGGTGAATCCCCTAGTCCATAATATATATATATATAAGTGGTTATAGATATTTTAGGTATTTAAACATTAATATAACCATTTTAGCTCATTTTAACTTTCCAGTGGATAGAAAATTTTTAGCATGAAAGCTTATTTTTCAAAAAAAATGGAATTGACCTTAATAATTGTTTTTATAAGATTATTAATATTTTTAAACCATTTAATATAATTAAATTTCTAAATATTTTATATTAAAATATAAAATGGAAATATTAAATATAACAGAAACATTTTTAAAACAAAAATAAGTTTTTAATTATTATCTATTCATCAACATATTTTATATAATTTACTAATTAAATGTGATTGAATATATTTTTTTATAAATTGGAATGTTAAATTTTATTAGATTCGTCTTTTATAAGAAATTAATTTATTTTTTTAATATTAAATATTCAGAAAACATTGAAAAATAGTTTTTTAAATATTTCATTTTAACATTAAATGATATTAATCACATCTCATTAGAATTAATTACCAATAATCTAAGAAATAAATTTTATAAATACATTTAAACTTTTAAATATATTATAATTTTATAAACACATAAAATAAATATATAACAATAATAATTATTTTTTTAATGAAAAAAATACATATTTTTATAGGGAAATATTTTATTTAATTATTATCTATTAATTTAATTCTAGGGTTATTTATGTAAATTATATAATTATTAATTTATTTCAAACAAGTAGAAAGATTCAATGTACTTATGGATAAAACCATATCTAGCTACTATATATCAAATGACAATGTGTCAAATGACCAAATAAAAAATGATCATATATATATCCATTATATTCCATTCTGATATATAACATTACATTCATATCTAAACACATTCATCATATTCTGTAATTTTTTTGATATTTTTATCATATTTATAAAATCTTGAATTATTCCAATACTATTATTTGGATATATAATTTTTATGTCAAATCATTAATATGAGAGTTTCAACCATATACTTTTTTAATGTACTTATCATTTCACTCCTTTATTTATTTTACTAAATTTGTTTACATTAGTAATATTTTCTGTTTTAATTTTTATATTAATATTCTAATATAATAAAATTACAATTTTTTCATTTTAGTTTTGTGTAAAACTAATCCAAAGTTAGAAAAAATATGTTTTATTTAGTGGGAAATATATATTTCAATCATGGGTTGTTACATAAACTAAAACATAGAGAATCCCAATAGTTAAGAAACTGAAAAAATATTAATTTTAATTCATGACTCTTCCATCTATCAGAAATGGCCAAAACACTATGCTCACAACATCACCATGATATCCAAAATGGCCACAACCTCTTTAAATTTATTTGTTTAAACTACCAATTCCAAAAAAACAACTATGAACCTCCAATACTTCTCTAAACATTATTTGGACAACCCTAATAGTTTTAAAACACAAATTAACGGTATATCGAAGTTAATTACCTTACATAAGTATAAATAATAACATTTATAAAAACGAATCCCCTCATTTATTTTCATACCGTCATCATGTAAATTATATATATCACATTAGAAAGGTAACTCAGAGAAAATAATAATAAATCATTGGAATAGTATGATGTCAACAATCACTCTCAAAAAAATGAAGTTTATATACACAAAAGAATTCCCAAATTATCAGGAAATATATATAAATTCATTAAACTAAAAGTACAGGAATATAATTAGATCATAATTTTCCAACATAAAATATAGCACATATATTATCAAAGGTATTTTCTTAGTATCTATTTCATTATATCCATGTTATAAAAGATTAAAATTTAATTCATAATCAAAATTTTAATAGTTACAATGGTTTTATATTGATATAAATGTCATATGATAAATAGAATAATACATTTGTAAAATTAAATATATGAGATGAATAATATAATAGGAAAATAATAAAAAACCAAGCTAAAAAATTACTATGATTCTATTCATTAATAATGTGGGTTAAAATTCCTTCTAGATATTAGTGGAACACCACTGGATCACAAGTGGATTCCATAATGCCAATATTTATTATGTTCTTAATTAATCACCACTAGAATATTATTGGTGATAAGAGACATATAGTAGATCTAGTTACCTACATATGTTCTTAATGTGAACCACTTTGGTTCTTAGAGTCTACCATATCATGTCAGTAACCCTAAATGACCTAAAAACCCAACTCCTTTAGATATAACTACTTAAAGTACCAAATTGAATTAATATCAAATCTAAAAAAATTTAAAATTATATAAAATAAATATTACAAGGCTATTAATATTATATGAGTCCTAAACCAATATTTATAGGAATAAAGATTTTTTAAAAGGTTAATTATAATAATAATTGTGTCTAGTGTGGATTATACCAATTGGGTTAAAATAAATTTGAAATTGTGGATGGTCAATACACAATAAGACATAATGATTTAATGGAATTATTTATATTAATGGTATTGATTAAAAAATCCATTAATTTTTTGGTGTTTAATAAAATATATGTTTTAATACCATGTTAAAAATAAATAAATATAAAAAGAGGTAATGGTTAGTATAGTGACACATTTTACAAGGAAAAATGATATAATTATTTCATATCTAGAGAATTAGATCACAAAAATATCATGGTGATTTCACTCTATTAAGTAATATTTCATCATGTTTAAAATAATATATAAATAAATTTAAAAACATTACCCATCAAATTCTATCATCGATATCCACATAATACGAATTATAATTCATTTCCTAAGAATAGAAAATAATGGTGTTAGTATTTTAATCCATGGTTAAAAAGGATATAACACCGATTGTATTGGATAATATATCAGACAATCCTAAATTCTTAAATTAACATATGTTGTTAATGTTAATTAACAATGAATAATACGACACAATTGATATTGAAATAAGGTCGAATGAAAGAGAAATAAGATATATAAGAACATAAAATGGTTAATTTCATAAATAATGGATATAGAACCAAGAATGTAGTATCTCATGATAGAGGGTTTATTAAATTATATATTACAATGAACTAAAGGTAATAACTATATTATGATCAATGAACAATGAAATTATTATTATAAAAGACTTAATTATCTAATTATTATCAACTCAATAAAAAGTTTTGAATTTTATCCCTGAAAAATAATAATAGTAATTATTCACGGGACTTCTAGATATATATATTCATAAAATAAGCCAAAGAGATATAAACATATCATTTCACAAATCATGGAAAATAAATGGAGTTGATCTCAAAAGGTACAAAATTCATAAACTATACTATATATTGAATTATATATTTTTGGTTTTCTATTTTTATGATTGGTGATACGTTAAAATAATTTAACAAAACTAAATATAATGGAATTAGATTCATCACCACTATGAAAATTAATTTTTTCAAATCACTGAAATTATCCAAACTATGTTATCACCTTAGTTTATCTCAATTGAAGTTGAATTTAAAATAATATTCTCTATGTTTTTGTAAGTAATAAAAAATATTTTATTATTATATCAAATTATTAATATTATACATTATACTATACTTAGACATCATAATGTATTGTTCTACAACACCATGAATAATTACTGAGCACCAATCCTAAAATGATGATTTCATAATTTTTTTATGCATTTTCCAAAGATATAAATACATTTATATGACAAAAAATATAAGATATTATATTTTTTAAATGAAAGAGTCAATCATATAAGTTTAAATAATATAGATACAATGATGGAAAAGTATATGTATATATGTATTCCTTATTTAGATTAATTAATAGATATATTATATATTGGGTGCCAATATAAAAAGAATATAAGATCAATATGGTAAATAAAAATTATTTTCAAATTCCACATGGGAGTAATTTCACTTCAAAATAGTTTGGATAGTGATAAAAGAATATATTATTAAATTTAAGAAATTATTAACCAATTTAACATGTATATCATAGATGACTTCTTGAAAAAACAATAATAAGATTTAAATTTTTTTTTCATGAATTCAAATAAAATTTTGAGAATGTTATAATACAAATTTAATGTGTTTATAATGCGATATTAGTTGGGGGGAGTGGGTTATATCAAATTTGTTTATGGATTATTTTATATGATAATATATTTATGTTTTGATCATAATAATATGACAACATCAATATTATTTTTTCTGTAATGAAATTAATTTCAACATATAAAATAAATGTAGATTTAAAATGCATGCTAATATTTCATCACCTCAGTTGTATGTTTAATTCGTGAATAAAACAACCTATATTATACATAAGATAACTTAAAATACTGGGGTTTTTCAACCCTTCTATAATTTAAGGAATTAAAATCCCATAAATAATCCTTAAAAGGTATTTGTATTTGTATGTGATGCTTTTTTATAGATCATTAATAAAAATAAATTGATAAAAAGAATAATTAAATATTCATGATATCTGATAGTCAAATAAAATGGTGGGAGTGTTTTGGTACTACAGTATAATGTTATTACACATAATAAAATGTAGTTATTGATAATGTAACCTCATGGTGGTCCTAACAGAAAATGGTATTTTCATTCTAAAAATAGATTCAAGAAATGTAATTTGAATTTTGAATATGAGAATGAATAATATGAAAAATATATGTAATGAATTGAATCAAATATAATATAGAGTGTTAATGATATTTTTATCTAGAAGAAAAAATATGATATATGATAGTGGGAGGATAAATGATGCTTGGTAAATGAAAAATAAATTATTAAAAACACTATAACCCTTCAACCACTTATTCAAATGTCATCGAATCAAGGAAAAAACACCTTGTGTTTTTAAATTAATAATTTAAAATGTAATACATAAATAAAAACAAACCAATTAAAAATAAGCATGGAAAAATATAGAATGGTTTGATGATATTAATAATTATATCCATAATATAAATAAAAATAAATATTTTCAATTGTTTCCACAGTATGTAGGGGTAAACACAATAATAAAAAAGTGTGTTTACCTATTTTAAGATCACCATGATGAATCAATAAATTGATATAAGTCTAATTTGGTGCATATGAGATTATATGGATCATATATTCTAGATTACAATGAAACCATCTGTTTTGGTGGAAATGAACTCAACTATAATAGTTTTTCAAGAACTATAAATAATACAATATTTGAATAATTTGATGATGGATCATAAAAGGTATCCGAAAATGGATACTTTAATTGAAATATTTTATTTTAAGTATGCTAAAGGATTCATAACTCAGTGATGTTCAAAATATATTTCTACTTAATATCACTTCCAAGGTTACAATGTTAATTACAATACAAATAAATCATGTCAACTAAATTAAAATACACTGGTACCCAAGGTACCACATTTAAATTGAAATTATATATTTTTAATATTGTAGTAGTGAAATAATAGGAGTCTTTTGTTCCATTAATTTTAGAAATATTGGAAAATATAACGAAGAGAAAATTTGTAAAACCGATGGATCAAAAAAATGATCCAAGGCATAATTATAGTTAATCCAAAATGTGAACAAAAATTTAAAATCATATATAAGATAATAATAATTTACTAATCATGAAAAACTATATAAAAATATTATTCATATTTAGTAATGGACTTCAAAATAACACAGTAGACTTTATAGAAAGTTTTCTCACCCCAATATAGTTAAATAGAACGTGTTAGTTAAATCATTAAGAATAATATGTATATAAAAATATGTTGTAGTGGATCCATTTATTAATAAAATCAATCAATATTCTATGTTAAATATCTAGAAAACATATTATATTTTAGCAATCATTATTTCACCTAATCTATAGAAAGAGACTATAATGAAGACTCTTCAATTTATGTGTATTAATAAAGAAAAAAAAATATTTATCACAAATTTCTATTAATAAATAAATAAAGAAGAATAAACTAAATTAAATTATAAACCACAATAATATTTTAATTAATATTATTAACAATAATCGAATTATATTCTAAACTAAAAAACTAATAAAATACTATTTTGTGAATGTGGAGCATGGTGAAGGTAATAAATTATCATTTTGATAACAAATTATGTTCATCCATACATTAAATTCCTCATAATGTTGATCTACTAAGATTAAATTTAGTAATCAGGTTTCTTCTTCCTAAGTGACCTATATTCTATCACCTCTCTATATTTAACTATTTGTGCAACAATCATATCCCTTCATTGATGTTAATGTTCAAATTCTTATTCCCATAAAATTTATAAATGTATATATCCATTTATATTTAGATTCTGTTTTGATGTAAATATATTATTTTAATTATTCTAGACATATTTAATTAATGTTAGATAATTCTATATGGATACTATGTTATCCTTGTGTTAAAATTATTAATATCAATAATACATAGACCCTGATTATTCAATGTTCCCTATTTCATGTTCATATTTTAAATGAATGAATTGAGTTTAATTCATCCTTCCCATGAATGAAATTTCATTATAAACTACATTCATATTCAGGTAAATAAACTAACTCATATTATCATTACATGTATTGAAACATTACTATACATGTCATACATAATATATGAAAATAGGTTATTTAATCTCTCCCCCTTTAAAAAAATCATAGTGTACTTTAATCGAATAAAAAATATACACATCTTCATAAATATAGTTATGGATGCCATGGAACAATTACATAGTTTCTTGATAATAATTTTGGAAACCTGAATATAGATGCATGACTACCCATGATAGAATTATATGTTGCCTAAATTTTTCATCATAGACACTTATAATATAAGAATTTAATTTCACGATCAACCATACATTTCGTGATGGCCACAAGTGAGTTATATCCTGTTAGCTATCATTTAAATGAGTGGGGTATAATTTTATATTAGAGTAATCCAAATTATTCTAAAAATATCAAAATATTATAATTATAATTAACTTCATTTAATTTTTTTTTCAATTTCCACATAAAATATGGTTGTTTTAAAATTTAACAACTATATTGAAAATAAAAAATTTATTAAAATAATTTTATAAAATTGAAAAATATGAACCCCAAAAAGCTTTATATACTCATGAAATAAAATTTCAACACATATTGTTAATGAAAAATAAAATTATTTAGGTTAAACACCATTTCCATTATGCATTATTAAATATTGACTAAGTAATTCATGGTCTAAATTCTTAAATAAATATAATAAAATTAATGAAACCTAATACATTACATAAAGATTTTTTTTAAAATATAAATAATTCTGTATTAAATATGGTTTATATAATTTAATCATTTAAATATTTCATTATTCATATCTGGCTTTTCCACTACGTAAGCATGATGTTTTATGTTTTTTAGAACCCTGAATATAAAATGTTATTAATATTATATATTTCAAGGCACTCGTGTAAATATTTTCAAAATTCATCGTCATTCCATTGATTGAAACATCATACAGATGATATGATACCTCAATTGTTTTTATAACATGTGGTTTACCCAAGGAAATATATAATGTTAGTCAGTGTTGGATATTCAATTTAAGGTAGTCATTTGTCATTGCGTTAAATAAATTGAATTAAAAATAAATTTAATTTATTAAATTTAAACACCAATCATATCCTTTAAAATTATGATATTATATCAAATATAAAGGGATTTCTGCATAACAATATGTGATAATAGAAGAGGAGGATGAGAACCACCATTCATGTCAATGAACATGAGACGAGAGATCGATGATGATTGGTCTAGTAGATTCATGGGATAAACAATAAATGATTTGGAATATTCAACGATATTTTAAGCGAATGTGTTCTCCAGTAATGATCAATCCATTCTTGAGGTATGTATTTCTATTTTATGGATTTATACCAATGTGTTCTTGATTTTTGATCATATAATGATTATTTTATTATTTCCTTGAATTTAATTCTTTGGATTACCCAACCATTCCATTTTTCATCTAGAACCAATATATATATATATTAATTTCATTATTTTTATTAACTGCTTTCAGTTTCTTTGATTTTGAGGATTGATTGTGTTGGAATCAACCATAAAAATTCTCAAATTTATATTATTCCCCTATCATATTAATTCTTTGGGTTCTTCATCATTGGCCTATGTGTTCATTTGGACTGGTTTCAACATGATCAAACCAAATTTTTTAGAATGGATATATGAATGGAAAAAAATTTATTAATTTTATAAGCATCTAGAGGAAACCTCAGATCCTATATTGTTGTTTTTATTGGGATTGGGGCCATGTTTTAATGTCTGGAGGCACCATATTTCATGCTTAGATGAATGAAATTCGTATATTCACAATAAGAATCTAAAAATTTATTATTGAATTACTATTCATACAATTTTTATTATATTAGGTGAGTCAACAAAGATTTTTGTTATAAGATTGATGGACATGGTGAACCTTGAGGAGGAAGATGGTGTTTATGGGGAAATATATATTATATAACATGTAATCTAGTGGAACAAACATTCTGTTTCTTTGATTCACGTGGTATCAAGGTCTTATATATGTGTTACATATCACACGCTATATGAATTGGCCCACACACCAAGTGATAATTACCATTTGGTTATATTGTTTGTGGGGATTATTTGACCAGGACATTAATTGGTCCGATATTTCATGTCCCAATATGAACACCCCCTGTGAAGGGACCTATCGATCCAAGTAGTTTCTAGTTAAGAACAAACCAAAATAGTTACATAACACCAAATTCCATGTTTAATGATATACAAACCATCTAATTTGTTTATAAACTTATAAAATACATATCTCATTCATTGGGACTCAAATATGGGCTCATGAGTATATAAGTTTGTCTATAATTCCATGTTGGATTCGAGGGTGGCCTTTTACATGGAATCGAAGGTACAATTCAATTTGATATGAGTGGGTTTCTTCTTTAAATGTCTCATAGTAAATGAAACTATTTATTTTATTATCAGTGTTATATCGGGTTCAATATTCTGATAAATAACCCTAGTGTGGGACCCCTATACACAATATACAGTTATAGTCAATACTCCCTCATAGTACATAATGACTGGGTCCTATATAAATAGAGTGGTACCCCCCATCCTTAATATTTACTGTGGAGTTGTTCCTCTAATAAGGATATTGATCCCTTGGGTGTCGAGTGAAATAGAATGGATCATTACTATAACAATTGCCCTTGTGAGGTTTAATGTTGTGATTAACATTGGGTATGGGGAATTCATAGTAATAGTTATACTTCTCTTTCAAGGATAGATATGTAGAATGATATTTAATTAATTTTTATCTAAGGTTTCGATATGATATTATATGATGTTTTCTTTCTTTTCCATATTTGACTTATGTGATGGTAAGACTATTTTATTCTATATATCCCCTCATCATTTTATATTAATCATAATAAGTATGTTTATATTGACACAGAAATGGGAATTTACCACATGTTTCATGTCTTATAAATATGATAAGAATATCAGTAGTGACTATGGTAGACATGGTATCAGTGAAGCATAAGAGTTTGTAAAGGAACTGACCATGTTCTATGGTATGTTAAAGATTGTGAGATGGTATGCCATCAAAAGTTTCCAACATTTAGTTTTCATTATGTTGGTACATCCATTATCTCTATTTGGGCATGTATTTTCCCCTTTCATTAAAGTATTACATAGATTCTCATTGATGTATATTTTCAATGTTTTCTCATGAATTTTTACACCATATATCTTTTAATATTAACATTTTTTTACATTATTTATAGAGATGTATTATTGTGTCTATGTAATTTTGTGTTTTCATGTACATTTACATTAATCTAGGGCCTCAAATTTTAGAGATAATTATAATTAATTATACTTTCAAATCCCTAGACAATTTTTTCCATGTTTGGGGTGTCACTCTCATCTATATACTGACCTAGGTGAGGCCCCAGTGGATTGGTTTATGATAAAGTGGTATCAACTGATGTTTTTACTTTGATTGGCATTTGGAGTTAGACATATATTGAGAATTGTATTGGGAACATAGGGAAATGACGTTGAAGAGTCTTGAGTACGAAATACAACTAGGGAACACAATGATGTTATGGCAACCATTTATCCATACTCTATGACTCTGACTACCTGAGTGTTGATTGGGTATATTGAGACATCAGTTGTTGGGAAACTAATGGTATATGAAATATATAGGATTGGGACTATTGGGTTCCATGTACATCCTATGTTAGATCCGTAGATATGATTATATAACCATGGCACATCATGTTAATTTTACAGATGCCTCGACGATGATTGTTAGATAGGATTAAATAACATGACTATGGTGATGACCAGTTGAGAGATGGGGCCTATGTTGTGAGATCTATATTATGGGAGTACCATTCAAGAGTGAAATTTTTAGTTATTCTACATGATATAAAACACATCTAAATTCCTCTAGTGGTTTAGGTGGCTGATCGAAAACATGTTGGTTGGCTAATATATCTAGAAGGACAGGATGATGACGCATGGAGACTTATTGTGTTATGTGAGCACTAATGACAGATACATCTTGAGGATATATGGTGGGATAGAACCTCATGATACTAATGATTTGATCAAGTCAACTTTTAGAGTTTGTTTTCTTGTTTAGACCGTGAAAAATCAGATGGTTACACACAAAATCAACTTTTTTCATATAGATGTAGGGCTCCTATGGTATCTATGTAATGACCCAAATTTTTTCAATTGAAAAGTCCCTTATTATATCTATGTCATAAAAACACAAAACAATGAACTACTAAGTGATAAGTGACCTTTAAATATAATTTTGTCACCCCTAAGTTTTGAATTTTAATCCAACATTCACGGTTGTGTTCAAGATAGTTTTTGGAGTCCAATGAAACAAAAATATTTTTTGTTGAATAGTAACCAACCCTTATGAATAGTAATATGAACCTTATGAATAGTAAATAAGAGTAAAATTACCTATGAATAATAAAATAAAATTTAGACATCATAGAAAGTGATATTTTGACCTTAGTAAACATTTTTGGTATTTTATAAGTCATAAATAATTAATTATAATTAATTAATTAATTTAAAAGAATATTTATTTTCCTGAAATATATTCATAAATTTTTGAATCAATGTCTAATAGTTTTTAGATAATTTTATATGACCCTAAGTAATTTTTGAAAGAATTGCAAAATCAGGTTTAATTTTAAAAACTGTTTTTTAAGATAATTATGATTTTAATTAAATATTAAATTAATAATATTTAGAAAATTATTTTTGAAAAATGGAAATCATTTTTGGATTCTACACGTCGAAAAATGGTTGGGGTAAATTTTTGGATTTTTCTAAGATATTTGAATTTTTGATGAATAGTATAATACATTAATTTATCATATAAATACATTTTAATTAAAACCCACTATTCATGTCATCACAAGTGATGTAAGCACCCTAATCCCGATTTCACAAGTCAAATATACTATTCTTAGTTATCCAAGACTCTCTATTCCTTATCTTGGGTGAAATTAATAAACTAATCGATTTTATATTAAGGAAACCCCACTCCCCTCCACTATAAAAGCCACCCTTCACTCCCTCTTTTCCTCACACATCTCAAGCTCCAAGCCTTCTATAAATTATGCCCACACACCTTCCCTATCTCATCCCCCACGTACAAAAGCTTCTGGTCTCATCAAAAGACCAAGCCTATCTTCCTTAAATAGGATCTCAAGAGTAGGATTCTAAAGGTAATTTCTCTCTCTCTTCTCCTTTAATTCCTTTCAAGTTCCAGTTCCTTTCTTGATCTCTCTCTATCTATCTTCATCCAAATTTTTCTATAAATCCATTATTTTATGTATACTGTAATATTATGATTCTAATGTTATATTATATCACCCCACACCCTTTCCCCCTTCCTTTTATTTTATTAAAGAGAACGTTGTTCATGTGGTGATAATTTATCACCTTCAAAAACAACATGCTCTCTTCTTCCATTTATACCTTCAATCTAGTCATGAAACCATTTTTATGGTTGAACCAGATTGTTTTATATGTATTATTTTCTATTTTAAGTTCTGGAAATAACCTATGGCCAAACTACTAAGTGAGAAGTTAAAATGAGTTGGTTGTGATACAAAAACCGCTCAAATTAGCCCAAATAATCTTCATTTAATTCTTATCTAATGATTCAGCCACATGGATCTAATATAACTCATTATAAAATCATTAAATATTCTGTAATATCATTATTTACATGTAATATCAGTTATGTATGTTTACCCATGATCTACCCAAACATCAAATTAAGAATACATGTGGACCGCTCAAGAAAACCATGAAAAAGAACATCCCCGAACAATGTTTTTAAACTCTATAAGTCATCCAAAGGAACATAATATGAAATAATGAAACCAGAATGAACCCTATTAATGTATAAAATGTTCTGTAATTTCTAATTAATTAATATAATGTCATTATACAGGACATTAAAGAGAAGGAGGCATTCGAGTACAAGGTAAGGGGAAATCTCGAACCCAATTTTCATCCTTCGGGTTCTCCCTCTTTAACTCCATTTTTGATATGGTTACTCCTCAAAGGTCTTTTGTTCTTCTTTTCCATTACTTTTCTAGGAAATACAGGTTTGTCACTGGGTTTTATGTCCATAAAAATGTTTTCCAAAAGAACTCTTCTTTCAAGATCTCACCTTTTACCTCTCATTCAAGGTTGATGGTTCTTATATCAAGTATGTTGTTCCCTATTTAATTTGGGAACCCAAAGATTATGAATGTGTTATTATGAGATAAAACCCATTCCATTCCATGGGTTATTTATGTACCTGTTTGATATGTGTTCTATGTGGGAAGCATGATAATGATAATGTTATGATGTGACGGGTGCACCCGGAATTATATAGCGCTCCAATGCATTGGGTAAAGTGATGAATCTTATGAGTAAATGTGATGTGATGGGTGAACATGATGCTATATTTTTTCACAAGTATGTGTGGTAGTTGACCACTAAGACATGATGTTTCATTTTTATGCTTTTCCACATTTCAAGTTTATTGTTTTTGCTCCTCTCATGTTCAAGATCATTTTCCTATGTCCTGATTATGCTCACCCCATGCTATATTATTCTTATCTATCCTCTTACTGGGAATTTAGGTCACCCATTTTGATGTATATCCTCAAGTGGCTACATGTACTAAGGAGAGGACAACTGTTACTAAGAAGCTATATAAGAAGAGATTAAATGAATTTTTATGCTTGATGTTGTACTTGTTATGTGTAGTCCTAGTTTGCCCAATACACTAAACCTCTGTATCCTCCATGTGTAATTACTATTTTGTTGTTTATCTTTGAAATGATGTAATAGTAATGTAAAAAAAGGCCGGGTCTCTATAGTTGGTATCAAAGTAAAGGTTTAGTTAATTTGGGAATTAGGATTAGTGAACCCTAATGAAAACCTCTATCATGAGACTAAGTACAAATATGCACACAAGGATATTTACATTGGGGTCCCATATGTTATGTTTTTGGTATAATTGTTTAAAAGAATAAGTTATTAATGACTTGTTTACTTACGTTTTGTTGTAACCTTTTCTATTTTAGAAAATGGTGGGAACCAGGAGAAATCAGGCCAACAACTCTTGCGAAGGCCAATGCAACGATTGCCTGAACGACATCCCCAATGATTTTGGAGGTGGAGTTCAAAACATCATGGCGATGCTTACCCAATTATCCCGGGTTATGAATAATAAAAATAATAATGGGGAATGTCCTCCTTCACCAAAGAGAGAGCATCTAGCTATCAAAGTTTTTATGCGGCAACGACCACCGACGTTTTGTGGATCTTCTGATCCACTAGTTGCGGAACAGTGGGTCAACTCCATGGAGAAGATCTTTTCTCTTCTTCACTGTTCCGAGACAGAGAACGTGACTCTAGCCCCTTATCGTCTAGATGGAGAATCTGATCAATGGTGGGATTTGATTAAGAACACCAAGACAATGGAGGAAATTGAAGAGATGTAATGGCAAGAGTTTAAGATAATGTTTCAAAATAAGTACTTCCCAAGAACTCTTCGAACGAAGATGGAGAGAGAATTCATAGTGGTCAAGAAAAAAGAAGGATAATCTGTCACAACCTATAAAGCAAATTTCACAAGGCTCGCAAGGTATGCTTCATGTTTTGTTATCAACAATGATAAAAAAATTGATAGATTGTTTAGTGGGTTAAAACCACATCTTCGAAAAGCTCTTGAAATTCAAGACTTTGGGAGTTATGAAGAAGTTTTTCGGTGTGCTATCAAAGTGGAGATGGATTTTGGAGAATGGTCCCATGGCTATGGTAATAAGAAAATAAAGATGGAGTTTCAAGCTGGTGGATCTAGTGACAAAGATGGGAAGAAAACACAACGAACCACTTGCCAAAAATGTGGGAAGTTGCGCAATGGGAAATGCCTCAAAGGGACAGGGAAATGCTTCAAGTGTGGGAAAGAAGGACACCTAGCTCACAAGTGTCTAAGAGACATGAAAAGGAAGGATAATGTAGCCGATTAAAGGAGAGAAACACTCGTGGTTCAATGCTACAACTATAAAGAGCTAGGGAACTATTCAAACCAGTGCACTAAACCTCGAGCTCTCGAGGGTAATCAGTGCCAACAACCACCAAATCCAAAGTAACAAGGGAAGGCTTATGCCATCACTACTGCGAAGGTGGAACAAGATAATGAAGTCGTACAAGGTACACTTCCTATTCACTCAAGAATGGCCAAAGTCTTATTTGATTCTGGTTCTACGCATTAATTTATATCTTGCATGTTTTCTAGAACTATAGAATCGAATCCCTGAAACCTTGAAGTAGAGATATCTGTAAAAACACCAAGTGGTGCAATCATTGCAACCCAAGTGTTTGATTGTTCTCCTGTTGACGTATGTGGGAAGATTCTTCCGGAAAATCTCGTAATACGTCCCTTGGTGGAATTCAATGCTATAATGGGAATGGATTGGCTCTCGTTATATAGAGCACATATGACTGTCGGGAAAAGGAAATATATTTTCATATTCCAAACCATCCTATGCTCCTCTACAAATGCAAGGAAGATCATGAATCTCATTTGAGAAATCCTTCAATGGTGTGGGTGATGATTCCCTATGAATAAGCATACCTCGCCCAAATGTTTGGGTCGAAGGAAAGTTCCAACCTTGAGGAAATGCCCATCGTATGGGAATACGGCGATGTATTTCCCGAAGAGTTACTCGGAATTCCCCCGGATCGTGAGGTAGGGTTCTCAATTGAACTCATACCCGGAGCTACTCCTATCTCAAAGTGCCCCTATAGGATGGCTCCAATCGAACTGGAAGAGTTAAAGAAGTAGTTGCAAGAGCATCTGGACAAAGGGTTTATATGCCCTAGTGCATCACCTTGGGGTGCGCCAGTGCTCTTTGTGAAGAAGAAGGATGGAACCATGCGGCTGTGTATCGATTATCAGGAACTCAAAAAGATCACCATAAAGAACAAGTATCCTCTCCCAAGGATTGATGACTTGTTCGACCAGTTAAGAGGAGCTCAATACTTCTCAAAGGTGGATCTTCGTTCTGGATATCATCAAGTAAATGTGAAGAAGGAAGATATTCAGAAGACTGCCTTCCGTACAAGGGATGGGCACTATGAGTTTTTGGTGATTCCCTTCAGACTTACTAATGCCCCTGAAATCTTCATGGATTTTATGAATAGAGTCTTCAGACATTACCTCAACAAATTTGTGGTAGTGTTTATTGATGATATTCTCATTTACTCCAAGAGTAAGGAGGAACATGAAGAACATCTAAGACTTGTGTTGGCGACATTGAGAAAGGAGAAGTTGTACGCCATGTTCAACAAGTGCGACTTTTGGATGAATCATGTCACATTCTTGGGACATGTGATCACAAGTGAGGGAATTTCTCTGGACCCTTCATAGACAAAGGTGATTGAAGAATGGCCTAGGCCCTCTAGTGTCATAGAAATCTGTAGTTTTCTTAGATTAGCTGGGTACTATCGACGTTTTTTGAGAAACTTCTCACGATTGTCATGCTTGCTAACTAAGTTAACAAGGAAAGGGGTAAAGTATGTCTGGACGGATGAATACGAGGGAAGCTTCAAGGAGCTAAAGAGAAGGCTAATCACTGCACTAGTACTCACACTACCAAAAAGTGGAGAACGTTTTGTGATATACAGTGATGCTTCAAACAATGGCTTGTGTTGTGTACTCATGCAAAATGATAATGTGATAGCCTACACCTCACGACAGTTGAAGATCCATGAGCAGAACTACCCGACGCATGATCTAGAGCTGGCAGCCGTGATTTTTTCCTTGAAAATCTGCCGGCACTACCTTTATGGTGAGAAGTGTGACATATACACCGACCATAAGAGCCTAAATTATATATTCACAAAAAAGGAGCTCAACATGCGTCAAAGGAGATGGTTAAAGCTAATCAAGGATTACGATTTCTCTATTCACTATCATCCTGGAAAGGAGAACAAGGTAGCTGATGCCCTAAGCAGGAAAGAACCTGCTACTCTATCCATGTTGAGGATTGAGAAAGACCTTATCTTCTTGGATATGCAAAGGATGGATTTGGGAATCGTAAGGGCAGGGGATACATCCTACCTTGCCCAAATGATTGCGCAACCATCCATCCAACAGAAGATTAAGGAAGCACAAAGGGATGATGTGGAGATACAAAAGAGGGTGAATGCAGTAAAGGAAGGGAAGTTGCAAGAGTTCCATATCGATGATGACGGTGTGATTCAGTTTGGAACGTGGCTTTGTGTGCCTTCATCACCCGGAATAAGGAATGAGCTATTGGATAATTCACATAGCTCAACTTTATCTATTCATCCTAGAAGTACCAAGATGTATCGTGATCTCTTAGAACACTTCTGGTGGGATAACATGAAGAAGGAGATTGCGGAATATATATCAAGGTGCTTGGTATGTCGTCAAGTTAATGCTGAGAGGAAAAAGTACAATGGTATGATGCATCCATTTCCTATACCCATGTGGAAATGAGAAAATGTTACTATGTACTTTGTCATGGGTCTTCTGAAAACGTCAAGAGGAATTAATGTGATATGGGCGGTGGTTGACCGACTCACCAAGACTACCAATTTTATCACTATTTGAGAAGACCTCTCACCTGAACAATTTGAATGGATATATGTGAAATAAGTAGTGAGATTTCACGGTGTTCCGCTCTCGATTGTCTCTGACCGTGATCCAAGGTTCACTTCTATATTCTGGAGGAGCCTTCAACAAGCTTTGAGTATCGAATTAAATTTCTGCACGACC
Source organism: Viscum album (assembly GCA_963277665.1). Lineage (NCBI taxonomy): Eukaryota > Viridiplantae > Streptophyta > Magnoliopsida > Santalales > Viscaceae > Viscum > Viscum album. Next base: position 1,838,614,729 of record OY728163.1, on the reverse strand, counting down.
TATCACCCCCAAACTGATGGCCAGTATGAAAGGACTATTCAGACACTTGAAGATATGCTAAGATCCTACTCTCTTGAATTCATAGGTGGATGGGATCAGCACCTTCCATTGGTTGAGTTCTCATACAACAATAGCTTCCACTCGAGTATTCAGATGGCTCCGTATGAAGCTCATTATGGGAAGTGATGTAGAACTGCAACCTGTTGGGATGAAGTTAGAGAACGAAAACTACTTGGTCCCGATATTGTTCAAGATATGACAGAGAAGGTTCATGTCATCTAGAAACACATCAAGGCTGCTCAAAGTCGGAAAAAGAGCTATGCTGACAATCGTCGAAGGGAATTGGAGTTCGACGTTGGAGATAAAGTCTTCCTTCGAATATCTCCATGGAAGAGAGTCATGCGATTTGGGAAGAAAGGGAAGCTAAGCCCAAGGTACATTGGCCCCTTTGAGATCCTTGATCGTATAGGAGCTGTGGCCTATCGTCTGGCACTTCCAATGAATATGGCTCAAGTTCATGATGTGTTTCACGTATCACTAATGAGGAAGTACATTCCAGACCCCTCACATGTACTAAACTCAGAGGTGGTACAGTTGGAAGATGATCTCTCATATGAGGAGAAGCCGGTAAAAAATCTGGACGGAATTGATAAGGTTCTACGCAACAAGACAACCCGCCTTGTCAAAGTGTTGTGGAGGAACCAAAAGTTTGAGGAAGCAACTTGGGAACCGGAAGAGGCAATGAACGAGAATTACCCTCACCTGTTTGTGTAAAGTGAAATTTCGGAGGCGAAATTTCTTAAGGGGGGAAGAATGTAACGACCCAAAGTTTTTCAATAGAAAATTCCCTTCTTATATCTATGTCATAAAAACACAAAACAATGAACTACTAAGTGATAAGGGACCTTTAAACATAATTTTTTCACCCTTATGTTTGGAATTTTAATCTAACATTCACGGTTTTGTTCACGATAGTTTTTAGAGTCCAATGAAACAAAAATAATTTTTGGTGAATAGTAACCTACCCTTATGAATAGTAACCTACCCTTATGAATAGTAATATGAACCTTATGAATAGTAAATACGAGTACAATTTCCTATGAATAATAAAATAAAATTTAGACATCATAGAAAGTGATATTTTGACATTAGTAAACGTTTTTGGTATTTTATAAGTCATAAATAATTAATTATAATTAATTAATTAATTTAAAAGAATATTTGTTTTCCTGAAATATATTCATAAATTATTGAATCAATGTCTAATATTTTTTAGGTAATTTTATATGACCCTGAGTAATTTTTGAAAGAATTGCAAAATCAGTTTTAATTTTTAAAACTGTTTTTTAAGTAAATTATGATTTTAATTAAATATTAAATTAATAATATTTAGAAAATTATTTTTGAAAAATGGAAATCATTTTTGGATTCTACACGTCGAAAAATGGTTGGGTAAAATTTTTCGATTTTTCTATGATATTTGAATTTTTGATGAATAGTAGAATACAGTAATTTTTCATATCAATACATTTTAATTAAAACCCACTATTTCTGACATCACAAGTGATGTAAGCACCCAAATCCCGAATTCACAAGTCAAATTTACTATTTTTAGTCATCCAAGACTCACTATTCCTTGCCTTGGGTGAAATTAATAAACTAATCAATTTTATATTAAGGAAACCCCTCTCCCCTCTACTATAAAAGCCACCCTTCACTCCCTCTTTTCCTCACACCTCTCAAGCTCCAAGCCTTCTCTAAATTCTTCCCAAACACCTTCCCTAGCTCATCCCCCACGTCCAAAAACTTCCGGTCTCATCAAAAGACCAAGCCTAGCTTCCTTAAATAGGATCTCAAGAGGAGGATTCTAAAGGTAATTTCTCTCTCTCTTCTCCTTTAATTTCCTTTCAAGTTCAAGTTCCTTTCTTGATCTCTCTCTATCTATATTCATCCAAATTGTTCTGTAAATCTAGTATTATATGTATACTGTAATATTATGATTCTAATTTTATATTATATCACCCCACACCCTTTCCCCCTTCCTTTTATTTTTTTAATGAGAACGTTGTTCATGTGGTGATAATTTATCACCTTGAAAAACAACATGCTCTCTTCTTCCATTTATACCTTCAATCTGGTCATGAAACCATTTTTATGGTTGAACCAGAATGATTTATATGTATTATGTTCTATTTTAATTTCTGGAAATATCCTATGGCCATACTACTAAGTGAAAAGTTAAAATGAGTTGGTTGTGATCCAAAAACCGCTCAAATTGGCCCAAATAATCTTCATTTAATTCCTATCTAATGATTCGGCCACATGGATCTAATATAACTCATTATAAAATCATTCAGGCTTCTGTAATATCATTAATTAAATTTAAAATCATTTCTGTATGTTTACCCATGATCTACCCAAACATCAAATTAAGAATACAAGTGGACCGCCCAAGAAAACCATGAAAAAGAACATCCCCGAACAATGTTTTTAAACTCTATAAGTCATCCAAAGGAACATAATATGAAATAATGAAACCAGAATGAACCCTATTAATGTATAAAAGGTTCTTTAATTTCTAATTAATTAATATAATGTCATTATACAGGACATTAAAGATAAGGAGACATTCGAGTAGAAGGTAAGGGGAAATCTCGAACCCAATTTTCTTCCTTCGGGTTCTCCCTCTTTCACTCCATTTTTGATATGGTTACTCCTCAATGATCTTTTGTTATTTTTTTCCTTTACTTTTCTGGGATATACATGTTTGTCACTGGTTTTTATGTCCATCAAAATGTTATCCAAAATAACTCTTCTTTCAAGATCTCATCTTTTACCTCTCATTCAAGGTTGATGGTTCTTATATCAAGTATGTTTTTCCCTCTTTCTTTTGGGAACCCAAAGATTATGAATGTGTTATTATGATATGAAACCCATTCCTTTCCATGGGTTATTTATGTAAATGTTTGATATGTGTTCTATGTGGCAAGCATGATAATGATAATGTTATGATGTGACGGGTGCGCCCGGAATTATATAGCGCAATATGAATGTTTAAATGTGACGGGTGCGCCCGGAATTATATAGCGCTCCAATGCATTGGGTAAAGTGTTGAATCTCATGAGTAAATGTGAAATGATGCGTGAACATGATGCTAGCTTTGTTCACAAGTATGTGTGGTACTTAACCACTAAGACATGATGTTTCATTTTTATGCTTTTCCACATTTCAAGTTTATTGTTTATGCTCCTCTCATGTTCAAGATCTTTTTCCTATGTCATGATTATGCTAACCCCATGATATATTATCCTTATCTATCCTTTTACTGGGCATTTAGCTCACCCCTTTTGATGTATATCCTCATGTGGCTACATGTACTAAGGAGAGGACAAGTGCTACTAAGAAGCTATAGAATAGGAGATTAAATGAATTTTTATGCTTGATGTTGTACTTGTTATGTGTATTCCTAGTTTTCCCAAGACACTAACCCTCTGGATCCTCCATGTGTAATTACTATTATGTTGTTTATCTTTGAAATGATTTAATAGTAATGTAAGAAAAGGTCGGGTCGCTATAATCTATCCATCTATATCCATTATTAGGTATCCCTAAATTAGATATATTTGAGATTATCCATTGATATGATTTCTTTCAGGTAACCCCATGGGTAATAGAGGAATGAAAAATGGATATTTATCATGTTATTCTTTATGTTGAGATGTCTCTAGGTTAAATGGTATTTTTAACATCTTGTTTTCATTATGGAATCTCATGGTGTTGGTGGATCCTTATATTATTGATGTGTGATGTGGCTTCAATCATTAAATGAATATTGACACTTCCCCCTTTCTATCATTGTCTTGTAAAACTTTTAAATGTTGTGTGAGTGAGTCAATATTTGCCTAAGAAAGTTGTATCGAGCTGTGGTGGATGGGTTTTTTTAAATTTAATGTTTATGTTATTTTTTTAATGTGATATTGTTTTAGATAAATATTTGGATATAGATTTTGTAATGGAGAGATTCCTCAACCCAACTTAAACAATACATTTTGATTACTATAACATGTATACAGTGAGTTATGCATGATGTATTGTCACCATAATAGTGTTGTTATACATGTAACTAATATTTATATGGAATTTTCCTTATATTGAATTTCATACAAAAAGGTTATTTAAATTGTCAAGTAGTAGTGTGAACCAAAAGATACCATTATATTAATATTAAACCTACGTATGATGGTCTATAAAAATCAATATCACTGGACACATATGATGTGTAAACATCAGGTTCTGGAGCTTATAAAAATTGGGATTATTCTCATGATGTTCACACGTGGTGATCTTGAGTATGTGAGATCATGAGGAATGGTCCTCCAGTTGGAACTCCACATATTTCAAGTTTCATCAGTTGTTCCTATCAATAGACATGTATAATGTTCTCCTAAAATGGGATTATTATCATTTTATACTATTTGGTCATGCACTATGATGAATGATAAAAATGGTGGCATTGATGATGTTAAATGGTTTCATACATTTATTTCATTGTTGGAGGATTCAAATTGATTTAATAATCAAGTAAAATGGTTCATTTCCAAAATTAAATGATATATTGATCTGATTTGATCAGTATGGTAGCCCTTCATTAATTTCATGACCATGGTAGAATATGTTAAGTCCATTCAATTTGGTCATTGAATAATAATTCGAGAAAGGATGGTGAAATGAAATGTGTGTCCTTATTGTGATATATCACAATATAATGATATTACAAAACATGATGTGAGTTCTTAGGAATGGTTGTGGTTTCTGTGACTATTACTTATCTATACAGATGCTTTTATGGTTTTCTAGACACCACTATTGTTTGTGAATAATATTCATTGCTACCGAGATAATGGAAAAGGGTGATACAAACTATTCATATTAAAAATTCATTCCAATCCTAATAAATTGGAGTTCAGAAAATGGTTGGACCTATAACATAGTTTCAGTTATGTATGCAAATATAAGATAATAATTAATAAAAAACTCACATTTTTTGGAGTTTATGATAATGGACATTGAATTTATTTATTAATAGTATTTATAATAAAAAAATTTAAATATATGGAAAAAATTATATGAAAAAATATTATTTGAATATTTAAGGATCGTTTAATATTCATGGGAATGAAAAGTTAAGTAAATGAATCTATTTTATCAAGTACTATATTTATTATAATATATGTAAGAGGTGAACATATAAATTTCATTTATGACATGGTTAGATGTTCATAACATGTATTTTATGATTTATTTAGTGGGTAATATATATCTTAGGGAAGGAGAGCCCATTTCGTCAACTATAAATATCTCACAATATAAGGATGTGAGGGTGTCATTCACAATTACAATTTTTCATGTGATTGTTAAGGGCCTCCCTCTCCCCCTTCCTGCTTAATAGAGATTGCTTTAGGGAATCTGAGAAACCAATTATATCTATCTTTCATGGATTACATGATCCATTATTCAAAGATCTCTGGTATATAAAAGGCTTTGAAATATCTCTATTTTAGCACCAGTAATTTGAAACATCAACTTTCCTAAAACCTTTTAAAGTATGCAAGGATGATTTTTAGGGATATATATACATTTCCTTTCCTTAAAGGACTATGGTCACTAGTGGATAACAAACATGACTTCAAAAAGAATAAGGTATTTTATTTATCAATTTTGTTCATAAATTATAAATGTGGGGTACTAGAGTATGTACATGGGTAATGTTTATATCATTGATGAAATTATGATTCCAATCACAACATTAAAATTTTAAATTCCCTATTTTTTATATCAATATGTGCCTTGTACCCAAAAAAGGCATATAGCGATGTCGGGAAATTTTCAGCCATGAAAATTTTTTTATATTAAATTCATGGAGAAATCATTGTGATGTTGCAGACTACATATATGGTGGTTCAATTCGACATCACCTAGTGATTATTTTACCGTATAAAGCTTTAAAATAGACTAAATTCAATGTTTTTAGTTTTTAAAAATGAAGAAAATACTTGTATATATGTTTTTACCTTTGATTCATTAGTGATATTTTTTTTGTGAAACCCTATGCTCTGTTAGGATTCAAGTGATTGGAATTATAATTTTTGGCTATTCCATATACCACAAGAATGTATAATTTTTCAATTTTCATTATTTATTTTTAATTTCAAAAAGAAAATCTAAAACTCTATCATATATTACTTCACCAAAATCAATACAGGTGTAAAGTGGTGAATTATAAGTTTTTTTAAAACATTTAAAAAAAAATCAAAAACCCTATGTTTAATCTTTTTAAAAAATTAATCCTCAAAGGCCTCATCGCCGATTCCGACTTTTCCGAAAAACAATTTTTTTAATTTTTTAATATTTATAATTTTAATGTTTTATTATTATTTGGATATGATTATATATATATGTGTACATTTCAACATAATTTATATGTTATTCAAGTATGTTACTTTACAAACCTATACAATATAATCAATTTGACTGATTAGAATGAAATTTTAAAAATAGATTAACCAAATTAATAGTAATCGAAAATACAATTAATTATTTAAAGATTGTTAATGAAAAATAATTTATAGTCTTTCTAATCCACAAATATAAAACATAAAAATGTTTTGACTGTGTGAGATTTTCAGCATGTTAAATATAAACTATTAGACTGATATTAATGAAATTTAAAACATTGATTAAACATATAAAAAGTAGTCGAAAATAGAATTAATTTCTGAAAAAAAATGATGGTGGGATATAATTTATATGTTTTATAATTCACATACCTGTAACATCAATATGTTTCATGTACATTACTTTTCTAACCAATAAAATATAAAATATAATAGTTATTTGAATGAAATTTTTTACATTGATTTAAAATATAACAAGTAGTTGAAGATAAAAATAATTTCATAAAGTTTTTTGATGAATAATGAATTAATAAGCTTTCGAATCAACCAAAATAATACTTAAAAAATGAATCAAGTATGTGACTTTACTATCCTATAAAATATAATCTATAAGACCATTATGAATGACAATTTAAACATTGATTAAACATATAACTAATAGTTAACAATTAAAATAATTTCTTTAAAAATGTTTCTGGTAAATAATTTATAATCGTTATAATCCACCTACATGAAACCTAAAAATATATCATATACGTGACTTTATTAGCCTTTAAAATAAAAAATATAACATATATATGAATGAAATTTTTAAAAATGATTAATTATATAACAAGTAGTCTAAAATAAAAAGTATTATTTTAAATAAATTTGGTGAAAAATATTTTATTTTCATTCTAATACACATAATTTACAATTAAAAATATTTCAAGTATAAGTCGTTGCTAGCCTATAAATTAAAAGATATAAGACCAATAAGAATTAAACATTATACATTTTTTAAACATATTAAAATTGGTCAAAAATAATTATAATTTAGTAATAAATATTGATGAAATATAATTTATAATCTTTCTAATCAACCTACTAGAAAATTAAAAATGTTTCACAGATAGGACTCTACTAGGGTATATAATATAAACTATATGACTGATATGAATATCTATTTAAATATTGATTAAACATATAGAAAGTAGCATATTTAAAATTTTTATTTATATGGGTCTTATAGTTTATATTATAGGGGATTTCAAAGTCATGTATGTTTTTATACTATATATTTATATTCTTTTAATGTTATCTACATTAAATTTAATAATAATTCCTATGTTTCAAGTAATTGACTTTGAAATCATGAAATTATTAACTGTTATAAATTTATATAAATTAATACAAAAATAATGAATAAAAATATAAATATGGATGATAGTAATAGTAGTATTTAAATTATAGTAGACTTAAAAAATATAAATGAACACATACAATTAATGTCTATGTCTGTGGTAGGGATATTTCGTCCCACTTGGTAGTCTGTGAATTGGATGTCCTTGTTGAGTTCGCAGTGGAGTAAGATGACCTGGAGAGGGATCATCCTTGGGCACTGAAAAATTGACTATATCATCCTCCATCTGTGCGTAAGTGGGAGGTTCTATCAGCTGCATCTCGTAATGACCTCATGATCCATCTCCCACATGGGTGGTAGATGGACCCACCACCATCACAGCGGGGAACCAAGAATGTGATGGAACAGTACCCAAAAAGTGTATTGGATATGGACCCCATGACTATGATGGATCTAGACACCAATATTTTTATGGATCTTTACCTCAAGGCTATGATGGATCCATGCCCAAATACGGAGATAAATGGAGATATCCTGTTAGGAAAGACTGATCCAAGGCCACCTGAGGCACATCCTGAATTGGTTGAGCCTGGACTTCTAGAGGTTTGGCATCTCCCTGGGGAAAAGGTGAGGCCTCACATGCAGAACGATGTTTTCTTCACTGCCATGGTCATGGATCATCCTCTCCAATAACAGTTGCCTGATTTTATTCTGGGGATGGAACCTCCTCTCTCTAGGATGGATGCTCGAAGATGCTCTCATAAAGTTCACAGAAAAAGTCCCTCACCTCTATTACTATAAGATGGACTCCTGCCCAGCTATAGACCCCTTCGTTTCTTCATCATTCATGCCAACAAACCACTCTATGTGACTTCATTATAATAAGATTCAAATTGAATTAGTAAATATTTCAATAAACAAACTAATGGAAATTTATTGACGTACCATCCTATGAATCTCTCTACCGTGACATACAAGATAGGGTATATTAATTAGACTATGCCATGGATTATACTCAACCTTCTCTGGAAGAATGAATTGATTCGTAGGTACACCCTAAATATGAAACTCGGCATGTTTATGCTATTAATTGAGAAAGAGGTAATGTAATGGGCCCCTATCCTCATTCTGCCTCTTTGTCATCTTCTTCCCATGAAGCCTCTCTCTTTGTCTCGGTGGTTATGGAATCATGTGAGCATGTAAAAACTGGCACATGACTCAATCAGGATACTGCCACTCAATAATAATGAAGTGAATTGGGGTCACTACAAACATAACATCCTCAATCCAAAATATGTAATGTGTTGAAAACTAGACCTCAATACTCTAGTATGGAATCAATTAAATCTGAAATAACATGTGACTTTGTCATTAAAGCTCATCACTAAAAAAAATTATTTTATTATTAAATTATATAGATAGTGATTGATTGTATATATATACCTGTTCAGGTTAGAGACAGTCCATATTGACTTGATATATTGCCCCAACGGTGTCTCAAAACTAGGTAGAAATTATGTCGATGACACCACCTATAAAATAAAACATTGATAGTGACAAATATTGAGAAATAAAATTCAATAACTCTTAGTTTCATCAGAAACCATTATTAATGATTGATTATACTAATGTCCACGTGGAGCATCCTGTGTTACCTCCAAATCGAATGGTGGACCAACAAACTCAGTGGGGAATGCGGGGATGCGCTCCCATGCCCACATTTAAATAAGATGATGCATTCCTCGAGCCATGTCTTGTCCCGATGGGATAAACTACATAATATTCTGTTTGTGTATTCCATGTCGCTTGATACCTATATGTACATCCTGGATAGATAAAAAATATTCTAGTATGGGTAGATACATCATGTGCATGTGCATCCCTGAGTGATCATTACACATGGTCTCTCCATCCAGCCATAATATTTATGCACAGAAATATTGCATAACAGTCTGCTTATCAGCATCATTGAGTAAATATTAAATCTACACTTCCAAAAAAAGAATCTATATGGATTCCACATATTTATCCCTACAGTCATAAAAATGTCAATTCCTAACAAGATCTAAGAAAGGTCTAGCAAGTATACCCGAGTGGGTCCAATAACGGGTCTCCCCAAGATAAGAAGACCGAGAAGTACATCCATAAACTAGAGGTTGATGGTAATCACTCCTTTAGGTAGGTGGACTATGCATATATCTGGTCTCCCCCTCTTAATGAGGTCAGAAAATAAGTGATGGTCTACAAATGATACATCATTTATCGTAATTCCAGAGAATCCAACATGGCGCAAGTATTGTCTAATGTCATGTGGATGATCCCTATGATGAACTTGGTGCACTTTATGCACCCTAATTGATTGTTATCCACCACCCTCTAACATGACCTGGGAGATATGTGTATGCTTATGAGTGATTAGTATGATATTATCCATCTTCATGTAAAAAATGAAATGAGTCATAAGATTAAAATGTAAATATAATGTTATGGTCAACATAATGTTATGACATGTATAATGCAAGACATTCTATGTTTATTCACATTATTTAATGATGTTATTTTTACCAAATGAAATATAAATCTCCTTGAAATTTTATTTTGAAGTAAATAAATATAACAAGAGGAAATAAGAGAATTAAATAGATAATCATAAAAACTATATTTATGACTTTCCCCATATATGATAATAACCAAATTAAAAGCATTGATATCTGAATTAAGGGAATTTGAGATTACTACAACTTTGAGGGGATTGGATACCAAGATAATAATAGCATGGGAACAAATATATTTTCCAATGTGTAATTTTTGATCTGTAAGAAGATGATTCACTATGAAAATTAATTCCCAAAGCATCAATGGAATATATCTTAGGAAAATACAATATAGTAATGTGAATAATATGTTATTGATACTTTATATGTTTAATGATTGAAATTCATATGTATTTTGATCCACGAAATATGTTGTGAAATAATTTGTTTAATGAAATTAACATAGTAATAATAATGTATTGTATACGGTTTTTATTTTAATACCATTTCTTAATGGATTTCATAGAATATGATTATTGGCACAAATGGCTATGAAATGTTATTTTGTAAAAATTTTAATCTCTTTTAAAACACATGAATTGGCTAAGATGACCCTAAATATGTTTTTAATTTTGAAAAAACTAAAAATGATATTTATGGGATGGTATTGTAACCAATAAAGTAGATAAATGTTTATTGATAAAGTAATTCATTACGAAGTATATTTCATTTTTCAGATTTATGAAATAAATTCATTATACTATTATTTTATTTAAGGAATAAGAAAAATGTTAATTCTTGAAATCCAGCATGAATTTACTAAGAATTTATTATTAAAAGGGTATTTAGATATTACATATGTGTCACTAAGTAATATTTTTTTATTACAGTATACAATTTTTTAGAATCGTTGAGACAATATTTATAAATTCTAGTGTCTTGAATTTGGATTGACATATTTTGTATGTGTTTTATGATTAACTAATTATGGATTAGATTAAGAAAAATCATGGTAATTTATAAAGATGTTTTAGGAATTTATCTAATTATCTATATTTAATAACATATTCTAATCATTATGATACTAATATTTTTTTATACGAAACATTATTAAAATAGCATGCACATAATTTTATAAAAACCCATGGTAAAGAGAAGATGATTTTGGGTTTACAATTAGTGTTTTAGGATTTTGGATTTAGAGATTAGGGTTTTAGATATTGAGTTTTGTATCAAGGTTTTTGGACTTTTTTTAATGTTTTTTTGTTTACGTTTATGAATTTTGGGTTAGGGTTCCAGATTTATGTTTTAGGGTTTAGAATTTTGATATTAAGGATTAAGAAATATGTATTTTGGTTTAGTATTATTCTTTAATGTCTTGGGGTTTAGAGTACAAAGAAAATAAAAGAAGAGACAACAATATATAATTTACAATATGAGAATGTCACAATGATGAATATACATCAATGTGGTTGAGAGTGTGATGTTGACCCGACAATGTTAGAGAATAATTTAGAGTGATGAACTTTTTGATAACATATGGTGCATCTAAAACTCTACCCTTGTTCTTGAGTCCAATCCAACTCATTTCACATCATACTAGACTTTACCCTACCATGGGGACACAACCGATTGATTTCATGTTTCACTATTTACAAGCCTTTCGGCATTGGGAAATAACGAAGATCCCCAATAGGCATCCATTATTAATCATAACGGTTTCAAAAGGATTTCATCCAGTACACTGGATCAATATATGCTTCCCATGATATGTTCATAGAGGCACAATATATGATGGAGTGTGTACATTTTAATCATATGGCCTTAATGTTTACACATTAAAATAGCCTTGCTTCTAGTAATAACACCATCTTTTCACCGATGCGATTTTGTGATGGGGTCTGAATTCTCTTTAACATCAAATCGGGAGACTTCTTGTCAGAAAGGGAAGACATGATAACTAGAAGATTCTAGAAAATTATGTTCAATCTATCATTAAATGTTTCTTCCATACCATATCCCATGTTGTATTCAATGTGATGATAATTTTTTCATATCAACATTGTACTTCACACATTGATATAATGTATCCTGAACTACTGAGGTTATAGTTAGCTTGAGAAGCCCTTCAAAGACACCATTGGATCACTCCAAAATATTTGTTTTCATATTTCCATACCACATCCCCCTGTCATATTCCAACAACAATTTTTCATTTGGAATCTGCACCCTATAATCATAAATATCTTGATTAGCCTAGCAGATTTGCTCAAAAAATTATTCAACCTTCCATTGACCTCACTCATCTGATACACAAAATAGACAATATTTCACATAATTTTATTATATATTTACATTGAAATAGTACCAAAAAACAAATACAATGCATATCAAGCCTTAGGATTGCATTCAACATCGGGTCATTATTGATTTTTTATTCTCATTTCTAGAAATGAGTCTAATGTAGAAACAATGATGTGCATTTTGGTATCTCCATGTACAATGATCTACATTTATTGTATCATTAATTTCCCTATTGAGATCAGATATCAATCAAACATCCCAAATGTTAGTGAAATGGTTGCCGATAGATTCCAGAAACCAACTCCATGATTCATAGTTTTCCTTCTCCAGATTGGAAAATAATATCAGAAGATGTGGTTGGCTTTCATCTTGGTTTCACACTATCACCTATATGCCCTTTTATTTTCCATATAGAAATGTTCTATAAATATGAAAGAACTATTATCAAAAACGAAATGTAGTGAAATAGTGGAGGAATGCCAAAACAACTGATAAAATTGAACACGATATTTATCCAGTAAGTAATAATGAGACACATGTTCATTTGTATCAATATGTAAGAAAACATAGTTAGGATGCCTCAGAATGGATAGGAATTACAAAAACACCCAATATGAGACATCCCAGTCAGCATAGACCTTCTCAATTTCCTTCTCTTTTTCCATCCATTCCTTATTATAAGAAGTTTTATAATTAAATGTTTATTGTGTCAACTCTTTCACAAGTGAAATTGGAATATCTTGAAATGTCCAAATCAACTAAATATTAATGGATTAGAAAAATTACGCATCCAATGTGGTATGATCCAGTGTTAGGATTGTCTAAATGCAAGTATAAGCTGCCTCAATCCTGATGATTCTCCATCCTCCTAATCCAACGTCTAGAATCACCCTCAAGAAAAATCTACAATCATCCATATACTTCTCACACTGTATGAAATGTTTAATAAAACATGATTCATAAACAATATAGTTTCAATGCCTCTCAATGTGAAATATAATTAGTGTGGTTTTTAGTGCATATATACTTGTAAAATATTTTCAAACATAAAATGTTTTGTCCGGACCATTAAACCTATCTGGGAAAACTCAATGGAACTTAGTTTCTAGTGTGAGAACATTTTTATAGAATTTGGGAACACATTTCATTACTTATGTCCAAGATTCAAGGAGTAGATGATTATTTATTTTATGTTGAGGTTTCTATAAATCTAACTCCTTTTTAGAAACCTTCTCCCTATCACTCGCAAGTCCATCCTTATCATTACAATTTTCACCATCTGATCCGTCATTATGAAACTCCTCATAAAAATTGAGATTGACATGTATATCTAAGAGATCATCTTGGATGTCATATTCTGCATCATTTGGAATAGGCCCAATTTCATAGGGAAGATTGTTTTCATCCACTCTTGTATGTAAATGAATTCATACAACTAGATGTTTTTGTTATACAGTAGAAAAACCAATAAAAAACTCTATCATGGTACCATTATACCATTAAGAAAATAAACTAATTTCTTGGTCCCACAATACATCAGAAACCAATGGAAAAGATATATTCCATAGTGTTTATGAGAATTAAAAATGTTTATACCTCATTGAATTGATATCTTCATCGAGTTCCAAATATAAAGAATCAAGAATTCTCCCATGAAGTTTACTTAGGGATACACAATCATGTATACTAAAAAAATTTATTGGTTGTGTACTGTATGAAGCTCCTTGCTCTTTTTGAAAAAACTCCCCATAGTAGTACACAATTGCAAACAAGACCGTCTACATAAAAAATGTTTCCTTCATCAAAATTATGATAGGGTATCAAATATTAACAATGTTGGTTTAACATATATAAATTATTAGAATGTAATTTTAGGACCCCATTTTATACCCTAAAATATGATAGTCATAATATGGATTCATTTTTTAATACAACATTATTTATTAATTATTCTATATTTAATCATTTCTAATAATAAATATTTCTTATAAAATATATAATATTTAAGAAATTAAGATTTTAATACATTTTATTCTCCATTTAATTTTTTAGAATCATAACATTCATTTTATCAACTAATTTTCGTAGTATAGTTTTTAACTAATTAATTTTTCCTTAATCAGTAGTTAATCATTTTTTTGTTATTCGTTAATTTTTTATTCTTTAATCATTATTGGTATTATATTCATTAGTTAATTATAATGAACTAATCATATGTATTAATTTTTAATCCTATGTTTTCATTAATTAATATATAATTAATCATTACTAATATTATGTATTATTTGTTTACTATATATAATTAATTATACAGCTTAATAAATCAATACTTAAAATTTGATTAAAAAGAATTCAATTACTACTAATAACTTTCATTTTTTAATCTCATTGTCCTGGTCCATTGCATTCTATAACAACAAAATTATCATTTTATCATTGATAAATATACTAGTTTGATTTATAGTTTCTAAGGTATTTTAGTATTTTATGATGAAAATATGAATCATCTTAAGCATACCCCCTAAGATTGTCAAACCAAGAGTGAAGCAAGGCCCATTATCATGCCCCAACTCCCATTTGAGTCTAGCTCAAAACATTATTTTAGTGTTTTACCACTAGGTACATATATTCCAGAGCCACATCCACTTGATTATATCCGTACAAGGATTTTATTTCATATACAACCACAAAATCTTTATACTAACAAAATTTCAAAATTCTTAATCCTATGTGTTAATTTGTACTTAATCTATACATAATCATTAATAATAAAAAATAATATTGAATACTCTATATGACTAATTAAACAACCTAATACTACAAATATTTAAAACTAACAAAACTCTCTCAATATTGAAATATTTAAAACTTATACTAATTCAAATAAATAAATAAAAAATAGTAAATTATATAAAAAATTCCAGGAAATGATGTTTTGGAAAAAACTGCCTCCTTTTGGAAATCTAAGTCCACCACATGGAAGTCGAATTTTTTTTGATAGATAAGTAGTGGATTTGGGAGAAATGGGGGAAACATTAAGCGAGGAGAATGGGGGGATTCATTTTTATAAGGAGTATAAATAAGGGTGGAATCCCCCCCCCCCGCATTCTTCATGTCATCTATCCTTACCATAAGTGGTGCGAGGGACAGAAGGTGGCATCACTGATGCAACCTTTGGTCATAAACCCAAAGGAACCAACATCGATACTGCCTTGGAGGTGTATTTTTTTAGAAAAATTAAACCTATGCTGTTTTAATTTTTTTAATAAAACACATAAAAAATACATGGACTCCTAACAAGACCATGGAAAAGAAATTATATTAATTTAGTTTTGAGCTATTAAACTGTAGACATATGACCAAATAGTTAAAAATAAATAGTGCGGTCACATCCTCATAATTGGCTGAGAATTTAATGGCCACCCAATTTGCCGACATCTAGTCACCATTCAATGCCTTCGAACATCCACGACCAAATGCAGCGTTGCTGCTCGTAAATCAAAACCACCCCATGTACCATCGCTTTGGGCATCGACTCAAGCCAACAACAATTTCACAATGCCTTTAGCCTTCCCCTATCTCATATTCCTCATTGTCCTATTGTGATATATTGATTCACTCTAACCAGTGTACCATTCTCTTTTTCCAGCACAGCATACATGGTGTACCTCTATTAAGCCAACCCGCAGTAAATTTCGGTAAGCCAAGCCACGAAACATGGTTGACCTGTCCAACAGATCAAAAATGGTTGTATGGGTCAATCCCATTTCAGAATGGACTAGGGTGGGCTAACTCATTTGGGGTTATGTATAATCCTGAAACCCCAGTTTTTCTTGGCTGCTTGTATCCCTTGGAAATTATTATATTTTAAAAAATATGTTAAATTTTTGGGAGTCAAAATATTTAATGTTTGGACAAAATGATATTTTATTTGATATAAATGTAAAATTATTTTTCAACTAAATAAATTTCCTTAATATATATTTGTCTCATATTTAATTTTTATTTCACATATAGTTTGCACACCGACTATCCTTAGAATGGATAAGACATATAGAGTCTAGTTTTTTATTTATTTAATTTTTTATTGAGATTGTGTGAAATGCATTGTGTAATTAAATTTATTTTATTGTTCTACACATAATAATTTCATTGAATAATATCCATAAGGTCATACACATCCATATATGAGTGTAAATATATTTTTATTTTGTCATCCAAAGATACCATCAATTGTGTGAAAATATTTAGGTATAATGATGAGGACGTTGTGAGATGCAGATTATGATTATAGTAGACAAAGATCCATAAAGATGAGTATACATTAGATCAGAGTTCGAGCTATGATACAAGTATGACACAAAACATTTCATATAACCCTTGTTCTATAATTAATCATTCAATTGTAAATATATCAACAAATATTAAGCGCATAAAATCAGTCATGTAGTATATCTCATTTATGAATATTTTATTATTTTTTTGATTAATAAATTTTACCTAAACACATAAGATAATAACCATATAATGCATAGAGTAAATCAAATTAATATATGATGAAATTTCGTATTTACTATATATTTCGGTTTTGAGTGAGATTTCATAGTATGTGCATATCAGAAACAAAATGAATTCCTTTTTGAAAAATAATAAAACCCTCAAAAAAATATTAATTCTTAATGCCTTATATCATTTTTATTCTAACAAAATCGAGTTTGTAGGGAGCTCATCATCCCAAATTGAGGGTTCCTCCTACTATCAGGGATATCATATCAGAGTGGTTGGTTTTGTTAATTATAGATAAATGTAAATAAATATCCATATATATATATTTTAACATATTTAGAGGAAAATAATTGAGTAAAACAAGTATAATATTTGGAAGATGGGTCTTTACTCTATAGTAGCTTTTTGTCTATGAATAGAGATTTCCAAAATCCTTGGGATTTCATGGGTCTTCAATCAATAATAGCTTTGAGTCTATGGTGCATCCATATGCTTATCTATGATGAGTGATTCAATGGATCCTTTACACTATAATTCTCAACGGTTCCGGTATTCTTAATCTAGTAGTGAATTCTACTAGGGTTCAAAAAAATAGAAAGAGACATTTAATGATTTAATCAATCTATCATGTCTAATCGATGATGATGATAAAATTAATAATCTACTAGTGATTATATTTATAGAAGAATGTAAAGTAATACCACATATTAATTGAAATTACTATTTGAATTGTATTATATCGTAATGAAAATGAATTTCTAACTGTAGTATAGTTTCTTGAACAATGTACTAAATAGAAAATGTATATTCGATGTGCCCGAGTCCCCATTAATGGTTAATCCACCTTTGGATGAGGGAAGAAGAAAGATACTTATTGGAAACTCTTGTATATAACATTTGATGTTGGAATCATACTAATATCATCAATGTCAAAAAATTGGTGGATACATCATGAGGACATGAATGATATCACTAGTTGTCTCATCTTTGAGAATTAAGAATGGATAAATTGAAGCATGATTTGAATGGGATTATTGTTACATAGAATATAGTTAAATTGATCTACAGATAAAAATATATCAATAAATCTTTTCAAGTATCATTGTCACTAATTTACTCTACTTTATATTAATATCACCAATCAAACATTATAAATAAAATGATTCATTACCTTTTCAGTATGTTTCACTAATCAAATTTAATCATTAATGAATATTAAATCATTAGTTTATATTGAAAACATGTTGAATGACCAGGTGAAAATACCAATTGAAAGAGTAATATAGAAGAAAACATCACAAATTTCATTAATTAAATGAGGACAAGCATTATATTTGAGTTTATTATCTTCACATTCCATGAGATAAGATTGGGGAATTTTAAATGTTTTGAACTGAATTGATTATGCAAGTAGTGAATTATTCATTCGGTATATCCATCATTTAAAAATATTTTTTCTATTTTATTTCTTTGGTCTTAAACATAATATCCCTATCATATTTGTGTATAGAAATATTATACCATGTATGAATATAAATTCTATAATAATTAAGGATAATTTTCCAGGTGGTTGAGAATGGGGGATTCTTAATTCACCGGTAAAGAGTACAAAAATTCTAATTTCCAAGCTTAATAATTCTCATTAATCATTTGTTACGTAATAATTAAACATTTATCTCATGTGTCTATTGGACGCAAGGATAAATTACTACATTTTGGAATGATTATTCATTATGGTACCAAATAATCAACAAATATTTCATTAATGGATGAATAATTAGTGAGAACTAATGAATTTAAAATATCTTACATAATCATACATTATTGTGGAATGATAATTAATATTCCTTTGAAAATTAATGTAGTTTTCAAGTATATACCTAGTATGGTATTTTCACTCTTTTTAGTTAATTTACGTAGATATTATCAACACATTAACTGATTTAGTTTGGTGATATGGTATCCTTTAAAAAATATAGGTTGTCCATAATGTTATTGGAATTAGATTAGCTTGAGATCATGAATAATTCCACGGACACTCTTGAGATAAACTCATGTACTTAATATGATTTGTTAAGGTGATATAGGGAATGCGAAAGAGATATATGAAATATCCATGCTATGAATATATGAGTTGATTTAGACATGTGTTCTAAAGAATATCTTGACCATTTATACAACGATCGTTAAATATATATCAATTTCTCCCAAAAAATCACAGTTTCTTATACATGTAAAAATTATTTTGTTTGAACGGTGAATCCTTATTGAGTATAAAATGATATAATTGATCAATAAAATGTCGAATAGAGTAATTCATAAATGAAAAATAATTTATATAAATCATGTCTTGATGTATTTAAAATGAGTAGCAATGTTGAAACATAAATGAATTACTGATACATCCATAATTATTCAAGACATCCTTCACAAATAGAGGAGTTATAACATATCTATACTCAAAATATAAATGAAAAAGGATACCATACATGTTATTGTATGATATAAATCCTGTACAATAATATATATTCATATGAAAATTGTTTTTAAAGGATTTAAACAATATTACATTATGAAAAATGAAAAGTAAATATAGTGTAATTATCTTAGATATTTTTAGGATATTATATAAATACATATGATTTAAAAGTAATAATCAATAAAATATAATGACTATTATATAATAGGGTGAACATACCTATTTGATATAATTCATGAAAATATTATGTAATTTAATCAAATACCCACGATGAACGTGTAGTTTTCATAGGGAAATTCTCAACTAGAGAATGTCGAAAAAGAATGACTAATAGAAAAATACTACAAAGGAAGGTCAAAACGATAGAGGTGGTTTTACATTCACCATGGTTAGTGTTACATTATTCATTAAAAATAATGAATCCAATAAGTAATTACTATATGTAAACCAACTAACAGTTAAATTTTAAAATAAAATTCAATAATGAATTCCATGTATCAATGTACTTGTGATTAGTACTTTCAATGATTCAAATCTTGATACTATGGATGTATTCCAGAGAAACATTGCTTATATTGTACAAGATTGGTTCCAATATGGCTTGATTAGTTATTCCAAATTAATGTACCTCAATCCATTATAGGTTTTCTTAACATATCTATATCCTATGATCATATTATTTGGAATTTGATGTTATGAACAACATTCATAGAATGTCTCTATATGGTACTACCTGAAAGATTTGGCGAATAATTTGAATTTCAATAAGGGGTGAAACATACTAAAATACAATATTGTATTGAAATTAACAAAAATATCATAGAATACTTTTTTGGAATTATTTTTTCCATATTTTTAGTGGTTAGTGGGAGTTCATCTATTTCATGAGGATTATATGTTTACAACATCTAAATAACAATTTGTCATATAGTTAGTTAAGACTAGAATAAAAGACACTATTTAATGGTTTATTTAAAGATGAAACCTACATTTTAGGGAACACAATCTAATAAGGTTGATCTAATGGGATACATATACCAAGTCAAAAGTACACATACTAAAAAGGAACTTAAAAACACAATATTGAATAATTCAAGAGGGAATTTTCACCATTGTCATATAGAATGCTTGTCTCCAAGAATACATATATGAGGAATTAGCACAGATTAATCTGGGGAGTACAATTCTATATTCCTCTACGATTGATCAATAACATAATCCATTCCACAAACACAATTTAATATAAGAAAAATATAATTTTATTTAGGAATATATTGATTGAATCATGGAAAACTACATGTGTAATAGTCGACAATATCTAATTGTTCTTGACAAAATGCAATGGAAATGTTCTTGTTACATAGAGAATAATTGAAACATGTTTAAGGATGTATACCCTAGTATTCCTCAAGATCTATATTATATAATGTTCTAATCAGGACAAGGTAATGAGAATGAGATGTTCAGTCATGTATGTTGCCTCAATTTTAATAAATACTGAGTGTCTAGCAGATTCAGATGCATTTGAAGAAGTTGTGTAAAATAAGAAACTATTTTTATAGTTCTTTGAGTAAAACATACCTTTTAATGTATCATTAGAATATAATTTATGAAATTCATCTACTACTACAAGAAAATATGTCATGTTATAATAGTGGGAAAAACGAATTTACCAGGTTATATCAACTCTTGAGGTGTCAAACTAATGGATTTAATATTTCAAAAAAAAGTAACCACAAAATATAGATGTGAAATATCAAATGAATAGATCCATAATATAGTAGGATGGTGAGTTCATTCATTTTAGTGATAATAATGATACATAGATTGTTGGATCTAGTTTATGTTGGAGTGTTGGAAAGGTGACTACTCAAGACCCAACATGAATAATAAATTTCAACAACCATAAAATGCATAATATGTGTTATGCGTGATGTGTTCTTAGTATACATGTTTGGATATTTCTATATCCATTATTTATATGGTAATTTAAATAGATTACCTATCATATTAAAATAGTATATTTGTTTCTTGGATATAAGGAGAACATATAGATACAATAAATATAATATTAAAAATATGTCATATAATTGAAAAACATCACACAAACAAAACACATATGATGTGTGACCATTCGGTATTAGGGTCTTATAATCATTGATATTTTTACTCATGATGATTTCATTTTGGGATGTCTAGTAGATGATATCTTGGGGATTTTCTCTCCAATAAGAACACTATATTTTTCTAGTGTTGTTGGTAGTTTATATCTATGAAGATGTGTAATGGTCTCCTATCATGAGAATATCATCAGAGCATACTATTTGATCATGTACTATGATTTAAGATGAAAACAATGTCATCGATATCATATCAAGGTATACTGTGTTGGGAGAATCATTTGGTGGTTTGAAATTGATTAAATAATCGAGTTAGAATTTTATACATCCAAAAGAAAGTTATATTTCCTAATTAATTGTAATGGATGCTAGAACAACCACTAAATCCATGAATATGGTAGGAAAAATTTTGTACATCTAGTTAGTTCATCAAACAATAAATGATGAAATGAAGGTGACATGAATCGAAAATCATTTCATTATGAGATATTTTGATATAACGATATTATTTTACTTGACATGTATTTGTAGGGATGTATTTCATTTGAGTTACTATACTATTTATATTTAAAGTCCTTGATGGGTTTCTAGAATCTACTCTTGGTCAATATGTAATAGTCACTTATACAGTGATATGGTCCAATAGGGTCACACTGTAAGAGTGTTCAAAAGTCTTCTCAATTCCACTGAATTGGATTTTAGGAAATGGTGGGATCCACCATGGGTTCTGAGTGACTATTACAAATATATTATCACAAATAATTAAAAAACAACTTATTAATGAATGGAATAATAATTATTGAATTTATTTATAAAAATTATTTACATGTAATAAATAAAATGCATGGGAAAATATTATATAAACATGTATTATAGTAATTATGAATGTTCATTTAATATGGTTGGGAGTGATGAGAAAACACAATGGCATGATTTTATCACATGATATCTTTATTATATAATAGGTATGTGATAAATATTTAAAAGAAGTTTGTGACATGGTTTTTTGGTCCTAACATGCCGTTTATAGTTATGTAGTGGGTAATATGTATTGGGGGACGAGGATCCAATTTAGGTTGTTATATATATATATATCAGAATATAAAGAGGAGAGGCAATGATTCACAAGAACTATTTACCAAAAAATTATTGAGATCCTCTCTCTCCTCCTTCTTACATACAAGAGAGAGAATCATATGGTCTGTGAAATCAAACTGAGATATCATAAATGGATTATAGGATTTTTGATGAAGTGATCATCAAGACATCGAAGGCTTCATAAAATCTCCATGCTAGCACACAGAATTTGATAATTTACATTCCCCACTATATTTTCAGAGCATGTGAAAAAATATTTAGGGAATCAAATTTGGTAATTTAAAAAATTGGTCACTGGTGAAGAGTATATGTCATTAAAAACATCAAATAGTAGGAGATATTTTTTCAATTTATGTTGGTATTAAATTATTCATATTATATCATTTGGTCTGTATCTGGATTTTTTTATATTTTTGATGATGTTATGACATCAATCACAATATTAAAATTTTAAATTTAACATTATTTCAGGCTTCAAATATATTATTGGTAACAACAATAGACAACTATAATACATGGGCATGGATAACTTCTTGCAGTGGTGGTTAATCACTCGTATGGTTTTAGATGTGATATGAGGTACAAAAATTGTCTTGACATCTATTTCTATAGTTTTAGAAGAAAAATTCATAATCCACTACTTCATTGTCCCATTTCATTTTGAAGACCTATAATTATCAGTGGATCCTTTAGATCAACCCTTGTGATTAGAGGCTCATTATTTGGATTTTTTCACAATCTCACTTCTATTCAAGATGTGTGACATGACACATTTATGATATAGCTTCAAATTGGACATCTTTACAGCGTTAATTATTTGATTAGTTGTTTTACATGGTATATACTCGCAGTCTTATGTCTATACCATGTTTAATTGTAACAAATGATGGTTGGAGTACACACGAGTCAACATGACATGATATTCTTTCAATGGAATGATAGAATATCTGGTAGAGTATGTTGGGATCGTATGTGTGAGGATACTGTTTATTTAAAATCATTTTTCTGGTACAAACCTTTGTGTATTAAACTCAATGAGATTTTAGTTCCCTATAGTGGTGGAGGAGTGTGAGGTCATCATCCAAAAGGATATTCTAGGTCTACCTCCCCATTATAATATTGTAATAAAATTTGATCTATACCTCTTGAAAACACAAATATGGTCTACAATAAATTAGATGGCCCTTGGTGAGATTTATGTGTTATGGTGAAATTGAATGAACTTGTTGTGAAATATATCATCTAACCTAGTGTTTTATCATAGAAAACATTGTTGATGTTCATTAAAAAGGATGAAACAACCTTGATGTTTTTTTTGTTTATAATAGCATGAATCAGAAAAAGATAAAGAAAAAAATTATTATAATTTAGTGACATCTTTGACCAATTTAAAGCAATGAGATGGTGCCTAATATTTGACCTCAGGTATGACAAGATCAGCAGATGGATTGTAATGGTTATATTTTAAATACTATACTCTAATGTTTCTACAAGAATTATGGGTTCATAAATAATTCCAACTTACTGTTAATGGTCCATATGAATTAGATCATTCATCATTTATTGGAATAGTTCATATTTTTAATTATAGAATGAATTTTATATTAATCTAAACATGATGAGTATAATAAATAAAATTTTAAGATCTTCCTAGACATACTCTGAGAGAACTAGTTGTATGGTATGCTTTTAAGGTGTTCACTGTTGATTTTGGTGGTTCAAATCCTGGGGAATATCATCTATAAAAATAATGTGGAATTGAACAAGATGATGTTTTATGCATTTTTCATATGGGGAACCACCATGTTGTGTGTCATAGGAACATAGTTTCATATGTTTAGCAAGGTCCTATAATTTTTTTGATCTTTTTGATGATTTTATCACTTTAGTATACCTTGATGTGGAATGGGATGTCATTTTCTAAGACTAACATGTGTTAAAATTCCTTCTTGGATATAAGGATTAGGTAGAATAGTGGTCTTGTGTGTATATTACCAGAGGCGGGTATACAAAATATGGGTGTTTTTAATGCCTCTAATGTTGGGATCAAATGTTTGTTCAGGTGGATGTAGGAAGCGATTACTTATGGGTCAATGAAGTTGATACCCCATTGGAAGAACTATTATAACAATAATATAAAAAGGTATTGGTAGTCTTTTCATTGATAATAATTTGGATTTATATTATGGAAAAGTTTTTCATTATTTCCTCAAAAATGAAGAGTCTTTAGTACACATTATCAAAGATAGATCTCAACCTAAGTCAAAGGAATTAGTTATAGTTCAATCAAGGGTATGAATTTGATATCATCTTTTATTAAATTAAATAAAACATAGAATGATATCATCTTAGTAAGTAATCCAATTCATTCATTGTGGAGGAGAAATGAAAGTATTATGACTTAATGTAGCTGACCATGGTGGAGGAGATGTTTGTAGATTATCATTAGTTGATATTGGTGACTCCAAATTGTCTTTATGTTGTGACTGACACTTTTTTTCATTGGAAAAAAATGTGAAGATCTACTTGACATAAGTTCATAAAGAGATTCACTAGATGTATTTTTTAATGGTTTGTAGAACAAAATTATATTCTTGGGATTGATGGTAGTTTTAATTTGTTTACCAGAGGAGGTGATAATAAAATTTCATAACCCTCCCTTATAGGTACATCAAAGAGTGGAATAGATTCACGAGGATATTTGGAGGTAGTATTTGTCAGTTATAATGAGGATAGGTGTCTTCATTTTTGTTTCATGATACCTCCAATGATAGAGGTTAAAGGTACAACAACAAGTTCCAACATGCCTATTTCAACTCCATGGGATACCAAAAAGAATGTGGGTCTTTGAAATGATGTAATTTTAGGTTAATTCCACAGATAATGAGAGGTCGTGATGTTATATGGTTCATTTATGATCAACATACAATGTCCAAATTCCTCCTTACCGTCTGATCACAATGACATGTTGATGGTTTGGTCCAATGGTACCTTTATTCATTCTTCTAGCTCTATGGGTTTCCTACTGTGAACGTCACTGAAAGATATGAATGATTCATGATAAATTTTTGGAGAGGTTTTAGGGGTATTTCGAAACAAAGTTATGGATGAGAACAACAGTTCATCCCTACATGGATGGAATGTCTATAAAAACCATCTAGGTATTAAAAGATATTCATAGGGATTGTGTGTTGGTTTTTAGCTATGGCTGGGACAACCATCTATAATTAGTTGAGTTCTCTAAAAATATCATCTATAACTTCTATATTGAAATAAAATAATTTATTACATTTTATATGGGACTCTATATGCCAACATTATTATGGACTCAGATTGCCGAGACATCATTTGTGGGGCCCAAGATGGTGTTGGAAAAAATAGGGAAGGATCAGATAATTTTTTTGGGTTTTCAGGATGCAAAATATTGATAAAAATATTACAATAAAAAACATCCTAGAAATTTGGTGTTTGAGAAAAGATACCATTTTTTCTTGAGTGTTTCCCCATGAAGTTAATTTCATAGAAGTTATCAGCGTAACTTTTTATCCCTGAGCTTCATTTGGGTGTTTGTGACTTCGTATAGGGTTTGCGAGGATTCATACTAC
The DNA here is from genome assembly GCA_963277665.1 of Viscum album. Lineage (NCBI taxonomy): Eukaryota > Viridiplantae > Streptophyta > Magnoliopsida > Santalales > Viscaceae > Viscum > Viscum album. The sequence continues at coordinate 1,838,588,286 of OY728163.1, read as the reverse complement.
ATGTCCTTAACCGTGCAATTTTATTGGGTTTATATCATATTATCTATGTTACAGATAAAGATATTTTTTAAAGACTCATTTAAATTTATTGAATGGGGTGATTGGGACATATAGGAAGGAGTCACCCTCTTAAAGAACCAAATTGTAATTTGGGATTGACAGGAAGGGGATCGTTTGTGGGAGGACTGTCCCTTTATTTTGAGTGCTTTGAATGTATAATAACCTAAAACAGATCTCTAGGGAGAATGATAGTGATGTGTGGGATCAACACCCTTTTCTTTTTGATTATCTTAGAAATTTTATAGTGAAAATCCATGATGTTTTGTAGAATTTAAAAACCATTATTTTCATATTTTGACACTTTGAATATATTTTTTAGAATATCTGGATTTTTCCATTGATTTGACATTTTATTTGGTGTCACAGGACCACATAATTAATATATTAAAAATATTATATATTTTAAACCATTCACATGAAGCCTTTTTATAAATTAATGGTTTTCACATTTATCAGAACCTTAGATAAATAATAAGAGACTTAGTTATTTTTAGAATGTGAGGTTTACCATAGGCAAGACATATGGTAGACCAAAATTATTTGTTTCATTAAATGAATTCATTGATGGATGTGTTAAATAAATTAAATGATTAATTCATTTAATTTATTTAACCCCTAAACATTGTACCTCCTATATAAATAAATGGTTATTGAAAATAACTATGTGTATCAAAATAACCTAGTATAATTAATAGGAGGATGAGAACCACCATTAGAAATTACGAACTCAGGATCATGGATTAAAAATGAATAATTGATTAGATTTAGGTAATGAAAGAATAATGCCATGTAATAATAAATTAAATATATTTAAATCATGTTCTTCATGATATGTTGATCTATCCTAATGGTAGGTCTCATTATTATGTTTATTTCTTCCATTGTGTAATTTATCGTAGAGAAAATTTTGAATATCTATTAAATTAATTGAGTTTTAATCTCTACTTGACACAAGAATTTAATTTTAATTATTGAACATAAATATATATTTCTATTGTGCTCATACTCCTCACCACCTTTGGTTTCTTTCATTATTATAATTTCCTTGGAACACAATGACCTAGGATAATCTGAATTATCTATTATTCATATCAAATATCGGTTCATCATTTTTTATTTTTATCCCATGGGATCGTCTATTCATCATTTTCAAAGAAGTTAAATAGTGATAAAACGTTCAAAATCATGATGATTGTGTGAATTAAAATATTATAACTATTTTTTGATGGATTAAGAGGAAAGGGAGAATCACATGTGGTTTTTTTCTAGGATTGAGAACCTGTTTTGTTGGGGAAATTCCCAACAATTCATGTGTGGGATAAAAAAACATTATTTCCAGCCAATAGAGGTAGGTAATTGATGACTGAAATACTTTATATATTATTTCCATTTCATGGGTAATCCATTAATGATATTTGTATAGATATCAACTGACGTTTTCTTGATTCTGGAGAATAATTATGTTACATTAGAAATCATGATGAAACACATTGTAATATGTTGGAAAAAACCTATGTTTATCAGTTTCATATAATTTCTATTGTTTTAGAATGATTTAAATATCAAAATCGTTGTGTAGTAGATTATATACCATTTGTTTCCACCAAAGTGTTTGAAACATGTGTTAGGAATCGATGGATGGGACCTCGAGTTATTGTAAATTCCATATCCATGGAATAAAAAGATTGTTTCTTTGGGTGATACCATATGACATCTTCCTTGATTTAAATTCCATGCACCATTCCAAGGATCCTAAAACAAACAGTCTATTTCTTTGGGACCCATATTTGGGATCATGATTACCCTATTCTGAGTAGAATTCCACATTGGACATGATGGCGGCATTTTTCGTAGGACACTAAGTACAATGTGATGGGATATTAGCATTATGCTACATCTATCTATTCTCAACATATTGTATTTATTGAGTTTTGATTATCCAAGTTATTCCAAGATCTATTCTCCTAGACACACTAGGGAATTGGTCCCAAATTCCCTATATATAAGTATATTTGGTATTCCCCCACAATATAAAGGTTATGGGTTCTATTTCAACATAGTACCACTACAACTACATCAAGCATAAATGGGGATTTAGTAAAAAACTAGTTAAATTTCCCCTTCATCTATGGATAATGTAAGTGAGGATTAAACAATACAATCTAATTCATGTGAGGTTTCTAGTGGTTCTTAGCATTAAGGATTACACCATTAAAGATATAGGAAGATTCATATTTATTATTTGTCTATGAAAAATCAAAATCCAATCCTTTTTTAAATGGGATTATGTATAAGATTATCTAATTTATGGTTTTTTACCTCATCGTATTTTAGGTTGAATTAAAAATTTATTATATTACTTCCTTATTTTTATTGAGGGCATCCTATGAAGTATGTTTATACTCACCCCTACACATTCTTTTCACACACATATCGTGTCATAGATAGATGAAATGGGGATCCTCAATGACATTGGTGAACCTAATATTATTGTATCATAATAGTACATGGAGGCACTAACCAATTTTGGAGTTTAGTTAGATATTATGATCTATGATCACTTCTAATTTAACCATTTTTAGTTGTATTCATGTAGTGACCTCTTTTATCTATTGTTCAGAATTCATTTTCCACCATTTACTTTTATATCATCTTAAAATACGTTAATGTATTTACTAATGTTGGTCACATCTATTTTTTTCTACACATAAATTTTAGTATAATTAAAACTCAACATTATTTCATGGAGCTCGATTTTTGTGTGCGTATAAAGGGGAATTAGGATTAGGACTCCCATTTTGTTGATAAGATTACATGGATTTCCCTTATACCACCTTCCTTATTAGTGGTTGGATTGGGGGGTCACAGTTGGATCACCAATGACAGGGGAGGGGCCTGATGGGTTGGATTGTCACATATATTGAGATTTGAAAAACAATATTTGAGGTATGTAGATTACTCATTTTCCACTATAGTTTAAATTAAACACACAATAACAATAAGATCATTTTATTTACAATCATACATATATAAACCGATATTATTTTTTAATAAAATTGATTCAAAAGTTTCGTAACCCATGATTCATAACACCAATTACCTATAGAGGAAGGATGTTGCAAGAAAGACATATTGGAGCAGTGTAAAGTAACATAGTGTCATAGAGAAGTATAAAATATTAATTATCTCAATAATAAAATTTAAAAACAAAAAACCCATTAATAAAATAAATCATGTCTCTTGCAATGACTTTTATCTTTTTGATTCCACCAACTTTAACCTTTATTAAGGTGAGTGATGAGTGTGCATCTTCTAGTGCAATAAGACCCATGAGCTGTTCAAGAGCCTTTAGAATCAAAAAAATTATTTTTTCTCATGAAACTAATATAATTAAAATGGAATTAGTTCTATATACGATGATATGATTTGGGTGATGATTCATGAAAAAAAATATAATGCTACTATGGGTTGGGGTTCTATTATATTACACAGGACTCAACAACTACAATAGAATGTTTGAGTAGAATATTAATAAGTATTCATGAAGAATTATTCTGTATTGGTTAGAATTCCTCCATGATACTAAAGAAATTAACATGGATATGAAATAATATTATAGAGAGAATAATAAAGTGTTATATAAAAATTCATTGAATTTTAAATTGCAATTTATTTAAATGTGTTCCGTTGTGATTCCAATCTCTTGGTTGTCTTTGGAGGATGCATATTCCAGTAATGAAATACTCACCTACATTATAATACCATATTATAATATCATTTGATTAATTTTATTAATAAATTATTAGAATGAAGTATTCTTAATACTTTAGCTTTCATAATAATTTTTATAACAATTATACTAATATTAATATTAGTTATAGTAGTTGTAATGATAATAATAAAAATACATAAATATGTTTTAAATGTTTTTACACAGATCTCATCCCACGAAAATCGATTGATAAAAAATATTTGAAATATGGAGAATAATATTCATGTTTACACGTCTCCCCATAAATTAGAGTGATCAAACGGATGAAACCAATCCATCAAAGAAATGACCAAAAACGAGTTTCCATCCTCTATAGAATGCTCAAAAAAGGAATCTACCACCATACTAAACTCAATATATATATATGCATGTTGAATCAAAATTAATATTTATAGATAGGTCAGAAAATAACATCAATAATAATAATAATAATCAATATCATTATCATGGGATCACACCGCTATTTTAGTGGAATTGAATGGTTTCCCATTTATATTACAATGGGGTATGAATCATAGTTTCAACAAAATTTGAATGTGAATTTTATTGGTAATGTATGGGACTATACATTGTAATATTTTGGTGTGAACAAAAAATTAACTATAATAGGAATGTTTCTAATGTTTTTGGGAAATTGGTCATGAAGGTGCCCTTTTAGGGGCTTTGGGCCCAAAAGGCCTTTTGTCATTATTATAAAATCTTTGGCCCTGGTGTAATAAAATTTATTAGTTAGACCTATGTAAACTATGGGATATGGGGGGGGTGTCCTGATCCCATAACCATATGTGTGGTCTGTGTATTGATTCATATGATTATACCCAAAAATAATAGTGCAAGTAATCATTATAACAACAAAAATAATGAAGTTAAATATCTATTAGGGTCCTTGACGATGCATGTAAAGAATAATGATATTATAAAAAAGTTAATATTTTAAAAATATAAATAATTTAATGGATTATTTTAAATATTCATATTTTTTCATTACATATTTAAATTATTATGAGAAATTATAATATCAATAATTCAGTTTAAGGGGAATTTTACAAATTTCCACATTCAAATACTAATCGACTCACTAAAACCATTCAATTTCAATTAAATATATGATTTACCTAAAAAATACAATGGGATAAATTAATTTAAATTATATTTAAATATTTATTTATTATGAAAAATGTGAATTCTATTCCAATGATTTGTTATTAACAAAAATATAATAATTACATAAGCAAGCACATGTAGAACATTCACATACACTATGTTATAAGAAAATATATATGTTAATACTATTTTTAACTAATATATGATAATATTTTATAATGAATTTACATGTAAGTAGATGTATGATATATGATAATAAAATAAACTCTCAAAATTTGATGTATATTCTCCATTAGTCATGTGGAATTTTCCATTCATAAGAAATGTTTTTCTCAGCAATAAAAAAACAACTTATCATATTTTGTGTTGTTAATTTCATAAAAAGTGTATTTTAAAAAATATAAATTGTATATTTAAAATTATTAAATTAAATGGAAATAATTTAAAACCTAATAAAAACATCAGTATCCATTAAAACATTCTCAACTTTATCGTATTAAACTAAAATTTTCCTAAAAACCATATATAATAAAATGATGGCTGTGGTTTATTTTCCACGAATCTAAACCTGTTTTATTATCCATATCACGAGGGGAAAAATAACAATCCATGTTCTATAAAGGTATTATGATATGAATCATGGATTATTACACCTTAAAAGTATCTTAGAGGCTATATGATTTAATATAACTATAATTGATATAAATTATTATTTTTAAATGGGAAATTATAAAATTGAGAATCATTAGAAGATGAAATATTATTTATTATTATTTAATTGTTATAATAATTTGTTATTGTAAATACCATCTAATGATACATCTTTATAATCCAAAAAAGTGAAAAATTGATCGAGTACTTCATAAAAATTTTGTAAATAGATATTTTAAGTTTAATATGAGAAATAACATTAATTATCTATATTTAAATTATATTTTCTTACATCCTTCTATTAAAAAGCTCTTTTTAATATTTTTTTTTCAACAAATTAACATCAACGATAGTTCATTAATTCATAATAATATCATAATTTCTCCTCAATATATATTATTATTTATAATAAAAAATTTTGTAAAATATTTACTTCATTCAATTGATCAGGAACATTTGTTTCTTATTCCTTTTTCATATTCTATTAAAATATTAAAAGAATTTACATATTTAAATTTTTATTCATTGTAAGAACATTGATATTTATAGATAATGTAATATGTCCTTAATATATTTTTTTATACATTATAGAGTATATTATTGGATATGATATTAAAAAGTACCTATATTTTCATGATTAATTTAATTATTCTTAACAATATGGTCCTTAAAATTATATCTCCCATTATGATAGAATTATTCTACGTGATGGTATTTTATTTAAATTTTCTTTGAATCCTATATATTCATATCAATATTATATTTTTCTATATCCATTATTTCCATAAATATATAAAATGTTCTTCTTATTAACACACACCCAAATATAATTCCAGTTATAAAAAACTATTCAAAAACAACCTCAATATAATATTTGTGGATTTCATTTGTAGTAAAAATAAAGAATTTCAATACTCAAATTCACAACTGTTAAAAATATGGTAATATAGAAATATAAATAATTAAGTAATGATAATTTAATAATATTTATATAGTTTATGTTAAATTTGGGTTTATAAATTTTTTATTATTTGGGGTAATTATTTATTCACTTATTTTTTTAACTTAAATAACATATCTGTGATTAAAAAATTAAAACTATATAGAATAAATAGAAAAACTCTTTATTTTTTAATCTTTATAATATTTTTGTAGTTTCTACTAATATTAGTAGTGACCACAATACCATGACACTAAAATTGGTGTAAAATGTTTTTTGATGTCACCCATAAATGTATGTTAGAAATGCAATATAATTTGATCAATGGTATAATATAATTTATATATATATCATATGATAAGAAATGAATGAGATACATGTAATTGGATAAAATTGTGCCATATCATAAGGGGATTATAGATTCCTATGATTTATAATATTATTAGCCTGTGATATGGGATATTGACTGCCCAACATTGTCCTTGTATTTTACATGGCTTCCTTTGTTTGTGAATCACAATGATGATTCATTTATAACATTATAAAAATGAAATTATCACCAAAATATTCAATTAATATAAAAAACCAATGGCCATATATTTTTAGTAATATATAATGTTTTTCATGTGTTAGCAACCAGCATTTATCCTCCTTCATTGAATGCTGGAGGTATATATAAAGATATGATTTTTTTTTGTGGTGTCTATAATTAAGTCTTTCCTTAAATAAATATGAATTCAAGGTTGTTTAACTATTTTTATTCACTAAATATGGTACTATAAATACTGAAGGATTTTTTATGGATCTATAACAGCCCAATATTCCACAGTACGCTTCTTATTGAATAATAAAATATCTTACGTTGTACGCAACATCGTGTTCTTGCACACCACGAGCAATCAAACTAGCCACCATGAATAGTAATTCCCACTTTTTGAAATTTTATAATATATATATTTTAAAATGGACGTCATTTTTTGATTCATAAAATCAAAATTATTTTACGGTGAATATTTTGTATTTTTCTGAAAACATTCAATTTTTGATGAATAGTGAAAAATAGTGTGTTTTTGTTCAAAACTGACTTTTTATTTAAAAAATTAGTTAAGTTATATAAATTTATTTTAGGTCAAATAGATACATAATAACTATATTAGTTAAAATTTAATTCATTGGAATCATTTTATTATAAATTAGATGTATAATATTTTATTAAACTTTTTACATTCTTTTACCCACCTTCTCGGAACGTTAACAAATTTGCATAAAAAGTAATTTTTCTGCTTCTCTGAATTGAATTGAAAAAATCAGGGGGAAATGGTTGATATCAATAAGTAATGTTTGGTTCAATGGGAGGAAAATAATTATTTTTGAATAGTAACATCTTACCTTTATTTACTATGGTTAAAAGTAAATAGGGTAATTAAAGGTAAGAAAGATATTATTATTAACATAACGCATGCCCTAATTTTATTATATTATTGTATTTAGACGAAAATCAAAATTATGAATAATATTTGATCATTTCAGTTCAATGGGTACAAGGTAACGATTAATTCTACAATTTCTTCTTTATATGTTGTTGTTTATAGTTGAGAATCTACTGGGACCTCTTTATAATCCACTTCTGTGTTTGTTAAAAATGTTTCTTGGAACATTTTTACATTTTCCTACACTATGGTTTAATGTCATTTATACCCTTATTTTACTTTTATAAAATTTTTATAATGAAATATTTCCATCGTTTTTCAAACTCGGTACTTTATGAAATTTTCGACAAATTAAGTTAAGAATGACTTTTTTGACTTATACTATAGGTGAAGAATTTTTCTACCATTAATAATTTCATTGAATCTTCCCTTGAAGGCTTATAAAAATATTTTAAAAAATAAATTTTTTCATTTATAATTATGTGAATTTTAAATGATTTCAAAATAGAATGAGATATTTCTCTAAAATAGTCATGATTCCATCAATGTTCAAATAATTTTATAAATTTTACACTTTTTTGAAGTTGATTTTTTATGATAAAAATATTCCATATTGTATTGAATGTTTTGTGAATTGTTTAATTATGGATGTGTTATTTTTATACCATTCATGTTTTATGTTTAAATTATTAACATTTTGTATGTTAGTTTTAATATGAATGTTTAAGACATGTTTCAACGTTTTCATATGAGGAATGAGTTGAACATAGAAAGTGATGGTTGGAGCCTGCTATAGCTCCTCAATGCATCGGAAAATCTCATGAAACAATCTAGTGTCTTCGAAAAAGGCCTTGAAATAATCATATTTTTAGTCTTGGCAAGAGGCCTTGACAATGTGGTTATGATGTATGGCATTATGCATTACATCTTTATGAAATTGGCTATTGATATTTCATGGGATTATTCTACTAGTATAATATCCATATGAATAAGTAGATAGAATTTTCTTATTTATATTTTCCATATTATTCTGCTGTTTATGTTTTAAAGGAATATGTTTTTATCATATACATTGCCTTAAATGTTTATGCTTATTTATAAAAGATTCCACTATATTTTTATCCTTACTAAGGATTTGAGCTCACCCCTTTCAATATTTTATTTATCCTAGGATGTGAAGTAGTATTTTATGAATGACCATTAAGGATATGATAAGGAATATAAATGTGTTTAAAGAGGAAAAATGTTGTGATGGTTTTTATTTCAAGATGTAATGTAAACTTTATATATGTATCTAGTACTTCCAATGCTACAAAACAAATCCGTCGTTCGAGAAATGATTCTTTATCATCATTAAAATATTATGTAATAATGTACCGACATTGGGTAACTACTATCAAGACATTTAGTTGGAATCACAAGATGTTTTTTACAAACCATGGAAACTAAATTTAGAAAAACTATGATTAAGTAACCTTACACTAAGATAGACATTGAGGATTAGTATTGAATAAATTTAATGATTTTTTGTAATGTAGAGATTTTGAGTAATTTTGAAGCATTAAATCACTATCTGGTTACGTGTAGGTAGAGGCAGCTCTGACATAGATGTACCTTGGAGTGAAAACACTAACATGGTGTTTCAGGCTAGACCCAGGGTATCCTGGTACCCAATAATGGGCCTTGATGTAGTTTTGGTTTAGACACTCCCATGAGATATGATAAGGATAAATCACATTTTCTTTATAAACCATTATAAATAATTTATGAGTATATACATATTCAAGGGAATTTATTTTATGATTATGGATTATATCCACAAACTGTTCAATATCTGTTATGTTTTTTACAAGTTTGGAATTATTAATAGTGATTCATAAAATAATCTAGTGTATTCCATTGTTTAGAAGTTGCTTCAAGTGGAAGTATTAGATATCATATCAATGCAAGAAATCCATGTAGGGATATCTCTCTATCATAGGATAATTATAGTGGAGTTGGTGATGAAACTAGTGCGGAACACCTTATCACCATACTGAGGCAACTCTCTCAGGTTAGAAATAATAACCTTACCCGTATGGAGCACCCTGATCCAAAACATGTAGGATCAATGGTAGAAAAATTATTGTGGAAAAATCCACTAACATTCAATGAGACTACAAATACATTTATAGTTTAGAAATGGATAATTCCTTAGAGAAAATATTTTATGTTGTGGGGAGTATCGAAAGGAAAATAGTTGACATAACAGTTTATCACCTCACAGGAGATGCAGATCAATGGTGGTCATTAATTCAAAACCCAATGGATGATGATGATGTATCAAATATGTAATGGAGGAAATTTAATGATAATTTCCTAGAAAAATTAAATCCTCCTGACCATCGAGTAGATATGGAAATCCAATTTCTGATACTGAGGAAAAAATAGGATGAGAACGCCAATAAGTATGATTCTTGATATATAATGATATATAGGAATGAGAAAAATTATATACATAATCCAATGAGTAATATTGATCTACTATTTGATGGGTTTAAACCATTTCACTATTGAGCATTAGTATAAAATCCTTCTCATCGTACGATGATATAGTCTAATGTGATACCAAGGCAGAAAATGAATTCTTTAAGTCTTACATCTTTAAAGCAATGAAAGTGAAGAGGAGATCTAATGAACACTATGGAAATGGAAATAAGGGGAAGAAGTGAAAATTTTAATTTTTATCCTTCAGTAAATGATGTAAATAAAAACATCGGTACTTGCTTTATGGGAATGGGTGTCTATTACAAAGGTGGTGAAAAGGGCCACTAAGCTCGTGATTGTTAGGGAAGGAAATGGGTAGTAAATGTTGAGTGATACAATTTTATATAAATGGGGACTTATGCAAATAAATTTCATAAGAATAAGAGAAACATACCTCAAAAAAGGAGAAGAGGGAAAGGACATTCTTATTTAAACACTAATGTTGAGGTTGAAGATCCGAAAGACGTGGTGGCTGGTAATTTCATTTTTTCCTCATGTTTTGCCAAAGAATTATTGGATTCTGGATCATCACATTGTTTCTTATCATCTCAGTTTTCTAAGAATATTAGGTATATGCATTTTCATTTAATAAAGGAGTTTTTATTTAAAAAATTTATGGGATGTATCATTGCAACAATGATTTTTGAATCAGTCCCTATTAGGGAATATAAATGTTCTTTATCCGCCGATCTATTCAAAATACCCATTATTGAATTTGATATTATTTTTTGCAAGGATTGGATTTCGAACAATGATGAGAAAATTTATTGTATGAAGAAGGATGTTTCAATTTTTGAGGTTGATAAGTAGTATCTTATATTTAGAGATGAAATGTCACCACGTGATTCTTATCAAGATCCACCCCCAATAGCTATACTAAATTCAGTTATTAGTGAGGAAGAGAATGAAATAAATACGCGTGATGAAAATAATGTTCATATTGAGGATTTACCTATTTTTCAAGAATATATTGATGTGTTTCTAGAGGATTTACATAAACAACCTCAAGAATGAGATATTTTAGTTTTCCATTGATTTAATTCATGGATCAAGGCCGATATGGAAGACCCCTAATAGAATGGCCAATGTGGAATTAGTGGAACTAAAAAAACAAAGAGAGAAATTGAGTAATAATGGATTTATTCACCCTAGTATTTCTCCATGTTGAGACCCAATTCATTTTGTTAATTAGAATGATGCATCTATGAGGTTGTGCATTGACTACATGGAGGTCAATGCTATAATAGTAAAGAACAAGTATCTCCTACCTCACATTGATGATTTATTCGATCAACTTCATGGAGCACATTATTTTTCAAAGATTGACCTTCGATCTGGATATTATCAGTTGTATGTGACGATGAATGAAATCGCAAATATAGTATCTCGTAATAGGTATGGGCATTATGAGTTTACAGTAATTCCATTTGGACTCACAAATACACCATTTGTCTTCATGGATCTAATGAATAGTGTTTTCAAAAAATATCATTATGACTTTGTAGTGGTATTTATTGAAGATATCTTGGTTTACTCCAAAATCTATGATGATAATGATAATATCATTTTCATTATTCTAAAGAATCTCAGATGAAATAAATTATATGGGATGTTTTGCATCTGTGAATTCTGGCATCAGTAGATTTCTTTTCATGGACATATTGTCTCAATGGTTGAATCATTCTTGATACTTCTAAGACAATATCAATACAAGAATGTCCATCACTGAAGATTATAACGGATGTAAGTAGTTTTAGTGATTCAGTAGGCGATTATCAGCATTTCGTCCTAGATTTTTCCCAATTGGATAACCCATTAATCAAGATCACACGTAAAGGGGTTAAATTTTTTTAGACAATAGTGTGTGAGGAATGTATTGAAGAACTGAAGGGAATATTATTCAATTCTTCGATCCTGAATCTACCGTCAGAGAATGATGAGTTTGTTATTTATAGAGATGCTTTAAAGAAATGATTTTGTTGCATCTTTATGACAAATGATAGGGTTATTGCCTTTTCATTATAGCAACTAAAAGATTATGAACAAAACCATCATATTTGATATACAGAGTTAACATCTATAGTATTTTCCATGAAGATATAGATGCAATATCTCTATGGTTAAAAATGTGAGATTTAAACTGATTAAAAGAGTTTGATTTATTTTTTCTCAAAAAAGAACTCAGCATGAGGAAATGATGATGTAATGAAGTACTCAAATGTTAGGATTGCACTATACACTACCCCCCTGGTAAGGCAAATACGGTGGCAGATGCTTTGAGCAGAAAGGATCATGGAGTTATGAACAAGATGAGAGTTAAAAGGGATCTTATGTTCATGGATCTAGTAAATATTGATATGGGAATAATCATGTAATGTGAAACATCAATACATTTTCATATGGATTATAAAACATCTTTAATAGAAAGGATAATAAGTTCACAGGCTGATGATGAAGATTTTCAAAAAAATTAATGCTGTGAACGATGGGAGATTGATAGACATCGTATATGATGATGAGATTTTGAAATTTGGGAAGAAAAATTTTGTTCCTGAAATACCTGATCTAAAAATAGACTTTTAGGATAATTCTCATATCTATTATTTATCTATGCACCCTGTCAGCATTATGATATATAGGGATTTGAAGAAACAGTTTAGGTGGGACAACATGAAGAGTGTGATTGCTACTTTTGTGTCAAGATGTATGGTTTTTGAATAGGTAAAGTCATGGAGACAACATCCTATTGGAGTCATGAAACCTCTTCCAATAAGTGAGTTGAAATGGTATTATATTATGATAGACATTATCATGGGTCTACCGAAGACTCCTAGAAGGAATGATGCAATATGGTTCATCGTTGACCGTCTTACCAAGTCATATCATTTTCATGCTATAATATAGGATTTACCACATAAACGTCTAGTAAAAATATTTATTAATAAAGTTGTAAGAATTCATGGAGTACCCTTATCGATAGTTTCTGATAGTTATCCTCATTTTACATCATGATTCTGAAAATGTCTTCAGAAGGCATTGTATACTAAACATTGTTTAATCACTGCCTACCACACTTAAACTAATGGAAAATCAGAATGGATTATTCTAACCTTAGAAAACATGTTGAGATCATGCTCCTATATCATTCCAGGTATATGTGATCAATATTTACGTCTGGTAGAATTTTCGTATAACAATAACTTCCATTCAAGTATTCAGAGGGAACCATATTAAGCTTTATATGGATAGAGATGTTGCAAACCAACTTGTTGGGATGATGTTATTTTAAGACAATTCATTTGCCTAGAATTTGTTGTGGAAACCATGTATAAGAAGAGGATTATCTAAACCCACATAAAAAAACTCAAATTAGGCAAAAGATATTTGTTGATAACCTAAGGGAGGATTTTCAATTTGAAGTAGAAGATAACGATTTCTTGAAATTATCTCCATGGAAGGGTGTCATACTATTCAGAATGAAGGGTAAATTAAGTCACATGTATATCAGACCATTCAAAATTCTTGAACAAATTGGATTTATAGCGTACTATTTGGGAATGCCTCCATGTTTCTCCAAAGTTCATGAAGTCATCCACATGTCACTATTGAGAAAATACAAGCTTTACCCAACACATGTACTCACCTATGCAGAAATAGAACTGGAACATGACTGGTCATAATGAAAATAGCCTTTCAGAATTATTGATACTATAGAACATATGTTGTGAAACTGGATGACTCATCTGGTGAATGTTCTATAGAGAAATCAAAAGATGGAAGAATAAAATTGGGAAGCCGAGGAACATATTATAAATAACCATGTGAATCTTTTTTTGTAGTAGTATTATAGATATTTCTTAGACAAAATTATTCAGAGGAAAGAATGTAACACCCCATGATTCCAAGGTACGCTTCTCTTTGAATAATAAAATAGCTTGCGGTATACGTATCATCGAGTTATAGCACACCATGGCCAATAACAATAGCAGTTATGTATATTAATAATCAATTTTTAAACTTGTTTAAATTTTTATTTTCAAAATGGGCTTTATTTTTGTATTTAGAATATCATAATTAGCATAGGGTCAATTTTTTGTATTTTTCTGAAATATTTTAATTATTGATGAATAGTGAAAAACACAGTGTTATAGTTTTAAACCTAATTTTTATTTCAATATTTATTTAATTTTATTTAAATTTATTTTAAGACAAAATAGATACATAAAACTTATATTAGTTCAATGCAATTCATTGGAGTCTTTTAATAATAAAATTAGATGTATAAAATTTTATTTAACTTTACACCGTCTTTTACCCAACTTCTAGGCACGTTAGAAAATATTCATAAAACTTTATTTTACCGCTTTTGTGAATTGAATTTCAAAAATCTAAGAGACATGGTTGACATAAGTTAGTTAAATGAGGTTCATGGGATTAAAATAATTTTTTGTGAATAGTAATTGTTAACTTTTATTTACTATAATTAATAGTACATAAGGTAATTGAAAGTAAAAATTATATTATTATTATCATCATACATTTTCTAATTCAATTGGATAGTTTTATATAGACCAAAATCATCCTTATGATTAAAATATGTTTCTTTTTGGTCCACTTGGATTAGATTAGGAGATTTGTTCTTATTTTATTTCAAGAAGACTTAAAAGTGTTAAATTCAATGTTTAATATCTAATGATTTTTTAATATAGGGTTACACATAAGATAAATTAGACTATAAATATTATTTAGAAATATAAAAACATTTCCTAAATAATTGTAATTTATTTATATATTTTGGACATTATATATTTTAATTTATTAACGACACAATGATGATGTAGTAATTACCCTATTAATGAATGATTAAAATAATTTATATTATAATTATTCAAATAAATTTAAATTGAGACTTTCAATGAATTATAATAATTTTTTAGGTTAATATCACATGTTAGTGTTGATTAAATTTTTTCTGTTTGAAGTATTGAAGTTGTGGACTTAAAAAAAATTACTAAATAGTGTCAAAATTGACATAAATGATTTTTTAAAACAAATACTATATTATTGATTGATATATTATTCTTAAATATATAAGGATCAGCCAATGGAATTAAATAAAGATAGATATATCTATTATTGAACAAATGGGGTTCTCTTGTCTTTTTATTGTTTTTTTATTAATCGTTTATTATAATAATACAAAAATTCATGGTAAATGTCAAACTATTTCACCAAGAGTTAAATCTAAAAGGTAAAGATAATATGGAGAAAAGAAAATATATAAAACCTATTTTTTGAGATAATTTAGACCCATATCTACCTTATCTAGGAAATAAATCCATTTGGATCCATTATAAACAGCAAATGATTACATAAGAAACTAAAATTCCATGCCTTTCCTTAAGTGACCCTCACTCCCGTTATAATAGGGTACTTCTCAATCTCACAAAATCACACCTCCAATGACATTTTTCTCAGCCAAACCCTTCCCAAATATCCTCAAAACTACCCTAAATTTAACCTAGAAACCATACATTGATCTAAAATTATACCTATGGATCCCAATTGATCAAATTCAAAGGAATCACCCGAAGAAGTGGTAATAATTTCATCTACTCTTTCAAAATTATTTTCATTGCCACTTCCTCTTTCATTTTTTATTCATACCAAAATAATGAATCATGGACCTTTTATATACTGTGAAGTTATTATGAATATGTTACAACCATATTCATTATTCTATCCACCCAACGAAGGAAAAAGTCACCATTCGTGCATACATACAGCTTAGCCTCTCCACGTCATGGTGTAGTTTGTTATTCAAAACATAAATAATTTTTATACATATAATAATGAGTATAATATATGTAAATAATAAATGTAACATGTTATTGATTCTTTTTATATGATATACCATCCAATTATATACGATTCCAAAATTAATCGAAAAGTATTTTCACTCATCCGTACGTGCGGATTACCATCTCCACGAACGTGATGAAAATAATTCCCCATCAAAATCATTAAAGAATAATTTTAGTTTATTTATTTAAAATAATGTTTATGAACTTAGTATAATTATGGATATGAATCAAATACATCTTATCAATAACAAAAATGGCTTATGTAACCAAGCATATAATGGAAAATGAATCTATTAACACCTAAAATAATGATACTACAAAAAAAATTATCAACAAAGCTATATTAGATGATCATATATGATTTCATGCTTATGTAGCCATTCTGGTATAATTTAATTAGAATAATTTAACTATTATACAGGAGTTTAAAGAACCCTCGATCAAGGAAAAGTACATGGTATGCATTAATTCTAGAATCTCTTTTTTATCCAAGTTTGTTTATGCGTGAGTATCTACCGGGGCCTCTTTATCATCAAAATATGTATTTCTTTAAAATATATTTCAAAATTTTTTTAATATTTCCTAGAGTATAGGTTAAATTCATTTATATTGTTCCTTGTCTTTTATAAAATGTTTATAAAGGAATATTTCTGTAGTATTCCAAACATGGTACTTTATGACATTTTTGACAAAGTAAGGTAAGAATGTATTTTTTATCATATACATATGTGATGCAATTTTCCACCGTTATAACATCTTCAAAGCATCCCTTACAAGCCTATAAGATTATTTAATAGATAAGTTATTTATTTTTTAATTATGGAACTTTTAAATTATTTCAGTATAGAAAGAGATATTTCTCTCAAATAGTTTGGATTTCCTCTATGTCAACATCTTTTGATGGATTTTACACATGTTTGAAGTTGATTTATTATAATACAAATCATCCATATTGTATTGATGGCCTTGTGATATTTTTGACTTTGGAAGTTTTATTTTTATACCATTCATGGTTTATGTTTGATTTGATGAAATTTCATATTCTATTTTTAATATGATTGTATTTGTTATATTTAAGCCTTTTTATATGAGAAATGAATTGGACATAGTAAGTAAAGGGTGGAGCCCAATATAGCTCCTTGATTCATCAGTAGGTCTCAGGAGAAAAACTATTTTCTTCATACAAGGCCTTGAAAAAAATTTATATGTAGTATTGGAATAAGGCATTGACTATGTGGTTAGGATGTGTGGAATTATGCATTCCATTATTATGAAATTATCTATTGATATTGCTTGTGATTATTAGACTAGTAGAATATCCATGTGAATATGTAAATGAATTATTTGATTTATATTTTCCATGTTATGATGAAATTTATGTTTTAAAGGCTTATGTTTTTTCTAATAGATTGACTTAAATATTTATGCTTATTTTATAATGTTTCTGCAATATTATTATCTATACTAAGCATCTGAGCACACCCATTTCTATGTTATATTTTTTCTAAGATGTGAAAAAGTATATTATGGTTGACATTAAACGATCGGAAAATGGATATAAGTGTGTTCAAAGGGGAAAAATGTAGTTTTTGTTTTAATTTCACGATGTAATGTAAAACTTAATTATTTATCATGTACATCCAAGGCTACTAAACTAATCGGTCATTTGGGAATTGATCTCTTGTTATCATGCCAATATTATGTAATAATGAACTATCTATGGGTAACTAGAATCAGGTAATTATATATCCTCTCATACAATATGAGTATTCTTGTGGACAGTGTACTACTCTTGGTTTTGAGAGACCTTTTCCTGTCACTTTTTGATCGCTATCATTCATACTACATTGAAATTGATAGAGATGAAGAACAGTTCAATTTTGAAATGTCTATTGATGTTTCATTTTCTTGAATCATATTTATTTAGTGATTATAAATTATTAATACAAATGCTTTTATTTTAATGCATTGATCGTGACATAGTCCTACTAAAATGACATGTTTCATTACCTACCAATAAATATGATTTTAAAAGAACAGATTTCCCATGATTATATTCCCATGATTTTTTTTATTTATAGTTAATGAGAAGTATAAAAAAATTTACATATCATACTGGGAACATCAATTTAGATTATTTTTTCCCATAAAAACCCTAGTTTTATGTTTAAATCCTTGTTTTATTTGAGACACTTGTGTATTAAGACCAACCCAAAATATAACATTTGGAATTTATGGAGTTATAAATAATATCTATATCAAATAAGAATCATATTTGAATTTGGGATGAAAAAAATTCCCTTCATGTGATAAAATATAAAGAAATACTATTAGTCGAATAAAAAAATGAGAACCAATTAAAATGTTTAAATTTATTCTCAATAAAACATTGATCACATAAATAGAAAATTTATATATTTAGAAATTAGTAATTTATAAATAAAAAATCATTAGGGACCATTATTTAAAATAGAATAACCATTTTGACATCATTTGTAATGTGGGAACTCAAGAAAAAACACATTAAAAACCATTCACTTTAAAAAGTTCATAAAATTTATTTACCTCATAAAATAAAATGTTTTCCATATAAAACTATTTTGAAAGCATAATTTCGCTATATAGGTGAATCATATTAGTAATGCATATTCTCACATGTTTAAAAAAATTATGAACAATTGAATCCAATTTAATTCCATTGGAGTATCATATTTGGTTGTCTCTCTCATTTTCCCATAGAAAGACTTATAATACTATAAATAAATCATATACCAAAGGTTTTGTGGACAATTGGATGATTCTCAAATAGTTTTAAACTAAAAAAATGGTTTTTCTTAAATATTGGAATAGATACCAATGGTTCCTAAACCATTGGTATACGACATAAGATATTCTTATTCCAATGATTTTAAAAAATCATTGATATAGGTATTGTAAAAATAGGCTAGGATGGTATTGTTCCCAGCAACTCCAACAAATATTTCAATGACCTAAACACCAAGAAACAATGAATTAAATTTTTTATAAAATGAGAAATATATATAAAAATGTTATTATTAAATGTAATTTTTTATGTGTTCAATAATATTTAAATAACGAATTCAAAAAAAATTGTGTACCTATACCAATTGTTATGGAAATTTTTTTGGTATAAGGGGCCTTCATGGAACCTATATCGACGGTATGCCTAATACTGTTGGTATATATTTCCTATATTATACCTATACAAAAGTTTATTCGAAAACTATTGGAAGAGTCCCACTAAGGTAATTATACAAACAGTTTCAGAAACAAAATTAGTGTATTATCATTCTACAACAATTATTCCAATTGTTTTGGCCTTACCGTAGGTATAGGTTATATTGAAGGCACTTATAAAAATATTTTTTTATCCACCATTGTAATTGGTTAGTCAAACCAATATTTATCCAAATAAATATTTTAGGATTATTGGTATACCTACAATTATTTATAGTGTTAATCATTCCCCAAATGCATTGAAGAGCTATATCAGGAACACCCATATTTACGAGATATATTTATATCACTCCTCATAATATATTATTCTCATATATCATATACTAAATATTATTTTAATATTACACATTTTCATTATAATACAATTTAAAAACTAATTTAAAATGATAAAAAACTATTATCGATTTTCAAATAATTATACGAAAAATTATACTTTCATTAAAAACAGTTAAAAATGAAAAATCCCAAGGACAGTGGAAATATAATCCACCGTGAAAAAACCATGAATCATAAGGAATTATATTGAAAAATATAGCTATTATGGTGGAAAAAGGGGGAAAATTCATAAATAATAAAAAGCAATCTTTTTTCAATTTTGTAAAAAGTTAAAAAACCCCAAATAGAAAGGCTTTAAAGTTATTTATTATTTATTACTTTTTAAAAAATTAAAATATTATTGATAATAAAAATTGAAAAAAATGTAAACATATATAATAATATTCTTGAAACATTTAAAATAACAATGATAGGGAGAAAGCAATTTGGAAGGAAAACATGAATCTACTAGTTTTTAAAAAAACCATCTTACCTTATGTATTGTTTAATATCATACATTATCTAACAATTGAAGAATAAATTAAAATAGGTTTTTTAATTCCATAAAAACATTATTTATGTTTATTGTTTTTCATTATTCCATTTAATTCATTTATTACTATGTTTGTAGTTAAAATAATTGTTACGTTTACATTGGACGTATTAGGGTCATTTGATTTAATACCTCAGAAAAACATTGGTGTCTAGGACATGGTCAAAAGGGTTATGATTAAATTAACACCAGAGTATAATTTTTTTATATAATTATCATATTTATAAATTTAACAGACTTTTTAAAATTACTATTCAAGGAATTCCTGAAAAATGAATCACATTATTCCATGGAGATAGTAGTACCTATGTATATATATAAAACATACTAAATTTTCTACTTAATGGAGAAATGAAAATGTATATAAAATATTAATTTTGAAATAACATAAATTTTGATGTAATTTGTTATTTATTAATTAGTTCCATCCATAGACCATTAGTTTATGTTTTAAGTGAAGAGTAAATCACATCACTTCGTAGAGGAGGATGTTAACACATATGCACAAGCGACATTATATAATATCCCAAATATCCCTTAAGGCATGTTTTTGTTAAAAATTTTATACATGTTCCTTATTTTGTTTATTTATTTTTTCCTAGATTTCACATGATGTCATGGGGGTGTTTTGTGTGCTTTTGAATTTTAAATGGAGGAAAAGTAGTTTTTGGACATGTTTCACAGTTTGCATATGGTTAGTGAAAAATGTGTAGGAATCCTATGTAACCGTGTTGGGGGGGGGGGGTTTCTGGATAGTTTCATCTTAATGGCTACACATGGATTTTTAAATTCTGAGGTTAAACTATACATGTGAGAGTTTTTTAAAAAATTTCAAAGATTCCATTACTGGATTTTATGTTCCAACACAATATTCTTCCCCCTTATTCCTTCCTTCAACCCTAATGTCGATCCAATCTTCCAAGATCTTACAAGAGGTTATTATCCTTAAATCCTTGTTCATTTTAATTTATATCAGTTTTGGATTAACGATCTGGGTATTGTTAGTCCCACTCTTGATTATCTTTCTGGTTTAGGCTTTGAATCACTACCTTCTCTCCATTCAAGGCTCCAAAAGGTTCCATTTCCAGTGAGATTTTTTATTGAAGAATCAATAGAAGGTTGAATATAGATCTAAGGCCACAATTATGACTGTGTTCTCCAATGGATTCAAGGTAGTTGTTCTATATGTTATATCCCATAGTTTATTCATAGATTTGTGCATGTAGGGTTTCATTATTGTTTTCCTTCATGATGAGGCTTTTATTCCATTAACAACATTTGTTTTATTTGGTTTCTAAATGAATAAGAGAACACATATTGATCCTCATTGGATGCAAGGAGGATGACTTTACTAAATTAGGGTCACCCACGTTTGTATCAGCCCTTCGGATTGGGTTAATGTAAATGTTAGGTGGGAAATTGACTCATAATGATGTATAGACGTTGTGAGTGTTTTAATTGATTTTTGTAATCAATTATAATAGATGGTGGATAGATGTGTCTATTTTGGTTAAAGGATAAGGGATAATTGGTTAAAATTTAAATAGTTTAAATAGGATCATTGGGAATATGATAAGGAATTATGTTTATAGTTGAATATTATTAGTGATATAGGCAAGGGAAATGGGAAATTGGGATAAAGGATTAAGTAATGCAAATAAGTGAATATGTTAATATATTAGGGAATAATGTTAATTTCCCATTTATTGATATTATTCTGATTATTCAAATGATATTAGATATGACCATTGTGATGTGGTTAATTATGGTGATAATAAATAAGCATGTGCATTTAGATTAGTAGAGTGGGGTGTAGAGTTTAGTTTATACGCCCATGGGATGAGTTGGTATGAGGTTCTATATCCACCCCTAAATGCACGAGTTAGGGATGGGGATAGTGTTTGATTCCATAATGTCTGCATTCCACCCAGACCAAAGCTTAGATGTGAAGATTATGAGGTTATTTTAATGGGATTCCTAGTTAGATATGGATTGATTTTTATTTCCCATATTATTGAAAAAATGGAACTTTCTAAATCCGTTGAACACATGAATAATGTAGATTAAACCATGAGGTTCCTAAATAGTGAAAATGGATTCAATGGTAGTATAATTTAAAGAAACATAGTCTAGAATCGATTATTAAACTATTTAATTTTAGTTTCCATTTTTTATCACATGCATGAACTATCTACTTTTACATGATATCTTTTAGACACTGTTTTTAGAGGCCTACTGAGTTATACTCACACCATTCTCAAGTGTTGTTTGGTATATTAGTAGATTTCATGGTTACTGGTCAATAATGGGAAAGGGTCCAATAATTGGGATGTGATTTGGGTTCATTATAATCATGGATATCGTTTAGTACATGTCACTTGGACCGTTTATGGGATTTCCATGTTTGTATTTCATTTGTGGTTTTCTTATATGGAACTATAGAATGGCATGGTATGTTTACTATTGGATATTATTTGTACCCTATTTGAGAGCAGATTATTTATGCATGTTGTTGATTGTTTCATATTTTTTCTATTATTTAAGTTATTTTCGGTTGTGGGTTACATTGGTAAAGAGGGTATAGTATCCTCATTTATACTATTATACCCTCACAGATATTTGGAAACCACTAGAGCTTAAGAAGAGGTGCTTGAGGTCTTGTGGAGACCCAGCTCAGGGCACCAGTTTAGTGGATTCCGGATCAAGTACGTTAAAATGTGTTATTAAAGAAGTTATAATCTCATTAATACTATTTGGGGATGGTAGAAAATAGGTTTGGAATGTGTTAATCCATGGTAATGAGCTCGTATATGGGAGTATCTAAGCCATGTATGAGGGAAAACATATTTCACCTTGGGAGGGTATTTTTATTTTTATTTTGTGTTGTAAAATTTGATGATATTTCACCATCGAGTGGTGCATATATTGTGGGTTTTGATAGTTTTGTTATATTTATCTATTGTATAGATTTGTATGAGGATGTGACTTCATGTATCATTTTAGTAACCTATGTGGGTTAGTGACATGAGACTTGTTAGGAACACACACATGATGGGTTTCTAGGATATTAATGTTAGTATGATTATATTTTCTTAAAAGTAATGAAATTGGACCTAATGGGATTGTATGAATTGGTAAAGAGGAAATTGAATCCCGTATGTAGAAATTAGAAAATGGTGATTAATAAATAATCAAATTTTTATTAACTTATTGTAAGAGTAAATTTGGATATGGAAATTGTTTTGAATTTGTATAAAAGATATGGCTCATTACCATCTAAATAAGATACTCGTGTTATCCGTGGACTTAGGAGAGACATCCAAGTGTAGTGTTCTGGTCGTGAGTGGGCATGGTTGGGAAGTGCATGTGAACTGGGTTGGTTATAGAACATGATTATCCTACCAATATTATTTTCCTTTTCATAAAAGTGTTATGGTTTCATTCTAATTCTCATGTTTTACATTGTATGGAAATTCGACCTTGAAAATGGGTGTTAGTTGAATGACATAAGGATGTTTCTTAGAACACACTTTCAGTATATGAGAAAGATAACATCATGATCTAGGATGATATGAAAGATCAGTTTAATTAGAAAATTTCCCATTTTATGAAAATTATGGATTGGGACCCAGGGCAGGTTTCACTGAGTATGTTTGAGCTGACAAGGGAGTTTCAGCTGCAGCACCCTCCAACTATTACCAGAGTTGGTGGGAAAGAGGCAAATGTTTTTCGGAAGGAGCCCATACAAACAATTATTGATCATCGATAAACTCCTCTTCATATGTGAGTCATGTTAACAACCTATATGTTGAGAGGTTAAGAAAATCATTGGTGGGACATCATGGTTCATACAGAGCTGGCATAATGAATTTTGTGAAAAGAATACCAAGAAAAGTTTATTTAATACATTTACCCATAAACCACAAGGAACATGAAGGATGTAGATTTTAAGAGGTTGAATCATTATAAAATTTCAGTATTGGACTATTCTAATCATTTCAATGTTTTTTGATGTCGTGATCCGACATTAACAGGAGTTAAGGAAGCCATTGAGAAACACTTTCAAGACATGATGAGATAAGAGATCATCTCTGAGGTAAATCTTATTCATCTCGAAAGGTTTGATGAAGTGGTGGAAAAATCACATATCATGGAGGGGAACCAGATGAGAGTTTTAAGTATTTATCAATTTGAACTATCTGGGAAAGCATGTGGTGGAGATTCAAATAGTAGGAAGAATTATTTTGGAAATTTTTAGTAGGGTTGATGCACACATAGAAATCATAAGAGGGGTTTATCTTCATTGGTTGGTGACTATATATTTTGTCATCAGTGTGGTAGGCTAGGTTACATTCTTAACTAGTGTCCCAGACCACCGGTTGAGTGCTGAGTGTGGGGAAGGCTAGTCCACATGCTGAGGTTCTGCAGAAACTGAAGAATGATAGGGAATGTTGGAGGTTATTGGAAAATTATGAGTATAAGAAGGGGTTTGTTACCCTGTATTTGGCAGGACGTTTGAGCACCACATGTCATTCTACCAGAAGTAGTGCTCATTGAGCTCCCGTTTGAGATCAACCTTCTCAACAGGGCAGCGCAATGCAAGGAAATCTGGTTGGATCCTAGGGTAAAGGGGAAGTTCATGTTCATTTAGTTTATATTACACCTAAAGGTGTTGATGGATGTACATAGACTATTCACGGTACGATTATTGTAGCTTCCATGCTTTCTAGTGATTTATTTCATACAAGTTTTATGCAATAATTTTTTCGGGTCAGTTCGTAGTCATGTTGGGATTTACCATGGGGAGATCTTGTGGGGTAAGGTCACTCGATACTCTATTATGGGTATGAGTTTATGACATCAGGAAGTGTAAGGGTTGTGCTCCAGAGGTTGGTGGATATAATTTTCTATGGGATTTGTTTTTCCTAGAGACTTTAGATTTTTCCTTGGCATGGGGATGGATTGGATGGTTTTATATTAGGCCAATTTATACAATTAATCACATTTGGTATTATTCAAATCTCTCAACATAAAAACTTATTTCTTTCGTGGTGAGTTAGATACTAGAGAGGGCCATGCGGGGCTTCTATGCTAGCAGTTTAGAGAACTCACAACCCAAGTGGCATGCCTTATGTTAGATGATGGGGAGAAAGTGTAGTCAGCCTTACCATTTCTGGTAGTCCAGTTAAAGATGGGTTTCCTAGGGATTTATTGGGGTTATCACCTATGAGAGATTTTGCGTTAATGATCAAATTTTTATTAGGGGTGGAGCCAGTTTCCATTCCTCCATATATAATGGCTCCATAAGAGCACCATGAACTAAAGGTTCAGATGAAGGTGTTGGATAATAAGGGGTTTATTTATCCTAGTATATAAACATGTGTATATATAGTGTTGTCTGGTATGAATGATTATAGATCAATAATGTTATTTTTTGAATATAGAAAGATGAACCTGATGACAGTTAGGAACTGATACCCTCATCCAAGAATCAATGAACTATTTGAAAAGATCAGAGGTGTGTTAGTGTTCTCTATGATTGATTTGAGAATAGGATACCATCATTTGAGGGTGAGACCTTCAAACCAACCACAAACAATATTTCAAATAAGGTATGGGTTGTATGAATTTTTGGTGATTTTGTTTTGTTTAAAAAATGCACTGGATATGGTCATGGCCTTGATGAACTAAATATTTCACCTATATCTGGATTAATTCTTATTTTTCATCGTAGATGACATCTTGGAATTCTCCAAAACTCATAAAGATTATTCCAAAAAACATGATATTGTCTTGGGACACTAAGAAAACATAGGATTTATGCCTAGATATTAAAATATCAGTTTATGATTGGTAAGGTTCACTTTCTAGGACACATCATTTCTGATTCAAGTGTGTTCATAAATCCAAAAAAATGTGCTAGCTATGGTGTCTTGGGATAAGCCCATGAATGTCTATAATATTTAGTGTATTCTGGTTATGAACAGTTACTATCAAAGGTTCATTATAGATTTCTCTCATTTCGAAGTGCCACTCACTGGCCTAACCAAAAAGGTTGCTAAGTTTTATTGGTCAGAGGCTCGTGATATTTTTTAGGATTTGAATTAGTTGTTGACTACCACACCAATTTTGGTATTACTCGAACTTATTAATAGGTACACCATGTTCGGCGATACGTCTTGTGTTAGACTTGGGGTGGTGTCAATGTAAGATGAATGGGTTGTATCTTCTAGGTTGAGACAATTGAGGATACATGTAAGGAATTATCCTACTCATGAAATAGAGTTAGTCACTGTTGTTCATGAATTAATGTGTTGGAGGTATTACTTTTTGGGAAATCCTTTCATGATGTTCACCGACAAGAAAAGTCGCAATTACATATTCTCATAGTGGGATTTGAATATTTAACAATAAAGGTATGTCATGAAACAACATTCCCTCTATTTTGAGTTGGTCTACACACATATGAATGGGAATAATGTTGTTGATGCTCTAAGTTAAAAGACTCACAATTAAGTTTTTTAAGAATACACTTTAGAGTGGATTTTTATGGACATATTTTCTGAGATTCATTTGGATTGACCAGATAGCCATGGTATGATGACCCATATATCTATAGAAAATCAACATCAATTTTGAGCTGATTTAAAGAGATTTAGTAGGTAGATATAGAGTTTTTTCTGTGAAGGAATGTCTTAAAGGTGGTAGAAAACTTCTTGTTTGAAATTCAATGCAAATGGAGATTCATATATTCATGGCCATGTTGTGGTTCCAAAATATGTTCTAGAGAATTTGATGTGTGAGTTTCAAGAATAAATGTGGGAAGTGTATCCTGGTTTGGCAGAGATGTATCATGATATGTTTCGGTAGTTTTTATGGATGGGAATGAAGAAAGAAGTTGAGATTTTTTTTGAATGACGCATAACCATTGAAAAGGTGAAGGGAGAACAACTTTTTATATGTTTTTTGGTGTATTCATTTCCTATTTCAAATTGTAAGTGGAATGAAATCATGAAGCAAACTATATTGGGTCTTCTAAGGATTCCTCGAAAGAATTAATCAGTTTTGGAAGA
Source organism: Viscum album (assembly GCA_963277665.1). Classification (NCBI taxonomy): domain Eukaryota; kingdom Viridiplantae; phylum Streptophyta; class Magnoliopsida; order Santalales; family Viscaceae; genus Viscum; species Viscum album. The sequence goes on along the minus strand of OY728163.1, from coordinate 1,838,560,740 downwards.
GTTAGATTGGCTAATAATGTGTATCATTTCATACCGATCTACAAAACATGTATAGTCAACCAGTTGGAAATATTGTATGTTCGAGAAATATAATGATTGCATGGTGAGTTAGGAACATTATTTTCGTATCATGAAACACAATTCACCATACACTTCTAGAAGGGTCTATAGAAGGCTCCTAGTACCCAGGTGTTTTTTAGTATGGATTACCACCTGTATATTGACAGGTAGTCAGAGCATTCAATTTAGGCTTTTCAAGAAATGATGAGAGATTTTGTTCAGCATTTCGGATGTTAATTGGATAAACACTTCAAGCTCATTGAATTTTCCAACAATAACAATTTTGAAGCAACTATTCAGATGGTACCTTTTGAGGCACTCTATGGGGGAATGTGTAGATCTCCATTGTAAAAGATATATGCTAGAGAGTTTGAGATGTTAGGACAGAGTCTCGTGTAGGAGATGTTGGAAAAGGTCTAGTTGATTTAGAAGTGTATGGAAATAGCTCAAAGTATATAGAATATATATAAAGATCAATGTCTTAGACCTATACATTTCTTGGTGGGTGATAGTGTGTTTCATCAGGTGTTTCCAAACATGGGTCATCGTCGAATTAGAAAGCAGGTCAAGTTGGAACATATGTATGTGGGGCCATTTGAGATTATTGAGAGGATCAAACTAGTGGATTAATGATTTAATCATCCATAGTGGTATAGTGGGATGCATAATATTTTCTATGTTTTAGAATTCTAACAGCATCACCTAGATCTATCTCATGTGTTAAAAAACCAGGATGTTGTTCTTGAGGCTGATGCAACCTTTGAGGAGCACCTAGTTCATATTATAGATCATAGTGAGAATGTCCTGCAGGAAAAGGTGGTGCCTTTGGTTTGTATTTGTTTGCAGAATGGAAATTTTTAGGAGTATACTTAGGAGCATGAATTTTATACGAGAGCCAAGTTCCTTGAAATCTATTCATTGGGAAATCAATGATACCCTAGAAGAGTGGCTCGGGGATGATCCATCATAAGGTGGGGAGGTTGTATGTTCCAGGATCCCTTGTAAGGTATGTTTTTTATTATGTCTCAGTTTATGTTCAATAGTTTGGTTAAATATTTTTTTCCCAATGTTCACTCAATGAATCATTTGTGTTAGAAGGGTTTGGTATATAAAAATAGAGGAAAAAGATGTTTCTGGGTATATTTCACCGTTTGCGCATGGTTAGTACAAACCATGAAAAATAGTAGGTAACCGTGTTACGAGGCATTTTTTTGGATAGTAGCATCAGCATAGTTTGTGAACAGTAGGGAAAACTATGCAGGTAAACTATACAGGTGAGTATTTTTGAAAAATAGTAATGTTCCATTATTGGATTTTTAGTTCCAACTTTGGATATTGTCCCCATATTCATCTTTCAACCCTTCTGATGAGACAATCATCCATTCTCTTACAAGATGTTATTCTACTTCAATAATAGGATATTTAGAGTGACATTAATTATATATTAATGATCTAATAAAGGCTAATCACACCCTTGTTTCTATTTTTGGTTTAGGGGTTTCACGTTTTCCTTCTCTCCGTCCGATGTCCTAAAATTTTTCGTTTCTGATGTAATTTAGATTTTGGATTCAAATGGTCATTGAATTGGGATCAAATGACTCAATTAAGAGTTTCTTCTCTATTATATTAATGGTAGGTGGTCTATAATTTATATCCCATAGTTTATTTATATATTTTTTAATGTACGGTTTCATTCTAGTTTCTCGTCTGGAGGTGTTATTGATTACATTAAAAAAATGTGATGTATTGGATGTCTAAATGATTAATTGAACACCTATTGATCTCCATGAGATGCAAGAAGGATGAATTGTGAAAATTAGGGACACCCAAGGGGTGTGGAGGCCCTCCCGATTGGTCTAAAGGAAATTTTAGTTGTGAAATTGACTCATAATGATGAATATACATAGTGAGTATGTTAATTAGATTATGTGAAGAATTATAATAGATATTGGATGGATGGGACTAGTGTGGTTAAAAGGGAATGGATTGTTGGTTGGAATTTAAATATATTAAATGGGATCAATAGGATATTATAAGAAAGTATGTTTTCCTGCTAATTTATATTCACACCATTCTCAGGACACCATTGGGTGACCAAGCAGATTGCATCATTTTTGGAAAAGATAATGGAAAGGGTCCCATGCATGAGAAGTGATTCAGGTTCAGTATGTAGAAGATGAGGCACATGAAATTGCACAAGGACTGTTTTGAAGATTCCACTATTTTTCATTCGTTTTTTAATACATGGAACTATTTCATGGCATTTTAGGTTTAATACAGTAATTGGTTTATACATGGTTTTGGAGTGGATTATTTATTCTTGTTATTGATTGTTTCCTATCATTTACACTATTTCTGTTGTATTATACAGTGACTTACTATGTTAAAGAGGGTATAGTCTCCCCATGAATCCTATTAGACCATAACAGCTAGTCATTAACCTCTGGCATATGGGTAGGTCCACTTGAGGTCATTTGGAGACCTAGCTTGGGGAACAATATTTGTGGCTTCCGGTCATGGAACATACATGTTATCATTTTCCAATTGATGGTAAAACAATAAGGTAATTAATAGATTATATTTATTGAATAAAAATTATGATAGAAATATAATATATATTCATTTTATCCCTTATTTAAAACATCTATATGATCCATTTATAAAAAAATTAACACATCAATTTTTAGAGGTGGTAGTCCACTCATATGGATGAGTGGTCAATTCATTTTCCATAGGACATAAAAGGAGATAAAAAGGGTTTTCCCATAATCATAAAAAAATTTATATATGGATGATACATATCTTTTTTATCATAGTTAATGAATATTTAATGGAGGAATAAGAACAAATAAAAATCAAACAATCAGTTAATAATTATACCTCCCCTTTGAAAAAACTCCCCTAGATTCAATAATAATAATGAATATGTTATTATTTTGGTTATTAATGCAACTATAGGACTTTTAGAGAATATGTGGTAATATATTTTTAAGCATTATCTTAGAGTTTTAACCGAATCATAATCTCTTTTAACCATAATTCTGAAAGAAAGATTAAATAAGGTTATTATTCATAATAACCATAAATGAAATGTTTCTCATAATCTAATTTCAAAATCATAAGTACAAAAATGAAATCCATATTACAATAATAAATTTTCCAAAGTATTAAAAATTAATTTTAAAATAAATTTGCAAACTGCATCGAAAATAATATTTTAATTAATTACCTCTTTTTGCATGAAAAATGATTTTATAACAGAATCATGAATATTGTTGACCACTATAGAGACAATTTGATTACGTTTAGAAAAAGGGGACTAATGTGAATTTAAAACTCCAAAATATAATGGTATATTTTTAATACATTAAAATAAATTACATTTTTAATAAAAATAGAAATTTTTCAATATGCATCAAAAAATACATCTTCATAAAAGGATAAAAAAATTCACCCAAAGATAAATTTTGTAGGCAATTTATAGAAACGATTTGCCTTTTACCAATTTAAAATTATAAGTTAATGATATTTTAACTTTAAATAATATGATTTAGTACATGGAAAAACTATAAACTAAAATACAACTATTCCCTTTTAGATTAAAAATTATTTAAATTCATTTAGAAAATAATGATGAATAATATAGAATAAAAATGATACTTATAAATCTTGATATATACATATTCATTGGATTACATAGTTCTTTAAATTTTTCTCCATTTATGAAATTTCATCCTTGATTTTTAATTTACTATGTAAACAAGTTAGGATAGTTTTCCCAAAAAGGTTATTTCAATTACCATGTTAAATTATCAATATTTTCTTTCTAACATTAAAATATTACATAGTGAATAAAATTATTACATAGTAACTTCTCTCTATTATTCAAAATATGAAACTAGTTTTCTTTATAGGACCAATTATATACTTCTTATTCATCCTTAGGGATCAAATGATGAGAAGAATAAATTACCTTATTTCTTGTAAACAAACAGGAAAGCTATCATTTATCTGAGGTAAAATTGGAGGTAAGGCCCATTAATATGAAAATTATCCTAATTTATAAACTAATATCATATTTCAAAATTTTTCATGGATTTAATTTTCCATTACATTCAAAAATCATAAAACTTTTCCAAGTATATACTTCATGAAAACCTGATATCCTACCTCAAATGAGAGATAATTCATATGGATATCTACCTAAAACATTTACTCATTCTGAGATACCATTATATGGTGTTGAATCATATTTACCTTCACTACCATATCATCAACTATCTTTTTCCACAAAAAATCCCTTAACAAACATCATCCTAACATGATGGAGTGATCTTTCCATATAATCTCTTAAAATGTTCCATCAGTATACTTTATGTAATACTATAATTTTGTGATAATTACACCAAATAATGTTTTTTGACAAAAAAACTTCATAATATAATGATTTATCCAAAATAATATCTTTCAAATTTCAACATTTTAGCTCAGACTATCCATTAGATTGAGGATGAAAAGATGTAATGAAATTTAATTGTGTATACATTAACTTGTAATGTCCTTAGAAAAATGTTAGGTAAATATTGGATCTTGATGAATTATAATAAAGAGATGTGCTCCATGTATAATTAATATATATATATAATAATGTATCTAATGTTTATCCATGGAAATAATATCTCAAATAATAAAAATACATATATATTTAGTAAAACTATGAAATATATATTATATAACCTTGTTACATCAAGATTACCTTGGTAGTCCGACAATAAAAATTGTAGATATATTCATCAATTTCTCTTTAGGCACTGAAAATGTATGAAGCATACTCTTTTTTAATTTTTACTCATTATTATATTTTTTCTATGTAAAATATTTCTTCACATAAATCGAATTATTTTTTTGCATTCCACCAAAATAATAATACACTTTAAGGAACATACATATTTTTATTGTTTTTTGGATGAATAAAAAATATGGAGATATGATATTCAATTAAAAATTCTGTCTTCAAATGGGAACCACTTAATAAACAATATCTATTTCTAAGTCTCATTTACCAAACTTTTTTAATGTCACTTTCATAAATATTTACACCATTGACCAATTATACCATTTCATAGAAAACTTTATCTTCTTTTATACCTTGCTAAATTCATTCCGACTAAGATGATAACACTGACACCATAATAAAAAATTCGGAGATCCCATTTTAATTTTTTTAGAAAACATTAATTAAAGATCAAAGGATAATTTTTCAACGGTTACATTCTTAATGATGAATTATATTTTTGACTTAAGGTATTGACCCAATTTTTTTATTTTCCCAGATAACAGTGATTATTGAAACCAGAATACTTCTTTACTTCCAAGGGTCTTCATTGCCTCTTTTTAACCATTTATTGAATGAATTTATATTTTAAACTTTTTTTTTCAAGTATATATTTCACATTTTACCACATAAAAATATCCATCCTATTTTATAAAATAAGAAACAAACATTCGCAGCTCATGATCATGTGTAAGGTAATTATTTTCATAGATGTTGAATTTATGTTGATAAAATGAAATTACATGGTCATCATTCATTAAGACAAAACCATATAAATTCACATAAGAGTAAATATAATCTATAAATCAACAATTTCAGGCTAGAATAGATAAAATAAGAACATTAAAAAATAATTAAATTCTTTAAATTATTCATCACATTAAATTATCGAGAGGAATTTTACTCATTCTGATTTAACATAATAAGTGGGAAAGATAACGGATAATTTTTAAAAAAAACATCAATATTAACCATCTAATTATTGAAAAACATGAATATTACTAACAATTATAGTTTTTGGCAATTATTTAAACAATTTAGTTTTAGCAGCATTAATAGTCATTCCATATATTGATGCATAATTCTAATGGAATTAAAAATGTTGTAACAAAAATTTACATTTAATGAATTTCCCATTAGACTATTTTTATTTTAAGTTATATAGAACAATAATTGTCTTCACGTCAATGAATGACATTATAAATTTTTCAGTGTCTAAATCGGTAAGAAAAAAATGATCTATAATATTTCCAGAAATATTATTTTGTAATTAATATCATTATAATGCCATTTATATCATAATTTATTTATATTTTCCCCTATTACCTTCCATGTTACAAATTAATGAAAAATCCATCAAATCACTTTGGTAGTTCGTCATACAAATGAGCTGTATTATCGTATATCTCACGCTATGAAATGTAAAAATGGTATATGTGATATAATGACCCCATAGTTATTATTAGGATATAAATACTATATAAAAATATAATTTCCATTATAATTCTTGGTCATGATAGGTGCAAATGGAAGAAACAAACAATATCATTTCGTGAGGCTATAGTCTGTCATACACACGAATGATGATTTCATAACACATTTGATAGAAGTGTGTATGGGTAAATTTATTAATCATTAAATAAAAAAATTATAAATTTATTTTTTCAAATGAGGTTATTATATAATAAATTTGTAATAATAATTTATTTTGTGTAGAAAGTTATAAAAAAAGAGATCATTGATGAACATTACCTCTTTATAGGGTAACTCCTTTTGGTTTGTAACAAAAGAAATCTATGGTTTGATTTTTCCACAATAAATATAATATATTATAATGAGAGGGATTATGGGAGTTTATTTTTGTAGGTATTGGATGATCCAGAAGGCATTAGTGGTGTGTAAAATAGTGGAGAGTGAATGACCTTTTATAATTGTGTAAGAGTGGAATTTTTTATATACCAAAATGATACCATAATTGTGAGGTCTAGCTTATATAATGTGACTCAAATAATGAAATAGTTTGTATAAAATAAGAAATATAGTCGAAATATGTCCATAATATTGGCTTTGGACAAGTATCTAGATCATTTCACCTCTTAATATTAATTTTTTACCACTTAGTAAACTCATTTTCCCTTAATATCAATACTTCATTTTAATTTATTTCAAATATATATTTTTTGTAAATAACTAAGTAGAGATTACTATAAATTTTAATTAGTTCTAATTACTAAAATTAAAAACAATTCTATAATTTAATTCATATAAATGAATAATTTTAATTTAAAATTAATCTAAGAGACATAATAACAATGTAGGTTCTCAAGTGAATGTATTATAAGGTTTATTATGTTTTTAATCAAAATTAATTATAAAAAAGATTTCATTGACCTATACTGGATTAATATATCTATAATTGAATTTTTTAAAATTTAAAACCAATTAAGAATATTATTGAAACATTTAAATTGTTTAGATGATAAATCATTTTTCAATTACAATACTATATTTTTCATTATTCATCAAAAAATGAAACTTCAAAGAAAAATATCAAAAAATCAATATAAATTAATTGTGAAATTTCTCAATAAAAATTTATTTTATTTTTTAAAATAAAATATATAATTCTTTTGGAATATAGTTATAAAAAAATATTAATTTAAAATGTGTAAAAAAATTGCTTTAAAAATAATACTTCTTATATGTAAAAATAGATTTATTGTTAACATCATCCGAGCAGACTTATTGAATGAATTGTAAAAAACATATTAAATATATAAAATATAAATTTCATTAATATATATCACTAATAATGATTAATATCTTCTATTTAGATAAATAACCTTTATGGGTATAAAAATGTTATTTTGTTAAAATAATTCCTTTATATTTAATTGGTTTTTATTTTAATTTATAATTAATTATTAACCAAATAATTTTTTTTATAAAAACGTGAAAACAAAAATTTATAAATTAGATAATCATATTCGTTCCCATATTTCTATGGTTAGGTCAAAACAATCTTGTTATATAATAATAATAATATTATATTGTTGTTCGGTAAGACTCATCCTTGCATGTAACATAAGTTGTCAAAGAAACATGATGTTATGCGTAATGAAATCTAAACATGGTTTTGTTTATAATTAAAGATATACTATTAATTGTGTGTAATGTATGATATCAAATATCATATATTAATATGATTGAATATATTTCATAAAATCTCAAGATGTTACATCCTACTCCATTAAAATAAATTTCACCCTCTAATTTCATCTTGGATATCAAAGTATTAATAATTTTTTCAATTAATTTATTGAAACACACATCGTACAGCTAAAATAAAGAAAAATTCACATAAAATAGAAAGTGGGAATACTAAAGGTATTTTGATGTTATGCATAACATCGATTACACATAGGGATATCATTGATGGTAAATTTAATTAAGGATTTAGAATAGAAAACAAATTTTCTTGAAACCAATTGAGAGTGATAGAGATCTTGGTTAAGAGTAAATAATTGAAAAAAAACAACCACCCAAATAGGTGTGGAAATAGTCATTGACATGATCTGGAAAGATATATATTGGATAAAATTTTATTTTAAGATTATTTTATGAAATATGAAGGATTATTTCTTCAGATTGAATGAAAATTTAATTAAATATAACAACATGAAATGAAAATTTTCATCTATTAGCAAAATTAATCAAAATATCAACTTTTTCTATTGATAATGAGTATTCAAGTTGAATATTTCTGACCTTAATGACTAAAATAAAATTTCAAAGACTACATAACCATAATATAGTTAACAATCTATTCATTCAATCTTTAAATATTATAAAAAACCAAGATGGTTAAAAAATGCATAAATAATTTCCAAAACTGAGTAACAATTATATTATATAATAATATTCAAAATTAAATAATAATACACAAATTGGAAAAAAAATTATTCTATAAATAACTATCCTTAAAATTAGTCATATATTTTATATATAATTTCAAACCCAAATATAATAGAATGATTTGATCATATATTATTCCAATATAAATAATCAATTATTCTTTGAATAAAATTCCATATGTTTTTAAAGTAAATTTAATATTTATCAATAAAAATACTATACTAAGAGGGACATCATACAGTCCTGTTATAGGAATGAAACACTTATCATCCTTCTATCATGGGTTTATGCCCCTCCATCTTTCTAGATTGACAGGGTTCCCATCCATCATATAAGTTAAAACTTTTTTCTAAACAATAAAACTAATTCCACCCAAAATATGAATTCATGATGATCCTTAATGTTACATATAGCTGATCCCATTAAAATTTATCCCAAAATTTCATTGATGTCCTAAAATTATTTATTACATAAAAACAATGAATGGATAATCAATGACTCTGAAGTTATGATAAATCATTATATTATATAATAATTATTAAATCCGTTAATAATAAGATACACTACCATGAAATCATCATAATCAATAAATTTATCAAAACTGACCTTTTATACCAACGATAATAGCTTCAGAACCACACTCTTAGGTCCTATGTTGAAATCATGAAATTACACTATTTACAATGATAATGGTAATTAAGAAAAAAAATTTCCCACAAAATCCTTATGAAATTAAAAGGAGATACTTAGATCACAAACATTAAGGATGATCTTTTGGTATTAGTTTTTTAGAGAATTAGGAAAAATCCTATTTAAATAATACCCAAGCCGGAAGGTGATCATTTCTCCCATTTGACCTAGATTTTCTTATTTATAACTAGTTCATTAATATCATCATTGTAAAATAATTTATAAAAATAAATTGTTCAAAATAATTATTTATAACAAGGGGAATAAGAAGCACAATATGGGTGATCTCAAATGATTAGTAAGGGTGAACATAAAAATTAACAACCGAATGTCATCAATGAGAATAAGAGTGTATAACGGTATGGATACATAATTAAAGTGAAAGGGTGAGTCCTAATGGGACTCACTCTCATAAATACCCAGATAATTAAATATGAATACAATTAAAAGGAAATATTAAATAAAATCAACAATCATAATCCATGTGATATAAATATCGATCATGAGAAGAATTATAAACCCTAAGAAATAATAATGAAAACATGTACATAACATAGGGAATAATTTTTAATTCACTAAAAAATCACTATTAAGAATGGAATAAAAATATAGTTAACATCCATACCCAATGAATTTGAGGAATATCACAGGGCCACCCATCAATGGTTTATCACAAAACCCCTCAACAGTGGTTTATTAGAGAACCACCTGTCATTATTTTATAACATAACCACCCCTAAAATGTTCATGTTAAATAATATAATCATGTCATATAAATGATTTAATTTGATAAAAATCTCACTGTAAAAACTGTTATCCCTTTCATAACAATATTAAAATGTGAAAAATAAAGGAGTTCTAAAATAATCTCTTTTAAATATGGTTATCCTGTGGAACAAAACAATTACCAAAAATCACTTTTAAAAATCACAACGTATCTAGACATAATTATTGATTATATAAATGAAAAATATAATATGTGGATTAAAATTAATAAATTCATTATTGATGTTTATAAATGAATATAAAATTATAATATAATAAATAATTTCATTAGGAAAATATACATTCATTCTGAAAATCACTTTTTTTAAACATTAAACATTTAGATAAACGGATTCATTGAAAATAAACCATATTATATTATTAATGAAGCATTTATAAATCAATTTAAAAAATTTCATGAGTAAAATATTAGTTTTTTTATTGAATAATACATTTTAAAACATTTTTTGAAAACATGTTTTTTTGATGAAAATTAGTTTTTTAAAAAAACAAATATTTTTCACAAAAATAATAATTTTAAATATTGAGTACATAAAGAGAGGATAATTAAAGAAAAAACATGTATTCTTGTGAAATAAAAATGTCGATATGAAAGTATAGGTGAATTATTTCAAATCATAACATAAGATTTAAACATTGGAGACTGAATAAAAAACAATCCCGATATAAGATGAGATTATAACATGGAACTCTTACCACTTTGGTAATGTTTAATTATAATCCACATGGAATAATAACACTAAATGAAACTTATAATATCATTAAGATAAGTAGATTAATTAAATAACATGTCACTTTGGTTTTATATAAACCTCATAAAAGAAATCAGATGTATAACAAAACATTTGTCTCAATGAAGGAAAATATGGACCAATATTCGTTACATCTTTAGTAAAGATGAAAACAAAATCACCAAGAATGAGAAATAAACAAGTATATATATAAATAAGAATAAATTTAGGTATATTACTCATAAAACACATTTATGGGTAGTATATACAAGGATTTTAGGAATGTAAGGCTTTTGGGCCACCTAAAGGCCATTGGTCCACCTAAAGGCCTTCGTGCCATCTAAAACATTGCATAAAAAGATCATAGATACTCTACATGGAGTAGATCAATGATGGGGATTCAGAGGAGGAGCATATACCAGAGCATAAGCTAAGAGGATTTTTCAGAAAAAGCGGGTATGGAATTTGTTTTGGTACTAGCTTGTGCTTATATTGGAAGCCTAGTCGAACATGCCATGATAAGCTGGTGATCAGATATCATGATGAAGATGTTGGGGAGTAACAGTTCCATGTATTCATTGTATATTTTCTATGACCTATGGGGATGTAATATGTAATCTTATAGGACTTATAAATTCTCCCCCATATTCCTTCAGGGGGGGATTTTATCAAAAATAAAAAAATGAGTCCGTCAGACCATATGAGCTAGTATATATAGCATATAACTAAAATAAGCAAAGAATATGGCATGTATCACAAAGATAAAAAAGTGAGACAAGAAAACCCATTACTACTTGAGTAACTATTCAATCACGAGAATTGTGAAAGAATATAATAAATATAGACCTTTAATATCATTTAATATAGTAAATTCATAATATAATAATTTTTAGGAAAATACATAAACCAAACAAACGAAATGAGTGTTGAATATGGCATATTTTGGGAAAAAATATAATTGAGACTAGAAATCCCCTTTCATAAAGTCTAACTAATCTCAATTTTTTATTTATATTACTTAATAATAAACATGTGACAATTATTGAATTTATTCATAACCATTTCAATGATTATTTTTTTAAACTAATAATCTTGGTATATTCAATTACACATCCAATTAAATTTAAGTTATATTTTTTTAACATATTCAACTTATGTGTTAAAATTGAATTTTATAGGTCAACTATGGTAAGTTAATTCCTTATATTAAAAAATCCAAATTATATTTTATGACATAATTATGATATTTACACATCAATTGAACTTTTAAAATACATTTTTAATGGAGTTACAATCATGTAGATGACAGGATATACACACGAATGCGTAATGTTTCTATTTTTTTCAATAATCATATTTGGAAGATGGGATGTAAAATTTATTTTTAAAGAATATTAATTACAAAAATAAAATTAAATATATTCATATATAATTATATATATAATTATTCTTATGGGTTGTTGAAAAAAGAAGAATCACATCACTTTGAGGAGGTGGTGGTCCACATGTCCACGAAAGACATTATCCTTTTTTTAATATGTGAAATTATAAAAATAATATGTTATATTTTATTTCTTGAAATATGATTATTTTATTAAATTAATAATGATTTTATCTATACCATATATATCCATTATATTTACCATAATTTCCATCCATGTAAAACCTTAGTGAAAATGCACCACATTGCTTCATGAGGCGGTTTTCTACCATACACATGGGAGTTGTTATCATATCCCCTACAGTATTAAATGAAAAAAGAGTCTATATGATATTATTACTCCATATGTATGATTATGTTTTAAATATCATATATAAATAATATTTCCATTATAATTCCCAATCATGGGAGGTGGTAAAGGAAAAATTAATGATATCGTTTCGTGTGGTGGTCATCCCCCGTACACAAGAATGATGATTCCATAAACCCATTTGATCGAAGTGTGTGTTGGTAAAGGCCATTCACTTCACATAATGAAATAATAGTATACATACCATACTTTGTATATTACATAATAATTTTATAATAATAATTTAAGAGGTCTATAATGAAATAATACAAAAGTTCTTGGTGATGAACATTTCCTTTTTTTTAGGTAACATGTTTTGGTTTATACCAAAAATCTGTAGTTGCCGGGATTTAGGTAGAAATTACATCTTGTATGATGAGAGGATGGATGTTGGGATATTATTTTTTTCATTTTTTTGATAAGAAAAAAATGTTTTATAGGTGTAAAAAATGGGGGAGAGTATTTTTAATTATAATTGAGGTGGAATGAAATTCTGGTAAATACCTAATTGAAAACATAGTTGGAAAGAATCCATTAAATAATGTTCCTACAATAATGATTTTTTTTATAAAAATGGTATATAGTGAAAATATTTCTATAAAATGGGTTTGTTACATTTCTTGTAGGTCTTTTGGTCCTTAAATATTATTCTTTAACCACTATGTAATCTCATTTTAAAAAAATTTATGTAATTTAAATTAATTTCATTCACAAATATTATTGGTAAAAGACATTGTTGGGAATAAATGAAATTTTATATTATTCTTATAATAAATTTGGAATCCATTTTTACAAAATCAAAATTTGTATAATTGGGAAAATGTATTTTAAAATTAATCGTATAGATCGAACGAGAAACCATGTTATTAATATGAAAATGATCAAAGGATTACTAATTTGTTATTTCTAAATGTAATAAAAAATTCCAATTACCAAATTTGTATTAATTTATGTATAAGTTAAGATTTTTTACATTAAAAAATTCAAAATATAATTTTACATTACAAATTATTTAGATTAATATTTCAATTAAAATACAATATTTTCACTATTCCTCAATCAATGAAAATTCTAGGAAAAATATAATAAACTCACCCTATGATAATTTGGATATTATACATTATTAATGTAATTTTATTTTTTAAAATAAAATATATAATTTATTCATAATTTTTGCTTAATATTTTATTTCTATTAAAAGGAGAATAAATTGACTTTTGAAAATAAAATATAACTTTTTATGCGTAAAATTGGATTTATTCATATATTATGCCTATAAAACTTATTGGATAAATTAAAAATTACTAAATAGATTTATAAAATATAAATTTCAATAATATATTTCACTAATAATGACTAATTTTATTTATTAATATTAATCACCTTTTTGGGCATAATTTTTTTTAAAAAATAATCCTTTTATATTAAATATGTTATTATTTTTATTTTTAATTAGTTTTTGACCCAAGAAATCATTTCATAATGATATGTAATTTTTTTCCATATATTAGTAAATCTTATTAATTCCCGCTATTCTAATGGCTATGTGATAAATATCATGTTAAATTATTATATTTATAGTATATTATTGTTAGATAAGATGTGACCATTTGAGTAACACATGTAATTAAAGAAATACGATGTTATTGGAAATGAAATATAAACTTTGGGATATGTATATACCAATATAAAGTATACATTATATGTAAGAAAAGCTATCAGATAATTTAAATTTATTAGAAAAATATATTTTATAAAATATGGTGATGTGACATCCTAACCCCTATAGTGAACTTCGCCCCTGGAATTCATCTTGGTTATCAAAGGATTAAACATTTTTATAATTAATTTATTGATGCCCACATCATAAAAGTTATTTAAATAAAACATCCCCTAAAAATGGAATGTGGGAATCAAAATGGTCTTTGAATGTTATGGATAACTCAGATTCCATATAGAGAGAACATTATTGGGAATTTAAATGATGGATTTAGAAGGGAATAATAATTACAATGGAATAATAGAGATTGATAAATAAGACTTTCAATAGTAATTCAATGAAAACTAAACAACCAGCCAAATTATTGTAGACAAAGTCAATGTTATCTTCAATACTGATGTAAATAGGATACAATTTTATTACCAGATCCTTTTCTGAAAGTTGAAGGATTCTTTCATCATCTATAATGATAAAAATGATATATAAATTCATTACAAGTAATATTTCATCAATTAACCAAATTCCATAATAATGTATTCATTTTCTACATATGAAGAATATTGAAGCTTAGTTTTTTACACATGATGAAATAAAATAAAATTTTAAAGACCACATAACCATAAAAGGGTAAAACTCTATTCCTATAGTATATAAAAATAATCCAAAACCAAAAAGGTTACCACATGGTAATATGATTCCAAAAATTCATTAGTATTTAAATGATAAAATCAATTTCAAAATACCGATGTAATGACTAATGTTGAAATTAAATTATTATATAAATAATTATCCAAAAAATTATTCAAACGTTTCTTGAATATTTTTAAAACCAAAATGATTACAAGGTTTTTATCATATATTCATTCATGAAAAATAATCCATTATTCTTAAAAAATAACATATATTTCTGATTAAAATAATCTTAAACTATAAATAGGGATTATTAAATAGGACATTACATATGCAAGTGGTAGGCACAAAACCATTACCGTACATTGGTCTTCTGTTAAATACCCAACTCATTGCAATATGTGATGGGTTTTCATTCTACATTATAGTTTTCTGTTTTACATTATGCATGAAAATAAATTCCTTCTTAAATAAAACTTCGTGTTGATAATATGGGTTAAAAATAACCAAACCTATTTATAGATCTCCCAAAAAGACATTAATAACATCAAAATTTTTACTTCTTAAAAATCCTAGAATGGGGTTTCTACAAATTTGAATTAATGATAAACCATAATCATATATAACTATTATGGAATCTATTACTCCAGAAATACCCCCAAATGAAAAAAACAAAATCTAAAAATTTATCTCAACCAATATTTTACACAAACAATAATATCTGAAGACCCATACTCTTTGATTCTGTTATGAAATCATGATCATAACATTCCCACAAATAATTTCAAAAAATGTGACCCAATTTTTTTCCCTAAAAACCATAAATCATAAAAACAAATCATTAATAACTCACATCATGGTGGAACATGTAGGTATAGATTTTAATAAAATATGGAAAACCTATACATAAATTATACCAATCTTTTTTAATGAAAATTTCACCCACATGAACAATATTATTTTATTTCACGTTAGTTTATTAAAATAAACATTGTGAAAATAATTTGTAGACATAAATGTTTTGAACCGATTCTTTATAACCTGGGAAAAAATAAAAATAACAATGTTGAACTCTAATTGTTAGTATGGGTAAACATAATCCATAATAATTTAATTCCATCAACGAGCATAAGAGTTCATAATGGTAAGATGAATTAATAAAATTTCATGATCAATTCATATGGGAAATCATACTTATGAGTATCTGGATCATTAAATATAAAAATATTGAAAAGTAAAGATTTACCAAAATCAATAATCCTGATCATGAGAAGCATTATAAGTCCATATAAAGCATAAATAATAATATACCTAACTTGGGACATCATTTAAACTTCACTATTGTAATAACTCTTACATATAGAGTGACCATATTGTCGACTTGCATACCCCATTCATTGATGGTCTTTCATGGAACCACCCATACATGTATTTTTACCAAACCACCCTTCATTGTTTTATCCTACAACCACTGTTTATTGGTTTATAATGTAACCACCTATAAAATTTTACAATACCATTCCCAAACTACCGAACATAAAAAAATGAATTTCATCATAAAATCTTATGAAAACCATTATCTATTAAATAATTGACTAACCAGTGTATAATAAATGATTTCTATAACAATCTATTTGAAATATGGATAATATTTGGAAATGAAATTGTAATGGACCATACCCTCATGACCCATCCCTTTGCCAAATTAGAGGATCCTAAGGGGCCGCACCCTGTTCGGTGTGACCGATCGGCGTGACCGACCAGTGCAACCCATCGACCGATCAGTGAGACTGATCGGTGCGACCGATCGGCCGATCGACCAATCGGTGCGGCTGATCGGCGCGAATTATCGTCGCAACTGATCGGTAGGACCAATCAGCGTGACCGACTGATCGGTGCGACTGATCGGTGTTACCCGACCTTGTCGGGTTTTCCTTCTGTTGTTTTTCCCGTGATGCCTTTTTAGGCCCTTTTGACCTTTTATGGCGTTTCAGGGCTATTTTTAAATGCATAATTCATATCTAAAAAACCCATAAATCAGCTATACTAAATAAAAACTATTTCAGTCATGTGTAACCACCCAACTGCATGGAAGAACCATGATTCAACTACCTAGGCATTCAAATTTCTCTTCCCGTAACATTGGGATCTCATCTATTTGTCACGCTGGAGTTTCTTCTCCTTCCACTTGGCTAGTCTCCTCTTCCTTGTGCGTTTGAAGCCCTTTGTTCCAGAGGAAAGTGTTGTACCTGTGTCAGATCCCTACAAGTTGCGCATACCATGTTCATAGGGCGTGGAGAAAAACTTCAATCGTTGATCAATCATGTGGGGATGTTATCCTTTGTCTATTTCTGTGTATCATGCAGGGTGGGTATGCTTTTTCCCTTTCGAAATTGATGAAACCGAACATAATGAAGATAATGAACCGACCATTAAAGAATGAAAGGGTGTGTGATCAATGTTCTGTTGTACTCTTTATGTTGTTATGTGTTGTGAATTGTACGGGCCTATGCTCACTGAAAACCATGATCATTGGTGGTCTTTCACTGTGAACTATTGAACCTCGGTGCTCCTGGAAGATTAAATAACCATAACATGGAATTGGATAATTATGTATACTCTGTTAAATAAAATTAAAGCACCAAGAACAACCATTTTCTATGATAACCTCGGTTAAATTACAGTGGAATTGAAACCATAGAGTTTGTTAAATATTTTAAATCTGAAACTACATGCATGGGCCTGCCTTGTGTTGGTGGTAGCGGGTTGGTCGTTTTTTTTCATGGGCCGATTACTTGGGAGATGTGGATGGGGATGGGATCCCCTATTGTTATACCTTCGTTGGTTGTGAATTTGAGTTTGTGTGATAACTCTTCTTATATCATGAATTTTGGTGGGATCCTATGTTATTGAGAAACCGTTGGCTTCTGGATTTTGGGAACATGGGGCAATATCTCGGGGTTTTCTTTGGTTCCAGTACTTCGAGGTATATCACTTATCCCATTGTTGCTGTGACTTTGCAAGAAAACCGGGTGTGAATGCTTAAATTGTTGTTGGCTGTAACTTTTTCCCTTTGTATGTGCTTATGCTGTTAGTTGCCAAGTAGTGTAGAACCTTATTTAAGTGAGATCACTTGAACATGAAAACAAGAATGGTTGAGTTGGGAAATTGATTCTTGGAATGAGTTCTTACTTGGCCGTGAGTGCCCTGACTTCTTTTGTGAATGAATAGTAACAAGGGTGCTTGCTCTTAGGTTTCGGAACCCCTAGGTTGGGATGCATGTTTGTTACTTATAATTATATTTTTAGCTTTTATATTAATTATTCGCGCCCCACCCAAGATGAGCACATAGTGCCAAACACCCCATTTCATGGGGAGGGTGTTTTTCCTAACACTTCTCTAAGTGGATGGTTATTAGTTCTTTTTTGGATCCTTTTCCCAAATATCCCAAGACTCTTCGGGTAGGTTTTAATGACCAGAAGTCTATTATTAGCCCAAGAATCTTTAGGCAGGGTGGCAGAGATGGTTGGCCCAGGTTTTTACGTGTAGGTTGTTTCCCAAGTATCTTTGGGATGAGGCCTAGGTGTCTTCAGGCATGACGGTAGCTTTTTGGCACATGTGTTTTTGGGTGTGGCAGTGGTTGATCTAGCCTAGGTGTCTACGTGCATGGTTATGTGAGGTGGTTGTGGCCCAGGTGTCTACAGGCGGGATAGTAGTTGTAGTCCAGATGTCTACAGGCGTGGTTTGGAAGTGGGACTGTGGTGAGGTTATGGACCAGGTGTGTGCAGGTGGGTGTAGTAGTGGGACTTTGAGGAGAATGGAGGGATTGGTTTGATGCATATGATGTCTTCAATAACCAATGGGAAAGTGGTGCGGGGTACCCAAATATCGATGTTCTATTACTATACTCTACTTGACTTTAATTATATGGGGAGCGTGCCTCGGTGACGTTGGATGGATAGATTTTCATGGTTGGGTGTTTGGTTATATTTTTTTCAACGGGCATTACAATATCTCCTCACATGTGCATGAGAGTCTTTGGTTTTCACTACTGAGTATACTTGTATGATCACCCTATTTATATAAAACTTATTTTAGATTTCAAGGAGGAATTTAGGGATCGTGCGGAGTCGTACTAGATTGGAGCTTTGGAGCAGTTGATGTTGTTGTTTTCCATTACTTGGTATCTTCTCACCTATGGAGTTTTGTGACTCGTATATTTTACATTAGAACATGCATACGAGAATGGTTTACTATCAACCGTACTTGCACTTTTTGTTTTTCTGTTGTGGGATTTACTATCGAAACTCTTGATCATATTAAAAAAAGTGTAATGCCTTCCATTTGGTGTCTGATTATATACCCTTTGTGTTGGTTGCCACTCTGAGACCAATTAATGGTGGGTTTTGGGGGGAAATTATCTCTCCTTCAACATAAAGAAGGAAGGAACTGACAATCTGCTACCCCTTCCCTCTTTTTGGTGAAGTTGGGTCGTGACAGAATGGTATCCGAGGTTGAGAGATAGGATGGATTCTAGTGTTAGGAACAATGAGGATTGTATGGGATGGTAGGGAAACAGTGTTGGTTGACTTTGGTACATGAATTAGGCAAGGGAAGACTAGCTAGGACACGATATTTTAAGGCCCCTCGTGATCTGATGCAAGGACTCTGGACCTATCGAACGACCAAGTTTGGTCACACTGATTGTTGGTGAGAGACCCTAGGAAAGGTACATTCATCATAATGACTTGTGTTCACATGTTTCTGGGGTGTCTTGGGAAATTGAAATTAATAATAAGT
Source organism: Viscum album (assembly GCA_963277665.1). Lineage (NCBI taxonomy): Eukaryota > Viridiplantae > Streptophyta > Magnoliopsida > Santalales > Viscaceae > Viscum > Viscum album. The sequence goes on along the minus strand of OY728163.1, from coordinate 1,838,540,784 downwards.
TTATGAAGTTTGAGGAACAATATTTTCCACTACTTGGGCTTATGCATTCTTTGTTTTCCTTATATCTAAGGAACCTGGAAGACGACCATGAGTTGTAAGGGCGATCTTCGCCCAGGAGGTTGACTCAGTCGATCAGCAGAGGGTTGATCGAGAGGAGGAGGACAACCAGTGGCAGAGGATGATTCGATCCTTCCAACGACAGACCCACATGAAGTACGAGGGAAGTACCTCTGACATGAAGATGGAGGGATGGATAGAGGAGTTGGTGATAACTTTCGAATAGATCTGGGCTCCGATCGTGTACTGGGTTCCTCTGGCCGTCAGACTGATGTGGGTTGCAGCGCGTCAGTGGTGGATGCTCTACCTGGGGGAGAGGAGAGAGGTTGAGGTGGCATCGGCGGATTTCAAGAAGGACTTCCGGGCGGAATTCTTCTCTTCTACGATGAAAGATGAGAAGAGGTAGGAGATAATCTCCCTCCTGCAGGGGAGTATGTCAGTAAGAGAGCATGGTATCTAGTTCATGGATCTCTTACGCATTGCTCCAGACCTCTTTCCAGATGTGGAGTCTCGGGCGAGACATTTAGAGGAGGCGCTACGACCTTCCCTCCAGTACGTTGTTACCTCCTTCACATTGTCGACTTACTTAGAGGTTCAGAAGAAGGATGAAGGGGTGGAGAGGATGCATGCCCTAGGAGGTGTGTCATGAGAGGGGATTCAGCTAGGCTAGTTTTAGGGAAAGGCAGTCAGCGCCAGACCTCCAGCATCAGGACCCTCAAGGTTCTGACAAGCAGGGAGGAGGCCGCAGCAGATTCAGTTCTGGTCCCCCAGTCCTCACCCTTTCCCTTCAGGCCCAGGAGTGAGGTGCTCCATCTGTGGGAGCCATGAACATCTCTAGAATCAGTGACCGGACCAAGTAAACTACGGTGGTGGCGGACATGCCCAACACCGGCCTCAGCAGCAGCTTCTATCCGGGCCCTTTCAGTTGCAGCATTAGGGGAAGCGAGCTCCTGCTCCTCCAAGGGTAGACATTGCAGGGGAGGACGACCTCAGGGCGCTCCTCAGGGACCTCGACCAGGGCGTGGTCAGGGAGGTGGATGACAACCTATGGGTAGAGGAGCTAGGTGTGGACATTTTCATGATGCGGAGGCATCAGTTCCAGCAGGACCGGAGGTCGTTCGAGGTACCATCAGTTTGTTTAGTAACATTTCTTACGTCTTGTTCGATACAGGAGCTTCACACTCCTTTGTTACACCCAGTCTGGCCCATTCTCAAGGTCTAGATGCCGAGAGACATCCAATGCTCTTGGTGATGAACACACTAGTCGGAGGTCAGAAAGACTTGTTAGATGTTTGTAGAGGATGCAAACTTATGATCGGGCCATATCTGTTGGTCAGGGATCGACTACTACTACGGATACATCCATACGATGTCATCTGAGGCATCGACTAGATGTTCTATGTGTGTGCTATTATCAACTTCATATGAATAAGGGTTTTTTTCTCATCCATGGGAGGCCGACATGTTAACTTCAACGACGATCAGAGTTGCTAGAAGGGTAGAAACCAAGATGAACCCCTCCTCTCCTTGTTAGCTGAGCTGGTAGTAGAGTCAATAGATGCTGAGATGGGGGAAGAACCAAGGATATTCATTGAGTTTATGGAAGTCTTCCATGAGGAGTGGATGAATCTACCCCATCGATGTGATATCGAGTTTGGGATAGACTTGCAACCTAGTTCTCGTCCGATTTCGATATCTCCCTACTGGATGGCACCTTCAGAGCTACAAGCATTGAAGATTTAGATTGACGATACGATGAAGAGGGGTTATGTTCGACCAAGCCTTTCCTCGTGGGGTTCTCCAATCATGTTCACAATGAAGGTAGATGTTGGTTTCAGATTGTTCATAGGCTATAAGAGGATGAATCAGGTAACGATGAAGAATCGCTACCCTCTTTCGAGTATAGACTATCATATTGACCAGCTGAAAGTGGTAGGATAGTTCTTAAAGAACAACAAGTGGTCTGGGTATCACTAGTTGAGGGTAAAGGAGGGTGAAATCTGAAATATTGCCTTCAGGTGAAGATATGGGCAGTTTGAGTTTGTAGTCATGCCTTTTAGTGTTACGAACACTCCGGCTGTATTCATGGTGATTAAGAACATTGTCTTCCGAGATTATCTAGATCAGTTATTAGTCGTGTTCATTGACAACATCCTGATCTACTCAAGATCAGAGGAGGACCATACTGAGCACCTGAGGATGGTTTTGGAGGTCCCCTGACAGCACCAACTCTATGGGAAGTTGTCGAAGTGCATGTTCTGGATGCGATAAGTGCACGTCCTTGGGCACGTATTGTATGAGCTGGGGGGTAGCGGTGGACCCATCAAAGGTTGAGGAAGTTTTTTCATGGTCATCACCCAAGAATGTGTTAGAGGATAGTATTTTCCTCAGGCTGGTAGGTTATTACTAGAGGTTTGCACACATGTTCTTTTGAGTTGCGGCACCTTTGAAGACCTTGACCAATAGGGACCTGGTTTTTGTTTGCAGTGAGTAGTGCGAGGCAACCTTCAACTATCTGAAGGAGAAGTTGGTTAGTTCCCCAGTGCTGAGACTACCAGAAGAAGGGGTGTCATATGAGGTGTTCTGTGATACTTCAGGTAAAGGCCTCAAATATGTGTTGATGCATTGAATAGTGGTGATCTCTAATGGGTCAAGGCAGCTACTCCCTCATGAGTGTAATTATGACACCCATGATCTAGAGCATGTAGCTGTCATTTTCACAGTAAATTTTTCGCGGCATTACCTCATCGGAGAGTGCTTTGTGGTCTTCACGGATCACAAAATATTTAGGTATATATTCTCCCATCAAGACCTAAACTTATGGCAGTGAAGGTGGATGAAGTTCCTCTAGGATTATGACTTCGAGATTTCCTACACAATAGGAAAAGGGAATGTAGTGGATGATGCTTTGAGAAGGCGGTTGCAAAAGGATGTGGTCCGAGAGTCAGCAGACGCTTGGAAGGCGATGGAGGAGTTGGCTGCCTTGAACCTAGATGAGAGGATGAATTATGATATAGGTTTCCTATATCATATGATAGTGCATTCTTCTCTGTTGCAGCAAGTGGAGGTGTCTCAGTGGGGGGTCTCAGAGTGCGAAGTGATGCACCACTGAGTTGACCAGGGCGATGCTCTGGAAGGGTGGATGGATGATGGTCAAAATCTTATTCTCTTCCAGGGGATGATGTTTGTTCCAGAGTTGATGTGAGGAATGGTTCATAGTGAGTTCCAAAACTCACCCCTAGAGGTATAGCAAGGAGATTTCAATATGTACTATGGTCTGAGGAGATGGTTTTGGTTGCTCGGATTAAAGTGAGTAGAAGCAGAGTTTGTGGCCAAGTGCCTAGTGTGTTAGCAGGTAAAGGCTGAACATCGTGTTCTAGGCGGGTTGTTGCAACCTTTAACTGTCCCCGAGTGGAAGTGGCATGAAATCTCGATGGATTTCATCACGGGACTACACAAGGTTCAAGGGGACTATGAATCCATTTGGTTAGTAGTGGAACACTTGACGAAGTCGGATCAATTTCCGGCAATTAAAGAGTCGAGTGGAGTGGATGCTCTAGCACGGAAGAATGTGGACGAGGTAGTGCAGTTGCATGAAGTTCCTTGTTCCATAGTCTCGGAAAAGGATGCACATTTTACCTCATGAGCCTGGAAAGGTTTGTATTGTGCTTTTAGAACCTAGTGGTGCCTTAGTATTTCCTTCCACCCACAGACAGATGGGCAGACAGAGTGCATCATCCAGACCCTAGAAGATATGCTTCGAACATGCGTTCTGGACTTCGAGGGATTATGGGTGTGACACTTGTCTCTGGTAGAGTGCACCTACAATAATATTAATCACTCTACCATTGGAATGGACCTATTCAAATCCCTATATGGAAGTCTGTGTCTCTCACCCGTGAGATAGACTGAGGTTGCAGAAGCATGTGTTCATGGCCCAGAGGTGGTGCAGAGCACGACAAAAAAGGTTCAGCTTATAGTAGAATGGATGAAGGAAGCTTAGGACAGGAATAAGTCATTTTCTGATGATAGGAGGAGACCCTTGGAATTAGAGGTCGGGTACTACGTGTTCTTGATTGTCTCCCCACAGCGTGGACAATGTAGGTTCGAAAGGGGAAGTGATCTTTCTCCCATGTTCATCGGACCCTTCGATGTGTTGTGGCGGGTCAGTGAAGTGGCTTATCAGCTAGCGCTACTACCGCCGCTACTGAGGATACATGATGTATTCCATGTGTCCCAGCTCAGATGATAACTATATGATGATTCACACATCCTTGACTAGGGATATCTAGATATCGAAGACGATGCAACCTTCTTAGAGTAACCAGTGATGATCGAGGGTCGTGAGGAGAAGGTTCTTCGTGGGAGAACCATTCCGTTGGTTCGTTTTTTATGGAGACATGGTGGGACTATGGAGAGTACCTGGTGGAGGGAAGCGCAGATGCATGCCTAGTACCCAAAGTTGTTTTGAGTTTTATCTTATTGGGTCAGTACTTGTTTACTGTGAAATGCTTTATCTTGTTGATTATGGATGTTCAGTTCCTTTTCTTTGGATGTGTGTGTGAAGTGTCCTTAATAATGTGGAGGGGCGGACCAGATCCCTAGTAAAGACACATTAATGTGGATGAACCTAAACCCGTGTGGGAAATTCAGTGCCGCCCTAAGGGGATAGTATCTTAACATGGTAGAAGGGAGACACCTCTCCCACTGGACCAGTTGGTTTGGAACTTGTTATGCGTGGTTGAACATGGATAGGAGCTCTAGGGTACTTGTGTTTGATCATGGGATAAGGTCTTCCTTTGTCAGAGAGGATCACTCATGAGAGGTATCTTCCGGGGTGGTTGTTCGGACCCCCCTCTATCCTTCTGTCTAGGTTTTCATTCACGATGACAAGAATGGTTTCAGAGGTATCTAATGTAATGGCATAGATCCTCATGATCCATCCCTTTGCCAAATTCTAGGATCCTAAGGGGTCGCACCCCGTTCTGTGAAACCGATCAGCGTGACCGACCAGTGCGACTAATCGAGCAATCGGTGCAACCGATCGGTGCGACCGATCATCGCGACTGATCAGGGGGACCAATCGTCGCGACTGAACGATCAGTGTTACCCATACTTGTTGGGTTTTCCATCTGTAGATTTTTTTTGTAATGCCTCTTTTAGGCCATTTTGACTTTTAAGGTGTTTAAAGGCCATTTTAATCCCATAATTAATATCGAAACATCCCGAAAAACCACTCTACTGAATAAAAATCAATCCAGTCGTGTGTATCCACCCAACCGCGAGGAAGAACCACGATCCGACATCCAAGGAGTTCAAATTTCTTATCCGGTAACATTGGGATGGAATCCATTTATAATGCTGAATTTTCTTATCCTTCATCTTGGATAGTCTCCTCTACCTTGTGTGTTTTAAGCCCTTTGTTCTCGAGGCATGTGGTGAACCTATGTCGGAGCCCTAAAGGTCGTGCATCCCCTGTTCCTAGTGCATGGAGAAAAACATCGATCGTTGATCAATCAATTAAGGATTCTATCCTTCGTCTCTCTTTCTGTGTATCATGCATGGTGGGTATTCTTTTGCCCCTGTGGAAATTGATGAAATTGAAAATAACGAAGATAATGAATCGACCTTTAAATAATGAAAGTGGGGTGTGATCGATGTTCTGTTTTACTCTTTATGTTGTTATGTGTTGTGAATTGTACGAGTCTATTCTCACATAAAATCATGGCCGTTGGTGGTCTTTCTCTGTGCACTATTGTACCTCGGTCCACCAGGATGATTAAATAACTGTAAAATTGAAATGGTTAATTATGTACACTCGGTTAATAAAATAGAAATCACCAGGATCAACCCTTTTTCATGATTACCCTGGTTAAAGTACAGTGGAATTGAATCCATGCAGTGTGTTAAATCATTTAAATCTGAAAATACATGCATTGGCCTACCTTGTGTTAGTGGTAGCTGTTTGTTTGTTTATTTCACGGGCCGATTGTTTGGGAAATGCAGGTGGGGATGGGTTCCCCTGTTCTTATACCTTCTCTGGTTATGAATTTGAGGTTGCGTGATTACTCTTCTTATATGACTAATTGGGGCGGGATCCCCTATTGTAGATAACTGTTGGCTCCTGGATTATGGGAACATTGGGCTATATCTCGGGATTTTCATTGGTTCCAGTACTTCGAGGGATCTCACTTATCCCTTTGTTGTTGTGAATTTTCAAGAGAACTGGGTTTTAATGCTTCAATTACTATTGGCTGTAACTTTTTCCCTTGTTCTGTGCTTTTTCTATTAGTTGCCAGTAGTGAAAAACTTTAGTTAAATGAGATCACTTGAACATGAAAAAAAGAATCATTGAGTTGTGAAATTGACTCTGGGAAACTGTTTTTACTTGGCCACGAGTTTCGTGACTTCTTTTGTGAATGAATAGTAACAAGGGTGTTATTTCTTAGTTTTTTGAACCCCTAGTTTGGGATGACTGTTTTTTACCTATACATATATCTGTAGATTTTATGTTTCTTATTCACACCCCAACCAATTTGAGAACTTAGTGCCAAACACCCCATTTCATGGGGATGGTGTTTTTCCAACACTCCTATGAGTGGCTAGTTATTAGCTCCTTTTCTGCTCCTTTTCACGAATAGCCCAAGACTCTTTGGGTAGGCTGTGATGGACTGATGTCCATTATTAGCCCAAGAATCTTCGGGCTGGGTGGTGGTGGTGGTTGGCCCAGGTGTTTACGGGGAGGTTGTTTCCCAAGTATCTTCGTGATGATGCCCAGGTGTCTTCGGGCATGACGGTAGCTTTCTGGACCAGGTTTCTTTGGGCGTGGCAGTGGTTATTCTGGCCTAGGTGTCTGTGGGCATGGTTACGTGAGGTGGTTATGGACCAGGTTTCTATGGATGGGATGTTAGTTGTGGTCAAGGTGTCTACGGGTGGGGTTTGGCAGTGGGACTGTGGTGATGTTATGGCCCAGGTGTGTGTGGGCGGGGGTGGTAGAGGTAATATGGTGAGAATGGTGGGATTAGTTCGATGCATTGGATGTATTCAATAACTAGTGGTAAATTGGCGCGGGGTACCCAAATATCGATGTGCTATTTCTATACTTTACTTGACTTGTGTTATTTTGGGAGTGTGCCTCTTTGAGGTTGGGTGGATAGCTTTTCCTGGTTGGGTGTTTGGTTATATATTTTTCCACGGGCATTAGAATTTCTCCTGAATTGTGCACGAGATTCGTTGGTTTTCCCTACTGAGTATACTTGTTTGCTCACCGTACATATATAATACTACTTTCAGGTTTCCAGGAGGACTTCAAGGATCATGCAGAGCCGTACGAGCTTGGACCCTTGGGGTATTTGCTATTGTTGGTTTCCTTTTCTTGGTATCTTTTCACCTTTGGAGTTTTGTGACTTGTATCATTTATCTTTGAACATGCATATGGGTATGGTTTACATTCATTCATAGTTGCAAATTCAATTTTTGTGTTTTGGGATTTACTATCTTATCTTCCGATCCTATTAAAATAAAAAGGGTAATGCCTTCCATTTGGTGTGTGATTCTATACTCTTGGTGCTGGTCGCCACTCTGGGACCTATTAAAGGCGGGTTTCGGGGGTCATTATATATCCTTCAACTTAAAGAAGGATGGGCCTAGAAATTTGCTGACCCTTCCCATCTTTTGGTGAGGGCGGGTCATGACAGAAATGACATCCAATGTAATCTATTTAAAACAATCTTAATACAGAGAAATATTAATGACGATGATATCAATAGATAATATAACTATTATAGGATATGTAATTAGAAGTGATGTAAACCTTAATTAAAGGGTATTCCATTAAAATACCATTATAAAATCTTTAGAAGAATAGATTTCTGTTTTCAAAATAAGCTTTTAAAAACACAAAACATTTTCAAAATCCATATATTTGAAATAAACCATGGAATATTATAAATAATTATTTTTAAAAGCATTTACAAGGGTTTCATGATTGAAACATCCTGGTTTCATTCAATTTTTTTTTTTTTTTTAAACATTTGTGGGAAAAATTATTTTGGGGGAAAAATAGTTTTTGATGAAAATGAAATATTTTCCTAAAAATCTTTTTTTGTAACATGGAACTTTTACAACTTGTTAACATTGAATTTTAATCCTCATTGAATGTTAAAATGAAATTAAAATTATATTATCATATAAATAATGATATGAATTATATAAAATTTATATGGATCCTTATATATAAGAATTAAAAAATATAGTTGTATTACATAATAGAAGTCTCATAGAATGAAAAATTGAGGCAAAAACCCCTTTCTGTTTTGGTAACCATGTAACCATATACAATAATAAAGTGATATCATAAAATCTATATATAAATTCATATATTGTTATTTATAAAAACAAAATAATACAATAATGGGTACTATATACACTACAAAATAAAAATAACTGGTCAATACGACACAAATATCACATATATGAAATTCAGTCTAGAAAAACCCTTTCTACTTGAGAAACATTTGAATCATGATATACATTAAAGAATAAAAATAATTAAAACATTTAATATAAATAAATAAATTTTATTGAAGATATTATATTTCCTAGTAAAATATATACATGACTTGAATGAAATTAGTGGTGAATTTGTTATTAATCTCGTAAAAATAAATGTGAGAATTGAATTACCCTTCCCATGAGTCTAATTAATAATTATTATTCAGTATTTTCCTAAATTATAAATATATATTATTATTTTTATTTTTTTTATAACATTTTACATGGAAATTAATACTTTTATATCACTTATAAACAAGTTATAAAAATTACACAATCAATTAAGTTTAATTTATATTTTTTTTGACAATTTTCGGTTTTTTTGTCAAAAAATACATTGATATGTCGACAAAGGTCAATGATGTAATTATTTAAACATATCAACAATAATAATAATGTCATTATAATAATATTTATACAAAACATATACTTTTAACCAAATATTAATGTTGTTTATGAACAGATGTTATGATGACATAGATGGTAGGTCATATGTATACATGAGTAACATTTAAATTTTGTTTTGATGATTATGGAATAAAGTATTGTAACAGTTATTTTACCATAATTTTAATTATATAATAAATAATAAATTATATAATTATTTATACTTATATATTTCATTCTTATGATGTGTTAGTGAAAAAATGAGAAGCACATCGCTTCGAGGATGCGGTAGTACACATGTCCATGAATGACATTATCACTTTTTCAGTGTGTAAAATTATAAGAAATTGTAATAAATTAAATTTATTGAATGTTAATTATGAATTAAATATCATCATTATGTCATGTATACCATATATATTTGTGAAATACTAATTTTATTGACATATTTCAAATATAACCCTATTATGTTATATTATTATGTGTTATTTGGATACTGTTCAATGAAACTATACAATATAATAAGGTAAGAAAATAAAAAAGGACAAAAATTGAGCTTTCTTTTCATTTAGTAGTTATAAATATTCAGAGTATAGAGTAAGATACCAATATTTTATTATAATTATTATTTTGGAAGATATGTTAGTTATTTTTATCATATTAATGTATATATAAATTTTAGAGATGATATAATGACACTTAAGTCTTAAGAAACACCAGCATAGGGATTATTTAGATAATAAAAAATTAAGTAAACCATATATTATTATATGTTTTAAAATTACTAAAAACATATATTATAACATGTTATTATATGTGTTAATAAATATTAAATATGGTCCATTTAGGTTCTAATGTTTTGTTTATTATGTTCATATGGACCCATAAATGGTGAAAAACATTGTTAGCACGGATAGGGTCAAAAAAGTTATTTTGCGCGTTGCATACATTTAGGTAAAAATTAATTATCCGCACTAATTTGATATTTATTATATAAATTATTCTTAATATTTCAAAATCAGTGAGAATTAATTTAATAATAATTTTCCATAAAATTTAGTTTTAATTTATTTATTCCATAGGTTATAAAACTAAATAACTAAAAGTAAAACAAAAATTGAATAAAATTTGAAAACAAAAAATATTATGAAAAATTGATAAAAATAAATTTAATTGTTTTGTGGATTGAGTACTGATATAACATAATTCTTTTTAATTACATTATTTATCATTTGGGAATCAAGTTAGGTATGGGAGATGTCCTAATAGTTTTTAATTTTTTTTAATGATTTACACTCCCCCTCCACAATAAAAAGACATATACAATTCCATTTATTCAAACCTATAATTAATGTTTTCTCAACAATATACTTCCCAAATATGATCTAAAAATCCCAAAAATCACCATAGTATCCTAACTTATAGCATAAATGCAACAAAGGAATCTCTTTGGTGAACACTTAAGGGAGTCACTTGTAAAAGTGGTAACATTATTTAATGTCCATTTATGTTTAATTTATTTATCCACCCACTCAATTATTATTATAAAATGCTTATATAATAAAATAAATATCATAAATATAGTTATATATTGTTATGTTAAGTGATTTAAATACACCATTGTAGACATCCATAAAATGGGATATACAATCATTATTTGTGTGTACAAAAGACTATTGCCTCACAAAATGATATCATTCGTTCTATTATTGAAACATTTAATGGTCGAGAATAATTATATATTTTATATTTATATAGAATATATTTGATTTAAATGATTTATTTTTTCTTCTGAAATCACTATATAACACATACCTTCATGATATAGATTTTATCTAAATATTATAAATTCGTTAGTGGATGTGTGGACTACCGCATCCTCAAAGCGATGGGATTCATTCACACTTTAGATGTTTTGTACTAAGGATGGATTTTTTGATATTATGTGATGTATTTTAAATATTAATGATAATGGAATGAAATTAAATATATATATATATTATCTTAATTATCTTTATTTTCATATGATAAAAGAAATAAAAAATGTTTATTTATACATATAACTTATCGTCTCTATGAACGTTGGATTCGATTTAACATTTAAATATATCATAAATTATTATACATTTTTATATAATGTATATATATGATATTTAATAAAATTACATAATGGAAATATTTTAATCAAGATCTATATAAGTGTATTGTGAATAACAATTACAAACATATATGAAAAACAAAGAAGATATTACATAAAATGTTACACTAACCGAGAATTGTTAATAAATACATAATATAAAGTCATAAAAAATCATATATAGTATCAAATATAATAATAGGTTTTGTGGTATATTTATAAAGAACTAATATTTATTATAAACATGGTTTGAACATGTATAAATAAATTCAATAATTAATTTATGAGTTTTCTCATATCAATTTTATTTTCCATGAGACACAATCCATTTTCCCCACCCATTAATTATATATGGTTTGTATAATTCCAATAGATTTTGCAAATGAATATTATACTTATAATTATTGGGATTTAAATATTTATTTTAGTATATATCTTTTATATATTTTTAGGTTTAAATGATACCAAATCGGAAAAGTAATTTTTTCTCAAATTACCTTCTTTAAGGAAAATGAATTGTTATTCACCTATATTCATCTAAGAGGTGTAGATAAAGCATTTTTACATGCTATATCATGAAACTAATATAGTTTTTCACGATACATTCTTGTAATGATTATACATTTACACTAATATGTACTTAAGATAACTAAGAAATCATTTTCCAGAAAGTATGAATAAATTTAACATTTCAGATAGAAATCTATTTTATGAAAAAACAATATTTTCTAAAATTATATTTAAAAATGTTTTTAAATTTTATTTTAAGATTTTTTTAAAATAAAATTTATTTCACTGATTGTTAGAATTCCATTAATTAATTTCAATGAAAATTGTTTCCAAAAATGATTTCCATTTAATACATGTTTAAAATTATTTTAAAAGATTTTATTATATGTTTTTTATTGTGTTTTTAAAATAAAATGATTTTTAACATGTTTAATGTTTTAAAAATAAATTTTAATATATGGTTTATTTTTCATTATATGTTTTTCGTGTGATTCTTCAAAATCTTTTTCCATCTAATACGTCATCCTTTTATATAATTTATGTTTTATTGGTTAGATGGTCTTTGAATACAATTCATATTATTTATTGAATGATTTATGATTAGATGGAATGGGGTTGAAGAAAAATATTTCATTTCCATAGGTTATATGTTTTTGAAACATGCTACATCTCATGGGTTATTCATAGATGGAATTGTTATTAAAACATTGAATTTTCCATATTTTATGATGTGATGAAATTTTTATAATTCCAATTTCATTAATTTGGTTATGATATGATGTTTATGAAACCGACATATTTTTATGGGTCACAATATGATCAATGATTTCTTAATATGTGGTGCATGTATGTATTATTTTATAATGTGATACGTTTGACCTATATATCCCTCTAATGTGTTGGGTAAGAATGTATTAATCATGAGTATATATGTTATGCCTAAACCGGATTACATGTTGACAATGTTTTTCACGGACTTGGTTACATGTTCATAATGCTATAAGTGATCGTTATTATATGTTCATAATAATATACATGACACATATTATATCATCATAATGATATGTATGGACCTAGTTTCATATCTATAAGATTACATGCTCAATTGATTACAAGTTCACCAAAGTATGAATGGATCTGATTTCATGTCCCTATATATATGAGTTGACTTGATTAAATGTTAACAATGTTATGAATAAACCTGATTACAGTTTAAAAATGTAATGCATGAACCTAATTACATGTTTAAAATGTTATGTATGAACCTGATTACATGTTCAAAATGTTTTAAATGAACCTGGTTTCATTTCCATAAGTTTATGTGAGTGCATGATTTCATTTCATAAATCAAATGAGTTATCCTATTTATATTTACAAACATTACAAATTTTACATGTTTATCTTCATGTCACAAGTCCATATCTTATGCCAATTTTATGCTCTCACGAATCATGATATTAGATATCCTTACGATTAATGACTTATGAACATCTAATATTTATTCCAGGATTCATGAGCCTGATATTTTTAATATAGGGTATGATATTGTAATGATATGTTCATGTTCTCATACCCTTATGATCATGTTAGGCTTATATATCTCATTTTTTACCCTTACTGAGAGTTTCAGTTCTCACATTTCTTATGATTCTTTTTCACTAGTTATAAAGTATGGTTTTATGTATGAATAAAAATGGTGATGATTTTAAAGGACATATGGAATATATTTCACCATGATAGAATATAATGTTTCAACATTTCTAACGAAACTAATCTAAAATGGTCCCAAGGCTTGTAATTTTTCAATTTGAGGAATAGTCATCTAAAATGATGTAGTATCCATGTTTGTTAATCCAGGGTATCTATAAAAATTCTTCAAGACAGGATCATATGTCTATCATTAATGAAGATTCTCATTGGTTTATTCTAGAATCTTCTCATCAATAGGAGCATACTTCTATAGCACCACACATTTAAAAAAAAGGTTTGAAAACAATCATATAGTAGGATCATATCCCTATATATTTACAAAACTCAGGACAAAATATTCCAACCATATAATTAAATGAGGTTCATTTATTTAATTTATTAATGATAGTGTTCTTGAGGTTGTTTATGACACACTCTGAATAACCCAAGGGTCTATCAACTGATCAACCAAAATAGAATATGACCATTTCTATGATAGTTCTTCTAATGGTAGGTGGAGTTGTATTTCAAGGACTATACTTCTAATATCCACTATAGTCAGCCTCTTCATAGTGATATCTACCATAGATATTTAAATCACCCCTTACCCATACAAATTTGTATAGGTAAGTGTTCAAATCCTATACGCCTTCATATATTGTGGGGAAGGGAACATCAAGTTCATATGAATATAGTTCCCCATAATCTTCTAGTAACACTCCACTCCGGTCAGTAGGAATACCCAAGAAGTTCCTTTTTTGATCAAAACTGATAGAAGATTGAAGGTATAAATAAGTTGAATCCAACATTTAAAAAAGGTATTTAACCAACAAAAACCATCCCACTTTTTTTGGTTCACTTTCTAGTTCTGACAATGAGATACTAGATGATATAGGAAAGAACTGCATGCCTTTTGTATGAAAAATTATTTGGTAAACACATCAGTGACTGAAGGAAAAAAAACATCCCTTATCTAGGTTACAAGGGTAACCATCTAGCCATAAAAATAATCTATTTTCAGTTGGCACTAGATTCTATCTCCAACTAGCATGACCCTAGACCAAAAATGAACTATTAAAATATCCACCACTCTTGCTCTCGTTGCATCAGAGCTCTATGAAAATGGGTTTCTAAAGCTATATATTATTTTTCTATTCAAAGATGGGAAACATACATATCATTATACATCACTGAACCCCTGTAATTATAGAAATCATATGATATCAAATCATATAATTTCACAACCTCCAATGAAATAATCGGACAAATAAATGCTCGAGCCATTTCTTCATTACAACGAAATGAACCAACTTCAATGATGCCAAGAAATAAACAATGGAGGAAGAGTATAGCCAAAAAATATTCATACTGGTCACATCAATGAAGCATGAATGCAAATTAGAAATGGAATCTAGGGATATAATCCACCCAACACCATACCATAGGAATTGACTCCAATTATCGGATTCCATTGAACCCAAATACTACATGAGAACAACTACACCACATAAAATATGCTTCTTTAGTAGATGTTATAACAGTTCTCTAGGATTGAAGCTATCATGTTGGATTGGGGGAACATCTAACACCACCTCCACCCCTCAGATCATCAATTCCCCATAGAATACACGATATTTTGGGAGAATATAAAAAAATACCAGTCCACTAGGATGGGGGAATTTATATAATCATTCTCATCACAAGTTTCATCATCCCCTGAGATGGTCCTAGGGAAATAATTAATGGTTTTATATCCATCCCACCATGAGAAGGCACTACGTAAAATAATAATTATTCATGATTATCCGTATCCTACTAGGATGAGGGAATTTATATCTCAATTCCCATCCCAAAAATCATCCATTGCTAGATTTAAAGCATCATAACTTCAACAATAAGATCAATCAATTCCAATTGTGTCCCGGTATAGTCCCCATACTATTGGAATGGGGGTATTTTTTCTATAATCAACACCATAGAGAGAAACAATATTCTAAAATATAGGAGAAAAATATCAATGGTTGGCACACCATCTTTTTCTCCCACTGACAGAAAAACCTCATCTATTGGCGGACCATTAGACAATCATGTCCAAATAACTCCACTAATACCACCACTCATAAGATTATATCAATGTACAACAAAGGCAATTAAACCCCACCAGGGTCACAATCCAACAAAGAATAACATTTCCAAGGGATCATGAAATTAACCTAACGATGGAATTGATGAATTATCATATTGAGTGGAAAAAAATGTGATAACTACCACTAACCGATAAACCTATATGAATGAAATAACTATAAACAAAATAGATTATGTGAATCATGAAATAGATGTTGAGGGACACAATGAAAAAAAAAACATTCCCCAGAAGTGGATCTGGATGCACCAGCTGAGTCTGTAGATATCTGGATCTAGAAGAGGATTTTTAAAATTTCATTTAGGAATATCAATTTTCTACCTAAATTACGGAACACATCCAAATATTAAGCGAAAATTGTGGCTACATCCCAACCACCGCCCCTACGAGTCGGAATTCTTTAAATGGTGGAATGAATGGAACAAAATGATATTGTGATACAAAATCACAAATAAATAAATGAAGAGATACTCAGGGGAAATATTCTCATTGGGTTTTATATTATAAAAAAGGTAACATGCCTCCTCCCATGCATATGTAAAGATCCTATCTTCCTGAATGAGTGGATTATGTGCATTAGATCGGCTCCACTACATAAAATACAGTCTACATAAATGATGATGTCAAAGATGATTATGAATTTACTCCATTATAGATTCAAACTGTCTCTCTCCCTATAAATTACTAAAAATTTCTATAAATTTATAATTGTTGGGATACAAAAAACAAGGCCACCTAAAAAGGTCTCGATAGCTATTCGTAGATGGGAGGCTGGTCAAGCAGCAGTATCTCTAAAATTTATTAATGAAATCAAGTCCATGGCTACTCAAATAGAATATATGGAAGGGATACACATATGTATGCAACCTGAGAGGAAATAATATTCCAAATAAATATATGACACTTTTACCCCACCCAATTTTTGAAATCATACCTTATCTACCATTGATAGTCTCAGATACCCTGAACAACTTCTCAATCACCCCATATCCCATTGAGGATTGATGATGGGATGTTAAAATTAGAAGGAGGTGACTAGGATGAAGTGTTTTGTAAATTATTGAATGATAAATCCTTTGTTTGGTATAGTACCCTTGTATCATGATTTTTTTTGGTTGGGAAGACTTTTATTGTGAATCCCTTTACCAGTTAAACTCCAAGTTGGCTAAGAAAACAATTTTTTGACTTGAAGAACAAAAAAAATGGATAATGAGAGGGTTTATAACTTCATAAACATATGTATTGGTTTAACATACAGATTAATCATTTGGTTATCACATGATCTATTATTCAATTTTTTTTGTAGAAAATCGTCGGGATGAGATATAGACACCTATAATCTCAATGATGTTTCAATGTGGCTTATGGTATTTACCTGAAATGTTCTAATGTTTGGAATACATAACTCACCGAAAATTATCTAAATCACTATTCATGATATAATAATATGTGAAATGGATCATCAATATATTGATTATTGATGTTTTTATCAAACTAGTTTTAGTTTCCATTTAAGCATCAAAATAGATCCTAAACTACCTAGCACTTCTTGTTGACTAATAATAACCACAAAATCACCTTATCCAATAAGTATAATGATATTAAGTTCATCCACTAATTTAGTGATCTAATGGATAAATCATACTAATTTAGAAATGAATACTTACCTAGTTAATTCTTTATAACTGGGAGTCATAGCCTTCTCAATATAGCATTTCCTTAGGAGCCCAATGTTGTCAACCACAACAATCGTCCAAACTACTTCCCTTTTCCAAGAAGGATGGCTCATAAAATCATATAACGATTCATATTTCAAGACATATTAAAATTTATGTTTGAGTGTTGAAAGTATAGGTTGGATACATCCATTGACTAGGTGGCCTACATTATCAATTCTGAATCATAAGAAAGTGGTAATTGGTAGAAAATATTGTCTAGTCATAGACATAAGTTCTATAAAAGATGAATTGAAAAGTAGATAAATCATCTCATGAAACCCTAAGAGCACAGTAGTTCTGATCAAAAAAAATCCACCCCCATGGAGGCAACATAAATTATTTCTCCTAATGGTGTACATGAACATAAGAAATAGTATGATATAGAATTTGAAGAGTCATATTCTACTCCGATGAAATATTTGACTCTTACATATTCTTCCCCAACAACATCAAAAGAACATTTATCCCACCCCCAAAAAAAATAATCATTAAATGAATTGATCATATTTGTTTTTGTAAAATTTAATACTCATGGTAAACACACTCATCAATGATGAATATGAATCTAATTATGAGTTCCCCACAACTGACTAAGGAACTAGATGCTGCATGCAAAGGAAGTGAGGATATAAGGGAAATAACGAGTGTGGTTGGATCCAATATTTCAGTAAAATACACCAGGAGGACATATATGATGATGAGACCCCTTGGTATGTAATTCAGTAGACCCAGAAAAGATATGGGGATGTCTCATAACCATCCAACGGTCATTTTCTCCTAGTTTTTTTCAAGACACCGAGAAAGGGTGTAATGATCTAATCAGCCTAGGTAATGGGGAAGGGCATCATAAACCACAACACTAGAAACTAGACCCCATCAAAATCATAATAAGCACAATCCCTATATACCAGGAATGAATCATATCATCATACATATTTTGAGGATCTAATCCTTCTTAGTATGCTTTGGTCTCTTTCACAAAATCAATACATTCTGAAATAATTGATGATTTTCCTAACCAATCCATCAATCAAGAATGTGCTTCATATTTCTAAATAAATTATAGAGGAACTAATTGAATCCATCAAGGGTCTATAAAAGTTTTATATATGAGTTTTTATAGCTTATTTCAATTCATTTTAGAAGAAAAATACATAATGCCTATTATCCATCTTGTTATGATCAGGAAGAAGTCATCCAGTGACACATCAGACTTCTATATATTTTAGGTAGACTCTATAATGATGATATCTAAAGGAATCTAACAGAAAATGGTTCAGGGATCAATATATTCCATGTTTTATCCCTATTATGTTTAGGTTAGAGAAACATTTATTTATATCCAACAAATCTTACCACTCATGTGTACGATAAGCATGAGAAAAGTCCTACCAGGAATATCAAGATGAATGATATTTTAATGGATCTCACATCTCACACTGAATTTATGGTTAATGAGTAATAAAACACCTAAAATATGTTTCTTGGAAGGTACTAAATCCATAGACATGTGGTATTATCTTCAAAATTTTATCAATGTCTAAAATTTACCATCGATTGAAAGGTCATCATAATTTATGGTGACAGTGCCCCTTCATGACTTGAGAAGCCACATATTATATAGACGGTTTCTGACAAAGGGAAAAAAACATCCCATGTTGGATGATGATATACATGTTCAAGACCCCAATGTATTAGGTACCACCAATGAAAATCCTTATATATGCTCGAAAATGAAAATTTGCACCCCGTAAATCTAGTTGAGGTAGTAGATCAAGTCTCAGATGTCAAAGACCCTTTTTATCAAACTAGATTGTAAAATACAATCTACTCAAAAATTTCTCTATAATGAATTTGATAGTAGGGTTAGATAATGTCTTTCCTCATGGTCATTATCCCGGAAAAAGTTATAGAGAAATACCCAAATTGCTGAATTCATTTGAAAATTACTATAGAGACTTCGAGGTGGAATAATAAGAGGACGACCTTATAGATTCGAAAACTACATTCAAGGATGGTGACTCCACCACCATTGACATGATCTTGAATGTAGTTCTAGGAATAAAGAATAAAAAAATCTATAATTACTATTTCCTTAATTAATCTCAAGGATCAAGAGATGTCCATCACATTTCTAAATAAACAACTATATATGTTCACATTGAATTATAAATAAATTCTGGATCTAAATATAGATGTCGATGCACCCCATCATGGATTAATCTATGAACATTGATGTTTCAAAAAGACATTCAAAAGGATGGACTCCTCTCATGCTTCAAATGTGGAGGTGGAGATTAAAATATGATCAATTCTATCTTGTTATAAGAAGTTCAATAGCCAGGTTAGCTCACATACATTGTCCCTAAAAGAAAAATAATGGAATATTAGCGTATACATCTATTTAGTAGAATTTATTTGATATTTCCCAAAGGATTGTTTATAATTTACAGTAACATAATTCTCAATTAATTTAACTATTGGCTTCCACGACCTATCCTTTATGGATGGTTAATCATAGTACAAAAAAATAGACGGCCCCTATAGACGAATAAGTCACTAAATTCAGAGCACATAAATGAATAATTTTCTAGCAGTTCATTCCCGTTGTGTTATGTAATTCTAGCTCTATATATCAAATCACCATGTATCACATTTCTACGAACTTATTGCGAATAATAAAATAATATTCTTTTGATGAACCTGTGTTAAAATATCAAAAGGGAGGATATAACCTCATACATCATTAAATAATCATTAAAGTGCTATGGAATCATTGAATGAATATGAATATATGGAAATGCACTTTTGGATTAACATCATGCAAGTACCATATCATTTGGGTATACCCCCACGGCTTTGAGGTTGACCTAAAAAATTCAATTTCTATTTTAGCAATTTCATCCACATAAAATCTCAATGATCTCTTTGGAATCCAATAGAACCTCATATAAATTTGGTGTTTCATATCCAACATTTCTGGAAATTCACTTCATATAACCAATATAATGAATAAATAAATCACATATTAAATGGATGAGGATAACTAATAATGCTTCAAAATAGTCAAGAGGTATCTACTACACCCACCAGTAATATTTCCACTGGTGTATGGAACACCACTATACATAATTTTTTCACCATGAAATGCTAACATGGCTCCCTACATACATAGAAGAAATATACGAAGACATAAATAATATCTACAACCTCATCTAAACAATGGTAGGTACTAATCCCTAATAGTTAAATGTTGAGAAGAACATCTATACCCACATAATTATAGTCCATAATAATATACATTACATTAAGAATCATGAAATCTATTTGGTATCTCATTTCTATCTTATGAAGTAAATAATTAGTCACCCATGCTGACAGGGTGACTAACCTGATGGGGAATCATTCTGAAATAGTATGGATTCCAGTTCATGTCACAAAATGATTTGAATGGGAAATCCCCCAAAAAATTCATCACAGAAAATCCTTCCTCAGAATTTAAACTTGTGGACACTGAACTCTCAGATTATAAGGTTTTATATTCCCCGGATACTCCCCATACAAGGGTGTTATATTTTTATGGGGATCCATATTGTCTGGTCAAAAAAAGGATGGAAAATCTGAGATCAATTGGGTTATCTTATAGATTTTATTTGTTTCTCTAGAAAAAAAACATCATAATTTCTATTTGACATTATCATAATGCTTAAAAAAAGGTGAATAACAAGGCTCGATCATTATCTTAGAACTAGACCTATGACAAAAAAATATCCTACATGACATCCAATCTAATTTAGAGCTAGTGATATTGCAATAAATGATTGATATTCTATAAAAAATGGAAAATTGGCACATCTCCCTCACTACATCATTAGATTAATGGAAGAGTTACCATTAGATACAACAATACGTCATGTTCCACAATTATAGATTTTGTGTGCTAATAAATTAGATAATGTAACCATAGTCATTGATGAATCTAATTAGGAGGAAGTAATCTATCAAATCATGCACTAAATAATGGTCTCATCAATCACCATCTCTAATATGGAATATATCAATTATATCAACAATACCCTAGACAAGGATGTATAAATACGAACCCCTAGATGGTTGGAACACAAAATTGGTTTCCAATAAAATGGGATTCTCCAAATTTACTATTCTAGAAGGTGACAAATTATATATTTTTCAATGAAATTTACCCTATGGGATGGTCCAAATGATAATATACTACTATAAATTTGAGGCTTAAATGGAATTATACATTGATTAATAGTTTAAAGAGAGATTCATGTGGTTATGGAAGAAGTCCATAAAGGCTCCTGTGATTCTCATTAGTCTAGGATGAGACACTCCCATAAAATAAAAATTCTTGTTTACAACTAGGAAATCATGATTCAAGTCATGGTTGAAATCTCCATGAAATTTAATGCATTACATATCAGTATAAAAATTATCCATTAACCCGCAGAATTGCACCATAAAACTACATAATAATGTCTATTTCCAATATTGGGAATGGTTGTAGTGGGGCCATATCACCCTAACACATATAAGCTTTTTAGGTAAATCCTTACTACTACTAAATGATTTCAAAATGGGATATGGTGATACCCTTCAAGGATGCCAGGATGAATAATATCATCCAATACATAAATTCTCATATCTACAATATGTTTGGAGTCCCTCACTAAATATTTATGGATTAAGAAACCAAATACGATTCTACAAGTTTCATGAAACTGTACCAGGAGTATGACATCGAGTCTAATAACTCGTACTAATATCATGTATCAAAAAAAGAAAAAAAATAGAAGAATAAAATATTACTTTGTCAAGCATACTCTAGAATATGGTGACTAAAGGTAATTATTTCTAGACAGACAATATCCTATAGTTTTTATCGGTCTTCAATACCACCACATGTACTATTACCCATGTAACACCGTACACATTGGTGTACATAACATAAGAATTATTTCCAATATAAGTTCATTAAACCTAGCATTGAATATCCTTTTGAATGACACTCTTATATGAAGAGAATCTAAAAAACATGTTGTATGAGTTGCAGTGTCTCTATGAAAATAATATACATTCATTTCACAGTGCTGAAGACCCTCAGAATAAGATAGCATGGGCCTCTAATAAAAATGGAAAGACGTCATTCAATCCTTCAGGGAGAATAAGTGTGGGTTCTTAGAACCCCAATTATTACATTGAAGAAGTCTCCAAAGATTTGATAAAAATGGTAAGGGATTTATATCACATATAATTTCTAACACAATGAATCATACTCATTGAATAAAATGGGTGGGGAACATTTCACCCCCCCAAATATAATATTTCTTTGAAAACACTCGCATAAGCTACCATCATGCATATCATGTACTAACAAAATGACGTTAAAATGCACAGACCCTATCCTGGTCACATGATGATAAATTGATGGGATCCCTAATATTAATATTCATTGATGTTAGGTGACCCTAATCCAATATGAAAAACAATTAACTGCACAACGTCTCACATCCTAATCACATGATGTTAAATTGTGAGAAACATTTCCATATTATATACCATTATACTATATAGAATATGTTATTACTCCATGATTGTAATATGAAAAAGTGGCACCTTATAACCAAATATTCACCACACACATGATAGATCTATTCAAAAGAAGGAAGAAATTCTTTTATCCTTATTTGAGATTCATATCTATATAGAGAATCTCTTTTTCTATGAACTATGTGTTTCTTGATTCTTGTAATCAAAAAATATATAGAAACACCCAAATATCATTTATTTGGTCTAGTTACAAAATTTCTCTTATTTCAAACCGTGTCACCCACATCCTAATCATATGATGCTAAACTACATAAATGATGTCTTTGCCCCACGACATTAAACTACATGGGTTTCTGGAACTACATATGGATTGTTTCTCATCCAAATGAGAAAAATAGGAATTCCTCGATCCTATATCATGGTCTAGCAAACATATAATACGAAATTCACATGTCCAATAGTTAATAGGATCTTCAGGGTGAGAGGAACCGTTGCTATTACATGATTCTCATATTGAAAAGAACTCATGGTTTCTTAAGAATTGTAGTATATACTTAAATGAATTAATAAGGAATATCTTCTCATGTCGTAACCAAAATATATTACATTTCCGGAATTATGTCTCTTGCATAACATAAATCTTCACATTTCAATGGACCTCACTCTAGAGGACCACTTTCAATTGTGTTGGCCTCTTTCTACAACCCCACTTAATAACTACATGTTACATGAATCGTATAACCACCAGATATGTAGTTATTCCCCAATCTCCAACACCATGTATCATTACAATGAATGAAAGAAAAATTACCCCTCTATACATATGATCCATTCTTGCATGGGGATATTTTTTTTAAGAACTGTATCTTGTTTGAATCATATTACCATGGGATATATAGAGATGTCCACAATTCCATTCTTCTGCCCAATGACAATATTCCCTTTTCACATCAGGGAGTATATATAATTTTTTCAAGAAAATAAACTACAATGTCTCTCATCAACTACATGTGGCTTGATTCCAAAAATCAAATTATACATAGAGATTCCAAGATCCCTAATTTGGGGCCTATATACAACAATAAATAAGAACAATGACTTTCTATGCATATGGTTTTGGCATGTGTAGAGAGTTTCCAATTCAAGAACAACATTTGGATTTATTTCGATCAATCATAGGATACATAATGATTCCTTGATCCCTGGTAATGGTCCCATATATAACAATTAATGAAAAATTAATCCTCAAATGAATAAGGGATTTTTAATAAAAACTCATTTTTTCTACGTACGAGTCATTTTTATGTACGAATTTATTGTTCATGTAATATATTTTTCACAT
This sequence comes from Viscum album, assembly GCA_963277665.1. NCBI lineage: Eukaryota > Viridiplantae > Streptophyta > Magnoliopsida > Santalales > Viscaceae > Viscum > Viscum album. The sequence continues at coordinate 1,838,516,674 of OY728163.1, read as the reverse complement.
TTTATCACATCAGCTCACATGTCCTTATTTTATGACATTAAATTGTAAGGAATCATATATATACATACTGTATGATGTTAAACCGAAATGAAAATGTCATGTGTCCAAGAAATTAAAATAATAAAAAATACATCACAACTACATGATGATAAAATGTGAAATCCATCACCGATTATCATCCCTTATCAAATGGCCATGAGACCCAGACCCCATTCAACTACGGTAGAATGTTCTTCTATCACATGTTAAGCACAAAAATCCATTAATAATACTTTAACACTTTATTACCTCAACTATCCATATAACTATCATGGACCATTGAAAGTAAAATCTATCTCTCCGTTAGACCATGATTTTGATTCATAAGGTATCCAACCTACCAACATAAGAAATCATGGCTCTTTAAGGTGAGCATCCTGAACCTCATGAGCATGAAATTTCCATGGTTGAACTCATCACCTGAGGGTGATCTGGTCCAACTTCAATATTATAGTCCCATATAATTACTCATGATATGAGAACCTAGAGTTTTGATTTACATCATTTTCATATCCCAATTAGAAGGATGTCAGAGTGATGTTGACCATTGGGATCCAAATATGGAAATTGTGAATAACACCCTCATATTATGTAAATGGGTTTCACAACCTTAAATTTCATGCACTTTGTTTAATACGGTACAACTTAAATGCCATAATTTTTTGGTCCAAATCATACGAACCTAATATATTAGTGAAAGAGACCCAAAAACATGTTAGGATGAAAAACCAATAAGGGTGGACAGATAGAAAATCATGTCTCTTCTTGATAAAATCCTCATCTCTATAGTTTAGGATAAAAAATTAGAGAAAAAATATACAAGGAATTAAGCTCATCAGGCCTACATGGTCGCTCTAATAAAATACAAGCATTTCTCTCTAGACCCCCTAATATAGAAAAAGATAGAGAAATAGTTATTCAAATATCCTCACCATGATTACTTGTTTTATTTATAGTGAAACAACTTTTATGGTTCTCGATCACGTCTTGAATCTTCCATTTTAAGAAAAAATCAATCTTCATGATATGAGCACCTTGGGTCACTGAAAACCATTCATGACACTTGGAATGGAATGTTGATCTATCAGTTTGACCATGTTATTGATGAATATGGCTTAGTCCTATCAACCAGATACATATTGTCCATATATAAATGGAATTTTGATTACTTTGATCATTTCTTCCGCATGTTTGTACCCATCACATGATGGTGTTCTGTACTATTCGTAGAATGATTTTTCCATAACTTTCTAATGATCAGAGAAATATAGACAATTATTTACAATCCTTGTAACCATAATATTCTAGTGTATCTGATTTCCACGATGTTACGTCTCTATGTTTTATAACCATTATCAAAATTGGAATGAAACACTCTATTATTTTAACATTTATGTCCCACACATTATGACATAAAACCGCATGGCGTGATTCCAATGATTCACAATTTATGAGCTAATTACCACATGTTGTCAAAATTATTGTTTGAATGATTTCCCCTATAACCAAATTTATATTCCAGATTCTTGAGTCTGTATAAATCTTTCAAAAACATTGGAAAATGGTTGGAATACTCAGATTGACCATGCTATCAATGCATAAGATATTAGACATTCTAATCAGAAACATCACCTACTTAAAATAAATGAACCCCAGTATTAGTGATCCATGCTAACACTGTGGTACAACCCAACACCTCAGTGTGTTATGGTTCACTTAGGGAATACCTTCACTTTCCAAACTCACTGATTAAAACATTTGGGTTATGAATTATGTAATCCATATTCCGACTATCTTGTTAGACATGAAATCCACAATATTTCCATCTGAAAAAATGTTACCCCAATAAATCATCCATGGATCTCAAAAAATATTATAAATACACTTATTCAAACAAGATATTAACACATATGAAATTTTACCTAACAATAAGAGGTATTTACTCTCTCTATGAAGGGAAATCCAATCCTAATGAGCCCCAACAATTCCATGGAAGGACTCAAAACCTTGAGGTGTATTGATTCATCATAGTTTTTTCTACCCCATATTCCATATTCAACAATCCAGTCCCAATAGAAAAACTACATAATACATCACATCTAGAATTTACATCTAGAATGAACATAAAATAAAATGATATAAAGTCCAAGATAAAAGACCTAAACATATTAGAATATATGTTTTAAGGCGAAAGAGAATAAAATAAAACTGTGTATGGATTGAGGAAAAAGTCCCTAAACTAAATCGATAGAAGGTTTGAGATAAAATACCCTACAATAATATGATATAAGGTATACGATAAAATAGACTGATCTATTGGGATAAATGGAATGGGGTAATAATCCCTTAACTATATCCCAATAATGATTTAGTGTACAGGTATTGAATATACCCAAATCTTGCGAGGACCAGTATATGGGATTAAAATAGTCAATATAATAACTCCACGGCCATAAAAATAATAAATTGATATTGAACATTCATTTCTAAACACATATTCATCCCATATTATCCTTTTGATAATTAGAATTTCCCAGTAAACTAATTGGAGATAGTGATAAAGACTAAGGAGGAAATTAACTTTCCTCAATAGTGGGCCCTTTTCCATACATACATCACTCCTTGGTGGGGAAATTTTTTGATACCCATGAAATGAGAATCGGTAAATCCAAAAATTAATAAATACCTCAATACATGTATTATTTTCTCCATAATGAAAATGATGAGAAGGTGGTGAAATCACATAGGTCTTATATCTCTCAAAAGCATACATGATGACATTACCTTAAAAAGGTCATCAAAAAACATTATGCACTAGGTATATGATGCTGGAAGATCACACATTACCCATTTGAAAATAACTCGTTTTTATTTCGAATGCATATGATGACACTTGTTGATCATATGATGATTTCTAGAAAAGCTCTCCTGGGTCACATGACTATTCCAGTGGCAATCTCTTGAAAAACATTTGAAATTTTTTTTAAAATAATGAGAAAAACATCCAAATGATTGGAGAATCTTATGGTAATAATGCATAATAAAATTCACCCATGGAGTTCTTAATACACCGTATAATACCTAGTGATGTTTCTTTCTATTGGATCGAGACCCCATTGGCATATCACATTCATCATGAGAAGTACATAATATATGTCTAGGAAACTGTACCCTCCCTCCCCAAATCCCACAAAAAAGTACAGTTGGACATAATGATGCTCTCACAACACCAAAGGACCCCGTATTCGTCCCACAACATATCATATATGGGGAGAGTTATTATCTTTGAAACACTCAGTACAAATCATGATGCACATAACCTATGTGAAATAAACTATGAAATTAATATAGAAAAATTTTTGAGCTTATGGCGAGGGTAAGATATGATGATCTTATGTGAATGAGGTTATACACCCCAGACAAACATGATTGACCACACAAGGACTCCCATGAAAAGCTATCCTAATATCATGAATATCCCATAACAAGACACCATTTTCTTATTTAAGACCACAACCATGTCACCCAAGATCATGCGAATGCATTTCAACGAGCAACATGATCTCATGAAGGTCCCAAAACATGCCATAATGGATTTGTGAAATACCTTTTACATGTACTCATGATTAGGCAACAAACCATCATTTGGTACAAATTCACTAATTGGGGTGTTAACGGTGGCTGGGGGGTATTTTGTTCACTAAAAATCAAGCAACAACAACTGTATAATTTTCCTTGGAGCGTGACACCAAATCCCTTCAATTACACTATCCTATATTTTTATGATACACACCATATAATGTGGTATATAATCAGGGTGGTGAGACCTATAAGTACCCTACCATAGTATAAGACAAACACATATTTGGATCCTCCAACCAATATACCCATACAACATAGTGGATTATTTGGATCATCCAATCTACTAATCGCAACAGTTTTACACAAGGTAAAATTCAAGGAATAACCTACAAAATTATGATTCATTCAGAGGACATTCATTTGATCACTTGTGATCACAAAAAATACCTATGGTGGGTTATACAAGGAACATTCCACATACATATTGGATCATATGAGACTCAAACAAGATATCCTTAAACAAATCTATTAATCATAAGCAATATGATTTAGAATAACAAATAAAGAAGGGAGACTTAAGTGAAGAAATATTTGTTAATCCTCATGAACATTCCATGAATAATTGGGACCCTGAAATGAGACATAATATTTTTAATCAAGTCTTGCGACAATCCCTTGACATACAATTTGAAACATGTGATGTCATTTGGACATAACAAGCTTGACACATGAATCTCAGTAGGCATGTCTCCCAAGTATTGTGATGCCCTCTCGGATCACCAACCAGATCATTTGATGTCATCTTAAAATGCATCCCTAGTTATGTGGTGACGCAATTGCATGGATTATTGGTGTCATAGATCCATATATCTATACATAAAAAATATATTTCCACCCTCCATTGGTGTCACCATATTGTGTGATTCCCACTTAATAAGCCACCCAATTCTCATGAATCCCTCCATGATCATGACCAAGAACTCTTGATGACACTAGTACATGTCATTAAAGTCATTTTATGTCCCCGAATAAGTAAACATGGATCATGAAAAGTCAAATAGACAAATCAAACAAGACTGGTAACTCCCTTGGACTTGTCAGCCCAAATCTAGCGATTATCACTAAGAAATGTCAGGAAAAAAACCAGACATTTCATGGAGACACCCAGAGATGTCAGTAGACAACCGTACCATTTCACGAAGTTGTCTCCTGATATGATATCCTAGTCTTCTTAGCATATCAAGGAAACCTCAATGTGTAAACCCATGTCATACTGAACTATGAAAACTATGATTCATGAAATAACCAAGATATAAAGGATTCATTCTTAATGGATCAAGATCAATTAGGCATTAACCTCAGTGTAAGCCCTCTCTATTAATAGAAATTACAACCACCAGTACAAAATATCATCCATGGGATGATCATCCTTCCACACCCACCAACAAATTTACAAGTAAACTTAACATTAATAAATCTAATTTGAACCAAAACTATGATATATAAGAATACATAGTAATCTGTGTACTCTATATTAAGTACTCATTGAGTTTTATTAGTACGTAACACTGATATCCATAAGTAATCAGACAAATTACTTTCTTTCCATTATTTCATACACCAATCATGGATAATGTATGACTAGGGAGTTTCAATAATCACAAAATTTTCATGTTGAATCTCTATCAGTGAAAGAAACATCAATTATTATGCCCTAATCAATGGGATGATATAAATACCCCAATTCTTGGGTATATATATCGGGAAAAGTCCCAAGGGCGTGATCAAACTATTATAACTCTAATTCAATCTATAACTAGGTTACATAGGATACATCCATGTGGTTTTCACTCAAATACATGGTGCTAAAGTTCCCACATTTATGTAATTTCCATATGATTGTAAACAAAAAATGTTAAACTAATACATGTTTTTTATTATTTATGTAAAATAAGATATTTATTATTACTAATAATGTCTCAATCCCATACTCTGTAAATTAACCACCTCAACAGATGAATATAAACATTTAGGTGAACGGTTATAGGGATTCAACATATAAACAACTACCCACCAATGGGAAATGGATGAAGAAACTTTGATATATACAAATTGATTCACTAAAATTATCCTACCATATTTATATTAATGAATTAACTGGTGATCATTATGTTAGGGTAACTAGTCATGTATCGGGATTGTGAAGACATTTGGGAAGTAATCTAAAATCTAAAAGTGATTCCCGATGTAGGAAATCATTCCACCTAAAAGGGTGTGGTGAGACCAAAATCATATCCTCTCAATGAATGTAAGTTATTAATCATCATTAAGTATGAAACCCCAAAGGAGAACCTGCCTTTAGAAACTAGGCTTGTACCTAGTTTTGGATATCGGAGCCATTGAGAGTTTCTAGTAGGGATAAAATATGGAAATCCCATATTAAATGAATTTTCAAATAAATTTATCCCCGCCCAATGAAACCATTGAGATAGTAAAACCACATCATTTCAACAAAACCAATGTGTTGAACTAGTTGAGAAGTATTTTGCCTAAGACATATCCTTCGCATATTAAAAGGATAAACTATCCAATTCTCATCAGACCATTTATATCCTAGTAGATGGGGGGTCCTTATCCCCATTATTTTTTATACAACATTAATTATAGTTACCCTTATTACCTATATATATATCATTTTAATGAAAAACACATTAAACCACTTTTTGAGGATATAGCCTATAGTACACATGTTTGATGTTATCGTATCCCCTATGGTATGAAATTTAAAATGTTGCATATGATATAATTTCTATAGAGGTATAATTATTTTATAAATATCATATATAAATATTATTTCCAACATAATTACCAACCATGATATGTGGTAAAGGGAAAAAATAAAGACATTGTTTCATTAGGTTGTTCTCCACCATACACTAGAAGGGTGATTTCCTAACCCATTTTATAGAAGTGTGTCTGGGAGTAAGACATAATATTAAAATTAATTCAAATAAATATATTATGATGATGAGGTTATAATATAACAATGGTATAAAAATAATTTACATAGTAGAGAATGAAATAATATAAAAGAGATCCATGATGAATGCTACATATTCTTTGAGAAACTATTTTTGGTTTGAACCAAAATCATTAATTGGTTGTATTTAATTAAAGAAATATTCTAGGATAATGGGAGAGATTTTGGGAGATTTTTTAGGCATTTTTTTTTTCGTGAGATGATATTCTTGATAGATATGTATAATTTTGATGTTGATTTATTTTTTAAAATTGAGGGGTGAAATTTTTTTAAATTCCAAAAAAAACAATTCGGAGGAATTCAATAATTCTTGTGCCTCAAATAATGAAAATGTTTAAATAAAATATTTTAAGTAGTGGAAATGTAGAAATAAAATGAGTTTTGGAAAATTATATTCATCATTAAGCACCATAAGATTAAACTCTAACCAGTTCGTAAACATGTTTACCCCTAATAACATTAATCAATTTAGGTTTAGTCCAATATTTTCGGAGTAAAAATCTAATATTACATTAATAGACATTATAAATTATCAATATATTAAATATTTAATTGATTTTTCAAAATTCAATTCACATAAGTGTCAATATTTAATTAAAAATCAATCCTGCATATGGAACAAGAAATGGGGTTCTTTATGTGATGTTATTCATAAGTTCACTCATGTTTTATGGTTAAATTAAATATAAGAAATATTAAAATAAAATAAATAATTTCAATATATGTATAGGTGAACTATTTTGAAATTAAAACCAATTAAAAATAAAAAATTTCAATATAATGCATTTATATAATAATGTATTTTCAATTAAAATCTAGTATTTTCAGTATTCATCAAAAAATGAATCTTTTGAAAAAAGTATAAAACATTAACCTGAATATAAAATTGAGTTTTCACTTTAAAAAAACTATTTTTCAAAGTATTTATAAATGATTCAGAATATTTTTTGAAAAAAATTTCCATTAGAAGGAGACACAACTACTTTACAAAAAAACATCTTGTTATGTGTAAATTAGGATATATTACTATTTTGAAGTTATCAAATATATTGGATAAATTATAAAACAATTTTTTATATATATAACCTATATATTTTAATGAAAATTTTCACTAATAGAGATTAATTTAATTTATTAGGGTAAAAAACATTTATGGGCAAGAAAAATGGGTTTTCTTGGAAAAATTTATCCTTTATATTCAATTGGGTTTTATTTTAATTTCTAATTAATTAGTAAAAAATGTAATCAGTTTAAAAAAAGTGAAAAAAATATTTTCATAATTTAGTTTCTATTATTCATTCTTCCATTTCAATGTCTAGGGGATAGCTATCGAGTTAAATAAGAAATTTAATAGTATATTTTTGTATGGTAAGAATAGAACTTGTGTGTAACACAAGTAAGCATAGAAACATGATGTTATGTAAAACTCAAGATGAATTTTTGTTGTGTATAATGAAAATAAATCTATGTATTTCATGTAACAAAAGTTATGAAAGGAAATAAATTAATTTCAATCTAGTTATTTCATAAAATCTAATGATTTTATAACATCCCAAAGGAGTGTGAAAATAGGTGTGTAGTAAGTCCTGTTCACATGTTCTAGGAATTTCTCAAAACATGTCCAAAACACCATTTCAAATTTTTTAACCCTAGGTAATTCTATTCCAAAACCATATCCACTTATAGTATTCAAAAATGGATTTATTTCTATAATAAACCTAATAATATATTTCTTTCGAAAACATTAGGATATTCTTCTATATTTATCCTCAAAATTAATCACAGTATTATGTTATCTAATTTTTGATTTCATTAATCTAGTTCTTATGGATTGTATTAAATATATCATATAAAAACTAGAATAACACAAACCTCTACTTCCCAGAGTTAGTGGATACAATATTACATTGGCATACTATAAAATGAATAACTCCTCGAAGGGGTTAAAATCATAGTATATTTGTTATAATAGATACCTAAATTAAATTAAAATGTTATTTGAAAACCTATAATTAAAAAAATTTACATTTCCATTTTTCCCTTTTCATTTCCCAATATATTAATCATAAAACACTCCCTCCTATCCTAGAGAGATTAAAACATAATAAAGGCACGAGATTAGATGCCTATTAAGGGAAGTCATACATCAAAATCTATCCTGAAAGAATAAGAATAATTAATATGAAAATGAAAATAACTGAATCATATGAAATTTAAATAATAAATTTAAAATAACCTGGCTCAAATACTGGATTATCAAACAAATCCATATAAATAATCACATTATCATGAAACTTACCCATGTATATTCTCTCTAACCAAATAATCATGTCATAATCAATAATAATTCTCATAATGAGTTAATGTAAATATTTTCACAACATAATCATAATAGTAAGGGATATAGAAAAATGTTTATATGTATGTTCAAAAACCTGTCTAATTTGGATAATTGATTTTTCAATTGATACATGTTGATGCATTGAGGGGGTACAAATAATCCTACCAGCAAAATAAATTTTATTTACATGGAAATCCTCATATGAAATGGTAAAAAATATCAATATCAAAATTAATATTAAAAAATATTCATATGAAATGTTAATACTTACACCAATAAAATAAACATAATCATAAACCATCCCTAGTGATTTTTTGAATTGTAGTAAAATTGTAAATCCTAAATTAAACTAATCCTAATCCATAAATATAATGAATATTGATTATATAAATAAATGATATACTAGTGTATAATAAGTGATACAAGGTATTGATTTAAATTATGAATAGAAATCCAATATAAATATCAATAACAAATTCATGGGGAATATAACCTTTTCAATTTTGATATAACATTGAAAAAAATTTCAAAAAGTTATGAAAATAATTTTACGTGAAAAAATATATGGAAAAATTTAAAATAAGATTTAAATATTTTACTGTTCATGAATATAGAATTTTCCATTAATTTCATACACATTAAAACAATGATTACTGTCAGATTTTCTATAAAACTCAAATATGTCATGATTTTGAAATAAACATGAAGACTCCTTTCAATTTTTTTTTAAAAATTAAAATATGTTTCAATTGCAATTATATAAACCTTTTGAGAATTTAAAAAAATTGTAAATTAGTTTTTTTTGAAAAAATTGAATTGGAATATCAATCATTTTCGTCAAAAAAAAAATAATTTCATATTTTCTTAAAAACATGTGATCAATAAATTAATGTTAAGAAGAGTATAAAATTGATCTATTATTTTAAATATCATGAGTAACAATAGGAGAATAAAATATATTATTTTTAGAATGTAAATATCAAATAATTCTCCCATGGCATATGTAAACATAAAAAATTTTGAATAGTGATGAGATTATGAAATAAACCCCCTCCACATTGGTATCTTTTGAATCATGAGACCCATGTAATAAATAACATCACATGAAACATTAAATACCATGAAAATAAATATCTTAATGATATAAAATATCTAAATAGATACTATATGTTTTATATGATGGATTAATGCTTGAATGTGGCATATGTCCCACAGAAGTAAATGTGAGATGAGAAACCCCGACCTCAGGTTCAAATTCCCTCTTATGTGATTGAACCACACTTATAAAAAGTATTATATTATTAAACAATTATTAAAGAACAATAATAATATAAATGAAAAAGTATATTATTTACATATATAAATTTATCAATCATTAACTATAAATCCATTCTTAAAATCAATATATTAAGTGATAATTGTTTCTTTTTCATTTATGTTTTTGTTTGATAAGTTTTGTTCAGTTTCATTTATCATTGTTACATCATATAATAATGTTAAAAATATATAAATATCCTATATATTCAATATATTTATATATATATTATTCTAAAAAATTTAGGGATATAAAATGGTTTACACCTATAATGGATACACTACGTCGTACATACGCATGGATGTTGATTCAATTTTATTAAATATTGAATGAAAAAAAAATTATTATTAATTATAATTTAAAAATTAAATAATATTTCATATATAGAATTAATATAAATTAAATACCAAATTATTACCATCCATGTAATAATAAATTGAAAAACATTTATCATCTCTACACAGAGGTGGTAGTCTACACATACATATGAGTTACAGTGTTGTTTTTAATTAGAATAGAAGGAAAAATGTTAAATGTAAGATTATATTTCAAGAATTATTTTTAGGTCACAGATATCACATAAATACATTAATTGTAGTCCTACTACATTCCATGTAATTAACAAGTGAAAAAAAATCACATTTCCTCTTGAGGAAGTAGTTTGTCGTAAACACTAGAGACATTATTCTATCCCCAATTGAATGAAAATGAAGAAATTATATGTGATATAATAATTATATAATTATAATAATATCCTAGATATAATATAATTATTATAAATACATCATTACATCATTCCTTGAAAGGTAGTGATGGAAATTAAATTATTTTGATTCGTGAAGTAGTAGTCCACTGTACACAGATTTACCGTTTTGATTTACATTTGATTAAACTATATTTGGATATATGTTATTACATTAACATATTATCATATATGTATATTTAAATTATTTTTTTAATATATTTTCATTATCTAATAATATTAAATTATTTGGGATATTAAATAAATCAAATAGGCACAATAATAATTTGATCTCTTCTTTAGAGAACACTTTTAGTTTTATATCTAAAGCCCTCATAGATTTAATTAATGATCAATAAAAGGTCTCTAATAAATATAAATTGAATATATGATGGGAAATGTTCATGTATTGTTTCATATAAATGGTTTCATAAGTGTGAATATGATAGGATATGGGGTAGCCTTTTAAAATTGGTAGAGAGGACACACTTGAAATTATTGAATGGAATTAATCAAAAACACATTTTTATCATACCAAGAGCTTCCAAAATGGGTCATTATCAAACATTAGAGGTATATGTTCTAAATAAGAATAAAATGTGTGTTAGAATAGTATTATGTAATTGTAACACTTATCTTCATTTTTAACCATTGATAATCCCATTTAAAATTAATGGTGGTAAAAAAATTATACTTTTTTCAATTCATTATGGAAAAAAATCATGTTAATGTTTCTAAATAATATAACTACTATTTTTTCGAATATTGAATAAATTTTTACACATAAAATTCATATAAGTTGTATAATTCAATTTAATATTATAACCACATATGCGATAAACATAATGGCTTCCATAAATAAATCCCTGACAAGTATAAATGTGTTTCATATAAAAATACAATATTAAAAATATTATAATAAACCAAAATGAATTTTTTACAATATATTTTGACTGAATTAACATTAAAACTAATTAAAAATATTATTTAACTATATAAATAAATTAAAAAAATTATTTAATAAATGTTGGTATTTTTTTGATAATCATCAAAAATTTAATCATTTTAGAAAATTTTCAAAATTCCACACAATGTTAATATAGTCATGTAGATATCATATGTGTTGTTTTTTATAATTTTTATTCTCAAGGTGGTAAAAATTATTTTTTAAAAATGATTTCAAAGCTCAATTAAGACATATTTAAAAATAGCATTTTTTCATAAAATATTTTACTTCTTTGAAATGATTTCTATATTATTTTTAATAAATAGATTACCATTAAATTTGTTTTACACATGAAAAACAAATATAATTTTCAAAATATATTTGTCCCAATTCATAATCATTATCTTAATTCTAGATGATAATTTGTATGATCTAATAATAAAATTTTAATAGAGTATCAGGTTTCTTTTAATCCTAATATTTTTGATTTTTAGGATATTGATGGGATTGAATTTATTTTAAAAAAAATTATTTTAAATTCTCATGATTTCTTATTATTTTATATTAATTGTGTTATGTATTATGAAATCTATCAAACATGATGTTTCACTATTAAAATATCCATGTGTTACACACAACGTACTTCACAGACACTCTGTTGCATAATTGACTTCATTCAATGAATATAAAGAAAGTATTCTAACTATGTATCATTAACTAAAAAGTTCATCATGGTTTTAGAAAAGGATTAAATAGGAAAGAAATTATCATATGACCTTTCCCCCCACTATTTTTGTGATAAAATTTGAGACACATTCATAAGAGAATGTATACTTTAGGGTATCACAGACATCCTAAGTGAGTAGAAAATATAAAACTATACTTATGATAAAAAATATATAATTAGTAAAAAAAGAAAAACCACCTAAACTGTGTTTTTATAATATTACATACATAATGAAGAGTAGTTTAATAAATCATATATCTGTGTGGGTTGGGTAGAAAACAAATGATAGAATGTTTCAAATAATATAACAGTGAACCACAATAAAAGGTTTTTATACACAAGAAAGAAAATTCTAACATTTAATAATTATTACATTATAGTGTCCCCTTTACCTCAGGATGTAATCCTACATGATTCTAATCAGATCGACTCCTGAGGGGAGGATTTATGGTGTTCCTGTATTCCAAAATTAAGATAAAAATATAGAAATACATTTTCCTAATATATATGAAGAAAAATGAAACAAGAATTTAAATTAAAGCCTCCATATGTCCTTGATGTATACCCAAGATAACCCAATGAATTAAAATAATGTAATAGCCTTACTCAAAAAATTTTAACCTACAGCTCTCACTATCCTGATTTGATACATTTTCCTAGGGTCCCAAAATAACTGATAAATATTACCATTAGGCTAATTATTCTTGTTATTTTGGATTATTGAGATATCACAATAATCTATGCTTACCTTAATCTCCCTCCCAAGTCATTAAATCATTAGGTAACTTAATTAAGATCTATATTAATAAGGGAAATTTTAAAAGGGTTTTTGACTTCGTAAAAAGCTCTAATGCACTATGAAACTTCAATATAAGCCACTTATTCCGTAGTTCATTATCACTAGTTAAAAATAATAATATTTAAATGCATGAATTCACACTATTCTTTCAATATTATCAAAGAATACTCACTATACATAAGGAAAACATTCACCCACATGTTTCCAACCAGATTAGTCTTCATCGATGTAATTCTTATGTGATTCCCTTAATTACCTCATACTATAATCACATATGATATTCCCATATAACCATTCACATACAAAATTTTGTAGAATCCTTTATAGCCTCACACATGAATCATCTAGGAGAAGATATCATCGCCAATCCCACGTATCACCTGGGAGAATTCTGTTTGAATTCAAAAAAATCATATCATGGGAAGCTCTTCGAATCCTCCAGAGTTTTATATGGTATAAATTATTAGAACTAATCATGTATCAACTCTACGTGAATCTTCAACCAAGCTATTTATATCATAAACTATGATTCTTTAATAATAGAGAACTCCATTAACCAATTTTACCATAAAGAGATCACATTATTATTGAATACTTAAAAACCAAAAAATACACATGATCATCATATGAGAATGACTAACATACAACTCTTTTGATTTGGTATTCCATTTATAAAAGGTGTTAGAAATTTGAGCTGAAAATTAGGTTGTGTAATTAGGATATATTGAAACCTGTATATTCATAGAAATGAGGATCCAAAACAATGAGTTAGTGATGAAAACCTTCGTGAATTAGGTAACTCTACAAAAATCCAGCATGTTACCAGAAATTTGTAGTGAATCAGGTTTCATAAAAACCTTTTTTTTATAATTAGTGAATTATTTTACAACAATATCGTGATTAGATATATACAAAAGGAAAATTCTTATATCATCATTCCAATTAGAGAAAGTAATAGTCTTTCTTACTAGAAATCCATCCAAATCCATTCCTTTCTCCATAAATGTGTGGGGATAAAATTCCTTCATGGTCATCCATATTGGATTTATCCACAATATTCTTTATTGGATAGCCCTCCATATCCCTTCCCATATCAATGAGTCTGTGATGAGGAAATTCCTACTAGTAAATCCTTCTTAGTTAAATTTCCATGTATTCTTTCCTGATAGACTTCCATATCCCTACTTGCGTTAATAAATGGGAGGGGATAGAAAATCTAAATGGTAATGACCAAAAGAGTAATCCCCTAGTCTCTCGAATAAGATTTCATTTGCTTCCTTCATTCTATATACAATCCCCCATTTACCAGTATATGAGGATGGATGTTTATTTCTGTGATTCCATCTCCGATGTATGTCCCATTAGAAAACAATAATGAAAATTGGATGATATACTAGCACTAAATGTTTCACACAGTGGCCAGGACTATCATTAGATGATAGAATTGAGTCGATTATATCAATATAATAAAAAAAATTCATCCATGGTACTTTTCTAAAGGTGTAATCCCCAACCATATTTCCACTTAATTTAAGGGGAATAATATCTATGAGAAATTACTTATATGGAACATATTTCCTATAATGTATATTGGTCATCCTCATTAGATTTATCAACAATCATTAAATTACAAGGTATTTGATTCCCATCCTGATCGGATACATTTGATGCCTCTATATTGTTCATACACAACAACTTTAACTCATTTTCATCCATATTGACATATATTCCATATGAGATCATACCTCCATCAAAAGGGATGAAACCATTATGGATTCTTTAACCTACCAAAAAATATATGTAGTACATAGATTATAAATCATTACAAATGAGGGCTGGATTTGGGATTTGGATGTTAGAAAATATCAAGTAATGCATTTAAGGGAATAATTGAGGGTGTATATCTCTAGACAACCACTGTGGATGATAGTGATACAAAAACAACAAAATAGTGAACAATGAGGAAATGAAATGTCGTTCCTTTTGATATACCAACTCTTTGAATATATTCCATATCTCCCCTGGTGAATGTAGGAAGGGGTGTTCATTGGTCTATATTATGGTGGTGATAGATGTGGGATATCTGATTAATAAAATTAGAAAACCATGGGATGATAAAAAAAATCATTATCATCCATCTGATTTCATAATCATATTGTTTCTAATGTTTACAATCATCATGGAATTATTAATATTGTAGATCTTTCCTAGCCAGGTTGTGAAACAAATACGAAGACTATTGACTGATCATGTATTGATGTGGGAGATGAGAAAAAAATAGGATATTTGTTTTCCAATTTAAATGGGAAACAGTGTCATAAAAATGAAAGTTTATGTGTTTAAAAAAGTTTTTTGGGTGCATGTGAGGGTGACACATGGTACCCCTAGATTTTTGGAGAATGAATCTATGTATGGGTGAATTTTTGGAACATAGAGTTGATGGGAAAAGTTCCATTGGACTCATTCTAAATGTTTGGGCACAATGTAATGAATATTGAGTCCAATTTAAAATGTTTAGTTTCTTAATAATGATAATTATGAATAATTGATTTTGAGATACTGTTATTATTAAGTAATAATACTTTATTTTATGTAAGGAAATGGAATAATCATTGGTTGGTCACTAATAATCTAGAGATAAATTATGAAAGAAATGAAATCATTGAACACTGAAAACTAGGACATGATTTTCATGTTTCCTATGTTATATATTTACTAATAATAATATGAAATGGTAATACACATTTTATTTTTATTGTTTCTAATGTGAACAAGAAATTTAATTAAATAATTAGATAATTTGATTAACCACAGGAGGTGGTTAATGTTTCTTGTTAAAAACATAGTGGATGTGAAATAATGTTATTTAAAAATGAATTAAATCATTAAACATTATAATTATTTCTGTTGGAATACTATGGAACACAAAAAAATAATTTTTAATTCACTTTAAATTGATGTAATTTTACATAATGATTAATTTTTATTATAAAAAATGTATACAATAAAATGGAATGAAATGAGTTATAGAAATAAATATGGGATTAGAAGAAAATATTAGAAAATTTTATATGACTAATTAAATGAAGAAATTCATGTTTATTAGAATTGGTGAGTACTTTAATTTTTTTAAGGACATATAACATGTGATTTGACTAACTGAAATATATTTAATCGTTTATATCAATGTATGGAATTTATTTTATTTGTCTGAAAAATGTTGATAATGTATATAAATTATAAATGGATGATAATTGTATTATAATTTATAATTAATTATTCTAATAAAATAATGAAATAAAATTAAGGAAGTGTATTACATCAAATGGTGTGGCATGAAAATGCAAGTAGTGAAGGTCCCTAATGTTTTTTGTATTTGATGACATATAATATTTTAAACTGAAATGAAACATAGTGTGGAAGGTAGTGAATAATTTATAATAAATATTCATAAATGTTTTTAGAATGGTCAAGAAATATTGTGGAGTAACCTTAATTACCTGGGATAATATGAATATGATATTGTTTAAAGAAACATGTATCATCCTCATCTTGATTTGTAATACCATAATTATCTATGATAATCTTGTGGAAACACATTGAGTATATTGCTTCTTCTAGTGCTGAATAAATGTGACGAAATAATGAATTTAAATGATACAATTAATAATTTAATTCAACAACTAACTTTACTATAGTATTTAATTATCCTTTTTATTATTGGAGGCTGGTTAGTAGGAATCTAATGAAATGATGTTGCTATAATATTTTTAAAATGGAAAGTAATTAAAAACATTTAGATGTTTCATAGAATATATAGAAAGTGAATGATTATGTAATAATCTAATGTGATATGTGATGTTTCATGTGTTAAATATAAATATATAATGTCTAGATATGATAGTGAATCTCCTTTACTAACTTACCCTACATCAAGGGTATGAGTGAGCATGATAGTGATGAGAAACGTTCTCAACAAATGATCATGGTATAAAATGGTGATTCCCTTATTATTTATCAATATTCACTAAATGAAATCTATAATAAAGTGGATCTTATATTTCTATGAGACATAAATAGATAATTAATTAACTTGAAATCTCTAATTCAATATTGTAAGGACCCTCCATCCTCATACATAAATATTAAAACTTAATAGATTAATATTCATTATATAACATAAGGACCCACTCCAGAATTTTTTAGTTCTAGTTATATTAGAGAAATGGGAAAATAACCAATGGATCCATATGTATGATACCTCATATCCCACTATGTTTTCCTTAACTAGACCCTTACTATAAATATCATGCATAATACCTTTCATCATTACTTGTCGAAAGAAAACGTTAGTAAGGGCGATCATAGTTTCTCAGTATGGGTATACATCGAAGATCTCAATATATAATTAACATGAAGTAGTTAGAACATGTAAATAACATTTAAAAAATGTTCACTCCATATCATTAATCATAAATTCCTGTCCCATAATAAATATTGGTAGTTTATAAGTCATGAATCAAAAATGAATCAAAGAATATGATCCGTAAGAACATAAAATTGGAATAAGAGATAAATATGTGGCATATAAATTAGTCTAGAAATCCATATGTATTGTCTACACACCATGATATTCATAATAAGTTTGGCATGGTCTAAACACCTATTTACAGACATCCGGAAAGGGATGACCTCCCACTTACCCTCTTTTGGGCTTTAGATAACCTCATGTGTACCGTATTTCATGTTTCAGATATCCTCCCAGGTAGAATATTTTGGGCATGTGATAGCATCTGATATACCCTATTTAAGGGTTTGGATAACTATTCATATTACCTCTTTCTTTTTTTGGATTACCTCCCATGTACCCATTCATATAATATAACATTAATCCTTAAGAAATTAATTGGAGATAGGTATAGGTCCCACTCGTCACATAATTAATATCATACATATGTGTTCTATAAGATCATAAAACATACATCAAATCAGAAATCATGAAATTTAAATGGAATTTGTAAAAAATTTATCATAACATTACATATGGAAATGAAACTGGTTTTATAATCCATTAATCATTTCATCAAAACATAACCCATGAAAAAATGGGTATCAAAATTCTTTTAACATTGTACAACCCAATGAGGAGAAATAATTATCATGAAAATATTATCACCACAAACAGAATCCATATAGAGAAATAATTATTATTATATACCTATATCATATCCCCAATAATGATTAATTAACATAAAAGGATTCCATCTTGGACTGAAAATGATATTTTAAAACTCACATGGAACATTACATGAGGAAAATATCCTTTCATTAAAAATCAATTTTAAAACAAAAATAAATACATTAAAATTTTATAAATACTTTTCAGTGAAAATATATGGTTAAAAAAATAATGAAGGATTTAAAGATAATTATTTGGTCATGGAGATGAAAATTAACATTCCTTTTATACGCATGAAAACAAATATTCCATTCCCATTTTTATATAAAAGCCAAAAAGGATTTTTTTATAAAACTACATGATGATTCCTTTCAATTATTTTTTAATAAATAAAAAATTGGTAAAAATAACATTAATAAATATTTAAAATAATGATTAAAACAATTCAATTAAACTTGGTTTGGGTTGAAAAATGGGTATTGATTAAATAATGAAAATAATTATTTTTTTCATCAATAAATTCCTTTGAAATCATTAGTATGTAATGAGGAAAATGAATGGAAAAATGTATTACCATGAAATAACAATATAATAATAAGATTCATGATTTTTTGGAGAAACAGATCATAATATTTTATCACATGATACATAATCACAAACAATCCCATTGAATAATGAGACAGTAACATCAAACCCATACCACTATGAGATCTTTTGAATTGAATGATACAATTAAAAATAAAACCAGAAAAAATTAATAATATCATTAATTTTATTAGGTTTATGGTATAACATGTCAAATGGGATGTATTTAAACCACATAAAAGAAGATTGTTTTATATCATAACATACATTCCAAAGATGAAAAATTTAGATAAGAATACCTCACCACATTGGTAAATTTTAAACCATTAAACCTATATAAGAGAAATCCTATAATAGTTAACTGTGTACATATAATTTTCAGTAGTATAATCATAAAATACATAAATAAATGGTATATACACTATATAAAATTAATAGGTGGGGTATTACAGTTATGTTTCATAGAATTAAAATGTGAGACATAAATAATTTACCTTATGATTGGACTTCCTTCTTAATCATTTAAACCACCCATGTAATAAATATAAGTTTATATTACAACTATAAATGAAACATTCTAATATTAATCTCTCAAAATATGATTTACTAGTGAACATATGTTATATTTTTCTCAATAACTCATTGTTAAAATTTAGTTTTTGTTACTAATTTCCTTATTTTTTATATAAAAACAGATTTTTTATTTTTGGAATATTACATTAATCATTGTTAAATATAATATATAATTTTACCAATGATAAAAATACCTTATATATTAAATATATCTGTATTTATAGTAATTTGTAAAATTTATAGATAGAATGGGAGATACCCCATTCATTGAGATTTTATACCATACGTACACATGAAAGTTGGTAAAAGTTTTTAACAGATTGGATGTAAGAATGTTAATTAATATATTACCATTTAACAAATATTTTTTATATCATATATATCAAATATAATTATTCAAACCTATCCTTATTAATATACATGTAAGTCATTTGTGACGAATGAATCACATCACATTGCGTGGTGGTAGTCTACCGTAATACATGAACAAATTTATTGTGTTCCCACAAAATAAAGAGTAAAAGAGTATATGAGATACCATGAATATATGATAATTTTATTATCATAGATATCATATATAAATAATATATCCATCATTATATAAAATCATGAGATGTGATGATTGAAACTGAATAACAACATGTCACTTTGCGGTAGTCCACCGTACACATTAATGGTTATTTCATAACCCATTTTATGAAAGAGGGTAAATATATGGGTTATTAAATTAATATAATAACATATATTTGTAAAAAAATAGAAAAACACATAAATTATAATAATTTTATATCAATATTTGAATGTGGTTGAAGAGGAAATAAATTAAAATGATCGGGTAAATACGTTACATCTTTTTTGGAAAGATTTCTTTTGGTTTGCAAAAAACAATTTATAGGATTGATTTATGAAAAAATGGTCATATAAGATGATTTTATAGAATTTATGATGTTATTCTTGTAGGTATTTTATATAATAATTGTTTTTTGACATTTAATAAGATAGGAGAGTGGGAAGCCTTTTATAAGTGAGGTGACTAGGACACATCTAATTTTTGAAAAGGAAATGGCATACCCATGTTTATAACATTATAAATGTCTCCTAAATGTGATATTAGTGGAAATATATGAGAAATTGTCTATATATGTGTATAAAATGTGTTTTGGAATTTTTTTGGGTCATTTTTAACTCTTATATTTTTAATTTATCCCCCAAAAATTTCTATTTTTACCTAAGATGAGAATGTGTTTTTAATCATGTTTTTATTAATTATGACCAAAATATATTATGAAATTTCTAGATAATATAAATAATTAAATTTCAAAATAGGTAATCCATTTTTTCAAATTCCATTAATATATGTAATAAATATTATTTTTAAAAAATATCACAGTTTTAATGAGAAAGATAGTTCACTAAGAGAAAAGGATCAAATGTTTATAATGTTTTATATAAATAATACATTATGAAATTGATTAAAATGAACTAAATTTTTCTAATATATATATAACTGAAATAATATTATTTTTAAAAGAATATCAAAAATATTATTTTTCAAAATGTTTAAAATAAAATAAAATTCTTAAAAAGAAACATGGTTTCTTCACTATTAATCTAATAAATTATCTTCTAATAAAATTCAATAAACATCACAGTAATATATTTTTGACATGGATATTTCAGAATTAACATTAATATTTCAAATAAATTTTCTAAAAGTGTCAAAAATTAATATAAAAATAAGTACATCAAAGATGAGAAAAATCTATTAAGGTGAAACACATTTTTGTGAACAGAAATAGATTTTCAGAAAAGGATTTCATTTATTTAAAAATAGAAATTAATACACTCTATGGTTGAATTTACTCCAAATAATTAATTATATATATATATATACCATATATTTGCGAAATCTATTTAATCATATTCAGTATAACAATTATAATAGTTATGTATTTACTATCATATTATATAATAAAAATTCAAAAGTATATCATGTTTCATTTAAACTCAGTGTTGTGTATAATACAAAATATGTAAAAGAATTAAATTATTTAAAAAAATCACAAAATATTTGGGTGTTACATTATACCCCTTTAATAAATTTCATCCTTGTAATATTAATAAAATCATGGTTGGTTTGAAATTTGAAAACATCATCATGGAAGACACATATAAAAGAAGAGACTATAAAACATATTATTGATAATATAGAAAGTAAATTAAATATTTTACAATAGATAACACAAATTAGGTTTTCAAATAGGACAACACGGGTGGGTAATGAGGATCTTAAAATGGAATAAATGCCTAATATTTTAATAATGATGGAGATCAATAGAGATCATTGATCATAATAATGTGAATGATCATGAAAAAATAAACAACCACAAAACTATAAACCAAAGTGGTGTGATAAATTTCATTTATATCATTCAAAATGTTATATTTTAAAAAATATTCTATTTGACGATAGTTTTCCTAAAATTGTCGAATTCTAATAAGAAGATATAATATATTTATTTCATTATATTTTATAATCACAAGATCATCATTTGGTTGTGAATCAATCAATTTCTACCTCATATCAATCTTTATCAAGGTAAAATTAGTTTTTTCCCCAAATAACCAGTGGTTCATAATTTCATTAAATTAATAGGAAGTAATTCCAGATTTCTGTATTTATTCTATATATCATAATAGTTAGAATATGATATCCAATAACATCCAAATTAAAACGTAATCCATTCCATGAATACTAACCTTAAGTGTTTTCTGTGTATAGAGAATAATGAAATATAAAAATTTATAAATTCTGTGATTAAATTTACTAAATGAACTTATCATTAATCCCCATCACATTATGAATTATTTTATAATATCACATACCAATTTTTTGGAAGACCTAGTCATAAATTCTTCCAAAACATGGTAAAAATCCAAATCACCATAAATCCTCCATAAAGACACACTTGTTTCCAAAACAAAACTATTTCCTCCGTCATTAAATTAAATATTATATTATAAAATATATTTCATGAATTTAAAATAATGAAACTCTGCCAAATCTAAAGAAAATAAGTTCATTATCAAATCACAAATACATTCCAAGGTCACCAATACTATCCAAATTACCTTATCCACATTAATATATTTTTTTCTCAACCAAACCATTTTATCTAATCTTCAGGGTCATATGAAGTTTTATCTTCATGAAATCCTATTTTTTACATGAAATATTAGATTTTCCTTAAATCAATTTGTTTGGTCACCAATACCATTCAACATATTATTACAGATCATTAATGAAAAAATTATATAAGAAATTTACTTATATTTAACAATTAATTAATTCAAATATATAAACTCTTCAATTAGTTTATATCATTATTAAAACATTAACTATACATTGTCATATTATTCTTTAATACCTCCTTCCTTTCATATTTCATTTGTACTATATTTATTATAAACAAATAAATATTTTGAATGTACCACCATTCTAATCAACTTAATGAGCTTTCCACTTAGAACATCTATTTATATAATTCCCAGACATCCTCCATTTATAAGAGATTCCATTTTTGATTCCTTATGGAAAACATTATCCCCATCCATTGTGTTAAATAAACTATTCATTTTTTTATATCAATATCTCAGTCTATACACTATTTTTCAACACACAAAACATGATCTCATTCCTATGAGACATTTCCATGAGTGTATGATCCTATATTCTCAGCACATAGGAAAATTATATTCATTACTCCATGATATCTTTCACCAGAATTATCGATGAAATCTTCCCTTATCTTCTTTGGTGAGTCTGAGAATTTGATAAGATGAATTTTTTTAATCTTTTATATTGATAACTGAATAGGCATAATCATAATATTATTCACCCCATTCATCATCCCATTATATTTAACATTAAGACATTATTTATCACATTCATTTTTAACCAAATAATTTATTATTATATCCATCAAATAAAATCAAAAACAATTTTGTAAACCAAAAAAATCATAGAGGGGAAAAAAATAAGAAAAATCACTTTTAGTTTGTCTAAATCTTGAAACCATATTTTTCAATATATTAACACTTAAGGATAACCTTAGACATTCATTATCATTATTGAAATAATTCATGATGGTTAATTAAGTGTTTTTGAGTTTCCAAATCATATCACATGGGAGTGTCAAACCACGCATGTACCAATGACCATTTTACTTTATCAGGTAACAATTGATTTCAGATAATTTCACCCTTTTTTAGTTATTACAACCAGGTAACACTATTTCATAACCACATCCTATTCTCTTATACCAATATGGATGTAGTTTTATAAAAAACACTCACTCTATCCCTTACTAAAAATATATGTCATTATCTTATACATTGACTCATCCATATATTTTTCCTTTTAAATATCCCAATATATATCCTCATAAATATCTATATTGTTAAAGTAATGTATTATCATTGTAGCTTTTGAATGTTAGATAAAACATACTATAAAACCAATTGTAAGAACCTAAATTTATAATATATACAAATTATATCTTAATTAAAGAATAATCATTATGCAATATAATAATATATGGAAGAATTGTTTTTGTCAAGTGCCTTTTGAATCTTGGATGCATATACCAATAATGCATAAGTGAGATATGCCATATCCCACTATGTACTTCATTACATTAACCCTTTTAATACATATCATACATAATACCTTTAATTATAACATGGGGAATGAAAATAGATGAATGGGTTATATAAAATTAACAGTATGGGAGAATAATGATTTGTCATCATATTATGAGAATAAGGGTTTGAGAATATAAGAATAACATCTGGAAACAGAACCCGACATACCATAGATCACACTCATGAGTCAAAAAATAAATCTTGGAAATTTATATGACATGAAGCATAATAAAATCATATAACATAGTCCATTAGAACATAAGAAATTTCATAAGGAAATGATTTTATTAATTCACAAAATAAAAGAAAATATTATGTCAAGTATAAACGCAAAGACATTTATAACATGTTTGGAATGGGAAAACCACCCATGATCCTCAATTGGGAATGTTATAACTAGCTATGTTCCCTATTTTGGCCTCGGTATAACCTCCCATGTACCCTCTTTTGATATTGGGATAACCTCTTTTGTAACCTCTTTCTACTTTGGCATAAATTCCTATATACCTTAATTTAGGCTTGGGAGAACCTATATTGTAACCACTATTAGGATTTATACAACGTATAGCTTTACATTATATGGAATTGGGATAATACCCCAGGAACCCTTTCAGATTTTATAACATTCATAATTATCCAATTAATTTGATTTAGATATAGGTCCCGCCTTATACCTAATGAATATCATTCACATGTATTCTACAAGGTCAAAAAAACTTCATCATATCAAAACCCATGCAATCAAATGGGATTCATTAACATTTCATCATAAGATAAAATATCGGAAAAATAGGTTTTATAATCCTTTCGTTATTTAATAAATGTACATCCCAGGGGGAATGTATAATGATTCATAATTATTTTAAAATGGTATAATCCATGAAAGAGAAATGAGTTTCATTTGCATGTTATCATAATAAAAAATCTATTAATATAAATAATAAAAATTTTATCCTTGGGATAGATCACCCATAATACATAAGTAACATTAAAGGATATTAATATAGATTGAAAATTATTTTTTAAAATACATTTGGAATATTTCATGTGGTAAATAATTTTTCTTAAAAATAATATTCTATAACTAAAAGAATCATAAATAATTTTGAAAATCCTTTTATTTTAAAATAATCATTGAAACAGATATTGGAAAATTTAAAAATAATTATTTGTTCAATATAATGGAGAATACCTTTTATGCTGAACATGGGAAAAATTTTCCTCTCACATTCTCAGTAAAAGAGGAACAAGAAATGGTTATAAAAAACATGTATATTCCTTTGTTTTAAGAAAAATTATTTAAAAAGTTATTTGATAAGTAATTTTATGAATGTTAAAAACATTTTTTAAAAGATTTTTAGAGTTTATGATTTTATAAGAAAATTAGGTTTTAACCGTTGAAATAAATAAATATAAATCTCCGTAAAAAAATTCTTTGGAACTAATTAGTTTCTAAAGAGAAGGAATTCATTAGAAAACATGTATTCTCATGAAAAAAATATATTGATATAAAATTTATGAATTTATTAATAGATTTATGATAATAACCTATCATTATATGAAAATCATAGATAATACCGATTAAGAGTGATATAGTAACATAAATCCCTTAACACATTCATATATTTTGAATCATATTCCCCATTTGAGCATAACCAAAATATAACACATTGATATCATAAATATATGAATATTAATGATATAAGAAGTAATTTTAGGTGTATATATTAATCATAATAGAATATTGGTGTATAACATAATTCACATCCTAAAGAAGTCAAATTGAGACTAAACTCAATTACTTATTTTTAACTTTTGAACAAAAACACCATAAAAAGAGAACCTAAAATGGATAATTAAATCCCAATAATTTTTAAAGTATTAGTTAAAAAATAATTGTGATGTATATAGATCACTTAAATGTACTAGGTTTTGTATATATTATGTGTCTCAAAGATGTAAAAGGTGGTATGGAAATCATTTACTATATGTTTGGACTTCCTTCATAAATTGAAAAACATCATGTAAAAAAAATATAATATTAGTAATAATATATCATAGACCTTTAATTATATTTATCATTATATATATTATTTACTTGTGACCTTTTTTATCTATTTATTAACAATTCATATTTAATATTAAAATTTTATAATAACTATGTTTTTTGTGAATATATTTACTTGGTAGTTTCTTTAATAGTATTTTGATAGGGATCAATAATATATATAATTTTGAAAATATTTGTGTGTATTAATATTAATCCATTAATGTGTTATATATAAAGTTATATCCAACATTTTTCGAGATGGTAGGTAGTAAACGCAGAATAAAATTGTCTAAATTATCTAGATGAGTTGAAATAATAAAAAGAAAAATAATTTTATTCCATTAAAGGTTAATTTATATTAAATATATATGAAATATTTTTATTTAATATTTTCCTTATAACTTTCCAGGTAATGTGTATATAAATAATGAATCACATCGCTTCGCTAGGTTGTTGTCCACGGTTGACTTGAACATCATTATCATTTTCCCAATGAAAGGAAATTGTGAAGGATGATGTGATGTCATAATTAAAGAATCATTGTAATATAGTAAATATAATATTTATATAATAAACAAAAAAATATCAAACATTGATAGGTGGTAATGGAAAATGTCTAATACATGTATTGAAGGCAGTCTTCTTACATACTGATTATAGATGATTTGGTAACCCGTTTGAAGGATTATGATATTGATTAAATATGGTTTCGTTATGACTTTTCCATTTCCTTATGTTTTGAAAATCACAAACTGTTTACCTACATGAAAATTTCATTTCTCTATCTAAATTTTTTATCCTTAAATTACGGAAAATATCCTATTTCTAAGGAAATTGTTTATCCTTAACTTAAGGAAAATTTCCTTTCTAGACGAAAAATATTTATCCTTACCTTATGGAAAAGTTCATTTATTTAAGAAACAAATTTATCCATACCTTAAATAAAATTTACTTTTTTAAGAAAATTTTTTATCCATAACCTTGTCTTATTTGTTCTTCTAAAAGATGGTTTATTTTATTAGTATTTCAATAAATAATATCCTAATCTTAATCATCTTAATCATATTGATCCATAGGATCCTAATTCTCTGAAATTAATACTCTAAAATCCTTAGAATTCAGACATCAAATTATTTAGTATTCAAACTCTGAATTCAATGAAAAAACAGAATATGAATATCCATGTTTCTATAATCTAATTTCTAATATGTTTAGACTATGAATTCTAATTTCCTCTTTGATTCTGAAAAATAAAATTTGGTCCAACTATTTTATTTTCCTTACACATGATATTATAAGAATAAAATGATGTCATACAATTTTTTTCTAACTAACCATTGGTTGAGTTAGATATTTATAGGTCCCACCGAGATTCAAGAAAAAATATGATTGTTGGAGGAGGGGGATGACTGTTGGAGTTATTCAAATAAATATGAGCTTATTTAAATGCCCTCACAAACCAATTGATCAATAATGACATTACATGCTTTGAAGTGATTTATAGAGAGAGATAGAGAGAGACTCTAATGCATTGGGTATTCTAAACACCTTGGTCATCTTCCTTCATGATACTCCGATTATTGAAAAGTGTAATCAAGGACTTCTAGGGATTCAAAGATAGAGGTTTCGACTAACATAACGTTCGAGGAATTCTAGAGATCATAATATAGTGGTGACGAGTACCTTAAATATCGATGGTTTGTGGGGATACCATGACATATTACGATATTATAGTCGAGGGAATACACTGGGGTGGGTAAGAGAGGCTTCCAAAAATTTATAAATCAGGGGACCTTAATCCAAGGTTGTTGGATTCAATAATCTTTGTGAAAAAGATTGCATTATTGTTATTTGTTTTGATACATGTTATTTTTATACTTTAGTTTAATAAATTAATAATTTATAACATTCATATACTTTCTTATACTTTTATTTAATATTTTAAATAAGACACTATACACTTTAATGTAGAATCATTTCCTAAGTATACTTTTCTTAGGATTCACTTTGAGAAAAATATTTTCAGAACCAATGAAACTTTACCTTATTGAACTATTTTTAGGGTTTGTTAATTAACCTTTTTTTTACATCGTAAAGCATAGTTTTCCTTAAGGATAAAATTGAATGTTTTAAAACATACAATTCACCCCTCTATTAACTGAGCATCTACATATACTATTTAGATCATACAATTGGTCTCATATCAGGTCTTTGAAATACTTATCCCCACATATATGTTTTCTTTCTCATGTTTTTCGTGCATTATATTTTATTTAATGACTTTTTCAGTTTATTTTTTTCTAATAGATTTTATATAAAAATTTTAGTTTATCTGTTTTGTGTAAAATTATCTTTTTATCAAATAGAAGGAATAAATTTTGGTTTTATGTATAATCTAATTCTTATAAGACCAACAAATTTTTATTGTAATGATATGGGTATATGAGAGATAGAATGAATACCTTTTCCCTCACCACGAGAGTAGAAAATGTTGTAATGAATATTGGATATTAAAAAATTCTTGACAAACAAGTCAAAACCTTCACCAATCATGAAAAATCTTAATATAAACTATATTACAAGGTATGTAATAATGTTTTGTCTTCCATGACAAGGTATATATATAGTCAAATTTCATTTTATGAAGTTCCTAACCGCGTCTTGAAGAAACATGACTTTACTCATTTAGGGACTTCAAAAATGATGGAGATAAGAAGAGAAATTTTTAGAGGATAATCAAGTGGATCTCTATTTCCCAATAGATAATTTTTTTATAATGTACAATATAGATTTAAGACTATAATAAAAAGAATTTATAATGCCCCATCCTTAAACATCACAAAATATTTAATGAAGTTAATAATTCACCACGAGAATATTTTCAAGTATAGAGATTGAGATAATTAGAAAAAAACATATACACAAAAACATGAATATTACTTGTAGAAACGTCTACACAGTATCCATTTTTTCATACAATATTAACATTTGAAAAACAATTATTGTCTAGTTATATGTTTTAAACCCCATAACATTTCCTTTATCCCAACCATGACCTATTCATCCTTATGTCCTGTGAAAAAAATTTCTAAAATATTTGATTAGCAAAAAAATCTTAGTAACTGTTATAAAACAAGGAATGAGAAAATTATTCTATCAATTCATACAATACAATAAAATCATACTTTTCAATTATAAACATTATCCAAAATATCCTAAGATTTATGAATAACAAATGGAATTCATAAATCATTGAGGTAACTTGTGTCATACATAACATATATATATTTTATATTTCACAACAACATAAAAGTTACATTTGGAATACCCATTATATTATAGTCTTTATTATCACAGGAGAAACATTAACATTTACCTCTGTCATGTTTCCTAATGTATCAGAGTGCTATCTCGAGCTCACTCGCATTAGGTTTATCAAGTAACCACCTATTTATGTAAACCATGCCAAATAACACTAATATAGTCATAACACATTAAAAAATAATAAAGGAAAGATAAAATTTCCATATTGTAATCACAATATATCATTTCATGATATTTTACATAATCAAATAATTATCAAACCATTTTAAAACCCATATTTAACATTTAATAATGAAATTTTTCAATCTAAGTGTCCCATACCACATTGAAGCTTATGAAGGAAATTTTAATTTTAAAAATGTCATGTCCATATAAAAAAATTCATTAAAACCATTTTTAATACATGGACATTAATGGAAATTATTTATAAGAATAAAGCTTCAAAATAAATATATTGATATTTTAGTTAAAAAATTACTAACCATACAAGAGACGCTTGAATAGAAATAACTGAGGAATAAAATTATTCAAAGATTATAATATCATGAGAATATATTTATTCATGATATAATATGTAAAAAATAATTATAAACACAATATAAAAGTTAATTGGCGTATAACAAAAAATAAGTCTCCAAGGAATGTAAATTGAAACAATGTCCCTAATAAAAATCGTATCCTTAGAAATAAATGACATAATTATTGGTGACAAAAAAGAAAAAAAAATATCGGTGGATATTAATTGTAAAAAAATCCAAGGTCATTAACACATATTCATATCATGACATAATATATAAGTAGAATTTTAACCCAAAGAATGTAAATTAGGTTATGAATGTCCCTTAAAAAATATTATTCAGTCTAAAGGCATCACAAAAACAATCATAAAATGAGTTAATGGGAGAAAAAAAGGTCTCTCATAAAATGGAAATAAAGTTTACAAAAATCATAAAATATATTAACATATCCCAAAATTTTAAAAATAAAATTTAAATAAATATTTTAAAATAAGTCTTTTATTAAAAGAGGTGGGTGAAAGGTTCCATTACTGATTTTGAAACTTATGAATCATACACCCCAAGAAAGAAGGATCAAACAATGAAGATGTAAATACCCACAAAGTAATGTATATTAGATAAAAAATACAATAATTGGAATTAGATACACCACACGAAACAAAATATTAGAAAATATATGATGAATCTCACAAGAATAAAAAGGGAGATAAAAACCCCTTACCTCAAGTCTGACTTGTCTTATATGTTACTTGTTCTTCCATTAAATAGGGTAACACCCTTTTGGAAGAATCAAAAGGATTTCTTGAATTGATTTCATCCCAGGGAAACTATTTTAGGAGGAATATAGGGATGTTGGTAGCGGCTTGGAGAAGAGTTTGGATGAGTTGAGAGGCTTGAGAGGTTTGAATAATGGGTTAGAGGTGGTGGTTCTTTAAAAGTGTGGTGATGTGCTCTTTCGGTTATTTTGAAAGTATTATTTTTCTATAAAATTATTTTCAGCTACAAAAATAACCAAATCAAATTAAATTAAAATATACGTTATATGTCATTTGAAATGAAATCTTCCAATAATAATCAGATATGTTTGGGTTAATTTTTAATCATTATCTTTTTTAAAGAACCCTTGGTTAAAATTTTTGACTTTTACCATGTCCTCTTATATTTTCATAATATATTGTTACAATATTTACTTTTAAATGCCGAGAGTCCCTAATTGGAAGATTTATGCCTTTATTTATGTCATTTTTCTGAATAATACAATTATGGTTTATTTTATCATTTAATAAAATATTAATCGTTTTAAAACTCATTTATTAAAATTTATAAACTATTCATTTAATGACTTTAAAAAATCAATAAAAACATGATTCTCTCAAAAAAAACATCATTAATTCAATGATAAAAATTCATTATTATATATAAATTCTATTATAGAATAAAAAGTTTTAAAATAAATTTCTTTTAATTGTTATAAAATCAATTTTTTGATTATTTTTTAATAAATCAATTACTACATTTCCATTATTTCATAATTAAAATTATTTATTTAATTTCTATAAATTATAAATAAACTATCATCATGTAGGAAGTATTTCTATATTTCAAATTAATATTTATAGTCGAAGATATCCCATATATATCTTCGTATAAAAATTCTTTTACTAAAAAGTATATATTTCTGTTACTTTTGTCTTTACATTAAATTAATTAATACAAAGTGTCATTATCACTCCCAAGTGGCTCTATGGTGTCCCCATACCGACCCAAGGATTCTATTGGACATAAATTTCTCACAAAATAGGGTTATGAAAAGTATAAGGGTAATGTAGTATTATTATGATATCAATTTATACCCTTATTTACTAGATTTACCATTTTACATGATAAATAAAGTATTTACTGAAGTAAATATTCATAATGTCTAAAAATAAAAGTTACCTATTTTGATAATTTGGACCACTTAGTTTCAAATATGAAATCCATTTTTCAAATATCAAAAAACATATGTTCCAGAAATTAATTAAAAATCATTTCTCGTTGACAAAACAAAAAAGCGTGTTTTTAAGAAAAAACGACTATCAAAATATTGACACTTGTTTATGTCCAATTTGAAAGTGAAATTACTTAAAATAACCATAATTATATTATATTGTAAAAAGTTAATCTAATTTTCACTTTAAAACCAATTAAAAATATAATATAACCTTATAAATAAATTATATTTAATGTCCATTTTGAATTAAAATTCTTTATTTTACACTATTCATTAAAAAAATATCATTATGAGATTAATACAAAAATTTCATCAAAAGTAAATTTCGATTTCCCTATTCAATAAAAAAAATATTTTTTAAAATAAAACATATAAAAGTGAAAATGTCTAGAATTAAAAAGGGTTCCCCATCGAAAACGTAGTAAATCAACCTTTTAAAGAATATTAAAATATTTATGCTTATAAATTGATTCATTCCCATTTTAAGACACAATATTTTGTTATATAAATGTAAAAAAGAATTATCAATGATGAAAATTCATGTTTTAGTTAGTTTTTTATTTCCTTCCAATACAATGAATATGCATTAACTTCTATTTATGATAATAATATTATATTATTATTTTTCAGTATAATTCGTCGTTCTGTGGAACATAAGATTGTAAATGAACCCATTTTTGTATATTGGGTACTCTATAAAACTAGCATCTCCTTTATAGTAACAAAAATATTTAATTCACAATAATTAATAAATATGAAAATTTCATATTCTTTATTTACCTGGGATGTTACACCCTTCCCGCTTTTTGGAATTGTGTCCTCACAATTTTAAATTTAGGAATAGAAACATTATTAAATGCCCCACATTAAAAAAGATTCAATAGAACTATCAGATTAAAAGAAATAAAGAGATGTAAAAAAGGTAACTCGAGATAACACATACTAGTATTCCATGAATAAATGGATTTTGGAGGAGACACTATGTTTCAGGTTCTTATAGGGAGTGATAGAAAACATGATTATAATAATTTTAACCACCAGAAAACCAAAAACTTGTGATAGGTTAAACGACATTTGATTCCCCTATATAAAAAGTAAACAGGCAATGTTTTTTTGGTATTAGGTTCCCTTTCATAAAGTGGGAGCATTTATTTATGATATTGACTATAGACAAAAAGAACTATACTTACCTTTCCAGTAGAGTATCATCCTTCAATAAGTTTCTACTAAAAACTCATATTTTATCCAAATGATGAGTAATCAAGATAACTTGGTCACACCTAAAGCGATAGAATCAGATTTTAGAGAATCAAAAAATCAACAAAAGATGAACTATATATTTCTCCTCTCCTTATAAATTAATCAAAACCAAAAATTTTAGTATAATATTAGATAATCCTTGAAAATGATAATCCTTCATAGAAAGAAATACCATTCTTTATCCCTAAAATTTAACAAACAGTTCCCAAATGTTCAACAAAGACTACTCAATAAATAATATTCTTTTAAATCCTTCTAATATAATCCCTACAATGATTGAAACCCAAAACATAGATGGATTTGATCACATAGTCTTCAACAATAATCTTAACATTTTATTCCAAATAACATTGGTTACACTAAAAGAATCAAAGTAAAAAGTAATAATCCTAATAACATATTCTCTATGATAGGTTAATCATTTCCATAAATAACCCAAATCCCCATAAGTCCATAAAAAAAATTGATTCATCCCAAATAAAATATCAACCATTACTCTACAAATTAAATATCATGTTTTTCCCCTCATCATATAGTGTTTCCCCCAAAAGAGTGAATGTCTTCCTAAATATCCTTTATCAGTTAATCACCAAATCATTTTCCAATAAAAAGGAAAACAATGTGACAAAACTGAAGTCCCCAAAATTGTCTTATTTTTCTTCCATAAAATCATATAATAAAATAAATAGTCATACTATCAAGGGAATTCACATAGTTTTGTGGTAGGCAAAAAATCCGAATCGCACTTTGGTTGTGGGTTTGATTCCAAAAGATTTCTGCTAATGTAACAAGATGTCACACAGTCTGCATGTTGTAATTTTCCAAAAATTATATAATTTTATAACATTTCCAAAATTGAGATAAATCCCTAAAAAATAACCATAACAAATTTTAACAAAAAATGTTTTCACATACCTCACAATTTCATCTCCAAACGTATTATCATGTAATTGACATAAATTTGAGGATCGTATTATCCCAAATAGTTTTTTAAAACTATATCCAAAAAAGAAAAGATATTTCTTCCTTGAATAACAATTTCACATATCAAACTTCAGTTTTACCCATACTAGAAGTAGGAATCCTATGTAATCTTATCATTAATACACTTAAACATATCATCATCCATAGATCAAACACAACTCTTCAATTACTAAAATGTAGACATCATAAACATCAATCATTCTTCCTGATATTATATCCTTGTTTTTTATCTTATTTTGTTTATATTTCCTTCATAAAAAAAATCATGCATAGTTCCATAAGATATCAGTATGCCAAAACATGAGCTAAGAAAAAATCAATACCTTTCATAGTTCAATGTCAGTTTCATCATATTAAATTAAAAGGTAATTAGGAATTGGTGAAAATAAATTTCTATGATAATACTGATCTCATTCTAGAAGTTTCTTATTAGGACATCTATAAGTGTAAGGACCATGAAAACCACATTTAAAACATTCAATTGATCCTTCAGAAAGAAATTATTTCCCTTTCCTGGAGTCAACTAGACGCTTCCTTTTTTCCATGGATTGTTCCTGGTTTATGACTTTTATAACCACATATATAACATCATCTCAACCATTTGAATCATTTTAATTGGTTTTTATTTCCAAATCCTTGACACATAGGTTTTTGAATATACTTACCTTTGTGGTTATTAATTGAACTCCCATTGGGATTCATTTATCCCATATAAAATACCTTATAAAAAATCACCATGGTTCAGGTGGTCAATCCTGACTTCATATTTTTGGTTGAGAATAACCAAAAGAGTTTTCATTATAGATATCATTTCATTCAGTTTATTATTTAGAAAACCCTTACAGTTTTCTTCACATACATTGTTACGTTGGTACCTTATAGATCCATCCATTTACTGAAATGAATAATGTTAGAGTTTGTATATGAGTAAAATCATCCTAAAATATCTTATATGGTGGTAAAAAACTAAGATATATGTATTCATGTTATCATAAAACATTCGATGTATCTAAAATAAATATGCATCTTTATAATATGCTAACCATTACGGATATAACACTTGAGATTAAATAAAACCCTATCTTCTGAATTCATATAAACCACCCTATAATCCCAATTATAAATCCATTTCCCTAAACATTACATAATTTTTAATTATGTTAATAATTCACATCGATGGTCATTTCACGTTTAATGATTTCGAGAATTATGACAGAACATATACATAACAACTGGAATATTACATGTAGACACTTCTACACATTATCTATTTTTTCATAAAATAAAAACCCCTGAAAAAGGATTCATGTCTAGTTCCATGTTATAGACAACCTGACTTTTCTATAATCCCATCATTGACACAATTCATCATTAATTCTTGTAGAAAACATTAAAAAAACCTCGTATGAGCATAAAATTATTAGTAAGGATTAAAAGACTAGAAATGAAAACATTAGTCCATCAATACATACAATCCAATGAAATCATAATTTTCATTCAATAACATACCACAAAGGATCATAATATTTCTGAATAACATGTGGAAATCATAAATCATAAATGTAACTTGTTGCATACTTAACATACTTCATTTATTGCATTTAGATATATATTGGGAGTTATGTTTGGAATACCCACCATAGTATATTCTTTAAATATCATAGGAGAAACATTAATGTTTACCTCAGTCACATTACCTAATGAAATGGAGAGCTATCTTAGGCTCTGCCGCACTAGGGTTATCACGAAACCACCCATATACGTAAACAATCACATTAACATTAACTTCTTCATAACAAATAAAAATCCATAAATTAAAGATAACATTTCCATATTGCAATAAAAATCTACCATTTCAAGATATTTTACAAAATCAATGCTTTATCAACACATTTACAAAACCATTTAAAACATTTAATAATTAGATTTTTGAATAAAGGTGTCCCATACCATATTGAAACATTGGAATGAAATATTAAATTAAAAAATTCATATCCATATAAATAAATCCTTAAATCCATTTTTAAAAAATGGTCATTAATGAGAATTAAATAGAAGATTAAATCTTTAAAACATTTAAAAAGGCAATTTAGTTTAAGAGTTACTTACCAAATGAGAGATGCTTGAATAAAAATAATTGAGGAATAACCATTATCAGATATTATAATATCATAAGAATAATTAGATTTATGATATAAAATTTAAAAGGAAATTATATACACCATATAAAAGTGAATTGAAGTATAACAAAAAATAAGTATCAATGGAATGTAAATTGAGACAAAGTTCATTGCGAAGAACATATCATTAGATTAAGGACAAATCAATGACATAACTATGTGTGAAAAATAAGAATACACCAAATATAAGTGGATATTAAGTTTTAGACGTTGAGAGGTAATTCACACATATTCATATCATGACAAAATCAATATGTAAATGTTTAACCCAAAGAATGGAATTTGGTTTATACAGTTCCCTTACAAAATATTTGGCAACTTAATAGGATCTCTTAAAAATTCATAAAATGAGTTGGTGAGAGGAAAAAATGTTCGATCATCACATAGTTATAAAATTCTCTCTAATAATGATATAAAATAAAATATAACTCAATTTGAACATTCAAATTTTAATACATAACATAAAATATTTCTTCTACTAAAAGAGGTGGGTGAAAGGTTCCATTACCGATTTGGTAACATATGAAACACACATGTTATGAAATAAGGATCATAAAATAATGATTTAAGAACAGACAATGTAGAGTTTACTATGAAAATTAAACAATAATTAAAATTACATACAACAAAAAACGAAAATACTGGAAAATATAACATTAATCTCATGGGAATAAAAATTCAGATGAAAACCCCTTACCTCATGTCGGACTTGTCTTATATGTTCCTTTTTCGTACTTAAAATTTCATGACTCCATTTGGTTTAAAACATAAAGATTAATTTAATTTACTTATTTCTAGTTAATGGATTTTTAGAAGGAAGAGAGGGATGTTATGTGTTCCTTGGAGAAATGTTTTGACGAGGCAATAGGCTTGAGAGGTGTGAGTAATGGGTTAGAGGTGGTGGCCTTTTATTAGTGGGAGGATGAGCTCTTTAGAAATGATTGAAAGTATTATTTTATTATAAAATGATATTCAGTTTTCAACATCTCCAAAAAAATATTTAATTAGAAGATATGGTATATATATGTTGTAATAAAATCATCCCATTAAGATTGGACAATATTTGGATAGTTTTTAATCGTTATCTAATTTATTTAATCCTTTATAAACATATTTTACATTAACCATGTCCTCTTATATATTCATATAATATGGTTAATATATATACTATAAAATTCCAAGAGTACCAAATTTGATCATTTATTACCTTATTTAAGACATTTGGCCGAATCCATGATTTTTATGATTATTTTATCATTTATTAAAATATTAATTTTTTTAAAATCGAATTTATGACAATTTATAAACTATTCATATCATGACTTTAAAAAATTCTATAAAAACATTTTTATTTTGACAAAAATTCATTAATCCAAAGATAAATAGTCTTTATTATCTCTAATATTAGTTGATGGCATAAAAAAATTCAAAATAAATTTATTTAAAAATTATAATATCATTTATTTTATTCCATTATTAATGATGAAATTAATTTATCACCATTGATTCATATTTAAATTTATTTATTTAATTTCTAAAAATTAAAAAAAAATCATGATATATGAAATCGTTTTAGCTTTAAAATTAATATTTATAGTTGAAGAGATAACTTATATAACCCCATAAAAAGTTTTTTACTAAAAGATATATATTAATGTTACATTTGTCTTTACTTTAAATTACATAATATAAAGTGTAATTATCACTCCTAAGTGGCTCCATGGTGTCCCAAAATCAACAAAAAGATTCCCTTGATAAATTATATCACCTAAAATAGTGATATGACTAGTGTATGGGTAATTTAGTATTATTATAATATTATGTGTATCTTTATTTACCAGATTTACACTTTTACGATGGAGAATAAAATAATTTCTGAAATAAATATCCATAACGACTAAAAAATAAATGTTATATATTTAATCAATTTTGACCTACAATTTAAAAATATGAAATATATTTTTCCGAATTCAAAAAAATGATTTTGAATAAAGTAATATAAAATTTATTTCTATTGTCAAAACCAAAAATGGTTTTTTAATAAATAATAACTATCAAAAGATTTATAATTTTCATATCCAATTTCAAAGTGAAATTACGTCAAATGACCTAAATTGTATTATAGGGTAGAAGTATAAATTATTTACACTTAAAAATCAATTAAAATGATAATATAACCATATAAATAAAATTTATTAGAAGGAAATTTTGAATTAAAATTCATTATTTTCCACAATTTATTAAAAAAAGAACATTATCCAAGAAATACATAAATTCCATCCAAAGTAAAATTGGATTTCTCTATTCTATAGAAAATTATTATTTTGTGAAATAAAAAATATGAATGTTAAAAATAATAGAAATAAGTAGGGTTCTCCATGAAAAGGTGGTAAATCAACCATTTAAAAAATGTTGAAGTATTTAGGCTTAAAAATGGATTCATTCATATTTTTTCACACAATTATTTTTCGGACAAATTTAATAACATTTAATAACCATATGTAATAATATTGTAGTTAGTTCTATTCATTCAGGGAAATGAAATGACTATGGGTTAAGTACAATTTAAAACAATAATATTATGTTATTACTTTTCAGTACAAATCAACATTCTGTGTAACGTATGATTTCAAATAAACACATTGTTGTTATCAAGTAATCCATAAATAATAGAATCCCTTTTATATTAAAATAAATATTTAATTTAAAAATAATATAAAAATAAGAAATTTACATATTCATTTTTTAACTTGTATGACAATGTCTGAAATCTATGGGAGAGAAGGGTCGTGATGATGAAGCTCTTGCAGACAAGATAATTGATATTTTTCCAAATGAGTGGGAATAAAAAAGAACATCTATTGATGAGAATAAAAAGGTATATAAAATTACTCTTAATGGGAAATTTTGAAATCTTCTACAGTGTGAAACCAGATTAAAGAGGGATGCTGATATAAATAAGAACAAGAATAGAAATGGAAGTGTTACTTTTATTACTACTAAATCCAATACTCTGAAAAGGGTTACATGATCTATTTCTAGAATGTAATTATTATAAATAAGCTGAGTGTATGTGAACATTATGAAAATGAGTTTGGAAATATTTCATGATGGATGAACCAGATAATGGGAATGAATGATTTTAAGTACAAAAATAAAAATAAAGATAGAAAAGACAAGATTGTTTCATTACTAACCTATTAGGAATATAAAAATTATCGACATATCCAACCTAACTATCATATTCTTAAGAGAAAATATTAGAATGAAATAAATTCAGAGAGAAAATGGAAGAATACTGACATGGCTATGGCTAAGAATTTTTTGAATGAAAATGACACCTAGAGTGCCTGTAGTGGTGACTCATCAGATGAATAATCATATTATGAATTTTCTAGTCTAAAAAATATTGGTGTTTTAGACATAGTAACTATTAAAAATCATTGGCTTATTAATAAGGTAAATTTTTTTGAATCCATTACCAATATGGCTTTATAATAAAACATTTCAAATGTAGAATATTATGAATCTTCAAATGAGGATTCTTCCTCATTAGAAGATAGCACCTTACATTCATTTGAAAAAGTTTCCATATTTTCTAAACTTCGTGAAAATTAATATTCTAAAATAAAAATGATGATTGAGGAAAAAAATTCTTTTATTTATATTTTACCTAAAATTATCATATCTTTCTATGGATCTTTAATATAAATATTTTTATTTTTAATGTTTTTCTAAAAACATTAAGGAAGTTAATTCTGAGATG
The DNA here is from genome assembly GCA_963277665.1 of Viscum album. Taxonomy (NCBI): domain Eukaryota; kingdom Viridiplantae; phylum Streptophyta; class Magnoliopsida; order Santalales; family Viscaceae; genus Viscum; species Viscum album. Next base: position 1,838,476,027 of record OY728163.1, on the reverse strand, counting down.
GATAATGATTCTAAGGATCATAAAAATGAAAACTCCAGGAAAAATATTTTACAGACTAACTATAGTCCTAAATATAAAATATTAGATGATAAGAACATGGTTATTTATCTAATGTGGGAAATATTTTCCTTAAGAAAATTCATTTGAATCATTACCTTTGATAATGAAACTATTGAAAAGATGTATTCGCAAATTTGTACTCCATGGAATAATTCTAGATTTGGTTTTTCACATTTGAATCCATTTTTAGTAACAATTATTTTTCCCCCAAAGTGAATAATTTATTACAAAATTTTAATGTTGTAAAAATTTAGAAAAAAAAATTATTCTATAAAGAAAATCCAATATTCATTTTTCCATAAAAATTATTTTTCTAAAAAAATGTGGATTCATAAAAACTCACATTTTGAAATTTTTAGAACCAAGAATTTTTGGATTCTGAAATCATAAATCTTTTATTTTTAGGAAAATAAATAATGCACCAAAAAAGATGCATGGAACATGGATAGTGGATGTTCATGGAATTTGACTATTAATAAAAACCTCTTTCAAAATTTTATCAAGAAAAAAAGATAAAAATTAACATTTATAGAAAATGCTTAGGGAGAAATGTTTGGAATATGTAACATTGTTTTTCAAAAATAAAATTCAAATAAATTATTTCTTAAAGGACTTAATCACTTATAAAAGATATTGTTATTCAATTTATCGAAAAAAAAGATCAAAATGATGATATTTTAACAAAATCATTACCCCCTGATAGATTTGATTAAATTAGTCAAAAGTTAGGAATAATAATTGTAAGGTAATCATCCAATTTATATTTTTCTGAAACTGATCTCCTAACATTATTAAACTCTTTTTCATAGGGGGGAGTACATTTGGTTGTTTAACATAATTTTTTAAAAAAATTTATCATAACAATAATTATTAAAAAAACATTTTTTTTTGTTAACCAAAATTTCTCTCCCCAATTTTATCTTGGTAACCTAATTTTTTCATAACCAAAATTTTTCATATCCAAAATGTTTCATCTGATAAAAAAAATTTCATAAAATTTTTGTTTGTAACCGAATTAGTTTTTCCTTAAACAAAAAATTTTCCTAAGTAATATCTTTTTTCTTAACCGAAATCGATTTCGTAAACGAAATGATTTTTCCTTGAACAATTATTTTTGTAACTAACTTTATTTCATAACAAAAAAGTTTTTGTGAACCATTTTTTTATATAACCAAATTAAATTTCGAAAAAAAAAATTATATTCCTTAACCAATAATTATTTTGACCAAATTTTTTTTCAGTAACGTATATTTTTTTTGTTGGAAATATTTTTTCTCAAATAAAATTTATTTTAACCGTGTTTTTTCATTAAAAAAAATATTTACTTAGAAAAAATATTTCATAAAAAATTTTTCCCTAACAAAAATATTTTGTAACAAATCTATTATTTTTTAACGAATATTTTTTATGTAACAAATTTTTTTTCCTTAAAAATCAATTTTCAGGGAAATTTTTTTTTCCTTAATAAAATCTTTCGTTACCATACGTTTTTTCTTTAATCAATTTTTTTATATTGAAATTTTTCTTAATCAAATTTTTCTTGACCAAATTTATTTTAAACTATTAAATTTTTCATAATATAATTAAATTCATACTCATATTTTTTGTAATCAAAATTTTTTTAAACAAATTTTTATCAGAAGCCATGATTCTTGAATCAAAAATTTTTCATTCATTAATAAAATTATACAAATTCTAATGTTCATAAATAAGGATATTATTTCATTATGGAATATTTTCCAAGAAATATGGAACTGATTTGTCGTTAAATAAATGTTTGTTATTGAATTTTGGTAGTTTTGGTATTTAAAAATATTTTTACCAGATTCACTTTCCTTAAATAAATATTTCACTTAAAACCAGAAATGATCGGAATCATCAAAACCCTTATATTCTATTCATCATAATTGTCAGATCAGTTTATTCTGTTTTCAACCATTATACCTTTTTCGTAATTTAAACAATCTATAATTGAAAATGTGTGGTTGTTGATACACATGAAAAACGTGTGGTTGATAATGTTAAGTATGATATTGGTGGGTTATCCCACAGAAAATCTAAATGGAAAGAAGAAGAATATTTTCCTCCATGGGAATTGGATTTTCATTACTCTTCTATTGCTCAAGAATGTGTTGTACAATCAACATAGAAGTTAGTAAACACGATTCCATTGTATTCAAGTATTGATTCATGTTGTCAGTTTCAAAAACATTATTTTAATCAAAAGTTATATTCTGTAAGCATGCCCAGGGAAAAGTACATAAATATTTATACAGATTTAAAATCCTTTTATACCAGTTATGCTGCTCACAAGATATCATTTAAAAAAATTAAAATGTGGTCTAGAAGAATAATTGAAGACTTCAATATTTTTTATGACTTATATGATACAATGAAATATTATTTTGATATGATAGATGATAAGATAAAAATTCATACAATAAGTTATTCTATGAAGATGAACCTTAAGAATATAACCTGGAAGGAGGAGGAAAAATATCCGAATGATCATAATATAAAGAAAGAAAGGGAACTCAGGATAGAGTTTGATGAAATGAGGAATCAGCCATAATATGTAGTAAAGACTCGAGAAGAAAACTGTAAATATAAAAATGAAAAACTCAAGGCTCTGGAAATGAAAAATATGGATCAAGAACAGTTTCTAATATAGTTTATGGAAGATCATAATGATCTAAAAATGTTTAAGGCTACATTGATGAAGATCATACTGATGGGAAAGAAGGATGTAAATTTATTTTCTCTCAATCCCGATCTTTTGTAGATGTTTTTCTCATCAATAAATTTTTATAATCAAAATGAAAATTTTGTTACCATTAGTTGTTTTTTTATTGTTCTAACCTTGCATGTAATATTTTTTTTCCAATTAATTATTTAATTTTGAAAATTAAAATGCTAGATAAAATAATGATCAAAACAATACTATGTATAAAAATATAATTTCATTTGTAATGGGGATTTCAAGAATGAGGGATTATACATAAAGAAGACATTCTTATACAAGAAAAAATAACTTCTCCAAGGAAGTCAAAAATATAATAAATAGGGATTTCAAAACCTATGTTAGAGTTAGTTGTATTCAACATGGTTCATAAATGGAGAATAGTTTTTCATTTAAGATACCATAAAGCAAATTATTTTAATTTATATTATTTTTCAAAATGTTATTTGTGCTTTCCAAAAACGGGGATATTGTTTAGTTAATATGTTTTCCTTATAAAATATACATTTTTCTATGTTTTTTTAATTACAAACACATTACATGAAAGAAAACGTATTTTATCTTAGGAAAATTTTTATCCTTACATTAAGGATAATTTAGTTTCTCTATTAAAAATTTGTACCCTTACCATAAGGGAAGTTTTATTTATCTATGGGAAATTTTTAACTTTACCATTAGAAAATTTTCCATTATATAAGGAAAATATTTATCCCTACCATATAAAAAATTTTCATTTCACTATAGAAAATTTTTATCCTTACATTAAAGAAAATTTTCTTTCTCAATGGAAAATTTAAATTCATACGTTACGGAAAATGTAATTTCTCGACGTGAAATTTTTAACCATAAGTCCATGAATATTTTCATTCTTTATGGAAAATATTTTTCCTTTCCCTTGTTTTCAGTGTCCTTCCAAACCCAAGTTTATTTTATTACTAATTCAAAAATGAAGATCTTTATCTATAACATCGTAATCTTATACTTCCTTAGAATCCGAATTCACTAAAATTCAGACTCTAAATTCCTTATAATTATGACATCAAATTCCAAAGAATTCCCACTCTAAATTATTTAACAAAATATAATCTAAATATTCAGGTGTCTAGAATCTGATTATCTATATGTTTAAGATAAGAAATATATTTTTCATGTAGATTCATGATATTCAAATTTTGTTGATCTATTACATTTTTTTAAACATATTTTTGTATATATGAAATGATGTCATAAAATTTGTTTCTAACTAACCATTGATTGAGAGACACGTGTACAGGTCCCTCCAAAATTCAATGAAAAATATGACCATTGGTTAAGGGATCTGACTGTTGGAGTGTTACTTATAAATAAGAGCTCCTTTGAAAGAGCTGGAAAACTCGTTGATCAATCTAGAGATTACATGATGTGAACTGATTTCTATAGAGAGACTCTTAGGAATTGTGCGTTCTGAACAACATGTTCAACTTGCTTCGTGGGACTCTGAATTTAGATAAGAACAATCGTGGACATCCCCTGGTAGGAAAAGATAGGTGCAGACTACCTTAAATATTGAGGACTTCCAGGGACAAGAAGATAGAGATTCCATCTAATTACAGATCAAGGGATAGTGAGGATAGAAAAATAGATTCTGATATTTCTATCAAGGTCTTAACCCTGTGTTGGTAAGTTAGACATTCATTAATGTATAAATGAATATACCTTTATCCAAGGTTGTTAAATACCCTGCTCATTGGTTAAGAATATTTACTTCTTGTTACTTTTTTCAAGTTTTATTTCTGTTGTATTTTGATAAAGGAGTAAATTATAACCTTCGTATACATTCTTATACTTTGATTTACTCTGTTAAATATGATTCCATACACATTTAAGTAGAATCATTTCCTAAGAAGACTTTTGTATGGTTTCTTTTTTGGGACTATTTTCTAGAACCAAAGATATATAATCATATAGAACAATTTTTTAGGGTTTGTGAATTTACTTTGTTTGTCTTTGTTAAACATTGCTTTCCTTAAGTATAAAAATGATTGTTTTTAAACATACTATTCACCCCACCTCTTGTAATTGAGCTTCTACATATAAAACTTAGATCCCATATAGGATACATGTTTTTGTTATTCTATTTAAAAAATATAATATTAGTATATGAAATATACTAATTTTATTATATTATCATGGTATAACTAGAATTTATGGATCTATAGTAAAAATTTAAATAAAACCCTCAGTTCGAGATGTCACCACTTTTTTTCAGAAAATATATTTTGCTTTGAACCAAAAAGATTTATATGATGAATTTTAACAAAACTTACTCCTCTATAATTTAAGTAGTGAATAAAATAAGTGATATTGGTAGGTGTTGGATGAATGAATAATTTTTTTAATTATGAATAAGTGAAGATATGAGGTTTCCACTTATATGTTTGGTTACTGTTACAATTATAATTTTTGGAAATAAAAATTTGTACACATGTTTTTCACATTAAAAACGATTAAAATGGATCATTCCCAAAATAGAATATATACTGTCCAAATGTGTGTATAAAATTATTTTTTAGAGTGTTTCGGTTCATTTTAATCCCCTATTTTGTTAGTTCCCCCCCCATAAACCCATTATTATATTAAACATGTGAATTATTATTTTTATTATTTTTAATATTTATTATTGTAAGTTATTAAGTTGAATTTATTGGATAATATTAAATTTTATGATTGCAAATAATGAGTCATTTTTTTCAAATTCAGTTGATAGAATTAGAAATATTTAATTTTAAAATAATCTTGCATACATGATGAGAATGCAGGCTTTGAAATAGAAAATGTTTAAATGTCTAAATTATTTTCCTATAAAAAATTATAATGAAATTTATTAAAATGAAATAAATTCAATTAATATATATATATTTGAACTAATTTATTTTTATATACACTGAAAAAAAAATTATGTTTTAAAAATCCTTAATAATAGTGAAATTTCTTATTAGAATCCATTATTTTATTACTATTCGTCGAAAAATTTATCTTCTAAAAAAATATCAACAATTACCCTAATTAAATTTTTACAAGATGACTTAAAAAATATTTTTTCAAATAATGTATCTAAATGATTCAAAAATATATTTTAAATTTAGTTTGCAAAATTCTACAATACTATTTTTTAAGAAAAATATTGATTTTAAACATAATGATGGATTTATTATTTTCTCCTACCTAGAAAATAATTATAATGTTTTTATACATTTTATTGAATTTCAAATATATAAATTTTACAAAACTAATTAAATAAATGTGATATTTAATTTATTGAGGTTAAATTCATTTATTTTCAAAAAATATTTTTTCAGAATTTATTATGATTATTTTGAAATAGTTTTATTTTTCTTTTACAATTAAATGGTGAAAAATAATCCATTCTACTTATAGTTTTTAAAATAAATATTTTCATAATTTATTTAATATTATTCATACCTATAATTCAAATAGCGAGGCGATAACTGTCATATTAAATAGTTATATTTTAATGGTATGTCACATTTTGTTTAAACTAAATGTTGCATGTATCAAAAAATATCAAAATGATTAAATATATTTGAAACAAACATTTCATAAATTCAATGGGGGTTATAAATTAATATATACAAATATATATGGTAATTCATCTAGTGTTATTATTGTGAGAACATTATGGATGAGATCGTTAGATATGGGATATTTTTATATCATCCGTGATTTGAGAGTGAAATGGAAAATAATTGACTTAAGTGGCAATGATATTCGTCAGCAACTACTAATGAGTTATGTAAGATTATGATACACTTAATATCATCTATACTTCAATCCAACTTCTTATATTTAAAATATATTATGTTATGGTTCAATCCTGAAGATATCATTTCTTATTAGTATTCTAGTATACAACATTTACCTATTATTTGAGTGTTTTACTCAGTGTCCAAACATGTGTATGATAATTTATTTTTAGAGATTTATTTTCTCTAGATAGAGATAATTTCTTCCATTATATGACTAATAATTGTTGGAGATGTCTATTTCCTCTGGTAATGCTATGACGGGTGGAGATGTTTATTTTCTACATAATCTTTTGATCAATTCTAGTAAGGTGAATTTATATGTGAGAAATATTTAAAGTAATATGGGTGTTGTTAACTATTCAATTATGAAGAAACATTATTATGTGGTGATAATAATGAATTTTATCCATCATTTAATTGTTTAGGATTGATCATGGTAATATTTTTTGATGATTTCATTTATCTTTTTCTAAATTTAAATTTCTATGAAACATATCGAAAATATGATTTAGAGTCACCACACCTGTAATGGAGAAAACATTGGGTATTATTATACTCACCAATATGTATAAACATAAGAATGTTTCACCTTATATCATTGTATATGAATAGATGGGTCAAATGGAGGATCTTGGATCTTAAATATGGATGGATGATATAGACTAATTGGTCAAGTGGGGATATAATTATGAAGGCCCCATTAACATCATAAATAATTTTTTATAAATATATTGTTTGGAAGAATTGTGGGTACCAAGTTATTGGTGTTTTTATGTCATGGTTTAACAGTATATTAAAATTTAAAAATTTACTAGAATCTTATAGAGCATACCAGAGCCATCTCTTGAGAGTATCTTTTTCTATTACCCAATATACATATTCAGTTAATAATATATTTGGTATATTTTAATATTTGAATCATGGTAAATGATGGGATGTTTTTATTTCAATAAAGTTTATTTAATTATATATAATAACTAAAAAACTAAATATGTTTAACAAATGAAATGTCAATATATTTGGGATGGCCAATTAACATTCTATATTAGACTATTTTTTTATTAAAATTCAATTTGATTGGTCATCCAACAATACATGAACTAGAAAATCCTAATACGAGGATAAATCATTGAATGAATAATAGAAATACTAGACATAGCAAACCACACCTCTTAAAACATTCAATAATAGTGGACATTCATTAATCACATTTGTGACACCATCAACAACTCTAATCCATCATATATCATTCAATAACAAATCTAAACTGTACTCCATAATTTTAATTTCTATCAATGTGAATGAAAGAAATTTTGATCAATCATGTAATGGAATAATTTTATAAAAATTATTCAAATGGTTGACTATCACCAAACCCAACCACATTACTATCACTACCATAATATATTTGAAATAAATGAGAAATTAAGTGGTTGTATTTTGAATCCTTGACATAACGCTCACCAAAGACCTAGTATAAATATGGATACTCATTATCATGAGAAAAAACGTGGTACCATAGGTGAAGAAAAAACCATAATATGAAAGGGGAGAATCATATAAATATATACCTCTATAAAAAAATATAACAATATATTAAAACAAGGCCGATATAAATATGAAATGACTAAAACCTACACTATATCAATGCGTGAACTAAGGGGAAAGGAGTGTGAACCCTGTACAATTGAGAAGAATGTTTCAATAAAAGAAGAACATGAATCATGGGATGCATTATATGATTCTTGGATGAATGGGATTTTTTAGTGTATTGAAATTATATGAACATCTGGAGTATAAAAATTCTTTTAATGCCCTAAAATTATAAATTAAAGAAATTTTATAATACAACATGGATGACCTGAAACACTAAGATTATAAAGGAATAAAAATAAAATAAATTTAATATTTTAAATAAAATCAATATGTGATATATATTTCAATTCCCACATCACTAAGTTATCTTGAGTTACAAGAAATAGTGAATTTCTTTGAAATCTCATGTTTTATGAAAAAAATTGTGTTACAAAATACAATTAACATTATTATTGATAATATTTTTTTTATTCACTATAAAATTATAGTTTATTAATATGACTAAATATATTATTAATATATATGGTTTATTTTATTTTTTATCAATTAAATATAAATTAATTAAAAACTAATTGAATAGGAATTTTTTTTTAAATACTATTATAAGATGCATGATGCAATTTATCAGAATAAATGAAAATAATTAATAATAGATAATTATCGTAATTAAATTTGTAAATAATATATAAAATTTAGTCTTTATAAAAATAAAATTTAGATTATATCAATAAGATAAGAAGAAGTCATTTTTTGTCATAAAAACATAATTTTTATAATTAGTAGAAATGCCACAATTTAAAAGAGAAATAATATTAAAAATAATGTTTTTACTCTATTATAAACATAATTTGAAAAAATTAACACCAATTTTTAGATAATTATTTTAAAATTATTTTATGATGAAATTTAGGTATTTTTCTGTGAAGTTTCATTTTTTGATTGATATTGAAAAACATACTGAATTTTAATTTAAAAATGAATTTTCATATTAATAATTTATAATGATAAGGTATATATTTTTATTTTTAAAAAATTAAATTGGATATATTATAAATCAAATTATCCAATTTAGGTAATTTTAATTGATTTCATAATGAAATTTGATATCAAAACATTTTGAACTTTTGAACATTTTCACCTTAAAATTTGCATTGTTTTCACGTCGACATAATATTTTTTAAATTGAATTATAAGAATTATGTGTTTTGAATTTGGAAAAATGGATTGTATATATGGAATCATAATAATATATAATTTTTAATTTGGTAAAATAGAATTTTTAAGAATAGATATTTCTGATATAGTTAATGTGAATCTATTCGATTAATGTATAAATATCATTACATTGTGGTTTATCTAAAAAAATATGGCATGTAAATGATAAAAACATTTTACAAAACACTCTGGATTTATATAGTTTTACCATATAACATCTTATCTATAATTTAATTTTATTAGATGCACATAAGTTAAGGAATACCTCCAAATAGTGTATACTTTATTGAATTTATAGAAATTTTATTCCCCACCCACTATAAAAGGGAACTTAAACCCAACACTTATTAATACCTATAAAGCCATTATCGAATCCCAAAACTACACAATTCAATAATAAATCCCCCTATACTATATTCTGAGGACTTAACTTTGGAAAAAATTTAACCACAGATGGCATTTGGTGGAATATAATATGAGGTATCTGATGAATATGTGACTTTAATCAACATCCAAAGCTGTTTTATTTCATTCTCCACCCCTAATAATTAATAATACAACATGAGTTTATAAAAAAATGTGAATCTTCAATATATGATGATATTTTTATTGTAAAGATACTACTTTAAAATTCACAAAACTTCATCAAATGAGTTTCTAAATCATCATTCATCTGTACAATGAACTACAACCACATAAACCAATGTCATTTGTTTTTCCATTAACACATTTAATGGTTGTAATTAATGATGGTAGTACTATTTAAATGTTATATTTACGTTATTTATGATTTTTTATTATTTTTTAATTCTTATATTACAAATACCTTCATGATTTACATTTTATGGGTATACGATAACATCGTCTATGTGTCTAGTGGACTACTGCCTCACAAAGCGAGGCGATTCATTCAAAGATCACATAGAATGTATTAAATATAGTTTTTTAAAACTATTTTAAATATATGATATAAAGAAGATAATTTAATTATAATATACATATATATCAATTATTTTTATTTTTTTAAATACCACAAGAAAATGTAAAAAGTATTAATGTGTATATACGACCGACCATCTCAATAAGATGTTATAAAATGATCATATTTGATATTTTAAATATTTATTATTATTCTTTTATAAGTTAATATATTTTTAAAAAACATTGTAAATGTGGTGAAATTACATTCATCCAAAATCCAAAGTAAGGTATGGGATTCATGTCTCACATTTTCTTCCAGGAGGCTTACACCCTTTTCAACACTTATTTATTTTATGTCGCGTATATAGTACCCATATTGTCTTTTATATGATGAATAAGTTTTTATTATTTTCCTTTAATGTTTCATTTGATGTTATTTCTTTTTTAGTCCTTCTAATTCATACGCTACCAAGTGTTATGGGATTTTATCTTAATTTCTATTCATTGGTGCATACTGTATTATTATACACCGTGCTTTGTTTTTATTGTGTATATACCACCCAATGAAATATAAGATTAGTAATAACTAATATTTCATGGTATTATAAGTTTTAATTTAAATTATTTAATCTAAAGGATTTTTAATTAAAATTTACAATGTTGTAAATAATCTCATATCATAATTTCCTTTCATTAGGTTAATATTACCATTCATTGATTATGATATTCTATTAATATGTATATAATGAATTTTGAATATATGTTTTTGTATTTACACTTAATTAATTGACATTTATAGTAGAATCATATGATCTAGTCATTGATTAATAATCATATCAACATTATATTTATTTTAACGATTTCTTCCAAAATTTAATTCTAATCGAGGTTGTTCGTTATAGAATTTACAGTAAAATATATTATATGATCATTTTTTAATAAAAACATAAATTTTCTTATCCACTGGTTATTCATGAAATTTTTTAATTGATATTAAAATTTTATACTTTTGGTACATAAAATTATTTAAAAAATAACTTAATAAAATCCAAATTTGTTTCTATATTCGATTGGAAATCCTTTTCCTTAAAAAAATATTTTTCAAAAATGTTAAAAAAAATGTTATATTTACCGTTCTTGGGACGAATTATAAATTTTTAATTTTTTTTCAAATGAACCATTTTATCACATTATTAACAAGCCACTTTTCTATCATTTTTTCTATGGAATCGAAATGTTCCCTACAATAGTTATGAAATTATCTACTCACATTTATTTGAATATTAATTTCAAATTGTATGAGGAAATTTTTAAAAAAATTTCCCTAAAATTATTAATGAAATGGGATTTTCAAAATGTTTTTTTTAAAATTTGTTGATTTTTTACCAAGAATATATTTGAATAAATTTTTATTTCATCAAGAATAATGACCTTTATTCTTACTGTAGTGTATATAATATTGATTGTTACCATCCTTATTCTTCATCTAGATGTGTAATGATTATTTTTACCAAGAATAATATTGAAATTATCTTCCATGAATAATTTTCATTGTAATTAACTTCCCCTAAATTTATTCAATTTATAATGATTATTAAACATTAAATTTACAAAATATATCCACAATATTTATCATTGGTATGATCACTAACTAAAACATTAACTATTTTTACATATGTAAAAATTTATTCTATTATTTAGGGAAATACGAAAAAAAAATTATTCTTTATAGAATATTATTAATTTATACGGAAATGTTTTTATGAAATAATTTGATTATTTGATATATGAGGAATCATTTATACAGGTATGACATGGGTTAAAAACATATAAATTATGGTCCTCTATAGTGTAGTGGGAATATTTAGTTGGACCCAACATATGGGTTTCTTCATTGTATATTTTGAATCTTCTATGGATATGTCATGTCAATAAAGGTTCTTTGCACCTGGGAAACATTGAATCCAATAATTAAGCATTTCGTTTATTTAAGTTTAGATATTATTATTATCTATGAGATTTTCACGATGTAAAAATATAAAGATGATTTTTATTCATAGAATATTTATTAAATGGTATAGTTTTTTCTTATTTACCATTCCATATTGATTTTTTCCTTATCCATTTTTTTAAATTTCATCTATTATCAGTTATTTTCCATTCATTATTGATTTTTCATTATCTAGTTATTTAAATGGCATGTTTTCTTGGTTATTTAGATTTTATTATTGATTATACTAATCAGTTAGTTATCTCTTTCTCTATACATAATCCATTCCAATATTTTTAGATCACCCTTATATTGTTTCCTTTCCCCTAGATTACATGAAGTTTCCTATTACTGATATGAATGGAAATTCTAGATAATGTAAATTTCTTCTATAAATAGAAAAGATTTATGTTGTATTTTTTTCATTCATTTGTAATAAAATATTCATTTACATATCTATTTTACAAAGAAAAATAAACTATATAATCAATTGTGACATGATTTACTTATATCTAATGCCAGTGTAATAGTAATAGGAACTAAATATAGCCTTTGTGGTTAGGTTCTATAGAGACCCAAAGCATGACACGAATAGACATTAAATTAAATTTCTGGAATATATAATACATAACAAAAATAGACACCGAAGGACCTTAATTGTTTAGTGTCTTTGGAAACATGGAACATAATCTTCTAATCATGGTGAAATATCTTCAACATCTCCGATAAAGATCTTTCCCTTTTTTTTCTTACTTAAAACCTTTCTTTATATCCAGGGGAAAAGATAACATAAAAAGGGTTAGCTCAAATTCCTAGTAAAGGTAAAAATAGAGAACATAAAACAATCCTTAAACATTTGAATGCAAAAACATGAACATTAAATCTAAACATAAAAATCGTGAGCAGGACATAAATCATGGAATTATGTAAGGCATATATCATAATGGAACATCAATCCTGATAAAATTGCCTGCGAAAAAACATGTAATTCATGAAAACCATTAATCACATGATATGATTTCCATTGTAGACAAGGAATTGCTACAAAGAACATCTTAGTGGACAATGTCCATTAATGAACCGAGTTCACTCCTCATTCTAGTCATGTATTACAGAACCAGATTAACTTACCACTCCAACCATGTCTATATCATGTGATATAAATCTTTACCCAATGCATTTGTGGGAGATATAGGTCTCACCCATCTCATAATGAAATCATTCTTACTTTTGCAAAAAAATTAAAATAATTCATTCATCATAACCGAAAGAATAAAATGGCTTTCATAAACATCATCCCATCATCACATAATCCATATAAAACAAATGGATATAATTTCATCATAAGAAAAGTGAAACCAGGTAAATTATAAATACATTATATTTAAAACATACACAAAATAAATAATGTCATCTTAGATGGAAAATATTTTTGATAAAACACTTGGAATGAATTCTAGGGGAAAATAAACCTTCTTCTTCAAAATCATTATCTTTTCACAAAATGCCACACATTTTTAAAAGAAAATGATTTTATTGAAAATAACCATGAAATATTGTAGAAGAATCTCCATTTAAATATGTCTTTATTAAAACGTAAATATCCATTCACGTCGTATAAGCTAAAAAACATTCTCCTCGTACTTTTGTCGGAAGAGTCAAAGAATTCATCGTATGGTAAACAAAAAAATTATTCCTTCCATAACACAAAGTAAAAGTCAAATCAGGGTAAAAATGACATTAAACATAAATGGAAGATTATTAAAAACTATAAAAAAACCATTTTATGGGCATGGCTGAAAAAACAACCCCAGTAAATACTTACTTATAAGCAATCTCAGATAAAAAATATATTTTCCAAATTATCCCTTACCTTATGTCCAATTTATTATGTATGTGTCTGAGACACCTGTATTGTGGGTTTAAAAATATTAATAACTTGTAACAGAACCATAATAATATTTATGATATCATTGATGATTCACTTATAACTTTATATTATCTTTTCATTTGTCAATTCCACGTTAAAGCAGCATTTTGGGTAAAATCATTTCATTTATCATCTGTGTTTTGACTTGTAATTATTAATATGATTACATAGATCATGATTACATAATTCCAAAATATAAAACATGATTATATATAAGATATATTCAAAATATACATTTATATAATTGATCGATAAATGAAATAAATGCACCCTTCATAGAGACGGTAGGTCGTACGTATGCATGAACGATGTTTTTTTGGTTCCTTATTGAATGGAATGGAATTAAGTAGATGTCATACATATATATACATAAATATAGTATCATTATTATTTCATATATTTCATGATTACTTATAATATAAAATTTATAATCATTCTTGAATTTTTAACATGGAAAATGAATCTCATCGCGTCGTGGAGACAGTAATCTGTATATACGCACAAGTGATGATATCATTCCCATATTTATTTAATGGAATTGGAGTGGGTGATATAATATCCTAGAATTAGTATGATGTTATAATAATATTATATAGTTATTAATTACACTATTATACCCATACATGTAAGGTGGTGGTAGAAAAAGTAATTACATTATAGTGTGGAGACGGTATTTCGTACGTACGCACGCGTGATGATTTAATTTTCCAAAGGATGTATAGAAGGTGAAATAGGATAATTTAATATTTATAATAACATATAAGTATATATTTAATACTTATGTTTTTAATTTATAATTAAACAACTAAATTAGAGTAAGTAGAATAAGAACGAAACTTTAAAGAGTCGGTAGAAGAGATTACATATTCCTTGACGCACCTATTTTAAACTTATTATTAAGGCAAAATAGTTGATCTTTTGAGAAGAACAGAACCTCTATGATAAAACTAGAGAGGCTAAAAAGTGGAATTGTCAGGGGTTTTCAGAGCTTAAAGGCTTAAAAGGTTGTCAATAGAAGAGGGAAGGGGTTCCCTTTTATAAGGGAGCAGAGGGGAACCTTTGGAAAAACATAAAATATTATTTTATAATAAAGTCATATTAGGATTATCATATATCCAAATTGATTTATTTATAAGATAAAGTGGGTATAGATCTAAATCCTTTCATCCAATAGGTTTTAGAGTATTTCAGGTTACTATTTTAACCATATCATTTAGATTTAACTCTAAGTTAAATAATTTAACTTTTACCGTGTCTTTTTGCTTTCTTAAACTATATGGTTAATGAACATACTATAACAAGCCAAACTAACCCCAAGTGGTTAATTATTAATATATGTAACTTTATATAAGTCATTTTTCTAAACCTTATATTTTTATGAATTGAATAACAATTATTAATATAATATATGTTTTAAAAACTATTTTATGTCAATTTTGACACTATTTTGTACACGATATTATTGAAAATACAAACAACAAGATTAGTTCGAAAAAAGTTAATTAAATTAATACTAACATATTATATTAACCTATAAAATTAGTGGAATTAATAAAAAAGTCTGAAAATAAATTTATTTTTGTATTTATAACATCAATTATGTTAATAGTTCAATAATAAGGTAATTACTGCATCGTCATTGTGTCATAAATAAAATAAATTAAATAATGTCTAAAAATTATAAATAAATTATAATTATATATTAAATCTTTTTATCTTTCAAATGAATATCTATAGTCAAATTTATCTTATTTATAACCCAATATTTAATTTTTTTTGTTATTAAACATTGATTTTAACTATTTTAACTCTTCTTCAAATAAAATAATAATAATAAACCTAATCTAATCCAAGTGGACATAAAGGGTAATATTTTATTCCTAAGGGTGTTTTTGGTTGAATTAAACTTATCCAATAGAATTAGTACATGTCTTAAAATAATAATATTATTATTTTAACCCTTAATTTGCGTATTTACTTTTAACCGTGGTAAATAAATGAAAAAAGTAACTATTCACAAAAAAATTATTTTTATATTATTGAACTGCATTTTTCTCTTTGATATTAACCATGCATCTCGGATTTTTTAAATTCCACTCATAGAAGCGGTAAAATTATGTGTTATGAAAAATTTCAAATTCTCCTTGGTGGTGGGTAAAAGACGATGAAAAGATCAATAAAATTTTTATATATCTAAAATGACTCAAATGAATTATATTGAACATATAATGGTATTATGTATCAATTTTGACATAAAATAAATTTAAATAATATAAATAATTATTTAAATAAAACGTCGGGTTTTAAATAGTAACCAAGTGTTTTCACTATTCATCAAGAATTGAATGTTTTCAGAAAAACGAAAAAATCACCGGAGGATAATTTCGATATTATGAATACAAAAATTAAGTCCATTTCAAATTATAAAATTTAAAAAATTTCCAAAAGTCTGTTTTTCTATTCATAACAGCTAGTTTACATCACATAGCGTTGTTTATTGAAACTCGGTATTGCGTACAACACATGCTATCCTGGAAGGTCCCGATTGCATGTAAGGCAAGCCAAGTTAGGGATGCGTGTAGTGAAAGATCACATTGGTTTAGCATAAAACACAAGACATAAATGGTATTAAAAATAATATTTATCAAAACATCTCATGGTGTTACATTTTACTCCCTTAAAATTAATTTTTCCCTAGAAATTCATCGGGGTTATAAATGGTTTACTACTCAAATGTTTCATTAATAGAATCCCACATCATAAAAATGAATACAAAAACTTATCTTTAAAAAATAATGTATGAAATGTAACGGTTCCCCAAATTAACTAATCTCTAGGTTTCCGCATAGGAGAACATACATGAAAATATGGATATGGTAGATAAATCTAACCATCATGTTCTGATGGAGAGTGGTAGAGAACATGGCTATGAGAAAGCCAACAATCACAAAGCCATAAATTTGTGATGATCTACGGTACGATCTGATTAATCGGATATAAGTACACTAGGAAAACATTTTTCCGTTTCAGGAACATTTCCCTAAAGTTGAAGAATTTCAATTAGATGATAGGCTTACTTTATTTCGGTATAATCTCGCCATTTTATGTGCCTTGAAAAATTTACACCTCATATCTTAAAGAAATTAAGTTTACTTTTTCATTAGTGAGGTGTTAGAAAATCATGTGATAGAATGATTGGTCATTCCATATATCTCAAACAATATGTTAGAAAAAGTTATCAAATTTATATAAGTCTATCTATGGTGAGGTTAATTATATATGATTCCAAAAATGGACTTATGCTTCATCTATAATACTACATAATAAAACCAGTTTCTACTAACAAGGTAATTCCTGTAGGCCAATGGTAGATGATAAAGGCCTGTCACACTTCAGTTGTGGGTTTGACTCCCATAGCCTAGTTCCACGCGATGACTTTTCACTCGTCCTTTGGGTTTTCCTTTTTCTAAAACTAAATTATTATAACATTCAATCAATAATATTGAAAAAGTTATAGCCTTAAACAATACTAACTTATGTCCAACATAATCCATTCCAATCTTTATGATTATCCAAAATACTTCTGTGAATACCATCATTTACAGCCCATATATCGTACGATGTATCTTACTGGTCAAATTACAAACATGTGAATACCTTAATCATATATTTTCATAAAACATGAATACCCATTGAAACTTAGTGAAAACATGAATTTTGTCAAAAGTTAACTCATTCCACATAACAAAATCCATAAAAAATCTATATACTCAAACCATAATATCACATAGTTTTTATAGCAGTCATGAGCACATGAATACTATTAAACGTTTCATTTTCTCCTTATCATATCATCTACTTTCCAAAGTATTGTAATTACTTTTCATGGTTACCATTACCATATAATTATTGAAATCCATAACAAACCAATTAATAGATATTACAATATTCCACAGTACTATAAATTAGATTCCACAACATTATTTTTGAATCCCATTACATAAACACAAAATCATTCCACTACATTGTTGTCGTAATCAACATCACCACTAGTGATCACATGTGAAATCCTATTGTCCTTTGCCTTAAGAGGTTTCTCACGTCGATCATCATTAACCCTTGGATTAGGGAATTGGTTAGCATAATGCCCCATTTCCTTGCACTTGAAGCATTTAAGTGTTGGTGGAACATTCTATGTAGTATTTTCTCTTTTCACGTCATTAGAAACCGTTTTCCCATTATTTCGGCACTCAGCTGATTGACGACCTTATTTTCGGCACGTGAAACATTTTCTAGTACCATTCAGAAAATCTCAACTATTCTTATTTCCACACATTGAGCATAAAGAAACATTTACCTTCTTTTCACCATTGTACAGAGGTTTTTCCTTGAACTCCATCTTTCGTTTGTGGTCAAAACCATGAGATGGATATGTTACACCAACTTCCAGTTCTACCTTGATAACACAAAACACAATTTATTCATAGATACTAAAGTATCTTAAAGATAATTCCCTTCGAAGACTTGGATTTAAGACACTGACAAATTGATCAACATTACTTTCAGGTTGGATGATATAACCATATGCATACCTTGTTGTCTTATTAAATTTGCTTCATATATACCAATAGATTCATCATACTTCTGCTTAATATCAAGGAACTCCTTTTCCATATTTTTTCGAAGAATACGAGGGATGTACTTACTGAAAAAACAACTTCTTAAACTTGTCCCATTCCATGGATTCAATTTCAACTTTTGGACTTGTATTCTTAATTAGAGTCCACCACTGGCCTGCTTCATCTTGTAAAGGGTAAACAGTTTGAATGACTTTATCATGTTCTGAATAGCGAAGTATGGAAAATATCTTTTCAATGGTATTAATACATTGTTCAACAACAAGTGGATTAGAAGACCAATTTAATGAAGATGTATGTTTCCTCATGAAGGAATCAGTAGAATATTGTTCCCTTCTCTGATCATTTGGAAATCCAGAATGATTAATAGCTTGTGTAAGTATAGAAATAATATATTTCACTCCATCTCCCGTCACATTTGGTTTTTTAGGTGGAAAATCATTACATTCTCCATTACATTGATCGACACGGTTCCTTCGGGTTCCAACCATCGTCCAAAACCCAAAAAGAATAGTTTGAGAGGCAGAAATCGTTATAGGGAAAAAACATAATAAAGGGGGAGTACCTTCAATATATAACTTCTTAGAGTTAATTTTATGATTGTTACCGTAATTATAGGACTATAGCCTATACTTATATTTAACCATACGACATCCCTAAACATACCTCAGAAATATCTCTAGGGATCTCACTAATGTTTTCGCATCCTAGTTTCCAAAGGTTAACTAAAACATTACTCTAACACCAACGGTAGATACCCAAAGAATTACGTACATAGGCATTAAACTAATTTTTTGAAATATCTAATACATACCAAAAATAGACACCAAAAGACTGTAATAGTTTTGTGTCATTGGAATCATAGAACATGATCTTCTAATCATGGTGAAAGATCTTCAACATCTCCCACAAAGATCATCCCCTTTTGTTTTCATAACTAAAAACATTCTTTACATTATTACATAACATTGGCATGATCACAAAAGATCATGTCTTGAAAAACCAGTTAGGTTAGTAGCCTTGGGAACACTAGATACATTCTTAATGTTTACATTACATCATAACGTGAAAAAAACGACAACAACATCTTGTCTTCATATCCCCTCATACAATCCCAGCTAGTCATTCATAAATTACTTCTTCACATCCTGGGAAAAATAAAACATTGAAAGGGGTGAGCTCCAATTCTCAGTAAGGGTAAACATAGTTAACATAAAAGAATCCATAAACTTTTGAATGAAAAAACATGATCATAAAATATAAACATCAAAATCATGAGCAAAGACATAAATATTGGAAGTACGTAAGGCATACATCATAATGGAACTTCAATAATAATAAAATATCCTGGGAAGAAAACATGTAATTATGGAAAACCATTATTCATTTGATATGATTTCCATAGTAGCCAAGACATTGCTGCCAAGACCATATTAGTGGACAAAGTCCATTACTGAACCGAGTTCACTCCTTGTTCCAGTTGTGTATTACTGAACCAGATTAACTTTCCATTCCAACCATGTATATCTCATGAGATTTAAATATTTTAAAAATTCATTTGAGGGAGATATAGGTCCCACCCATCTCATAATGAAATCATTTTTTATTGTGCCACAAAATAAACATAAATCATTCATCATAACCCAATGATTAACATGGGTTTCACAAACAACACCACATCATAACATAATCCATTTAAAACAAATCGATACCATTTCATCATAAGAAAATAGAAACCATGTAAATAATACATACATTATAATTGATACATAAACATTTGAAATAATGTCATCTTAGATGGAAAATAGTTTTGATAAAACACTTGAAATGAATTCTTGAGGAAAATATCCTTTCCTCTTCAGAATCATTTTCTTTTCAGAAAATGCCACAAAATTTTAAATGAAATTGATTTTTTTGAAGATAAAAAAGAAATTTTCTACGGTAATATTCCTTGAAATACGTATTTATGAAATTGTAAAAATCCATTCACGCCGTATAAGTTAAAAAAACATTCTCCTCGTACTTTTGACGGAAAAGATAGAGAGTTTCTCGAAGGTAAACAAAAGAATGATTCCTCCCATAACAAAAAGTAAAATTCAATGTGGGGTAAACATGAAATTAAACATAAATGGAATAATATAAAACACTTTATAAAAAAACATTTTATTCACATGTATGAAAAATATAACCCCATTAAATAATTACGTATAAGTAATCTCAGAAAAAAATGAGATTTGAAAAACTATCCCTTAACTTATGTCCAATTTCGTTCACATGTGTTTGAGACTTATGTATAGTGGGTTTAAACATATTATTAACTTGTAACAGAACAATAATAATATTTATGATATCATATAATATTCACTTATGACTTTATATTATCGGTTCGTTTTTTAATTCCATGTTAAAGCTGCATTTTGGGTAAAATCGTTTCATTTATCATTCGTGTTTTGACTTGTAATTATTAAAATGATTACATAGATCATTATTACATAATTCCAGAATATGATACATGATTTATATATGATATATATTCAGAATATAAATATATATAATAGATCGATAAATGGAACGAAATACACCATTCATGGAGACCCTAAGCAGTATGTACACATGAACGATGTTTTTCTTTTCCTTTTTGAATTGAATGTAATTAAGTTGATGACATACATATATATATACATAAATCTAATAGAATTATTATGTCATATATTTCATGATTAATTATTATATATACTTTATAATCATTCTTGAATTGTAAACATGGAAATTGAATCTCATCGTGTCATGGAGACTGTAATCCGTACGTACGCACGAGCGATGATAACGTTTCCATATTTATTGAATGGAATTTTAGTGGATGATATAATTTCATTGAATCAGTATGATGTTATAATAATAGTATATATTTATTCTTTACACCATTATACCCATACATGTAAGGTGGTGGTAGAAAAACTGATTACACCACGGCGTGGAGACTGTATTCCATACGTACGCACACGTGATGATTTCGTTTCCCGTAGGATGGATATAAGTTGAAATAAGTTTGATTCATATTTATAAAAAAATATCAGTAAATAAGTAATACTGATGTTATTAATTTATAAAGAAACATCTAATGAAGAAGGATGAAACATGAAAGAGTCAGTATAATAGACTACCTCTTCCCTGACGTACCTCCTTTAAACTTCTTCTTAGGGCAATAGAGTTGGTCTTTTGAGAAGACCAGAACATCTATGAAATAAATATAGAGGTTGAGAAGAATAATTTGTAGGGTTTTGACGAGATTCATTTCTCAAAAGGGTGTAAAGAGTATAGGTATGGGGTGCCCTTTTTATAATGGAGGAGAGGGGCACCTTTGGAAAAACATAAAATATTATTTTATAATTAAGTCATATTCGGATTATAATAGCTTCAAATTGATTTATTTAAAATATAAAGTGGTTATGGGTCGAAATAATCTCAACCAATAGGTTTTACACATGTTTAGGTTACTATATTAACCATATCATTTAGATTTAACTCTAAGTTAAATAATTTAACTTTTACCTTGTATATTTGTTTTCTAACACTATATGGTTAATAAACATACTATAAAAAGTCAAAATAACCCCAAGTGGTTCATTATTAATATTTATAACCTTATATATGTAATTAGACTAAACCATTTATTTTTAAGAATAGAATAACAATTAATAATATAACATTTGTTTTAAAACCAATTTTATGTCAATTTAGACACTATTTGGAAGTTGATTTTTGTGAAAATCATAACTGCATGATTAGATCGATAAAAGTTAATTAAATCAATAATAAAATGTCATATTAACCTATAACAATACTGTAATCTATAAAAATTATCAAATTACATTTATTTGTGTATTTATAACATCAATTATGTTAATATTTCATTAAAAAGGTAATTACTACATCATCATTGTGTCATGAATAAATTATATTATTTAATGTCTAAAAATTATAAATAAAATACCATTATTTAGAAAATATATTTATATTTCTAATTAATATTTATAGTCAAATTTTTATTATATATAACCCTATATTAAAAATTTATTAGTTATTAAACATTGATTTTAATTATTTTAACTCTTCTTTAAATAAATTAATAATAAATGACCTAATATAATCCATGTGGACCAAAAGGGTGATATTTTATTCTTATGGATTTTTTCGGTTGAATTACTCTTTTCCAATAGAATTAGGCCAAGTGTTAGCGTAATAATAATATCATTTTTACCATTATTTCCTATATTTACCTTTATCTATGGTAAAAAAAAGTAAAAAATTACAATTCAACAAAAATTATTTTTATCTTATTGTACCACATTTTCTCCTTGATATTAACCATGTCTCTCATATTTTTAACAATCCACACACAAAAGCGGTAAAATTAAGTTTTATGTAAATTTTCAAATTCTCCTAGGAGGTGGGTAAAAGACGGTGAAAAGTTCAATAAAATTTTTATATATCTAAAATAATTGAAATGAATTACATTGAACATATATAGGTATTATTTATCAATTTTTTCATAAAATGAATTTAAATAATATAACTAATTATTTAAATAAAATTTTGGTTTTTAAATAGTAACCCATTGTTTTCACTATTAATAAAAATTGAATGTTTTCAGAAAAATACCTAAAATTCACCCTAGGTTAAGTTTGATATTTAGAATCCAAAAATGAAGTCCATTTTGAAAGATAAAATTTATAAAATTTCAAAAAGTGGTATTAATATTCAAATCAGCTAGTTTATATAACATATCATTGTTTAGTGAAACTCGATATTACGTAAAACACGTGCTATATTGGAAGGTAGTGATTGCGTGTAATTCAAACCATGTCAAGGATGTGTGTAGTGCAAGATCCTTTTGGTGTAGTGTATAACACAAGACATAAATAATATTAAAATTAATATTTTTGATAGAATCTCAGGGTGTTATAGGTTTGATATGGTTTGTATCATAGAAAAGTTCAGTAGAAAACATAGAAACTAGATTTTTGATAACATTGATTAGGGAATAGAACCTTAAGGTTGTCCTTTATATAATTATAGAACAAAATCCAACTATTTGGTATGGTATAAATTATATAATTCATCCTAGAAACACATCCCTTTCTGGATACTTCAAGTGGATGTGGTTCTTGAACCTTTTACCTAAGGGAAATAAAATTTAAAACAGAATGTTTGGGTTGACTCGAGCATATCTAGGAACACAAATATGGGCCTTACTGCAGTACATGGATTGAAAGTATTGAGGGATATTCTTAGGATAATAAATATTCTCATTAAAAACAATTATTAGGTATTTAAATAGATGATTATAATGGGTGACCAAGGTTTAACCCTAGACAATGGATAAACCTATGTGGAAATAAAAGATATGAAGTATATATGAATTGAGTTTGAATAAATAAATTAATAAAGTGCTTTACCAATAGTATATTTCTTATAAAAATCATGAGTTATTCAAGGATTCTCTTAAAATTGAAAATAAATTTTGTATTTATTAAAATGATATTTAGGGATACCATTATGGTTTAATGAGTTTAAGATTAAAAATAAGATTTATTAATAAAATGAAATTTTAGGTTTTATGAGATATGAGTCTATAAAGACTAAGGACGTTTTATATGAAATTTATTTTAATACAACACCTTAGTTTAGGACATGTTTTATTGGAAATTTTACTTGAGGAATAATCCATTAAAATTTTATCTATATATCTTCGTTAATGATTCATTTTTTTAGTGAAATAATTTGAGGAGTATATATTAATGATGAGAAAATAATATTATATTTATAGATTGATACATTAACCATTTCCAATTTCGAAAATAGTTATAAATATATTGATATACATTTCACTCATTTATGGATTTTACGATATGTTTAACATGGACATTAGTTCTTCAGGAATAAAATATTCATTTATAGGTATTTATTTATTGAGTATACGATGAATATGAAATTGATCCTTGAATAAAAAGAGGATTAATATGTGTTTATATAAATATATCTATTAGTTATTTTTCCTTATATTCTTAGGAAGTAAAACAATTACTCAATAATTGAGAAATGATATCTAAATAAAAGTTATCCAAATACATTTAATTTTGTTAAATTGATGATTTTTTAAATCATAATTTATTTATGGATTTAAGTCCCTAATCGTTAAATTGATCATTCAATTTCTTGGGATTAGTGAAATCATTATATCCATATAATTAGTTACACTTTTCCTCTAAGTCCATATCTTCACTCTCTATTAATGTTATCCTATACAGAAACCTAGTTATATATAATTCCATATGACCATTGTACTTACCATTCTCTATTATGAAATGACTATACTGCAATAAATCTTTTAAGATGGTTAGTTTTCACGAATGAAATTTAAAAATATAAAACTGTTATTTATTGATATCAATTTTAAATTAAAAGGATACAATTTATTTATGTTGGGGAGAACGTAACACCCAAAAATTATAAAATAAATAAATTGTATTTTATATCAATTTTTAAATGAAAAACAAATCCTAGAAATAAATATCTCATCCCAATACATTAAAATATATTGAATATTTTAAATAAATTAAATCTATGATATTGATTCCAATTCATGAAATTTTCATTTAGCTTGTATTTCTTGTAGAAACGACTTTCTTCACAATCATTTATTACACGCAAGACCGTGCCATAAGAAATACTATTAAAATTATAATATAATATTAATTTATTTACTAACAATTACATATATTTTAATAAATTGGATTATCTAAATTACAAAAAAAATTAGATGAATTCACTGGATAAAAATAAATTTTAAATTCATATATAAACCAATTTAATATAAAGGAAAAGTTTATATATAAAATTATTGGTATCCACTAATTTTTTTTTACATTAATAAATTAAATAAATTATTATTAATGAATTATATTAATGAAATTTATTTATTTTAAATTCTATAAGATGTATTGATCTTAATCCAATGATTTTATATGCATCAAAGAAGTAAATAATCCAAATTTATGCTTAAAATCATTATATTTATAAAACAATGTTATGTCACCATTTAATGGCATGCATATTTTAAAAACTATTCATTATAATTTGAAAAATTTTATAAAAAATTAAAATTAATTTTTGATATATTAATTTCAGAATTATATTTCAGTGAATAATTTCTGTTCTTTAAGAAGATTCATATTCTGATGAATGTTGAAAAATGTGGAATTTTAATTGAAAATTGAATTTTTTCCTACATAATTTATAATTTTAAATTATATTTTAATATGGGTTTTAAGTTAAACTAGAAAAATAATACATATATTAATCAAATATAGTACATTGTAATTAATTTCATAGTGAATTTTGATCTAAAAACTTTTAAACTTTCTGAACATGTTCAAGTTATTACCCCACTTTGTGTTCTTTTCTGATGAATAAATTTTAAATTAATGTTTCCCAAATATTATTTTTAATGTTGAAAAAATTATTTCCATATATTGAATCATAATAATTAATAATGTATATTTTTTCAACATAATTTATATCCAATGTTATTAGAGAAATAATTAATTTTAATCATAATGATTAAGGTAAAACCAAGTTTACATAGTTGTTAATATTAAAATAAAATATGTTAAAATGACCAAACTTTCATCTATAATACATTTTATAGACATATTTAGACCATATAACCTATTTTATATAACAATATTTATTATTAGTGTTAGATTGTGTTAGAAAGTCCTTCTAGAAGTGTTTACTTTTTTTTCACTGGAATGCCATTCCTCCTCTACTACAAAAGAGAACTCACTCCCATCATTTATTAAAACATCTATAGTAGTTTTATCAACCCAAAGCATCGCAATTTACTTAAAAAAATCTGTATCATCATCTTATAATCCTTAATTTGCGAATAAATATCATCCAAGGAATTCCTTTCCTATAAATCAATAAGAGTGACAGAAGAAGTGTTAATTTTTATCAATGTTCATATTTGTTTTATTTCAATCGACACCCATTCAATTATTATTATTCTATTACTATGTAATAACCTCATTATATTAAAAATAATGATAAGTTATTATGTTATGGTTATGACCTAAAACTCAACACACTTCCCTCAAATGGGTTATAGAATCTTTATTCGTCTGTTTGGAGAACTACCGCCTTGCGAATTGATGTCATTCATTTGTCCATTACTCCATTAATTGATGTGAATAATAATATAAGTAATTTTTATATATGATATTTATGATATTTTTTATATATTTATTCATATTTATGTATTAAATAACAAAAACCCTTATGCATTCCATTTTGTGGGTATATGATAATGTCATTCATGTGTAGGGTGGACTACTGCCTCAAAAAGTGATGTCATTCGTTCCTGCATTACTTGTAGTATATTATGAATGAGTTTAATAAAAATATATGATATATATGTCATAAATATTATACTTTAATGATAATTTAGATATATTTAACTTATATTTTTTTATTCTAATATGATATGAAAATGGAGACATTGTTCATGTGTACATATAACCTACCGACTCTAGGAATAGTGCAGCGCCCCAAACCATTTGGCCACCTGAAATATTCTGTGGGTCTTGTTCCATCAGAATTAAGAGATCCTGCATGTATTAGAAAGTAACCGACTAATACTGATGTTGTAAAACGGGGACAGCGGGGAGACTATACCCTTTGACGACGGTAATAATAATGGATATATATATATATATAAGAGTAGTGGAAATATAGACCACAATACACTAGACCAATAACCTACACAAGGAGGAAGCCAATGAAATAACAATAAATAGCTGAATAAATGACCAGTAATAGTTGTGACATAAATAAACAACCCAACCCTATCATTTTTCGTTAAGAATGCATTTGAAAAATGTAGTACACATAATAAGAAGAAGGTTATCTATAACAACCCATCTTTTTAATTTCACATTAATACTTAATTTATTTCATTAGACTATACTTAATAAAACTATGATAGTCAAGAATTATAGTTTATTTTTGTATTAGGTATATTACCTAAAAACATACAACAGGTAGTAAAACATCATTATTGAAAACCTCTTAAAAATTATTGAAATACTCCTTCTATCACTAAAATGCATGGGATAACCAGGGGAAAACATAAGAAATGAGCGAGATATAAATCATAGTAAGGGAATAATCATGTAATAAGTGATAAATGTTAGGAAAGAGGCATGTAAATGAGGGATAAAAAGAAAATTAATAATTACGCAAGATATAGCATGATAATCATAACATGGGAAATTTGGAACCACATAAAAACTTAAATCAATGACTTAGGTCAAAGATAAACCCACTAAAAAATTACGGTGGAAAAAGTCTCATAATTGAACTAGGTTCACTATACATCCCAACATGATGTATCCTGATACTAAACATGACCCAATACATACGAGCACTATATGGGGACTCCCGTTATATTCATTTCATTCATATTCTTATGTGTGCCACACACATCAAACAAAATTGATTCATTAATCATCATAATTTATTCCATGATCATGGAATGCTGAAAACATACATGTAATTTCTTAATAAAAATATATGCGCATAATGGTGAACAAACATTATAGGATCTGGGAATTTTATTCACTACACATTTTGTTGGGCATGGAAAATCACAATGATATTTTGATAGAATATTGAGGTCACATAACGATTAATAAAAATGGGATAATAAAATAGAAATGGAAATATCATCACATAAATGTATAATTTTATGTAATATGAACATTTAAAAACATATCCCAACATTTTAAATTTGAAATAGAATGGATTATTTAATAAAGAAACATGAAAAACGAATTGTATCGAGACTCTTTTCTGCATGGTAATAGCAGTACACAAAGGATCACGGGAGGCCTAATGGGATTTAAAGTGGAAAATCATAAATTATACGTTAAATTTATATTAAGGGAGATATGGATGAAAATATCTCAACATGATCAAACTTAAATAAGAATCATAACAAAAAAGATCTTGAATATAATAGAGGAGATAATGTCTTTATAAAAATTCTGCATAGTAATGGCTAAGATAATTTTCAAAATCAACGAGGATAAATAATATAACAAGAAAATATCATAAATTGGATTGTAATAGATTTTCGATAAATAAATTAAATTATAAAAAAATAAAATTAATATTAAAATATCCAAATAATTTTCTTTAATTGATATTAGGATAGAAAAGTGAGGATCTTTTACTTGAGTGTGTGACTCCAAAAGATTGGAAAGGGGTTATTTAGATCTTGGGGTGACTTGAGAGGACTCAATTGTGTAGATATAATAGTAGTAACATTATCCAATGTGTTCTAGTGAATATAAAATGGAGTTTGTGTTGGATTATATAGGAATATAGTATGATTTAATTATTATTCTTCTATTAGATTCTACATAGTTAAATTTTCAAACCACAAACCATAATATGGTTTTATCTGAAGGTTTCTTTCAAACAGTATTGTTTAACATTGTCTTGAAATTTCAATGGAATAAATTAATAAAATAATTTCCTATCATATATGGAGATGACTTATACTCTTAAATATATTATTTTAAAACATTAGAATATATTACATATTATGGGGGACTCATAATGGATTTATGAAATAAAAAAACATAAACATAAAATCAAATTTTTTTAAAGGGGAAAATATATTTTTTCATGGATATGATTTATAGTATATAATACAACACTTTTGAGTCATTATGATGTCATAATCCCTACTGTATATTTATATAGAATTAAATTTTTACCCAAAAATTCGACCGACTCCGAAAATTGTTAAAAATTTACCGTTGGATAATTTCAAATTTCAAAATAAAAAAATAAAATAAATTTTATCCAATTAATTATCTAAATATATGTATTTTTTCAATTAAAATAAAATCTATATTTATTATGTAATGATGTCTTTTTTGACAAAAACAGTTAGTGAGCCCTCATAAAAATATTACATTTGAATTAAAAAAAATTATATGATCATTTATATTTTATAATAATAATTTTAAAATAATATTAAATTATTATATTATTTATTTCAAATTTAAATTAATTCATAAAATTAAATTCTTTAACTTTATTTGAATATAACCAAAAAATATTATTTGGGATTTAATGTATCAAAATAAAAATCATTTATAAAGTAATAATAAAAGGTTGAAAATATATAAATGTACTATAAAAAATAATGCACATAAAATTAATTCTAGGGTCAAAATACATTTATCTTTAATACACCAGCAAACACCCTAATAGTATGGTGCATGATTTCTAGACTCTCACGATGTGATGCGACGAGCATAGTTTGTTTCATGATCTTAATGAGCTGGAACTTACCCTGTAAATAATTTAACTCAAGCATGATTTTTTGGATAACATCTTGGTCTTCATAAAGGGAATATATTTGAAATTCTATATCCCTCAGAATATTGGAAAAATTGGACTCATAGGGTATGATCCTACTATTTGAGATCATCACTTATATTGTATGTGAAAATTAGATTTGTAAAAACCATATATTTATGCTAACCATGTGATCATTGTTCAACGTCTATATTATCAATGTTAATGACACTTAATGGTCATTTTAAATAGAATTTTATATAATAATACAAAAGAAGATCATGTGTTTTATAGAACCATATTTCATGATGAGACATTGAAATAAATCCAAACGAGAAATTTAATTTATTATTGTTTTGGTTATAACAGTTTCCAATGGAAGAACTTAATAAATATATATATATATAACAATATGTTGATTCAAAAATTAAAACTAAGATAAACTCCAGATAAGGCGTAAATCAATGTCCCCTTTCACTTCATCCCAATCTCAACCAAGTAGTAAGATCTTTGTTTGAATATTGATCCTTTACTGAAATTAAAAGCTATGAAATCTACATGCATCCAAAAGAAACCCTTTAGGGTGTGCGAAAGAATATCAGTATAACACCAAGAACATGTTACAATAAAACATATATGCTTGAATAGTTGAATAATAATAATAAATAAAACAACATAAGAAAATCACATATAATTAAACATGCTTGCCTTGTGCTCAACGGCCTAAGGAAATAATCAAATGCTAGGTCTTAAACATGAAATATATAAAGGAGTTGATTATTAACATAAAAACTAAAGATTTGTCTAATGTAAATCAATCCCACTACACCCTCATGTTCCACCACTAATAATATCAGTCGATACCTCATGCCACCTAAAAACCCATGCCTAAATAGAAGCTGATGACCTAAAAGAACACCCAAAATGTCAATACCCTTTCTTAAGGACCTCAAATTATAAGATACCCCATTGTATAAAAGTACAATGTCTGGGGAATTATGATAACTTTATTCCAATTAATTACACCATCAGTTAAACCGATGACATACCAAAGAGAAAAAATGTCTATCCTCCCCCAAATTATCATGGCCCAACGACCTAAAGTACGAAGATTGTCATCCCCCATACAAAAGCCTCAAATTATCAACTGATGGATCCACACCATCCCCATAGATTTCAATGTAATACACCTCCAACCATTATTAAAGACTTATATAATGGTGGCATATATCTATATGAGTGGTCAATACCTCCTCTTCTTCTAAGTCCTATTATATGAAGATGACTTTAAACATTTTATTGACCAATATGGGTGAGAAGAAATTAATAATTAAATCCCTATGCCACATTAAACCTGTACATCATTCCATAGAAACTGTTTTTCTCCATTTTATGTACAAAAAAAATCTAATATCACATGATCCTCACTCATTGCCTGATGATATTGTTACCTAATTCTGATCACCAAGTCTCCAAACTGGTGATCAAAATCAACCAAATTATTCAAGAAAATTTCATATTAACAATCATATCACCTCAAATTAGTTGGAGAATTCCATCTCCATCCTCAGTCCATGACCATTCAGTTCCCATGAAACTCAAAAGAAAATTATTATATAAATAAAATTTAATTTAAATAAGTAAATATAGTCTGGAATACATCAGTCGGGGAATGAAGCCTCTCAATGGGATCATACACCATATAGACTTTTTGAGCATTCCCATTGGCATATCTCATGGATCCAATTAATGAAATCACAGAAACCATTAAATTATGATGGACTCACACGGAATGCCCAACAACACACTCAAACCTACACCCCCTCCCTAACACTTGATAAATCCCCAAGAGATATGAGCACCACCTTCCACATGTTGTTAGATATCCTATCATCTAATATTAGCCCCTAACTTGACCTGATTTGAATGTAATCATAATTTTAGAAGAATTATAGGAAAAATGATAAATTGGTTCACATAGATATATGGATCAATAAGGAAGGCGAAAATTAGAAAATATGAAATGGGTTTTTATTCATTACTAATTCACATATAATGATGTATATGGATAGAAAAATGAATCACATATGAGAATATTGACTCAATACCTAGGGGAGGAATAAAATGTGATCACCTATCTATTGTGAGTATAGTGGAGAAGAAATTTTTTTTGAATAATGAATAAAGGGGTGAAAATATATTATATAATTTTCACACATATTATGGTTCGCACTATTTTCTCACACATCATGCAGAAACATGCACCATTCATGTGACATCCACTAGCTATGATCCAAGCTCCCATAGTTTATGCACATGATTTTCTAAACTTAGCGCAAACCACATATGGGCCCTCTATAAAAAATTTTAGACATGGACACATATCCATGTACCCTATAAAGTA
Organism: Viscum album; assembly: GCA_963277665.1. Taxonomy (NCBI): domain Eukaryota; kingdom Viridiplantae; phylum Streptophyta; class Magnoliopsida; order Santalales; family Viscaceae; genus Viscum; species Viscum album. Next base: position 1,838,443,292 of record OY728163.1, on the reverse strand, counting down.
TGATTTTAAAAATCATGTCCAATAGACCTAGACGGCCACATAGTCATTCTATAGAGGTCACACTATTTTTTCAAACCTTGACACTCAGTATGCGAACTTTGAAAACAAGGTTTTTTTCCTTTTAAGGACTCAAAACCGAACCAAACACAAAAAAAAGTTTCCAAGAAAAAATAATAATTAAAAAATGTTCTTAGATACAATAAATGATTAGAATTATGTTCTAATGATTGGGAAATGAGTTGGTCTACCCACCATTCTCTAATAAAAGAAATCATACAAGGAATTCAACAAACACAAAAAACCCAAGATGTTATAATCTCCATATATTAATATAGATAATCCATGAGATATAAAAAATATATATGGTTCCAAACCTACTCATAATGTTAATGTTAAACATTACTACCCTAGTCTAAAAGGGACCTGTCAACTACCACATGGGATACCAACCTTAGGAGTAACATATCTCAGTCACTTCCTAACCCAATACTCAAATAGGACTGATGGTACATTGACTGTCCCAAGACTCAAAAGTCTATACATGATTCATCTCCAATATTTCACCTCATAATGATATCATATTCCATAAATGAAACCCATCATTCCCCTCATCTCATTATATTCCTACATTAGGACCAGAACATACATGACACCTACGATTTACCACATCGAATTATATGATAAAAATTAGTCATCATACCTCACTCCTCAATCAAGTCATGTATCACAAGGATAAAAATATTTTAAAAAACTACATAGATCATTAATCCAACAATGATAATAGAATATACAAGTTTCATTCATCTCGGACACACACAGAAAATAAAAAAACACACACACACAATGTAATGACCTGCCAATTCTCATTGGCATGAGAGTACAACGAATCATTACAAGGCATTAAGAGACATCCCTAAGACGTGAAATTATATCAATCAATGCCGATGGTTTTGAAATTCAAGTTCGGGGACAAATTACACTTTGAAAAAAATCCAAAAACCATCATAGCATAACCAATATTCACTATATGATGCATGAACAAATAAATGGAAACTAATCAACTTCATTTATGTCAATCCACATCAAGTACACAACAATGGATGACCAAACCAAACATCAATGTACACAGTGGAAGAACAAATCATGACTCCCAAAAGACACCAAAACTCAATGCTCTATAAGCTTCAAACTCCACAACCACCGAACAGCCCCAATCATCCTGAGGTAGTACTAAAAACATGGGAAGCATTATATTTTTCCCGGTCCTAGAAAATTGCATCTGAAAAAGAAAAAAAGTGCCAAAGCATGGGTGAGTATAAAACACAATATGTTTCCCCAATGACTTCTTTACTCATGCCATTAGGATAGAAGAGCTAGAAACACTTATATAAAAACAGTTTATGAAAACATTTTCTAAAAAGAAGTTTATATCTAAGTATAAAAAACATTCACAAAAACACTTATAACCAAAAGAATCAAATGTAAAAGAATCCAATTTTCCAAGGAGTTATTTTTCATGAAAAAAAACGAAACATGCTTTAGAACCATTTTCACATAATCCCCCTTTTGGCATTCACAACCATTTCAAAAAATCCCCTTTTAGGCATACTCAACCATTTCACAAAATACATTTTCTGGCATTCCCAAACATTTCAAAAAATCATGAGCAACCATCCATGAATACTACATTATGACAGTTCCATACACATGAGCGGTTTCTTGACAATCTACCAAGTAGCCACATGGTAAATAATTCCATTGCGCCATAAATCCATTGGCACCGAGCCCAAGGTCATATATCAATAAAGTCCCATATATGTAATTCCCATGTTCCATTAAACCATTGGAACTGATCTCAAGGTCATATATCAACCAATACCCATATATTCAATATGAAGACGCTAAACATTTTCCTAATATTCAAGACAAAATAATCCATTCAACAAATACACTTTTTTATTGAAACCTGTTTCCGTCAAATCCATTTCACTGCCAAACCATTTCAACTCCAAACCATTTAAATAAAACTCCATTTTTATTGAAACACATTTCTATTGAAAACCACTTTTTCCTCAACCATTTAGAAATTCCAAAAAATACAAAATTTGAAATCATCATTTTAAATTAAACCCCCCTTTCCACAACTATTCACCAAGATCACTCAATTTCAAAAAAACCATAAATCATCACAAATGAATATTTTTCCATGAATTTGACAATAAATAAACCATTTTGAATCTATGAAAATAAATTCTATCAAGAAGATATGAGATAGAATCCTCTATCCTCGAATGTCTTGATGAAACATTAACGAAAGACGAAGAACGCACATGAAAGGTGGTCGATTCTCCAATAGAGGCCTTAGATATCTTATCCTAGAAAGATCAGGACTCAACATTGAAATATTTGGAATCCTAAAATATTTATCTACCCACAAAATGTTCGAATCTGAGAATCAATGGAGATCTGAGAAGTAGGTCTAACAAGATCATAGAAATCATGGCAAATCTGTAATGAATGGTGGCATACCTGAAGAATCAGACTCGAAATCTCCAAGGGAAGGATCCAGAATGGCATCAAATTTTTTTGGTAGGGTTCTACATAATTTAAGGGAGTGTTATATCGAATTATTGGAGTTTTTAAGCTGAAAAAAAATAAATAGAGAAAAAATGAGGAAGCTCTTAGAAAATAGGATCTATATTTGACCTCTGCGCAAGATTTGACCACAAGGTATGTGAAAAATGTGTATGGATCGTGATCCCTTAATTATTGTCCCAATAGTCCTTATAAAACCCCCAAAATATCCCATCCTTTACCTTTAATATTTTTTTGGATCCACATTTTTTATGGAAACATTACACTTTATTGAAACACCACAATTTATGGAAACAAAAAACACTATAGAAATATCCAAATTTATGGAAACAATAAACATTATGGAAATATCCATATTTATGAAAACAATAAATATTATGTAAATATCCAATTTTATAGAAACACTATATATTATTGAAATTCTATATTTTATAGAAACTCCTTTTTTTATTTCCCACCAAATTAATAAAACGCATGGAAATGGGTTATCTAACTGAAACCAGGGGTACTACATTATCCCCACCATTGGTATATCTGTCCTCGGATTGTAGATAACCCCAGATGGCCAAAAACAGTTTCGGCCACTCCTCTTTCATTCCCTCTTCATGTTCCCATGTATCTTCTTAAATCTGACCATGTTTCCATAAAACATGCACTAGGCTGATGCTTTTCCGCGCAATACATTCTCTTGTATATCCAAGATCCGCACTAGAATTTGTACCAGTGATTCATCTGGTTCTTGATCAATGTGATCCAATATGATCACATGGTCAGGATATCAAAAGGGCCAATGTAACTAGAAGATAACATTCCCTGCTTCCCAAAATGACAATGTATAATCCTTGGAGTGATCCTAAAAAAGACATGATCACCAACAATGAACGACAATGGTCTTCGATGGTGATATTCATAAGATTTCTGTCATCTCTGAGATGTCTCCATCATCTTTCTATTCAACTGGATCTTCATTGTTATTTTATGGACATGTCATGGCCTGACTATTGATGTTTCACTTGTTTCCACCCATCATAGAGGAAAATGGCAAGGATGCCCATACAATGATTCAAACAGAGCCATGTGTAATGAGTCTTGATTGGTTTTATTGTATGAGAACTCCATTAAGGGTATATTCTCCTCCTATTAGCCACCAAAATCTATTACACAAGACCACAACATGTGTTACAATTTTTTATTGTCTGCTCATATTTCCCATCTGTTTGACGATGATACACGATACTCATAGTAAAATGAGTTCCAAGGGCTTGCGGTATTGATTTCCCAAAATGAAATGTGAACCTCAGATCTCTATATGAGAATATTGAAACTAGTACACCATGCATCTTCACAACTTCTTGAATATATATTTTTGAAATATCATCCACAGTATGAGTTTCACGAATCGAGATGAAATGGGCCGACGTGGTTAGTTGATCCACTACCACCCAAATTTAATCGTGTTTCCATACCATTCATGGAATATCTATAACAAAATCTATTTCAAATTTGAATCCATTTCCAAATTGGGATGGGAATATATTATAACATACCAGATGGTCTCTGATGCACTATTTTATCCTGCTAACATGTTAAGCACTGTGAGACAAACTGAACGACCTTTTTTTCATGCCGCTTCACCATAACTATGCCTTCAATGCCTTATACAGATATTGTGTACCTGGATGTAAATACCATCTGGAACGGTGGTAAGCATGAATTTGTTGTTCTTGAAAAATAATAGGTATGGACATCTTCTCATTGAAACCCAATACTAAAACCACATCAAGTTTCCAGCCCTCAATAATATCCCCAACATTGAGTTTTGAACTTACAACCACCCATTATACATCAATTGTTTGTTCCTCATTGATCATTTTTACTAAATCGGGAATAAGCGTAGATGAAAAGAAAACTGCAACATCAACTCGAACTTCACATTCAACATGCATGTTGGCTAAGACCTACATCAACTTCCATTCATCAGATGCTTCATTCGCCAACTAAGCATATGACCTTCTACTCAATGCATTCACCACCGAATTTCCATTCCTTGGTTCATACATCAATTAAAAGTCAAACAATTTGAGATATTCCATCCATCTCCTCTTCCTAAGATTCAAATATTGGTATGAAGAAATGTGTTTCATGCTTTTGTGATCTGTAAACACAGTAAATTTCACACCAAAAATATAATTTCTCCTTTTTTTAAAGCATGGACGACTGAAGCTAACTCCAAATCATGTGTTGTGTAATTCTTCACATTCCCCCTCAATTTCCTTGAACCGTATGAAACCACGTTATCTATTTTCATGAGAATAAATCCCAACCATGATCATGAAGCATCACAATAAACCTCATATCCATGTCCTGATTCTGGCAATATCAAGATAGGTGCAGATGTAAGTCGAACTTTTAGTTCTATGAAATACTTATGAAATTATTTTTTCCATTATAATGGATCATTCTTCTTTGTCAAACATGTCATTGGTGAAGCTAGTCATGAGAAATCACGCACAAAGCATTAGTAGTGACCGGCTAGACCAAGAAAACCTCATATCTTGAACACATTCTTCGGTGGTTGCCATTAGATAATGACTTCAATATTTTTAGCATCAACAAATATTCCTTTCTCATAAATTACAAGGCCATCGAAACTTACGTCATGTATCCAAAATTCACACTTTGAAAATTTGGCATCAAAATGATGATCTCTCAAGATTTGTAACACTGATTCCAGGTGCACCTCATGATCATCCCTTGTCTTTGAATAGACAAAAATTCTTTCTACAACACCACAACAAAAAAATCCATATATTGTTGACATATCTGATTCAGCAAAGCCATAAATACTGTTGGTGAATTCATTAGACCACGAGACAAGACTACATATTCATAGTGTCTATATCTACTTCTAAAAGCAGTCTTTGGAATATCATCTTTCCAAACTATCAATTGGTTATATCCTCATCACAAGTCAATCTTGGAGAACCAATGAGCTCCCCTTAATTGTTCGAATAGATCATCAATGTGATGTAGTGGAAATATATTATTTATCGTAACTTGGTTGTGCTTACAATAATCAACCCACTGCTGAAGAGTTCCATCTTCCCTCTTTATGAACAAAACTGCAGCTGCCCATGGAGACATACTTGGTCAAATGAATCCCATGCTTTCCAGCACCTCTAACTGAACATTAAATTCTTGTAACTATGTTGGTTCTATCCTATAATATGGAAGGGATGTAGGACATATCCCCATATGGTGATCAATTATAAACTCCACTTCCCTTAGAGGTGGTATCCCTGATAAGTTCTTCGGAAAGAAATCAGTAAATTGATCCACAACAGTTGGAAGTCTATTTTCCTCGATCTCTTCCATTGATTTCAAATTCAACACTTCCATTGGTAATATATCATTCCCACCATTGGTTCCAACAATCACTTTGCACCTTTCATTACAATCCTCCCTCCTTTAAAGAGATTCTTGATACCGTCCTCAGTCATGAAACTAACTATTCTCCTATAATAGTTTATTTGAGTCGTGATCATTATTTGCCAATCCATACCCAGGATTACATCATCGACATCCATATACAACATTGAGAAGTCCCATTTTACCTCAACTCCATCAATATTTATACCACATGCTATACACACAAAGGCTTGACATTATCTTCCACCAAGAAATTTTTTTTGTTTCAAAACAAGAGGCATAATTTCTACCATTTATCCCAGCAACTCAACAACACGTGCAAAGAAAAAAGAGTGTGAAGCACCCATATTCCCCATGGGTACCACCATGCTTCCTCTACCCGGAGCTCCTAACAGATCCCACTTAGCAACCGATTCTCGATTCACCATCTCTATGTAATCACCGTTACCCAACACCACTATATATATTTTTTTAATAGATATATTTCCTTAACCCGACATCAATTATCCTTTCCTTCGACAACATGCTACCTGCCACCTCGGGTGAAAACAACACTATTCTCATAAATATAGCCGCATACTCTGTCACAGAGATATGCTCTTGCTTCAGACTGAAGAAATCAGTTGTGTGCTAAATTCTGAACATATGCGGGTATAATTATTTATTATACAATTACTCAAATCCTTCCCTCATCATACCATGGATTGTTCCCACATCAACTACCAACATCCACCATTGAAGAGCTAGATCATTAAGCTTATATGTTGCTAGATTTAATAAAAGATCTACCAGTGTCCCCATGAATTTGAAAATTATGTTCTTTCTTGACAGCCATACCTCTACCCTTTCCGTGTCCAAATCACCCCTAATCTTGTGTGGAACTTGCATTTGAAACTCGGTCGCATAATCAATATACTTTGGCTCTTCCACTCTATTCACACATCCCACAGCCTGGAATGTTTGCACTATGCTCTGGACGAAATGTTGGTTCACCTGGGGCTTAGGTGTAACCACATTCACATTGGCCACTTCATGTTGGTCTCTACGACACTAACATGGTTCCATTTATAAACAAACAACAACCTATGCCAATCTCTCTCTCTAGCAACTGATGGATTAGAATTTCAAATTCTATTACATCATCTATCACAATTTTTTTCCAAAACAACCTTTTTCCATGTTCAACCATCTTATGAAAACATTCAACATGATTTTTGAAAATCAATCCATTTTCAATATACACCAAATATTCAGTTTCAAAAATCTTTCACTTAAAACAATTTCGGAATTATATCTTTCTGAAAACACGCACCTTTCAGAAAATCATAAGTTATTCCTTTCAATGAGATATGAAATATTAGTGGAAATTAATTCCCCTAAAATTCATGTCATGATCATGTCATTGTCTAAACACATGACAATGAAATTTCCAACAATCTAGAAGTGTTTCCAAAACACCTATGTACCCAACACCCCGGTTACTTGATGTCAAGCACAAATGGGATAGTTACGTTATTTTATGATATACATTTAATGTTCCAAAAATCTTACTCCTTTCTATGATTTAGACCCAAGTAATATACAAGCAGGAATTTCAACACCAAGACCTAGAACATCGATGACTACTTGATAGGCAGGGACCGAACAAGATGATACCATATGTAATGACCATAAAATTATCATTAGATTGAGAGTACAACATGTCATTATTATTCCCTAAGAGACATCACCAAGATGCCAGAGGCTGTCAATAAATGTTGAAGGTTTTCAAATACATGTTGTGGGATGATTTACCATTTATAAAAAATCCAACGTCCAACCAAGAAAAACAAAAATTCACTATATGATGCATGAACAAATGAATGACAAATAAACAAATTCATTTATGTCAAAACACTCCATGTACAAAATAGAGGAAGACCAAACCAAAAATAAAATTACACTACCTTAGAATAACTCAAGACTTTCCAAATTCACCAAAACTCCATGCTCCTCAAGCTCCGAGCTCCACAATCACCGAACAGCCCCAATCATCACAAGGTAGTACAAAAAACATGGGAAGCATAACCTTTTCCCTTGTCCTAGAAAATAGAATATGAAAAACCCCAATGTTCCAAAGCATGGGTGTGTATAAAACAGAGTAGGTATCCCCCAATGACTTCATTACTCACACCACTAGGATAGAAGAGTTATGAACATTTATATAAAACATTTTATATAAAACATTTTATCAAAAGTATTTTATAACTAAATATAATCATGTTTCTCAAAATCACTTATGACCAAAATCATTCAAATGAATAATAAACCAATTTTGGTACGAGTTATTTTTCCAAATTTATTACTAAACATTCTTTAGATCCATTTTCACAAAATCCCTGTTTTGGTATACCCAACCATTTCAAAAAATCCCCTTTTTGGCATACCCAACCATTTCACAAAATCCCCTTTTTCGAATACCCAACCATTTCACAAAATCCCAAGCAACCAACCAAGAATTCTATGTTATGAAAATTCCAAACTCAAGAGCAGTTTCTCGTAGATCTACCATGTCGTCATAAGGTAATCATTCACAATGTGCCATCAATCCTTTGGCACTGAGTTCAAGGTCATATTTCACCCAAGCCCTATATATGTAATTCCCATCTGCCATTAATATTTTGGCACTGAGAAGAAGGTAAAATTTCAACCAAGCCCCATATATGAAATATGAACACAGAACACATAATCCCATCGATCATGCCAAAATAAACCTTTCAATAAAAACACTTTTTTTGGAAACTATTTATGTCATATTTATTTCAATGACAAACCATTTAAACTCCAAACAATTTCTAAAAAACTTCATTTTTTTTGGAAACCATTTCTATTGAAACCCACTTTTTCATCAACCATTTATAAATTCCAGAAAATCCATTATTTAAAATCATCATTTTAAATTAAACCCCTTTTTTCACAACTATTCACCAAGATCACACAATTTCACAGAAACCATAAATCTTCACAAATGAAATATTTCAATGAATTTTATAATAAATAAACCAATATGAATCTAATAAAATAAATTCTATCAAGAGGAGTTGAGAGAGAATCCTCCTACCTTGAAGGCCTTGACGAAACATTAACAACAGACGAAGAAGGCACAAGAAAGCGGTTTGATTCCCCATGAGCTTCCATAGATCTATTATCCTAGAAAGATAATGAATAAACATTGAAATATTTGGCATCCAAAAACGTTGATATACCCAATATAGGTTCATATCTGAGAAAGGATGGAGATCAGTGAGGAAGATCTAAGATGATCTAAGAAATCATGACAAATCTGTAATGAATGGTGACATACCTCGAGAATCAGAATCAAAATCAACAGGGGAAGGCTTCAGAATGGCTTCAACTCATGTTGGAAGGGTTATCCATAAATATAGGGATATTTGTATCAAATTAGGGTCATTTTTAAAACAAAAAAGAAATAAATACTTCAAAAACGAGCATGCTCATAGAAAATAGGTTCTAGATTTGACCACTGCGCAAGATTTTACATCATGGTTTTTGCCAACCGTATATGGTTCGTGTAACCTTAATTATTGTCCAAACACTACTTATAAAACCCCCAAAATCTCCCATAAATCACCTTTACCCATTTTATGGAAACTCATTTTTATGGAAACCTCACACTTTATGGAAACACCCCAATTTATGGAAACCACCAACATTATGGAGATATCCAAATTTATGAAAACAACCAACATTATGGAAATATCCAAATTTAGGGAAACACCCATCATTATGGAACTATAAAAATTTATGGAAACACTATATATTATGTAAACTCTCTATTTTATGGAATCAATCTTTTTTTAATACCCACAAAATTTAAAAAAACGTGAGGAAAAGCGTTATGTACACGAAATGAGGGGTACTACACACAATGCATCTAACATTATTCCAAACTACTAACCATCATTTTTCTTTCCAATAGAAATGACATTCGCACCTCATGTACCTAAAATAGAAATGCCTACATAAATTCCTTGAAAAAATAAAACAAACAACCATTTTCAATCCCAAGGAATACCTCAAACAGTAAAATTCTCCACAATCTTCTCTTCATCTGGAAGCTCCATTGCATGAATTTTACATGAATCTCATATTATTATGGCATAGCCTACCAATAGTAATACACCAAATACTATCCACAAACTCCAATACTAGGTATCATTCCCTCTACCACAATGTTCATGTGCAACTAATACTCTGCTACCATAACCTAGTAATGCTCCAAAATCGACCTATGAATGACGATCATACCCTAGAACCTAGATCTTGATTCATTAATAAGGATTCTTGTAGATCAAATCGAGATTCCTACAATTTTTTCAAGATCATTACACATTCAGAGCATAAGGTATGGGGTTCTTTTCTCACTTTTCCTTCTATGAGGTATACACCATTTTCACCACTAATATATTTTATGTGGTGTATATATTTTTCTTATTTTATTTTATATAATGTATAAAATTAATAATCATGGTATTTAATGTGTAATTATAAAATATTTAATTCAGGGGGATTATAAATAAAAAATATTCCATGTATTAAGGTATTTCAACTCAATTTAAATTCATTAAGGCATATTGTATTATTCTGTAACTAATTTCTTTTGTATGGTATATACCACCCCACAACAAGAATTATAATGAATGATTAAAATCCAAGGTATTTTAATTTTCAAATTGAAATATTTCATCTCAGGGTATATGAATTTGATGTCACATTGTGTTAAATAATATCTTAACAAAATCTTTTTCACTAAGATACACATCCACTTAATTATTAATGTATTTCATTATTATCTGTATAATTAATTTTTAATACATATAGTTGTATTTTTTTGTGGATTTAATTATGTTAAACATGATAAAATCATTGATTGGATTTCACTTCAAAATTATGATTGTTTTAAGTATTTATTTCACAATCTCATTCTAATCGAGATTTTTTTTAAATTTCCATTAAATGAAATTATGTTGTCACAGTTTAGTGTAACCTTTAATTTTCATATGATATGGTTATTTATTATCTTTTTCGATTGAATGTACCATTTTTCTACTCTTTGGAACTTAAACTTATAGAATGTTTTTTAATAAAATTTGACTTAATTTATCTCTTCGCTCAGGAACCCTTTTTTTTAAAAACTATATTTTAAATATTTTTTCTAAAATATTCAAAATGATTTATTGATATAAATTTTTACCACTTTATTCTTTTCATAAATTTTTTTCAATGGAATCATTTTTTTCTATCTCAATAAGGCAATTTTCTCAAATTTTTACTGTAAAAATGAAATTTTCCATACTGTTTGTATGGAATTAACAATGACATTTCATTGGAAATTTCATCACAATTTTATGAGGTTTTTTAAAGAAAATGTATTTAATAGAGATATCAAAAGAAGATAGATTTTATTTTCAACAATAAAAAAAAATATTTTCTTCAATAATGTTTTCAAATATATTTTTATTTTCAACAATGAAAAAAAAATCTTACTAAAATGGGTATATATCATATTTATACCATCTTTTATAATCATGTGGATGGATTATAGTTTTAATTACCAAGTATTGTGTTGAAATTAAATTCCTTGAATGTTTTCCGTATTAAATAACTTTTTATTGTGTTATTCACTTTCTAGTGATCATTGAATATTATATTTTCATTAAATATCAACATTATTTATCATGAATATAGTTACTACCATAACTGTATTCCAATTTCACATACAAATTTCTCTTTTAATGTAATTTTATTATCTTGGGAATTATTTATATATTCATATTATTTACTCTATATGGATAAGTGATATGGTGCATTGCTTATAAATTATATCGATTATTCAATGTATGAGGAATTATAATGATTGTTATAACATGAGTCAGGGACAATTTCACATAATCCCCTTGATGCATCAGTAGACTCATGAGATGAAATATTTCCCAAATCAAATGGGTTTCTTGTGGATATATTTTAATCAATATTGAGAAAATTCTAAATAGGGAAGGTTCTCTATACATGGGAATCATGTAATCAAATATTTAAGAATTTTCTTCCTCGCAATTATATCATTACAAATACACATTAGACTTCCACTATGAAAAACTTATATTGAGTCATTTAATAATGAAATTATTGATTAAATGGAATGGTTTTTAGTTATTTAACATTAAATTTTGAGTTTTCCATATTTATTTATTTAAATGACATGTTTTATTAGCTATTTACATTTTCCATATTGATTTTTATCTAATTTTTTTAATGTCATGTGTTGTCAATCATTTTGTTTTACATAATTATTATTCTTATTCATTAATTATTTGTTCCATAGTACATAACCCTTACAAAGAATTTATCTCACAAATATTTTTTTACTTTTCCAGAGGAGTATATAAAGTTTAATATAACTTATATATAGGGATATGTTTGGTAAATAAATATATTCCCAATAAAGAATATAAAAAAAAATTATGTTTTAATTTGTCTATGGATTTCTAATATATGATTAATGTATATATCAGGTTGACCAATCCTATTAAATTTTTCAGTCCATTGGGATGTGATTTACTTATATCATAGCCAATGTAATAGTATTTGATGTTGTCTCTAGGATTAATGGGGTTTTGGCCACTACATTTGACCTTGATCAATGGTAAACATATATCGATGGATGAAGGACATGGTGAACTCCCATGTTGATTTCTGGATTTAGTCTATAATTTTTAATAGTAAACATTCCCTTCATAAGATGGATCATTCATGGTGGAAACTGAGAAATATATGGGATCAATGATTCATGTTCAACTATGAAGGTGGTTGAACAATTATTATTCATGAAAAGTATAAAAATAATATATGAGTAGTCGAATGATAGATAAGTAAAAATAATTACATAATGGATATATCCATTCTACATTAAATTTCCTTTATATATATATATATCACTGCATCTATATAGTATTCAGTACAGACAATGTAATATTTTTTATAAATGTATATAAAATCCTTTTTTATACTTTATTGGATTTGTATTTTAAATTATATATCACAAGGATTCAAACAATCCCCATCGTAGTGATAAGGGGATATATTTTCCATATAATGAAATATTTATGATATTCCTTTTTGTATAATGAATATGTTCTTTTGTATAATTTACAATTTCTTTTGTTAGGTATTTTATAATTATTTTTTTATTCATAAAAAACAATCTATAGTCTGGCCTTTAACAATTAAGTACAAAATAAATTTTTTTATCAATGAATCTAAAAAATAATGCTAATTTCATATATAGATAAATATTTATTCTATAAAATGAAAATGATATAATTAATTATATTATATAATATAACATATATTAAAAATTGTTTTTAATTTGTTAAATATATATAAAAATATTGATTGATCAATTCACATATACTTTAATTTTACCGTATCCTCACTGGTTGAATATCAATAATATTTTTAGATTGAGTCCACTTCATCCATTATTCCTGCTTCTATACATTGTATTTTAATTTTTATGAATTTAATAAAATATCAATATTAATATATAGATATATTCTAAAATTATATCCTCTCATATTTTCATCATTAAAAAAAATTGATAACCAAGGATTCATCATTATGAATTTCTTTGATATATTCCTTTTCTCTTAATTAATTAATTTTATTGTATTTATATTCTCTCATATTTCTATTTATTACCAAGAATTAAACCACGTTATTTTTTAAAAATAAGGATGTTAAATTGTACTTATTCATTGACATAGGATAATCCAGAGATATTAAATTCTAAATTGTATAAATCTATTGAGGGTATATGTGATAGCCAAGGCATAAAATCTTGATTTAGGAAATTAGCTAAATATAAAATTAACTCTTTATAAATTTTATTTATTTATAACACACACACAAAAATATTTGGAATACTAATGGTTACATTAAGGAACATTATTTTTGATAAAAAATTAATATATTACCATGTTCAAATGTATTTATCTCACTAGTGTTATATTGATGCATCTTTGAGTATATATGATTGTCTAAAAACAATTCCACTAATCTAAATTTTATTGTTTCAATGTATTCAAAAAATATTTTTATTCGTTTATATTTGTTTTTAATTAAATAATATTATCTCGTTTCTAGTTAAAGCAATGAATTTTATAAAAACAACTTTATGTTAAATATAGAACACAAATAAAGGTTATGTCTATGTTGAAAAGGATGTTAAAAACTATCCCACTATATTAAAAACTAATAATTATTTGAATCTTTCCCAAAATTAAAAAATAGAAAAAGATCCTCTACACTTGAAATCAACTAACAACATTTTCTAGAAATATTCCAAGCATTAATAAATGAGAAAATGTGACATATGGTAAAATATTATTTATTTGTTCTCCAATGTATTTTATTATTCTCTTTGTATCTATTATTTGTAAAATAAATCTTAAATAAAAAAATACATATTCAAATATTATGAAAATGATAAAGAGATTAAAAATATGACTTGTTTAATTATCCCATCTGGGTTGTATTTACATCCAAGTAGTTAGTTGGTCAAACCAAAACCCAAGGTAGATGGTGTTTACGTGATATAAAAACTATAATTAATTTATCTAGTTTTCTTTAATTAGTTATAATGAGTGTTTAACCCCATGAAAATAGAATAATGATACCACCTATAGAATAAGTAATGTAAATAAGTATGTAAAATGGGTTAGGATACGTGTAAATTGGGAAAACCTTTTCAACCTTAGTAGTGTCCTCTAATATTTGTTTTCATGGTTTTGAGAAGTCAGTCACACACCTTGATGCATGTATTTGTTGTTATTAATTGGGAATTATTATTATATATATGATAGTTCCATTATTTATTTGATGGTTTAATATTATTCAAAATCATCATATCTTCACCAGGATAAATATAGGGTTGTTTAAAAAAAATAATGGGTGGTGGATCTCTATGTTTTGTGATGACAGATTGAAAAAATATAAAGAAGGGCCCACATTAATAATTTTTAATACAAGTATAATTGTGTATTCATTTATGTCTTGTGGGATAATATGTGAAATAGGTATAAGATAAGGGTCTTGTATTGTTTCATTGACCTCCATGACATTTTCATCAAATATAAGAGGGATGGTAAATTTTTTGACATCAACATAGTAGAACATCATAATGTTATATACGAAATATAATATTTTCATGTTCATGGGATCCATAGTCGATTTAATGATGTAAAAATTGATATTGTGATTGTGAAATATGAAATACTTTTCTCCATTGTTGTACTTCCAAACCCTTTGAATATTAATATCATAAAGCCACACAATTTGACTGATGGTTAGGGTAAAGAGAAATTAGAATTTTGTTGTTTTATTTTTTCAATTAAAAATGTAATAAATTATTTAATAAGTGGAAGATGAACATTTACAAACTAATTAAGATTCCTAACAATGATTCCAAAATGGATAGTGACTATCATGGGATTGATGTCAATTACTACGTAAAAATTTCCAATTTCAACAGAGACTTGAACAAGGTGTTCTCTTTTATGGAGCTCTAAAGATTACTCACATCACTTATTCAAATAGAAATAATTTTTTTCAATTATTTCAATAATGGAAAATTCTGGGAGTGTTTTTCATTATGTAATATTAATGTAAATATAAGAAACCAATTAAAATAATATTTAAATGTTAGTTTAAAAAACTTTCATTCATGTAAATTTATTCTCAAGTTCCTATATTAAAAAATTTTATTTTATAAATTTAATTTGAAATCATATCCCATCATACATCAACTACCATCCCATACATGGAGTGTAAAATTATTCATTAAAATAATACTTCATTATCAAATGAAATCCAACAAATAATATACATTTACATTGAATACAGCTAAATAGAGTATGTGATAACATCTAGGACTCCAAAACATCTTATGTCAATTCATCACTCAAATAAACCCTTATCTATTGTATGAAGAGATAACAAACATAAGATGTTGAATTATTATTTATATGGATATAGAATGTGTAATGAAAACACAATGAAGGTAAATAATCTTTATAGATAACCATAGAAGACCCACATAATCATTGCATATCTAAAAATTGTTAAATACATAGTTGGGATTTGGGAAAATCAAGAGAACCATCCCTAAGGAAAATCACCAGGTTAGTTACTCACCATAATGAGAAAAGAAGATGAATAGTTTATGGAGAACAAAAATAAAAGATGAATGGTGATTAAAAAAATACTTGGGAAGATAATTTTAGAAAATAAATATATATTAGAGATGGAATTTTTAAAATAAAAATTCACAAAACCACACTAAATTATATCTTTTACTAAGTTGAAAAGAGTGGCTACCCTTTGAAAAATATGGGATCGTGTGAATTAATGAGAAACATGGATCTTGGGATGCATTCCCAATTTATTTTCTAGATGGATGGTTTTCACTATGTCAAGAAATTATAGACCATTATCATTCAATATGATTCTTCCATATTCATTTTCATAATTATTTTAAAGTTTATACGGAAAAGGGTGAAATAAATGTTATTAAACACACATTTACAAAGATAAACAATAGAAAATATTCCCATTTTATGATTAGGAACTCATGGTAGCCACATGGATATAGATGGGATTGAAGATTTGGGTGCAGATCTGCAAGTGGAGGAAACACTATTTTCCTAGGTAATCAATATAATATTACATGTGTCGATATCATAAATTATGGTACTATATAATACCCTATATATGGACATATATTCTCAATTAAAAAGTCGCATTAAATATATATCATAGAATATGATGTGGAAATCATATGTATCCAACTATAATCTTTACATAAATATCATTACTTTTTATATATCCCTTTTATGATTAAATATATATATATATATATATTTCATATATCTGGGAAATTACATTCAATCAACTGAATGAAAATGAAAAAAAGATTTTATATCATCCAACCAACCAAATCATTCAATATATATAATGAATCATTTTTTAAAATCATACAAAATATCGTTTCGTAAGTTTTTATATGTACCTATAAAATGATCAAAAACAAATTTTAACGCTTGGACCCAAACATTGATGCTCAACGTGTATTAAGAAATATAATTCACAAACCATGAAATGTTCTTTTGAAGATCATCAATAATTTTATAATATAGAAATTTTATATTTTACAATATTCTAAAATAAAATATATTTAAACTATAGTAATTTATATTATATAAATATATAATGATTGGGATTGATAATTTATTAACATTTGTCATTTAACATTTTAGATGAATTTGGTATTTTTAATATATATGTTATACCATATCTTTTTCATTCCTCAATTTATATTTCATACTTTTCGTGATGAATGTTATTTTATGATAATATGTGATAGGTGTTTTTGAGGTAATGCCTCATGTGATCCTCAGAACACTTGTTGATTGTCCTTAGACTAGGGGATCACAGCTTGTAGTGTTTACATATTTGTAATATAAGATAAGATATTTTGGTATCAGATCAATATGGCATAGTATATATTTTCAAAAAATCATGTATAGCTGGGATAATCTAGATCGATTCATACTAAATATGTGTAGTAATTTAAGTCAGAATAGAGGAATTTTTATATGAATAAATGACCAATGCGTTCCTTATGATTAATATTATTGATGAAACATAATTGGTACCTAATTCTATGAACAAAGACTGTAATGGGTCAACAATATATCAGAGAAAACTGTTGGATTTTGTTTATTTTTACATTAATAAAAATTTAAATTGACCAAACCTAAATTTGATCAAACATTGACCATCCAATGCTTATTCATTAGAATTAATATATTTAAATAAAAAAATTAAAAAAATTCACAGTTAATTTTTATTAATTTTTTTTATTTCCTCATTAAAAAATTTACATTTGGTCTGAAACATGGTTCCATTGGGGATGGTTTTCCATAAGGATTTAAACACAACTCCGGGAATCAAAATCAGATACCTCACATGAGAGAACAGATGGATTCTCTAATAACCAGTCTATTGGTTCCACATTGCACTACCATCCGCCTCACATACACACCTTACAAACTTCTCAAGATTCTTTGTATTTTTTAATACAATCACATCTAATTCATTTAATGACTTTCCCTCAGTGTAACATATTTCATAACCCCCATATAAATCCTTAATTTTTTAGCTAATTCTTGATGTGATGGATCATGTGGTAGGTATTTCTTCTTCTCATGGTCTATGTTAAAAAAGTCTCTGGCAATGGAAGTGATTTGATTATCTAAATGAATATTTGATAATAATTCAATATCAAATATTTTTATTGTATATACGATATAGTCTAATCCCCTATATTTTAAAACCCATTAATTTCATCATCATAATACAATGTTGCCCATTTCCACTTTAATTTATGTCTATGTCACATAAATATAGCCATATAATATATCTTTTTATGTCTTGAAGTGATTTTATATCACCTAAATATGAACCTCAATGGAGTCACCATACCATAACTCCCACGGTGGGAGATAGTTGGAAAAAGACCCTTATATAAAAAAAATATGAAACCTGCTATATTTTTTGACACATAATTCTATATTAATCCTTAGTTTTTCGTGTTTTAGAATCCATGTACCTCAATTCATAGATAGAAGGCTGAGAAGAAATAAATTTGTCATTAATAGTTTTCAGGAACTATAATTATGATTATAGTGATTCTAATGCTATTATATTATTCTCATTAGGATAATCTAAATGATATATATAATATTTATGAATTAATTAATATAAAATTTATGAATTGATTTATAATTTAATCAATAAAATCGTCGTGAAATTATAATATAACACACAGATTGTATGTTAATGAATCTAATGGAATTGAATTCACTGTGTGGTAGGTAATGACATATAATGATGGTAATGTCAAATATGAAAATTTATCTATATAAAAATTTTAAATACATTATTATGAATTAATTATTGTTTCATTCCAATTATCTGTATCAGTTCCAATCTAATATGTTGACATTTTTCATCTATTATCTAATATATAGGAAAAAATAATAGAAACTATATCCTATATGAACAATATACCTCCCCTATCATTCACTATATGAATAATAAATATGAGATAAGATAGATCATTTTTTCATCTATAGTAACTATTGAAAAATATTTTCTATTAATAAATGTATACTATTGTGAGGTGAATCAACATAATTTAAAAATTATATAACATCTACCCTAAATTTAAATCTTCATTCTATAACTAATGGAAATGATTTCATTCAATCTAACCTCTTGATAATAAGGAACCTACTATTTTTGAAATTTTATAATGCATTAATATATCAACATTATATAGTCATGGTAATCAATAATTCAATTTAGAAGAAAATTTAAATTTTTAATTATTGATAATAAATCTATTAAAAGTGAATTGGGAATTTAATTCTATTCATAAGAAAATTAATTCTTCTGTTAAATAATAAACCATTACATCCACCACACCATTAAATTTATTGTCCTAAAAAAAATTGATATCTTAAAAACATTCATTAATATAATACCCTATAAAAGGGAATCATATAAATAGACATTAACCAAAAAACATAAGTAATGTGAAATAAGGTAGTTAACATGATCTACTTCAAATAATGTTATGTTATTTGGTGAATTTGTTAACAACATGTATCATGTCATTAAACTAACTATATCAATGACTACATTCAAAAAAATATCATATCTAATGACTAATGAATCATATTTTCAAAACCATGTCGGAAAAGGTTAATATTTATATAGTTTTTTCATACAATTGACTAAAATAATCCATAAATAAAGATATTATATAATTAAAACATAAGATAATCATGATATCTTCATTTAATATTTGCAGTCTCACATAAAACATTCATTCATATTTTAAGCATTAATTTTTCATCCATATATATATCATTTACATCTTAACTATATATGGAATGTCTAATTCATTTCATGAAAACATTTGATCACAATAAATATCCCTCTCACACACTTCCCATTAGATAAAACATAACTCAATGAATATGGATACATGACAATGAATAGATTAATGTAATCACATAATCAAAACAATATATTGTTTTATAAGAAAACTATAATTCCTAATTAATTACCAATACTAAAATTGACCAGGTAAAACCCTATTGTATTTCCAAAAGAAATTCAAAATCAAACCGAAAAATATTCTCCGACCTGTTAAATAATAAAACAATTAAATCTAAATTATACTTATGCATTATTAATTTGTATATAAATATTCTTCTAAGGGTCTTATAAGGGTTTATCTAATTAGAAAAAGAGGATAGGACAACCCATATAAGTAAAATATGACGAGTTGGCATGAATAAAGAAAGAAACAGTTAAATTCTAAATAATTATTATTAAATACATAATCATTGACAATATCTCAATAAGTTTTTTTAATTACCTTTACCATAATAAATGACTCCTTATATGGTTGAAAATCAATCAAGATTATGAGAATATCTAGAAAACTATAGATCAAATTATATGAAACACTCTAACTATATCAGGAATGATTATTTCACCACATCTATGAATCTATTGTAAGGAGGAAAACCAACCACTTCTCTTCACAATAAAAATAAAAAAAATTATTAACCAACATGATCTAAAAACCATATAATATATTCTTATATTTTATAGAATTAATTCAAAACTAACATTAAATATTCAATATTCCATTAATACAAAAATTAAGGTTTATTTATCTTATCTACACTATATTAAAGAAACTAATATCAATGATTTCTCACAACTACATCATACTCCTCCAAACCATTGATTATAAGGGTTTATGGTTTTTCAAAACCCATGTAATCATATTAGAATTATACTGTCATGTTTATACCTAAATAAACCTAAATAGTCAAGTAAAAGATATATTATAACAAATAACTACTGAATAATGACATTTTTATGCTACCATAACACTCGGTGTCAATCTATTAAAAATAATCAAAAAATTCATCATACAATATTTCTAATAACTATACAGATCCCAATATGATGGTCATAGTCGAACACTCATCAGGGCGAAGAATCAAGATTCAAATTTAATTTTTTTTTGTTAAAATAGTTTAAAACATATATCCCCCAACCATGTCAAAATTTTGAGTTGTTTCAAATAGGAGAGTAGTATAATTTAATTTTCCAAATAGGATCCCCATAGCTTGATTAAAACAATGTTAAAAATCTATATTATAACTTTATGTATCTATTGATATTTCATTAATAGAATCAAACATACTGTATAACACACTTTATAAATCCAACTATCAAACTATATTTTTTCTGACATAGTAATAAATATATATATATAATTATAGTTTTAATAATTAAAAAATTTAAAAAATAAAAGTCATGCTATATAAATTTATAGAAAGGGATAACTCTAGAACCAATACATAATTTCCTCCTCTGGAAATCACCCACTACTAATATATTTATTAATAAAAAAGATTAATCTAAAACATTGATTGGGGTTTAAAAACACCACCACATAAGACTTAACAACCATAGAACCTCTTCCAAATTTATACATAGTCGAAAAAATTTACAATTCACATTATATTTCGGCAAAAAAATTAAATGGTTTTAAAATGGGAAAATTAAGGGGGTGTGAGGGAAGTCTCTAATTTATCTTAAGAGAGTTGGTTATCAAAGATAAATAGAGTACTATAAATTAATGATCGAATGTCAAAAATGAATTGAAAGATATCGAGATGCTATATATAATGATTTGGTGCATCTTGGTATGAATAACATCAATTTTCATGGACTCTATGAAATTTTCATTGAAAGGAACATAAACAGGTCTCATATTTTTTTCATGAAAACAGAGTGTTATAAAGGATTCTAATCAAGTATTCTATGTATTGGTTCTTCACATGAAGGTTCCCCTTTAAATCTGTGTAAGAGAAAATCATTACTTACCATTATTACATGAATTTTCCTCCTTAATAAAGGATCATAATTAAGAAATATAAATTTTTGATTAATCATTATAAACATAAATGCACAGAATAATCAATTAATTATTTACAAAAAAACTGTTATATATTTGAAAAAGTTGCACAACTCTGTTAGAAATAAAAAAATTAGTTCATCACATAAAACATAGAAAGGTGAGATCATGATCAGTTGAAATGTTATTTTGATAATGAAACATCAAATAAAAAATAGGTGTGGTTTGTTTAATTTTTCATTTAGTCTATTCATTTGATTGTGTGGTAGGTTCAAGACTTCATCTGATAAAAATTTGTTCTTGTGGTCAATACAATAATTATTACACATGGCTAGTACCTTAAATGTTGAAAATTTTATAGAACATGGAATAATAGCTGAATTCAACTAGATTTAATGTGATTCTTGACACACAATATATACAAATTCAATGAAATGATAGTTCATGACATTAATATAACATTTTCTGCTAATGCGTGGTGGGTAGTATTTTCATTCATCTATATGGAGTGCAACATATGGCAGGTTTACACTATTATATTTCCATCACAGTTAGTTCAAATCCTTTACATGGTAAGGTGGAATGTTATGTTCTAGTCATAGATGATTTTTTATATTAATCTAAATAAATATTTACTAATAGGGAACAATAATGTAATTAAAAATATTATAAATATGATTTTGGATCATGAAAATAATGAGGTATTAGTATGAGTCAACAATATCCTTGTTTTTGATGATTATAAATAATGACATTTAAATAAAATTTAAATAGATATAGAGGATATTAATTTTCATAGGACAGAATCATATATTAAATTAAATTTATGTTATACACATTAGTCACCCAATTAGGATTATCACCATGTATGTGAGTGGAATAAGAAAAAAAACAATACGATGAATAAAAATAATGATTGATAATTTAGATTATTCATTTACCAAATAAGTGTAAAAAAAGATTTATAAATGACCATTATTAATAAATATTCATTGAATCTTAATATTAATCATATATTACATATGATATAAGGATTGGATACATTTCATTAGATATAGAGAATGGTTCAGAGGTACTTCCAGGAGTAGATGAGTTTGAATGATCAATAATGACTACACATTGTGTGACTTATCATTTTTTCTATATTTCTTATCTAGGATAAATACAAAATGTATTAATGGTCATGGATCCAATAATTTAACGTAGGGATAATGTATTCACTAATTGTTTTATATTGACCTCATTTAATGTATATTAATGCAGGTAAACAAAAAAAATTTCATATTTTTTCATTGAGCATGATCTTTTATGACATCATATTTCATATTTTATATAATGTTTTATAATTAGAAAGACATGGAATGTAATTTTTGATGTTTTTAATCATATAAGTCAAGAGTTTTTTTGAATATGTTCATTTAGACATGCAAGAAAAAGATGGTACCCAATTGTAGATTATCCCTCGATGCATCAATAGGACTCATGAGAAAAATTAATTGGCCAAAACCAATATATATTTTTATATTAGTACTAAACTATCTTGTGAAAGGACATGATAGTAGAGTTAAAAGTTTCCAACCCTAATTTTATTCTACCAAATAATTTCAAACTGTATTTTGAACGGTGTTGACAGTTGAGGTACCATGATTCCGATAATCATTGATATCTATATATAAGAATAATGTTTCTTAATATTTATGTTACTATTATCCATGATATTTTCAATATGATATTATCTTCAGATACATTTAATTATCACTTATGGAATAAATTTTATGTGCTCCTCATTATTTACAAATATATGTTGATTTTCCTGGTTGATTCATATTGTCTTTTATTATGCCTAAACCATATTTATTATATGAGTTCACAAATCTCTAGATTTTTCTCCTAGTTTGCAAAAAATTTATTATGATTGATATGAAGGGAAAGTATATTGGGATAAATATAATTATCTAAGGGATTGATGTGTTGTTTTTTATGATTTCAAATTAAATAAATGATTCAATTGTGTATCTAGTTTCCCAAAACTAGCAAAATATTTATTCCATTGGGATATGATTCTTAATATCTCATTCTAATGAAATAAAGTAATGAACAACAATGGAATACTAGTTTAGGGGTCTTTAATTTGTTTTTTAAATCATGATTAGTAGAAATGTTAGGAACTATATAGGGGGAATCATAAATTATAGTACAATACCATGTGAATAAATTTGGAAATACTCCATAATAAAAAAAACATATGATTTAGAGAGTACTTATACCTAAATTATATATTTATGTTATATGTTTTTTAGCTTATAAATTATGTATTTTAATGTTATGACATAACTAGTTTATTCAATTTTTTAGAAATGAATCCCTAAAGAAGGAATGAGAACTGAATTAATGCATTTGATCCAATGAGTAAGAATGATTGTGTCTTGGATGACCCTAAGCTAATATTTTAAGGGTAACTAGTCTCCAAAAAATTATAATCACACGAGGATAGAGAATAATGTGTTAAAAATATTGTGAAATTAATTTTCCAGTGTTTTGGCTTCAAATGTAATAATGAAAATAATAGGATAGAAAATAAAAATATTGATAAAGTGAATATGGGAAATAATGAATCTCTTAAATTTAATAATTGTGGAATGAAACACTCTTGTAAATTTTTGAAGGGAATAACAGATTGTTACATCTGTGGAGATAAATTCCACTAGGGTCATGATTTAATGGAAATGAAATATGATGCAAATTTTTAATGATTAAAATGTATGGAGATAAGGGACTAGGAAAATTAATGCTCAATGTCTTAAATAAATATACGCTAGTAGAAGTAAAGGGTTCAAGGTAAATATTATTATATGGATATAACTGATGTAGAGTGATTAATGTAAATATGTTTTTGGATCCAAGAAATAAATTTTCAATTATTTATTGATTCTATTATTGAATCATTTAAGAATTAAACCACAATATATTTTCTTAAAATTTTCTAAATCATGTGTCAAACACTACCATGAAAAATCATTCATGGGAAAGTAGAATTTTTTTGACAGCTCAAAATTGATGGAAAGATAGCCCTTAATGTTTTTTCAATGATCAGATAATAATAAATTTATCATTGTAGAATAAAATTTGTGACCATGAAATTTTTTATAGATTTGGTGGTTTATGTTATGTATGATTGAGTTTAGTATATATTTTGATTGATGAAATATATCCACAAATTGATATTTTATAAAGGAATAAGGATTAATTCATTTTTTCTTAGGTTTTATAATGATTCATGTTATTACCATGAATTTTGGAAAATATGTGATCTCTATTTACATATAACATTAAGAGATAATATATTAGGGAATAATGATATGTTGATTTATTTTAAAATTTCATATTTTTTTTTGAATTTTGAAAATAACTTATAATATTTAGGATGCATCTTCATATTGAAAATTTGTGGAATGTATTATGTCAAACAGTGGATATTAATGTTTTTAGTAAAAGTATTATTCATCATATTAGGAAAAATTTGCAACCTATTTTGGTTTCAATTATTATTTAGTGGTTGATGGAATGAATTTTATATCTTATAATTTATTAATATTGCTTTCGGTATTAAAAAATGAACGCAAATATCTATATCCTTATGTATTAAATGTTTTGGGGATAGATGGAAAATAACCAAAGGATGAGATTATAATTTTGACATGGAATAAAGTCAAGTATTTTTATTTTCATCAGTTATTTATCTAGATTGTAATAAAATCACACAACTATATTAAAAGTATGTTGGAACAAAAAATTATATATTTACTTTTCACAATAATGAACCAAAAACACTTCAATTGATCATAGTATTACACTTTTTTGATGGTTAAATAATTAATGACCATGTTTTCTGTCACTCTAAGTCAAACCATAATAGTTATATTTCTCTTCCATTTACATAATTTCACATTCCATTAATGATCTCATATTCAGAATCCTAGTTTTATGTCGATCTTCAAATTTTCTTACCCCTCTATTTAAGATGATGTTTTATTAAAAAAAATTATTGTTTTCATTTCTCACAATAGAATATTACAATATAAAAAATTCACTTTTTAATATAATTTTAAAATTATGGGGAGGTAATTTCTCTATGGGGGTATAATTTAACACCCTGATATTTTATAAGAACCCAGTTTTTTATAGATTACATTGCACGTAACACTGAGCTTAAGAAAACATCAATATATTTCCATTTTCAATAAACTATTATAACCTGAAAATTAAATATTATTGACTAATCATATCAAACACATTATAAAATATATAATTTTACAACTCATATGTAATATATTAATTTATTCTATAGAAATAAAAAATAATTTTATTGTAATGTCATTTTTGTTCCTAAAATATATGATTCTGTCAAAATGAATGTAATATTGGTTTGTTTGAGAAAACCATTATATTTTAATTATGATACATTTGGAACCTATATTTTCTTAAAAATAACATAATTTTTTGATTTTTCATGCCAAAATTATATTATGATGAATTTTTGAGAATCTATTGAAATGATTACATTTCCATTGAATGGTGGAAAATTCCAATTTTTCAAAAAATAAAAAAATTTCAATAAATTATAAAATATAAAATAAATATAATGTTGTTAATATGGTTTATTATAAAATATTTATTATTTATTTATATTTCCTCTATATAATCTAATTTTAACAATATTTTTTTTGAAAAATGTTTTCAGGTGTAAAAACATTATTTTCATGAAAACTGTTTTAAAGTACAAAAGGTTTCTCATCATTTTGTAATTAAAATTATAAGTAATGTGGAATTTATTTAATTTAATTTTTAGACAATATATCATTAAATATTAATTTCTTTCATAAATTGATAATTACTCATCGTATAGTTAATATGAAACACTCTTTTGTTTGAAAATTTACACTTCTTGAGAACCCACATTTTAACATTGTCTACCAGTTCTGTTTAATATTTTTTTCTTATTAAGTTAATTAAATTTGGTTAAATGGATCTCATATTTGGAATCAAAATTTCAAAATTATATTATTATGTAATTATTTGTTTTATGAAAAATAAAATATCACGGGAAAAATGATTCACCTTAATTTAGGTTAGATAATGAAACATGTTAAATTTTAAAGGAAAGGAATAAAATACCTAAAAATACAAAATATAATGTGTTTTTGATATTTTTGTAAACCATAACAATACTCTCAATCTTTAATCATATAAAAAATTCTTTGTAATTAATTCCACCCAAATGTGGGTGGCTTGAACAATAAAATTATCATTATTTAATCACTTAAAAACATCCCTCCTTAAGAACAGTTACCACTCCTCAACAACCCATTTAATCTCACAGGACATAAAAATAAATACATACCTGAAAAAACCTATCCTAACCACCAAAATCATATAAATTTTTTTATTTTATCACCAAAATACAAATTCTATAGTCATTAAGTGATCTGTCCAGGTGGTCATATTCAAGATGTAATTTTCTCAAACCACCTCTATTATTTTCTTGTCAACTTCTAAATTCTACTCACCTCCTTATTTCCACAATGATTAATAACTCCATAATAATTTACATACTACAATTTTTTGTTTTAAATGTAATATCTTTCAACCATCACTTTATTACCTCTATTTATTCAAATAAATGAATCCTTTTTCCAAATTATGGAGGTTAACTGTCTATATGAATAATAATTTAGGTATTCCATTACCACTGTAATGGTTTGATATAAAATTATTGTTTTTGGTAAATAGGATTTAAAAATATATATTATAACCAATTTTATTTTTTATAACTAGTATATATACATAATATTATATAAAATGAAACTAGTCCATGTTGGTTAATAGAACCACCAAATTAAACTAAAAAATTATCGTTAATAATTTATCAAATAAATAATCATCAAATAAAATATAAAAATGAAATAGGTTACCATTTAAACATATTTATGATCATGATAGTCATTTAATTTTTAGTTGGGGTATTTTTTCCATTTTACAACAAAATTTATAATTATATACAAATGAACAAATTAAGAAACCATGATATGAATACACCTAAAATAAAGAAAAAATGATATATTATTAATGAAATGGTGGTAATGTGTTATAAGAGTAACTAATAAGTTATTATGAAAATTATTATATTACTTTAATGAATTATTATCATTCATTAAACAATTAATCTAGAGTATAATGTACAGGAATCTAAAGTAAGGTGGTTGGTAAGGGTTTGTCATCTCGCTCCAACTTCTATGAGATATATGACTCATTAATAAATTATTTGTTTTTTTGTTGGGTGTATATTAAATCCTTTTATATATCATGTATTACATTCGATTTTATTCATGGTATAAAATTTTTAATTTATGAATTATTAAAACTATGGTGCATATTATTCAACTTATTATACGGTGTAAGAGAATTTTTACCCATTTTCCATTCTTTGAGTTAAAGTTCAACTTCATTGATTATATCATGGTATGATTATTTGTAAAATATAATTTTAATATACTATGATTTATTCCCACTTTTTTATGGGTATTGATAAAAAAAATTTAAATTATATATTCATTTGATTAATGCTCACTTAAGTGATTTTATGTTTTCCAGGGACATTCATTTAATGATCCTTTTTCGTGATCATTTTTTCAAAAGGACATTTTTTTGATATATCAAATTAATATAATTACCCTATTTCATTTATCCTCAATGTTTGTAATAATCCTATACAATTTTAAATAGTTATTTTCTAACATAAATATTTATTTATAAATTTACATCATTTTAAATATTAGTGATTCTAAAAGTAAAAATATTATTTTTCTTATGATTGTTTCAATGATATTATTGAAAATACTTTAATCTTTTTCAATATCCATCGTTCAATAATATATTTAATTTATTTTGATCATTTATTATAGAATCACCAATAATTTATTAAGTGGTTTATAATATGTTTGACTATAGATATAGTATTTTTATATCATTCTCCATATTAATCTATATGGTATTTGATTAGGTTCATTATATTGGTGTAATTTTTTAAATTAAATATGTTAATTTTTGGAAGAATTTTTTATTTTTATTATATTTCCCCATTTCATATGATAAATACTTTGGATATGAATGACACGGGTAGAGCCCGATTATAGATACCAACTAGATGCATTTTTATGTCTCATGAGAGAAATATATAGGTCAAACCTAATAAGTTTGTTCCCAATAGATTAAATCTCCATTATTAATAGACATTGTAGTAGATACGTAGTTATCTAATCCAAATTAGTTTGTATCATGTAGTTGTACACAATCTTGTTAATTTTAATAATGGTATGGGTACCATGATTAATGTGATCATGGTGTCTAATAATTATACATTTACATAACTATGATTTTAATTATTATCATCCATGATGTATTTAGTATGATATAGTCTATTGGTTAATTTAGTTATCCCTTATGTATTAATTGGAACGTGTTTCAAATTATTTTACTTTCTGTGTTGATAATTTTTATTGATTCGGTATAGATTCCACTGTAATTATCCTTTATTGAGCATCTGAGATCAACACATTATTATGTATTTTCCACCAAGTTTCATAAAATATTATTATGATTGATGTGTAGGGATAATATAGTTGAATAATTTTGTTCTAAAATGAATTGATATGTTTTATCATATGATTTCAAATATAATGTAATATTTAAGTTTGTATAAAATTTATTAAAAAAAATAAAAAATTTGGTCCTTTGGGATTTCATTTTTGATATCTTATGCCAATGTAATTAAGTAACCACAAACTATGGGATAACGGTATAGAGGTAATTAGATTCTTTATTGATTGAATTATTTGTAGTTTTCATTTTCATACATCATTGATATAGTTAAGTATTTAGTGGCTTCACTCTATGGTTTAGGGACTAAATTATTGATTTTTAAAAGTTTAAATAGATTCATTGTATAGTAAATGAAATGTATTATATTATTAGATTTGGTGATGGGTCATGAAATGGATAAACTAAGATAATATGGTTAAAATGAAGTAATTAATCACGCAGGGTTAGTATTTATGTTTTTATTTTTATGTAAAATGATATAGTATTGAGACAATGTAAGACATTTCTATTTATATACATATAGTATAGTCAATGTTTAGAAAACAAATTTCTTATAACTCTCAACTGAACGATTTTATTAAATTGTTTTACATTATATCTTTTGGAATGGATTTTGGAATTATATTATTCGTTAATAATTAATTTCTGTAATTTTATCACATTATTTCAATTTCATAGAATCTCAATTATTCTATAGTTTTCTCTAATAAAATGATGAATTATCTTTTTCTAGTTATTTAATTTTTTTTTCTTGAAATGGATTATCATATAATAAATAATTTGGTTCAAAATATCTATTTATGTTCTTATTGGATCATTAATTTTATTTTATTCCAATGTTAAATATGTTATTGTACAAGGTAGTGATGTTGTTATTATGTTTTAAGTTGTATACTATGATATTTTACATTGTTTTTATGTCACATTACAATTTCGCATGGGCATTAAAATTATTGGTTTAAAAATAAGTTGATGGTTTTTTTTGTTTGAGTATTGTATGGGTATGTATGTGTTAGAATAAAAAAAGATAATAAGAATTGGAAATGGGGGTACTTATTGGATGAGTTTTAAATTCATGTTCCCTATCATATTTAATTAGTTGAATAGTAAGGTTATTATTTTATTTATGTAAATGATTTATATATTACTTATTTTACACAAAAAATTTATTTTTACCATCATCAATTATTCCTATAAACATTTTATAAATAATATTTTATTGAGATTAGAGTATTCAATTATTGTATGTTTTTTCTTGATGATGTATCATCTTAATGGCTCTAATGGAAGATTGTAAAATTAAATGCCTTATATAATTTTTTGATATAAGTATTTGCTTAAGAGTTTCATGGTTTAAAATTTATAATGGTTTATACATTATAATGTTATAGAAATTTTAGTCTTTTGATTTGTGAATTTCCATTCTAATTATAATAATTTTAACCCTTGTGTCATAACAGGGATTTTACCAAAGTAAAAGACCATATAAATTATTTCATTATTCTATTAATATTGGAATAATTTAATAACATCAGAGTAGATTCTTGGTGACAATTAAAGTATCTTTTACGTTTATCATTTTAATTAATTAATTAATTAATTATAATGGGGAACATGTGTTGTGATAATGATAGAGAAAAAACAAAATATTAAAAACCATTATCCAATCTATGAAACTATAAGAATAATATATCATATATTATGATCTATTGTTTAATAACAATAAATTTTAATGTTGGGTTTTTGGAATAACTCAATAAAATCCTAATATCCCATTTATACTAAAATAGACAAGTAAACAACTAATCCATTATTTACATTTGTATTTGGGTAATGGGATATAGAATTATCTCACGATTATTGGACTAACTAAATCCCCCTTAATGTGATACTCTCATTTTATTTTAAGGGATTATTTTATTTTATTTTGTTGAAATTTAAATAATTTCATGTTTTATAATTGAATTTGTAATTATTATTTAATTCATTCATTTATAGAAAAATTATTTCACATGTAATATGGAAAACCATGAATTAATTAATTTTCTGGGGTTTTCAAATTTAATTTTGTATGTTTTTTCCTTTGTCATCATGGGTGGTTCACAGTTTGAAATAAACCTTGTGAGATTCGGTATAGACAATTTGAGTATATTTATAATTTGTGTATTGGAAAGCATCTTGCACATGACATTGTGAATCCTTGAGAGGGAACTCTGTATATAATTACATGTTTTTAAGTGTCTCTCTAATAGTTGTTTGAAAGAATGCCTTACCATGCATCAAAACTATCTAGTGTTTGGAGTTTTTCATAAAAGAGGACTTCTCCTATTCACCTTTATAAATTTTATGCATTTGGACACATTCAGTACACTCATATTTATTTCTTTAGATAACATTTATGTCTATACACTCATCCTTTTTAATAGTTTTGATTCTTCATTATATTTAATATAAACAATATTTTTGAGGTATTCTTATTCCATTCTATTATTTTATTACACCTTAATCTAAACTCCATATTTTAAATTCTCCCCTAAAAACTAAACATCATATAGGTTCAATTTATGTTTTGATATGAGAAAAATGATGTTTCTTTTTATATCTATGGGTTTTTTAAATCATATACTTTCTTGGTTTCTCATTCACAATTAAAGGATAACTATTGTTATTGGTTTGAATTTTTTAATGGTATGGGTATCTATGTAATTTCACTTATGCTACATGACTTGAAAATATTGGAGGATTGAAATGGATTTTTTTAATTTAATTTTAGAAATATATTTATGTTGGTATAAAAAATAGAAATCTATGGATTTTTATGTTGTAAAAATGTAATTCTCATGGTATTCAAACAATGATATCAATATTGTATGATTATGAATGTTGGGTGTGTGGTATAATAAACCAATGGGGTATTAATGAGAATATGGGGATTTGAATAGGGACCTTACCAATGGTTTGTGATTATAAATAGGTTTGTGAAACTAGTGATTTTTAAGGAATTAATTTTTTCGTTATAGGGTTTTTTTATAAAGTGGGTTTTGGTGGACCACATTAATTTTTTTGAAACCAAATGGTCATATGATTGTGTAAAATCCATCTCTATATAACTGTGTGATTTAAAAAATAATTCCAAAATACATATAATGAAAATGATTAAATGAATTTAATATAAAGGGAATTTGATATGGAATAATATTCCATGAAAACCATGATGATTTTTATTGGAATGTTCTTTTATAATAACGATGTTTTTTTAAATTGCATGTGATCCTCAATTAATCACCTTATACATTATTCTATTAATATATTATATTTTCATAATGTGGGATGTTATTTATTTTTCTATTATTATATGATACTTTTTATAGATGTCATAAAGGGGATGTTTTATATGGGGTTGTAGTTGGAGAGATTGTTTATTTATTATTTTTATATGTATTAAGTGATGATTTATTTGTTTATTTTTTCATCATCAATTATTTGGTGACTTGAGATTCCTTTATAACAACATAATGGATCTAAATTTTTTAAAACCCTACTATAGATATTATCTACCTTTATGACATTTAATTTTTATGTTTTGTAATATCTAGATGGATTATAAGTCATAGGAAAGAAGATAAATCTATGGATATATTATGTTTCCTAAATTTTCTCCTGATACAACTCCAAATTTAGAATGGTTAATTTGGGTTGGGTTAGGGTTTCATGTCACTAGTTTAGAACTTGTTTCATCATTAACATGGAGTTTTCCAAAATTCTAGTATCCTCTTTATAAGGTTTTAGGGTATTTGATTCCATTACTTTTTTCAGTCCCTAGTTCTTGATATGGTTACTTGACACCATTTTCATTGTTATTGATTAATTGTTTCTCAATATTGATGAAATGGGTGACATTTCGAGTATTAATTAAATTATGAAAAAAAATATTTCTTAATAAAATATGTCTATTTAAATACACTTTTCTATAAGAGAACTTCATCTATAGAAAATGAAGATCCTCATCAATGTTTGTTTTGGAGAGACAGGTAGAATGGGATTCCATTAGGTGAGTATAAACATACATATAAAGATATTATATAGGTAAAAATCATCAATAGGAAATGAATAATACCCCTTTTTTATTCAAATAGTGTTTTTTGAATTTTATCCAACAAATACATTATCAATTATGTATTTCATCAATGTTTCCCATTTGGGAGAAATGTGTAATATAATAATTTTATTATCTCTATAGTTTTACATTCATTATATTTTTATTTTCATAGTAATAATAAAAATATAAGTCCTATATAAAATCAAAGAATAATATTTTACTAAATAAACATTTGGAATAAAATGTTTTTAATTAGAGAACACCATCATTCACCCTTTACTAGTGTGCTACCTAGACTATGGATGTAATTACATAGACATTACAGATTAGAGATCCTTTTTTATGCAATCATTTACAAAATACTATAGCACACTATATCTAAAATTTTCTTTAACACTAAATAACATATAAATAAATTTCTATTAAATTTAATTTGAATAAAAAATACATCATAAAGATTATACATAATGTCATTATTTTTTCATGTCATATCCCCAATAATATTTTTAATTATTAATTGTTTTAATGGGAAATATAGAAGCAATATAAAGGGGTGTGCTCATATTCATAGTAAGGGGATGCACATAGAGAAATATAATATAAAATATTAATGAAACAAATACCTTGGAAGGAAATATGAATTCATAAATGATATTAAAGTGAATAACAAAACATACAAATTGAAAAAATATATAAATATGAATTACATGGATAATAACAATAAATTTAATTATGATGAAATTCATAATGATGAACATAATAACATTTATTTGGGTCCTTTTTCAATGAAATAATAATATAATTGGTATGTATTATCTCACTAACCTATGGTATTTTCTTTCATGAGGACTAAAAAGACATAGGAAAGATATATAATGTATATTCACAACCTTCACTTAGTAAGTACAATTTATTAATCGTATTAATATAATAAATGAAAGGAAATACTTATATTCCATAGAGAATTTTTTATGTAAACATTGAAAATTAATAAATAATTATACATTATGAAATAACTAATATAAATAATATCAATATATCCTTAGTAAAATTTTTGGAATAAATATCTACGTAATCACCCTTGAATTTGGATTATAAGATATATGGTGTCAATATAATAAACAGTAAATCATTAATGATAAAGTCAAGAATAGATAATATATAGATATAGTATAAAATTTATAAAATAAATACTTGAGAAAATTAACATAGTTTTCAATAAAATGGTATGGTTAGTATAGATAAAAAGATTATGGTTGATAATATAATAAAACAAATGAAAAAGTAGTGAAAGAGACCCCATATGTAAAACATAATGTATGATCAATAAATTAATAAGTCGGGGAATGTTATAAGAATATGTATAAAATAAAAATATTTAATGTTAATATATATATTCAATCCTTTCATCATGTGTCGCTAATTTGAAGAATGAAAATAAAGAAAACAATTACTAGAAATATAAAGATTTGGAAATGTATCCCTCAGCTCAATTCCCAACAATCTTTGGATTCCCTACTAATCTCTTGAATAATAATATACTATTTATTAATTAAATAATTTTTCTAAATATGTTTATTCCAATATAAATATTCTTTTTAATTCAATTTTATCTTTTATTATTTATGTTACGGTAACTTTGTTCTTTTGTTAGATGTTTTGATGATGTTCTATACATAGTTCCAAAACCATTGAATGTTTGAGGCTCTCTCTCTAGTTGTTACTAAAATTACATATGTTTCATGGTTTATAGTTAATATCACTAATTAAATGAGAGTAAAATATTTCGATAGATAGTTACATTTCATAGAATCATAAAAAAAATATTTTTTTGATGATTAAAATGAGTATGATTTTTGACCTTTATTGTAATGGTTATTTTAAAATTAATTAATAATAAAAATAAAATTAATTGATTATAAATTATATATTTAATATTGAAATAAACATTTAAGAATATCCATTGAAGGAATATTTGAATTATAATATCTGTATATTCACCTAGTTTGTGAAAACCAACAATGGGAGAATGATGTTTTTGAAGAGTTTACGATAGGGAAAAAATAATTAATTTTTTTTATAAAAATAGAATAGTAATATTATGATTTTATTTTATGATTACTTTTAATCATGAATAATATAATAGTGTTCTATCTGCATTGGGTGAACTGTATTCCCATCCCCTCCATCGGGGGAGGGATGAAATGGATTTCTAACACCATTCCTCAATGAATTTCCCCATCACTTTTCCCCTTCACAAAATTGTGATTACTCATTGTTTTCCCTGTTATTGCGCTAGCCTCAAAAGTTCCCAGTTTTATCATTGGAACCCTTTACTTCTAATTTTCCTCACAGAGACTTCTAATACATTTTTCTATGTAACGTCACCTTGGTTTCTCATTTAAAATAGTAGAGGCCTTTAATAGATGTAATATATTGATTTTTCGACACTCAATGGTGTCTTCGTCATCTTGAAAGGTTTATTTATCTCTACTCAAGGACAATGATGATTGTGTTTTCTTATGATGATGTAATATATCTATCAATGTCTAATGGATCCCACTACGTGAACAAAATCAGTTTTTATGAGTTTGAATCAAAAACCAGATACATCAAGGATTTGGGTCTGTCTTCTAGGTTTTCAACTCTCTTTCAAAAACCCTTACTTCTATCAAAAGAACGTCAATATTTTGTTTAACAGCAATTTTGTATAGAGAAAAAAAAATCACTAAACATCTACAATATTTCTTCTAGATTAATATTTATGATGAATATATACTCAAAGAGATGGATTTTTATGAGTGAAGTACCCCTCACATAACTTTCTCCTATATATAAGGACACTCAACACAGCGATATCATTATAGAGGAATTTCTATACCAGTTTTGAATCCAATAAATGTGGATGTCTAGAGGGACAAGGAATATGTTAAGGGTATGGAGATTGGAAATTCTCGAGAGATCTATTTATTTGAAGGATATTATCATCACATACATGACACAATGATAGTTTATCTCAACATGAACTCATCTTTAGCATGAAAAGCCAGTAATGTGGATCCACTTGGTGATAAGGAATATGGGAATCATAAAATTTCCCAAAAGCAGCTGAGATTTCTGACTTCTGAACCATATATAAAGAATGTTTTTTCTCATTAGAGGTGTGAATTTTGTGTTATATTAACATCAAGGATACTCCAAATAGGTTCTGGGGAGGATGTGGGAGTGCCTACTGTGTGAAGAATCTGCTCATATAACTCTTATTCATTTGATGATGTTATGAGATTTGATTGTATTTCATCATAAGAAGACACAAATCAAGAAATTGTTGAGGGTGAATCATCAAGTGTCATTAGTATGTTAAATGTGTGACTTGTTGATTTAGAGGGATATGAAGATCGGTGGAGTTGAGTGAATAATAAAATCCCAATAATGGCTCATTAAGAAAATGCACTAGGTGATTTAATACATTCTTTCTCTTGATCAGGTATTGGTAAATATGGAGTCTCATGTAAGGGTTCTCAGAATCACTTTTTTGGTTCATAGAGATGGTGAGTCACCCCCATTTGAGGAATTGATTGCTATAAAGTATGGATATGAAGATAAGTATCCTTTTTGAGGTAATATGGACAAAAAATTGAGTGAATAACGATTCTTCCCCTGAATCTAAGTCCTCAGAGACCAAGGATGCAGTACTCGCATATGTTTACCTTTGATCCTCTTCAAAGAAAGGTTAGAACAACCATATGTATTCAAATAGATTTATTCAGCATATGTGGAGGATAAAAAGATAAAAGCACTACTCCAATTTTCCTTGTTCTCTTATTACAAGGACCTCAAGAAGAGCTAGCCCCGCAAATAATATTGAATTCTTTTATTCACATCCTAGGAAATAAGTGAAAGGGGTCAACTAGGCATGTGGAGTCAGGAGCTGATGAGGCGTTTGAAATACACATAGGGGAACCATCTACCTCTGATTTGGTGAATATAGAAATAGAGGTCCTTAAATAAGAAAACACCCAGGAGATTAGCATGGACTTGAATAAAGAAATAATAGATGATTCATTCCTAATAATGATATTTAAGGATGATGAAAACAGAATATTTGAATGACCATTGAGAAGTGATTTTAAAGAAAAGAAACATTTAATGATTAATAAATAGGACATGATATGGATACTTGGATTCAATAAAGGTAAAAAAATCCAAGAGGAGTCTGTGTAGACTTGGGACAAGATGGGTTCTTATATCCAGGATCTCATTAAGGAAAATTAAGAATTGGAGGTTACCTCTATTGAATGGAGACTACTTATTTTTAATAATTATAAATTCTTTAGTTTTTTCTATCGTGGATTTATAATTTATTATAAGTGTTATTTTATCAATATTCTGGTCTTTGATAGTTTTAAAATTTTTTACTTTGAAGGAATTTTAAAATTTTTTGGGGAGTTGGAAATTTAATAGAATTGGTTTATGGTGAATAGAATTTAGGTGAAATGGTTTGGAGGCTTCTATTTTGACATATTAGTAGATTAGAAAAAATTATTCAATTATTGGTAAAGGGAAATATCTCACTGATAAATTGTTAAAGGTATGTAAATAACATTGAAAATTTTTAATTTCAACAACATTATAGGTGTTTTAAAATAGTTTAAGAATACAGAATCTCAAATATAGAAGGAAAGAACGACCCTACAACACTTACCATTCTCTTTGTGGTTCGTCTATTAATTTTTTATAAAACATTAAGAGGAGGGTGTTTTAGTTTGAAAATGTGTTATCGTATGTGGTTATGAGAGTTTGGATGTGTATTTTATAATATTTTAAGGAATTATAATTTTTCATTATTTCAAGATACTGGGATGGGGGAGGGTGTTTATATAGACATAGGGAAGAGTATATTCGAATAAAATCATAATTATTTATTATCAGGTCTTAAAACCCTTTTTTGATTTTTTGGGATTTTATTTGTTTCTTGATATTAAAATAAATATTTTTTTGAAATTTAGTCGCACCTAAAACTTATTGGTTCAATATAGTTTTATTTAATTAAATAATTAATTATATTTTTTACGGTAAATTATTACTTAGGAATTTGAAAATTTATTTACTGGTATAGATTATGAATATACTATTTTAAAATAGATTATTATACTAAAATAATAAAATAATATTAATGACTTTTTTTATAAAATTCGGATTCAAATTTTATACTCTTTATTTCATAACAAAACACAAGATTTAGAAGAAATAAAATTTCCATTTTAACAAATATTTAGTTTTTATTGAAAATTTAAAAAAATATCATAAAATAATTTTAAAAGGGTTATTTCAAAAATGGGATCCATTTTATTGTAATAATAATTTATATTTTAGAATATATTTATTACGTAATGAATTGTTAGTATTTTATGAAATAGTTTATTTCACACTAAAATAATAAATAAAAATTTGATTGAAAATTTAATATTTAAATAAATATAATTGTTGTACATTAATTTATGACCATTATTAATATTTATTATCTATTCTATTAAGATATAAAATTATATATTTTACTAGTAATTTTATAAGGCACATAATAATCACATTTCTCTAATAACAGGAACCCTATTATTCATCATATTTTATATTTTTTGTAAATACATAACATTCTATTATATATGTTTTTTAAATATTTAACATAGCTTATATATCTTGTCTTTTACATTTAATATCTTATTTCTCATAATGGAATTGAAAAATATATTCTATTAATTATTTACAATGTATGACCCCCAAGAGTTAATGATTATGTATCCCCAATATATGTTTATTTATTTTATATCCCTAGTTATGGTAGTTACATTGAATGTAATTTTATAATGGTTTTAGACTATTATAATAAAAGATAAGTGATTTTTTGTGATGTTTGGTTTACTATATTATCCTCTTATGTATTTAATTTTCTCCTTAAATAATATTTTCCACTAAATTTTTTTATTTATCCATCCATGATGAATTATGGATAATATTTACTTATTTACCCATAAGTCACTTATGTGGCTTCTACTATCCTATGATTATTCAAAACTACCATCAGTATACATTTTTCTGAATTCCAAAAAAATTCTATTTTGTCTAGAAATATGGAATGCTATTACTTATAAGATGTGTCGGGATTTTGCAGTATTCCTTTTGTGGTGAGTGCATGTAACACATTTTGTTTATACTTCATAATTAATGAACAATGGAAGATTCAATGTACATTATAAATAATCGATGGAAAATGATAATCCTAACCCATGAATAATATACATTAAAAAATTATAATAGTCCTAACAAAATGTTTACACAGCATTTTATTTATAAGTTAAATTATAACTCCATTCTATGGAGATACCTTTTGGAAAACAAAATATCCTACATAGAACTTCAAATACTTTCTTCAATTATTAGTATAACATATATCTCTTGGTTAAACTATCTTGATGTTTTTTAACATTTGACTTTCATCGTGATTTCAACAACCTATTCTGGAACAACTAGTATTTATACTATAAAATAATATCAAAAACATTGAATATGACAAGTTTTACCATAAAAATATTCATATTGATCCATTTTAAAATTTTAGTGAAATATATAATTTTATGTGAATTACAAAAGAGGTAGGTACTTGTAACATCTACCTCAGAGGGAAAGTGAGAATGACCTCTATATTCCCAGTAATGTTTAGATATTCTTTTCAATATACCCATTCAATTATTGATAATATTTTATGATCAAATGGATAAAAATTTCCAACAAATTTCAATGATTCCACTATAATTTCTCACGTTAATTTCAATCATGATCAAATATAATTGATATTGGTGCACCATGAAGACACATATATTAATTAATATAAATCTAGGAAAGTACCTAAATGGGTGAATCCTCACTAGTTATCAGTAAATGAGTATTATTTGTTAATATATCCATGATATACCATAATTCTTCATTAAACATTGATTTTTTAGGAAGACCATTATGAAAGTGTCCCACAACCACAATAAAATAATGGAAGGATTCATAATATTTTTTAATGATTTTCCTAACAATTACATATTAGTACACTATGAATTGTGACATATATTTTAAAATTGCAAACATCATGTTGTCTTAGTTATTATTTCTCACATATACCTATACATCGTGGTTCTAATGGTGTTTACATATATGTTAGACATTTGGGTGACATCTAATAATTATTTCATCATATTGGTTTCTAATTCTACACATAATCTTATTGTAGGTTAAATAAATCTATATTCCTAGATTATATCTATCAATTTATAATATTCTATATCATTAAAAAAATTATATAAAAAATTATTATTTATTTATCTTTACCCTCATTATAATATTTAGTAAAAAATTTTGAATTTTTTTTAAAATGAAAATGAAAATCATTAGGGTTCTATGTCAATGAAGATGGAATTTTGAGATTTGGGTCTGTAATATGTGTTCCATAAAATCTAGAGTTAATGAATGAACATTTGGATAATCTAAATAGTTTGAATTTCTCCATTCGCCCAAGAAACAAAAATATATATCGGGATATCCATGTAAATTATTGGTGGGATAAAATGAAAAATTGATGGTCGAGTATAGATCCAAGTTCCTGTAATGTCAGTAACTAATGATTGAGAGGAAAAAATATATCGAGATGATGCAACCATTACCCGTACCCAAAAAAGAATGGGAAAACATCACCATGTACATTGTCATCAGAAATACGAAGAAATCCCCAGAATACAATGCTATCAAGGTTATTCTGGATTATCTTACAAAGACTAAACACTTCATTGCAATTTAAGAGGACTTCTCAATAGATCAAATATCATGTATATAAATAAGAGAAGTGGTAAGGCTTCCTGGTGGAACGCTATAAATATTTTACAATCGAGATCCATGATTCACCTCTATGATTCAGTAGAGTCTCCCACACACTCTAAATACTGAGCTGATCTTCAGTACAGCTTATCATCTTCAAACTAATGTCCAATCTGAGCGGTCTATCCAAACACATGAGTACATTTTGGTAGCATGATTTATGTACATCAATGGAGGATGGAATAAGTATCTTCTTCTTGTTGAGTTACCTTAAAAAAAGATTCCACTCATGAATCCAAATGTCTATTTAAGAAGCACATAATGGTAAGAGGTACATAACACCAGCTTCATGGGATGTAGTTTGGGTGATAAATCCTCAAGATCTAGAAATGGTTGATGAAATAATGGAGAAGGTTAAGATAATTCAATAACATATAAAATCCATTAATATTTGAAAAAACTTTTATTCTAACAATCATCGATGGGACACAGTGTTTGATGTTGGATACATGGTATTACTTCCCACATATCCATAGAAGAGAGTTATGAGATTTGGCAAGAAGGGAAATATTACTCCAAATTACATCATACCTTTTGAAAATTGATCACATTGGAGTAGTGGATAATTGACTTGCTTTCCTACCAAACCAATCAAATGTACATGATGTATTCAATGTATCACTATTAAGAATGTACATACCCATCCCATTACATGTACACAATCTAGTGGTGGTACCATTGGATAATGACCTCCTATATGAAGAGAATATTTTAGAGATCATAGATCATAGAGAAATTTTTCTATGAATTAATTCAATTCCCCTTGTCAATGTGTTTTTGAGAAACTAAATGTTTGAATAAGCAATGTGGGAACCAACAAAAGAGATGATGTTGAGTTACACTCAATTTTTTAGTGTGGGAAAAAAAATTTATGGGAAAATTTTCTGAAGGGGGAATGTTGTAACGACCAAAAATTTTATGAATAAAATACCCTTTCTTTTAATGTATTAGAGAATGGTAATCCAAATGAAATTTATTTACTTTTGTGTTTAAATAACCATTAAATATAATTACTGTTGATATTATAATTATTGAACAACCTTTTCATGAGAAGTTTAATTATAGTGTTTAAAAAAACATTTCACACTGAAAATGGATGTTATGGCCCCCACAAGTAATATCATTCCCTTTTAATACCATTTATTATATATTTTGAGGGAGATATAATTTATGGTCTTTTTCCAATACCAAGGAAATGTCAAGATCCAGCAACTTAATCCTGAAAAAATCATTTATAGGAGAAGTTCAAGCTCATCGAGATCCCGACCCAAATAATGTTCTTCGAACAACACTATGAATGCCACAACATCGCACAACATACTCTTAGAGAATGTAGTAGTGTAAAAAAGGGTTCTAAAACAAGACCCGATGTTATGATTTTGTGAATTATTTTTGAATTGAATAAATAATATACATTCATTTTAATATTGTTACTTTTTAAATGGGTTTTAATGCACAAATAATATTTTTAGTTAATTTTAAAATTCAATTAAGAAATAAATTTTAATGAATTAATGTATTTTTGAATTAATTAATATGTTATAAAAATATTATTATTAAAATAATTTTTATTAAAAATAAAGTAAGATATAATTTTTATGAATACAATTTTCATTTTTTTAAGGATTGAAAACTGATTTTATCAATCCTGTGAATTTTTAATAAATTACGATTTTATTTTTAAAAATGAAAATTCATATATTTATAAAATTCGTTACATAAAATGAGAATCTTTTTTGGAATCAAAATGTCTAAATTTTCTGATGGTAAATTTCTTATACTTTTCTGAGACAATCGATTTTTTGGGTAATAAATTCCAAACCATATATTTATATAATTTATTTATGACATTATAATGATCATGAAGTGATGTAATATAATAATAAAAATGAGATATTCATCCAATATTTGTTTTCCTTTAAAACAGCGTGATTTTAGATTTATTTTATTAATTTTATAATGCGTTATATGATCCTCCAAAGCTTACTGAATATTTTAAAATTTTGAAATGATTTCCTTGAGAGTGTGACTCACCTCCACATATTCATGACTAATATTTTAATATGTTATGCCCTTGTCCATATAATATATTCAATTCAACTACCCTTTTACAAAAACTAATGGAATAAACCATGGGCTGGTTTTTTGGATTTGAATATTTTAGTGTGTAGAGATGAAAACCAAAATAAAAAATAATTCCCCCACCTTTCCTATATAAACCCACCCAATATACAATTCCAATTATCTCAAACCATTTAGTTCTCTACCAACCTCTGAAATAATGTATCTATAATCATCCCAAGGTTCCCCAAGATCCCATTAAGCATCTCCCAATCATTTTGGATCACAATTCCTATAAATGGATCCTCACATTCGTGTCCTCCCTTCAAATTCAAGCAACTTAGTTAAATTTAGTTCATCTAATTTCAAATGGCTATATTGTTATTTTTTTAATAATTATATTACTATCAATTTTTTTTATGAGGGATTATTTATCCTCCCTCAATTTTTCCCTTACATAACTGTTATCATTCCATATTTTTGTATGGGATTTCTTCCTTTCTCGTTTTTTCCCACATTTCATTATGTTGTTTTACCCTTTTATTTTCAATAAAAAATATTTTTGGTATGATTTAGAACCTCCCCCAAACATCCATCCATATTTTTGAATTATTATAGACAACATTATCTCTAATTCATCCCTTACACGTACACCTATTTCCAAGCCGATATTTCGTAAGAGTTATTCCATTTCTCCTCTTTCTAATGATTCTTTATT
The DNA here is from genome assembly GCA_963277665.1 of Viscum album. Lineage (NCBI taxonomy): Eukaryota > Viridiplantae > Streptophyta > Magnoliopsida > Santalales > Viscaceae > Viscum > Viscum album. The sequence goes on along the minus strand of OY728163.1, from coordinate 1,838,398,688 downwards.
ATGTTAGGCCTCAAATTTTTAAATTATATGTGTTTGTTAGTGCATCTATATGACCCCCTTATAGTAAAATACATGTAAATATGATGAGATAAACCTTTCTCTCTCTTATAAACCATGTTTATGAATTTTTATGTCACATCGTTAGGCTACCGAAATTGAACAACAATTTTCCATGCCAAAACCATCATGTAGTGAATACCACAACAATTTCCCTATCAATGGTATTCAACATTATGAACATGTAAATATTTATTATAAAATTTCTTATTTTATATTCCACATTCCTTTATCACTAAATAAATGATGATGTGGAATGAGTCTATGTTATATGATCTTTGATGTACACTTTGGCATGAAATTATATGTTTATAAAGGGTGTGCCCTGATAGTGCTATAATGCATTGTGTAATGTTTAGTATCATGATACAATATGTGAAATGATAGTTTAATCATGTAGATTCATTTTTATTTCGTTTTTTCTCCTGTAAATAATGGTACAATGAGTGTTTACTCGTGCTAATTCATGTTAAATGAGGGTTTACTCATGCAACTTCATGTACAATAAGGTTTTACGGAAGTCAATTCATGTGAAATGAGTGTCTAATCATGCTAATTCATGTGAATTGAATGTTTACTCATGATATTACATGTGTAATGATACTTGTGTCTTGCTGATATCATCTTGTATGTTGTTGACACATTTCCATGTTATGATAATCATGCTATATAATGCAGTCATGGTTATGTTTCTCTTGTTCTCCACTAATATGCCTATTTCCAAACCTAAATTTTATTATTCTTTTTATGCCTTGTTTACTCCCATATTGAGATTTATAGATCACTATTTTCTTTTATATGTCCTTGAGTTATCCCATGCAATTCTAATTAAGAAGGAATGTTGTGGTCATGTAAAATAAGTTTTCAACAAAGATGTTTATTTCTAATTTTATATAGTTATGTAATTTTTTTAATTTTCCAAGCCACTGTATCTTTAGATACATTTATTTTTTTAATTACATTTTTGTGTAATAAAATAGACTTAAATATGTAAAACATAGCGTGGTTTGTTATATGTATAAAGGGTGAAGTCTATTTTCACTATTAATGTATGAGGGGTTCTTTTAAAATATGTCCATTACAAAAGGAGGTATGAACACAACAAACACGTATAATGTGAAGTACAAACATATAATCCTCATTAAATACACAATATAACTGTTAATATGTAAATACATAAAGAATTCTATCGTGGGGTACAGTAGTTTTTTTAAGGAGGATGATAAAACAAGGATTGTTTCATCTAATGGATTTCTTTATTCTTAGAGAGTTCAACATGGAATATAAAAATTAGAAGAATATTACTCGGTTTTGGTGATATGTATTCAACAAAGATGATCGAAATTTGAATTAAAATAGTTTTATGACAACAATATAAATAATAGTAGCCTTTTGTTATTGGAACTACTTGATGAAAGGCATAATGACTATGTAAATATCGAGAATCTATGATTTCATGTGTAAATGACACTAAAAATTCGTCATATATGAATATATATTTGTAATCATATATCAAATAAATTATATATAAAAACGTATGGTTCATCAATTTCTGTGTACCCTAGATTCTTATAGGGGATTATCATTATTTATTATAATCTTCCAAATAACATACTAAGATGCCTAGAATCAATAGGATCTATCCATGTGATAGATCAATGTCTAGTAAAATTTAATATGAATAGTAGTTACCTATGATATTTGTAATATGGATAAGATAAATTTTTATATGGGGGTATGTTCACAACCCTAATTGATATCCTAATATTATGGGATATAATTCCAACTCTCTATGACATAGATGTATTACATTATGTTTTCATTTTTTTTCTTCAATTATAGAAGTAATGATATATGTTCATTATTATAATATATACTTCCATAATCTATTTCATTTATATACATAATCTAAGGCCCATAATTTCTTTAACATGTATACATTTACTCATAAAAAAAATTCATATACCAAATCACTTATAAACCATTTACTCATATGCATATATTCATCAATGATTAAAAAATAAATTCGTTTATAAAATAATAAAATTGATAAGACATAAATCCTAAACCCCTAAAAATAGATATAATAATTTAAAATATTATATTAATAAATCATAAGCAGGTAGAATTTAATTTAGTATTGGTGTCGGAGTTCGAATAAGAACCTACAAAAATTGTAAAGCTGTGTTGGGAAATTTTGCATTTTTTGTCATGTAGAGATCTCTATTTCTTTTCGTATTACTTACTCATTAAAAATTTAAAGTAATTTTTTCTTAAAAGTGTAGAATAATATGGTTAGTATGTTATTTCATATTATTAGTTTAATATGTTTTAGAAGAGGAGGTTTTAAGAAAGTAACTCTAGAAAAATTATTGTTGTTGTTCTATATTTCTTCTAGAATATGGGTTGAGATTTATTTTCATTGTGTGGGGGATAAAACCATATAAAAAGATCAAAAATAAAAACATGATTGAATTTTATAAGAATATGATAATTTAAAACCATTTCATATATATTTATTATATTACAAAGTGATATATAAGAAATTATGGGATGCTATAGAATTGGTAATTTCTGAATGTTTCTTAATGATAAAGAATTTATTTGAGGTGATAGATTATATCTTCAAAAGTATTTATGTTTTCAAAATAAAAAATCTTCTTGTACTTATATAATCCAATATAAAGATAAACAATACATCCAAAAATGAGGAGATACATGAGAAGGAACAAAAACCTCATGATAATTTTTGACATCATAGAGAAGACATAGAGGATATTTGGATGTTGGTTAAATATGGAAAAAATAAGACAATAATGAATATAAAATATTCTATGGGTGTTATGTACAATTTTTTAGATAAATAGAATTTTTTTTCAATAATACAATGGTCACGATGTAAGAATAATGGCCACACCATGGATGGTCATAAAATATTTTACATAATCATATTTTAAATTGAGAATTACAAAATAAGATTAAAAACATACCCATTATATTAGTATGATATATAGTATTGTGTAAAATGTAATCAAGGTTTTTCATAATGGTTATGACAACATCAGAATGATCATCGTGTTAGGAAAACCATTTATATGAATCATTAAATTTCTATAAAAATGAAAGTAATACATAAGAGTTATTATTATTGTGGGAAGATCGATCATGCTATGACGAGGCATTATAAAATTTATATTCTTATTCTTATTTTTAAATTTATAACACATTTAATATGATCACTAAATTAAGACTTAATTTTCATGAGTAAATATTTTTAGAGTCCAGATATATATGGTGTGATGATAAAATTTACACTATATTGTGCTAATCAATGGAGAATCATGATGTATTTTTAATGTCATGTTCTTCTAGGCACGTTACATTAATGTTTTGTAATTTTAATTTCACTTTGTAAAGGATTGTTTAAATATAAGGAGGTGAATGTGAATTTTGGAGTTTGATTCCCTAGTTTTATAAGGATTTAAATTCCACTAAATGATGATAGTTTTAACATAATATAATATAAAGGTTATTAAAGGATAGATGTTACTAACCATGTCAACATGGGACACCATTCTCTATGGGGGACTACCAGAATAGAAATCCATAGTTAACAATGTGTATTCTCAATTTGGGGTTAGGAGGGGTGTTCTAATTGGATGTTTCTTCGAGTGTGTGTAAGTGATGACAAATAAAAATGAATGAACATATGCTAGACTATGGGAACATTCATTCATTTAATGATCCATTAAAACAAGTGTGTGATACCTCTATAAATTACCTTATTTCTATGGGGAAATGGAAGTAACTATCATAAAAAACCCAATGAAAAAGTTAAGGTGGGGTTTCAATAAATTTAGTGGGGCCTAGTTGACACAATGGAATCAAATGTGGAACCCATATATAAGTATGCTGACACTTCCTATGTTGATATATGTTGTGCATAATTTTTTTTGTTCTATATAGGTGTAATGCAACACCTGAAAATGTTGAAGGGCTAAAATGATTAATGTTATAATCCATGTAAAAAAGTTTCAAATTTTTTGGGAGGCCTAGATAGTTATTCCTCCATATATAATTATGCTAGAACTGGAGTAGTGTTCCAGATGGGTGACCTCTTAGGAAATTTTGCATTTTTATTATGTGAGGAAAAATCACATCGGAAAAATAAGAGTTTGTATTTGTGGACATTAGTTAGTATGATGATCTATTTGGGATCATGGTTGGGGCCTATGTAGAATACCATGTGTTAGTGGGGAAACTGGTGATCCCTGGTTGTCCAATACATGACACCATGTTAATTTAGGGTGACTGTGCTATCAAAACGGCCAAAATATAACCCTTTTTATGATCATCTTGATTGGAGAATGAATTAATAATCTCTATTCTCATTAATCTAATATGGATATTTATTGATGTTTAATGCATGTTAATTTAGTAATGTTTTTATTCATATAGATAATTCATTTTTATTATTAAGTAATGGGTTCATCCCATAATTATATATCCCCTCAATGAATTAGTAGGTCATAGGATATAAACTAGTTGGATATTCTTATTAAAATGATGTTTCATTTATACCAACACATAATTTTTTAATTTCAAGGAAAATGGAATTAGGGTAATGTTTTATAATTCTATAATTACACATTCAATCATTATGAAAATAATTTTTAATTTCCAAATAATAATTTTATTAATGTCCACGAATATGTTTTTGGCACATGGAAATATTTATTTTTCAACATTTGATCTTCAATTACTCATACACTGTTATTAATAAATCTAATTTTATTTATTAAATTCCATGTGTTTTTGGTTATTTACATGCCCACAATTATTATGACATATTCACTCATGATAGATTTACTAATAAGTAATCATTAATTAGCATCATATGGGAAATTAATTTTTCTTTATCCTTGGGATATAAATAAGCTCTATTTGTATAGTTCATGTTTTTAAAATACATAATTTAAATATTTTTTATGTTTTTAATGTATTATGTGATTAAATTATTATATATTTATAACAATAATTAAAAACTATTTTGCCTTTCATGATGTGATTCCTTAAATATAGGATAAAAATAATGTTGTATCTACTGAATTAGGGTTATTAGAGTTAGGGTCTTTATAGTTGTTATCATAGGAGGGTTTTTAAAGACATTGGGATCTAGTGTTAGGAAAATATAGATTATGTAACATAATCCTATGAATAAATTTGATTATATTTCCTTGTATAAGATAACAACATAATGTTTTGGTAAGGAAGATACTATGTGGGTTTCATAGCAATACATCCCTATCCGGTTACTACAAACACACATTGTTCTGGAATAGATAAACCTTTATGTAATTAACCTAAAAAGAGTTGGTAGAGGACAAATTACAAATAATTACAGTTCATGGTGAGTTATAACATGTTGTGCTCCTAGTTTTATACTCTCATGATATAATCTTTGGTAGAATCACTATTTCTTTATCAATTGTTATGATATATTTTAATAGATGATGACCATGAACCTCCTAGAGAAACCCTAACGTGTTATACAAGGAAAATGGTTTCATTATTTTGAAATCCTATAAATTATTTCTATAATTATGTGGTCTCCCAATATGAATATTTCTGGTCATGCTTTTGATTTCAGTTTTATTAAATTGTTGTAACAAGAAGGAATCATTATAATATTGAATATGATGTATAATGTCGTGATTATGAAAAACCAGATGTGATGATGATCAAAGTGAAAGATATTATGATTATTCCTAATTACTTATCATGATTTATGATTAACAACTTATTCATTATCCATCTTTTAAACTCGCTAAATAAGAGAGGGATAAAGACTATTGGGGTCTTAGGTAGCAGAGACCATGAGGAATATAAGGCTCAATTTTCTTTATGTATGAATTGTGGAGATAGACACCATGATGTATGTCTTAAAACATTGTTAATATGTTTTATATGTGGAAAATATTGTTATATAGAAACTATTTTCATGTATCTAATTTTATTATTTATGGTGAATATAAGAATTATTTGATTCAAATACCTAATCCGAAGGGCTAACTCCAAGATGAAGGAAAGAAATATACAATGTCAATAATTAATGTGTAAGTATTTACATTCTTATATATTTTATCTTGTGAATTATGTTAAATAATAATTATATTAATAATATTTTTTTCATTAGAGTCATGTAATCTCTATAAAAAGTTTTGTATTAGTCTTTTATTAATTATATGAATGTATATATGCAATAGTATCAAAGACCTAGAAATTTGATTAAATGGAATGATTATATTCCAAGGAAAACAAATGATTGAGGGAAATATAACCCTTATCATTTTCTATATTATTATGTAATAATTTTTATTTTGTAAAAAAAGTTGATTGATACTGATGATGTAAAATGGATATAACTGGATACCTTGAAAATGTATAGGGATTTGATGAAATAATAATTTATGATTGACTTTACTATATTTTCAAATTCATTGATTATAATTTTTAATTGGTAATTTTATTCCTAGAATAATGACATAGATTATTTTTATACGTAGTTATCATAATATTGAAATTTTAAGGTGATCATTATATTCAAATATTTTCTCATAGAAATTGAGATCTAATTAATATTTTATGGGGGAATAATTATTTTGAAAATTTAGTAACATTATATTTAAAATTTAGTATTTTGAATTTGTATATATGTATTATTGTACTGTATTATGGATAAAATCATTTGGAATGGATTAAGTTGGATAATGGGTGTTACATTCATCTTTTTAGAGATTAATGTATTATATTGGAAACCGTAATCTATTCATATTGGTTTTGATGAATATTTTTAGACATATAGAAGACATATAATTGTTTTATGGATATCACAATCCATTATAATTTAATTTTAGTGGTTCATTCTTGAAATCATCATCTTGAATATTGACCATGTTTAGAAAAATTGAAATTTTGGTGGAAATTGTTTAAAGGATTAAATTATACATTACAGTAATGTTTATTTGATAATATTCTCAATATTAATGATAATTTAATTTGGAAACATTATGAATATATGTTATCTTAATATGATCATTTTTGATGAATTGATGGTCTTTTCATCTGTCACAAATTTATGATTGTTTAGTCATTAACTTTATCCTAACCATGTTATATATCACTCTTTATTAGTCATTGAGAATTAGTTTTATACTCTATGTATATATTTTCACTTCAAAATAATTTTTTACTAGTTGGAAACATATTATTATTTTTATTTCAAAAGACCACCATATTTCACTTTTACTCTTATTAACATGACGATTTATTAACAATTTTAATTAATTAGGAATTCTAAAAAATGTTTTCAAATATAAATTTATGGAATACCAAGCATAAGATAAAATTATGAATTTTTTTTGAATGAGTGGAGAGTATAACACACCATGAATTTAAAATAATTAAAAGCTTAATAACCTTTAAAAAACAAAAAAAAGTTGAGTGTAAAAGAACCATAGAATATAATTATTTTAATATTATAGTTATATCATAGTTGAATAATTTATGGGTATGATAATGACTGACTACATAATGAAATGAAGTGCATGGTTTAATATAATGTTGATTTAATAGATAAATTATCATCAAAAAGTGTTTTATATTTCATTTAGTATGTATGAATTATCATTAACATAGTAATCTATATAAATAAATATAATTTTTTTCTTCAAAATAATCATATCAAAATTATATAAGAGTAAAAATTTGATATTTTTCTAAGAAGTTTGATTTTTTACACTATTTTTATAGACCATTATTTCCCATGAAAATGGTATATTTATTACATGAATTTACAATTAATCATTTCAATTTAAAATGTTTTTAGTGAAATAGTATTTCTAATATATTTTTAATTATCCATTTAAGAACAATTAAATCTGTTTTTTTGTTTTATCTAGAATAAAAATAACTTACTCATAGAAAACGATTTTATATGAAAACCCATTTTTTTACTTTTCCCTTTTTAATAATAAATAAGTTTATTCGACTTATAGAAATTGAATCACAAAATATTTGTTTCATATTTTTAATCAGAATTCTAAATTTTGAAAATTGATCCCATTTATTTTCATCAATTCTAAATAGTAATGATTGTAAATACTTATCACCATAGTAAGGTTAAATATGATGATTAGGGATAATAAAAATAACATATGGTCTACAATGTACATAAAAATATCTTATATATTTATTTGTATATTTATTTAATCCATTTTAATTTAATTACCAATTATATTTCAATATTAATCCATATTTCATTGATATTTGACCTTTGTAATATTTATGTAAAATATAAAATTAAAATATTTGTTTCCAGATTTTAATATTTTTAATATTTTATAGTAGGAATAAATAAAAAATATATTCAGTTTGAAAAAAGTTATTTTAAATATGAAATGATTTTTTACCATGGAAAATTATTTAATATTTTTATTTATTAAATATTCTGTTTAAATGATGAATCAATACCAACACTAAGGAGACTTCATATTTTGGGTCATTTTGCTTCCAAGAGATAATATATAAGATTTAGCTGATCCCAAAACAAAATAAAATGGCTCAAAGGAATCCTAAATCATATCCAGATCATCATCGATTGATATAGTCATTCGAGGTGAGTGATTATTTGGTTATGAAAAACAATCCAAGGCATATACATCGTTGTTTTGGGAAGCTGGTAAAGTTATTTTCTCGATACATAATCTCTTAAGGAATTGATAGGTTGTTGAGGTGGAATATTAGTTAGCATTACCCCCTCTCAATTCCGTGTAGTAAATAACGTTTTCATGTATATTAGTTGAAAAATGATAACCTTGATCCTAACTATGGGATTTGATGGGATAATGTCATCATAGAGATTTATTCTTCATTGGTTCATATCCGATACATATTGTGTATAGAAAATAGAATGTTTTGAATTGTAAATGCATCAATATAGTTTGGGTTTTTTGAAACATTGTCAGATTCAAGAAAAGATATAGAAATGAGAGAAATAAATGGTAGAGCAATGTAAAAAACTCTTTCAGGTAGGCAATGGTTTTCTACTTTTTGGTCGAGAAAAATCCAATGGTGGGTAGATTATAGAACCTCTAATTTAAATTGTGTAACCCTTTATTTATTTATTTTTAGAATGTAAAGAGTTTGGGTGATGTTTTGGTGCATTTGGAAAAAATTTGGAATGTTTATTGGGATTTTTTAAACGTTCAATGTTTGAGGAAGGTTAGTAATGAACATAAAACTCATATAAAAAACCGTGAAAGTTGAAAAATGGTCTCTTGGCGGGGTAGAAAATTACACACAGTTTTTGTCAAACCATTTGACCACTGAAGAGAATATGTGAAATGTGGGATAGTGGGATTTTTCTAGTTATGCTCATGGTTTGACTAAATATATTGGCCAACCACCATTTTTCCCCTTGAAGTAGAGGATGGTGTATAGTCAGTATATGGTTTAACTAACTGTGTCACTATCTGTGAATAGTTAAAAAACCAGATCCTAAAATTGTGGATCATGCATTTGATTAAATTTTAACCCTCTGTTTTTTCTTCATTTTGACTCTAACTATAGTAAACATCTTCATAAATGTTTTGTAAACTTTTTAAAACTTATTAGAAGCGATCGAGAGAAATTTCACAGTGTTTTGAAGCCTAATTTCCTATGTATGTCCTCATTTGTGGTAGTTTTATACGGTTTTTCTTACACCTAATTAGTTCCATTTAATATTTTCTTAGAGATATTCCACTTTTTATAGATCAAAAGTTGTTGATTCCAATCATGTATTAATTTGTTTTTTGTGTCAGTAGAAGAAATATAAGGTCTCTTTTTGGAGATTTGGCCTTTTTTGGTGTGTTTTAATGTTATCCTTCGTTTTTTTCCATAATTCTACACATGAGTGGCTCCAATATCAATTTTTCATCTTATAATTTGAATGTGTAGAATCCAAAATTTTAAATTTATTGAATGTTATTGCGATATTGACCTGAAAAGCATGGTGGAAACCTTCTATAGTGATGGATTGGAGATTTTTGGAAATTTGTTTGTTTAAAAATAATTATTTTCTTTATTTCAAAATGATGAGTTTTAAATATGATTTTTTGGGATTTTTGAAAATATTTTTTTAATGTTTTTAAATAATATATTGGTTTTATTGAAATGTATTGAAGTAATTTATATGAAATTGTTTGGGAATACGAGGTTTTTGTGAGTTAGTTCTTTCGATGTGACCCTGAATACTGGGTGTGGACGATTTTGGTACCAAGGGATATGACCCTCAAAATAGGGAATGCATCATTAGGAAAAAATATATTCGATACCTTTTGATGACTTATTCAATGGATGTGAAACTTTTCATGAGTATGGAACTATCATAAAAGCATTCATGTTTTGGTGGGTTTGTGAATCATGCAATGTGTATCAAAAAGTGGAATGTGAAATGTATTAATGATTTTCTATCTTACTTCCATTGAAATGGTCTGTTACGAAAAAATATGCCTTCAATATAGATTGTTAAAAAGGTTAAAATAGTTTTAATATAAATAGTTTTATACAAATGTGATAAGTTGTTCTATCCTATTTTCTTGATTTGGGATATCATTTGGGTAAATCTTATGGAGTTTCATTACTTACCCCAACATAGTTACTTTGGTGATTTTGAATAGATATTTTATAAAGACACAAGTAATGTAATCATATGACACTTATTTAATGGATATTTATGATACATGGGATGTATTTTGGAGTTTGATAATGGATAATGTTGGCAGATTTGGAGTAATATTTGGCATCTTTGAGTTTTGTTTGTTTTTTCTTTTATTGTGTAATTTGAAATTATTAGTACTAAAATAATGTGCACTATTGTAGTTTGTATTTATATTTAGTGATGTTACTTTTATTTTTTTGGAAATGTTATAATGAATAATATAGTATTCCTATTTTGTGGCTTGTTTAGATGGGTTGTTTTAGTTATCAAAGTGAAAATAGTTTCCCACTAGTGTTGAGTACCTTGGAATTTATTACCCACCTTTGGCACCTTGGGTATGTCTCTATTGGACAAGTAACAATTCCACCTTCACCCATCCCAATGAGGTTGACGAGGATGTTATAAGTTATATCATCATTTTCATTGCTGGAATTTTAAGTGGAATTAGTCTTTTCCGTTCACTTAATTGGTCATCATTTTTATTAGCATGTATTTGAAAAACATTATAATATATTTATTATTTAGGGTTGGTAAAAGGATTAGGATTGTATGTTCTAAAAATAAATAATATTAAAGGATGTAGATAAAAAAAATTATTCTAAACATCAATGTACTAGGGTGTTTGGTTCATAATTGTTTTGATGGTACATTTATAGTCTGGAATATAATTTGAACTAGTTTATACAATGAGACGGACATGACATGCATTATATAAATGAATTCACACTAGGATTAAATATTTCATTTTGATCCATTTTTAATTAATGTGTGAAAAATGATTATTTTTTAAAATTGTAAATGTTGTTTTCATATGTTGAATTTTGAAAAAGGCATGAAATGGTTATTTTGGAAATTTTGTTATTTTAAAAAGCATAGTGTCATTTTCAAAAATTGTTGAATTTGGATGATTTGAATTTTGGAAAGTCTTATTATGATATTTTAAATGTAGTTGAATTTAAAATTTTCAAAATTTAGTTACTATAGAGCGGGACATATGATGTTTTTTTGTTATAGAAAATGGATCCCAGTAGGACTAAGGAAAAGATATCTTAAGGAGATAATGAGAATGTGGTTACACCTATGCCACATGTGAACCATTAAGTAGTTTAGAGTATAGTTCAAGCATTTTAGTATTTAGATAGAAGAAAAAGAACGGATGAACCAAGACAGGTGTATCATTATGTCCAGTTCCAGAAAAGATTCCACCCATCATTCAGGGTGATTCAAAACAAGAAAAGGAAGATGGGTGTAAAAATATACTGAAAAAAAACATCATTATCCTTGGAATACTAGAAGAGATGAATGTAAATTTGGAAACATATATTTTGTAGGAACATTCATTCCCGTGGTAGGAATTAGTGGTTTATTATAAATTAGTCAAATGATTTGGTTGAGATTATTTTGAAAAATGGAACTATAAAATTGTTATCCTCATAAATTAAGGATTTATATAATGACAAATTTATTAAGCATGAAATAGGAGAGCTTCATCGTGACCGAGTATGTTAATAAGATTATAATTTTAGTCCCATTTTAAACTAATTTTTATGCTAGTGTGTCCTTGATGGAATGAATATTTTAATTAGGGATGAGGTAAGAAATTCACTCTAATATTTCAATACATTGTATAATAGATGATACGAAGATGGAAAATAGATCAACATTAGAGAATATTGATATATTAGGAGCCCAGGGTGGAGGACGCACGATGATACATAAGAGAGAGTATGAAAAATATAATGCTAGGTGAATGTGGAAGAGGTACACTTTGTTCAAATTTATTGGTTTGGACAATAATTAGACATTCGAATCCTTAAATACATTTCATAACCCAATTGAATATATGGTTGTATAAAGTGTGGTTCATTCAACCACATGAATATATAGTGTAAAACCCCACCAAGATCATTTACAAATTGAAACCAAAAGGGGAATCTTCAGTGCGATTGTCGTAGTGGTCTACGGTCGGGTGATCACATACATTTTGTGCTTCGATGAGATGAGGGTAACATAATATATATTATCAGTAGAAATGAGATAACTAGGGTTATTCTATTGGTATCATAACTTGTCTCCCTGGGAAATATCAACAAGGTAATAAGGAACAAGGTGTCGTCAGAAATCACCTCCACTATACTTCATTAATTATGTTGGAATTATTTGATACCACATTCTCTCACATTAATCTGTCCCACATACACTCCTTACCATGGATATATTTCATAAGAGTTACTTAATTTCTCCAATTTCTAAAGTATCATTATTATGATATGCCTTCTTTTTGAAAATTTCATATCTTGGGGCATGAATCTACATTCCCCTTTTACTATAAATTTCATTCACATATAATGAGAGACCCCTTTTAATCTCATCATCCATATGTATGAATTTTTATGTCATGCCATCATGCTGCCGAAAGTGCACCACAAGTTTCTAGGAAAAAACCATCGTGTAGTAAATATGATTCCCATTTATCTATAAAGTGTACTCCTCTTTATTAACATATACTTATTGATTATATAATTTCATGTATGTGTTCCAAATTCCGTTATCATAGAATAAATGTTAATACTGAATTATTCCAGGCTATATGATCCTTCTGGAAAAATTATTCATGAAATGGAATTTTTTAGATGGGTTTTCCCTGATAGCACTCCAATGTCTTGGGTAATGTTTCGTATCATGATACACCATTGGAAATTATGGTTTACATGTTCTAATTCATGTGGAATGAGGGGTTACTCATGGAAATTCATGTTAAATGAGGGTTTAATCCTGCTAGTTCATTTCCCATAAGGGTTTAATTATTCTAATTCACGTGCAATTATGGTTTAATCTCGCAAATTCATGTGAAATTAGAGTTTACTCATGATAATACAAGTCAAATGAGGGTTTACTGATGATTATACATGTTCAATGTGCCTTGGATCATTCTAATAACTTGTCGTATGTTGTTTCTACATTTCCATGTTACGATAATCATGCAATATCATTCATTTATGTTCATGATTCTCTTGTTCTATGTTAATATGACTATTTCCGAAAATGTACTATATTCATTATTTCATGCCATAAATTATATCATTTTGGTCTTTATATATCACCCTTTTATTATTTATGTCTTCTAGTTATCCCTTGTCATGTTAAGTACAATGTAATATTGAATTTATTTAATATAAGTTTTCTACAATGAGGTGTATATCATATTTTATATTGTTATTTAAAATTACTAATTTCACAAGATACTATAACTCATGATCCTCAGAGTTAATTTAATTGAATATTTAAAAAATAAATCATGTTTAAATATGAAATAAAGAAAAGGGATATTATAGTTTGTATCAAATGATATGTTTAGTTATTTTGTGGATTATGATTAGAAACTCATAGTGAAAGTAACATGTATTAGACTTAGTATAAAGGAAAAGTCCCTAAATTGTGTTCAGTATAGTGTAAGAGGTATATAAAGAAAATACATTTATATCTAGATATGAACAGGTAGAGGTCTATTTGGAAAAAAATTATCTAGCGGTAAACCCCAAAATATCACTTTCATCTAGAATCAAATGGGAACTGGTACAAGACAAAGGGGCTTGATGTACTCATAGATTGACAATACCTGGGAATATACATTTGGAAAATTCAAAACAATTGTATTAATAACTGTTAAGGGAGTTCAAAAATCAAATAAAATATACATTAGGATATAGATCATGTATAAAAAAGATTAATGCCTAGAAATTAATAAGCTGAGGTGATAAATGTAATTTGTAAATTTTCCATATATTGTCACTTGATTCCCCTTTATGTGTTGAAAATTTTAAGATACTCATCCATATTTTTCATTTTATTCTATTTAGTAGCTGGTAATAAGAGGAATATGGATTACAACCAATGCAAAGTGAAATGCGATTAATTTCCCAACAACATTAATAATCAAATTGGATCTCATGTAGGACAAATATTGATTATGAAAAACAAGCTATAAATAATCTTGAAAAAAATTGGATCTTTATTGGATGCCGAAGGAAATCAAGGAAGAGCCAAATGAAAACCCATTAGAATACATATAATATAGGTGATAAGGAAATTAAGACCTAATTTCCTTTGTGAAAGAAGTGTGGAACGATGTACCAAGGAAAATTTCAAAAACGGACAATGAGATGTTTTCAGTGTGGAAATGAAGGGCACAAAGTATCCAATTTCCATGAATGAATGGATAGTCTAATGGATGAAATCAATGTTACATCTAATGAATATTATGTAGTTATATGCTATAGATGTGGAGAATTTGAGGATTAACCTAGAAAATTCTTTATTAAAAGGACTGCGGATCATTATCGAAATCAATAATTTCCATGATCAAGGGGAATGGTTTGTTCAATGCTAAGATGTAACTGATGAATTAATTAACTGTAACCACTAGGTAATATTTTGGAATATCTTAAATTATTTCAATTTATGTTATATTAGTATATCTATTATGTTTTATGTGAACATTGAGTCCCCATATTAAATGATATTGAGTCATATTAGGAAAAATTATATAATTGTTATATCACATGTTGATGTTTGTGGGAATGTTATTCCTGAAAGTTTTATAAGTCTCATTTTGATGAAATTTCTATAGAAATAGACAAATTTGTTGCCTATGCCACAATGCAATTTAATATTCATGAAAAAAAACTCACCGACAATTGATCTAGATTTTGAAATAGTAAACTTTACTTAAAAAATCATGTGACATTATCTATTTGGGGAGAAGTGTGAAATATATACGGATCATAAAAGTCTCAAATATATATTTACATAAAAAAATTTTAATATTCACCAAAAATGATGGTTATAGATGGGAACAGACTTTGAATACACAATCCATTACCAACATGGGAAAAGGAACAATGTGGTGGATGCTTTATGTAGAAATGACCTAGTATTTTGGTCCTTGGTGAGAATTGAAAAGGATCCAATTTTCATAGATTTGATGAAAATGGACATTTTTATCATAAAAAAGGGAACATCATCAATACTTTCACAAATCATTTTTCGACCGTCTCAATTGTAATGGTTAAAGGATTATCCAAAGGTTGATATAGTAATTTAGAAGAATGAGGAAACAGTCAGAAAAGGTAAATCATCAGTGTTCTTTGTTTATGAAGATGGAATGGTGAGATTTGGGTCAGTACTATGTGTTCCATCAAATCCGGAGTTAATGAACTAACATTTGGAGAATGTAAATTGTTTGAATTTCTCCATTCTCCCAGGAAACACAAATATATATCGAAATATCCATGTAAATTATTGGTCGGATAACATGAAAAAAATATTGATGAGTATACATCCAAGAGACTGGTATGTCAGTAAGTGATTATTGAGTGGAAAACATCTATAGAGATGATGTGACCACTACCCATACCCACAAGGGAATGGAAAAACATCACCATGGACATTTTCATCAGACATACAAAGAAATCCAAAGGAAAAAATGCTATTGAGGTTGTTCTGGATTTCCTTACGAAGACTACACACTTCATTGCAATTTGATAGGATTTCACATTAGATCAAATAGCTAGGATATACATCAGATAAGTTGTAAGGATTCATGTTAGACCATTGTAGATTATTTATAATCGAGATCTAAGAATCACCTCTATGATTTGGTAGAGTCTCCAACACACTTTGAATACTGAGCGGCACTTCAGTAAGACATATCATCTTCAAACTGATGGCCGATCAGAGCGGTATATCCAAACATATGAGGAAATTTTGAGATCATGATTGATTTAAATAAAAGCTGGATGGAAATAGTATCTTCTCCATGTTGAGTTCTCTTAAAAAAATGTTTCAACTCATGCATCCAAATGGGACTTTAAAAAACACATTATGGTAAGAGGTACATAACCTCAGCTTGTTGGGATTAAGTTGGGGAGATAATTCATCAATATCAATAAATTATTGATGACAAAATGGAGAAGATTAAGGAAATCAAATAGCATATAAAATCCATTCATATTCGAAAAAAGTGTTATTCTATCAATCGTTGATGAGACCAGGTGTTTGATGTTGGAGACATGGTATTCCTTCCTACATATACATAGAAGAGTACTATGAGATTTGGCAATAAGGGAAAGATTATTCCACGGTACATCATCCCTTTTGATCATTGATCACATTGGAGTAGTGGCCCAATGAATTGAATTCCCACTGACCATATCACAAGTACATGATATATTGAATGTATCACTATTAAAGAAGTACATACCCAACACATTTCATGTACATAATCTAGAGGTGGTACCATTGGAGAAAAAACTCTTGTATAAATAGAATCTATTGAAGATATTATATCATAGAGAAATTGTTCTAAGAAAAAAACAATTCCCCTTGTCAATGCTTTTTGGAGAAACTAAATGATTGAAGAAGCAATGTGGGAATCAATGGAAGTAATGTGGTTGAGTTACTCTCATTTTTTTAGTGTGGGAAAATGAAATTTTGTGTAAAAAAATTCTGAACTGGGGAATGTTGTAACGACCCATACATTTATGAATAAAATACCCATTTAATGTATTTGAGATAGATAAAATGCATGATCTTTTTTTACTGGTGGGTTTAAATGATGATTAAATATCATTACTGTTGATAATATAATTGTTGAACAACTATTACATAAGAAGTATAATTATAGGGTTTTAAAAACAAAATCATACTGAAAATGGAAGTGATGGCCTCCACCAGAAAGATAGTTCCATTTGAATACCATTTACAATATCCTTCGAGGGAGATGAAAGTTTTGGTCTTTTTACAAAACCAAGGTGAAGCCAAGGTCCAGAAACTTAATCCAGAGAAAACCCATTTATAGGAGAAGTTCAAGCTCATCAAGATCCTGACCCAAATAATGTTCTCTGAACAACACTGTGAAATCCCCATCATCGCACACAACACTCTTACAGAATATAGTGGTGTAAAAAATGGATATTTACCAAGACCCTATAATTATGATTTTTTGAATTATTTTTATATACAATAAATAATATAAAATCATTTTAATATTTTTAGTTTTTAAATGATTTTTAAACCCCAAATAATATTTTTACTTGATTTTAAAATTGAATTGTGAAATACATTTTAATGAATTAATGGATTTTTGATTTAATTAATATGTTAAAAATATATTATTACTATATTACTTTTAATTAAATATAAATTATGGTATAATTTTTATGAATACAAATTTCATTTTTAAGCATTGAAAACAGATTTGATCAAACCCATGAATTTTCAACGAATGGTGATTTTAATTTAAAAATTGAAAATTCAAATATTTGTAATACTATTTAGATAAAATGAGTTAAATTTTTGGAATCAAGATGATGAAATTATCCAATGGGGAATTTCTTATAAATTTTTTAGACAATTTAATTTTTTGGTAAAGAATTTGTAATGGTATAATTTTATATTGTTTTTATGACATCATAATGACCCAAATGATATGTTATTTAATAAAAAAATGAGTTCTTTCGGCCAATATATGTTTTCCTTTAAAACAATGTGATTTTATATTTCTTTTATTAATTTTATAATTCTTTATAGGGCCATCCAAGACTTACTGAATATTTTAACATTTTAAAATGATTTCCTTGAATATATGACTCACCTCCACATATGGAAGAATAATATTTAAAAATATTATTCACTTGTCCTTATAATATATTTTATTCCACTACCCTTTTACAAAATCCAAGGGAAAAAACCATGGGATGGTTTTTGGATTTGAATATTTTAGTCTATAGGGACCAAAACCGTTATAAAAAAGAATTCTACCACTGTTCCTATATAAACACACCCAATATCCCATTCCTATTATCTCAAACCAATTAGATCTCTACCAAAAAGTGAAATACTCTCTCTATAATCCTCCAAATGTTCCCTAAGATCCCATGAAGCATCTCCCAACCGTTTGGTATCACAATTCCTTGTAATGCATCATCACTTTTCAGTCCTCCCTTAAAATTCATGCAACTTATTTAAATGTAGTTCTTGTAATTTGAAATGGATATATGGTTATTTTTTATAATAATTATATTACGGTCCATTTATTGTTTTTATAACGAGGGATCATTTATCCTCCCTAATTTTTACACTTAACTAACTATTACCATGCCATATTTTTGTAAGGGATTTATTACTTTCTCATTTACTGCCACATTTCAGTATGTTGTTATACCCTTTTATTTTCAATTAAAAATATTGGGGTATGATTTATAACATCCCCCATACATCCATATTTATGTTTTAATTATTATATACAACTTTATCTCTAAATAATCCCTCCCAGGTACACCCATTACCAAGATGATAATTCGTAAGAGTTATTCCATTTATCCTCTTTCTTATGTTTCTTTACAAAGTTATTCCATATATTTATAAATTATATGTGTTTATAAATTAATCAATATGACCCTCTTATAGTAAAATTCATGTAAATATGTTGAGATACCCCTTTGTCTCTCATAATCCATGATTATGAATTTTTATGTAACATAATTATGCTATAGAAATAGAACAACAATTTTCCATGCCAAAACCATTATGTAGTGAATACCATGATCATTTTCCTATCAATGGTATTCATCTTTATGAACCCAAGTATATTTATTATAGAATAACATTTTTTAATTCCACATTCCTTTATCATGGAATAAATTATGATGTTTAATGAGTCTATGTTTTATGATCTGTGAAGCACATTTTTGCATGAAATGACATGTTAATGAAGGGTGTTCCCTGATAGTGTTGTAATGCATTGGTTAATGTTTAGTATCATGATACTATATGTGGAATAATAGTTTAATCCGGAAAATTCATGTGGATTTAGTGTTTACACATGTAAATTCCTGTGCAATGAGGGTTTACTCATATTAATTCATGTTCAATGAGTGTTTACTCATTCTAATTCATGTGCAATAAGGGTTTACTTATTCTAATTAATGTGAAATGAGTGTCTAATCATGATAATTAATGTGAAATGAGGTTTTACTCATGATAATACATGTTTAATGACCCTTGTCTCTTACTAATATCATGTTGTATGTTGTTGACACAATTCCATGTTATGATAATCATTCTATATAATGCCTTCATGATCATGTTTCTCTTGTGCTCCATTAATATTCTTATTTCCAAAGATAAATTGAATAATTATTTTTATTCCTTATTTACTCCCATAAAAATATTTATAGATCCTTCTTTTTCCTTAATATGTCCTTGAGTTGTCCCACGTCATTCTAAGTATGAAGGAATGTTGTGGTCGTGTAAAATAAGATTTCAAAAAAGATGTGTTTTTCAAATTTTATATAGTTATGTATTGTTTCTAATTTTCCAAGACACCAGACCTCTAGATACTTGGAGTTTTTTTAATTTAATGTATGTGTAATAAATAATGATTATATAGGAAAAACATAGCATGATTTTTATAGGTCAAAAGAGTAATGATTAGTTTCAGTATAAATGTATGAGGGGTTATTTTAAAATATGACCATTAAAAAAGGATGTATAAATACCACACACATGTATATTGTGACTTAAAAAAATATAATCATAATGAAATACACAATATACCAATTAATATGTTAATACATAAGGAATTTTATCATGGGATAGAGTAATTTTTTGAAAGAGGATTATAAAACAAGTATTGTTTCATCGAAGGGGTTTTCTTATTATTGGTGTGTTCAATGGGGAATAAAAAAAGTGAATAATATCACTTATGTTGGTTGAAAATATTCAATTGGGAAGATATTCATTGGAATTGAAATAGTTTTAGGACAATAATACAAAAAATAGTAGTCATGTGTTAGTGGTACTACTTGATAAAAGGTATAATGACTATGGAAATATCAAGGAATCTATGATTGCATGTGGAAATGACACTAAAACATCTTCATAAATGAATATATATTTGGAATCATATTTCAAATCAATTTTATACACTAACATCAGGATCATCTATTTCAGTGTACCCTGGATTCTTATAAGGGATTATCATCATTTTTTATTATCTACCGAATAACATACTAAGATGCCTAAAATCACCTGGATCTATCCATGAGATATATCAATGTCTAGTAAACTTTAATATGAATAAAATTGAACTATGGGATATATAATATGGATAAGATAAATTTTAATATGGGGGTATGTTCACAACCCTAAGTGATGTCATAGTATTAGGAGATATAATGAAAACTCTCTATTAGAAAGATGTATTACATTATGTTTTCATTTTTTCTACTTTTATATATGTAATGATATATGTTTATTATTATAATATATATTTACCTAACCTATTTCATTTAAATAATTAATCACTAGTCTATAACTTCATTAATATGTATACATTTACTCATAAAACCCAACTCATATAACAATTCACTTAAAACCCATTTACTCCTAAACTTATAATAATCAATGATTTAACCATAAATTCTACTATAAAATACCGAAATTGATAAATCCTAAATACTAAACCCCTAAAAATAGAAACAATAACAAACAATTTTTCATTAATAAATCATATATAGGTATAAATTAATTTATTATTGGTTTTTGTGTTGGAATATGAGCCAACAAAAATATTAAAGCTGTGATGGGAAATTGGGAATTTTTTGTCAGATATAGATCTCTATTTCTATTGGAATTACATATGGATTAAAATTTGAAATTAAATTTTTCTTAAAAGTGTAGAAGAGGATGTTTAGGATGTTATTTCAAACAATTAGTTTAATATGGTTTCTAAGAGGAGGTGTTAGGAAAGTAAATCTATGAAAATCATTCTTGATGTTTCATATTTTTTTTCCAGTAGAGGTGATGAGATTTATTTTCAGTGTGATGGGTTAAAAAAAATTGAAAATATCATGAATAAATACAAGATATATGTTCACAAGAATATAATAATGGTAAACCACTTCATATATATTTATTATATTATATACTGATATATAATAAATTTAGGGATGCTATATAATTGATAATTTCTAAATGTTTCATGGTGATAAATAATTTATTTGAGGTGATAGATTATATCTTCAAAAGTATTTCTGTTTTTAAAATAAAAAATCTTCTTTTACATATATGATTCTATAGGATGACAAATAATATATCCAAAAATGAGGAGAGATAGGATAAGGAAAACAAAACATCATTATATTCCTGATATCATATACAATAAATAGATGATATTTTGATATTGATGAAATATGAAAAAGGTAAAACTCTAAAGGATATATAACATTATCAGGGTGTTATTTTGTGTTTTTTAGATAATGAGAAAAAATGTATCAACGATACAAATGTCATGAAGTATGAATGATGGCTACATCATATATTTTCATAAAAAATTATACATAAACGTATTTTCAATAATCAATCATCAAATAAGATTAAAAATATATCCAGTATATTATTATGATATATAGTATAGGGTACAATGTAATTAAGGTTTTTCATAATGTTTATCTCAACATGGGGATCATGCTGTTTTCAAAACCATTTATATGAATCTTTGAATTTCTATATATGTGAAAGTCATACATAAGAGTTATTAATATTGTGAGATGGTCTACCATGCTATGAAGATGGATTTAAAATTAATATTTTTATTCCTATTTATAAACTTTTAACCCATTTAATAAGATCATTAAATTGAGACTTAATTTTCCTGAGTAAATATTTTTAGAGTCTATATATCAATGGTGTAAAGATATGTTTTACACTATAGTGTGCTAAACAATTTATAATCATGAGGTCTTTTCCATGTCATGTTCTTCTACGAACGTTCCATAAAATATTGATATGGATAATTGCACGTTGTATAGGATTGTTTCAATATAAAGAGGGGTATGTGAATTTAGGAGTTTGATTCCCTAGTATTATTCAGATTTGATGGGCACTAAATGATGATAGTTTTAACATCATTGAATATAATGGTAATTATAGGATAAATGTTACTAACCATGTCAACAAAAGAAACATTTCTGTATGGGGCCCTACCAGAATAAAAATCCATAGTTAAGAATATGTAGTCTTGATTTTCGGTTCGGATGGGTGATATAATTGGATGTTTCATTAAGTGTTTATGTGAGGAAAATGGAAAATGAAAGAACATATGCTAAACTATGGGGGCATTCATTCTTTTATTGATCAATTAAAACATATTGGTGGGACCTATGTAAATGACCATATGTCTATGGGGAAATGGATGTGCCTATCGAGAAATAACTCAATGAAAAAGTTAAGGTGGGGTTTTAATACATATTGTGGGGCCTTGTTTTCACATTGGAATCAAAGGTGGAACCCACCTATAGGTATGCTGACACTACGTATATAGATATATGTTGGGCATAATATTGTTTTTTTCTCTATTGGGGGGGATGTAGCACCTGAAAATGATGAAGGGTTAAAAATATAAATGTAACTATCCATGTAAATAAGATTCACATTTTTTGGGAGGCCTAGATATTCATTACACCATATATAATTATACTTGTCCTGGAAAAGTGTTCTAGATGGTTGACCTCTTAGGAAATTTCCCATGTTTTGTTTATGTGAGGAGAAATCACATTTAGAAAATAGTAGTTTGTATTTTTGAACATTAGTTAGTATTATGATCAATTTGGGATCATGGTTGGGTCCTAGGTAGAATACCATGTGTTAGTGGGGAAACCGGTGATGCATGGTGGTCCATGACATGACACCATGTTTATGTAGGGTGATTGTGCTATCAAAATGGCCCTTATATAACATTTTTTATCATCTTGATTGGAGAATGAATTAATAATCTATATTCTAGTTAATCTAATATGGAGAGATATTGATGTTTAACTCATGTTTATTTAGTAATGTTTTTATTCATATGAATAATGTCATTTCATGTAAATTGTGGTTCCCATAATTCAATATCCCATGGATGAATCAGTAGGTATCATGAGATATACAGGTTGGATATTTTTATTAAATGGATTTTTGGTGTATACTAACACATTATTTTTAATTTCAAGGAAATTGGAATCAGATAAATGTATTATAATTTTATAATTACACATTCAATCATTATGAAATCACTTAATAATTTCTATATGATAATTTTATTAATAACCCTGAATAATTTCCGAGCTCATGGTAATATTTATATGTCAGTAATTGATCTTCAATTACTCCTACAATTTAATTATTAAAGCTAAAGTTATTTACTATATGGTATTTGTTTTTGGTTTTTTACATTTCCACAATTATTTTGACTTATTCACTCATGATTGATTTAGCTATATGTAAACATTAATAAGTATCAGATAGGAAATTCATTTTCCCTTATCTGTAGGATGTGAATAAGTTCTATTTGTATGGATATTTTATTTAAAATATGTAATTTATCTATTTTTTATGTTTTTTAATGTATAATGAGATTCAAGTATTATCTATTTTACAAATATTTATAAAATATTCATTCCTTCATTATATGATTCCTTAACTATAGGATTAATATAATATTGTATCCACTAAATTAGTGATATTAGGGTTGGGGTCTTTATATTTGGTATCAGTTGATGGTTTATAAAAACATTGGGATCTATTGTTAGGAAATCAACGATTAAGTAACATAAGCCTATGAATAAATTTGAGGATATTTCCATGTATAAGATAACAACATAAGGTTTTGGTAAGGAAGAGACATTGTGGGTTTCAAAGCAATATATCCCTATCTGTTTACTACAAACACACATGGTTTTGGAATAGATAATCCTTTGGGTAATAAACCCAAAAAGAGTTGGTAGAATATAACTTCAAAATAATTAAAGTTCAATGTGAGTTATACCATAATGTGCACCAAGATTGAAACTCTTCTGATATATTCTTTGGTTAATTCACTATTTCCTTATGAATCGTTATGATATATTTTAATAGATGATGACCATGAACCTCCTAAAGAAACCCTAATGTGTCATACAATTAAAATTGTTTCATGATTTAGAAATACTATAAATTATTTTCATAATTATGTGGTTTCCCAACATGAGTATTTCTTGTCATGCTTTCACTTTTAGTTTATGTAAATTGGTGGAACAAGAAGGAATCATCATAATATTTAATATGATAGAAATTGTGGTGATTATGAAAAACCATATGTGATGATGATCATAGTGAAATATAATATTATTATTCCTAATTACATATCATGATTTATGATTAAGATCTCATACCTTATCCATATCGTAGACTCACTAAATAATATAGGGATAGAGATGATTGGAATCTCAGGAAGCGGATATCATAATGAATATAAGGCTCATTTTTCTTCAACTATAAAATGTGGAAAGAGAAACCATGATGTATGTCATAAAATATTGATAATATTTTTTATATGTGGAAAACATGGTTATAGAGAAACTAATTTCATGTATATAATTCTATTATGTATGCTGATTATGGGAATTATTTGATTCAAATCCCTAATCCAAAGGGCTAACTCCTAGACCAACGAAAGACATATTTTATGTTAATCATTAATGTGTAAGGATTTACGTTTATATATATTTTAATGTTATAATTATGTTAAATAATTATTATATTAATATAATTTTGTTTATTTGAATCATGTACCCTCTATGAAAAGTTGTGTATAAGTATTTAATTATGGATTTGAAAGTATATGTGGGACAGTATCAAAGACCTAAAATTTTGATTTAATGGAATGATGATATTCCAAGGAAAACACATGAATGAGGGAAAGATAACCCTTAACATGTTCTTGATGATTAAGTATTAATTTTTAGTTCATATAAGAAGATGATGGATACATAAGATGTGAAATGGATTTAATTTGATACCTTGAAAATTATTAGTGATTTGATGAAATTATAATTTATGATTGAATTTACTATATTTTCAAATTCCTGGATTATATTTTATAATTGTTAATTTTTTCAAGGAATAATGACATAGATTATTTTTATAAGTAGTTATAATTATATTGAAATTTTAATATGTTCATTTTATTAAAAAAATTTCTATTTGAAATTGAGTGAGAATTTAAATTTTACGGGGGTTTAATTATTTTGAAAATTAAAAAACCTTTTATTTAAAATTTTGTATTTAAAATTTTTATAGATGTATTATTGAAGTGTATTATGGATAAAAACATTTGGAGTGGATTAAGATGGATAATGGGTGTTATATTCAAGTTTTTAGAGATTACTGTATTATATTGGAAACCTTAAGCTAGTCGTATATGTTTTGATAAATATTTTATGATATATAGAAAGACATATAATTTTTTTATTTAGCGTACAATACATTATATGTTAATTTTATTTCTTCATTCATGAAATCATCTTCTTGAATATTGACCATTTTTAGAAAATAAGAAATATTGTTGGAAATGTATTAAAGGATTAAATTTTACGTTACAATAACATATATATGTTAATATTCTCAATATTGATGATATAGTAATTTCTCGACATTATGAATATTATGTTATCCTAATACGATCATTTTGATTAATTGACACACTTTTCATCCATCAGAAATTTATGATTGTTTAGTCATTAAATTCTCCTAACCCTATTATATATCACTCTATATTAGTCATTGTGAATTAGTTTTCTACCCTATGTAAATATTTTCACATAAAAATAATTTTTTCGTAGTTGGAATCATATTCATTTTGTTATTTCAGAAGACCGCCATATTTCCCTTTTACTCTTATTAACATAATTATTTATTAACTATTTTAATTAATTTGGATTTCTAATAAAAGTTTTCAAATTTAAAATTATTTAATACCAAGAAAAAGATAAAAGTGTGAGAAAAAAGTGTTCAATGAGTAGAGAGTATAACACCCAATGAATTTAAAATAATACAATGCACAATAAACTATAAAAAACTGAGTGTAAAAGAACTGTAGAATATTATTATTTTAATATGATAGATTTATCTTAGATAATGAATTTATTGGTATGATAATGACTAGATATATAATTAAATTAATTGTTTGGTTTTATATAATGTAGTTAAAAAAAATAAATTTTCATCAAAAATGGTTTTATATTGCATTTATTATTTTAGTATGTATATAGAAGAAATAGAAATTATAAACCAAGAAAAGTGTTTCATTATGTCCAGTTGTAGTAGAAGATTCCACCCATACTTCTGGGTGATTGGAAACTAGAAAAGGAAGAGGTGTGTTAGAATATACTGAATCAAAAAATCAATATCCTTGGAATACCAAAAGGGATGAAAGTCAATATGGAAAAATATATTATGTAGGTTCATTCATTCCAATGGTTGTAATTAGAGGATTATGATAAATTGGTCAAAGGATTTGGTTGAGATTATTTTGAAAAATTGTTCTATAAAAACGTTATCCTCATAAATTATGGATTTCTGGAATGAAAAATTTATTCATAAAGAAATAGGAGTGCCTCATCGTGATAGAGTATGTAGTTAGGTTTATGAAGTTAGTCCTATATTCAAAAAATATTTATTCTAGTGTTTCCTTGTAGGTATGCATTTTTTTATTAGGTATGAGGTAGGAGTTTCAATTGAATATTTCTATACTTTGTGTGATAGATGATTCGAAGATGGAAAATAGATCAACATTAGAAATATTAGATATATAAAAAGATATGGGTGGAAGATGTATGATGATACATATGTGAAAGGATGGAAAATATAATGCTCGGTGAATGTGGAAGATGGAAACTCAGTTCAAATTTATTGGATTGGATCAGAATTATATAGTGGAATCCTTGAATATATAATATATTCCAAGTGAAAATATGGATGTTTCCAGTGTGTTCCATTCAACCGCATGAATTTATATTATACAACCCCACCTAGATCATTTCCAAATTGAAACCAATTGGGGAATATTCAGTGCGATTGTCGTAGAGGTCTAAGGTCGGGTGTTTATGACACTTCTCATATGTGACCTGCTTTTTTATCTTTGATGAGATGAGCGTAATGTAATACATATCATCAGCCGAAATGAGATAACCAGGGTGATTCTTTTTTTATAATAACTTGTCTAAATGGGAAATCTCAACAAGCTAATAAATAACAATGTGTCGTGGGAAATCAGTTTTATTGAGCTGAGTAGGTTAGTATGGTTGATCAGTCTGGACCATCAATGGGGCGAGGTACAATTATTTTTAATTTTTCATTTATACAACATTTTCTGATATAGGTTCATCAATTTTTTTTATATTTATCATGTTATTGATTTATTAGGTTTGAATGTGGATATTATTCATTATGGTTTGAATATATGAACAACCTTATGGATTCAAATAGTTTTATTCAGCATATATGGAGGCTACAAGAATGAAAGGACTAATCCTATTTTCATTGTTCTCATATTACAACGTCCTTAAGAAGAGATAGCCCTAAAAATTATATTGAATTATTCTATTAACATCCTAGGGTATAAGTGAAATGGGTCAATTATGAATGTGGATTCAGGAGCTGATGAGGCGTTTGAAACACACATAGGGGAACCATCTAGCTCTGATTTGGTGAATATAGAAATAAAGGTCCTTGAATCAGAAAAAAACCGATGAGATTAGCATAGACTTGAATGATGAAATGTTAGATGATTCATTCCTAATAATGATATCTAACGATGATGAAAAAAGAATATTTGAAAGACCATTGAGAAGTGATTTTAATGAAAAGAAATTTTGATGGATTAAAAAATAGTACATGATATGGATACATGGTTTCAATAGAGGTAAAATAAGCCCAGAGGAGTATGTATAGACTTGGGAAAAGCTGGGTTGTTACATCAAGGATCTCATTATGGAAAATTAATAATTGGAGTATACCTCTATTAAATGGAGACTTCTTATAGTTAATAATTATAAATTCATTAATTTTTTCTTTTGTGGATTTATAATTTATTATAATATTTACTTTATTTATATTCTGATCTTTTATATTTTCTAAAAATTTACATTGAAGGAATTTTAAATTTTTTTGGGGAGTAGGGAATTTATGAGAATGGGTTTAAGGAGAATAGAAATGAAGGGGAATGGTTTGGAGCCTTCTATTTTGACATAGTAGTAGATTATAAAAAATGATTCAATTATTGGGAAGGGGAAATATATCACTAATAAATGGTTAATGTTATGTAAATAACATTGATATATTTTAATTTCAACAAAATAATAAGTGGATTAAATAGTTTAAGAATATGGAATCTCAAATATGGAAGGAAATATTGACCCTATAACAGTTACCTTTCTCTTTGTGGTGCCTCTAATATATTTTTATAAAACATTAAGAGGAGGGTGTTTTAGTTTGAAAATGGGTTAATGTATGTTGTTATGAGAGTTTGGATGGGTATTTTAGAATATATTAGGAAAGTAAACTTTTTCTTATTTCATGATACTGGGGTAAAGGAGGGGGGTTTATATAGTCATAGGGAAAGAGTATATTCGAATAAAATCATAATTATTTATTATCAGGGCTTAAAACCTTTTTTTGGTTTTTTGGACTTTTATTTGTTTTTTGATATTAAAATAAATATTTTTTTGACATTTATTCGCACCTAAAACATATTGGTTCAAAGAATTGTTTTTATTTAAATAATTAATTATATTTTTATAGAATAAATTAATACTTTAGAATTTGAATATTCATTTAGTGGTATAGAATAATAATATACGAATTTAAAATAGATTATTTTACTAAATTATAAAATTAATAATAATGACATTTTTTTATAAATTTTGGATTCAAATTTTATACATTATATTTCATAAAAAACACAATATTCAGAAGAAATAAATATCCCAATTTCACAAATAATAAAATTTTATAGAAAATTTAAAAGAATCTCATAAAATAATTTTGAAATAGTTATTTCAAAAATGGGATCCATTTTATTGAAATAATTTTATATATATTAGAATTAATTTATTATGTAATGAATTATTAGGATTTTTTAAAATAGATTATTTCACACTAAAATATTAAATAACAATTTTATTAAAAATTAAATATTTTAATAAATATAATTGTTGTACATTAATTTATGGCCATTATTAATATTTATTATCTATTCTATTAAAATATGAAATTATATATTTTACTGGTACTTTTATAAGGCACATAACAGTCACATTTCTCTAATAAAGGGAACAATATTATTCAGCCTATTTGATATTTATTTATAAATACATAACATTCTATTATCTATCTTTTTTTAAATAATTTCCTTTGCTTATATATCTTGTATTTTACATTTCTTAGCTTATTTATCATAATGGAATTGTAGAATATATTATAGTAATTATTTACAAGGTATGACCCCAAGAGTTAATGATTAGGGTTGCCCAATATATTTTTATGTATTTATATCCCTATTTATGGTAGTTACATTTAATTTAATTTTATAATGGTTTTATACTATTATAATCGAATATTAGTGATTTTTTGTGATGTTTGGTTTACTACAGTAGCCTATTATATATTTAATTCCCCCCTTAAATAAAATTTTCCACTAAATCTTTTTCTTTATCCATCCATGATCAATTATGGATAATTTTTAATAATTTTCTCATAAGTCGCTTATGTGGCTTCCACTATCCTATTATTATTCAAAACTACCATCATTATACATTTTTTCGAATTCCAAAAAAAATTCTATTTTGTCAACCATTATGTATTGCTATTACTTATAAGATGTGTCAGGATTTAGAAATATTCCTTTAGTGGTGAGTGCATGTACCAAGTTTTGGTTATACATTAAAATTAATGAACCATGGAAGATTCAACGTACTTTATAAATAATCGATGGAAAATTATAATCCTAACCCATGTATAAAATACATTAAAAAATTATAAAAATCCTAAAAAACATTTACACAACATTTCATTTATATGAGATATTATAACTCCAATCTATGAAGATACCTTTTGGATGACAAACTACACTACATTTAACTCAAAATACATTCATGGATTATTAGTATAACATATCTCTCTTGCTTAAACTATGTTGATGTTTTTTAAGATTTCACTTTCATTGTGATCTCATCAACCTATTCTAGAATAACTAGTATTTATACTATGAAATAATCTCAAAAACATTGATTATGACTTGTTTTACCATAAAAATATTCATTTTGATCAGTTTTAAAATTTTAGTGACATATATAATTTTTTTGGGAATTCCACAAGAGTTAGGTACTTGTTACATGTACCTAAGAGGGAATGTGATAACGGTATCAGTATTCCCAGTAGTATTTATATATTCAATTCAATATACACATTCAATTATTGATCATATTTTATGATAAAATGGATATAAATTTCCAACAAATTTCAATGATTCAACCATAATTTCTTTAGTCAATGTCAACCATAATCAAATATAATTGATATAAGAGAACCATGAAGACACATATATTAATTAATATAAATCTAAGAATTTTCCTAAAGGGGTGAATCCTCACTAGTTTTCAGTATATGAGTCTTATTTTTTAATAGATCCATGATAAACCATAATTCATTATTCCAATTGGTTTTTTTAGGAAGACCATTATGACATTGTCCCACATCTATAATAAATTAAGGGGAGGATTCATAATATTATTTAATAATTTTCCCAACAATTACATTTTAGTACACTATAAATTGTCACATATATTCCAAATTAACTTACATCATGTTGTTTTAGTTATTATTTCTCACATATACCTATACATCATGGTTATAATGGAGTTTTCAGATAAGTTAGAGATTTGGGTGTCATCTAATAATTATTTTGACATATTGGTTTCTAATTTTATACTTAATCTTATCATAGGTTTAATAAATCTATGTTCATCGATTATATCTGTCAATTTATAATATTCTATATCATTAAAAAAATTTATATACACTTTTAATATTTATTTATCATTCCCCTCGTTATAATAACTAGTAAAAAATTTTGAAAAAATAATTGTAAATTGAATTTTATTCCCGCATTTTCTAATAATTTCAATATCCAATATTGGTATATCAATAAATATTATATATTTTTTCATCCTTATCAATGATGAAACTCAATGTTATTTAATACTCAGGGTATCATACACATTTTACATTTTCTCATGTTGGTAGTGCATCATACAATCATAATTTTTGACAAGTTTTATCTATGTATTTTTAAAAAAATTGATGCCTTTCTATGTGAACGTATAATTAATACCATTTTGATATATATATATATATTTTACATCATTCACCTAAATAATAGTGTCTTTATATCATTAAATCATATATTAAAACAACTTACACTATATCATGATTTTGATAACATTGTTAAGGGGCCTTAAATTATGAATAAATATATAACAAACCAACTCCATATAACCAGATAATCCTCTTGTACCAGCTCATCACATGATATTGATAAAATAAGATAACAAAAAAGTCATGATTATAAGAAAAATAAGAGATACAACCAATGTATTAATAAGAAAAATAACACTTACCACAAAAACATACAATCCCAGAAAAATAGGATAGACCAAAATACATTTCATAACCCAACATGACTGAAAGTCTCCTCCAGAGTAACCTGAACCGAAAGAAAAAAGAACAGGAGAAGACAATATGTTATGAGATTCTCTTCCCATTACTTTAATCCTGATATACAATATCTACAAATTCCCAAAAAAACATGTAGAGTTTTAGAAAATTCGGAGTAGGATACCACCATAGATTAGATAAAGGGTATAATAAAAATAATTAATTAATTCTATCTCTAAAAACCAATCATTTTAAAAAAACACACAAATCCAAACCATTTATAATACAATTTCCCTTTTACTTCCTTTGGTTGTCATATAACACTTTCATATTCTATAACCAGACGTATGATAATTATATGTGCTGAAAATAGGAAATCATATACATGCATCAATAGGTATACATGTAAACACATTTCCATGAATAATAAATCATGAAAAAATATGTGATACAAACTCATATTAAAATGTATGAGGAATAGTCCATGACTTAACAAAATCATGCATTAAATAACCAGAAATGTTAAAATAAAAATGGAACTATTATTAGTATCAAGAATATTAGACTATATGTAATAGACATTGAAAAGACTAAAATGGAATACAATAGATCCAAAAGCTATTAATTCAGACCTTCAATAACTCATAAGTTACCTCCTGGTGGTGCAACACACTCTATGTCTACTCATGTCTCTATGTTGATGCACCACAGGTTTCCAATGTTCATTTTTCCAAATTCAATTCAAAACCATTGTAAGAATTTTATAAATCATTTTAAAATAAAATTAAATATGATTTAGTGTATTAAGTCCAATTTCCATATCAAGAAACCCATTTTCATTGTTAAACCCCATTTTGAAAAACATTTGATTTTCCTTAAAATCATACGAATAAAATTATCACTTATTATAAATGAATAAACCAAAGTATAAAATCATGAAAAACATGATGTTCATAAATTTAAACTCTGTTTTAGAAACAACATCCTCAATATTGTAGAAAACTAGATTCTTTGGAACATAGTGACAAGAATCTAAGAAGACAACCACCACAAAACTTGGAATTCCATGAATCTAAAAAATATTGATAGAAAATGCTATCTTCTCAGAAAAATACATCCAAATAATAGTTTCAACTAATAGCCGATAAGAACAAAAAGTACTACACATATTGGGACATGAAATCAAATCACATTAATGATGAATATATGAATGATATGATACAGATAGTGAGGAATAACTGAAAATATTTTTTGGGAGGGTGATAATTTAAGTGACGTGGGGTGCATATAGAATAAATGAATCATATCACTAATACAGTTCCAAAATAACCAACACTATGACACTTACAAGGGGTGTCACTCACATAAACATCATGTAATCTTGGGAAACCATATAAGCTGAAAAAAACGTCTATTTATTAAAAAAGATATTTCCTCTATTATATGACTTATATTTTATATAATATAAATAAACAATTCAGGATGTGTATTCAGTTCATGACTTCCAACCATCAACCGTCACTAAAAGTGTACACATCATACTTAGTGGGAAAGTTCAAAAAAAAAAGAAATTGAAATTGGAGGATTTTATTGAAAAATAAAAAAAATTCCTACCATTAACATTGCAGGTATACTCCCAATTTACATTTTAGCATTCCATAGCCAACAAAAAATGGTAGGAAAAAAAGGGTAAAAACATACCTGACTAAAAAGTAAATGAGTGTTACAATATCCCTATGATGAATGACTTTTTCACCCATGAAGCCCTCAATGTCATGGTTCCACAAAAGGTGAATTCTATTGTGGCCTCATAAACGACTCGTTTTCCAACATGGTTTGGCTACCCTATATAAACTACCATAGTACATTGATAATGGTTATCGTTTTACCATGCACTTGTTTATCAGAGAAATCTATAATATGATATCACTAATACCCCAAGTTGTATCTGGTTCTAGGTCAACATCCTCCCATCTAATGGCATGGTAAGGATATGGTATATACCTCATAAACTAGGAAACATAAATCATATCATGTATATAGTTTATGAAAAATTGTAAAAGAAATCGATAGGCCACCTTCCCCATTCTTATAATTATTTCAAAGGTCTCAACTAACCTCAGTGCCTACAAACTCTTACTGCCCAAATGCAGATGTCCCAAGTGAGGCGATACATTGAGAAAGACCAAATCACCAACATCAAACTTCAAAAGCAACAGACTATGGTACCCATAATATTTATGATGACACAGTTCAATGATCAAGCGCCTCTATATCAACTACACCCACTATATCATCTCATGAAAAACACTTGGCCAAACCCCTAGACCACACTCCCAAATCATCCTACAACAGGGGAGATCCACATGAATACCCATTCAAACTCTCAAATGGTTCCATATTTATCGAAACCTGATAAAATATTTTATAGGAAAAATAACTCAAATAGATATTATTTTCAGAAAATATTCCCAAATCAAGCACACAATCATAGATTATATCCATTAGAACCTGGATAGTCCTCTCCATCTATCTATACATAAAACTATTTCATGATATGCTTAATTTTATCAGGGAACCCATTTCCTCCTTCAATCCTTTCTAACACATGGATGTGAACCTTGGATCCCTATCAGAAATGTCTGCGGAAGGAACTATGTAAATTATCAATATTTGTTGGACATACTAGTATCAAAGATATTAATCATTTTTCTCCTCCTAGATTGGTAGGAAATAAATTAATATCATGATTTCATCAATAATCACTGAAATTAAATTCTACCTACTTGTTTCCCATGAAAAAACAATGATTAAATCCACAGATATCAGAACCGTCATTTATACTAGAATTGCTACCTTGCTGGTGTCTCGTGCTTCCACTTAATTATATGACAAGTAAGTCTTCGCAAAAAAATATGTTGTTGATCTCCTCGCCCCCCACCACCATTATAAATGCCTCAATATAACTACATCTCAATAACCCTATGGTGCATGATCCAACAGGGCCAATGTCCATTATCCAAATGATCATGTCTCAAGTAAAAAAAATAACCAATTTTCTACAATGTCATAGGTATCTACTAGAAGACTAAGTCCACATAGGTATATTCTCCCCACTATAATGTATTTCAATAAATAATTGGTAGAAAATGTTTTCATCACACTGAAGCTAAAATAACTCCTCAACATATGAGTGAGTATTCATTGAATAAAAGATCACATTTCCACCAATATATTCCACTTAAAAGATCATCTAAGAAAAAAAACTCATGAAAACCCACATCTCAACAGATTCATTCAATTATTATGTTACATATTTTTTTCAATGTATCATCCACCGGATTTCCATTCAGAAGGGAATAAGTAATATAAAAATTAAAAGTCTAATGAAACTCAACTAATAATATATTTCTCAAATTAATATCCCTCTGAGTAAAAATATATTTCAGGATATTTTTATCTGAGTACACAATAAAATTCTACCCCACGAGATAGTGACACCATGTTTTGTGTGCATGTATTACAACTTCCAAAAGAAGGAAATGGGTTGAGTTGTTGTTCTCATAAGGGTGTAGCTAGAGACACACATAAGTCATAACCTATTTCCCATACATAAATGCAAAACCCTAAATAATATAAGAAGAATCATAGATAATATTGTAACCCAACCCTCATTGCAGAAGAATCGAAAGTGGTTATGAAGTCAACCTCATATTCAGCTGTGAAATTTTCTCTAACACATTTTATTACATTCAAATTTGAAACTATTATGGGTAAATATATCATCAATGATATGATCTTAAAATGGTGATGTAGAAACCTCCTATAGTAACTAGCCAAAGCCATGAACGCTAGATATCAAACACATTTTCAGACACTATGGCATAACAGCCTATAACGTTTCAATATATACTAAGATTCCACTATTTATTGTCACATTACCCAGAAACATAACTTTTTAGATCCAAAACTCACACTTGGAATGATGATTATATAGAAAATGGTCGTCCAATGTTCGAATAATGATAACCAAATGGCTGCCATACTCATTCTCTAGCATGGAGTACATAAATATATCATCCATGATCACAACATCAAAGGATTCTAAGAAAAGTTGAATAATCTGGTTAATCAAATCCATAAACACCATAGTACAATTAGTGAGTCGGAATGTAATAACTAAAAACATCAAATGCACATATCGACTCATAAATGATTTAATATGTTTACCATCTTCTTGGAATCTCAACTGGTGATACCCCAACCACGTGTTAATCATAGAAAACAAACAATACCTTCTACGATGATCACATATATATTAAATCCATTGAAAAATATATTTTTTGTTAATATTATACTGAATCAACTTTGTATGACTAGTAAAATGTTTGAGGCTCCTTCATTTTTTTTAGAGGAAAGGTGAATCCCATGGTGACAGACGAGGATGGATAAATCCTTTAGCCTCTAGGTCCTTCATCTAGACAACATTTTCCACAAACGTTGTCGGTTCTATATAGTATGATTTCTTAGAAGAGAGCTTACTACAAGGGAGAAGGAAATAGTAAACTTTCATATCTATCTTGAAGAAAACTAGAAAATTCATCTTGAATGCTATCAAGTTAATCAAACAGAATCTTAATATTTTGGCCTCTCAATCAGGGTAAACATCATCAAGAAACATCCTATAAATATATTAGGATATTTCACTGGCATAAGGATCAACATTCACTGACCATCCCTCCAATGAGTCCATATAACCCTAGAAAACATTAGTGACTCCATCGGAATATAATAAAAAAACATAATGTTAAAAAATTTCTATATGTGTACTAATACTAATCATCTAATACACACCGTTAATAATGTCTAAGATGTTAAGATCAAGTACTACAATTTCCTACTCCACCACAAAGTCTGATATTGTAACTCGAAAGGTGGGACCTCTGAAACCATGTTTAGAAATCTTTTCAAAAGGTGTAGAAATATCCAAAAACAATGAAATATGTTCCAAATGCATTCCCAATATATCCACAAACATTGAGTATGTAACATAATGAATACCACCTTTATCAACAAACACTAGATACATTTAAGTTGAAATAAACATAATTCCTCTTATGGTCACTAGCCCTACTTCAGATTCCTCTAGTGTATACACTACTACATATAGTTGTCTAGTCATTGAAACATGTTCTTTTCCCATGGACTAACTAATAGAAGCAACACCCATGGAATAATAAAAAATAATATGTGAATCCATTGGGAGAGTGTCTCTCACCTTACTTACATGATAATTCTGTCATCACAAAATCACAATAGATAAATAGTTTTTCCATAAATATGAAATGTCATAGGATCCTCCATATTGTTAGAGTTGGAATGACCTCACCATCTACACTAGTTATAGAAAACATACATGTTCATTTTCAACGCCATTAGAATTTGCCTTGATGAATGACGAACACTCCCACAGTTCCTTTTCTTTCCAAAAGAAACATCGGGCTAACCATTGAACCAGTAAATGCTCCACAAAAAATTGTCTTCCCAACTATATCTACATTTAAAAAATCTACATTTTTTACTACCAAAATAAATATCTGGTGGAATGAGAGTTAAAACATCGATCGAATATTAGTCTTCTATCATAAGTCAAAATTCAAGCCTTCAGGTACTCATTAGTGACAAGCTCGGGTGTCAAAGGCACTAACTCGTTGAAATAGAAAAAATAATTTTGATTGGTATGACCCCCTGCTTTAGGTTTAGAATCTCGTGGGTCTTCAACAAAAATATTGTATTGGGATGGAGCTTTTTTCTAAAAAGCTTCATAAAATAATCACATTTATGCTCCACATGAATCAAAACATCCACAATGGATTCCCACCACCTTCTTCATAGTCCTTGAGGAATGTACAAATAAAAATATACCATATAATATTTAGGAGTGATTAAAAATTGGAATATCATTTATATCCTCTCGAGGAACATTTCAAATTCTTGGGGTCCTTTTTTTACTTTGAAAGATCAGTTAATGCTACTTTGTAAATTCTGAGACATGAGCCACATTTCATCCTAGGTTTCTAAAAACCACTTGAAATAAAGTCTAAATATTATAGATAACTTAATACACTAAATAATTCCCTACTAGATGGATCACCTAGGAAATTTAAATTGTATCTTCCAGTTTTTTAATTTGAAGAGGTCCTCTTGAAGGTATTGTATAAAAAATAATAAAAGAAATTAGTCATGAGAAATTTAGAAAATCCAATTACCAATTAAATTACATATAATTATTATTAAATACCTAATCATCGATAGTCTCTCAATATTTTTTTTAATTTCCTTTACCATAATAAATGACTCCGCATATGGTGTAAAATCAATCAAGATGATGATAATATCATGAAAACAATAGAGGAAATTCAAAAGAACCTTTCTTACTATATTAGGAATGGTGATATCACCACATCTATGAATCAATAATAAGTAGGAAAACCGACCAATTCTATTCATCATCACAATGAAATAAATTTTTAATCACCATGATTAAAAAACCATATAATATATACTTATATTTGATAAAATTTATTCAATACTAACTTTGGATAATCAAAATTCCATTAATACATAAATGAAGTTTTATTTATCTCTTCACCAATCTATTAAAAAAACTATTATCATGGATATCACACAACTACATCCTACTCCTCCAAACAATTCCATAAAATGGTTCTTGGTTTTTAAAAACCCGTGTCATCATATTATAATTTTACAGTCCTCTCTATGCATAAATGAACCTATATGGTATATTAAATGATAAATTATAACAAATAACTTGTGAATTGTGACATTATTGATGCTACCATAAAAATGGGTGTCAATACATTAATAATAATAACAATTTCATCATATTGTATTTCAACGCTCATGGGGGGATGAATCGGGTTTCCAATTTTTTTTTCAATTAAAACAGTTTAAAACATATATCCCAAAATCCAGTCAAAATGCCAAGTTGTTTAAAATATTAGAGTAGTATAATATATTATTCCAAAACGTTTCTCTATAGAATGATTAGAACTATGTTAAAAATCAGTTTTATAACTCTACGTATCTATTAAAATTTCATTACTAGAATCGAACCTACTGTATAACACACTTGTTAAATCCAACTATCATAGTATATTATTTCTGACATAGATGTGAATGTATATATATAAATATATTTTTAATATTAAAAAATAAAAAAAAACTAGAAATCATAAAATCTAAATTTATATAAAGGGTTTACTCTAAAATCAATACATAATTCCCTCCTCATAAAATAAGCCACTAATAAGATATGTATTAATAAAATATGAAGATCTAAAACATTGATTGGTTTTTAAAACCACCAACACATAATAAATCCCAAGTATAGATTATCTTCCAAATCTATACATAGTATTAAACATTTACAATTCACATAAGGAATCATCCATGGGTTTCAATGGGCTTAAAAGGAAAAAATTGAGGGGGAGTTACAGAACTCTCAAATTTATCATAAGAGACTAGGTTATTATATTTTAATAGAGTTCTATAAATACAATATTTAATTATAATAATGAATTTAATGATATAGAGATTCCATATATGAATATGTGGTGAATCTCGATATGAATAACATCAATTATTTTTTACACTATGAATTTTTCAATGAATGGAACATTGAAAAGTCTCATAGTTGTTTCATGAAAATAGCGAATCATAAATAATTATAATAAAGTATTCTATGTATCACTTGTACACATGAAGGATTCTCATTTATTCTTGGTAAGAGAAAATAACTACATAACATTATTAATGTAATTGTCCTCCTCAATAATGGATCGTCATCAAAAACTATAAATTGTTGAAAAATCAATATTGATGTAAATGCACTGAATCATCAATTAATTGTTAAATAACAATACATTATACATTTGAAATGGTTTCACAACTCTGTTAGAAATAATAATGTTGTTCATCATATAAAACATTGTTAGTTGAGCTCATGATTATTTGGAATAATAGTTTGATAAGGAAAAATCACATGGAAACTAGGTGTGGTTTGTTTAATTAATCCATTTGATTATGTGGTTGGTTCTTGACATCATCTGATAGCCAGTTGTTCTTGTGGTTATAACAAAAATTGATACACATGGTTAGTACATTACATGATCAAAAGTTTACATAACATGGAATATTTTCTTGAATTTATCCTGAGTTAAAGTGATTATTTATACACAATGTGTTTAAATTCAATGAAAATATAGTTGATGAAACGAATATAACATTTTCATCTAATGAGTAGTGGGTAGTTTTTTCATTCATCTAAGTAGAGTGAAACATGTGGAAATTTTACACTATTCTTTTAACATCACAGTTAGTTCAAATCCTTTATTTTGTAAGGTGGAATGTTATGTTCTAGTAACATAAGACATTTTATATTTACCTAAAAAACCATTTACTAATAGAGAATATTAGAATAATTAAAAATATTATAAACTTTATTTGGGGTCATTGAAATAAGGAGTTATAGGTATGAGTCAACAATATCACCATTTATGATGATTATAAATCAGGAAATTTAAATTGAATTGAATTAGATATAGAGGATGTGATTTTTTATAAGACTGAATCATATATTAAATTAATTTAATTTTAACAGCATTACTCACCTTATTGGGATTATAAAATAGTATTTCAGTGGAATAAAAAATAACGAGGAATAAAAATAATGAATGATAATTTATTCCAATAATATCTAAAAACATTGTACAAAAAGATTTATAATTGGTCTTTATCAATAATTCTTCACTGAATTTGAATCTGAAGCATATATGACATCAAATTTACGGATTGGATATCTTCCATTGGATGTAAAGATA
The DNA here is from genome assembly GCA_963277665.1 of Viscum album. NCBI lineage: Eukaryota > Viridiplantae > Streptophyta > Magnoliopsida > Santalales > Viscaceae > Viscum > Viscum album. Next base: position 1,838,357,390 of record OY728163.1, on the reverse strand, counting down.
TGATAAGAGGTAGTTCGAGGAGAATAAGAGTATGAATGACCAATAATGACTACACATAGTGAGACATGACACTTTTTATATAATTAATATCAAGGATAAAATAAAGAAGTATTTATTGTCAAGGTGGTAGTAGTGTAAGTAAAAGATAATGTAATCACTAAACATTTTCCTATTGACAACATTTATAGTATATTAATCCTAGAAAACATCCCTTGTTTATTATTGTTCTTCATTGAGTTTGATATTTTATGACACCATATTTTATATTTTATTAAATGGGTTATAATTAGATCGATATGGAATATACTTTTTTGATGTCGTTAAACATATAAATCAAGAGGTATTTTGATTATGATCATTTATACATGCAAAAAAAGGGTGGGACCCAGTTATAGATTAATCCTCTATGCATCCGTATGACACAAGAGACCAATCAATTGTCCAAACCCAATGTGTATTTTTTAAAATAGTTTTAAACTATCATGTTAAAGGACATAATAGTAGAGTTAAAAATTTTCAAATCTAGCCGCTATATACCCCGTAATATTAAACTATATCTTTAAAAGTATTGACAGTTAAGGTACCACGATTCCTATGATCATTGAATTTGATTTATAAGCATCAACATTCTTTAGAGTTAAGTTAATATTATACATAAGGTTTGGAAATTTCATTCAATATACACATTCTATTATTGATGATAGGTTATGATAAAATGGATATCAATGTATATGAAATTTTAATGATTCCACCATAATTTCTATAATAAATGTCAATCATGATCAAATAAATTGATATAGGGGCACCACAAATTCATAAATACTAATTAATATAAATCCAGGCTAGTACCAAAAGGGGTGAATCCTCAGTAGTTATCAGTAAATGAGTATTATTTGTTAATAGATCCATGATAACCCATACTTCAACATTCATCATGGAATTTTTAGGAAGTCCATTATGATATTTTCCCACATCCACAATAGAGTAAGGGGAGGATTCTTAATATTATTTAGCTTTTCTCCAAACAATTACATGTTTATAGACTATGAATTGTTGCATTTATTCCAAAATTTCATACATTATGTTGTCCTAATTAGAATTTCTCACATATACATATACATTATAGTTTAAATGGAGTTTACAGAAAAATTAGACATTGGGGTGTCATCTAATAAATATTTAAACATATTGGTTTCTAATTCTATATAGAATCATGTCTGAGGTTTAATAAATCCATATTCATAGATTATATCTATAAATTTTTAATAATATATAACATTAACATTTTATTATAAAATCTGTTTATTTTTATTTATATTTCCCCACATTATAATATCTAGTAAAAATTGGTGAAAAAATATTCGTAAAATGATTCTTATTTCCCCTTTTCTAATAACATCCATATCCAATATTGGTATATCAATAAATATTTGATATTTGTTTATCCTTATCAAATTTTATAATCTATGGTGTTTCATACTCAGGGTATCATACACCTTTTTCTCTTTCTCTTGTTGGTAATGTATCATATAGTCCCATTTTTTGACAATTTCTATCTATCTATTTTTATAATCATAGATCTTTTTATATGTGAATGTAATGATAACCCCATTTTGATCCATATATATATGTTACAACATTCACCATACAAATAGAGTCTCTATATCCTTAATTCATACATTAAATCCACTTACTCTATATCATTATTTTGATAACATTGTTAAACGAAATTCAATCATAAATAAATCTATAACAAACCAACTTCATAAAACTTGATAATCCATCTGTACCGGCCTATCACATTATATAGACAATATATGGTAACAATAAACTATTGATTATAAAAAAAGCAAGGGAAAAAAGTATTAATTTAAAAAATACAACATACCACAAAAACATACAATCCAAGACAAATAGGCGAGACCAGAAAGTATGTCATAACCCCACATGAATAACAATCACCTCCAGACTAACCCGAGTGGAATGATAAAACAACAAGAGAAGACAATATTCAATTATATTCTCTTCCCTTTCACTAGAATCATGATATAAAATATCTAGAAATACCCTAATGAACATGTAGGGTGTCAGGAAAATCCTAGCATGATTCAACCATAGATTATATAAATGGTATAACGAAAATAAAGAAATAATCTCATCTCTAAAAACAAAACATTTCTGAAATTAATTTTCACAAATCGAAAACATTTAAAAAACAAGTTCAATTTTACTTTCATTGGTTTACATATAACACTTTCAAAATATATAACCAGAAATATGATAATTATAAGTGATAAAAATAGGAAATCATATCCATGCATCAATAAGTATACAAGTAAACAGATTTCCATGAAAAATAAATCCCGAAAATATATGTGATACTTAGTCATATAAAAACATATGAGGGACAATCCATGACATAGAAAAATCATTTGATAAATAACCAAAAATTGAAAAATGCAAATGTACCTAGTATTGGGATCACGAATATGGGACACTATGTAATATATATTTAAAATACTAAAAAGGAATACATTGGATGGATAAGATATTAAGTCTGACCATTCAATACCAAAGAAGTTACCTCCTTGTGGTGTAATACGTACCATGTCTACCCACGTCTCTATACTGATGCACTAATGGTTCCGAATGATTATTTTTACAAATTCAATTCAAAACCAAGGAAACAATTTATAAAACATTTTCAATGAAACGAAAATCCTCTTCAGAGTATGAAGACCCATTTCCAAATCATGGAAATTGAATTTCAATGATTAACCAAATTTTTAATAACATTTTATTTCCCATAAAATCATTTGATACAAATTATATCTTTTTATCAAAGAATAAACTAGGGGATTCAATCATGAACAACATGATATTAATAAATTTAACCTATTTTGTTGAAACAACAACCTCAATATAGTATAAAACTAGTTTCACTAGACAATGGGGACCAGAAACTAAGAGATCGACTATAACAAGACATGGAATTCCACCAAACAAAAAAAATATTAATTTAAAATTCCATCTAATCATAAAAATACATCCAAATAATAGTAGAAATTGAAATATTATGTGAAAAAAATAACTAAACATACTGGGACAAGAAATCCATCCTCATTACTAAGTAATATATGAATGAAGTGATCCAGATGGTGAAGAATAAGTGATAATATTCTTGGGTGGGCTATGGGTTAAAAGAGGAGGGATTCATAGAGAATGAATGAAACATATTACTCATATGATACCCAAATGACAAACACTATTACATCTACATGGGGTGTAACTCACTTAATCAACATGAAATCCTTGGGGAGTAAATACGCTGAAAAAACATACATTTATTTATTAATAACTATATTTTCCCTATTATATGAGTTTTATTGTATATAAGATTAATAAAAAATTAATGATCTTATTCTATTCATGTCTTCTGACCAAAAACCATCAGATAATGTGTACACATCATAAATGGTGGGTATTTTCCCAATGTGATATATAAATTGGAGGTTTTTATCGAAGAAAAAAAATACATACCATTAACATTTCAGGTATCCTCCCAATCTACTATTTTTAATTCCATGGCCAACAAAAAATGGAAGAAACAAAAATGTGTAAAAAAATACTTGACTGAAAAGGATAAGAGTGTTACAATCTCCCTACTATAAATTACTTCTTCACCCATGAAGCCCTCAATATATTGGATCCAGAAAAAGTGAAGTCCAATGTTGCCTCAGAAACGACTCCTTTACCCACAAATTGTGGCTATCCTATATATAATATTTTAGTACTTAGATAATAGGGATCATTTTAGAATGAACTACCATATCTAGACAATCTATAATATAAACACACTACTCCACTAAGTGGTATTGTGTTCAAGGTCAAAATCCCTCCATCTAATGGCATGATAAGGATATGGTATATACCTCCTCAACTAGGAAAAGAAAAACAAATCATCTATAAAGGCCAAGAAAAATTGTAAAAGAAATTGATAGGCCACCCTCCTCATTCTTCTAATGATTTCAAAGGGCTCCACAAACCTCCGTCCTTATATACCCTTCTTCCCAAATGATGATGTCCCAAGAGAGGTGATATATTGAGAATTATCCAATCACCAAAATCAAACACAAGAACTATAAATACATGGAATTTCAATGTAATATTTTTAATTAAATGGTAATTTTATGAGTATGTGAAAATTTACAGCGCATGATTCTGAGGCACGATGTGCTTGGAATGAATTCTTGAAATTTTTTTGGGTACATTCACAAAACGTGCAAGTGGATTTTTATATCTTTAGGACTGGTGCTCGGAATTGAAATCAGAGAGAACCGTTGAACTTGCGACACTAGTATTCTTTTATGGGGACCTTCACCTCGATCATAGTAGGTGGATGGTGAATGATAGAAATTGGATTTTATTGAAAGAATTAAATAAAAGAAATTGAGTAAAAATATTATTTTCATTGGATCGCCCATGATTATGTTGAGAGGTGGGGACCACCAAAACTAAACCACAAATGTTTAGGTTATGGAGGTGGGGACCACCAGAACTAAACCTACCAAGTGATGTTATGTTTTTGGGGACCACCCAATACTAAAACCCCCTTGAACTCCCTATTAATGATAGATAACCCATGGACTCCTTCAAACTATTCATTTTTCCAACACCATTCATTAATTCAGCCAATTAATTATTCCAATGTGCAGACATAATTAATCTTCTTAATATAATTATATTGATGCATCATTGTTTTGGAGGACTCTTGGTTGGAAAATAAGTTCCATGCTGTGTGAATGTTCTTCAATGAAGAATTCCATCGAAGAAAATTCTTATGATATCAAGGAAGAGGATGATGTTTGAGCCCGTCATTGATGCATTGTTTCTGAAGCAATTATCGCTCGAAAATCCTCCTCATTCTTTGACTGATTTCTCATGCCAACGTCAACAAACAATCGAGGTAGGGGATGTTATTGAATTCATGAAATTTATTTATTAAATTCCTCAATCTTTGAAATATAAATGAACTCGGATCAATAAAAAAAAGTCGATCCACGATTTATATGAAATTTTAGAGTTTGGTGTTCAGGATTCATAATGTTTTTGAGACGCTTACTACTACCCTAACGCAGAGGGTGCATGTGAAACAAACATGGCCCGACCGCTCCGTTGTTCTTCTTTATTGGTGTGTTCTTCAAGATATTGATAGCGATCAGTGCCAGCCTTTTGCAACGGTGGAATTCATGAATGGCGGCTGGGACCACCACAGACCGCGACGAAGGGGATGATTCAACCGTGCTTCCACATAGACTCCGCCATCCACGAACATCTCTACCCGTGGCTGACACCATCTTCGGCTGGCACGAACCCATTTCATTCAATGTATGCAGACACTGCCGCGCGTGGCCTCGTCATCCCATGGCCCCACATCACCCACAAATTTTCCACCCCATGACCCTATACACTTCTCAGTGGACTTGTCACCCTGTGGACCTCCGTGACGCCCCGCATGCTCGCCACCTCGCGACCCTCGAAGCCACCCCGCGGCCTCGCAGCCCTCATGGACTCACGCCACTCCGTGGCCGCCGCGGCCCTGCGTGCCCCTGCCCAGGCCTGGTCACATAGCCCGGGTCGTGCAAAACCCAGAAAGTCTAACCAGGTCAAACTGAACCGGTTTGTCCCTGGCCGGGTCGGTCCGACCATGTGAGACAGGACGCGGACCCACTACAACCCATTTATGGACTTTCAGCCATAACTTTGGAACCAGGAATCCTTTCGACAAATTGTCTTTTGCACTAGAATCTTTGGAGTCAGACGGTAGCTTTGGTATACCCAATTTAATACTTGAATAAATTTTGGGAACAGTCGGGTTGGATTGAGCACGAATCCATCTGGGCCCTCAGGACAAAAATGATAATACCTAACAGACAGAGAATCTAACTGACACACCGTCTATTGTGTTGATATGCCTATGGTGTGGTGGTATTTTGTGATAATATATCGTTGGACATCATGGAAGGTGGAGTATCGATCAGTGGCTTTGGGAGCGGGCCCTCCCATATTTATGAGAGCATAGTGCGGGACCCTGAAGCTAGTTGTGACATGATGAATGAAGAGTGATCGTGTGTGCATCATCACCTAGTTATCATATGTGGGTTAGCACCGAGTGATCCTGTGTGGGTCAGCAACTAGCAATCCTATGTGGGTCAGCACCATGTGATCCTGTGTAGGTCTGCACTGGGTGATCAACTTTGGGTCATCACCGAGTGATCCTGTGTGGTATTACCTCTAAACAGAGTAAGATGATTCAGTAGTTAAATCGAATCATCTCTACTACTGTACATATTTTATACCTGGTGTGAGTATAGTCCATACCTATGTGGTATTTTCCTTTGGGGTAATACATGGTGGTATTCTTATGTGTGGCATACCTATTTGGTACTTTACTTCGTGGTTTCCTTTCCTTTTTGGAATAGTTGAGCTTGGGGATTTGAGTTGGACTTTGTGTTTTCCCCATGATTGAGATGTGTTTACATGATATCTTAGGTATATGTATGTGCATTTACCAAAGTCAATTTTTTCATAGTTTACATGCATTGTGGTTTATCCATTGTGAATATAGTGAGACTGTGAGGATATTGAGGTCCCTAATGAGTATCATTATACTCACCCCTACACGGGCTATGTCCTCACCTCATTGTGTTGGATGCAGACGACGGACAGCGCTGATTGACATTCAGAGTACCAGGACTGAACAATGCTCATAGTGAACCATATGGCATGAGGGTACGTTGTGTATATGGGTGGATGTGGAGTGATGTGGAGGTGATCTATACCTACCATTCATATTGGAACCCGGAGGACGACCAAGTAGCTGCCATTCTTTTTCCTTAGATGTATTGTATTTCAGATGTACGTGTACTATTACTGTTCGGCTTGTATTCAGGCCCCTATATACTTTCACCACAATTTATTCTATACAGTTGACTTGCATTGGTATCTTGTTGTGTTCTTGGTTGAGTGTGTTTACATGTTATAAAGGCAACACCTTCCCATTTTTAGAGAATTCGCCTTTGGTGCTGGTTGCCAGCCCCTACCCTATGGAAGGAAGTCTTGGGGTCAGTCACGACACGGGACCTGGGGGATGGTTCATGAAAAATTGTTATTAGAGGAAGTGCAGATCATCCAAGAGAGAATGAAGAGTGCATAGATCAGACAGAAGTTGTATGTCGATAGGATACAAAGACCTTTGGAGATCAATGATGGTGACTATATCTTTCTACAGGTCGCACCTCAACGAGGTTTTCAAATATTTTTTCCAGGAGGTATGTTATCTCTAAGGTTTATCGAACTCTTTCAGGTCCTAAATTGAGTTGGAGAGGTGTATTACCACTTAGCTCTTCCACCTCAGAAGCACTAAGTGCACAACATCTTCCACATATCCCAGATGAGGAGATACGGGCATGACCCTTCTCACATCATCAACCATGGCGAGAGAGACTTCGATGATGGGGTGACTTTTATGGTGGTTCTAGTAGAGATTGAGGATCGACATGAGTGGGTCCTTCATGGGCAGTTGATACCTCTGGTGCATGTTCATTGGTAGCACGAGAACCTCTAAGAGAGCACATGGTAGAGGGAGGCTCAGATTCATGTTTCATAGCCCCTCTTGTTCCCCTAGATTGAGTTGTGGCTTACAAGATACAATTCAAAAGGTGTGGATAATGTAAAAACCCTGAATTTCAATGAAATTTATCTTTTTAAATGGTAATTTTACACGATCGTGAAAATTGACGGCTCATGATTCTGAGGCCTTGTGTGACCGGAATAAATTTATGAACGTTTATTCGGGCTCATTAAGTAAATGTTCGAGTGGGTTTCTCTATATTTTTAACTGGTGCATGAAATTAAAATCTTCGGGTGCCCTTGAACTTGTATCGTCGATATTCGCTTAAGGGGATCTTCACCTTGACTGTAGTAGGTCGAGGGTGAATGATAGAATTTGTGTTTTTTTTAAATAATAAAATAAAATAAAATTGTGTAATAATATTATTTTCATTGAAACTCTTATGTAGATTTTGGCGGCGGGGACCACCGTAACTAAATATCCCATGTGAGGTTATGGGGTTGGGGACCACCATAACTAAACCTCCCATGTGAGGTTCTGGTATTGGGTACCAGCCAAGACTAAAACCCCCTTGAACTGTCTCTTAATGAGAGATTACCCCCAAACTCCCTCCAATTTTGAATTTTTCCAACACCATACATTATTTGGACCAATTAATTATGCTAATGTGCCAAAATAATTATTCTACATAATTTAATTATATTGGAACCTCTTTGTTTGGGAGGGTTTTTGGTTGTCATAGAAGTTCCTTGGTGGGAGAAAGTTCTCCAATGAAGAACTCCATCAAATAATCTTCATTGGTAATTAATGAAGAGGATGACGTTTGAGCCCGTCATTGATGTGTGGTTTCTGATGCAATGATCATTGGAACCCCTCCGCCTACTTTGGCTTCTTTCTTGAACCAATAACAATGAACAATCGAGGTTGGTGTTATTATTGAAGTCTTGAAATTTCTCGATTAAATACCTCGTTCTTTGAATGAATGACAAACGCGTATCAACCAAAACGATTTGATCCATGATACATATGAATTTGTAGAGTTTGGCGTTCTTGATTCCGGATTTTTTTGATTTTCTTTCTACCTCCCTAACACATTGGGTGCGGGCCAAACATATATGGCTTGACCCCTCCGTTTTTCTTTTTTATTGGTGTATTCTTCAAGATGTTGACGGCGACCTTTTCCGGTGTTTGGCACTGGTGGAATTCGAGAATGGTGGCCGACACCACCGCCGACTGTTATAAAGGATATGATGCAACGAAGCCACCCAATGGCCTCCTCCATCCGCAGCCATTGCCACCCACGGCCTCTGTCGCCCGCGATGTCCGCCATCAGCAACTGGAGCCACCCCACGGCCTCCGCCGTCCGTGACTGCCACCGCCTGCGACCTCACCATCCCATGATCATGCACCGCCTGAGGCCTCACCATCCCATGGGCATGCACCGCCCCTGTCTTCCCCACCTCGTGTCCCTCTACACCCCCTGACGGGCTCGTCGCCTCACGGCCCTTCAAGACACCCTGTGGCCTCGCCTCCCCACTTCCTCACTACCATCATGATATTGCACCACTCTATGGGCCACTACCCATGCCCGGATGCCCATCACAGGCCATGCCGGTCCAACGGGGTCGGACTGGACCCGGACCCAATACAACCCATTTACGCACTTTTGGCCTAATCTTTGTCCCCAGGAATCCATTTGACGAACTTTATACAACTCCGTAAATCAAGGAGCAATTCGGTCCCTTCGGTATACCCCACTAATGATTTGGATAAAGTTGGGGAATGGTCGGGGTTTGATCGTGCATGAATTCAACCAGGCCCTATGGACAAAAAGGATATAAAATTTTTGACCGGGTGTCTGATTGATGCACCGTTTGTTGCATTGAAACCCCTATGGTGTGGTGGTACATTGTGATAATAAATTGTGGGACTTCATGGAAGTTGGATTATTGACCAGGGTCTTATAGAGAAGACCCTCACAGAGACATACAATGTACTGTGGGAAGCCTAAAGCTGGCTATGACGTGAAAAATGAAAATCGATCCTGTGTGGATTAGTAACTAGTGATCTTGTGTGCAATTATACCGAGAGATACTATGTGGGTCATCACACAGCGATCCTATGTGGGGCAGTACCAATCAATCCTGTGTGGGTCAGCACCTAGCGATCATGTGTGGGTCAACACCTACTGATCCTATGTGGGTCAGTATTGAGTGATCCTATGTGGGTCAGCAGCAAGATATCTTGTGTGGGTGTGACTCATAATAGATTAAGATGATTTAGTAGTTACATCAAATCATCTATACTATTGTAATTACGTTTTACATATTTTTAGCTATGTTCGTACCTGTGTGGTACTTTTCTTTGTGGTAATACCTTGGTGGTATTATTCTGTGTGGAATAAATGTGTTGTACATTCCTTCATTGTTTCCCTTCCGTTGTGGAACATTTGAGCTTTGGGATTTGAGTTTGACTCTATGTTTCCCTCAGGATTGAGATGGGTTTACATGATAACTTATGTATATGTATAAGAATATACCTAAGTCGGGTTGTCACTAGTTAACATGATTTTTTGTTCATCCTTCGTGGATTTTGTTATTCATTAAGGGTACCGTCTTGTGGTTCCTACATAGTATCGTTATAATCCCCCTTGCACAGGATATGCCCGCATATCATTGCGTTGGATGTAGATGAAGGAAATTAATGATCGTGGATGAGAGTACCAGGATTGGATGGTGCTCGGTGAGGACCATACGACGTGTTTGTACATAGAGGAGATAGGTGGACATAGAGTACTGTGGAGGAGATATGTACCAACCCTTCAGGAATGAACCGGGAGGACAACCCTGTAGCTTCCTTTCATGTTCATAAGTTGTATTGTGTTTTTTTCTACATGTATTATTATTGATGGGCTTGTATTCTGGACCCTTTTTACTTTAATCATAATTTTTTCTATATAGTTGACATGTGTTCGTATCATCATGTGTGCTTGGTTTAATGTGTTTACAAGTTATAACGGCAGTAACGTTCCAGTATTAGGGAATACGCCTTTGGTGCTGGTCACCAGTCCCTGGCCAATGGAAGGTGGGATTGGGGTTAGTCACAGCACAGGCCCCGAGGGACGGGTCATGACAAGAACCCACCGATGATGGTACCCATAAAATTTATGATGACACAGTTCCATGATCAAACACGTCTATATTAATTGAACCATATCTGTCATATCCTAAACAACACTTTTCCAATCCATGGATCACTCTCCGAAATATTCTTATAAATAGGGAGATCCTCATGTATAACCATACAAATCCTCAAATGGTTCTATATTTATCAAAACCTGATAAATTATATTACATGAAAACTAATCCAAATAGAAATTACTTTCACGGGATCTTCCCAAATGAAGCACACAGTCCTAGAGTATATCCTTTAGGACATGGATCGTCCTCTCCATCCTTCCTTCCAGATAAAAATTACATGTTGTGCTTATTTTAATCAGGGAACCCATCTCTTACTGTAATCTTTTCCAACACATGGATGTGATCATTATATCCCTATCAGAAATGTATGTAGATGGAACTGTCTGAAATCTCAATATCTTTTGGACATACATGTCCACAAGTTTTTCATCTTTTGTCTCCTCACAGATTGGTAGGAAATAAAATAATATCATATGTCCATAAATAATAACCAATATAAAATCATACTCACTAGTTTCCCATGACAAAACCATGATCAAATCCATTGAAATCGGTTCCAACATCCATAATAGAATTGCTACCGAACAAGTATCTTGTGCTTCCCATTAATTATACGACATGTAAGTCATAGAAAAAATATCTGCAATCGATCAACTCATCCCCCACTGCCATTACCAATGCCTCAATATAAAAATATCTCAAAAACACTAGATTGCACGAACAAAAAAGAATAATGTCAATTATCCAAAAAATAATGTACAACTCAAAAGAACAACCAACTTGTTATAGAGTCACAAATCATTACTAGGATATCAATACCACTTACGTAAGGTCTTCCCACTATATTGTACTACACTAAATAATTGGAACTCAATGTTTTCAACATTCTCGAGCTAAAATAACTCATTATAATATAAGTAGGAATTCATTGAATTCAAGAACCCATTGCCACCAATATATTCCACATCAAAAAACATCTACGTAAACAAACTCCTCAAAATCCACATCCCAACTCATTCATTCACATATTATGTTTGAAATTGTTATCTCAATGCATCATAAACTAGAGTTCTTATCCCAAGAAAATAAGTATTATCGAAATAAAATGTCTACAGATAATATACCATAAATATATTTCTCAAATTAATATCCTTATGAGTAAAAATATATTTCAGGATATTTGGATCTGAATACATAATAAAATGTTTCACAAAGAGATAGTGACACCATGTTTTGTGTACATGTATAATAGATCCCAACTAAAGATAGTGGGTAGATTTTTTGTTCTCATAGGGGTGTAAATAGGGAGACACATAAGCCATAACCTGTTTCCCCTGCATAAATAAACATCCCAAACTCATAGTTGATGAATCACAAAAAACATTGTAACCCAACCCTCTTTCCAGAAGAATCAAAACTGGTGATGAAGTCAACGTCCTATTCATCGATGAAATTTTTTTATAACACTTTTCATTACATTCTAAATTGAAACAATTATGGGTTAATGATATCATCAATGAAGTTAGCATAAAAAGTTGATGAAGAAACTGCCTAAAGTGACCAGCCAAAGCCATGAACTCCAGATATAGAACAATTTTTTTGTGATGCTCTCATGGTGTAACTATATATACCATTTCAATATATAAAATGAATCCACTCTTAGATGACAAATTACCCCGAATCATCACCTTTTAGATAAAAAACTGACACGTGGAATGAAAAATATATAGAATAACTTCTTTCAGGGTTTGAAGAATGATATCCAAATGTATGGTATCCTCCTACTATAACTTAGAGTACCCAAATATATCATCAGTGAACATGACAATAATGGATTCCATGAAATGATGAATAATATGGTTAATCAAATCCTTAAACACCATAGTACAATTAGTGAGTTGGAATGGAATATGAACAAATATGAAATGCTCATATCTAATACTAAATTCTTTCATATTTATACCCTATACTTAGACACTCAACCAGTGATACCTCAAGCACATGTCAATAATAGAAAACAAACAATTCATTGTAAGATGATCAATGAGTTCTTAAATCCTTTGTAAAATTGATTTTATCTTAATGGTCACCTAATTTATCTTTCTATGACCAATAAAAAGAATAAGTATCCATCATTAATTTTTTTTGCAGAGGATTAGTTAATCTCGTAGTGGCACATGATGATGAATAAATCCTTTATCTTCTAGGTCCTCCATCCAGACCATATGTTCCACAAAATTAGTTGGTGCTATATGGTAAGATGACATAGAAATGAGCTTAATTCCAGGGAGAAGGTAAATAGTAAACTAGACATTTCTCTATTTAAGAAAACTAGAAAAATCATCTTGAATAATATTAATGTAATCACAAAGAATTTCAGGATTTTGAACACCCAATCAAGGTAAACTTCATCAAAAACATCCTTGAAATCTCTTAAGAGAATTCACTGACATAAGGATCAATGTTAACATACCATTCTGATATAGAGTCCCACTCAACCCAGAAAACAATATTGACTCCATCAGAACATAATAAATGATTATAATTGTAAAAAAATTCTATATGTGTATTAAAACTAATCATGTAATCCATACTATTAATAAATTATAAGATGTTATGATCAAGAACTACAAAGTCCCCCCCCACCTCATAGTTAGATATTGTAACTCGATAGGAGGTCCCTCAAAAACCATTTTTGGACTCTTTCCATAAGGTTTAGAAGTATCCAAAAACAATTAAATAAATTTCAAATGCATTACCAACATGTAAAAAAACCTTAAGGATATAATAAAATGAATACCACCTGTATCAAAAAACTCTAGAAACATTGAATATGAAATAAACAACATTCCTATTATAGTCATTGTTTATAATTAAGATTCCTCTAGAGAATACCCTACTACTAATATTTTTCTAGTCATTAAAACTTGCACTTATCCCTTGGTGTAAATATTAGAACCACCAGTCAAGGAAGAGTCAAAAAGACCATGTGAATCTATTAGGAGTGTTCATCTCACCTTACCTACCTGAGATTTATTTCTCAATAAAATCATTGTAGATAAGTAGATTGTCCACATAGATGATAATTCCTATGATCCTACACATAGTCATGGTTGGATTGAACTCACCTTCAACAGTAGTTGAAGAAAACATACATATTCTTTTTCATAACCATTAGAATTCATCTAGAAAAATGTTGAACACTCTTATGCTTCCTTTTCTGTCTATAAGATACTTCTAGATAACCATTGAACCAATAGACGCTCCACCTAAAATTATCTTCCCATATATATATACTTATAAAAATATACGTTGTTGACTACCTTTGTAAATATCTGATGGCACCATAGTTACAACATTGACTAAATATATGGCTTCTATCCTAACTCCAATCTGAAGCCTTTAGGTACTCATTAGTGAAATGAACATGTGTCAGATAAACTAACCCATCAAAATTGGAATAATAATCTAGAATGGTATGATCCCCATGATTTATGTTTATAATCTCTTTGGACATAAAAAAATAGTGTATTGGGATGGATATTTTATTCAAAATATCTACCCAAAATAATCCCTGTTAAAATTCACATGAAACATAACATTCATAATGGATTCCCACCAACTTCTTCCTGGTCACTTGGGAATGAAGAGAGAAAAATAGACCTTAGAGTTTGTAAGAGCCATTAAAAATTTGAATATCATTTATATCCACTCATGAAACTTTTAATATTCATTGGATCCATTTTTAGAATGAAATATGGATGGATGCTACTTTGTAAATTCTAAGACACGATCCACTATCCATCCTAGTTTCCTAAAAACCACATCAGCCAATTTATAAATATTAACAATAACTATAAATACTAAATATTGTCCCACTGGATGGATCACTATAGAAACATATACTGCAACTTCTGGTTTTTATTTTGGAAGAGCTCCTCTTAAAGATATTATCTATCAAATAAAAAACTCATCAATCCTGATAAATTTAAAAGATCAAATGACCAACTTCATGAAATGAAAATAATATATTAAAACATTATGAATTAAAGTCAACTAAAAAAAATAAATAAGAAAACTTCTATGAAAAATTTAATAAGCATCCCATACATCTCATTTAAATGACCCTAAAACCCATGTCTCAATCCAGGAATAATTCCCTCACCACCCCTGGTAACTATAGTTCAGTCATCAAAGTGAGCTATCCATACCCATTTCCCAAACGTAATACCAAAATTTGGACATTCCTATAACTATTCTACCCAATATATATATCCAATCATAGGCGGTTCTAATGCACTTAAGGTTGAGTAACATGATTCTAAAACGAAGTTGTAATGAACCCACCTGTACACCTAAACAATTCACCCCAACCAGCCCATCACATGATATGGGTAAGACATTATAATGAAAAACAGTCTTGAATACAAGAATAAAAATACATACAACCTATGTACAAAGAAAAAATAAAATAGGTACCACAAAAACATATATTCAATGACAAAAAAGGTATACAAGAATGTATTTCATAAACTGATGTGACCAACAATGACCTAAATATCGATCCAAACAAAAATAAACGACAATAAGATAATCATGCATGTTACAATATAATATTCCATTTAACCAAGTCATACAATACAAAATCTATAAATTCCTAAAAACATAATTACTATGTTATAAAAATCATAGTAGGATACGATCACATTTTCAATAAAAGGTCTAATATCATGAATTCAAGAACTCCATCTTCTAAAAAATATCATTATAATGAATTTTCATAAAACAAAACCATTTATTAAAATTTTTCCCTTTGTCTTCATTTGTATTTCATAATTGCATTTCATATTATATAACCATAAATATTACAATCTGAGTTAATAAATATTGGATAAAATATAATTGAATCTAGTGGTATACCAGTAAAGACATATCCATGACAAATATATCCTGTGAATATATGTGATACAATGTCATATAAAGTCCTATGAGGAAGAATCCATGATATAAAATAGAATCATTCGATATGTAAAAAAGAATGAAAAAATGACTATACAAATAGTGTTTTTCTCAAGCCAATGGGTCACTATATACTAGAAACTCACCATCCGAAAAAAGAATATGTTGGATCCAAAATTTATTGAGTATGTTTAGTTGATAAAAATATTTATTCCTAGTTGTGAAGCACACCCTACGGCTACTCGTGTCTCAATACCAACACACAAGGTTACCAATTTGTATTTTTTCTCATTCAATTAAAAACTATTATCATAATTTTAGAAAGCATTATCAATTCCAAAAAAAAATATTTGAGAGTTTGAAAACCCATTTATAAATCCCAAAAAAGTATTTTCCAAGAAAAAAAATGATTTTTTAAAAAGATTTTATTTTCGTGAAATCAATTTAAATCAATTAACACTTACTATCAATGAACAAACCTAAAGTAATAATACCGAAAACATGGAATTCATCAAATTAATCAATATTATCAAAACATTGACCATAGAAAGATAGAAACCTATTCACTTTCTACAATGGAGACTAAAAAAATAAGAGAATAACCAATATAAGAAAAGGCATTCCGAGAAACTAAAAAGGATTAAAATAAAATTATCTGCATTCTCAAAACTGAATCCATACCATATCCACAACATAAAACCAAGAAGATAAATAAGATTATATGTCTAGTGAAAAATTATCCAACTCTATGTATGATCAATCACCAAACATAGTGATTTATATGTAGTTAAATCACCCAAAGGCACATAGGTTGGACTTTGGATCAAGATGGTAGGGTAGTACAGTGAATAAATTCAAAATATCATTCATACAACTCCCTTAAAACAAAAAACGTGACATTTACATGTTGTGTAACACTTGTACATGTTGTGTAATCCTTTGATTCTGTATACACTAAATAACCCCATCACCTTTTTATTATAAACCATATTTTCTCTTATATAGAATTTTCTTAATATATTGCATCTAGACAATTCGTGATATGTATTCAGTTCATGGATTTTCACGAAAACCATTACGCAGAGAATAATCATCTCATATTGCATATAATTTCCCAGTGAGTAGTATAAATTGTATATTTTTGTGGGAAATTTTAAAAAATCCTTCACATCACCATTATAGGTATCCTCCCAATTTTGTTTTCATCATACGACAACCAATGAAAAAAACCATAATAATGGTAAAAACATACCTAGATAAAAAGAAATAGGGTGTTACAAATGCAATTATTATTCATAAGGAAAAACACCATTGCTTTCATCAATGAATCCCTAAAAGTAAATAATACATAATTCCTTTTAATATAGTTATCACGAGTTTATCAATTAGTTACTTCCAAAATATATAAAAAAAATCCCACAATTATTCAATCATGTTAGTTTCACTCCTTTGTGTGTTATTTTGGATAACAAGTTATCTAATTTTGATTTTTTTAAATCATTGATAATACACAAAAAACAAGGAAACTATGTTATTTATTCATATTGGTTGGGGTTAGACATTCTTCAACAACATTAGTGTTCGAAGGGTAAATATATTTTCCATATTTTCAGATAATAAAATTATGAAAGGAAAATAATTAATGTCAAAATTAAATGTTATATAATTTCAATTATGAATTAATCTCTATGATACACTAGAAAATAATTTTAGTAAATTTTTATGCATTACGCGTATCTTATTGTATAATATTATTTCATTAATTAATACCTCAATATTTATTAAATATTAATCCTTGAATTCTATATTCATAAGATCCTCAAATTACAAGGGTGATTTTTTAATCAAAAGGCATCACTATATGCTTATAATTCCAATACCTCATATAAAATTATATATTTAGTATAAAATGCATCATGAAATTTCATTAATGATAAAAAAAAATTATGATAAATAATGATTATATATTGATCTCCTTATAGTTGATTAAATAGATTATAAATGTGTGGGAAATTATATACGAGTACATTGTTTTAATTATATTGATTTTCATATAATAAATTAAAAAACTCACAGACCAATCATTCTTCTATAAAAATAGGATGGGTTCTTTACATGGTGATACACTAGAGAATAAGATTCCCATATCACATTACTCTTGTAGTTTCATCGTAAATTTCAAAAAATACACTAGCTCCACTATATATTGTGGATAAGATATGACCATTAAAATAATGATGAGGTTAGTTGTGAAAGATTCATCACAATATTGTGGCTAAAATATTATATCTTTAGGGAATAAATTATTAAAATATTTTCCCACAAAAAAAATTAAATTATTAATATATCATTCTCATTCATATATTTTATTCCTTTTAATGATTATATTTCAAAACATTTGAGGTTGATCTATGACTAAAATAGCAAATGGGTTATCTCTTATAGATATAAGAGAATATATTCCCACCTTTATAATTATAATCCACCCTAATAAATATAAAATTATATTAATATACATTGAATTCCAATAAAATTGTTAGTTTATATCAAATTAAACAATTGTATAACAATTTGGTTTCCAATAAGATTACATATTTGAATTTTAATAATAATGGTGCAACATTTTTTTTAAGAAGAATAAAGTTCAATATTTTAACTAAAAAACATTTTATAAATAAATAAAGGATGACTAAAAATTTATTTTTAAAAAATATTTTAAAAGAGTATATATATCTAGAATAAAATAATTATATAGCTAGATTTTCAATATGATCCAGGTACTATATGAAACATCAATTTGTACATTATCTTCCACAATATTAATTACAGAATATAAAAACATTTCCATTGATTATTTTCAGTTATACTCCCTTGATACATAGTGAATTTATTAAAAAGTGTTTCACCTCCTTAGAATAAAAACATTAGGCATTAATGATGTCTCACTTTTTTTATTTCACAAACATGGTGGGTTTTCTCTAACTATTTGTTACAAACATGAAGACCATTAACCAAGACCCATGGTGTTTTTTCCAGTAATTATTTCATGATATAAATTCGACCCCTTTTTACTTCTTATTTTCCAATGTTCTTTCTACATTAATCATTACTATACTCTTATAATAATGCTTTGGTTATTAATATAAGACATACATAATTCTTTCTATGTCTTGTTAAAACTTTTCAATAAGTCCACATATGATAAACATTTTGAGAGTCTAATTTACATTGAATACATTGATAAAATCCATCAAATAATTTATTGATTTTTTTGGATTATATACATATTTCAATACATGTCTCACTAGTTTTATAATGTTATCCATATATTAATAATAATTACCTATTAATAGTTATTAAAAAATTACAAATTTATTTTCAATATAAGGATTATACACTAAAGGAATATATTTCAAATAGAATAGTAAATTAAATACATCTATTCCATGCATTAAATATTTTCCACATCATAGAATCCTTCATCAATTACCTCTATTGTTCAATTTATCTCTTTTTCAAGAACGAAAAAACATATCCATTTAAATATATGATAATATTCATTGAGTGTACTTATTTGTGTGGTGGTCAATTAATAGACATAGTTATCATACTATCAACTCCAATATGTGGGATTATCACATGAGATGGAATTATATAGGAGTATGAAAAGTGATGATTATGGGAGTAAACCAGATATATGAGGATAGTAATATAAGGCCCCTCCTTAAACATTAATCAATCTTGTGGTAATTGAATAATTCACAATGAAGATCTTTTTAGGTGTCAGTATTTAAATAATTATAAAATAACTATTACA
Organism: Viscum album; assembly: GCA_963277665.1. Lineage (NCBI taxonomy): Eukaryota > Viridiplantae > Streptophyta > Magnoliopsida > Santalales > Viscaceae > Viscum > Viscum album. Next base: position 1,838,337,781 of record OY728163.1, on the reverse strand, counting down.
TAATTGATCCATACATTACATGTGGATATTGACCCTCAATATCTATTTTTTACACTAAATGAAACCCATTAAACAAAACATGAATTCTTTTTCTTTATAAAAATATTGTTGACTCCTTCTTTTCTCATAACTGTCCATATAACATGCATAAAATATTTCAGAAACATGTGATTAACACAGCAAGCTCAAGATATGATAAAAACAAATGAAATAAAACATTATCCTACGATTATTTTATACTAATTGAATTTTTTTTTAATTCATAATTTTCACCCTTAGAACATAATCATTTTATTATACCTCATAAAAACATAATATTATTGAAAAATATTCTTAGTAATCATAAATCAGAAAACATAAATCATAATGGTAACATACAAAATTTATATCATACTTACATTGTATATTTAAGAAATATATTGGATGAAACCCTAAATGTTATGTTTATAATACCCATTACAGTAAATTACCTTCATCTCTAAGGATAACCCTTATCGTTTACCTCTGTCACTTTAACCAATGCATTAGAGATATATCATGAGCTCACCCACCCTCAGTTTATCATGGAACCACCCATATAAAAATGGAATTCATATGAACCATAATATAATAATAATACATAAAACATGAATAATGAAAAAAAAATTAATTTTCATAATGTAATGATAATATAACATTTCAATATATTGAAATATTCAGTCCATTTCCAAAACCATTTAAAACATTTTTTTATGAGACTCTTGAATAAAAGTATATCATCCAATAGTAAATCTTTTAATTGAAATTAATTTTTTTTTACATTCATGTCCATTAAATAAATTCATAAAATCCATTTTTAAATCATGGGTATAACATTAAATGATATATATGAATAAGTCATTACTACATTTAACGAGGTTTTTGGATAAAAAGTCTCATACCACATTAGAATATAAATGAATAAAAATAATTATAGAATAATATTAAATAAAACATATAATATCATGAGAATATGGAGATTCATGATAAAATATCTCAAACAGAAGTATATTCATCATATTAAAGTGAATTTGTGCAAAAAAAAAAGTCTTAGTGGAATGTAAATTGAGACGCAATCCATTACAATGATTAAATCCTTTTATTAAGGTTAATTTAATGAAATAATTTTGTGTGAAAATATAAATACCCCAAAAAAATATAGATATTCATTGTAAAAAATCATATATCATTCACAAATATTCTTGAAAAAAACAATGACTTGTATATTTAACACAAATAATGGTAATTGAGTTTAGATTTCAATTACAAAGTTCATATATGTGACATAGAAATTTATCAAAGGGTTGATTATGTGTTGCAACAGTATAACCACCCAAAAGAGAAGTTTATATTAAATCATAAATAAGTAAAAAGTGATTCCAGACATAATCATGGCATAATATAATCAACAAAGTATCCGTAAAACCCAATGAGTGGTAATTGAGTTTAAAAATTCCCTTACCACAAGTCCAACTTGTCTCTCCTTTTCATTATATTCATTAATAATAAAATTAAGTTAATTTATACTTTATTCAAAACCATTTTCATATTTATATATCTTTTATATTTTTTTTACCTGGTTAAAAAATTTATATAACTATTTAGGTTCATATGAGATGTTATTTCGGTATGGGATACGTGAGTCGAAAATAGACTTTTTTAATATAAATTGTCCATGTGGTAAACATTAAACAATATCAATAATATTATTAATTTTATAAATATCATATATATATGTATAATATATAAATATATATATATAATATTTATTAATAATAGAACATAATATTTTTATATAATAAATGGAATGAACCGTTCATCGAGACGGTAGTCCATTCGTGCGTATTATGGCTAATTTCATTTCGTTTTCTTATGAAAGAAATGAAATATAAATTATACATAGACATATTAAAATTAAAGTATAATATCTATGTTATATATGTTACATATGTTCATTAATTCCATCCTTTATACGTTCCATGTATTGGTGATAGTGTTATGTCACTTTGAGGGGGCAGTGGTCCCAAATTCCTCAAATGGAATTATCATATTTACTCATTATGGAAAGAATAAAGGTATGTTGTAAATAAAAATTAAATATTCATAAATTCAATATAAATTTAATTAAAATCAAATATATTCATTATATTCATTTATATAATGATGGATTAATGATGATCATGTAGAATTAATCACACCGCATCGTGGAGATGGAAGACCTACGTAAGCATCAGCAACAATATCATTCAATTAATGGTTATACGATATAGAATTGGCTGGTATATTATTTAAAGTAAATAATTATCATGATATATTTTTTATTTATATATTTTATAATCATATATATACCAATCCAATTTATTTTCTGGTGAATAACTATTTACACCCTTCCGTAGAGACGGTAAGCTGCACGTATGCACACATGGTGATAATGATAATCATAGGATGGATAAAAAGTTATATACAGATTTCCAATAAATATAAGAACATATCAACAAATATAATATACTATATTTTTAACCTTATTATGTAGACAACATAAGATGATGAATTAGTAGATGAAATGAATTTTGAAAGTGGTGATAAAACAAATACCTCTTTTTCAAGTGTCTCCTATTTATTTACGATAAAATACGCATTAGGATGGATTTATGCCCAATTTTTGGGATATATGATAAATTTAGGGATGTTGGGATATTATTTTAGGATAATTAGGACGAAAAAATGGGCTTGTGAGTTGTATGTATGTGGTTAGTGGTGGTGGCCTTTTATAAGAGTGTGTAAGGGAACTTTATGAAAATCCTGAAATATTATTTTAATATAATTTTTTTTAAATTATAGTAGTTAAAAATTGATAAATGTAAAGTATAATATGAGTATGGTTCTAAATAATTTCATCCAATAAGTTTTATACATGTTTAGGGAAAAATGTAACCTTATCTTTTAGCATTAACCATTAGATAAAAACATTAACTATTATCATGTCTTCTTTTATTTTCATTATATATTGTTACTATAGTAACAAAAAAATTACAATAGAACCACAAGTGGATCAATAATGAAACTATTTACATTATCTATATTATTTTCTGGATATTATATTTTTAAGACAATTTTATGTTTTAAAAAAATATTACTTGTTTTAAGAACTCATTTATATCTATTTTGACACTTTATAGTAATTGATTTTTCATAATGTCATAACAACTTGACTACTTGAATAAAAGTTATTTAATACAAAATAACATGTCAATAGATTACAAGCAATATGTATATGTCATCAAAATAATCAAATTACTTTTATTTTAATACTTATAAAATCAATTATAAGGATATTTCATTAAAAATGTAATCACTACACCATCATTATGTCATAAATAAATTTATTTATTTAATATCTAAATATTATAAATAAATCAACAAGATTTATGAAATAGTTTTATCATTATAATGAGTATTCATAATAAAATTTATCATTTATATAAATGAAATTAAAATTTTTTTTGTTTGGAGATACATGTTTATGTTATATTTCTCTTATCTTTAAAAGTAAATATTATAAAGGATCATTATCAAATCTAAGTGGCTCCTTGAGGTATTAAAATTGACCCAAGGATTCTAATGGTCATAAATATCTCATTAAATTTGATTAGGACACAACTTATGGTAGTTTTATATTATTAATAAATTATTTGTTCATTAACATACCTAATTTAACCTTTATCAATAAAAAAAGAAAATAATTACTCAATTGACACTTCATAATTTCAAAAAATAAAAGGAATATATTTAAAATATTTGGGCCCTCTTATTTCAAATATGGAATCCATTTTTCAAATTCAAAACATGGTATTTTCATTAATTAATATAAAATTAATTTATGTTGTTAATCCCATAATGCAAGTTTTTTAGAAGTAACAACTATTAAAAGATGGTGTCTGTTTATGTATAATATAAATATAAAATTACATCCAATGACAAAATATTATTAAATATTGAAAATATAATCCCATTAATCATTAAAACCAATTAAATGGAAAATATAATCTATATAAATAAATTATATGAAAAGCCTATTTTCAATTAAATTTCAAAATTTTCATTATTCATTAAAAATATGAAATTTATTAGAATATATACCACATTTCCAAAAAAGTAAATTTTTACGTCTCCCCACTCAATAAAATGTTTAGTTTTTCCAATATAATGTATAAAAGTGGAAAAATTTTAATTTAAAATGTGTTCTCCATAAAAAAGTCATAAACAACGTTTTAAACATATTAGAGTATTTTATTTATAAAATTGGATTCAATCACATTTTACGCCTAAAAACTTATTGGATAAATGTAATTTTCTAACTCTTATGTATAATAAAAGTATAACTAATTATATTCATTACCCCAATATAATGGCTATGCGTTAACTACAATTTAAAATAATAATATTATTATTGTATTATTTTTCGTTATAACTCATTGTTGTGTGCAACAATCCCAATGTTTCATGTTGAGTAAACTATTATACATAGTGTCCCCATTAAATTATAATTAATATTAAAATAAAAAATACTAATAGATATGAAAATGTATTATTTTATAAATACCTATGATTTTATACGTACCTTTTTTGATTCGTCTTTCTAGTTGATGTAGTGATAAGGAGGAGGGTATGAGGCCAATGTCCTTCTAGTCATGAACTATTGTAGCTAAGATGACTATGGAGGTGGAGTGGTTTAAATGGGAATCTTTATTTCTATATTTATGTGAATGTGATGTAAACTGATATATATTATACAAACGTTTATGAGTACTTTGAATGATAAACAGCTACACATTTTTCTATAAGAGTATCAAATAACCTTTTTATTAATAAAATTATCAATTTTTTTTCAGATATATTATATTTACTGATTTATTAATCCTTGTTGGTTATAATTTACTATTTAAATTTATATTCTAGAACCTAATATTAAATAAATTTTTATAGAAGTAGTTTTGTAGTGGCGTCGAGTAGTATTTTTTCATTAATCATTATTTTTCATCGACATTGGTTTGGTGATGTATTTTTGAGGTATTTGAATTTCATATACATTACATTATAGCGATTATTGGACTTTTTTATATTATGGTATTCTTATTTTTCATCTAGGCCATTTCATGACATTTATTCATCCTTTTCAATATTTAGTTGATAATTTATTATCATTGTTGTTATTATTTTACATTAGTGGTTACCACTAAATATTATGTATTTGACTATATTACTGATGTTTAATGAATACAATTTTTTTTTATTTAACATTAACACTACTCTAAATCTAGGGATTAATAGAGATGGGTCATCTAACAACCTGATATTTTTTGTATAAAATTCCTTTTATTTTAATGTATTATTGAAATAGAAAACACATGCACTTTTTATTATTGGTTTTGAATGAAAATTAAGTATAATTATCATTGATAATACAGTCATTGAACATGGATTACATGAACATTATAATAATATTGTTTTAACAAATCCTTTTCACAAAGAAAAAGAATGTGATGACCTCGACCATTAGGATCATTCCTTTAGAAGCCCATTTATCATATCATTCAAGGGATATAATGTAGAGACCCAAAGCTTGACGTACATGGACATTACATTACTTTAGAGGAATACTTCATACATAACAAAAAAACAGACACACAAGGACCGTACTAGTTTAGTGTCTTTGGAAACATGGAACATAATCTTCTAATCGTGGTGGATGATCTTCAACATCTCCCATAAAGATATTCCCCCTTTTTTTCTTACCTAAAACCTTTATTTATATCCTAGGGTAATGAAAACATAAAAAATGTGAGCTCAAATGCTCAGTAAGGGTAAGCATGGATAAAATAAAACATACCATATATATATTGAACTTAAAAACATGAACATAATGTTTAAACATCAAAAGCTTCAGAAATGACATAAAACATGGAAGTACATAAGGAATAGATCATAAAGAAACATTAAGAATGATAAAATATCATTGGAATAAAACATGTAATTTTGGCAACCATTAAAAACATGATATGATTTCCATAGTAGCCAAGGCATTTCTGCCAAAACCATCTTAGTGGACAAAGTCCCTTTCTAAATCGAGTTCACTCCTCGTTCCAGTCCTGTATTACTGAAACAGTTTAACTTTCCATTCCAGCCATGTCTATCTCATGAGATATAAATATTTACCCAATTCCTTAGAGGGTGATATAGGTCCCACCCATCTCATAATGAAATCATTCTTACATGTGCCAAAAAATAAACATACATCATTCATAATAACCCAATAAATAAAATGGGTTTCATAAACACCATCCCATCATCACATAATCCATATAAAAGAAATGAATTTTATGATAAGAAAAGTGAAACCATGTAAATCATAGAGACATTATACAATAAACATACACATATGAAATAATTTCATCTTAGATGGAAAATGGTTTTGACACAACACTTGAAATGAATTCTTGAGGAAAATATCCTTTCTTCTTCAAAATCATTCTCTTTTTACAAAATGTCATGCAATTTTAAAAGAAAAGGATTTTGTTGAAAAGTGTCATTAAATATTTTGGAGGAAGATTCATGAAAATAGGGCTTTATAAAACCGTAAAAATCCATTCGTGTCGTATAAGTTAAAAAAACATTCTTCTCGTACTTTTACCGGAAAAGTCAAAAAGTACCTCGTAATGTAATCAAAAGAATGATTACTTACACACCATGTAGTAAATGTAATGAATGGTTAAAAATAACTTTAAACATACATGAAAACACTTTTATAAAACATGTAGATGGATGATATAAATATCCCCAGTAAATACTTACGAATAAGCAATCTTGTATAAAATTGAGATTTGCAGAATTATCCCTTACCTTAGGTCTGATATGCTTCGTACGAATCTGAATCTCTTGTATAATGATTTAAATAATGTTATTGACTTATTAAAGAATCATATTAATTGTTATGATATCATATATGGTTCACTTATGACTTTATGTTACCCGTTCTTTGGTAAATACCATGTTAAAGAGTGTTTTGGGTAAAGTCGTTTCATTTTTCTTCCGTGTTTTGACTTGTAATTTTTCATATGATTACTTATATCATGATTACTTAAATGGATAATGTAAAACAAGATTTATATATAATATATATTCTGAATATACATATATATAATAGATCGATAAATGGAAGGAAATGCAATGTTCATGGACACGGTAGGCCGTACGTACGCATGAACGTTGTTTTCGTTTCCTCGTTGAATTGAATGGAATTAATTGGATGAAAAAAACATATATATACATAAATATAGTATCATTATTATGTCATATATTTCATTATTAATTGTTATATATACTTTATAATCAATTATAAATGGTTAATCATTGAGAATGAATCTCATCGCGTCATGGAGACGGTATTCCGTACGTACGCACGAGCGATGATATCGTTCCCATGATCGTGGAATTTTATTGGAGGGTATTTATACTATTACAGAATCAATATCACTTTACAATAATCATATATAGTAATTATTTACACCATTATACCCATCCAAGTAAGGTGGTGGTGGAAAATAGATTACAGCACGGTGTGGAGACGGTATTCCGTACGTACGCACGCGCGGTGATTTCATTTTCCGTTGGATGGATAGATGGTGAAATAGGGTTGTTTCATATTTATAATAACATATTTTTATATTTTTGATACTTATGTTATTACTTCATAATGAAACAACCTAATAAGAATAAGTGGAAGTAGAAATAAAGGTGAATGAATCGCTAATGGAAATTACCTCTTCTTTGATGCGCCTCTTTGAGACCTCATCTTAGGGAACTAAAATTGGTCTTTGAAGATGACCAGAACCTCTAGGATGTTTATAGGGACGTTTAGAAGAGAATTGGGGAGGTTTTTTCCGAGCTTTAAGGCTCAAAGTCGTGTGTGGAAGAGAGGGAGGAGGTGCCCTTTTATTAGGGAGGAGAGGGGCACCTTTTGAATTCAAAAAATATTAATTTATAATAAATCTAACCCCACATAAAAACCTCCAAAAATGACTCATATTCGAAGATTAGATGAGATAGGGTTGTAATCTCATCAACCAATCAAATTTAGACATGTTTGGATCTTATTTTAAACCTTATATTTTTTATTTATCCTTATTTAATCTATTTATGTTTTTTTGTGGTAATAAAATTCTAAATTTTAAATTATAACAAATAATTACATATATGTTGTGATTTTTCCATAATTGTTAACTTTATAACATTATAGAAAATATAAATATAAATTTATAATTTTTAAATTTTTTTGTGATTTTTAAATTTTTTTTAAATATGTTATTTTTATAAAATAACAATAGTGTCAATTTTGACACTATTCAGTTATTTGAATTTAAATAAAATATATACAGAAGACATGTTCGAACAAAAAACTATAATAGATTCATAATAGGTCATATGTATATATAAAATTAGTGGATAAAATTAAATAGTTCATATAATATTGATTTTATTATTTTTAAAACCATTTATTTGGTTTATCTCTTAATAAAATAATTACTACAACATTTTTGTATAATTATTTAATATACTGATTTTTTGCATGAAAATTAAAACTAAAATCTTATGATGAAGATAAATCTATTACCTTTCACAATAATACTTTTACCCAAATTTATCATCTTAAAATCACAATATTTAAGTTGTTATATTTATTAAATTAGGAAGGTGACAACTTTGGCATCATTTAAAATAAAATAATATAAGTGTCATAATCAATTTTATAAGGCTCCATACGGTTATATATTAGGTAATTGGATTATTAAGGTGTATATATACACTACCAATAAGTTTTGGTCAGGTGTTTGGGCCTTTTAATGGGTATTATTATTTCAATAAAACTATATTACTTATTTCCCACTTAATAAATAATTTTTGTATCATTAATGTATCCCCATTAATGACAATTATTTAATCACTAAAAAATATAAATAAATTATCCTGATGTAGATAATTTTATTATATTTCTGGAGACTATTAATTTTAGGTTTTTTATGATGTTTATCACTAAATTAAAATTATTATACTTATAAGATTTAAGAGAGTGACATGTTGTCACTTTATTTGGTTTTAATAAAAATTAAATTATTTTCATAGTCAAAAGTCCATTAAATGAATCTAATCTGACCCTTCAGTTATATGGGTCTACTTTTATCCATCCAATAGAATTTTGGAATGTGTTAGGGTAATTTTATAATATTATATTTACCCTTTATTATCCGATTTACCTTTAACTATCTTACATAAAATTTACCGTAGATACTATTCATAATTCCCAATAATAAAAAGTCTCTTATTAACATAATTTGGAATCAATGATTCCAAATATGGAATCCATTTTTCCAAATTCAATACACAAAATTTGCAGAAATTGAATCAAAATTAATCCCGTTGTCGAAAGAAAACGGGTTTTTCTTTAAAACATTGCAAAAGATTGAATTGATTTAACCTACAAATTTAATGTAAAATCAATGCTAATTACATAAATTATATTAAATGGTAAAAATATATTCTATTTATACTTTAAAACCATTCAATATTATAATTTAACCATAAAAATATTTGCGATGAAAAAAGTTGTTTTTAAATTAAATATATCGTGTTTTTACTATTCATCAAAATATGAAAGTTACCAGAATAATATGAAAATTTTATCCAATGTAAATTTTTTTTTCTTGATTCCAAAGAATAATTTTATTTTTGCGAATTGAACTTATTAAAATGTCAAAAAATAAATTTAAAGTGGGTGCGCCATCAAAAGGTGGCAAAACTGCATTTTTAAAAAATACTTATTTTACCCGAAAAATTTATTTTGTTCTTATACAATGTTCTATAAAATGTGTAAGATGAATAATAATGTTATAAAATTCAAAATTTAATTAATACTATTCATAATGTCTAGTTTATAATAATATTATAATAATATATCGTTGTTTAGTAAAACCTGGTATTGCGTACAACACACGCAATCGAGGAAGGTCGCGATTGCGTGTAATGCAAGCCAAGTCAGGATTGCGTGTTGTGAAAGAATTCTTCGTTGTTTCGTAGAATAGAATCCAACCATATTTAATTTATACATTGAATATATATATATATATATACTCAATGTTGCGTAGAATAACTATTATCAAAATTGTGTGTAACACGATCCAATAATAGTGTTTCGTATACTACAAGCCAATACGGTGTTGTGTATAGCGCAAGGTAATCTTTGTGTAGCATACAACACAAGACATTAAGAAAATTAATAGAATATTTTTCAAAAAATCTCGGTGTTTTACATTCTACCCCCCTTAAAATAAATTTTTCCCTCGAAATTCGTCTTGGTTATAAATGGTTTAATACTGAAAATTTGTTTAATAGAAACCCACATCGTAAAAAGGAATACCAAAACATGGCTTTAAAAACTAAAGTATGAAATGTAACGGTTACCCAAATTAACTCATCACTGGGTTTCCACGTAGGAGAACATAGGTTAAAATATGGATAAGGAAGAAAAATCGTACCATCAAGTTCTGATGGAGAGTTGTAGAGAACATGGCTATGAAAAATCCAACAATCACAAAGATATTGATTTGTGATGATCTAAGGTACCATCTATTTCATCGGATATAAGGGAACTAGGACAACATTATTTTTTTCAAGATCATTTCCCCAATGTTGATGAATTAAAAGAAATACTTTCATGATTTTGGTACAATCTCACTGTTGTTCATGAATTGAACAATTTTTTCTTCATCCCTTAAAGAAATGAAGTTGAATTTGTTATTCGTGATGTGTTAGCAGATCATGTAATAGAATGATGGGTCATTCCATCTCTTTCAAACAAAAGGTTAGCAAAAGTTATAAATCCAACTTATGGTTGGATTAATCGTATATGGTTCCAAAAATGAACTTATAATTCATTTATCCTACCTCTTAATAAAATAAAACTAGTTTCTACTAACTAGGGACTTCCTGTCGGCCAGTGGTAGGTGATAAAGGCCAGTCGCACTTCGGTTGTGTGTTTGATTCCCACAACCTTGTTTGATGCGATGGGTTTCGCCCATCCTGCAGGTTGTCCTTTTTCGAAAACTATATTACTATAACATCCCAACAATAATATCGAAAAAACTTCTATCCTTAAACAATACTAAATTATGTCCAACATAATCCATTACAATTTTAAGACTTATCCATAATATTGCAGTCCACTCTCATAATATAGTGAACATGATTACCAGAGATTTAATACCATCGTTGATCACCATATATCATAAGATATGTCTTGTCGGTCACATTCCAAACATTCGAAGGCCTTAATCATGTATTCTCTTGAAAAATGAATACCCATTGAACCTTAGTAAAAACATGAATGTAGTTAAAATTTAACACATTCCACATACCAAAATCCTAAAAATTCTATATACTCAAACCATGATATAACTTAGTCCTTATATTAATCATGAGCTCATGAATACAATCAAACGTCTCATTATCATCTTATTCCTTCATTATGCGCATATCATCTACTTTACAAAAATATCTGAATAACCTTCCATGGTTACTGGTACCATTCAACATATACATTCAAATACTTTTAGGAAAAACAATACTGTAACAATCCTTTGATGATTCTTTATTCCATAGTACCATCAACTATACAAAATAACTCTCGATAAACATACAATCATTCCACTACCTTCTAAAACAACCGACTGAGCTTCAATACATCTTTCAGCTCATATATCATTTGTAGTCTCCTCATCATCATCCACATAAATACTACCCATATGACCATGCTGATTCTCTTCATGATATTTTCGATTAGTGCATTAGTTTGCATAATGCCCGTACATTCCACATTTAAAACATCTAATCATTGTTGATGTCGTAGCAATACCATTATCCTTGTCCATGGTGTTAACTGAACCTTTTCTTATGCACTTACTGGCATTGTGTCCTTCTTTTCCACACCCAAAGCATCTTCCATTTCCTTTGAAACAATCTCCCTAATGCCTCTTCCCACATGATTTACATGAGGGAAAATGATTTTTCATTCCTCTATGATCATCATGAAACTCCATCATTCTCTTATTATCTGAGTCGGGAAACTTACAAAAGATGAGATTATTGATCATATTAAGAGATTGCTGATTAGGCATAATAATGATGTTTGGACTTACAGATCCTATTTCATTTGGTTTCTCATGAATAAAATCATTCAGTTGTCTATCATATCCTCCATTATCGTGAATCTTCCTGTTTCCAGCCATTTTCTAAAACCCAAAAAGAATAGTGTGAGAGGAAAAAATCAAGCTAGGGAAAAAAACATTGTAAAGGGGGAGTATCCTTAATATCTAACTTCTTTGGTTAAATTATATGATCATTACCATAGTTCTAGGATTGTATCCTGTACTTATACTTATCCTTAGAGACATCCCTAGACATACCTTAGAATTATCTCTAGGGATCTCACTAACGTTTTCGCATCCTAGTTTCCCAAGGTTGACTAAACCTTTCCTCTGATACCAACTGTAGAGACCCAAAGATTGACGTACATGGACATTACATTACTTTATCAGAATACTTAATACATAACAAAAAACAAACACACAAGGACCGTAATAGTTTAGTGACTTTAGAAACTTGGAATGTAATCTTTTAAACGTGGTGAAAGATCTTCAACATCTCCCATAAAGATATTCCCCTTTTTTCTGACCTAAAACCTTTCTTTATATCCTGGGGTAAAGAAAACATAAAAATGGTGAGATCAAATTCTCAGTAAGAGTATGCATGGATAAAATAAAACATACCATATACATTTGATCTTAAAAACATGAACATAATGTTTAAACATCAAAAGATTGATAAATGACATAAAACATGGAAGTGTGTAAGGCATAGATCATAAAGAAACATTAAGAATGATAAAATATCATGGGAATAAAACATGTAATTGTGGCAACCATTAAGCACATGATATGATTTCCATAGTATTCTAGGCATTGCTGCCAAGACCATCTTAGTGGACAAAGTCCCTTTCTGAATCGAGTTCACTCCTCATTCCAGTCCTGTATTACTGAACTAGTTTAACTTGCCTTTCTAGCCATGTCTATCTCATAAGATATAAATATTTACCCAATGCATTGGAGGGAGATATTGGTCCCACCCATCTCATAATGAAATCATTCTTACTTATGCCACAAAATAAACATACATCATTCATAATAACCCAATAAATAAAATGGGGTTCATAAACATCATTCCATCACCACATAATCCATATATAAGAAAAGGATTTCTTAATAAGAAATGTGAAACCATTTAAATCATAAAGACATTATACATGAAACATACACATATGAAATAATTTTTTCTTATACGGAAAATGGTTTTGATAAAACACTTGAAATGAATTCTTGAGGAAAATATCCTTTCTTCTTCAAAATCATTCTCTTTTTACAAAATGTCATTCAATTTTAAAAGAAAAGAATTTTGTTGAAAATAGTAATGAAATATTATGGAGGAAGTTTCATGAAAATTGGGCTTTATAAAACCGTAAAAATTTGTTTGTGCCGTATACGTTAAAAAACATTCTTCTCGTACTTTTTTCGGAAAAGTCAAAAAGTACCTCATAACATAAACAAAAGTAATATTACTTACATACCATGTAGTAAAAGTCAATAATGGTTAAAAAGAAAATTAAACATACATGAAAAAACTTTTATAAAACATGAACATGGATGACAGAAATATCTCCAGTAAATACTTACGAATAAGCAATCTCGGATAAAATTGAGATTTGCAGAATTATCCCTTACCTTAGGACCGATATGCTTCGTACATATCCGAACCTCCTGTATAATGATTTAAATAATGTTATTGACTTATTAAATAATCATATTAATTGTTATGATATCATATATGGTTTACTTATGACTTTATATTACCCGTTCTTTTGTAAATTCCATGTTAAAGAGTGTTTTGGGTAAAATTATTTCATTTGTCGTCCATGTTTTGACTTGTAATTATTCATATGATTACTTAGATCATGATTACTTACATCCAGAATGTAAAAAATGATTTATATATAATATATATTCCAAATATACATATATATATATAATAGATCAATAAATGAAAAAGAAATACACCGTTCATGGAGACGGTAGGCTGTACATACGCATGATCGTTGTTTTCGTTTCCTCGTTGAATTGAATGGAATTAATTGGATGACATACATATATATATATATATACATTAATACAGTATCATTATTATGTCATTTATTTCATTATTACTTATTATATATACTTTATAATCAATTATGAATGGTTAATCATTGAGAATGAATCTCATCGCGTCGTGGAGACGGTATTCCGTACGTACGCACGAGCGATGATATCGTTCCCATGATCGTGGAATTTTATTGGAGGGTATGTGTACTATTTAATAATCAATATCACTTTACAATAATCATATATAGTAATTATTTACACCATTATACCCATCCAAGTATGGTGGTGGTGGAAAATAGATTACACCATGGCGTGGAGACGGTATTGCGTACATTTTCACGCGTGGTGATTTCGTTTTCCGTAGGATGGATATATGGTGAAATAGGGTTTCTTCATACTTATAATAACATATCAGTATATTATTGATACTGATGTTATTACTTCATAATTAAACAACCTAATAATAATAAGTGGAAGAAGAATTAAAGGTGAAAGAATCGGTAATAGAAATTACCTCTTCTTTGAATCGCCTGATTGAGACCTCGTCTCAGGGCACTAAAATTGGTCTTTGAAGACTACCATGACCTCTAAGATGTTTCTAGGGAAGTGGAAAGTTAATTGGGCAGGGTTTCGCCGAGCTTGAAGGTTCAAAGTGGTGTGTGGAAGAGAGGGAGGATGTTCCCTTTTATAAGGGAGGAGAGGGGCACCTTTGGAATTCTTAAAAATATTAATTTATAATAAATCTAAACCCACTTAAAAACCTCCAAAAATGACTCATATTCGAATATTAGATGACATAGGGTTGTAAGATCATCAAAAAATCAAATTTAGAGATGTTTTGATCTTATTTTAAACCTTATCATTTTGATTTATCCTTATTTAATCTATTTATGTTTATTTGTGGTAATAAAATTCTAAATTTTAAATTATAACAAATAATTACTTATTTGTTGTGAATTTTCCATAATTGTTTACTTTATAACATTATAGACAATATAAATTTAAATTTAAAATTTTTAAATATTTTTGTGATTTTTAAAAATTTTTATAATACGTTATTTTTATAAAATAACAATAGTGTCAATTCTGATAATATTCATTTATTTGAATTTAAATAAAATATATATAGAAGACATGTTCGAAATAAAATCTGTAATTGATTTATAAAAGGTCATATGTATCTATAATATTATTGGATCACATTAAATAGTCCATATAATATTTCTTTTATTATTTTTAAAACCATTTATTTGGTTTATCTCTTAATAAAATAATTACTACAACATTTTTTTTATAATTATTTAATATACTGATTTTTTGCATTAAAATTAAAACTAAAATCCTATTATGAATATACATCTATTACATTTCACAATAATACTTTTACTCTAATTTATCATCTTAAAATCACAATATTTAAATTGTAATATTTATTAAATTATGAAGGTGAAAACTTTGGCATCATTTAAAATAAAATAATATAAGTGTCATAATAACTTTTTTAAGGCTCCAAACGGTTATATATAAGGTAATTTGATTATTAAGGTGTATATATACAGTAAAAATAAATTTAGGTCAGGTTTATGGGCCTTTTAATGGGTATTGTTATATCAATAAAAACTATATTACCTATTTCCCACTTAATAAATAATTTCTATATCATTAATGTATCACCATTAATGACAATTATTTAATCCCTAAAAATTATAAATAAATTATCATGATGTATATAATTTCATTATATTTCTGGATACTATTCATGTTCGATGTTTTATGATGTTTATCACTAAATTAAAATTATTATACTTATAAGATTTAAGAGAGTGACATGTTGTCACTTTCTTTGGATTTAATAAAAATTAAATTATTTTCATGGTCAAAAGTCCATAAAATGAATATAATCCGACCCTTATGTTATATGGGTCTACTTTTAGCCATCAAATAGAATTTTTTTCATGTGTTAGGGTAATTTTAGAATATTATATTTATCCTTAATTATCAGATTTACCTTTAACTATGGTAAATAAAATTTACCGTAGTTACTATTCATAATTCCCAAAAATAAAAAATAGCATATTAAAACAATTTGGACCCACTGATTCCAAATATGGAATACATTTTTTCAAATTAAATACGCAAAAGTACCAGTAATTAAATCAAAATTAATCCCATTTTCGAAAGAAAACGGGTTTTTATTTAAAACATTGCAAAAGATTGAATTGAGTTAACCTACGAATTCAATGTAAAATCAATTCTAATGAAATAAATTATATTAAATGGTAAAAATATATTCTATTTATTCTTTAAAACAATTAAATATTATAATTTAAGCATAAAAATATTTGCGATGAAAAAAGTTGTTTTTAAATAAAATATAGCGTGTTTTTAATATTCATCAAAATATGAAAGTTACCAGAATAATATGAAACATTTATCCAAAGTAAATATATATTTCTTGATTCCAAATAAGAATTTTATTTTGTCAAATTAAACTTATAAACATGTCAAAACCTATATTTAAAGTGTGTGTGCCATCAAAAGGCGGCAAAAATGCATTTTTTTAAAAATACTTATTTTACCCGAAAAAATTATTTTGTTCTTATAAAATGTTCTAGAAAATGTGTAAGATGAATAATAATGTTATAAAATTAAAAATTTAGTTAATACTTTTCATAACATCTAGTTCATAATAATATTATAATAAGATATTGTTGTTTAGTAAAACCCGGTATTGCGTACAACAAATGCTATCAAGGAAGGTCACGATTGTGTCTAATGCAAGCCAAGTTAGGATTGCGTGTTGTGCAATAATCCTTCATTGTTTCGTATAACAGAATCAAACCATATTTCATTTATACATTGAATATATATATATATACACAATGTTGCGTAGATTAACTATTATCAAAATTTTATGTAACACGATCCAAGAATATTGTTGCGTATACTGCAAGCTAATACGGTGTTGCGTATAACGCAAGGTAATCTTGGTGTAGCATACAACACAAGACATTAAAGAAATTAAAAAAATATTTTTCATAAAATCTCGGGGTGTTACAGAACAAATTAATTGTATTTTTACAATACCAATACCATGTCCAGATCCAACAGCATAAGAATGAGCAAAACAATTTATGAGAGTAGTTCAATCACATTGAGGTAATGGACTAAACCATGTTCACTGAACGACCCCTTGAATGCCCGACCATCGCACACCATACTCATAGGGAATATGCTGGTGTATGAAATAGATATATAAAAAGAGCCTAATATTATTATTAAGTGCATTGTTTTTTTATAGTGAAAAGAATATACATTCATTTTATTATTCTTACATTGTAAATGCTTTTTAAAGAACAAATAATATTTTTGGATAATTGTTTAATTCAATTAAGAAATATATTTTGACATATTAATGAAATTTCTAAATAAATAATATTTTAATAAAATATTTTTACTAAATTTCATTTTATTAAATATAAATTATGGAATAAATTTTGTGAATAAAACATTCATTTATATTAAGGATTTAAAACTACTTTTGTTAAACTGGTGAATATTAAATAAATAATAATTTTTATTTTAGAAATAAATTTTCAAAAGTCTGAAATATTATTAATGACATCATAATGAACCAAAAGTGATGTAATAAAATACTAGAAAGGGATATTATTAGAATATATTTTTTACCATTAAAATAATGTGATTTCAATTTTTTTGTTTCATTTTATAAAGCTTTACTGGACCCTAAAAGGCTTATAAAATATTTTATCATTTAAAAATGTTTCACATGAGAGTGTAACTCACCTCCCCATACGCTAGAATAATATTCTAATATGTTTGAACATAGGAAGTATAAAATAATTTAAACCAATTCCATTTTTCTAGAAACCATGGTGAAATATGATGTTAAACGTTGTGGTTTTGAATATTTTATTATGTAGTGTCCAAAACAGAAATAATAAAGAATTTCTAAACCATTCATATATAAACACACCTAATCTTCCAACACACTTCTCTAAAACCATTTGTAACCTAATAAACCTCTTTCATCCTCTCTATATAATCCTCCCAAGGAACCCTGATCTCCAAATATTACACTCCCAAGCTGTTAGTTTCAAATATCAAAGTAAAGGATACTAACTTTCCTCTCCTCATTTCAAATTCATGCATCTTATTGGAATGTTGTTCTTGTAATTTCAAAAGGTTATATTTTATTTATTTTATAATCAATATATTATTATCCATGATAAGTTATTTTAATGAGGGAATATTTATCCTCCATAATTTTGACCCTTACCTATGTTGTTACCTTTCCGAATTTTCATAAGGGATTTCATCCTTTCTCATTATTGTTCATGTTTCTCTATGTTGTTATACAATTTTATTTTAAATTAAAATGTTGGGGTACAATTTTATAACCTCCGCAATGCTTTCCTAATTAGTTTTGAATGATTATATACAACTTACTATCTCATTAATTCCTCTGGTGTACACTCCTTACCATGGAGATATTCCATAAGAGTTACTCCATTTCTCCTATTTCTAAAGTATCATTATTATGACACACTGTCTATTTGAAAATTCCATAACCTGGGGCATGTATCTACATTCCCCCATTATGATAAATTTCATTTAATCATATTGAGATAACCCTTTTTCTCTATTCATTCAAATTTATTAATTATTATGTCATGCCAACAGGCCGCTGAAATTGCACCAAAATTTTCCTGGCAATAACCATTGTGTACGGAATACCTTTCCCATTTTCTATAAGGAGTACTCGTCTTTATTCACATATACTTATAGACCATATAATATCATGTATGTATTCCAAATTCTTTTATAATAGAATAAATAATAATAATGAATTATTACATGCTATATGATCCATGTGGAAAGCTTATTCATGAAATAAAAAAATTTAGATGGGTTCACCTTGATAGAACTCCAATGCGTTGGGTAATGATTCGTATCATGGGACAATATTGTAAATGAGGGTTTACATATTCTAATTCATATTGAATGAGAGGTTACTCATTCTAATTCATGTGAAATTATGGTTTACTCCTTCTAATTAATTTTCCATGAGTGTTAACTAATTCTAATTCATGTGCAATGATGGTTTAATCACACTAATTGATATGAAATGAGAGTTTACTCATTCTAATTAAAGTGAAATGAGGTTTTAATAATGATAATACATGGTCATTGATCCTTTGATCATTATAATATCATATGTTTTATTGTTTCCACATTTCCAAGTTTTGATAATCTTGTTATATCTTGCGTTTATGTTCATGTTTTTCTTGTACTCCGTTTATATGCTTATTTCCTAACATGTATTATACTCTTCATGTCAGGAAATATATTATAACATTTTTGTATTTATAGATCACCGTTTTATTATTTATGTCCACATTTTATCCCATGAAATTATAGGTAGAATGGAAAGTTCTGGTCATTTAAAATATGTTTTCAACAATGAGGTGTATTTCATATTTTCTATTGTTATGTAACATTCCTAATTTCCCAAGATACTAGACCTCTCGATCCTCAGAGTTATCTTAATTTAATTTTCAAAAAATAAATCATTTTTAAATATGAAATAATGATAAAGGATATTATAGTAGGTAAAAAATGATATGTTTAGTTATTTTTTGGATTATGATAAGAAAACCCTAGTGAACTGCATAGTGATTAAACTACGTATAAGGGAAACATCCGTAAATTTTGGTCAGTATAGTGTAAGAGGTATATTAAGAGAATACATCCCTATCTAGATATGAACATGTAGAGGTCTCTCTTTCAAAAATGTATGTAGGGGTAAACCCCAAAACACTACATTGATCTAGACTCGAATGGGAACCAGTTCAAGACAACGGGGCTTGTTATACTCTAAAATCGACACTCCTTAGGAATATACTATGGTAGATTCCTAAAAACTATATTCATCATTATTATTAGAGTTAAAAATCACATAAAATATACATTAGGATATAGATCTTGTATAACATAGATTAATTCCTAGAAATTAATATGTTAATTAGATAAATGTAATTTTTATGTTATCTGTATAATGTCATTGGATTCCACATTATGTGTTAATTTTTTTAACATACTCATCCATTTTTTATTCTTCTATTCCAGGTAGTAGTTGGTAATAAGAGGAATATGGATTAAAACCTATGAGAAGATAAATTTGATGAATTTCCCAACAATATTCCCAATAAAATGGGATCTCAAGTAGGACATATAAGGATTATGAAATACCAGCTATAAAAAATCATAAACAAAAATTGGAACATTGTTCAATGCATAAGGATATCAGAGATTATCAAAATGAAAACTCATTAAAAACCATCTAATACATCTGTTATGGGAATAAAGACCCAATTTCCTTCATGAAAGATTTGTGGAATGAGGAATTAAGTGGATTTTCAAAAAGGGCCATTGAGATGTTTTAATTGTAGAAAATAAGGAAAAAATGAATCCAATTTCCATGAATGAATGGATAGTCTAATTGATGAAATCAATGTTCCAACTAAGGAATCATAAATTTTTCTATGCTATAGATGTGGAAAAGTTGTAATTTACCAAGATAATGATTTATTACAATGACTAAATATCATGATGAGAATCAACAATTTCCATGATCAAGGGGCATGCTTGGGGCAACTATAAGATGGACACTAATGAATTTATTAAAAGTAACCACTATTTAAAATTTTTGTATATCTTAATGAATTTCAATTAATTTCATAAAAGTATATATTTTGTGTTTTCAATGAACATTGAGTCCCCATATTAAATGATATTTAATCATAAGGGAAAAAATCATATTACTATTATATCAGATGTTGATGTTTGTGGGAATGTTATTCATTAAAATTGTATAAGCCTCTTTTTGATGATTTTTTTTATAAATGTAATATTTGATTCCATTTCGTCAATGAAATTTATAATTCATGAGAAAAACTATCCCACACATGATCGAGAGTTTGCAACAATGATCTTTACATAAAGAATCATGTCGCATTATCTATTTGGGGAGAAGTGTGAAATATATAAGGATCACAAAAGTCTAAAATATATATTCACATAGAATGATTTTTATATGCATAAAAAATATTTGTTAGATATGATCATAGACTATGACTACTCAATTCGTTACCAACATTGGAAAAGGAACAATGTGGTGGATGGTTTATGTAGAAATGAACCAATACTTTGGTCGTTGGTGAGAATTGAAAAGGATACAATTTTATTATATTTGATGAACATGGAAATACGAATCATAATGAAGGGAACATCATCAATAATTTCCCAAATAATTTATAAACAGTCTCATTTGTAATGGTTAATGAATTTTTCAAATGTTGAAATAGGAATTCAGAAGAGAAAGTGGAAACTATTAGATAAGTAAAATCATTAGTATTCTATCTTAATGAAGATAGAATTGTGAGATTTGGGTCAGTACTATGTGTTCCATCAAATCCAGAGTTAATAAAAGAACATTTGGATAATGTAAATAGTTCAAATTTCTCCATTATCCCAAGAAACACAAATATATATCAAGATCTCCATGTAAATTATTAGTGGGATAACATGAAAAAAAAAGATGAGTATACATCCAAGTGCTTGGAATTTTAGTAACTAATGATTGAGAGGAAGAAATTTATAGAGATGATGCGACCATTACCCATACCCACAAAAGAATGGGAAAACATCACTACAGACATTGTCATCAGGAATCCAAACACATCCTAAGTAAACAATGATATCAAGGTTATTCTAAATTATCTTACAAATATTACACACTTCATTGAAATTTGATAGGATTTATCATTAGATCAAATAGCATGAATATACATCAGAGAAGTGGTAAGGCTGAATGGTGGACCGCTATCAATTTTTTACAATCGAGATCCATGAATCACCTATATGATTTAGTAGAGGCTCCAACACACTCTGAATACAGAGTTGATCTTCAGTGTGGCTAATCATATTCAAACTAATATCCAATCAGAGCGGTATATAAAAACACATTATTATATTTTAGGATCAGGCTTTATGTACATCAATGGAGGATGTTATAAGTATCTTCATTATATAGAGTTCTCTAACAAAAAAAGTTTCCACTCAAGAATCTGTATGGATCTTTAAGTAGCACTTTATTGTAAGAGGTACATAACACTAGCTTCATAGGATGTAGTTGGGGAGAGAAATCATCAATATTATAAATGGTTGATTAAATAATGTATAATGTTAAGACAATCCAATAACATATAAAATCCATTCATATTTGATAAATGTGTTATGCTAACTATCATTGATGGGACCTGGTGTTTGATGTTGGATGCATGGTATTCCTCCCCACATATCCATAGAATATATTTTTGAGATTTTGAAAGAAGGGAAAGATTACTCCAAGGTACATCAACCCTTTTGACCATTAATAACATTGGAGTAGTGGTCAATTGACTTGAATTCCCACCAAAGCTATAACAAGTACATGATGTATTCTATGTATCACTATTAAAGAAGTACATACCCAAACAATTTCATGTACTCAATCTAGAAGTGGTACCATTGTAGAATGACAACTTGTATGATGATAATATGTTGATGATCTTAGATCATAGCAAAAGTGTTCTACTATGTAATTCAATGCCCCTAGTAAAAGTCTTGTCGAGAAACCACAAGTTTGAAAAAGCAATGTGGGAACCAATAGAAGTGATGTTGTTGAGTTACACTAATTTTTTTAGTGTGGGAAGGGGGAATGTTAAAAAGACCAAAACATTTATAATTAAAACCCCCTTTCTTTTAATGAATTATAGAATGATAAAACTCATTAAAATTTTTTTCTGTTGTGTTTAAATGACTATTAAATATCATTACTGTTGATAATATAATCGTTGAACAACTATTTCATGAGAAGTTTAATTATAGGGTTAAAAAAATATTTTCAAGCTGAAAATGGAAGTGATGGCCTCCACAAGTAAGATCGTTCCCTTTGAAGACCCTTTATTTGGTATTTTGAGGGAGATATAATTTATAGACTTTTTCCAATACCATGTCTAAGCCGAGATCCATCAACTTAATCCTATGAAAAACTCTTTATAGAAGAAGTTCAAGCTCATCGAGATCCTGACATAAATAATGTTCTCCGAACAATACTATGAAACACCCAGCATCGCACACCAGAGTCTTAGAGAATATAGTGTTTTAGAAAAGGGATTTTTAACAAAACCCTAACATTATGATATTGTGAATTACTTTTGTATTGAATAAATAATATACATTCATTTTCATATTGTTAATTTTTAAATGGTTTTTAATGCAAAAATAATATTTTTAGTTAATTTTAGAATTCAATTATGAAATATATTTTAATGAAATAATGGATTTCTTAATTAATTAGTATATAATAAAAATATATTTACTAAATTAATTTTTATTAAATATAAATTATAGTATAATTTTTTTGAATACAATTTTCATTTTTTAAGGATTGAAAACTGATTTTATCAAACCTGTGAATTTTTAATAAATTACAATTTTAATTTTAAAAATGAAAATTCATATATTTATAAAATCAGTTACATAAAATTATTATCATTTTTGGAATCAACATGTCAAAATTTTCGAATAGTGAATTTCTTATACTTTTCTGAGACAATCGATTTTTTGGGTAAAAAATTCCAATCCCTGTAATTATATAATGTTTTTATGACACCATAATGACCCAAAAGTGATGTAATATAATAATAAAAATGTGATATTCAGACAATATATGTTTTTACTTTAAAATATCAGAATTTTATATTAATTTTATTAATTTTATAAAGCCTTATAAGACCCTTCCAAGACTTACTAAATATTTTAAAATTTATAAATGATTTACTTGAGAGTGTGACTCGCCTCCAAATATGCAAGACTAAGAGTTTAATATGTGAGGACCTTTTCCATATAATATATTCTATTAAACTACACTTTTACAAAAACAAATGGAAGAAACCATGGTATGGTTTTTGGATTTGAATATATTAGTGTATAGGGAGGAAAAAATTAATAATTCCCCCACATTTCCTATATAAACCCACCCAATATACCATTACTATTCACTCATACCATTTAGTTCTCTACCAACCTCTAAAATACCCTCTCTATAATCCTCCCAAGGATCCCCAAGATCCCATGAAGCCTCTCCCAAGAATTTGGGATCACAATTCTTACAGATGGATTCCCACATTCTTGTCCCCCCTTCAAATTCATGCAACTTATTTAAATGTAGTTCCTGTAATTTCAAATGGCTATATTGTTATTTTTTTAAAATAATTATACTACTATAAATGTTTTTTTGAGGGATTATTTATCCTCCCTTATTTTTACCCTTACCTAAATGTTATTATGCAATATTTTTGTAATGGATTTCTTCCTTTCTCATATTTTCACACATTTAATTATATTGTTATACCCTTTTATTTTCCATTAAAAATATTTTTGGTATGATTTAGAACCTCTCCTATACATACATCCATATGTTTGAATTATTATAGACCCCTTTATATCTAATTAATCCCTCACACATACACCTATAACCAAACCGATATTTCATAAGAGTTATTCAATTTCTCCTCTTTCTAATGTTACTTTATTATGTTACACATTAAATTTATAAATTATATGTGTTTTTAATTGCATCTATATGACCCTCATATCTTAAAATTCATGTAAATATGATGACATATCCCTTTATCTCTATCATAAACAATGTTTATGAATTTTTATGTCACATCTTTAGGCTATCGAAATTGAACAACAATTTTCCATGCCAAAACCATCCACTAGTGAATACCACGACCATTTCCCTATCAATGGTATACAACATTATGAACATAGACATATTGATTATAGAAATTAATTTTTTTTATTCCACATTCCTTTATCATTGAGTAAATGATGATGTGGAGTGAGTCTATTTTATATGATCTGTGATGCACACTATGGCATGAAATGATTTGTTTATTAAGGGTGTTCCCTGATAGTGCTCTAATGAATTGTGTAATATTTATTATCATGATAATATTTGTCTGATGATAGTTTAATCCTACTGATTCATGTTAATTGAGTGTTTACTCATGTAAATTCTGGTTCAATGAGGGTTTACTCATGCTAATTCATGTTTGATGAGGGTTTACTCATGCAACTTCATGTACAATAACGGTTTACTCAAGCCAATTCAAGCGCAATGAGTTTTTAATCATTATAATTCATGTGAAATGAGGGTTTAATAATGATATTACATGTTTAATGATCCTTGTGTCTTGCTGATATCATGTTTTATGTTGTTGACACATTTTCATGTTATGATTATCATGCTATATAATGCATTCATGTTTATGATTCTCTTTTTCTCTACTAATATGCCTATTTCCAAACATAAATTGTATTATTATTATTATTATTACATGTTTACTCCCTTAATGAGATTTATATATCACTGTTTTCTATTATATGTCCTTCAGTTATCCCATACAATGCTATGTATGAAGGAATGTTGTGGTCATGTAAAATAAGTTTTCAATAAAGATGGGTATTTCTTATTTTATGTAGTTATGTAATGTTTCTAATTTTCCAAGACACTCAACCTATAGATACCTATAGTTTTTTTAAGTACATTTTTGTGTAATAAATTAGACTTAAATATTTAATACATGGCATGGTTTGTTATATGTCCAAAGGGTAAATCTTATTTTCACTATTAATTTATGAGGGGTTCTATTAAAAAATGTCCATTTAAAAATTAGGTATGAACACCAAAAACACATATATTGTGAATTTAAAAAATATAATCTTCATGAAATACACAATATACCTATTAAAATGTTAATACATAATGAATTCTGTCATGGGGGTAGAGTAGTTTTTGGAAAGAGTATGATAAAACAAGGATTGAATCATCCAAGGGATTTCAATATTATTGGAGAGTTTAATGTTTAATAAAAAAAATAGAAGAATATTACTCAGGTTTTGAGAAAAGTATACAACAAGGAAGATATAAATTTTAATTGAAATAGTTTTATGACAACAATTCAAATAATAGTAGCCCTGTGTTAGTGGAACTACATGATAAAAGGTATAATGACTATGTAAATATTGAGGAATCTATGATTTCAATTTTAAATGACACTGAAACATCATTATATGTGAATATATATTTGTAATCTTATGTCAAATAAATTTTATATACAACCATATGGTTCATTTATTTTAGTGTTCCCTGGATTCTTAGAGGGGATTATCATCATTTATTATTATCTTCAAAAAAATTATAAGATGCCTAGAATCAATTGGATCTATCAATGTGATAGATCAATGTCTAGTCAAATTTAATATGGATAGTAGTGACCTATGGGATGTGTAATTTGGATAAGATAATTTTTTATATTGGGGTATGTTCACAACCATAATAGATTTCCTAATATTATGGGATATTATTCCAACTCTCTATCACATAGATGTATTACATTATGTTTTCAATTTTTTTCTTCATTTATAGAAGTAATGATATATGTTAATTATTATAATATATATTTCCCTAACCTATTTCATTTAAATAATTAATTAGATGCCCATAATTTTATTAACATGTATACATTAACTCATAAAACAAAACTCATATACCAAATCACTTATAAACCATATACTCCTAAACATATATTCATCAATGATTAAACCATAAATTCTGTTATAAAATACCAAAATTGATAATACATAAATCATAAGCCCCAAAAAATAGAAATAATATTTTAAAATTTTATATTAATAAATCATAAGAATGTAGAAATTAATTTAGTATTGGTGTTGGTGTTGGAATAGGAACCTATAAAAACTGTAAAGCTGTGTTGGGAAATTTTTTATTTTTTTTCATGTAGAGATCTCTATTTCTATTGGAATTAATTATTCATTAAAATTGTTAAAGTCATTTTTTATTAAAATGTAGAAGAATATGGTTAGGATGTTATTTGAAATGATTAGTTTAATAGGTTTTAGAAGAGGAGGTGTTAGGAATGTAACTCTAGAAAAATCATTCTTGATGTTCTATATTCTTTCTAGAATAGGGGATGTGAATAATTTTCATTATGGTGGGATAAAATCATATAAAAAACTAAAATAAATACATTATTGAATTTTATAAGAATATGATAATGGAAAACCATTTCATATATGTTTATTATATTACATACTGATATATAAGAAATTCCAGGATGCTGTAGAATTGGAAATTTCTGAATGCTTCATAGTGATAAATAATTTATTTTAGGTGATAAATTATATCATCAAAATGATTTATGTTTTCAAAATAAGAAATTTTCTTGTACATGTATGATTCTATATAATGATAAATAATACATAAAAATATGAGGAGAGACAGGAGAAGGAAAACAAAACCTCATGATATTTGCGATATCATAGAGAAGACATAGAAGATATTTGGATGTTGATTAAATATGGAAATGGAAAGAATATAATGGAGATATAATATTGTCTAGGATTTATATAATATTTTTAAATAATGAGGAAAAAATATATTAATAATAAAAAGGTCATGATGTAAGAATAATGGACAAACCATGGATAGTCGTAAAATATTATACATAATCATATTTTCAATTATCAATAATAAAATAAGATTAACAATATATCCAGTATATTATAATGATATATAGTATTGTTTAAAATATAATCAAGGTTTTTCATAATGTTTATCACAAAATGGGAATGATCATTGTGTTAGGAAACCCATTTACATGAATCATTCAATTTCTATATAAATGAAAGTAACACATAATAGTTATTCATATTGTGAGAAGATCGATCATGCTATGAAGAGGCATTTTAAAATTTATATTTTTATTAATATTTTTAAATTTATAACCAATTTAATAAGATCACTAAATTGAGTCTTAATTTCCACGATTTTATATTTTTAGAGTCCAGATATCTATGGTGTGATGATATGCTTTACACTACAGCATTCTAATAAATGGAGAATCATGAGGTATTTTCCATGTCATATTCATCTAGGAACATTCCATAAAATTTTTATATTGATAATTGCATGATGTAAAGGATTGTTTAAATCTAAAGAGGTGCATGTGAATTTAGGAGTTTGATTCCCTATTTATTTAAGGATTTGAAGACGACTAAATGATGATAGTTGTAACATCATTGAATATAAAGGTGATTAAAGGATAGATGTTTCTGACCATGTCAACAGGGGACACCATTCCCTATGGGGCCCTACCAGAATAGAAATCCATAGTTAAGAATGTGTAGTCTCGATTTGGGGTTAGGATGTGTGATCTAATAGGATGTTTCCTCGAGTGTGAGTAAGTGAGGACAACAAAAAATGAAATAACATATGCTAAACTATGGGGACATTCATTCATTTAATGATCCATTAAAACATGTGGGAAGGACCTATGCAATTTACCTTATGTCTATGTGGAAATTGAAGTAACTATCGAAAAAAACCCAATGTTAAAGTTAAGGTGTGGTTTCAATACAATTAGTGGGGCCTCATTAGAACAATGGAATCCAACGTAGAACCCATCTAAATGTATGCTAACACATCCTATATTGATATATGTTGTAGATAATTTGGTTTTTGTTCTCTATAGGGGCAATGGAATACCTAAAAAAGTTGAAGTGTTAAAAAGATTAATGTTGCTATACAGGTAAATAAGTATCACATTTTATTGGGAAGCCTAGATAGTTATTCCTCTATATATAATTTTTCTAGTACTAGACTAGTGTTCCAGATGGTTGACCTCTTAATTAATTTTTCATGATTTGATTATGTGGGGAAAATAAAATTGAAAAAATAAGAGTTTGTATTTGTGGACATTAGTTCGTATGATGATCTATTTGGGATCATGGTTGGGGCATATGTAGAATACCATGTGTTAGTGGGGAAACTGTTGATCCATGGAGGTCCAATACATGACACCAAGTTAATGTAGGTTGACTGTGATATCAGAATGTCCCTAATATAACCCTTTTTATGATCATCTTGATTGTAGAATCAATTAATAATCAATATTCTCATTAATCTAATATGGACAGTTATTGATGTTTAATTAATTTTGATTTAAAAATGTTTTCATTCATATCCATAATGCATTTTCTTATTATGTAATGGTGGTTCCCATATTTATATATCCCCTCAATGAATAAGTTGGTCTCATTGGATAAACTAGTTTGATATTTTTATTAAACTGATTTTTGGTGTATACCAACACTTAATTTTTAATTTCAAGGAAAATGGAATCAGGGGAATGTGTTATAATTCTATAATTACACATTCAATAATTATGAAATTAGTTAATAATTTCCATATAATAATTTTTTAATATCCACGAATATGTTTCTGGCTCATAAAAAAATTTATTTTTCAACATTTGATCTTCAATTACTCCTACAATGTTATTATTATATCTAAAGTTATTTATTAAATGGCATATGTTTTTGTTTATTTACATGTACACAATTATTATGACATATTCAATCATGATAGATTTAGAAATATGTAATATTTAATAAGAATCAGACAGAAAATTCATTTTTCCTTATCTGTAGGATTTGAATAAGGTCTATTTGTATATTTCATGTAATTAAAATATGTACTTTAACTATTTTTATGTTCTTAAAGTATTATGAGATTCAGTTATTATATATTTTAACAATAATTATAAACTATTCAGTCCTTCATAATGTGATTCATTAAATATAGGATAAATATAATATTGTATCCACTGAATTAGGGCTATTATGGTTAGGGTCTTTATAGTTAGTATCATCGGAGGGTTTGTAAAAACATTGGGACATAGTTTAATGATGATATAGTTTAAGTAACATAAGCATATGAATAAATTTGATGATATGTACTTGTATAAGATAGCAACCTAATGGTTTGGTAAGGAAGAGATTATGTGGGTTTCATAGCAATACATCTCTATTTGGTTACTACAAACACACATTATTTTGGAATAGATAAACATTAATGTAATGTACATAAAAAGAGTTGGTAGAGTAAAAATTCAAAATAATTATAGTTAATGGTGAGTTATAACATACTGTACTCCTAGTTTGAAACTCTAGTGATATATTCTTTGGTTAATTTACAATTTCCTTATGAACTGTTTTGATATATCTTAATATATGATGACCATGAAACTCTTAGAAAAACCCTAATGTGTCATACAATGAAAATTGTTTCATGATTTATAAATCTTATAAATTATTTATATTAGTACGTGGTTTCCCAATATAAATATTTCTGGTCGTGATTTAGCTTTTAGTTTTAGTAAATTGGTGTAATAATATGGAATCATCATAATATTGAATATGATGTAAAATGTGGTGATTATAAAAACCAAATGTGATGATAAGAAAAGTGAAATATGTTATGATTATTCCTAATTACTTATCATGATTTATGATAAACAACTTATACATTATCCATCTCTTAGACTCCCTAAATAAGAGAGGGATAATGATTATTGGGGTCATAGGTAGCAAAGACCATGATGAAAATAAGGCTCAATTTTTTTCATGTATGAAATGTAGAATGGGACACCATGATGTATGTCTTAAAATATTGTTAATATGTTTTATATGTAGAAAATATGGTTATATAGTGAATAATTTCAGGTATCTAATTCTATTATGTATGGTGAATATGAGAATTATTTGATTCAAATCCCTAATCCGAAGGGCTAACTCCTGAACCATGGAAGGAAATATACTATGTAAATAATTAATGTGTATGTATTTACATTATTATATATTTTATCTTGGGAATTATGTTAAATAATTATTATATTAATAATTTTTTTTTATTAGAATTATGTAACCTCTATGAAAATCTTTTTATTAGTTTTTAATTAAGTATTTGAATTTATATGTTGAATGGTATCAAAGACATTGAAAATTGATTAAATGGAATGATGATTTTCCAAGTAAAACACACGATTGAGGGAAATATAACCCTTATCATGTTCTTTATGTTTATGTAATAGTTTTTAGTTTTTAAAAATTGTTTATTGATACTAATGATGTAAAATGGATATAACTAGATTCCTTTAAAATGAATAGGGATTTAATGAAATAATAATTTATTATTGAATTTACTACATTGCCAAATTCATGGATTATATTTTTTAATTGGTAATTTTATTCATGGAATAATGACATGAATTATTTTTATAATTAGTTATCTTAATATTGAAATTTTAAGGTGATCATTGTATTCAAATATTTTCTCTTTGAAATTGAGTGCTAATTTATATTTTATGGGGGGAATAATTATTTTGAAAATTCAGTAACCTTCTATTTAATATTTTGTATTTCGAATTTGTATAAATGTATTATTGTATTGTATTATGGATAAAATTTTTTTGGAATGGATTAAGTTGTATAATGGGTGTTACATTCTTATTTTTAGAGATTAATATATTCTATTGGAATCCTTAAGCTAGTCGTATAGGTTTTGAAAAATATTTTGAGACATTTAGAAAGATATATAATATTTTTATGGATATCACAATCCATTATAAGTTAATTATAGTGCTTAACTATTGAAATCATCTTCTTGAATATTGACCATTTTTAGAACATTTGAAATTTTGGTGGAAATTGTTTAAAGGATTAGATTATACTTTACAATAATGTTTATTTGTTAATATTCTCAATATTGATGATAAAGTAATTTGACATCATTATGAAAATATGTTATCCTAATTTGATCATTTTTGATGAATTTATGGTCTTTTCATCCATCATAAATTTATGATTGTCAAGTATTTAACATTATCATAACCATGTTATATATCACTCTTTATTAGTCATTGGGAATTAATTTTCTACTCTATGTATATATTATCAATTCAAAATAATTTTTTCCAAGTTGGAAACATATTATTTTTGTTATTTCAGAAGACCACCATACTTCTCTTTTACTCTTATTAATATGATGATTTAATAAAAATTTTAATTAACTAGGAACTCCAAAAAAATGCATTCAAATATAAAATTATGTAATACCATGAGTAAGATAAAATAACATGAATTTTTTTTGAATGAGTCGAGATTATAACACCCCATGAAGTTAAAATAATGCAATTCTTAATAAGCTATAAGAAACTGACTATAAAAGAACCATAGAATATTATTATTTAAATATAATATTTTTATCCTAATTGATTAATTTATGGGTATGGTAATGACTAACTATATAATTAAATGAACTGTATGATTTTATATAATGTAGTTTTAAAACATAAATTTTCATAAAAAATTGTTTTATATGGCATTTAGTATGTATGAATTTTCATTAACATAGTAATATTTATAAATAAATATAATTTTTTTTCTTGAAAATATTCATATAAAAATTACGTAAGATTCAAAATTATATATTTTTCTAAGAAGTTGGATTTTATACTGAATTTTGAAAAAGCATTATTTTCCATGAAAATGGTATATTTATTAAATGAATTTAAAAATAATCATTTCATTTTAAAATTGATTCAGTGAAATATTATTTCTAATATATTTTAAATTGTCGATTTAAGTACAATTAAATATATTTTTTTATTTTATCTAAAATAAAAAAATAACTCCTAGAAAACAAATTTAAATGAAAACCATATTTTTTTACTTCTTCCATTTTAATAATAAATTAGTTTATTTGACTTCTAGAAATTGAATCACAAAATATTTATTGCATATTTTTAATAATAATTTCAAAATATTGAAAAATAATCCCTTTTATTTTCATGAATTATAAATGTCAATGATTTTAAATACTTTCACCATAGTAAGGGTAAATATGATAATTATGGATAATACAAATAACATATAGACTACAATGTACATAAAAATATCTTTTATATTTTTTTGTATGTTCATTAAAACCATTTTAATTTAATTACCAATTATATATTAATATGTATCCATATTTCATTGATTTTTTACATTTGTAATATTTATGTAAAATATAATGATGAAATATATCTTTCTAGATTTTAATATTTATATTATTTTTTAGTAGGAATAAATAAAACATATATTCAGTTCGAAAAAGGGTAATTGAAATATGAAATTATTTTTTACCATGGAAAATTATTTATGATTTTTAGTCATTAAATATTTTGTTTAAATGCTGAATCAATACCAATACTCGTGAGACTTCACATTTTGGGTCATTTTGACCATGTACATTGTTTTTTTGGGATGCTGGTAAAGTTATCTTCTCGATACAGAAGTTCTTTTTAGAAAATTGACTAGTTGGTGAGGTGGGATATTAGTGGGCATTACCCTCCTCTCAATTCTGTGTAGTGCATAACATGTTCATGTATATTAGTTGAAAAATGATAACCCTGATCCTAATTATAGGATTTTATGGGATCCTGTAATCATAGAGATTGCTGATTCATTGGTTCATATCTGGTACATATTGTGCATAGGAAAGAAAATTTTTTGCATTGTAAATGCATCAAAATAGTGTGGTTTTTTTGAAACATGGTCAGATTCAAGAAAAAACATATTAATGAGAAAAATTAATGGTAGACCAATGTAAAAACTCTTTCAGGAAGGCAATGTTTTTTTAGTTTTTGGTGGAGAGAAATACAATGGTGCATAGATTGTACTACCCCATATTTAAATTGTGTAACCCTATATTTATGGTTTTTAGTATGTAAAGATTTTGGGTGATGTTTTGGAGCATTTGGATAACAATTTGAATTTTTTTTGGGATTTTTTAAAGGTGCACTATTTGAGAATGGTTAGTAAAAACATAAAACTCATATAGAAAACTGTGCAACTTGAAAACTGGGCTCTTGGGGAGGCAGAAAATTACACATTTTTTTTGCCAAACCATTCGACCACCGAAGAGAATATATGAAATGTGGGATAGTGGGATTTTTCAAGGAAGTCACACAGTTTTAATAAATATATTGGCCAACAACCAAGGTTCCTATTTAAGTAGATGATGGTGTATAGTCAATATATGGTTTAACTAACTGTGTGACTAACTAGGAACAGTTTAAAAAGTAGATCCTAAAAATGTGGATCTAGACTGTGATTAACTTTTAACCCTCAGTATTTTATTCATTTCGGCCCTAACTAGAGTTAACTTTATCATAAATGTATTGGAACCTTTTAAACTATTATTATAAGCGATCTAGATAAATTTCACATTGTTTTGAAGCCTAATATTCTTGGTAAGTCCTGATTTGTGGTAGTTATATAGGGTTTTCCTTACACCTACTTAGTTCCCATTACTATTTTCTTAATGATATTCCACTATTGATAGATATAATGTTGTTGATTCCAATCTTGTATAAATTTTTTTTTATGTTAGGAGAAGAAATATATTGTTTCTTTTTGGAGATTCATCCTGTTTTGGTGTGTTTCCATGCTATCCTTCATTTTATCCATAATTCCTCACATTAGTGGATCCAATCTCGATTTTTCTTCTTAGAATTTTAAAGCATAGAATCTAAATTTTTAAATTTATTGAATTTTATTGTGATATTGACTTGAAAATCATGGTGGAAACCATTTTTAGTGATGATTTGGGGATTTGTGGAAACATTTTTTTGAAAAATTAATTGTTTTCTTTATTTGAAAATGATGATTTTGAAATATTTTTTTTTTGATTTATGAAAATAGTATTTAATGATTTTAAATAATTGATTGGTTTTATTGAAATGTATTGAAATGGTTTATATGAAATTGTCCTGAAATACATGGGTTTTGTGAGTTCGGTCTTTAAACATGACCCTGAATACTGGGTGCAGACCATTATGGAACAAAGGGACATGACCCTCAAAAACGGTAATGTGTCATTCGGAAAAAAAGTGATTGGATAGTTTGTGATGACTTATTAAATTGATGTGAAACTTGTCATGAGTATGGAACTATCATAAAATCATTAATGTGTTGGTGGGTGTGTGAATCATGTAATGGGTTTGCCAAAGTGGAATGTAAAATGGTTTAAATATTTTCTGTCTTATTTCCATGGAACTAGTTTGTTATGAAAAAATTTGACTTCATTATAGATTGTTCAACAGGTTAAAATTGTATTAATATAAATTGTTTTATACAAATGTGATAAGTTGTTCTATCCTAGTTCCTTGAGTCCGGATATCATTTGCATAAATCATATTGAGTTTCATTACTTACCCCTATATTGTTACTTGGGTGATTTTGAATGGATATTTTTTGAAGACATAATAAATGTAATAATATGACACTTATTTAATGTTTCTTCGTGATACATGGGTTGTATATTGGAGTTTGAGAATGGATAATGTTGGGAGATTTGGAGTTATATTTGGGGTCTTTGAGTTTTGTTTGTTTTTTCATCCATTATGAAATTTTAAATTAGTAGTCCTCCACTAATGTACACTATTGTAGTTTGGTGTGATATTTAGTGATGTTACTTTTATTTGATTGAAAATGTTTTAATGAATCATGTAGTAGTCCTTTTTTGTGGCTTGTTTAGATGGGTTGATTTATTTATCAAAGGGAAAATAGTTTCCCTCTTGGGTTGTGCACCTTGGAATTTATTACCCACCTTGGGTATGTCTTTATTCGACAAGTAAAAATTCCACCTTGACCCATGACAATGAGGTTGAGGGGGATGTTATAAGGTATATCATCCTTTTTGTTCCTTGAATTTCAAGTGGTATTAGTCTTTTATGGTCATTGACTTGGTCATCATTTTTATTACCAGGGATTTGAAACACATTCTATTATATTTTTTATTCAGTGTTATAAAAAGGATTAAGATTTTATGTTCTAGAAATATAGAATATAAAAGTATGTAGCTAAAAAAAATATGTTGAACATCAATGTACTAGGGAATTTGGTTCATAATTGATTTGATGGAACTTATATGGTCTGGAATATAATTATCCCTCGTTTATACAATGAGAAGGACATGAAATGTATTATAGAAATGAATTCCCACTAGGAGTAAATATTTCATTTTGATAAATTTATAATTATTTTTTAAAAAATTGATTAATTTTAAAAATTGATAATGTTGTTTTCGAATGTTACATTTTGAAAAAGGCATGAAATGGTTATTTTAAAAAATATCTGATTTTAAAAAGCATGGTGGAATTTTATAAAATGGTTGAATTTGGAAGATCGTGATTTTTGGAAAGTCTTTTTATGATATTTGTAATGTAGTTGAATTTTAAATTTTCAAGATTTAGTTACAATGGAGTGGGACATATGATGTTTGTTTTGTTTAGAAAATGGCACCTGATATGCCACATGAAAATATATCTGAGGGAGATAATGAGAATGCGGTTACACCTATGCCCCAGGTGAACCAATAAGTATTTTATAGTATAGTTCAAGCCTTATAGTATGTAGATAGAAGAAAAATAACGGATGACCCAAGAAAAGTATATCATTATGTCCAGTTCCAGAAGAAGATTCCACCCATCTTTCTGGGTGATTAAAAACTAGAAAAGGAAAAAGGGTGTAAGAATATGTTGAATCAAAACATCAATATCCTTGGAATACCAGAAGAGATGATTGTAAATTTGGAATTATATATTTTTTAGGAACGTTCATTCTAGTGGTGGTAATTAGTGGTTTATGAAAAATTAGCCAAAGGATTTGGTAGAGATTATTTTGAAAAAATAATTCTATAAAAATGTTATCCTGATAAATTAAGGATTTATAGAATGAAAAACTTATTCAGCATGAAATAGTATATCCTCATCATAACAGAGTATATTGATAGGTTTTTGATGTTAATCATTTTTTCAACTATTTCTTATTCTATTGTTTCCTTGATGGAATGAATTATTTAATTAGTGATGAGGTAAGAGATTCACTCGCATATTGCTATACATTTTATAATAGATGATACGAATATAGAAAATAGATCAACATTGGAAAAAATTGATATATTAGGAGCCATGGGTTGAGGACGTATGATGATACATATGAGAAAGGATGAAATATATAATTCTAGGTGAAAGTGGAAGAGGGACACTTTATTTAAATTTATTGGTTGGTCCTAGAATTAGATAGTCGAATTCTAGAATACATTTCATAACCCATGTGAAAATATTATTGTTTCTAGTGTGGTTCATTCGACCACATGAATGTATAGTGTACAACCCCAACTAAAGGAACTAGGATATAACAACTTATAATATTTGTATGAGGGGTTACTCATTCCAATTCATGTGCAACGAGGGGTTACTCCTGCTAGTTCATTTTCCATTTGGGTTTACTCATTCTAATTCATGTTCAATGATGGTTTAATCACGCAAATTCATGTGAAATGAGGGTTTACTCATTATAATTCAAGTGAAATGAGGGTTTAATAATGATAATACATGTTCAATGAGCCTTATATCATTCTAATATCTTGTTGTATGTTGTTTTTACATTTCTATGTTATGATAATCATGCAATATCATGAATTTATCTTCATTATTCTATTGTGCTATATTAATATTCCTATTTATTAACATGTATTATATTCTTCATGTCATACCTTACATTATACCATTTTGGACTTTATAGATTACCCTTTTATTATAAATTTTCTCTGGTTATCCCTTCTAATGCCATGTACAAAGGAATGTTGTGGTTATTTAATAGAGGTTTTCAACAATGAGGTGTATATCATATTTTATGTTGTTATGTAACATTCCTAATATCCCAATATACTAGAACTCACGATACTCAAAGTTATATTAATTGAATGTTTAAAAATAATCGTGTTTAAATATGAAATAAAGAGAAGGGTTATTATAGTTGGTATCAAACGATATGATTAGTTATTTTGGGGATTATGATTAGAAAACCCTAGTGAGAGGCACATGTATTAGACTTAGTATAAGGGAAAATTCCCTAAATTGTGTTCGGTATAGTGTAAGAGGTATATAAATCAATACGTTTATATCTATATATGAACATGTATAGGTCACTTTGGCAAAAATGTATCTAGATGTAAACTCCAAAACACCGCTTTGATCTACAATCGACTGGGAACTGGTGCAAGACAACGAGGCTTGATGTACTCTTAGATCGACACTCCCTGGGAATATACTTTGTAAATTCATAAACATTGTATGAATCATTATTAAGGGAGTTGAAAAACCAATAAAATATACATTAGGATATATATCATGGATATTATAGATTAAGGCCTAGAAATTAATAAGCTAATGTGATAAATGTAATTTTTAAATTATCCATACAATGTTATTTGATTCCCAATTATGTGTTGAAAATTTAAATATACTCTTCTAGATTTTTCCTTTTATTCAATCTAGTAGCTGCTAATAAAAGTAATATGGATTAAAGATTATGAAAAGAGAAATTTGATTAATTTCACAACAAGATTACCAATCACATGGGATCTCATGTAGGACATGTCATGATTATGAAAAACCGGATATAAAATATCCTGAATAAAAATTTGATCTTTGTTGAATGAACAAAGAAATCAAGGAAGATCCAAATAAAAACTCATTAAAATCCCTCTAATATAGGTGATAAGGGAATGAAGACCTAATTTCCTTTGTTAATGAAGTTTGTAAAGAGGCACAAAGGGAAATGTCACAAAGGGACAATGAGATGTATTAAGTTTAGAAAAGAAGGGCACAAAGTATCCAATTTCCATGAATGAATGGATAGTCTAACATATGAAAGCAATGTTCCATATAATTAATATTACATAGTTCTATGATATAGATGTGGAGATGTTGGGGATTAACCAAAAAGATGCTTTATTACAAGGACTGAGGATCATTATGAGAATCAATAATTTCCATGATTAAGGGGCATTGTATGTTCAAAGCTAAGGTGGATATTGATGAATTAATTAAATGTAACCACTACTTAAAAGTAATGTATATCATAATTTATTTAAATTTATGTCATATTAGTATATCTATTATGTTTTATATGAACATTGAGTCCCCATATTAAATGATATTGAATCATATTTGGAAAAATTATAAAATTGTTAGATCACATGTTGATGTTTGTGGGAATGTTATTCCTGAAAATTTTATAAGACTCATTTTGATGAATTTTGTGTGAAAAAAGACTCATTTGTTGCCTATGTCTCAATGCAATTGAATATTCATCATAAAAATGATCCCATACTTGATATATATTTTGAAATACTGATCTTTAAGTAAAAAATCATGTGACATTATCTATTTGGGGAGAAGTTTGAAATATATATGGATTAAAAAAGTCTCAAATATATATTCACATAAAATATTTTGAATTTGCACAAAAAATATGGTTAGAGATGATCATAGACTTTGAATACTCAATCCATTACCAACATGGGAAAAGGAACAATGTGATGGATTCTTTATGTAGAACTGTCCCAATATTTTGGTCCTTAGTGTGAATTGAAAAGGATCCAATTTTAAAGGATTTGATGAACACAGACATATGAATCATAAAAAAGGGAACATAATCAATCCATTCAAAAATAATTTCTCAACCATCTCATTTTTAATGGTTAAAGGATGCTCCAAAGGACGATATAGTAATTTATAAGAAAGTAGAAACTGTTAGAAAACATAAATCATCAGAGTTCTATGATTATGAAGATGGAATTGTGATATTAGGGTCAGTACTATCTGTTCCATCTAATCCGGAGTTAATAAAAGGACAATGGGATAATGTAAATAGTTTGAATCTATCCATTCACCGAGGAAACACAAATAAATATCTAAATATCCTTGTAAATTATTGGTGGGATAACATGAAAAAAAGATTGATGAGTAATCATCCAAGTGACTAGTATGTCAACAAGTGATTATTGAGAGGCAAAAATCTATAGAGATGATGAGGCCATTACCCATACCCACAAGTTAATGGGAAAACATAACCATGGAAATTTTCTTTAGACTTACAAAGTCATCATAAGGAAACAATTATATCAAAGTTGTTCTGGATTGTCATACAAATACTACACACTTCATTGCAATTTGAGAGGATTTCACATTAGATCAAATAGCAAGAATATACATCAAAGAAGTGGTAAAGCTACATGGTAGACCACTTTCGATTATTTACAATCGAGATCTTACAATAACCTCTATGATTTGGTAGAGTTTCCAACACACTCTGAATTCTGAGTTGAACAACAGTACAATATCACATCTTCATACTGATGGCCAATCAGAGTGGTATATCCAAACATGTGATGACATTTTGAGATCATGCATTATGTACGTAAAAGGTGTATGGAATTAGTATCTTCAGCATGTTGAGTTCTCTTACAAAAAATGTTTCAACTCATGCATCCAAATTGATCTTTATGAAATGCATTATGGTAAGAGGTACATAACATCATCTTGTTGGGATGAATTTGGGGAGAGAAATCTTAAAGTTCTATAAATGGTTGATAAAAAAACAGAGAAGTTTGAGATAATTAAATAGAATATAAAATCCATTCATATTCAACAAAAGTGTTATTCTATCAATCACTGATGACACCTGGTGTTTGATGTTGGAGAGATGGTATTCCTCCCCACATATCCATAGAAGATATTTATGAGATTTGGAAAGAAGGGAATGATTACTCCCAGGTATATCATCCCTTTTGATCGTTGATCACATTGGAATAGTGGCCCTTTGACTTGCATTCCCACTGACCCTATCACAAGTATATGATGTATTTAATGTATCACTATTAAAGAAGTACATACCTAGCACATTGCATGTACTGAATCTAGAGGTGGTACTATTGGAGAACGACATCTTCTATATATTGAATCTGTTGAAGATCTTAGATAATAGTGAAAGTGTTCTACGAAATAAATAAACACCCCTTGTCAATGTGTTGGGGAGAAAATAAAAGTTTGATGAAGTAATGTGGGAATAAATGGAAGTAATGCAGTTGAGTTACTCTCATTTTTTTAGTGTGGAAAAAGGAAATTTTGTAGGAAAAATTTCTGATGGTGGGAATATTGTAACAACCCATAGTTTTATGAATAAAACTCCCTTTATTTTAATGTATTAGAGATAGATAAATCACATGAAGTTTTTTTACTGGTGGGTTTAAATGACAATTAAATATCATTATTTTTGATAATATAATCGTTGAGAAACTATTACATGAGAAGTATAATTATATGGTTTTAAAAAAATCACGCTGAAAATGGAAGTGATGAACTCCACCCATAAGATCGTTCCATTTTAAGCCCATTTAATAGATCTTTCGAGGGAGATAGAATTTCTGGTCTATTTACAATACGAAGACGAAGCCAAGGTCCAGAAACATAATCCTGAGAAAATCCATTTATAGGAAAAGTTCAAGATCACCGAGAACCAGACCCATCTAATGTTTTCGAAACAACACTGTCAAAGCCCTAACATCGCACACAATAATCTTAGAGAATATAGTGGTGTAAAAAGGGATGTTTAACAAGACCCAAGATGTATGATTTGTGATTTATTTTTGTATTGAATAAATAATATACATTTATTTTAATATTGTTACTTTTTAAATGGGTTTTAAAGCACAAATAATATTTTTAGATAATTTTAAAATTGAATTAATAAATATATTTTAATGAATTAATGGATTTTGGAATTAATTAATATGTTATGAATATGTTATAAATAAATTAGTTTTTATTAAATATAAATTATGGTATAATTTTTATGAATACAATTTTCCTTTTTTTAGGATTGAAAATTGATTTTATCAAACCCATTAATTTTCAATAAATGACAATTTTAATTTAAAAATTGAAAATTCACATATATATAATTTTATTTAGATAAAATTAGTTCAATTTTTGGTATCAAGATGATGAAGTTATCCAATGGGGAATTTCTTATACTTTTTCTGAGACAATTGAATTTTTGGGTAAAGAATTCATAACCATATAATTATATAATGTTTTTTATGACATCATAATGACCCAAATGATATGTTATTTAATAAAAAAATGATATTTTCGGCCAATATATGTTTTCCATCAAAATTATGTGAATTTAGATTTCTTTGATTAATTTTATAATGCCTTATATGACCCTCCATGACTTACTGAATATTTTAATATTTTAAAACGATTTCCTTGAGTGTGTGACTCACCTCCACATTTGGAAGACTAATATTTTAATATTTTAGGCCCTTTTCCTTATA
Source organism: Viscum album (assembly GCA_963277665.1). Taxonomy (NCBI): domain Eukaryota; kingdom Viridiplantae; phylum Streptophyta; class Magnoliopsida; order Santalales; family Viscaceae; genus Viscum; species Viscum album. The sequence continues at coordinate 1,838,295,226 of OY728163.1, read as the reverse complement.
ATATTTTGTATTCCAGTATCCTTTTACGAAAACCAAGGGAATAAACCATGGCATGGTTTTTGGATTTGAATATTTAAGTGTGTAGGAAACAAAACCAAACTAAAAAAGAATTCCCCCACCTTTCCTATATAAACCCACCAAATATCCCATTCCTGTTCACTCAAACCATTTAGATCTCTACCAAACTCTGAAATAATATCTATATAATCCTCCCATGGTTCCACAAACTCCCACAAAGCATCTCCCAACCGTTTGGGATCACAATTCCTTATAATGGTTCCTTACTTTCTAGTCCTCCCTTCAAATTCATGCATCTTATTTAAATGAAGTTCGTCTAATTTCAAATTTCTATGTTGTTATTTTTTATAATAATTATATTACATTCCATTTATTGTTTTTTTAATTAAGGATTATTTATCCTCCCTCATTTTTACCCATGACTAGTTGTTACCATGCCATATTTTTATAAGGGATTTCTTCCTTTCTCATTTATTTCCACATTTCATTGTGTTTTTATACCCATTTATTTTAAATTAAAAATATTTTTGTATGATTTATAACCTCCCCCAAACATCCATATTTATATTTGAATTATTATAGACAACTTTATCTAAAATTAATCCCACCCACGTACACCCATTACCAAGATGATATTTCGTAAGAGTTATTCAATTTATCCTCTTTCTTATGTTTCTTTTCTATGTTATGCATTATATTTATAAATTACATGTGTTTTTAAATGAACTAATATGACCACCTTATAAATAAATTCATGTAAATATGATGAGGTACCCCTTTCTGTCTCATAATCCATGTTTATGAATTTCTATGTCACATGGTTAGGCTACCAAAATTGAACAACAATTTTCCATGACAAAACCATTATGTAGTGAATTACATAGCCATTTCCCTATCAAGGGTATTAATATTTAAGAACACATTCATATTGATTATATAATTTCATTTCTTTAATTACACATTCCTTTGTTAGGGAATAAATTATAATGTTGAATGACTTTATGTTATATGATCTCTGATGCACACTTTGTCATGAAATGAAATGTTCATGACGGGTGTGCCCTGAGAGTGTTGTACTGCATTGTGTAATGTTTAGTATCATGATATTATATGTGCAATAAATGTTTAATCCTGAAAATTTATGTGAAATAATTTTTTACACATGTAAATTCTTGTGCAATGAGGGTTTACTCATACTAATTCATGTTCAATGAGGTTTTACTCATGCTAATTCATGTGTAATAAGGGATTTCTCATGCAAATTCTTATGAAATGAGTGTCTAATCATGCTAATTCATGTCCCATGAGGGTTCCCTCATGATAATACATGTGTAACGATCCTTGCCTCATACTGATATCATGTTTTATGTTGTTGACACATTTCCATATCATGATAATCATGCTATATAATGCCTTCATGTTCAAGTTTTTATGGTACTCCATTAATATGACTATTTCCAAACATTAATTGAATTATTCATGTTATTCCTTTTTTACTCCCATAATGAGATTTATAGATCAGCCTTTTCTTTTATATTTCCTTGAGTTATCCCACATAATTCTAAGTAGGAATGAATGTTGTGGTCATGTAAAATATGATTTTATTAAAGATGGGTATTTCTTATTTAATATAGTTATGTATTGTTTCTAATTTTCCAAGACACTGGACTTCTTGATACTTAGAGTTTTTTATGATAATTTTTGTGTAATAAATCATGTTTATATATGAAAAACATACCGAGGTTGTTATAGGTCATAAAGGTAATGATTTGGTTCACTATAAATGTATGAGGGGTTCTTTTAAAATATGGCCAATAAAAAAGGGCGTATGAACCCCACAAACATTTATATTATGAAGTAAAAAAATATAATCTTCATGAAATACACAATATACCAATTAATATGTTAATAAATAAGGAATTTTATCATGGGTTAGAGTAATTTTTTAAAAGAGGATGATAGGACAAGGATTGTTTCATCAAAGGGATTTTCATATTTTTGGAGAGTTCAATGGGGAATAATAAAAGAGACGAATATTACTTAGGTTGGGTGAAAAATATTCAATTGGGAAGATGGTAATTTTAATTGATATTGTTTTATGACAATAATACAAATAATATTATCCATATGTTAGTGGTACTACTTGATAAAAGGTATAATGACTATGGAAATATCGAGGAATCTATGATTTCATATGGAAATGACACTAAAACAGCTTCATAAATGAATATATATTTGGAACATTTGTCCAATATATTTTATACACTAACATCAGGTTTATCTATTTTAATGAACCCTGGATTTTGATAAGGTATTATCATCATTATTTATTATCTACCGAATAACTTACTAATATGCCTAAAATCACTAGGATCTATCAATGAGATATATCAATGTCTAATGAAATTTAATATGAATAAGAGTGACATATGGGATGTGTAATATGGATAATATAAATTTTTTTATGGGGGTATGTTCACCACCCTAATTGATGTCCTCATATTATGGGATATAATTCCAACACTATATTAGAAAGATGTATTACATTATGTTTTCATTTTTGTCTATATTTATAAATGTAATGATATATGTTTATTTTTGTAATATATATTTCCCTAACCAATTTCATTTAAATAATTAATCAGTGGTACATAATTTCATTAACATGTATACATTTACTCATAAAACCAAACGCATATACCAATTAACTTAAAAACCACTTACTCTTAAACATATATTCATTAATGATTAAACTGTAAATTCTACGATAAAATAATAAAAGTTAATAAAACCTAAATCCCAAACCACTAAAAATAGAAACAATAGCTTAAATTTTTTTATTAATAAATCATAACCAGGTAGAAATTAATTTAGTATTGGTTTTGGTGTTGGAATAGGAGGCTAAAAAATTGTAAAGCTGTGTTGGGAAATTTGGGATTTTTTGTCAGATATAGATCTCTATTTCTATTGGAATTAATTATATATTAAAACTTTTAAGTCAATTTTTAATAATAGGTTAGAATAATATGTTTAGGACGTTATTTCAAATGATTAGTTGAATATGATTTAGAAGAGGAGGTGTTAGGAAAGTAACTCTATAAAAATCATTCTTGATGTTCCATATTTTTTCCAGTGGAGGGGATTAGATTTATATTCAGTGTGATGGGAAAAAACCAATTGAAAAGAACAAGAATAAATAGATGATTTATGTTCATAAGAATATAATAATGGAAAACCATTTCATATATATTTATTATATTACATACTAACATATAAGAAATTTAGGAATGTTGTAGAATTGGTAATTTCTGAATGTTTCATAGTGATAAATATATTCTTTGAGGTGAGGGATTATATCTTCAAAAGTATTTATGTTTTTAAAATAAAAAATATTCTTTTACTTATATGATTCTATAGGATGATAAATAATACATCAAAATATGAGGAGATACAGGAGAAGGAAAACAAAACTTCATGATATTCCTGATATCATAGAGAAGACATAGATGATATTTGGATATCGATGAAATATGGACAAGGAAAGACTCTATGGGATATATAAGATTCTTGAGGTGTTGTGTACAGTTTTATAGATAATGAGAAAAAATGTATCAATTATACAAATGTCATGATGTATGGATGATGGCGATACCATAGATGGTCAAAAAATATTATACATAAACATATTTTTAATAATAAATCAACAAATAATATTAAAAATATATCTAGAATAATATTATGATATATAGCATAGGGTAAAATATAATTACGATTTTTCATAATTTTTATCCCAACATGGGATTGATCATCATGTTTTCAGAAACATTTATATGAATCTTTCAATTTCTATATAAGCGAATATAATACATAAGAGTTATTCATATTGTGAGAAGCTCGACAATGCTATGAAGAGGCAATATAACATTAATATTTGTATTCCTATTTTGTAAATTTTTAACCCATTTAATAATATCATTAAATTGAGATTAATTTTGACGAGTTAATATTTTTAGAGTCTAGATATCAATGCAGTGATGATATTTTTTACACATTAGTGTGCTATTCAATGGAGAATCCTGAGGTATTTTCCATGTCATGTTCTTCTAGTCTCGTTCCATAAAATTATGATATAGATAATTGCACGTTGTATAGGATTGTTTCAATCTAATGAGGTGCATGTGAATTTAAGATTTTGATTCCCTAGTTTTATTCGGATTTGATGGACACTAAATGATGATAGCTGTAACATCATTGAATATAATGGTGATTATAGGATAAATGTTACTAACCATGTCAACAAGGGAAACATTTCCCTATGGGGGCCTACCGGAATAGAAATATATAATTATCGATATGAACTCTCGATTTGGGGTTAGGATGGGTGATCTAATTTGTTGTTTCCCCAAGTGTGTGTTAGTGATGACAAAGAAAAATTAAAGAACACATGCTAAACTATGGGTGCATTCATTCATTTATTGATCTATTAAAACATGTGGGTGGGACCTATGTAAATGAACATATGTCTATGGGGATATTGTAGTTCATATCAAGAAATAACTCAATGTCAATGTAAAGGCGGGGTTTCAATACCTACTGTGGGGTCTAGTTTTCACAATGGAATCAATGGGGGAACCCACCTTTAAGTATGATGACACTTCCTACGTAGATATATGTTGTGCATAATTTTGTTTCTGTTCTCTATTGGGGGAAATGTAACACCATAAAATAGTGAAGGGTTAAAAATATAAATTTTACTATCCTTGTAAATAATATTGACATTATTTGGGAGGCCTAGATAGTAATTACTACATATATAATTATACTTTTCCTCGAGTAGTGTTCTATATGGTTAACCTCTTAGGAAATATTCAATGTTTTGTTTATGTGAGGTAAAATCACATTGAGAAAATAAGAGTTTTTATTTTTGGACATTAGTCAATATAATGATAAATTTGGGATTATGGTTTGGTCCTAGGTATAATACCATGTGTTAGTGGGGAAACTGGTGATGCTAGGTGGTCTACGACATAACACCATATTAATGTAGGGTGACTATGCTATCAAAATGGCACTAATATAAAATTTTTACATATTGATTGTAGAATTAATTAATAATATATATTCTAGTTAATCTAATATAGAGAGTTATTAATGTTTAATGCATGTTGATTTTGTAATGTTTTTATTCATTTGAATAATACATTGGTCTTTTTCAGTTAATTGTGGTTCCCATAATTATATATCCCCTGGATGAATCAATAAGTCTCATGATATAATTAGGTTGGATATTCTTATTAAATGGATTTTTGGTGTATACCAACACATAATTTTTAATTTCAATGAAAATGGAATCATAGGAATGTTTTATAATTCTATAATTACACATTCAATCATTATGAAATCAATTAATAATTTATATATGATAATTTAATTAATATACCCAAATAATATCCTACCTCGTGGAAATATTTATATGTAATCATTTTATCATCAATTACTCCTAAAATGTTATTATTAAATCTAATGTTATTTACTAAATGGCATTTGTTTTTGGTTATTTACATTTCCACAATGATTTTGACATATTCACTCATGATTGATTTAGCAATAAGTAAACATTAATAAGTATCAGACATGAAATTCATTTTTCCTTATCCCTTGTATATGAATAAGGTCTATTTGTATGGATAATGTATTCAAGATATGTACTTTATCTATTTTATATGTATTTAATGTATAATGGGATTCAAGTATTATCTGTTTTACCAATAATTTATAAATTTTTCGTCCCTCATAATGTGATTCCTTAACTATAGGATAAATATAATATTGTATCCACTAAATTAGGGCTAATAGGGTTAGGGTCATTATAGTTGGTATCATATGAGGGTTTATTAAAACATTGGGATCTATAGTTAGGAAATCCTAGATTATGTAACATAAGCCTATGAATAAATTTGAAGATATTTCCATGTATAAGATAATAACCTAATGTTTTGGTAAGGAAGAGACTATATGGGTTTCATAGCAATACATCCTTATCTAGTTGATACAAAAACACATGGTTTTGGAATAGATAAACCATTGGGCAATCAACCCAAAAAGTGTAGGTAGAGTATAACTTCCAAATAATTACAGTTCAAAGTGAGTTATACCTTACTGTGCACCTAGATTGAAACTCTCGTGATATATTATTAGGTTAATTCACTATATCCTTATAAACCATTATGATATATTTTAATAGATGATGACCATGAACCTCCTAGAGAATCCCTATTTTGTCATACAATTAAAATGGTTTCATGATTTATAAATCCTATAAATTATTTTCATGATTATGTGGTTTCCCAAAATGAATATTTCTGGTCATGATATCTCTTTTAGTTTAAGTAAATTTTTGGAACAAGAAGGAATCATCATAATATTCAATATGATGGAAAATGTGGTGATTATTAAAACCCAGATGTGATGATGATCAAATTGAAATATATTATGATTATTCCTAATTACTTATCATGATATATGATTAACATCTCATACCATATACATCTCTTAGACTCACTAAATAAGAGAGGGATAGAGATTATTGGGGTGTCAGGTAGCGAAGACTATAATGAATATAAGGCTCATTTTTTTCATCAATTAAATGCGGAAAGAGAAAACATGATGTATGTCTTAAACTACTGTTAATATGATTTATATGTGAAAAATAGGGTTATTGAGAAACTAATGTCATGTATATAATTCTATTATGTATGGTGATTATGGGAAATCTTTGATTCAAATCCCTAATCCGAAGGTCTATCTCCTAGACTAAGGAAGGGAATATGTTATGTCAATCATTAATGTGTAAGGATTTACGTTCATATATATTTTAATGTGAGAAAAATGTTAAATAATTATTATATTAATAAAATTTGTGTTGTTAGAATCATGTATCCTCTAATAAAAGTTATGTATTAGTTTTTAATTAGGGATTTGGAAGTATATGTGGAACGATACCAATATCATAAAAATTTGGTTTAATAGAATGATGATATTCCAAGGAAAACACGTGATTGAGGGAGATATAACCCTTAACATGTTCTTGATAATTAAGTATTAATTTTTAGCTTGTATAAAAAGATGATTTAATTAGAAGATGTGAAATGGATATAATTTGATACCTTGAAAATGACTAGTGATTTGGTGAAATAATAATTTAGGATTTAATTTATTATATTTTCAAATTCCTGGATTATATTTTGTAATTGGTAATTTTATTAATTGAATAATGACATGGATTATTTTTATAAGTAGCTATCTTTATATTGGAATTTTAATGTTATAATTGTATTAAAATATTTTCTCATTGAAATTGAGTGATAGTTTATATTTTATGGGGGTTTAATTATTTTGAAAATTCAGTAACCTTCTATTGAAAATTTTGTATTTAAAATTTATATAGATGTAATATTGATGTGTAATATGGATAAAATCATTTGGAATGGATTAAGATATAAAATGGGTGTTACATTCATGTTTTTAAAGATGAATGTATAATATTGGGACCCATAAGCTATTCATATTGGTTTTGATAAATATTTTAAGAGATATAGAAAGATATATAATTGTTTTATTGATCTTACAATACGTTATAAGTTAATTTTATTTCTTCATTTATGAAATCATCTTCTTGAATATTAATCATTTTTAGAAAATATGAAATTTTAGTTGAAATGTTTAAATGGATTAAATTATACATTACAATAATGTATATATGTTAATATTCTCAATACCAATGATAATGTAATTTTGAAATTTTTTGAATATTTGTTATCGTAATATGATCATTTTTGATGAATTGATGGCCTATTCATCCAATAGAAATTAATAATTGTTTAGTCGTTAACTTTATCCTAACCCTATTATATATCCCTCTGTATTAGTAATTGTGAATTAGTTTTCTACTCTATGTATATATTTTCACATAAAAATAATCTTTTCCAAGTTGGAATCATATTCTTTATGTTATTTCAGAAGACCACCATATTTCTATTTTACTCTTATTAAGATTATGATTTATTAACTATGTCAATTTATTCGGAATTCTAAAAAAAAGTTTGTAAATTTAAAATTATGGAATACCAAGCGTAAGATAAAAATATGCGAAAAAAACTGGTCAATTACTATAGAGTATAACACCACATGAATTTAAAATGATACAATGCTCAATATCTTATAAAACAAAAAATAATGAGTGTAAAAGAATCGTAGAATGTTATTATTATAATATGATTGTTTTATCCTAGATGATGAATTTATGGGTATGGTAATGACTAACTACAAGTTTAAATGAAGTTTTTGGTTTTATATAATGTATTTATAAAAAATAAATTTTCATAATTTTTTTATATTGCATTTATTATGTATGAATTTTCATTAACATAGATTTCATTAAAATTTAATTTATTTATATTCTTCAAAATAATCATATATAAGATATGTAAGAGTTAAAATTAGGTATTATTCTAAGAAGATTTATTTTCTAGTGAATATTGAAAAAATGATTATTTTCCATGATAATGGTTAATTTAATACATGCATTTAAAAATTTTCATTTCATTTTAAAATGGTTTCAATGAAATATTATTCCTATTATATTTTTAACTATCAATTTATATAAAATTTAATCTATTTTTTGGTTTTATTTAGTATAAAAACATTTTTATACATAGAAAACGAATTTATATGAAAACCTAATTTTTGTTACTTTATCCATTTTAATCATAAATTATTTTATTTGACTTATATAAATTGTATCACAAAATACTGATTTCATATTTTAAATAAGAATTTCTATATTTTTAAAATTAATCCCTTTTATTTTCATCAATTATGAATAGTAATGATTGTAAATACTTGTCACAATAGTAAGGTTAAATATAGAAATTATGGGAAAAAATAATATATGGACTAAAATATACATAACAATTTCTTTTATATTTTTTATATGTTCATTTCATCCAATTTAATTTAATTACCATTTACATTTCAATATAGATCCATATTTCATTGACTTTTGAACTTTGTAATATTTAGGTAAAATATATAAATGAAATATCTCTTTCCAGATTTTAATATTTATAATACTTTCTACTAGGAATAAATAAAACATATATTTAGTTCATAAAGAGTATTAGAAATATGAAATTATTTTTAATCATGGAAAATTATTATAAATTTTTAAACATTAAATATTATGTTTAAATTCTTAATCAATACCAACACAGGAGAGAAATCACTTTTTGGGTCATTTCATGTCCAAGAGATAATATATAATATTTTTATTTGATCCCAAAACAAATGGACATTGCAAAAAGGAATACAAAATCATGTACAAATCATTATTGATAAATATAGTCATTTGAGGTGAGTGATTATGTGGTTTTTAAGAACTATCCACGCCATGTACATCATTGTTTTAGGAAGCTAGTAAAGTTACCTTCTCGATAAAAAATCTCATTTCAGAAAATTGAATGGGTTGGTGAGGTGTAATATTGGATGGAATTACCCCCCCCCCTCTTAATTCAGTGTAGTGCATAAAATGTTTCATGTATCTTATTTGAAAAATGATAAGCCAGATCATGACTATGGGATTTGATGGGATCCTGCTATCATAGAGATGGATTCTTCATTGGTTCATATAAGTACATATTGCGTGTAACAAAGAGATTTTTTTTTCTTTGGTAATGCATCATTATAGTGTCTGTTTTTTTTAAACATGGTTTGATTCAAGAAGAGACCTAGTAACGAGAGAATGAAGTTTTCAATCAATGTAAAAAAAATATTCCAGGAAGACAATGAATTTCTACTTTCTAGTTGAGAAAAATTAAATGGTGGGTAGATTTTAGTACCCCTGATTTAAATTATGTAACCCTTTATTTATGGTTTTTAGAATGTATAAAGGTTGGGTGATGTTTTGGAGCCTTTGGATAACTTTTTGAATGTTTTTTGGGATTCTTTAAAAGTGAACTATTTGAGAACAGTTAGAAAACCCCAAATAACTCATATAGTAAACCATCCAAGGTGATAACTGGGCTCTTGGGGAGTCGCACAATCACACACATTTTTTTTCAAACCATTCGACCACCATAGAGAATATGTGAAAAGTGGGATAATGGTATTTTTTATGGTAGGCACATGGTTTGGCTAAATATATTGGCCAACCTCAAAGGTTCCCCTTGATGTAGAGGACAGTGTATGGTTAGTATATGGTTTGACTAATTGTGTGAATAACTATGCACAGTTTAAAATCCAAATCCAAAAAATGTGGATTTAGGTTGGGATTAACATTTAACCCCCTATTTTTTCACCATTTCGACCCGAATTACATTTAATGTCCTCTTAAATGTTTTGGAACCATTACACATCATATTATAAGCGATCGAGAATAATGTCACAGTGTTTTGAAGCCTAATTTCCAAGGTAAGTCCACATTTTTTGTAATTTTACAGGATTTTCATTACTCCTACTTCGTTCCCTGTACCAGTTTCTTAAAGATATTCCACTTTTGATAGATCTGCATTTTTTTATTCCAATTATGTATAAATTTGTCCTTCTTGATGACCAGAGAAGAAATATAAGGTGTTATTTTGGAGATTCAACTTGGTTTTTTTTGATTTAATGATATCATTCATTTTGACCATAATTATTCACACCGGTGGCTTCAATCTCGATATCTATTCGTAGAATTTTAAGGCATAGAATAATTTTTTTAATTTTGATTAATGCGATTATGATATTTATTTGAAAATCATAGTGGAAACCTTCTTTAGTGATGGTTTGGGTATTTGAAGAAATTCTTAGTATAAAATTCAAAATTTTCATGTTTTGAAAATGATGATTTTGAAATATCTAGTTTGTTGGCTTTATGAAAATGGTTTTTAAGGTTTTTAAATAAATTATTGGTTGTACTGAAATGTATTGAAAGGGGTTATATGAAATTGTTTTGGAATACATGGGTTTGGTGAGTTCGTTATTTCAATGTAACCCTAAATACATGGTGTGTACCATTTGGGTACAAATGGACATGACCCTCAAAAAGGGGAATGTGTCATTAGGAAAAAAAAGTTATTGGATACTTTGTGATGACTTAGTGGATGGATGGGAAGCTTTTAATTAGTATGGAATTATCATAGTATCATTCATGTGTTGGTGGGTGTGTGAATCATGTAGCAGGTATGCCAAAGTGGAATGTGAAATGGTTTTAATATTTTTTGTCTTATTTCCATATAAAAGGGTTGTTATGAGAAAATTTATCTTCATTATAGATTGTTAATCTGGTTAAAACAGTTTTAATATGAATTGTTTTATGAAAAGGTGATATGTTGTTCTATCCTAGTGGCTTGAGGTGGAATATCATTTGGGTAAATCCAATTGTGTTTCATTACTTACCCCTTATTTGTTATGATGGTGATTTTGAATGGATTTTCTATCAAGACACAAGTAATGTTATAGTGTCGCATTTATTTAATTGTTCTTCATGATACATGTGATCTATTTTCGAGTTGTAGAATGGATCATTTAGAGATATTTGGTGTTATGTTTTGTGTTTTTGAGTTTTGTTTGTTTTTTTATTCTATTGTGTACATTGAAATTAGAAGTCCTCCACTAATGTACCCTATTGTTGTTTGGTTTGAAATCAATGATATTACATTGAGATTTTTGACAATGTTATAATGAATCATGTAGTATTCCATTTTTTGACTTTTTTAGAGGTGTTCTTTTATTTATCAAAGAGAAAATAGTCACCCACTTCTGTTGAGCCCTTTGGAATTTATTACCCACCTTTGCCACCTTGGGTATGTCTCTTTCAGACAAGTAACAATTCCAACTTGATCCATGGAAATGAGGATGAGGGGGATGGTATAAGTTATATCATCATTTTCGTTCCTTGACTTGCAAATGGTATTAGTCACTTCCAGTCATTGACTTGGTCATCATTTTTATCATTATGGATTTTTACTCATTCTGATATATTTTTTATTTAGGGTTGGTAAAAAGGATTATGTTTTTATGATATAGAAATATAGAAAATAAAAGGATGTAGGTAAAAAATTTATGATTAACATCATGATACTAGTTAGTTAGTTACATAAGTGTTTTTATGGCACTTATATGGTCTGGAATATAATTAGCACTTGTTTGTACAATGAAATGAGCCTGTCATGCATTATTGAAAATAATTCCCACAAGGATTAAATATTTCATTTTGATTATTTTTTTTTGTTATTTTGTGATAAAATGGTTATTTTTAGAAATTTATAATGTTGTTTTCAAATGTTATATTTTGAGAAAGGCATGAAATTGTTATTTTGAAAAAATATCACATTTTCAAAAGAATGGTGTCAATATCAAAAATCATTGAATTTTGAACATCATGAATTTTGGAAGGTCTTATTCTGATATGTGTAATAGAGCTGAATTTTAAATTTTCATGATTTAGATACCTTATTAAGTTTGTTGCATTTTAGAAAATTTCACCTGATAGGCCACATAAAAAGAAAACTGAGGGAGTTGATGAGGATGTGGTTGCACCTAAGCCAAAGGTGAACCAATAAGTAGTTTAGAGTATAGTACAAGGCTTTCAGTATGTAGATAGAAGAAATAGAAATGATGAACCAAGACAATTATATCATTATGTTCAGTTCCACTAGAAGATTTCACCCATCCTTCAGGGTGATTTGAAACTAGAAAATGAAGAGGTGTATAAGAATATGCTAAATCAAAACATCAATATTCTTGGAATACCAGAAGAGATGAATGTCAATTTTGAAACATTTATTATGTAGGGTAATTCATTCCAATGGTTTTAATTATAAGATTATTATATATTGGTTAAATTATTTGGTTGAGATTATTTTGAAAAAAGGTTCTATAAAAACGTTATCCCCATAAATTAAGGATATCTGGAATGAAAATTTTATTCATCATGAAATAGGATTGCCACATCGTGATATATTATGTACTTAAATTTATGAAGTTAGTCCACTTTTCAACTAATATTTATGCTAGTGTTTCCTTGAAGGTATAAATTTTTTAATTAGGTATGAGGTAGGAGATTCACAAGAATATTTCTATACTTTGTATGATAGATGATATGAAGATGGAAAGTAGGGTAGCATTAGAAATATTTGATATATAAAAAGCTATGGGTGGAGGACGTATGATGATACATATGAGAAAGGATGAAAAATATAATTCTTGGTGAAAGTGGAAGAGGGACACTCAGTTCAAATTTATTGGATAGGATTAGGATTAGACAGTAGAATCCATGAATACATTTCACAACCAAAGAGAAAATATGGATGATTCCAGTGTGTTTCATTTGACCACATGAATTTATAGTGTACAACCCCTGAAATATCATTTCTAAATTGAAACCAAATTGGTAATATTTATTGCGATTGTCGTAGTGGTCTAAGGTCATGTGTTTATGACACTTCTCATATGTAACCGACATTTTTTCTTTGATGAGATGAGTGTCACGTAATACATATCATCAGCAGAAATGTGATAACCATGGTGATTATATTTGTATCATAACATGTCTACATGGGAAATCACAACTAGGTAATAAATAATAAGGGGTCATTAGAAATCTGTTGTATTGAGATGAGTAAGCGAGTATGGATGATCAGTTTGTACCATCAATGGTGCGAGGTAGAATTATTTTGAATTTCTCATTTATACAAAATTTTTTGATATATGTTTATCAAATTCATTTATTTTTATCAATATTTTTATTTATTAGGTTTTAATGTCGATAATATTCTTTATGGGTTGAATATATGAACTCTTATTGGTTAAAGAGATTATTGAGCCTTTATGGGTAAAGCATGTTCTATGAATAATAATGGTGCTGAGATGATATGTGATATATATGTTCTAAATATGGTTGTCTACATTATAATCCTTTGTATGTATTGGTTGAAAATATTTATGTCTCACGTTTACTATTATACCTAATAGGTTAGTTTTGTGAATGATAATGGAATCAAACATCTCATTAGATAAGAATAGCGTTTAGAAGATGGTGTAACTAAATTTTTGTTTCTAGTAGTTGGAAAGATCTCATACCAGTTGGCCAAATTTAATTTCTCATCAATTGAAGAGATTGTGAATAAAATATTTCCAGTGGTTGTTGATCATTTTGTGGATGTTTTTCCGAACATTTTCTCAGGGTTTCAACTAACAGGATAAGTGGATTTTATGATAGATCTCCATCCATATACTAGCCCTATTTTACCTCCATTTTATCAGATGAAACTAAAAAAATTAAGAGCAATAAAAGATTAGTTAAATGATATGAGAATAAAATGGATTATTCATCCTACAATGTCTCACTAGGCATCACCAGTCTTGTTTATCAAAATGGAAAATGAAACCCTTAATTTATGTGTAGGATATAATAAAAATTACCAAGTTATTATAAATAAACGGAATCAACATCCATATATTGATGGTATATTCAATAAATTGATGGTAGTTCAATAGTTCTCTATGATTTTATTTATATGAGGATATAAGCAATAAAGAGTTCATAATGAGGATTCTCTAAAGATGGATTTCATGAAATGATATGTCCATTATGAATATTTGGTAATGTGTATTGGTCATAAATACTCACCATTAGTATTTAATGAATTAATTAATCAAATATTTTAGAGGTATTAGGAATCTTTTATTATGGTGTTTACATATGACATATTGGTTTATTAAAGGATAAGAGATGAGTATGATCGACACTTGGTGAAATTGTTGGGAATCATGAAGCAACATCGTCTATATTCCAAATTAACAATGTGTGATTATTAGATATAATGGGTAAATTTATGTGGACATTTAATTTCTAAAATAGGTTTTTTTGTGGATCAAGAAATGATAGAGGATGTTATCTCTTGGAAACCACTAAAACATTCATTCGAGATACATAGTTTCCTTTGTCCTACTAGTTATTACCACCACCTTATTAATTTATTTTCGTTATAGGAATCACCTATGAAAATAGTAAAAATGAATAATTTTACATTAAAATGGAATGATAAACTTCCTATGTCATTTTAAGAGATCAATGTTCACCTTCTATCAACACAAATCATGATATTTCCAGAACCAGGACAATGGTACGTGGTGTATTGTGATTACTCAGGATCTGGGATGGGATGTATTCTTATGTTGGGAGATCATGTTGTTACTTATGGATCAAGAATGATGTGATTACATGATGATAACTACCCTAAACATTATTTTGAGTTAGTTACCATAGTAAATATTTAAAAAAGTTAGAATTATTAACTATTTGGTGATAAATTTAGAGTGTTTACAAATCATTAGTTCATGAAACATACATTATCACAAATGGATTGCAACATAAGATACTAATAATGTATGGAGTATATCCATTTTTTTGACATTAAATTGATGTATACACAGGGATGTGGAAATATAGTGGAAAACAAATTAATAAAAATTTATATGCTCAGTTTGAAAAGGTTGCTTCGAGTGAGTGCTAATTAATGCCAGTCTTAGCCGACATGAACATAGAATGTAAATATCTAGGTGATGTTTTAGTTTTATTTCTAGTTATATTTATATTTTACTTGGAGGATATTGTTAAATTGTAACATGCATCTAATTTAAAATGTGTCGTGACATGGACCAAGATTAGTGGTTGGGAGACCATTGGGGCTATAGGATGGATGAGAGTTTATTGTTGTGGTTCAGAAATCAGATGGACATACTTGGGGATTATCATGACAATATCTTTATCCTTACAACCATTCAATATTTTATTTTCAGCCTAGAATGAGGAATATTTATAAGGATTCAAAAACAAAATTTTAGTGTGTCGGTATGAAAAGGAAGGTCGCTGAGTTTTTTTTGAAATTATAATCTTCTTAGGATGTGTTGTAAGATCATTATTTAGTAGCCTCCCTCTGTCACTCTTTACCTATCCCTATTTAAAAATGGGAAAATACAGAAATTTATTTTTTCGCAGATCTTCCATGAATTATGTGGAAACATGACTCTATATTGATGATTTTTGTTCATCACCCAAAATCATGTCCTTTTATCTGTATTCTATATTCTCATACGGTGGAGGAATTGTCCAAAATATATTTCTGACAAGTGGTAAAGTGGAATGAAATATCAATTTTTTATTGATTTATACAATGATACCATGGTTACATCTCATTTTGGTGAACTCTTTCAAAAATATTTTAAGACTCCATTGACCTTGAGTATGGTGTATCATCATTAGATGAGTGGGAAATCTGATATGATGATACAAACACTAGTAGTCATGCTACAAGATTATGTAATGTATTTTTTTGGGTCAAGGGAGGAGCATGTATTTGTATTCAGGATCTCATATAAAAAAATAAATTAATACTCGATACATATAGATCCTTTTGAATCATTATATGAGAATCCTTGTCATTTAAGAAATTTTTTGGTTGATACACATGAAACATCATTTTTTGGAACAAGACTTTCTCAAGAGATTCAAGAAAGGATTAAACATATTATAAAATAGATAGATATGAATTGGAGTCATCAAAAATCATATGTGGATAATCATAGACATCTGTAGTCAGTAATGATCAGTGACCATATGTTTTCGAAGATCTCTCCAAGTGATGGAACACATCATTTTAGGACAAAATTCAATTAATAACATAGATAATTAGAGCATTTTATGATTATTGAATAGTTTGTTGAGTTGGAATATCAGAATGATTTGATCCACTGATTTAATATAATTAATAATGTGTTCTATTTATCTCAATTTGAGAATTATCAGCATGATCTGGACCATGTGATTCAATAGGATCATGTAGAAAGAGAGATGGATGATTCATTGGGAATGTAGTGGATTCATGATTTTTGTGGATGGAAAGGCCAATGGAGGGGAGAATTTAGAAACCCCAGTTATCTTTAAGTAACAATTTCAATATATTTTAATTATTTAATGATTTGGGGGAATATTTGTTAGGGTTTTTAAAAGATTTAAAATGTTTTTGGGATTTTAAAAGGTTCATGTTTAGGGAAAATCCTTAAAGTCTTATAGGAAACTATAAATTTTGAAACATGTGATTATAGGAAGGTTAATGGTAAGGAACACTATTTGGACGAACCATGCCGCCACTAAAGTGAATGTGTTCAAAGTGGGATAGTGTTATTTTTCTTTGTTATCAAATAGTTTGTATATATGTGTAGGCCATCAATATGAGTCTTACATTTAGGCAGATGCTGGTGCACAATTAATGCACAAAATTCTTAAGCATGTGTCTAACTATAAAGATTTTAAAAAATATATCCTAAAAATGTGGATTTTGGTTGGTATTAACTTTTACGCACTCATTTTTTCCAAATTACAAATATAAATTTATATATTGTGCAACGATATTTTTTTAGAACCACTTCCCATCAAATCTATTAAAATTCATGTCCATTTCATGGTGCGTTGACTCCTGATTATTTTGGTAGGTCCTCATTTGTGGTAGTTTTTCATGTTTTCTATTAGATAAACATTAGTTCCTTTCTCATTTTTTAGATTGATTTTGAGGAAAATAATATATTAGGTGGTTGATTCTATTCAAGGTTATATTCAGACTTTATGACTATAGGGGAAGAGATATAATGTGGTTTTTTGAAGATTCAATATGGATTTGGGTGTATTATATTGTTTATTCGTCAATTTGTCCATAATTCTTAATGTAGTTAGATTCACTATAAAATAATCTTCTTTGAACATAAGGGACTAGTCTAAAAAAATTTAAATTAATTGGATGTGATTGTGAAATTTATGTGAAAATCATGGTAGAAACATTATTTAGTGATGGTTTGTGGATACGTGGATTTGTTGAAATTGTTTGTGAAAAATGACTTGTTTTATATATTTTTAAATTTCTATTTTAAAAGTTGTCTTTATTAGGTGTATGAAAATTCTTTCTGGAAAGTGTTTCAATTAAATAATATTTTTAGTGAAATGGTTGTTTTAAAATTTTATAGGAATACGTGTGTTGTGTGAGTTCTTTCTTTGGATGTGACTTAGAATAAGAGGCATGTACTGTTGGGGTATAAAGGGATAAGATGCCAAATATGGGGTCTGTGTCATTGGTACATATGGATTTTGGAAATTTTCAGATAACTAGGTTGGTGGATGAGAATCCCTCAAGAGTTCGAAACTACTAGAGAAGAATGCATATATAGGTGGGTGTGTGAATCTTGGAATTTCCATGCCAAAGATGAATGTAAAATGGTTTAATTTTTTTGTTGGATTTCCTTTGAAACAATTTGAGAGTGAATATTTTTGTATTTAATAATATATTATTTATAATTTTAATATATTTTTTATATAAATTAATGAATTTTAATATTGTAACTTTTCCAATCTTTGTGGCATGACTAGGGATGTCATTTGGGGAAGTCCAAATGAGTTTCATTACCCACCCCTAAATTACAAATTTGGTGTTTTGGTAGATATTTTTTATTGATAAACAAGAAAAGGTAATGAATCACACTGATTTAGTGGTTATTTATGATTACTATGTTGTATTGTTGAGTTAGATAATGGATAATGTTGGGAGATTTTGAGTTATGTTTCTGTTATTGAGTTTTATTTGGTTTGTCTTCCTCTTTATACATTGATGTTAGTTGCCTTCAATTATGGTAATCTTTGTAGTTTGGTTGATATCAATGATATTAAATTTAATTTTTTACATTGTTATGATGCATCATGTTTTAATATTTTTTGGTATGGTTGGTAGGTTTGTTTTATTTCGCCGAGGGAAAATAATTCCCACATCTATTAAATCCCTTTGGAATTTATTTCATTCATTTAGTGCCTTGGGGATGTTTCTTAAGGCCATGTAACAATTCTGTCTCTACTCAAGACAATGAGGAGGGTCAGGATGTTAGAGAGTATATATTTACCCATTTTTAAGACATGCCAGTATTAAATTTATATTAATTTCATTTAATGATTCATTAAAATAGTTTACTTTCATTAGGGTTATGATTAGAATGTTACTGAAGTGGTTGCATTTTATTTCACTGTCACATCATTATTCAATAGTGTTTATGATTAAGGAATATGATGTGAAATTAAATTTATTATACTATTATAAATAAATGATATTTAATTTTTATCTTTTTATTTATATAAATTATAATTTTTCTATTAATTTTTCTCATTTTAAAAAATAATGATTTATGAATTATGTTTTTGAAGGGAAACATACATTATTTATCACTTCGGTCAAAAATACATTTTCTTCCATATCCAATCATTATAAAAATGTATCCTATAATATTATAAATATTATTATATTATAATTTGAATTCATTTTTACCCATTTTCTAAATTTTATTATCTTTTTTCCATCATGTGAGAGAAGATAAGGTGTCTAATGAATACGTAAGAACATGTACATCTACAATGGATTGTGTCTCCTTTTTCAATTTTTTATATTCATGGATTGTAAAAAGAGTATATTGAAAAAATATATTTTCTATAACATATATAATAATGATAATTTAATGGATAATTATTATTTAACTTTAATTCACACAGTACATCGACAATTAAAAATAACATTAATGCGCACGTACGACCTACCCCATCCATGAATAGTGTTGTTATATTATCAATATAATACTTTTATGGATTTATATAAATAAATATATAATTAATATAAATGATATTTATATCATTGATAAAAAATTTATATTACTTAACCATTATGAAATATAAATAATTGAATTTACCATATATATATATATATAACATAGCAGTTTTACCTACAAAATTTATTTTAATAAATAATTGAAAATATTCAGATTATAAAAAATTATAAATAAAAAATATATCATATTATATGTAAAATTATTGTTTTATAATATATTTATAATATATATTTACTTATTACCGATTAGATTCAGTCACATATGATGGAAATCAGATATGAGGTGTGTGTTCTTCATCTCATATTGTCCTCTTTTGGACATATGTAACTTTATATTCATATTTTCTTTTATGAGTTTAAAATAATGCCACTTTGATATGTTATATAATGAATGTATTTGAAATTAATGTATTTAATGTTTAATTTGATGTTATTTATTTAATTGGATTATGATTTCAATGTTACTAATGTGGTAAGGGTTTCTTTCACAATCTCATCAATATTTACGATTATTTATGTTAAACATTTGTTTGAAGGAATTATTTTATAGCTATATATTAAACCCAAATAATTTTATTTAATGTTTTTTGTTTATATAAATGAAATGATTCCATTTCTATTTCATATCATTATGCATAGAAGATATTCATATTCAATTTTTAGGAAAACTGGACTAGTTGTTATACTTATATATGAATTTTTCGATTCTATGTCCATATTTTCCATAATATATATAAACTAATTTATTTTAACATTATAAAATAATTTCTCAAAATAATTTTAATGAATTTATGAATGATAATCTAATATATAAGAAATGTAATTTTATTTTCCGAATGAGGTACTTTTGACCATTTCACAAAAATTTTAAAAGGACTGTTTTTTATCATATATTAGATGAACACAATATATTATGGTAATAACATAACATGTATTTGAATATTATTAATTACCGAGGATAAACAATTATAATACCATAAAATATGTCTTTATGGATCATTTATGATCATATTTTTTGGGTAATGTGTTTATTTTCTATATGATAGTTTTTATCATAAATAATGTTATAGAATATTAAGGCTTATTGATTATGTCATGTTGTATTTTCATATGATGAATGCATTAAATATATTAATTGTTAGGTGAGAACCCATATTAAAATACCCTATATGAATCCTTTGTTCTCATTAGACATTCTATAGTGGGTATTATTCCAAGGACTTAAAAATTTAGGTTAGATATCTGGACATGAGGGCTTGATGTTAGGTTTTAGAAGACCAAATTATGCATTAAATCATTATTAAATTAGTTTTTGATGTTAATGTCATTATTTAAAGAGTTATGATGTAGATATGGAATTTTATTTATAATGTATTTCTTTATATATATAAATTTTATCTTTATTTATTAGTTTTATATTATTCATGGATGATTTTTCTTTTGTTATATGCATACCCATACTGGGCATATGATTTCTATACATTTTTTTTGTAACATTTGGAAATGATTCCATGAACTTTAATTGGATTAATATGAAATGATATAATAATTGTAATAATTGTTTCTTCAATGATAATTTTATGTTTTATTTTATTCAAATAAATTTCAGGATTAATAAATGTACCTATTTTAACAAGACTAATAAACTATTTATTCCATTTGGATATGATCAATTTTATCTAGTACCAATGAAACATTGTAACCATCGAAAATAGACTATTATGGTAGGGATATTTTTAATAGTTCTCAAATTGTGAAGAAGACAACACATAGAGGTTCTATAATTAAATATCCCACCATTAAGGTACGATGTATAATAATTATTTATATGACACAAACACATATTATAAGGTTTCAATTAGTTATTTTTTTCTATCATACTCATGGAGAATTAAGAATTATTAAAGATGGAAACAAGAGGAATTCATCTTTGAATAGGGGAAAGGAAACTATAAATATATGATATTATTTTGTTATCGATATTTTAAAAATTGTATAAATATATATATAGAGGATACATTATATATTTAAATTTTTCATATTATAATAGTATAATTAAAAAGATAAAGAAGACTAAAGGAGGTACCGATATTATTTGTGGACATTTCAAACATAACTTGGTTGATTTATTATGATAACTCATTGATAGAGAAGTTATGATAATGATGGTATTTACATAGAGTATTTTAATTAAAGATATGTGGATAAAATTTAAAACTTATCAACATATAGTGCATAAAAAATAATGGAGATATTGTTTTAGGTAATATACCATTCATTTATGTTTTCTTTTACTAAATAATCCAAATAGATTAAAGATTATATGAGTTACCTTAAACATGTAAGTGAATAATCCAAAATCAGTGTAAATATATTTATCATAGGATTTTTTTTATTACTATATATAAAACATCCACACATTGATTTTATTGGATATTTATACATCAACACATTATTGTTTTTGGCTTAATGGAATTTCCTTATTTTAGTGAACCATATAACATAGTGTGTCTTGTATGAAAACATTAATTATATTATGTAGTACATGAAATGGTGAATGTGTGTTAAGTTATCATATATCACATCTGTTAAATTCATTGATTTGAATAATAACTAAGATATCATCATTGATGGAAAAAATAAGAGTGACCCAACTATATATGATGTCAAGGTAATTAATTATGGTGTGTGTTTGGTGATTAAGTTATTTATATTTTACTGAGTTTTCATAAAATGATTCAAACCAACACATAGGTATGTATCATTAAATACTCTTATATGATTAAATATTTGTATTATAGAATTTAAAATTTAGTTTATTTTTAAATTTTGAAATGATCTAATTTTTTATGGGAGGGAATGTTTCTTCTACCATTATCATTTTTTGGTTCTATCACAAAGAGAATGAATTTAAAGTGGAACCAAATTTGGAAGAGTATTTCCAATAATTAACCCATTTTCTTATCAAATTAGTATACATTTTGAATACTATATTATCTTTTGAAATAATATTATAAATTATTATAACAATGAATCTAATTATTATGAAGTTTTTTTATTATATAAGTTGAGGATCTTGATATGCTATGTTAAATTGCACATATTTATTATGATGAGATATCAAGAATTTAGAAGGTAGAATCTGTCACATATTAGAGGATATTATTAAGATATTCTTGATGAAATTATGGTTTTGATATAAGGGATTACATATAATGTTACCCATATTAGATAATGAAACATTGTTGTTGAAAAATTGAAATGCTGAAAAAATTCTTCATGAGAGTTAAAATTGTTCCACAGAGATAGAACATCAATTAGATAATGTTTAAGAATTTCATAACTATACGTTTGATCTCTTAATACTAATTGATGAATTGTTTATAGTGAAAAATGGTTGAAAAATTTTAGTTTAATCGTTATGGACTCCATTGTGTGGATGAACACCATGATGAAAAAACAAAGTGAAATATTGGATATGATTTCATATGCCTTGGAGGATAAAATCTGTAATTGTAATTAACTCATTTAATACATGATTTTTAAAGTTTTTCATAAATATAATAGTTTTAACATGTAAAAGATGATTTTATCTAGGTTGAAAATACAATAGGAAAATAAAATGTGATTTATAAGATAATATTGAATCATTATTTAAATTTCGTAGTTTATTATATTATTATAGGATATTACAAGATAAAACAAAATATTCATTACAATGTATTATAAATAAATATCAATTATTTCATATTGGTTTCATTCCATGGGTAGACCCACACTTCTCCATTATGGAACCCCTCTATGGAACAAGATGAAGATAACTATGGGATTTCCTAAACAAATATAGAATTGTAGGTGTAAGAGAAATATAGTTATGAAGGCCCCTATTAGAAATGAAAGTGGATGATTACTTAATAAAGGTAATATAGAAGAAACAGTTATTAAGGAATTTATAGACCGGTACTATAACAGGTACTGTAGCTGGTACTGTAGCAGTACTATAGAAGAAATTAACTCCCGGTGACCAGGGATCAAATCCAGGTGGAGGTAGAATTTTTCAGTTCTATAGTAGTTTTGTAGAAGTACAGTAGCAGGAACTATGCAGTACTGTATTAGGTACTATAGCAGAAACTACAACAGTCACTGTTTGTCAGTACTGTAGCAGGAACTGTGCAGTACTGTATTAGGTACTATAGTAGAAACTACAACAGTCACTGTTTGTCACTGTAGCAGTCGGGAATATGCCCTTGTTTTGTTCTTCGGGCCCCAAATTTGGTCAATGAGTCCTTTAAAGCCTTCGAACCACTCAGGCCTTAGGGCCACGTCAAGGACATCAGGCCACCATTAAGTGCTGATGCAAACCAAACAACCTACAAGGAACAAGCTCTGTAAGGAGGATGAGAAATGATCATTAACCACAATAGAAGCTATAAAGATAGCAAGAATGAGACGGTATGGTACCTGCCACTAGGACAAGCCTGTGCATGAATGAGAATTCCTAGCCGAACAGTCATGCTAAGGTGGAGAGAATAATTCACGATGAAGATGCTAGGGAGGTGAAGTTCCAAGTACTTAGTCTGGGTTGTATGTAATGTTTGAATCCTATGGGCAATGAATTCCTCTAAGTCCTAAAGGACATGTAACACATACCCCTACGGGCCTTGTAAAGGGTTCCACCTCTTCCCTTGAAAAGTGGAATATCAAAAATCAATAAAAAATGAAGGCCAACGGGCCATTGGAAGATATATTTCTTTCATGGAAGCTAATGAAAATTTCACTAAATGGTTTTCCCAATAGTAAAAATGATAGGATGGATTTTATTCTATAAATTCATTCCATTATAATCATCTATATAAATAATATATTTGGAGAAGTTCATATGGTTGGAAAGGATACAACTAAAATGCATTAAATGAACAAAAATATTCTTTTATGATATTTATTTATTAGGGTGGGATAGAAATTTTCCTTGATGAATGTGGAGTTAAAAATCCTTTAATAAACCAAATTATTCCATAAAATACAAAATATATAAATATATTATAAATAAGTTTACATGATGAAAATTATAGTGTGAATAATGTTTCCCAAGGATATGTATTCATTGGTAAATATATTGATTATTGTAAGGATAAAGGTGGAACTAAGAATGTTTGTGTAAAAAAAGTATGATTAGTGAAATATAAAGAGTTCATTTTTGATAATAGAATCCAATTATTAAAATCATGTGAATTGGTATATATAGAATTGTATAATCCCATAAAAATGATATGAGTTATTAAATCAATAATTTTTATTAATTAAAAAAAATTCTATTTTATGGATAATGGAATATTAGTGTTCTATAGTCGTTCACCATATTCCATAACATGTGGAAATTTTTAATTTCACTCTCTAAATATAATTATATTTTCTATCCTTTTTTGATGTGCCTCTGGTTGCTTATGAAAATATACTCAATGGGGTGATTTGATTAAATGATGATTTTTATATTATTACATGATCCAATGTTATAATTGATGATGGATTATCATATTTTTATCTTTTTGAATATGAAATTTATTTTGAATAAGTGTAAACATATGCATTAGAGATATCATAAGTTGGTATAATGGTTTAATTAATGTGTTGGTTTCAAGAGAACATATTATCAACTATAATATGACCATAATGGTAGAATAATACATTTATATGGAGGATAAAAGTCAAAAATAGTTTTCATGACTTATTACCTAAATTACAAGTAATATTACAAGTGATAATATGTGATTTTATAAGATTCCAACAGCTAAAAAATATTTTTTATGAGATTTTTGAATATTTGACTTATATTAAATGATAATTATTTTACAATTAGGGGATGTACCAATATTAAAATTTAAAAGACGGTTTCCCTATACATAAATTAAATACAATAATTAGAATAATGAATAAATAAATTTAAACAATTGTTATCAAGTTGGTGTATGTTGTTATTTTTTGAATAAATATGGTATAACTCATTCATTTTGTGGTTAATGGTTTATTCAAAAATGGTTTTAGGAAATGTTTATTGGGATCATTGGGATAATTTTTTTCTGAGGATTGTTGTCTTTATTATATGGTATGTATCAATGTATTTCACTATAATGAGAATCAATGGTGTTATTTAGAAAATCACTGGATTCCTACAATGATTTTTAACAAATTAGGATTAACAGTTTTGTAGATGGATCATTTCAATGTGGTATGATCACTCGCTAAAAATATGTTAATCATTTATCAAATGGTTTTATCTCCCCACACTAAGAAACTAATTATTGATGGGGTTGAGGATTTCATCGGATATGAATGGTTCCTCTACATATAATAGAGACAGTAAAATAGTACTGACACCGCATTTCATAAAACGATGTTCTATTTACAAGAATTAGGGTCACACATCAATTGAAATATAACCAAACCATACTCAATAAATAATTAGAGTATAAAAAAGTAAAAAGGTAATATAATAAATTCCATGAAGTGTTCATAATATCATACATCACATGTCACCGACTTGGTCAATAAAAAATTCAAAATAATCCAAAAAAATAAAATGAACCCACATTGTCCCACTTCTACCAATAGGCCAGAATAGTTAAATCATCAAATACCAATGAGATACATCAGTCTAATTTCCATGATCCTAAACATAGTATCTCAAAAGTCAGTAGTTACATTATTAAAATGGAATATGGTACTAGGAATCACTTCCCAATGGAAATGATAGTTTATTATTCTTAGTAACTAGATAAAAAAATGATTCTCATTTTACAAGTGAAAACATAAATTATATCTATTTTTTTATTAATTGAACCACTAGTTTCTCTAGCATAACCCTCTATATCAATCATAAGACTAATCGTGGAATTATGGGGAATAAAATATAAGAAATGGGTGAGATAAAATTTAAACTAAGGCTATGAGAATTGGAGAAGATATGAATAAGTAAAGTAGATGAAATATTTAAATCTAAATAACTAAATCACAAATAATATAATCAATAACATGGGAATATTATAGAAAGAATAAATAATGATGGCATAAATCCATATATATAGTCACATGTGTTGGAAAATTTTATAGGTTAATTTTGAATAATTGAATAGTGAAACCATCATCTTTGACTATCATCATAATGACTGAATACAAAATTCTCAATATTATAACCATAAGATCAGGTCCTTGTTCCAATGCATATTTTATAAATCTATAAGGTCTTGACTAAAATCAATTTTTTTTTCTTATGATACCTACTGATGCATCGAGGGGAAGATTTGGGCCCATATGTTGACTTACTATGAAAAATGAATTCCCAATATTAAAGAGAAGAAACATAAAGGAACATAAATATTCATATTGAAAATAAAATTATATGAAATTCTTAAACTTTTCCTAACAAATGAAAAAAATCATAAACTATTCACAATAATATTAATAATGATATCAAAATAGTGCATCCTAGGGAGATAATCATAATCCATATAGATAAATAAAAATGATTTAATAATTATAACATATTCTAAATATAGGAAAATGAAATAAGATGGTTGATTTCATTGATGAAAATAAATATCATAAAAATTCAATTAAAATCATTATTGAAGAAAATATAATGTAAAAATTTAATGTAAAATTTTAAAAATAAAAGTTTAAAAAACATTTAGTAAATAATTTATTTCGAAAATAAAATTTGAAATACATAAGGTATGATTTTAAACATTGAGTGGTCATGATTTTGGGTAATTACATGCTTTTCAATTATGATAATACAAGGATTATTTTCACAAATGCGGTAAAATTAACACAGTCTACATTTATACATAATAATAATGATTATTTTAAAAAAAATTAAAAGTAAAAAATGTGTAAAAATGACCTCAATAAACTATTTTATGAATTCTATGATATTTTTTTAAAACATTTTCAAATAAACTTGTTTCAAAAGATATCAAATTTTTGATCAATGAGAGAAATGTTGTCTGATATTCATAAAATATTCATCATTACGTTATATACAAAAAAAAAATTGAAAATTTACTTTGAAAATTAATCAATAATAATAAGATAATAAAATTCATGAGTTTTTACAGTGATTTGTCATAATATTTCAACGTTTTATTTTTAGTCATAAATAATACCTAGAAACAATATGATTGAAAAATAATCCATTGCCACTTTGGTATACATTGAATCATAATCCCCATGAATAAAATAACAGAAATGGAAGAATTAAATACCTTCAAGATAAGTCTATTTATGATATGTTATATCAAATAATAAATATACAAATCGCAAAAAATTACTATGTGAAATAAATGGAATATGTCTCATAGAAGTAAAAGTGGGAAAAGAAAACTTTTTTTAGATTTAATTTCCTATTTGATGTATATAAATCATGTATATTAAATATATTTAATGGAAATTCATTGAATATCAATAAACATATATTTATTTCTATATATTATTTACTTATATCATTTTATCACTCTTTTATTAATAATTCTTTATGAAAATATCTATTTTGAGTGACACTTTCTTTGTTTTTGACATGTATTTTAGTTTGACAATTTCTGTTATTTTATGTTGAAAACATTAAAACAATCAAAATAATAATAAAAATTATTTAAATATCATATATATTTTATATGAATTTAAATAATTCTATAAAATTTGTAGATATAAAATTTATTATGTTGTTAATGAAGATGATAGACTATATGCACACATGGACGTTGTTTCCATTTTTTATCTACGGTTGCAATAAATGTATTATAAATATTAATTCTCCATACCAAATTCATTATATTACATATTTTAAATTTATATTAATCAAATAAATCCTTATTATAATCAATTTAAAAATAAAATGGAAAACATTTCACATTTTTATGTGGAGGTGGAAGTCTACACATACGGATGCCTGACATTATTGTTTTCAATTAGATTAGAAGTTAAAAAGGTGTATTTGATAATATATTTACATATGTGTAATAATATACCAAATATAATATATATTCATTAACTTTATCTATATAACATCCCATATAATGTGTATGTGAAAAATGAATCACATTCCTTTGTGTGGAAGTTGTCCACCGCACACCCGAGGGGAATAATCATATTATAGAAGGAAGATAATGTAAGAAGGTAGATGTTATATTATATCTCAATGAGTATAATTATATCATAAATATATTATATATAGTTAAATTCATCATTATATCCATCTATGAGATGTTTTTATGAATAATGAGTTACATAATTTCCTGAGGTGGTTGTTCACCATACCATTGGTTAAATATTTAATTTATGATTTGATGGATGGAAAGATTAAAATAGGGAATGATATTAACATAATTATATCTAGTTATATTATATATACATATGATATTATATTATAATAGGTGATGAATATTAAAATTACTTATAAGAATAAGTAAAATGAAAACATGTAGTTAAAAACATTACCTCTTATTTGGGAAACCTATTTAGGATTAAAACAATGGCTACCATGATTAGATTTCTGATCTAAACAATGAAGGTAATATTTTGGGAGGTAATTTAAGGATAATAATTTTGAATTTATTGCGAAAAAAATTATTTTTTAGTTTTAAAATGTGACGATATGGGGTGACCTTTGATAAGTGAGGGAGAGAACACAAATGTCATTTCCTATAGAATTTAGTGTACCCAGGTTTTCCACATTACAAAATGATAAAAAATGGCATATTATTAAATCATAATGGTTATAATTTCCAAATATTTCCATAAATTTGATTTTTTACAAGTCGGTAGGTCATTATAAAACTTATCATTTTAGTTTTACCCCCCACTATATTAGTTTTTACCATTATCACTATAATAATTGATAATAGTTTTACTGTTAATTATGGTCAAGAATTAATTTAACCTTGTGAGATAATTTTAATTATGATTATTCAAAAAATTGAATCCCATTTTTTCTATTAAATGATGTTTCTGAATATAACTTATAAATATTCCCGTATATGGGATGAAAAATTGGTTGTCATGAAATGTGTATTTTAGTGGAAATTTGATCTTTTATTAAATGTATTAATAAAAATAATCATTATAATAATATCAAAACAAAAATTTATAATTATAATATATAAATTTAATTAAAATAATTCCATTTAATAGATTAATTTGTTTAATTAAAATGTTGTAATATTATGCCTTTTAAATAGTTTTAAGAGAAATGTGTTTCTAATGAAAAAAATTACTTACAATAAAATATAGTATAAAGGTTATTAAAATGTAATTCGTTGTATTAAATATAACTAAATAATACATAGGTTACATGAAATAATATTCAAATGATAATAGTACTTTAAAATAACATTATTTCTTAGAATAAAATTCCAGTTTTACAAAAAAATATTAAATTTTTCAGTATTCATTATAAATTAATATTGTTTAAAAAGTACAAAAAAATTACATTAGGTAAATCAAGATATTATTATTTCAGAAATATTTTCTATTTTATAAAATAAATTCTCTAAAATATTTAATAGTTAATTTTATGTTATTAGTGCAAAGAGCGACTAAACTATCATTTAGGGAAATATAATTTTTTAGTATGAAAATATTTTTAATTAATGTGGTTTTTATTTTATTTATAATTAATAAATTAATAGTAAATCAATTTGTACATGTTTTGAACATAAATTTTTCATAATTTAGTCATTATTTTACAAAATAACAATTTAGCGGATATTTTATAATGAAATTATTTATTATAGATCCTTAAAACTCATGTATGCGTTTTCGACAATCGATTAAAGATAATTATTTTAATTAAAGAAATGTTTCAAAATTTTCAAGTTTTAAATTATATTATCGTATTAGTTTTTTAAATTTATTATATCAAACATGAGGTTTTACTTTTAAAAATTTTAGATTGTTACGTTATGCCCCCTTAAATAAATAGTATCATCGCAATTTAATCTTGATATCATTAATTAAGGGGAAGACATTTTAAAATATGATTATTTTAAACCCAAATAATTAAACGGGATAATAAAAATTCATGTTAAAAATATTATAAAATCAAGTATCAAGGACATCAATAATAATAATTTTTTGGTTTTCCCAGTTTAAAAAAATTGTTGGGAAGTGAAGATATGGAAAAAAATAAACAGTTATAGAGAGTGATAAGGATAATTGATCCAATGAAAGTGAGTGATCAATGTAAAGTTTAGGTCTCTAAAACCTTAAATCTATACAGACATAAAATTCTACTTAATTAATTTGACATAAATTTATTATGAAGTTGTTTTGTTTCGAGGTCATTTTCTTAAATTTTATGTATTTTTTTATTCTAAATAAATATTATTAATTATGATTACATGATATATTTTTATTCCATATGCACGATTTTATCATTTGGTTGTGATTTGATCAATTTCAACATTATATATTACTATTTAAAATGATTATCCAAAATGATTTTTTTTATTCCCAAATTACAAAAATTAACTTCTACCATGTCAGAGCATCACCAAAAGACTAGAAATATCTTCTGTATGTCACTTAATATTTACAAAAACCAAAATAATTAATATATGTCATCCATTATAATAAATTTACCTCTAAAAAATAGTAACTGCTAATGTTTTTATTAATCATTTCAATATTAAATTTTCTATAAAATAATTTAAATAAAAATGAAGTTATATTAATAGCAAAGTCAATTAGTAATTTTATTTATACAAACAAACACACACAGACACACACAGACACATATATATATCATCTTCCTTCTTTCAATTACTTTAGAATTTTCTCTCCATATATTATTATTTTTTGTGAGCCTAATACTATTCCAAGATGAGTACCATAAAATCCTTTCTTTTGATGTGTTATATTTTTTACTCATACATATATTTTTAAATCAAGGTCCACAATTTATTCTCATTTCATGAGATATGATAATCTTCTATGAATGTTTTTCTCATTTATTGATTTACATTGAGAGAAATATCTTCTTGATGTGTCTTTTTCATTCCTCATCTAGAAATTGATTTATTGTTCCAAAAAATAAGTATTATTTCTATTATATAAGGTGGTAAAATATTGTACATGGTTCAATGTATTATTATAATGATTTATATATTAATGTTAATTTATCATTACCTGAGTTACTATCACTAATAATCAAATTACTCGATTTGTCTAAAATATCAATCCATCCCTATATTCATTATCTCTCCCTGAGGGAAGTTTCTAAATATATTATGTGCACTGATATGATTCCCAATCCTTCTTATAGGAACCATATTTTAAAATTGATATATAATATATTATATCGTTCAATTATGTGTAATAATGTATAATACAAAAACATGGGATATAAATAGCCTAAATTTTAAAAATTATGTGGGGATAATCACATAATAATAGTCATTGTTTATGTGCAAATGTTTTCCATTAAAAATAATAATTTCAATTCCATTAGAAAGTTATCTATTGAAAATGTTAATTATCCCATGAATATCCTCTAGGAGTGTCAGAATAGTGGGAAAGTTAGTCCCATTCTTATGTACTCGGTAACTATCATGTTAATCCCAATACACCATTTTCCAGGATATCTCTCCAAGGAACATATGTCCAGAAGCACAATTATGGGTAGTACCCATAAAGGTATGTTTTTTTTAAAAAAACATAATAAAAACCGTATGAAACATTTATTATTTTCATATATACATATACAGAATATTTATTGTAGGGTTATGTTCACAAATCAATTTTTTCTAAAATAAAGATCCCATCATTATTCTAATCATCCTCTAATACCTACATTCAATACCATAACCCTAGTTTCCAATAGTTAGTGTTTTTATTATTGAAAATGAATAAGATAAAAGTAATCACATCGTAAAAGAACTAATAGGTTAATACTCTTGGTAAATATATATATATATATATTAATCTCATTTAATAAATGTAAAAGTAAAGTAAAATAACATTTTTTTCTCCATATGTATCATTATTTCCTCTTGTATAACCTTATATATCAATTATAATACTCATCTTAACATCCTATGGAATAAATCAAAATAAATGGGTGTGAAAAAAAATACTCAATAAGTATATGAATATTTTGTAATATATGATTAAATAAAGTGTAATGAATATGTTAACATAAATATCAGAAACACATTCCATATAATCAATAACTTGAGCATAATATGGTTGAATTAAATAATCAAAAATAATTCCATATAATTAATCACATGATCATAAAACAGTTTCATTTATTTTCTAGCAAATCAAACAATCACATGCAGATAAATGAATAATCTAATAATTAGGTAATGAATAATTTTTTTCATTATAACACTACTTCAAGGAATATTTCCATTCTATATTACTTAAATGGGTATGGCCATAGCGTAAACCAAAGTTATTTTGTCTCAATAGACCTACTGATGCTTCGAGGGGTTGTATACAGCCCCACCCATTATATACTAAGTAGAATTCATTCATTATATTTACAGGATGAAACATAATAAAAAATGAATATTCATACGGGAAAAAATAGAATATGATAAAATAATACTCTCCCAAATCAATAAACATAATCGTATATTATTCAATGTAATATAAGGAATAGTATGAAAATAGTACATCATCATCCACCAATTATAAATTATCTAGATAAATTATAATAATGGTATCATTATGACATATTAACAGTGGAGAAAAATATTAAATGTGGGTTTTTATCATTGTTGATTTGTAATACCATAAAAATTCATATAAAAATATTATTGATGAAAAGATCATTTTAAATTTTAATATACCAATTTAAAACTAAATATTAAAAATATATTATGTAGATAATTTTTTTGAAAATAACCATTAAATATTATAATTAAATCTTTCAATCATTGAGTAGTCATGACCCCAAGAAATTTAGTACATGTTTTACAAGTTAAATTAATGGTTTCATTCACATTTTTTAATAAAATCTATATAACATCTATGTTGAAAATCTCATTAAGATTCATTTCATATGATTTTGAAAATTTTAAAATGTGGGTTAATAATAATTTAACAAAAAATTTGGATTATTTTAAATACATTAATGTAATTTTTTTTAAAAAATATGGTATTGGTGGAGAACATATTTCATTACGGAAGTGGTAAATAAAGTTGTTTTTTCATAAAATTAATTTCAAATTTTTTTAAGTTTAAAATATTAATTTTATTAACATTAATTAAAAATATCATGATTAACCATAAGGGAAAATTATATTATTTTCTTGATAGATATATAATAATATATCTCTATCATATATTTAATCCTAAATTATTCAGAAAAATTTTGATATAGTAAAATATACAATAAAAAATAAGTTAAATTTTGAATCATAAGCCCATGTAAGAAATAAAGTAAAAAGAAAGATTAAATACCATGGAAAAAAGGAATAATGATATATCACCTAAATGTGTAATAATAACCACCATATAAAAATAATTAGTGGTGCATATAAGACACTCCTTAAATAAGAAAATGTGATATGAGAAAACCTTACCTAAGGTATAATTTACATCAAAACATGTCCAAGAATCATATATAATAATTATAAATTTCTTATAAGATTAATAAAGGACAATAATAATATGTTAAATAACATATATAATTAATCTATAGCCTTATATCTCCTATTTATTTACCATTAATTATCAAATTCAATATTATGGGTGATAACTACTTCAATTTTCACATATACTCTTTTTTAGAAATTTTGGTCCTTTTACATAGATTATAGTTCCTAAAATTACCATAATGAGCAATATGATATATATATATAATATATAATCATTATATGTTTATTTATATTAATCTAAATAATATTTACATTGAAAATGAATTACACCATTCATAGAGACGGTGGAGTGTATGTTAGCATGAGCACTATTTATATTTTCTCTCAAATGATGGAATCAATGGAAAAAATATTAATTCAACAATATTGAAAAATTAATATTAACTATTTATAATTTTTATTAATATAATATATCATTATTACCATCCATGTAAATATTAATGGAAAAATATTAAAAAATTTATTTGTAGGTGGTAGTCAACATGTATGCACAAGCGACAATTTTTTTTTGAAATAGGGTACAAGGTTAAAAGTTTTATGTGATATAATATTTATAAATTTAAAAACGATTTTACATATATATATATACATATATCAAATATTTTCTTTAAAATTTCCATTATTTCATTCCATGCAAAGAGTTAGTGAAAAACAAATCACAGTGCCTCGCATGGTGGTAGTCTTCCATACAAACTAGGGACATTATTTTAAATTAAAAATAAAAAAAATGTAAAATGACATATGAGACAATATAACTCTATGAGTATAAATATATAAATAATATTATATATATATATATTTTAAATCAATCATTATATTCATCCTCTATAATTATTTGTGGAAAAATAATTTACATTTATTCACCAGTTAGTAGTCCCATATACGCAAGGTTTAATATTATGTGACACATTTTATGGAAATGGTTACATGAATATGTCACTAAAACACAAAATTCTAAAATAGTATTTGGTAGATACTATTTTTATTATATTTTCTGAGATTAATTATATTTTATAGAGATAAACATCGATGTAAATTAAACATTCATAGATAAAAAATGTAACTCTTCTTCGAAAATCCTCTTTAGTTTTAAACTATGGGATTCCATGATTTTATTTAGGATATAAAAAAGGAATATATGATATAGAGATCTAATTTATATATATATTTGTGAAATTATTTGTGAAGATAAATTTCATTTTGATGGTCAAGAGGATAGTAGAGTATTCAACATTTTATAAGTCGGGGAGTATACATGGATGAATGCTTGAAAATAATAAATTGTACCCATTATTTTCTCATGAAAAATTGAATAAAAATGATACATTATCTAACCATTTTTATTATAGGGTAAAACTTTGTACTTTCAATACTTTCTGGATAAGATGGTAGGTTATTATAACACATATATTTCTAGTTTAACTCTATAGTATATTACTGTTATCCTTAATAATGATAAGTAATGTTGTATGTTTTTAATATTTATCATGGTAAAAAATTAATTTTAATATATTTGATAATATTAACTATACTAATAAAAAATATGGAATATATTTTTCTAAATTCAATTCAAATAAGTAGAATAATTTAATAAAATATTTATTCCAAAGATTTGACGATGTGGTTATCAATAAATATATACATTAATAAAAAGATTATATTATTCTTTACATTATGAATAGAAGGAATTATTATATGAATATAAATATATAATAATATTTTTATCATCTAAAAATTTATTTTATATCTTTTCTAATTAGGGTTTTTGATTCATTAATATGTTGAAGAATTATACACATTTAAAAATGTTTCAGAATAATTTTATTAACCAAAAATTATCTCATAATAAAATAATTTATAGAGGTGATTAAAGTATAGAATAGGATGAGATATAACTAATTAATTATTTTGAATCATGGAATAAATTTTAAATTGTAATTTTATTTTTAAATTACATAATTTAACGTAATGAAATGATAGTTTAATAAAAAAATTGTATATTTTAGTTTTCCATAAAAATCATTTTTTTAAGAAATGTCACTAAATTTTTACCATGAGTATACATGTAAATTATGATATGAAAAATTAATATAAATTTTTAAGAAAAATATTTTTAAATTCGTTAAAATTAATTTTATAATATGTTATATGAATTGTCATCTATAAAAAAAATATATTTTCAGAATTTTTTTATTTAAAATGGTGGTTATTTTATTTATAATTAATATATAGCTATTTATTTTAATTTATAAATGTGTTAACAAAATAATAGAAAAAATAAATTAATTTATATTCATATATAAAAACATAATATCTAGGTTATCACAATATTATATATATCTATTAATTCATAATTGGTGTTCTGTGTCCCATAAGTTATTGAAGAGATTAAATTTATTTATAAATAAATATTTATTTTAAAATTATTGTGGTGTTTCATTATTAGTTATGATCAGTTTTTTGTGTCATATATGCTATCAGACATGTGT
The DNA here is from genome assembly GCA_963277665.1 of Viscum album. NCBI lineage: Eukaryota > Viridiplantae > Streptophyta > Magnoliopsida > Santalales > Viscaceae > Viscum > Viscum album. The sequence goes on along the minus strand of OY728163.1, from coordinate 1,838,258,323 downwards.
TTACTCTTTAAATTTCATGGTGTTACAAAGATCCAGTGAACATACTAGCTCAATTAGAAGAAAAATATATGGTCATTACAAGCACCCAATTAGCAGAAATGGTTGTGAGAAATACATATTAATGCAATATCACCATGTTATTCTCATATAAAAAAATATTCTAAAAGATTTCACATAGAATAAAATAACCATGTCACATAAGTTCTCCGTACATCATTTTATTAGAATTCTAGCTACAATACTCATTCATTAGGTCAATGTCTTCTAACCATGCCACCACCACACTTGTTCAAAACTAATTTGAATATATGATAATATAAAACTCATCATTTATTACATTATACTAATATTGAACCATTTCCGAATGAATATGGGTAAGGTGATGTCTAAAACATGACCCAATACACACACACAATGGGAACAATATTGTATCCATATCTCTACCCATTACATTTTCACTCTAGGTGAGGTCCATTGTTGTTTCATTGTGTCACATAAATCCATGATAACAACAATGTAAATTCCTTACCTAATCATGAACAATTTAATGTATCATTCCAACACATATAACTAAGACACTCTTTATTAAGTCTTTGAACCAATTACCAATGGAATATGGAATGATCATTAGGTCATCATGACCTGTATATGAAATAGTCCATGGTTTGATACATGAAGGAATATGTAATGAAAATAACACGAAGAAAATTCAAGAGTGGTATGTGCCTCCAAAAAATATTCAATTTAATATAGAACAATCATCACACTGTTCCATCCACACATTCATTTGTGAGGCCACAAGCACACTGACCCATACTTACAGACTACAAGGAATCCATAGTAACATGCAAGCACATAGGGCCCACATTCCATCACATATCTCTTCAATTTGTATTTGGGAAATAATTAGTTTATACTTATCCTCTAATGTCCAAAATCCATACCTTAATCATCATTGAATCTATTAGTTTATCAAGACACATCACTATCCTTTCTCACTAATACCATCTTGCAACCACCAGCCATTAGTGAATGTACAACCCAAAGGCTCCTTTGACCCATACCCAAATGTCCATTCAACCTCATTTTCATGTACATTATCACTAATGAACCTAGTTCATAGGGAATATCCCAAGACATTGTTTTTTAATACCATCAAAATCCTAATAAAAAATATCAAAAAACAAAAAATACAGACACCAAGGACTGATATCACATTCTATAAAGAAGATCCCTCATCTCACCCCTCATAAGAAACCCATCATGTCACACTAATCCAATAGAAAATGTATTTTCCTAATCATGTCCCTTACTAATCTGTTTAAGACACTCAAAATGGATGTTCTCACCAAGGGAGAGAAGAAAACCCTATCTGACATATCATAGTTAGGGTGAAGACTTCCAATCCAATCCAAAAATCCATAAATAAACCATCTAGTTTAGAAATATTAAATCATACATCATAAGAAGACCAATTTTCCCTCATTGGAACAAAAATCACTATAAACCCTTAAATTTATACTAGTATGAATATTATAGGATACTATAGTGTCAAATTCCACATAATATAAGAATAAGAAGTCAAATTCTATTAGATATATTAATCCTAAGGCATATTTTGTCCCATGACATCTACCAAATATTATATAAATTGAGTGTAGTAGGAATTAAATATTAATCACAACTCTAAATTTTTATTAATGGGCCCACCTACAACCATCAAGTTGTCCCCACCCACACCAAGCTCTATAATTCCTCAATGAATCATATCCATGCATCATCTATGCTCATTCAACCAGCCTATATCATATGACACGTAATATGATATTCATAATTATCTATAATTAAATATAATTTTTTAATTGAGGATAAATAGGAAAAACCAGTGATGAAAAATATAGGTATCGATATCAAAAGAAATATCTTCCAATAAAACACATAATTTCCATGTAACTCCTCGTACGTCATCCCACTTTAAGAACAATCCATCAGTCTATGACCAACACAAATTTTAATCATATTTTATCAAATAACTAAAATAAAATTATTTCATTAGATTACATTTACCAACATAGAGATCGCTGTAATGCATAAAATTTCTCATTCATCATATAGACAACTCTCATAATAGCCCATAAGATATCTTCATATTTCAACATGACTTAATAGAATGATCACATAATGGTAAAAAGTTAATTCAATCAATGGAAATAGATAGAAACAAAAAATAAAATCTAGTAGAAATATATAATTTTTTTTATAAAAAAAAATATATCCCCAGATATAGACAAAAACAATATGTGGAAGATATAGTGGAGGTTTAGTGTAAAATTCATACCTTCATCCAATCTACCTATGAAAAATAAGAGGAGTTTTTGTTGAAAAGAACATCATTGTAGACATTTCACATATAACTTCCCATGATTATCTCATATCCCCCTAGAATATCCTTGCAAACTCAAATACCAATAAAATACTTTTTAATAATTTTTAAAACCAAAGTGTTCTCAATTTGACTATTGAGTATCTAAAAGAAACAATCATAAATGGAAAATTCATATATAATATCAAAATAACACATTAAATTCCAACGGGTTGTTAAAAAACCAATATAATATTCCCCTTTAGAATATATGGTAGTATTAAAACAATGTATTTTGATATATCATAGTCATTAATTCCATTAAAATAATTATTTTCCATCTCTGAATTCCCAATGTTATTTTTAATGGAACTGTAAACAAAAATCCAAGATACACTGGCTTCTCTCAAAAAATACTTGGTCCGATCCCAAAACCACCATATCCATGTCTTATAGGAATTTACAGACACGATTAATACTTCACCACATCCTAATCCAAATGAAAATACTATTTAAACATCCACTAGTTGACATTACATAGAAACACCTAGATTCATCAAGTTAAACATCGTTAAAATTAAGCTTACCTCAAAGTCAATATTTTCAATAAATACCCCACATGAATTGTTTTTCATACACTAGTAAATGACACTAATTATTGTTTTTTTCACAAGAACATCCACTTATGAAATAACCTTTAATACTTTTTACAAAATTAATACCACCTTTAATGATGTGAAAATTTAGGTTAAGCACATCAACTATGTCATATATCACCAGTTCAGCCCATAAACCACATGATGATTCTTGGTCAACCCCTATTCTATGTGACGAATTCCATGTTAAAATAGTGAATCACATGACGAATATCAGTTTTAAACCTAAACATTAATACAATCATGGATTACCCCACTAATCAACCTCAAATAAAAATGAATGTACTCAATGTCCAATTCCAACCGACCAACTCTTACCACCATAACATTATCATCTGAATTTTAAATTTGTTATTAACTTCGGAACTAGATATCTATGTATCCTATGGTACACCAATAATAATGTATCACCTTGACAATCCTTTGATCATTATCATAACCTCCAATAATCATTTTTTTAAGTATCACTAGCCTATGACTTATATGACACTCACCTCGATAAAAGTATCAATAAAATCACCCCCACATGAAATCAAAAACCTAATATCTATGAACCATGATTTATTAATTTCGATATATAATTTGTATAAATGACCATATCACTAATACCCACAATAATATAGAAAATACACACAACATCAAATTCCAAGATAACTATGAAAATAGTTATTCACAATGACCATTAATTAAGTCAACATCAAAAGGATTCCCTTACAATTATCCTTTAAAATTAACCCAATGGATAACCCACACCACATGTCTGTGAGTCCTCCCTATCTACATTCTTAATTTTGTAACAACTTTTTCTTCATGACCAACTCTGATTCGTGGATCCTTGATGCCCTGATCCACTTCTGATGTCTTGTCTTTGTATATATTCCCTTTTTATTATTATAATATGACACTCCAATCCTTCATGCCCAATCGAGTCTACATGAACACATCATCCTCTCACCATGAGAGTGTCCCTTGACCAAAAATACTACAACCCCTCTTGGGTTCATCCACAACCCAATCAATTCTCATTAAAACAATACAATTTCTATTTAAACAATTTCAAAAAACATACACATCACACAACCATCACCCACATTCCCTGAACACCATATATTTCCACCTAAATAACACATAGAAAATAATTATACTCTTCCAAATGAATATTAATAATAGGTAACCCACTCATAAGTTCACACTCATTGACCTAAAATGTGTAAATTGAACTCTTTGATTTCAAGATATTGTATAAACAAATCACACCACTACTTTTGAGATCACATGAATAGTATCCAATATAAACTAGCTTCATGTTCCAAAACTGCTAACATTTCCCCACACAGATGTTAGTCTCACCCAATGAACTAAGGGATCATACCCTGTCATGATAAACAAAAAACTACCTTGCCACATATATAAAATCATATTTCTCTGATCATCTACTTATGATCCCATCAAGCTACTAAAAAGTGAATCCCACGAACCAAGCATACAGGTATCCACCTAATAATTCCCTCAAACATTAACATTGATACATGAATTCTTCATAGCGCCATATATCCTCAAGGCCTACATCATATCACTTAAAATTTTTCAAAACCCCTTAGGGTTCTACAAAACAATTCTATTTATTTATTTATAATAAAAACAAAAATATCCATGATAAAATTTCATATATGTTGTTACAGACACATTATGAAAATGAATGATTTCAAACTACCTACAAGGGTCCATAATTTTCAGGAACAATTGGTCCAATCCTTGAACCACATCTCCAGATTACGATGCCTCATTATGTTATCAAATGTGATTCAAAATCAGATACCAACCCACAAAGAGTATATATATATATATCTATACCTTGATAATGAGACTATATTTCTACATTATAAAACTATATCATAATAAGATCTTACTAATCCCCCATCAGAGGGAAATACATTAAAATCTAGTGGAGTAGAAATCCACCAACATGTTATATTGGAATGAACAGTGTAATCTGTTGATTGAATTTTAAAAAAATTGTTCCCCTTTGTTATAAAATCATGCTAGACACAATCTTGGATATGACATGTGATCCCTACATACATAACAAGATGTGTGGACAAAAGCCTCTTGAAAATAGTCTAAGATACCAAAACATAAATAACTTCATTGGTAAATAACTTGTATTCATTAATTATATTAATTGTAAAATCTTAATGAAGTTACAAGAATCTTAAACTCCTAAAAACCAAACCATCTCATCGGAAAGTTGTTCATGACTCACCGATTATAAACCCAATAAAATCATAGAAATAAAAAAACCACTTATCTGTAATCTCCCCATATCAAAAAACTAATAAATACATGAATACCATTTTGTATCGAACCTCCGTCAGCTTACCATCTATGAATAGACTAAATCATCATTTTACAACAAAATATTATATAATAAATTTTAAATTTAAAAAAAATTATGAGTCTGATATATTTATTTATTAGTAACCTTGTTCTTGAATGAACCACTTCATACTATTAAAATATTATTATTAATTCTTTGCCATATAACAAATTTATTGGATTAGAAGTTATAAAAATCATAAAATAAATTATAATAAATATTCATTAATATTTTCTTTGCTGAAAATTTATTTATTAATTCTTATGATAAAAGTACATAATTTTAAAAGTGAAATTAAATAATTTTAGTTCAAAAAATTAATTTTTCTATGTGTTTTTATTAATATATTTATTATGATCACAATTTTAATATTATTTTGTATAAATATATTGATATTTAACAAATATAAAATTTATAATTATTAATAAATTGGTTAGAAGTTGGATAAAATTTACGATGATATCATTTGATGGTAAAAAGTGTTATTTTTCAATATTGTTTCTGTGAACACTGTATTAATATAATCGATAATTAAATTATTAAAATTATATCAATGATTATAAATTAAAATGAAGATAATTTTTCAATTGAAATATATCAATATTCATATAATTTTTTTATTACAGAATATATGACAATATTTGTTTATTAAGAATTATTTTTTCTCTATAAAAGGATTATATGCATTTTTTATATCTATATTAGAATTAGTTTTTACCACTTATAGGGATTGAATACTGTAAATTTTTTATTTATTTTTAAACATAATAATAAATATTACAATATAAGGTTAATATAATATTTTTCATAATGTATAGTTATAAATTAAAAAATCGTGTTTCTATAACAACCTTTAAAAGCGATTAAACTAACAGTTTCATATTAAAATGTAAAAAACATTTTGGCAATGTGATTGGTTTTTTTTATTTCAGTATTAACAATAATATATTGTTATAATATTATCCTTTGATCCATGTAATATGATTAATTCATATTTTATATAAATAAGTTTCATATATTTAAAAGTTTTAATCTCACGTACCTTTTAAAAGGGATCCTGATATTTTGGATTCTGGTCACCACTTAAGCCCATATTCTAAAAAATGATATTCCCAAATAATCTCCCAAAATTATAATACATTACCTTGAAGTTAATTTATTTCAAAAATACCCATCAAATAATACTTAAGTTTCTTTTCAAATGAAGATACGTACAGAAATTCTCTAGGTTCATATAGGCCTCTTGAATATATATTTCTAATAAAATCAGATCTAAATATTATATAATAATTATAATTTGATAAAATAATTATTTTAATACTATGAAATGTTTTTATATTAATGTTATAACAATTTTGTTCATACATTATATGTAATGGAATTTAAAAACAACCCCATGAAAATATATAAACGATCATCTCAATAAAGAAGTTAATTTTATTTTTAATCATTATCACTAATAGATCATTATATAGATTAATTTAATTGATATATATATATATATTATTTATTTAACATAAAAATTATATTAAAAATAAAATACATTCAATAACATTATACCCTTTCTTGAGTTGTAAAATTATAATAATGACCATTTGTACCTTTGGACTACCACATCAAATTTTTTATTCATTTTTAATTTAATCATAAAAAAATAAAAATAAAGATATAAAAATTAAATATGTACGATAATTTTGATTCTAAAAAAAATAATTATCAGTAATTTTTTATTGCTTTCGTATTCATCAAAAAGTGGATATGTATATCTTCTTTACATTTAGCCCATTATATACACAAAGTGGGGTATTTTATATTTAATCAACACTATGGATTGATATTAAAATTGTATATAGATAAAAATTTGATATTTATTATATGTTTAAAATTATAGAATTAACGATACCATGACTAGCTGTAATAATAATATCCATTAGACCAAAACATTCTTTGTAAATACACCAATTTACAGTAGAATATTTATTTTATTGAAGAACTGTTATTAAAATTGTATTTAAAAATTATAATTGATTGAAATACAATAAGTTATATATGATTATGATTCTATAATATATGATTAATAAATATTTATTTATTATATAGGATGTTTGAATATGCATTTATCAAGATGCAACTTAAGTTTAATGTTTTTGTTACAATATTTTTCATTTCAGTACTGTCTGTGTTAAATATCTATTGAGTGAAATTATGCGATCCTCATACTATAGGACAAATATATTTTATTAGATGATATTATTTTCTATTATTTTTATATCTTCCATTTATTTTACTGTCTTTGATAATTAAAATGAGATAGAATATTTTTAAGCAAACACCATCCTTACTTCTTCTATTTGTGTTGAAAAATATTATACTATATGTAATTTGTTGATAAAATTTATTCATTAAAGTTTTCATTTTTAAATATTTCTTCAAGAAATTACTATTTTTACCTTATTATGTCTTTACAAATTGATAAAATGAATCTTTTCAAAAGAGTTCTGTATGAATGAGTTTTTTATTTAAAGAAAAGTGTGAATAAAGTGATCTATTTTGACATATAAAATAAGTTGAAATTACCACAATCAATTTTATACTTACTCATGATTTCATCTCTATAATTCATAATTGATTTTTATTGAAATCTCTAGTTCAATTATGTTATAAATTTTTATTTTTAAAATTTATTAAATGAAAAAGGATTATGCCTATTTATTTTCAATCAATATTTGAAATGATTGAAAAATTAATATTCGTCATTATAAACATATATAATGGATAGTTATAGTTTATTGAGGATTTGATTTCAGGAAACAGTCTACCATAATTTATTATATTGTAAATGATGATTTTATTTTTTAGATAATTATATTAAACTATTAATTTTATTGGGATAATTATGTTTTAATGAAACTTTTATAAATTAATTTGTTTTTATATATTAATCCACGATGAATGATTTTAGGACCTTATTATTGATTAATATGTGGGTTTCATCATGTGTCTAGGGATACTTGAGTTTTATATCCCTACAATGCATTGGGTGTGTCTTTATATCTCAAAGGATAATTATGTTAAGTGGGAATCTAATTTCATTTTCACTATATTATGGGTGAAACTACTCTTAATATAATATGGTCAAAATTTTATGGATAGATCAAGTCTCATTTAAGTATTTTTTACAGAGTCTTGGTTTTATGTCAACAACATGATTAGTGGATCTATCAATTTTTTTAAATGTTCACAATGCTATTATTTCTTATGTTTATTCATATTCCACATTTATATGTCTTATGTTCATGTTATACAATAAGGCTTATGATTTTAGGTTCCTGATATTACACAAATATAATGTTATAATAAAAAACATTTTACAAGACTCATGGTTTATGATATATATTGATTGGCATTTATTTTATGATTTTATGATAATGCTCTCACACCCTTTATGGTCCTTCACTGTCAATTATATTATTATTGATCATCTGAGCTCCCTTATTATCATGGTTCTATTTATATAGGTTATGAGGTACATTTTTAAATATTTTATGACCAGTATAGGTAAAATTTAGAAGAAAATCATGAGGAATGTCAATGATATTTTATGGGATATCATTATTATGTACCTAGTCTCCAATGAAACTAAATATTTATTATACTCGAGAATGTATAATTATCAACTCTATTTAATATTCATATACAGTGATGAAATATTAATACATGAAATGATTAGGTAGATGTAGTTATTATCATATGTGTGATTAAAAGTTTTTATATTATTGGATTAGAGATGTTTTTATAAAAACCATAGGGATAAGTATATGTCTATTATAACAACATCATGTTTTTAAGGTAGATATTATGTTTTTTGAATGAAATGACCTCCCTATACACATACAAAAATGTTGATGGAGGATATAAATTAAATATACATAGAGAAAATAACCCAAAAGTGGTTATTTGTGTATTAACATGATCTTCATATTGTCTAAAATAACGAGACCTATCTTTAGACCTAATATGAAACTATTCATGGAATATTATTTTCATAATTTATAATCTCATTATGAACCTTTATATTAGATGATATGAAAAAATTTATTACAAACTATGATGAACGAAAATTTATATATGCTTAAAAATTTGGATTAATGGTTTATAGAATTGTTTCAAAATTTATGATATATAAGAATTTATTATCTAATAATATGACCAAAAACTCAAATATTGTTTCTCAAAAACATATGTTTTGAAATTTGGATTTTTGAAATGGATATAACTAAGAGGAATCATGTAAGAAATGAATTTTAATGATGATGAGGTGATTGTACTCATGGAAAACCCATTTTCATCATAGATAAATTAAACACCATTTCAAAATGAATTCCCAAATACATTGATCAGTGAATAATGATGTGAATCATGTTGAAATTCATAATTCAAAATAGATGGAGAAACACTACATTGATTATTTTATGTGCAAACACCCAGAATAAATTTTTTGGTTCTTCTAATCCATATACAAATTATAAATGTATCAATTAAATGAGAATTCTATTTTCTATTCTCAAGTTCTTGGTCTTTGTGAATTTTGTTTTAGAAATATATAGAATATAAGGTGATATCGATCTATGGAAGAATATTATTAAGAATTTAAAACATGAATAGAGAACAAAATACATCAAATGATATTATTTTAAAAACTTATTTATCACTATATACTTTACCTAGACTCATTTTAGTAAAATTGTGTTTTCTATTCATCAATTTATGTAATGGTATGATGAATCTATCAACACATATGAATCAAAAATTAAAAGACATACATTGTAACTTTTTTGTTTTATCATTAAATTTATATATATATTGATCACACTTTTAGTGGTTTGAGAACATGTCATAAAAAATTATTAATCAAGGACAATGGATTCTATGACGTGATTTTTTTATGTTTTCTCAAGGTGGAAATTGATTTTGAATACATGAATTCTAATAATATCTGTGATAAAAGATAAAGATCTAGTTTCATTAGAATTGTAATATTATATTACATAAATGTAAGAAGTGTTAAAAAAACACATGACAAAAATGATTTATGATACACTAATAGTAATTTATCAGTTGAATGGGAAGATATTTACATGAGGAATAGAAGCTATAATGAAACTAATTTTAGAGGAAAATGTAGAGATCGATATAGGGATATAATGTTCATGTTAAGATAAAACAAATATTTAAATGTCTTAAATAAGGGAATAATAACCATGATACATGTCAATTCTCTAAAACATGGGAAGAAACCCATACCAATATAATATGAAATGGTATATTCCATGTTTATCACTAATGTTTATTATGATAACTAAGTAACATATATCTCCAAAATTATAGTAAGGGATGTCATGTATATACTTTTTGTAATACACCCCATTAAAATATTATTATTATTTTATTTATAATATTTGAGTATAATTTGGATCATTGATTTGGTCTCTCTACATAAAATGAATATGAATTTCTAGAATAAGAAAATTACATTTGACTTCATAAATTAATCGATGAAAATATAGAAATACTCGGATGAATTTTAATTTATATAGGAAAGTACATCTATTTTACAAGCCCTACGATATATTCATAGGTGATATTTATATTAAATGGTTGGGAATACAACAAAAATAGAAGATATGGTTATTATTTATATATAGTCTATTATATTTCTAATGGAAATTGCTAGTTTCCCCCAAACAATATGTGGAAATTCTAGACAAAACTCATACCATGTGCTAATCGATAACACCCTGAGATTTTAAAAGAAGAAATTCATATATGATAGAGAATATTAACTGAAAAAACAAAAATATATGAAGTTCAATACCTTATTAAATAATGATATATTTATTTTTAAATAAATTAAATCTCTTTTATGTCATGTATTTCACACAACATCAGGTTTGAACGAAAGACGGAAATCTCTTAAATATTTTTGTTTAAATATGGAAATTAATACCGAACCATTAAGTTAGAGGGTATAAATAATAATAATAATATATTATTATTTTTTATAGATGTATAATATAAATTCACTAGTTATCGATTAAGTATAAATAAAATAACAACCATTTGAATGAAAAATAAATGTTTTTCTGAAAATTTTGATTCCTAAAAAAGGAGGCACAGTCATGCTTTGATCACATAATATAAAATTAATTTTTAATAATTTAGGAAATTTACTTTAGAAAATGATCATAGTTTCTTAAATTTAAATTTCATAATTATCTTTGTGTTATTTTTTTGAATTTTTATAAATGAGAATTTTATCATTGAAAAATTAAAATATTGATTATTATTAAATAATTGCATCCTCATTCTAAGAATTTAAAAGATAAAAATTGTTTTTAAATAGATATACTAGTATAATAAGGGTTATTATATATCAATGAATCCAATTTAGTTCATTTGAATCAATTTCACATTTAATTTTGTTATAAAAACTTTTCAAAGTTTGAACACTTCCTCTTTGGAAACATTCTTTGTCATCACATCTATGATAATAATTTTGAGTTAATGTATTCCAATATTGTAAATCAAATTTAGAAAAAGAGATTCTTTATTTAAAATTAGAATAATTTATGTTATATAATATTTTTAACTTAATTTTTTACCATAATGAATAGAAAATATATTAATAATTATTTACCATAGTTAAGGGGAAATGGTAAAGACCTGGAATTCTTGTGGATTTTTTTTAAAATTAATGGGAATTTTCTGAATCAGGAGTTTCATACATTGCTATATTTTAAGGCCCGTTGTGCTCGGAATCAATTATTGAAGTTTTGTTTTGGTACGATCAATAAACGTACATTCGGAATTTTATAACTATTGAATCGATGCTCATAATTGAAATCTGAGGGAACCGTTGAACTCGCAGCATTGGGGATTTCTTAGTAAGACCATTACTACAGTTGAGTTTTAAAATGCTTGGAAGAGAGATTTTAGGGTTCCTTAATTATGTTAAATAAAAATAAGGTGATAAACTATATTTTTTATGGTTGTTAAGACCTCCAAAGGGAGGTTAGTGGTGGGTCCCACTAACACATATCCTTCTTTGAGAGGATGATATTAGTGGGGCCACTCGAGTTTATCAACCCCCCTCTTAACTCCCCTTTAACCCCTTAAACACCCAAATTAATTGAAGAAACCTTTAACATTACATGGATTTATTTTTTTTCCCAATTCATCACCTTTCTACATTAATGTGCCAACTCTACATGAATTAATTAAGGGTTCATTAAATGAATTTTTGAATTATTTTGAATTCATGCCAATAATAAAATAATAGAAAAATCTATTATTTTATTGGGTTGGAACTATCATCTGGTGGAGCCTTGGAGGATTGGAGGAGTTCTTGGAGAACTACATCTTCTAATGAAGAATGAAAATCACCCACATACGTCTTCATCAATCTTCGACCGAACCAAAAGTGGAGTAGCAGCCCACGAGGAATGTCGACGATGTCAACTTCTTCATCTTCCTCCAAATTCAACAGAACGATGCCGCCTCTCCGGGGCTTCATCTACAAACGATAAATGAGGTAGGGGGATTTGAGTTGGTTTTATTCCCATTTTCTGAGATTTTATTTATGGAGTAAGTTATACCTTTTGATATCATCTTAACATGGGGGGTCAACCCACACAAACAGGGACTACCCTTCCAATTTTTTTGATCCCGATTAATGATGATGGCTTGGAAAAGAGACGATGACGAACAAAGGTTATACTACTTGCGGCCTCTGTAAACCGCACTGTCGGCCAAGCGGTGCCGGTCCTATGCCCCACGCACTGCTTCGCGGCCCTACTGCTGGCCCACCACGCCTTGTCGGCGCGTTGCCCGCGCCACCCTAGCGAGTTGCCTGCGCCCCATCGGCACGTTGCACGTGCCCCTGTTGCATCGCCTGGTCCTACCAGTGGTCTGCCGCATACCGCGACGCCCTACCGCCCCCACGGGTGCCCCCAGCGCCATGCCGCGCTCCCCGGCGCGCCCCCTGTGTGCTGTGTGGTGCCCTGCCCGACACCCCCAATTCTGCCGGGCACCACCGTGCACTACCTGGCGCCCCGACATCCTTCATGGCACCCCCACGGCCTGCCCTACGGCCTACCGCACCCAGAATGGTGCACCCATGGCCTCCCTGGTGATCATCCATATTTCCCACGCCCCACATGGCCTTCTCACTCGCCCCCCAGCCACCGGCCACCCATGCCGACCTGCGGCGTGCCCCGCAGTGTTTCTGGGTGAACTGGCCCTGTCTCCAGGCCCGAGATACTGAGCCGCCTGCATGGAAACTACTAGGCCTAACCGCTTTCACGGTCTACTGGGTGGGGCACAACGGACAGGGTCAAGACATAGTGGGCTGCCCACCCAATGGGTCATGTCAGACCCAGCAAGTATGACTGGGTCAACCCATACCGGGTCGGCCGAGACTAGGTTGGGCCAAGTCGGTCTGACCATGTATGGGTGGACCAAGGCCCATTTCTGACCCCTATACTTGCTTTGTCTATATCATTGGCACCAGATGTTTGTTTGACGAGCCGTCAGTGGAAGCGATATTCGTGGAACTTAACCATCCCTTTGAGTATACCCCACTCGAGTTCGGGGTATATTTGTGTGACGGTCAGGATGGTTCATACAAGAAATCCAACTGGGCCCTCGAGACTAAAATGAAAATACCACACAGATCGGGCATTCCGATTGACGCGTCGTCCACTGTGTTGAGACCCCTATGATGTTGTAGTCCTTTGAAATACTTCTACATGAGACTATGTGATACTTTTTTTATTGACCAGTAGTTTGTGGAGCATATCCTCTAAGAGACGAGAAGGTAGAGGTAGGAGACCATATAGCTGTAGACCTGGCGAATTCTTGAACGATTCGACTCTGAGAGACTAGACTAGCCTAGTGGGGAGAACCCGGTATTTGGCGGCAGACCCGTGATGGATGGATCACTTGGTAGTTAGCAGCAGACCCGCAGTACATGACAGTAGGAGTACCCTTATAGGATATAGGGTGAGTTCCCGGTATTTGGTGGTAGACCCATAACAGATGGAGCACCTGATAGTTGGATGAAGACCCTTGGTACTCGACAGGAGATATAGCTCAGCAGTTCAAGGCTAATGAGAAGCACCTCAGTGTCATGACAGGTCCACTATTCTTGACAGAGGAGGATTTCTCCAGCAGTTGGGGTTTCTATAATGAAAATCATAGTTTGAGCTGAGTAAGTGACCTTTGTGTTTTTCTCATGATAGAGATGGGTTACGTGATAACATTGGTATATGTATGAGCATATACCTCTGTAATGGTTATCCGTTGAAAACATACTTTTTGGTTTATCTTTTTTTGGATTTTGTGAGACCTTTAGGGTCTTGGGATCCCTACTAAGTATCGTTATACTCACACCTGCATAGGTTATGCCTGCATCTCGTTGTGTTTTATGAAAACAACAGAAAGTGCTGACCGAGGCAGAGTGTAGGAGGACTTGACGGTATCCGGAGGAGGAACATTCGATGTATCAGTACACCATGGAGTCTGACAGATGTGGAGTTCTGTGGAGCTCATCTGTAAATACCCTTCAGGTAGGAACCCCAGAGGATGATCCACGAGCTTCTTCCACATTTCAATTGTTTGTCCCTTTTTAGTAGTACTTTCTTTTTGTTGTATTTTTACTTTATAGTTGGTCTTGTATTCTGGCTCCCCATTACTTTCAATATAGTAGCTATACACCTTTTACATAGGGTTTTTATCTGCTTGTACTTTGGTTGTGTGTGTTAACAATTTATTAAGGCAATGCCTTCCCAGATTTAAGGAATTTACACCATTGGTGATTATTTCCAGCCCATGGCCTATGGAAGGATGGCTTGGGGTAGTCACGATACGGGCCCCTGGGGACAGGTTGGGACAAAATGGTATCATAAGCTTCGGTTCTACAACAGAACATAGGAATCTGATATTTCTTTTCTGTGAAGCAATAATGTTATTGGTACCGAGTGTCGTTTTAAGTTCATGGATTCCAGTGTTGGTGAGATGGATGACATATCCATACACCATGACCCTGACTACTAGTCTCTAACTCATTTCAAAAAACACTGATTGCATGTGTGTTTTCAAAAGTATTTTTTATGTCAGGTCAATCTAGGTTAGCTCACCAGGTATAGTATTTTGACCGTGTCACATCTATTTCATCTAGGATTACTCCATGCATACGGCCATTTAGAGCCCCGAGAGTTTTAGGTACTGATAGACCATCGAGCGACAAGGCCTTAGTAAAGGTACCTCGTGCAGTTGAGGCACCAGCGGAAGCACTAGTGGTACTACTTCCCATTGGGCCACTGATGCCACCAGCCCTAGTAGTAGAGATTGCACACCTCTTGAGCATGCTGCACGAGTTCCAGTGCCAGAGGACACACAGGTTCAGGGAAGAGGAAGACCCGCAGTAGTCTAAATATTGGCTAGAGGTTGTGCTGAGAGTCATCAGACTGGTAGGGACACCAGCCAACATCATGATGATCCTTGCTTCCAGCCTCCTTCAAGAAGCAGCAAGCAGATGGTAAAGCCTGATACTCTAGATGCATGACGAGGAAACACTTCTATGGGTAGACTTTTAGAGCCTGTTTCAGGAAGAGTTTGTACCATACACCCTTTGAGCGGTGCAGACATAAGAGCTACATCATCTGTAACATGGCAGAATGAGTGTAGCTCAGTACGTAGTGAGGTTCACCGACCTCTCATACTACTCCAATAATATGGTATGGGACCCATTCTTCAGGGCTCGGACATTCGATCAAGAAATCTAGTGAGTGATTTGATCTTCAGTAATCTCCCACAACATCCCAACGCAGACAAGGGTGTTAGAGCAAGCCCTCCTAGTAGAGAGTTTTATTACTGAGTAGTTTCTAGCAGCGAGACCCACCACTTGTCTACTTGCAGCAGAGTCTACTATAGCTGGAAGTATACATATTATGTAGAGGTCCATGAGTACCATACCCATAGGTGGACGACTAAATGACTCAAGATCGGTTGTGCGGGGCACCCAGAGTAGAGATAGAGACAGTCATTCTAGGAGAGGACAATATTACTCATCTGATGGGCTTTGTCACATGGCTCGTGATGGTCCAACACTACACGTTGATGATCAGCAGATAGTAGAGGGACCTTCCAGGGAGAGGCAAAGGTATGATCAAGGCAGTCCACATGGTGCATGCAGATGTGGCAGATGAGCTGGTCGAGCGGCTAGTAGTGGACAACATTTTGAGGTGTTGCCACCACCACCACCAGGAGGTCCACCGTGACTACAGGGAGCGAGTGGACAGAGGAGATCTCAACATCAGGAAAATGAGGCCTATGACCATGGTTCTCTAGAAGTGATGCAAGGTATGATTTGTGTTTATTCCACCTTAGTTGTTGTCCTCATAGATATAGTTTCCATTCACTTTTTCATTTCCACTACCCTCAATCAGAGAACCGAGATTCCAAAGGAGTTGTTGGTTTGATCCTTACTGCTAGAGACCCATGTAGAAGCCGATTCGACTATTACGGACTGGTTCCGGAAGTGAGAGATTACTCGATGAGGCGAGAGATTAAGCTAGTATCTCCTTGTAGCGGCGTTGAGGCCATACGACATCATCTTGTCGATGGACTAGTTATCAAAATTCCATGCTACGATTGACTGTATTAGGACCAAAGTGCGTTGTGTTTGCACAGATGGGACCTGGTTCACCTTCACCGGTGAGAAGGGAACCATTGCAGCGCATGACATACTTACTCAGATGAGGGGGAATCTGATCACCCACCAGTTGGCATGCCTTACCCTCGGTTCAGTTGATGTGGAGATTTTGACTTATCCTGTAGTGGTAGACCAATAAGCGGATGTTTTCCCTGAAAATGTCCCAGGATTCCCTTCTCGTAGAGAGGTGGACTTCTACATTGATCTGTACCTATGGATGACACCAATATCTACTATAGCATATTGGATTTCTCCCACTGACCTTCGCGAGATACGGGTACAATTAAAGGACTAGCATAAGAAGGGATTCATCAGGCCTAGTGTTTCTCCCTGAGTAGCGCCGATTCTATTTTACAAGAAGGTGGATGGGATTTTGAGGCTCTGTGTCGACTACCATCGCCTGATAGAGGTGACGGTAAAGAACAAGTAACCACCCTCGAGGTCCGAGGACCTCTTTGATCAACTCAAGTGAGAATGATGATTCTTGAATATAGATATCAGATTAGGTTATCAGTAGCTCAGATTTTGAGACGAGGATGTCCAGATGATGGCCTTCAGGTGACGTTACGGCCAATACGAGTTCTTGGTTATCCCCTATGGTGTAACTAATGCTCCAGAAGTGTTCATAACTCTAATTTATAGGATATTCCAGACATACCATGATCACTTTGTCATGGTCTTCATCGACGACATTTTGATCTACTCGACTATTGAGGAGGAGTATGCCTTCCATTTTCAGGTAGTACTGGACACACTCTGAGAGCACCAGCTTTATGGTATGCTCTCGAAGTGCCAGTTCTGGATTCGAGAGGTTCACTTCTTGGGATACGTCTTCTCAGTGGCCGGAGTTGTAGTGGATCCAGCAAATATTGAGGCAATGCTTTCTTGGGAGCCACCCAGGAGTGTGACAGAGGGTCGGAGTTTCTTGTCTTCGCTAGATACTATCAGAGATTCTTTCCTAACTTCTCCGCATTCACAACACCACTTTCAACCTTAATGAAGAAGGGGACACCCTTCGTGTGGTTGGAGAGATGCAGTAGCGCTTTCAGGTGCAGAGGCAGAGGCTGACTAGTGCTCCCATATTGAGGCTTCCAGAGGAAGGAGTAGAGTATGTAGTCTACTATGACACATCAGGGACCTGACTCGGCTGTGTCCTAATGCAGGAGAGAGCAGTGGTCGTATATAGTTCTTAGAAGTTGAGAAAGAAATAGATGAACTACTCTACCCATGACCTAGAGTTATCAGTAGTGGTTTACGCCTTGAAGATGTGGTGGCACTATCTCATGGGGGCACATTTTACCGTGTACTATGATCATAAGATTATCAGGTATATCTTATCTCAAACGGTCCTGATCCTGAGACAGTGATGATGTATGGAGTTTCTCCAGGACTATGAAATCAAGATAGTCTATACTCTTGGGAAGGGGAATGTTGTTGCTGATTCGCTCAGTAGGAGGACTGGCATACAGCTTCCAGGAGAGGCGTAAGAACAACTATTTTCCTTATAGATATCCTTTGTGGATAGAGATGGAGAAACCTATCTACAATCTCTTACATCACTCCTACACTTCTTTAGTGATTCTAGTAGTCAAAGAATGGGGATGCTGACTATGAGATGTGACGTGCTTAGATATCCATAGGGAAAGCACCTGACGGATTTTATGAAGGTGGGGGGCATGTCATCTTCTTCATAGGATGCACCATGGAACAAGTTGCACTTCCGGAGAATGTTTTGAGGTAGTTCAACACTTCACATCTTGTGGTACATCTATATGTGGAGAATATGTACCAATAACATAGACGATAGCACTGGTGGCCAGGTATGAAGAAGGTGGTTGCATAGTTTGTCTTACGACACCTCACTTTTCTGCAAGTGCAGGCGGATCACCGGGTACCATTAGGCCTGGATCAGCACATAGAGGTCCCAGAGTGGATGTGGGATTGGATATCCATTGACATCATGACGGCTCTTCCATGTACTTATCAGAGTCACACCTCGATATGGGTGATTTTCGACTGACTCACCATGTCATCCCACATCATACTGATCAGAGAGAATTGTTCAATAGAGATCTTATGATGAGTCTATGTGGAGGAGATAGTGAATTTTCATGAAGTAACATCTTATATCATCCCCGAACATGAGGCATTATTTACTTCCCGTCTATGTAAGGGGTTTCAGAATGCTTTCGGGACACAGCTTCGCTTGAGCACTACCTTCGGTTCTCAAATAGATGGTCAGACCAAGGGGACCATCTAGACCCTTTAGAACATGATCCATGCATGCCTCCTCGACTTAGGTCACAGCTCGGAGGATCACTTCCCTTTGGTGGAGTTTGCCTACAAAAACAGTTACCATTCCACCATCGGTATGGCACCTTTTAAGGCACTGTACGGACGACCATGCAGATCGCCAATGTCCTGGACAGATCCAGGGGAGTCAACACTAGTGGGATTGGAGATAGTATGGGATACCACCGAGAAGGTGAAAATCGTCTAGTAGCGGATGAAGACTTCACATAGAAGATAGAAATCGAATGATGATAGGAGACGAAGACCTCTTGAGTTCGAAGATGGAGACCATGTCTTCCTAAGGGTCTGACCTCGATGAGGTCTATAGAGATTTTGACGAGGGGGAAAGCTATCTATGAGGTTCATCTGTCCATTCTATGTATTCAGAAGAGTAGGAAAGGTGGATTACCACTTGCCTCTCCCACCTCAGTTGCACCAGTTACACAACGTCTTCCACGTATCTTAGTTGATGAGATATGTTCACGACCCATTCCAAATCATCGACCAAGGGGAGCTGGACATCGATGACGAGGTGACTTTTACGGAGGTTCCTGTAGTGATTGAGGATTGATAGGAGTGGGTCCTATGTGGATGGGTGATACCTATGTTGTGCATTTGATGGCAGCACATTAACATCTAGGGGAGCACATTGGAGTGGGAGGATTAGATGCGTGCTCAGTACCCCCATTTGTTCCCTTTGTTCTAGTTGTAGCTTATGGAGATGTAAAGCCCGGAGGTGGGCAGAATGTAAAGACCCAGAATTCCAGTGGAAATGTATTTAAAATTCTTCAGAATTTTACGAGTCCGTAGTTTCTGATGATGCTTGATTATGAGGCCCAGTGTCCAGGGAATAAATTTTTGATGTTTTTTTCTGTATGTTCAGTAAACGTATGTTCATAATTTTATAACTTTTGAACTGGTGCTCGAAATTGAAATCTGAGGGGACAGTTGAACTCACATCATCAGTGATTTATTAGTAAGACCTTCACCACTATTTCATTTTAACATGATTGGATGATAGAATTTGGGGATCATTAATTAGGTTAAATGTAAATAATGTGATATCTTATTTTTATTTAATGGCGGTTAAAACCTCCAAAGGGATGTTAGTGGTGGGGGCCACCCCAACATAACCTCCCATGATAGGTTATGGTGGTGGGGCCCATCCACACATAACCTCCTTTGAGAGGATGTTATTAGTGGGGCCACCCGAGCCTATCAAACCCCATCTTAACTCCCCTTTATCCCCTTGAACCCCCAAATTAATTTGTGAAACCTTTAACCTTCCATGGATTTTTATTCAAATTCATCACCTTCCTTCATTAAAGTGCCAACTCTCCATGAATTAATTAATGGTTCATTAATTAAAAGTATGAAATATTTGGAACTCATGACAACAATAAAATAATAGGCAAAGCTATAATTTTATTGAGTTGACACTCTCATCTGGTGTAGCCTTGGAGGATTGGCGGAGTTCTTGGAGAAATACATCTTTTGAAGAAGAACGAATATCCCCATCATCCTTCATCATCGATCTTCAACCAAACCAAAAGAGGAGGATCTGCTTGCGAGGAATGCCGATGACGTCATGTTCTTCATCTCCCTCCAACATCAACCGAATGATGCTGCCTCTCTGTGACTTCATCTACGAACGAAAAACATGGTAAGGGGATTTGTGTTGGTTTTATTCTTGTTTTATGAAGTTTTAGTTATTGAGTATGTAATGACTTTTGATGTCATCTTAATGTGGGGGGGGGGGGGGGGGGGTTCGGACCGAACAAACACGACTGACCCGTCTCCTTTGATGATCTCAATTGATGATGATAACATTGAAAAGAGGAAACATAGAACAAAGGTTGTACAACCTGCGGACTCCTAGAACCACACCGTCAGCCCAGCGGCACCCGACCCGCACCCCACGCGCTGATCCATGGCCCTACCGACGACTCTCCACACCTCGCCAGCGCGCTTTGTGTGCCCCCGGCGCTTTTCTCGGCCCTGCCGGCAGCTTTCCTACACCCCGCGGCTCCCTGCCAACCTACCTCGCGACCCACAACGCCATTCTGCACTGCCCGGAGCACCCCGCGGTGCCCTTCCTCCCTGAACGGTGCCCCCCGGTGCCCTGGCGCGCTGCCTGGTGCCCCCCGTAGCGCCCTTCCGCCCTGCACAATGCACCCCCTACGCCCTCCCGCACCCCTCGGCACTCCCACACAGGTTGTCTGACACCCATCCTGACACCCATAGTTGTGTGGCACCCCCACCCTTGCATGACGCCCCTGCATCTTGCCTGACACCCCTGCGGCTTGTCCCGCAGCCTGCCGCACCTTGCCCAGTGCACCTGTTGCGAGCCATGTGTCCATCCCTCCTGCCCGCGCCCTGCGCGGCCTGCCCACTGGCCGCCCGGCCACCGGCTTCCCGAACCAACCCACGTAGTGCCCCGTGGTGTCCCTGGCTGAATCGGGCCAATCTCTCGGTCCGATTTACCGAGCCACCTATGTGGTAACTACCAGGTTGAACCACCATCGCGGTCCACTGGGCCGGGCCAAGCAGAACTGGTAAAAACATTGCAGGCTGACTCGCTGGATGTGCTAGATCAATCCCGCCATTTTTGATAGGGACGACCCATACCGAGTCAGCTCCAACCGACTTGGGCCGAGTCGGTCTGACCGGGTCGGACCGGACCCGGGCCCACTACTGACCCATTTGTTTGTTTTTGCCATATCTATGGCACCAAACGTCCTTTTGGTGAGCCTTTAGTGGCTTCAGTATTCTTGTATCATAATCGTCCCTTTGAGTATACCCCAGTAGAGTTCGTGGTATAGTTGATTCATAGTCAGGTTGGTTTGTACACAAAATCCAACAGGGCCCCTGAGACTAAAATGCTAATAACCCCCAGACTGGTGACCGATTGACACACCATCTATTGCATTGAGACACCTATGATATGGCGGTCCTTTGAGATATTTATACATGATAATTTCCGACACTTGGAGTATAGACTAGTAGCTTGTGTAGTGGATCCTCTTAGAGATGAGAAAACATTGTGTGGAGTCCTAGTAGGAGTAGACCTAACGACTTCTTGACTGATTCGACTTGGAGAGTCTCAACTTTCCCTGTTGGGAGCACCCGATATTTGGCGACAGAACCATGGCGGACGGAGCGCCTGGTAGTTGGCAGCAGACCTACGGTACTGGACAGGAGGAGTACCTCAATAGGCTATAGGGGGAGTGCCTAGTATTTAGCGGCAGTCCCATAGCGAACAGAGCGCCTGGTAGTTGGCAGCAGACCCGCAGTAGTCGACATGAGGAGTACCTCTGCAGTCTAATGTTAATGAGAATCGCCTTGGTGTGTCGACTTTCCCACTATTCTTGATAGAGCCTGAGATCTCTAGTAGTCGTGGATTCGATAATTAAAATCCTAGTTTGAGATGAGTCGATGAACTTTGTGTTTTTCACATGATTGATATGGTTTACTTTATAACTTAGGTATATGTATGGGCATATAACTAAGTAATGGTTATCCTTTGAAATCATTTTTGTGGTTTATTCTGGTTGGATTTTTTTAGACCATGAGGGTCTTGGGGTTCCTATAGAGTATCGTTATACTCACCTCTGCATGGGCTATGCCCACATCTCATTGTCTTGGAAGAAGACGACGGACAACGCTGATCGAAGAATAGTGTACGAGGACTAGACGATACCCAGAGGAGGACACTAAAACATATCGGTACACCATGGAGTATGACAGACGTGGAGTGCTATGGAGGCCATATGTACCTACCCTTCAGGTAGGAACCCCGAATGACGATCCAGGAGGTGGTTCCACCTTTCAGATATTTGTCCCTTTTTCAATTGTATTTGCTTTCATTTGTATTTGTACTTTGCATTTGGGATTGTATTATGGCCTCACATTAATTTCAGTACATTTGATATACAAATTTAACATAGTTCTTGCTTCCTCTTGTACTTTAGTTGTGTGTGTTTGCGATTTATAAAGGTAAATCCTCCCCAGTTTTTGGGAATTTATGCCTTTGTTGCTAGTCTCCAGCCCCTTTCCAATGGAATGTGAGCTTGGCGTAGTCACGATATGGGCCCCGTGGGATGGGTCTTGATAGAAAATGGTTTTTTCATGGGGTTAAATTAAAGATATATGGGAAAAAATTGAACAAAAAATTGTAAAAAATCAATTTTAAGAAAATAATTTGAACATTTATATTATCTTATAGATAATAGTCCAATTTGGGTCTTTTCGAATTTGATAATCGGGGGTGAACCGTTTTCATTTGAAACATCACTTGTTTTCAACACACCTCCCGTATACAAGGCCACCCCAACTCATCTTCACTTCACACTTCAAAACCCAATTGTATAAGAAAATAAATACCAAAATCAATAAAAAAAATACTCCATATCAATGGAGATATTGTAGTTTGGCATGAAACCATCCTAATAATGATTTGGTGAAAACAAAATGAAGTTGTCTGAATAATAGGCAACATCCCTAACCGAGCGATTTTAATTTATTCCTCCAGATTATTCTATTATATTTAAAAATGATGATATTATAAATTGATAATATTATATATTAGTAAATTTATTCATATTTATATAATTCTTTATATCAATCACATATTCCATCAAAAGGGTTATGAAATCATCATTTGTGTATTTCGTAGTTTAGTCCCATGCGAACCACTAATATTCATTTTCATTGACATCGCCAAAATGATACACATAATATTGAATTTAACATGTATATTTTATATTTACGATATTATTATAATAATATATTTTTAATATCACATATATGTTTTATGTTCAATTTTGTTTAAAAAATAATAATGTTACTAATTTGTACTGAGCACTACCTCTTTATAAAGCGACGTGATTAGTTTTTCATATACGATTCACATGGAATGTAATAGGGGTAAAATTAATTTGTTTTTGTAATATATATGAGATGATATTGGTTTTTTTAAAGTTAATATGTTACCCACTTTCTTAATATTTTACTCATTATGGGAATGATGTCATTTCTCATGCATACGTATGACCTACCTTCTCCAAAAAATGACACGATTAGTTTTCCATGTCAAACATTCATAAATGTTTCTTAAAATTATTATATTGAACAAATTTGATATTTATAACATGATTAGGATTATTTATATGATATTTATATATAAAATATGCACAGGAATAATAAATTTCTTTACAAAACATGCATGTGAAATTAAGAAAATTTATACATGAAATAATAAAAATAATAGAATATTATAAAAACAGGGTCGTAAAAAATAATAATAGAATACTATATGATATTAAAATTTTGATTTTGGTTTTTGTGTAACTTTATAAATGATTATTATCATGATATTTTAGGTATAGAACCATATGAAAGAAATTAGACCCGAGGTAACGATTTCTCATCTAACTTTTACTTCTGTGAGACACATGCCATACTCACCACTTATTTCAATTTTGTGGAAAATATTCTACCCACATGAGAATATATATATAAAATATATTTTTATTCATGGTATTTAATGATTCATATTATTTATTTTCTTTTATGGGGATTATGATTTGAATTTTACCAAAGTGGTAAAGATTTTGTTCTAAATATCATCATTATTAATAATTATTTATTCTTATATACCAATTTGGGTAAAATGTTTTCTATTTATATATTAAGATAAATATTTTTTATTATAATCTGTTAATTAATTAAAGTTTATAAGTAATAGTTTTGATTGTCCCCTTTTTATAAAATAATAGGAACTAAAAATAATTTTTATGAAATTTCAAATTTATTTTTCTCTTCAATTATATATTTTTATAATAAAAAATGATTTCAAAAAATATTCTGAATAAATAATTAAAATTTTAATAATGATTTATTATATTAATTTTAACACATTTTTAACTTTTATAAAAAGTTTATAAAAAAAATTACTGTTATTTTCCAAACAATTCACCTTTTTATTTTACCAAAAATATAAAAGGAATATTTGTTTAATGTGTAAGATATGGAGATAATTTTACAAAATCATAATTAATAGATATTTTAATTATTATCAAAAACATTTTAGAAGTTTATTTTCAATTAAAATTATTTTAAAATTATTTTTTAACTTTTTCTATGAAAATGTATTTCTTAAAGTGTATGATTATTTTTCTGAATATATATTTAAGGGTATTTTAATTATATTTCTAATAATCCATGACAGAATCCATCAATATTAAATATGATATATTGTAGATATTTTGTAATTATATATTTATTACTTTTTCTCTTGGTAGTTCATAAATATTCTGACAGGGGATGTACATTTTAATTACCATTCCCCAATTACTCTTGACGGATTATGATTGTGTTTATTTATTATGGTAAGTGCCAAAAATTCATATTATAGTTTTTTAATATGAATGTCTATATTTATTTTGTTTCACCCATTTCAAATGAGAAATTCTTCAAACATACTAAGTGAATTGAAGGGCATCCATAATCATCGAAATATATCACGAGGAAAACTAGAATATTTTTTTGCTTGAGACCTTTCCCAATTTTTAGATGTATTAGAATAAGGTATTGATTGGATATTTTAGATTTTATTCATTTTGAATTCAATAAATATGAATCTAGTTATTGATATTCCATGTAATTATACTAATACTTATAATATACATGGTTATTTTTTCATGGTCATGTGATTATTTATAAGAAATTATTTGAACATTATTTAGTCATTATATATTATAATCATTTTATTGATTAAATGACTTGTGTTTATGTTTTTTAACTTTTGATAATGACTATGCGTTATTTATCCATAATTTTTATTGTATGCTTAACCATACTGGTCATCTAATCTCACCCCTTTTTTATGTTTTATTTTCCCAATTATACTAGGATTTTTTTAATTGATACATATAGATATGATAAGGCTAAAAAAGAGTTCTCAAAGAAAATACAATGTTTTATTTTATATTTTGAAATATATATAAAATTCATGTATGTATCGATTTTACTGAGGCCACTAAAATATATGGTATATCATGATATTATTCTATGTATCTTTTACAAATGTAATAATGTATTCACCCACTCCATGATACTAGGGCCATGGTCATTAAACTTTGTATTAGAGGATGTGTAGAAAAAACGTTGGGATATATTTTTAGGAAATCATTGATTAAGGAACATAACCATATAAAACATATTGATGATATATATAAAATAACATCATAATATTTTGGTAATTTATATATTTTTTTATTGGAAAACACATCCATGTCTAAATAATATATGTGGACATGATCTTTAATAGATGTACCTTTGGGTAATAACTCTAAAAACGGAAAATTAGTCTTGAGATGATCCGAAAATGGTTTATAAAAAATGAGCCCTATTTTTAACCTTTTTTGAAACTCATGGTGGGTATTATTTGAAAAAAAATATTTTCTTTACACACCATTATGAAAGAGTTGAAAATAATGGTATCAAAAAAGAAACCCCATTTATTATTATGATATCATATATACATAAAATTTTCAATTTATGTTATGAGTTACACTTGTTTTGGGATTATAAAATGTATTTAATAATGTAATGATCCTATATAATGAATTAAATTTTTTTATAAATGACTCATAGTAGAAGTTATGTAAAATATATAAATACTTTTAATCCATGGAGGAAGAATGTTCATTTCATTGATGGGTTTAAGATAGTATTTCATGAGGAACATGTATCCCAAACATTATCATTATATTCATATACTATATCTTGTTCCATCAAGGAAGAAAATTAATAATCCATTTATTATGGATAAATTGGGAATATAAAGAAGAAAAGGATGAAAAATAAAAAATTTATAAGGGGATGAAGGGAATGAATGATTTTCCCACTTATAATAATTCAAGAAAGAAACACTTTGGTACTTTCATGAAGGGAATGAGAGTTCGATACATGTGTGGAGATAATAACCAATATACAAATTAATAAAATTGAAATAAATACCTTTCTATTCATAAATTCATTATATATAAGGATATGAGGAACTATAAAAATGAATACAACATGTATTAAGGTAATATATATAGAAGAAGCTTGTTGATCATAGTCAATATCTGATATTGATATAGAAAAAGTGTAATGACTAGTATTTTTCTATATTAGGATAAAAACATTATTTAATGTATGATTTTATTAATTTATTATTCATTAAATTTATAAGGATTGTAGTGTATAACTATTTTTGATGGATTTGGGAGCATATGTTGAATGGTATCAATACCTAAGAAAATTGATTCAGTGACCAGATTAACATCTTTTATAAAACACGATTAATGTAATATAACCCTTAATACATGATCTATGTTGATATAATAATAAAAATTATTATTATATTTTAATATGATAGTACTGGTGACCAAGAAATTGGATAGTTATTTGATGGTTTTTATTTTCTTTGATGGAGATTACAACATGTTTAGATACATGGATTATATTCAATAAAATGACATTTTATTTATGGATGAATAATTTTTTAATTATGGTTTTATGGTGATCAATTTATTCATAGATTTTTAATTAGATAGTAATACACACATTATTTTTTATTGGGAAGGAAATATTTATTCAATTACCATTATTATAAATTTTTTCATACATATTTAGGATAAGACTTATGGTTAAATATTTATGGAATGGATTATGTTAACCTTTGGGTGTTACTAAATATATTTTTCTAACCATTTTGTTTTTAGTAATGAAATTAGTACTATCACGTTACTCTATTATGGATCTCTTGATTCGTAAAAATTTTATTTTAATGCTTCAGGACTAAAAATTACTTTTTTCACATTCATTTATTAGAGTATGAGACAAAATTTCTATTGCATAACGAATAAAAATGGATGAAATTATTAATATGAAAAAATACCATATTTTTATATTTAATTATATTCATATACAATGAAATAATTTTTCAACACTACTTAATGTATCATAAAACAACAATGCTTTGAATACACTTTCATTTATGATGAACCAGTTTCCTTTTCATAGTTAATGATTTTATGGGTTTTGAGGTTTAATTATTCAATAGGTCACCCAATTTATTACGATCAATGGTCTAAAACAACATATATAATTATCTATACATTTATTATATGCCAATATCTTCAATTCCCATCTATGTTTTCCTTTATGGAAACCATGTTATGTTATTATTCAAGATGAAAATAATAATTACATTTTTATTATTATCATGATTATGTTTTATTAACCCTTATCAATATGTGATATTTAAAATAAGTTATTTTAAAATTTAAAACTCACGGTTACAAATATCAAGATTAAATTGCGAGGAACCAATTTATTTAAGGGGTACAATAAAATACCCAATGGTTTTTAAAAAGGATAATAATACTCAATAGAGTATATGACATGAAACACCAAGCATAGATGAAAATATAACACTCTGAAAAGTCATGATACATTTATATTTTAATTTTTTAATTGGATTTGATATCTTGTTATTCATGAAACACATGGTTTAAATGAAACCTGACAATCTATTAAAATACTATTATTTAAACACAGCCTTTATAAAATAGCTATTATATTGGAGAGTATTAATAATAAAAAATAAATTATGAAAATTATATGTTTTACAAGTGAATTAGAGAAATTATTTTTTATCTATTAAATATAAATTAAATAAGTCATATGAATGGAAAAGATATTTATTATTATAAAATTCAATTTTTTTAAGGTTATCCAAAATCACTTTTGTCAAATAATTTAAATTTAAAATTTGAATCTTTATAAAAAAATTATGTGAAAATTTTAATATTTGAAATCTTAATTTCAAAATTATGTTTGAGTTAATTTTTGAGATTGTTTTGAAAGGATAATTAATTTAGTGAATAATGAAAAATTATGGTTTTTATTAAAGAATTTTATGTCATTACAATAATTTATAATATAATTTTTTAAATATTGGGTTTAAATGTAAAATTAATTCATTTTTATTTAATAATCATGAATATTTCATTTAATTCAATTTCATAATGTATTTAATTATAAATACTTTATAATCATTTTATGATTTTCTAT
Source organism: Viscum album (assembly GCA_963277665.1). Lineage (NCBI taxonomy): Eukaryota > Viridiplantae > Streptophyta > Magnoliopsida > Santalales > Viscaceae > Viscum > Viscum album. Next base: position 1,838,228,738 of record OY728163.1, on the reverse strand, counting down.
TTGAAAGCTCACATTCTCATCTGGAATACGATGTTTATATTAAATTAATTATCACCAATTATGTTAATGGAATCATAAAAAATTATTAATTATTGAGAATAAATATAGTTTATATTATCTAATTAGTTTATATAAATTTTTTACCATAATAAATTTTAAAAATGGTAATAATTACTTACTATAGTTATGGTAATCCTAGGTTTATCAAGAAGTTGAACAATAAAGATATGTGTTAAAAACTAAACGAAAGATTTAAAAAACATTTAGGGACCCATTTCGTCCATATATATTATATGATATAAAATATCCCATTTTGGAGAATCGTGGAATGTGAAAAATGTGGGAACTTTTTTCATTTCAAAAATTACAGGTGTTCCACTAACCTCGCTTATGTTAGTCCACCTCATTTATTTACTACTTACACTTCCAAAACCCACTATTTCATCCATTAAATTCAAAATCACTTCCTCAATTCCTTTATATCATCCAATAGTACTTATTTTGGTCTTAAATCATTATAAGGAAATATTTTCATGGAAACTAATAGAAGTTTTCTCAAAAAGAGGTAGTATCACTAATCGATTGTTTTATTTTAGTTTTTCATCCACCTAATTCAATTATTATAATAACATTATGGTACTATAACATTAAAATCATATGTCACGACCCGCCCTCGGGGTCCGTGCCGTGACTACCCCAAGCCCGCCTTCCATAGGCCAGGGGCTGGCGACTAGCACCAAGGCGTAAATCCCGGTAAAAAGGGAAGGCATTGCCTTTGTAAAGTAAACAAACACCACAGAGTAAGCAAGCGGAAAGTAACACTAAGTAAAAACAGAGTACAACTGAATGTGCGGAAAAGTAAATGGGCCAGTATACAAACCCAAACTGAAAGTAAAGTACAACTCGAAAGGGAAACAACAACTATAAGTAAAAGCCGCTACTCTGAGCTGTCCACTGTAAATCCCACCTGAAGGGTGAGTACAGATAGCTCCACTGCTCCTCGGGTCCCGCCGTCCACTCTGAGTACGTCCCGCCCAGTGGTCCACCTCCAGGTACTGTCCTGCTCTGCAAGCCTCAGCAAAGATCAATGATGTCCGTCGTCTGCAACCAACACAACGTAGTGCGGGCATAGCCCATGTAGGGGTGAGTATAAGCTACTCAGTAGGGACCCCGAGACCCCTGAAGGTCTCCCAAAATCTATAAAGGATAAACCACAAAGGTGAGATACAAACACGAAGTAACAACCAACACTGATTAGGTATATGCCCATACATATACCTAAGTCATCAATTCCAACACGCTCCATCCTCCGAGCCCAAGTACAACCCAGTCCACACAGGAAAGTAAACGTATTCCACACAGGAAAGCAAAACGAAATCCACACAGGATAGCACAACACAATCCACACAGGAAAGCAACTGGATTCAGCTCACACAGGTATACTTCTTGAAAGACGATAAAGATGATCTCTGATTCATCTAAGTCGTCGGACCCATGAAGGATCGATAGGTAACTAACCCCCACAAAAAGACCCACACAGGATCGGGCCCACATAGGACTTGTAGGCGCTGGTTCACACAGGACCGCTGAGCGCAAAGACCCACACAGGATCAGACCCACATAGGATCGGGCCCACACAGGACCTGTAGCACTGATCTACGTAGGATCGCTGAGTGCTGTAGTCGTCGTCGTCGAATCCACACAGGATCTTTGTGCTGTCGTCGTCGCAGTCACAATAGCTATAGCAGTAGTAGTAGTAGTCAAAGTAACAGTCGCAGCCAGTACTAGGCTTTCCGCACACAGCAAGCTCGTTCGGAGGGTCCGCTACACGAACCGAGAGGCTGATACATCAACTGTCACAAAGTCCAGAGTTGATGTATCCAAAATTTCCGTATCATCAACAGGAACTCAACGCAACAGACGACGCCTCGATCGGACGCCCGGTCTGAGAGTTATTGGCATTTTCGTCCCCGGGGCCCGGTTGGTTTTTAAGGAAAAACCAACACGACCGTACTCCACTTGCATCCAAACCTCGGGCAGAGTATGCCAAAAGATCCGTCTCACTAAGAGGAACTCAACAAAGCTGACGGCACGTCAAACGGACGTCCGTAGCTCAAGATATGAGTGTTTCCACTCCAAATGACCGGTTGGTTTCGTGTACGAACCAACCCGGCCGAACTCAAAGTATTCCAAAACTTTGAGTGCGATATACCGAATCGACCGTATTAATGACAGGATTAAATCGCCACTGACAGCAAGACAATCGGACGTCGCACGCATGAGTTATGGCGGGTAGAAGATTTAATAATAATATTAAATCTATTATTTTCGAAGCACTTCGGGTACCCGATACAAAAACCCGAAAAAGACATCCAATATTGGACTCATAAATTCTGCCTCGAAGTCAGGGTCACACTGCCGCTGACGGTTCGTGAAACCGAGGTCGCACGAGCATGATACCGTCAAAAAACAGTTTTCCCAACGAAAATAACAATAACATTATTATATTATTATTATTTTTAATTTGATTTAATTCCTTAAATCTCACAAATCCAAAAGCCACGCATCCCCAAAAATCAGCGCCTCCCTTGCCTTAACTCAAATCCAACCACACCACACTTTATTGATTTTATTATTTTATTATTATTATTTAAAACTCTTTATAACCCCTCTCTCTCCGATCAATTCTTGTTCCACGATTTACACCTCTTCTAAACATAACGGCAGGGCTTCTCCGCACCCGCAGAACACCATCTGCCATTCACGTTTGATGATAAACCTGCATCGACCATCTGCACGGGACACCCACTATTAGCCGCCTCTTGCTGGCCTGACCGGAAAGTCCCTTCCGGCAACCGCCGTGCGCCCTGCCGCATGCACACCGTCGGAATGCCTTCGTCATGTCATCAATCCCGCCACATCTTCGTTCAAACCCAAAAATTTATAACGGTCGCAAATTCTTGATCCTCGGATCGAGATCTCCGCGTCCATATGTCGCGCTCAAAGAAACATCGATGTTTTTACGCGTTTAATTATTTGGCGTGAACGAACGCTCAGGGAATTTTCGAAGAGTGAAATATAAAAGAGTCATGGACAATGTCCAAATTGATGGCCATGTTTGTTCGGCCATCATCCTTGAGAATCAATAACACAAGTAATTGGAAAATAATTATTTATCACACTTCAAGATTTTCAATCTCAAGATAAACGAGAAGAAAATTAATTCAATCAATTGTTTATTGATCCGCGAATTAATTTATTTAATTTGTGTTCATCATGATAAATTAAAATCGGGGTAAGGAATCCACAAAGATAAATCCTATAAATAAACGCTCAACTTAGAGGGTATAAACCACATAAATGAGAAATATACAATATTCCCCTACCTTGGTTTCAAGTTCTAAGATCGTCAACGACCTGCGGAAGACAACGTCGCGGAGGTCGGGCGTCACGGTAATCATTCGTCAAATCCGATAACGAAGAGGTACGTCCGAAGAGGTACGTAGTTTCGTTAACGTCGGTTAGAAGACAAAGAATTCGAGGAGGAAGAAATCGGAGAAGTCGAGTCAAGAAGACATTGTCGATGTTCTTCGTGGGTGGCAGACGTTCTTCGCGTTATTCCACGAAGGAGATGAAGAAGGTGGAGGATTTCTTCAGCTTCTCTCCAAAGCTCTTCCACACCTCACCCAACAATCCAAATAAAATAAGGTCCCTCCTTAATTTATTTACTAAGCCAAGCATTTCAAAAACTTAAATTTCAAAAACAAAACACTTAATTAATTATACATGAGTTGTGTAATTAATTAAGTGTTAAGTTATCAAGATTTAAAGAGGGAGAGAGGGGAGTTAGGGAATTTGAAACGGTGGGGCTCGGGTGGGCCCCTCCTCACCTTTATCCTCTCTTAGGTGGTTAAACCACCTAACTTCCAACAAAATATTTTAACCACTTTAATGATATAAAATAAATATTGTATCACAAATTTATTTTACTCTTCATTTCATCCAGAAAATTAAACAACTCCTCCTAGGAAAATGAAACTTCGGGAAAGGTCTTCTTAAGTGAATATCGACGCTGCGAGTTCATCGGTGTCTTCGGATTTGAAATCCGAGCACCGGATCAAAAGTTAGGAATTCCCGCTCGTTCGTTCACTGAACGTACCCGAGCCAAACTTTGTAAATTAATTCAGGGCACTCCGGGCCTCGGAATCAGGTGCCGTCTGAAACCGCGTTCTTTTAAAATTTCAAAGAAAATTAAGAAAATATTTCCCTTGAATTTTATGGGTTTTACATTACTCCCACCTCAGGGCTTTACGTCCCCATAAAGATACATCAAAAACTAGGGAAACTAATGAGGGTACTGAGCACGCATTTGAGCCTCCCGCTCCCATGTGCTCTCTTGGAGGTTCCTGTACTGCCATCTGATGCGCACAAGAGGAATCGATCGCCCATGCAGGACCCGCTCCTGTCGAACCTCTATCTCCACTGGGACCTCCGTAAAAGTCGCCCCATCGTCAACGTCAAGCTCCCCATGGTCAATGATGTGCGTCGGGTCGTGCATGTATCTCCTCAGCTGAGATACGTGGAAGACGTCGTGCACCTGGTGTAACTGAGGTGGCAGAGCCAGGCATTAAGCCACCTCGCCAACCCTGCTGAGGACCTGGAAGGGTCCGATGAAGCACAGAGATAACTTGCCGCCTCGGCCAATTCTCCGAAAATCACGTCGAGGTGAGACCCGCAAGAAGACGTGGTCGCCATCCTCGAACTCCAGTGGCCTCCGTCTCCTGTCAGCATATGACTTCTGCCGGCTCTGATCTGTCCTCAACCGCTCCTGGATGACCTGGACCTTCTCTGTCGTGGCCTGGACCATCTCCGGTCCCACCAGTGCTGACTCCCCAGGGTCTGTCCTGCACAAAGGAGATCTACAAGGTCATCCGTACAACGCCTCGTACGGTGCCATCCCGATGGTGGAGTGGTAGCTGTTGTTGTACGCAAACTCCACCAAGGGTAGCTGGTCCTCCCAGCTACGGCCAAAGTCGAGGACACATGCGCGGAGCATGTCCTCGAGAGTCTGAATGGTCCTCTCCGTCTGACCATCCGTCTGAGGGTGAAAGGCTGTGCTCAGACGTAGCTGTGTCCCGAACGGCTCCTGTAACCCCTTCCAAAGCCAGGAAGTAAAGCGAGCATCTCGATCGGAGACGATAGATGATGGCACGCCGTGGAGTCGCACAATCTCTTGAACGTAGAGTCATCCCAAGCTCTCAACTGAGCACTGCTCTTTGATGGGTAAGAAGTGCGCCGACTTGGTGAGTCGGTCAACAATCACCCAGATGGAGTCGTGACCTCTTGAAGTGCGTGGAAGTCCAGTCACGAAGTCCATAGATATGTCGTCCCACTTCCACTCCAGAACCTCCAAGGGCTGTACTGAGCCTGCTGGTACCTGATGCTCTGCCTTCACCTATTAGCAGGTGAGGCATCGAGAAACGAACTCTGCTACAGCCATCTTCATGCCCGGCCACCAGTGCTGTCGTCTGAGATCCTGGTACATCTTCGCCACTCCAGGATGTACCGCCAAAGGAGAAGTGTAAAACTCTCTCAGCACCTCCTTCTCGCAAAGCGACTGGTACCATGGTACGTCCTCTGAAAAGGATGTCGTGCTCTGCTCCAAAGGAGAAACCATCAGGTGTCTGTCCCGAGAATATCTGTGCACGCCGTGTCTCACAGTCAACGTCCTCACGCTGTGCCTCTCTGACCTGCTGTAGTAGAGGAGGGGTGACTGTGAGAGACTGGAGGAAGGCTGCTCCATCTCTATCCACGGAGGATATCTGCAAAGAGACTAGCTTCAAAGATTTCTCCTTTTCCGAAAAGTGAAATCTGATCTCATCCCCTAGATGAACCACGTTCCTTGCCTAAAACAGTCAATCCCGTCATGATTAGTTAATTCATGGCATGGATGACGTCGTAAGGCCTCGACGCTGCTACCAAGAGATCCAACCGTTACTCTCACCTCTAAGGGTTGAGTCACACTGTCGGCATCAGTGTGTGGTCACTGGGTTTCCTCCAGTACGAATCTCGCAAGTGAGGGTCAAGTCAACAGTTTTTAACTGGCACCTCTTAGTAAAAACAAAAGACAAGAAAACAAAAGTCACCAAGGAAAGTGTCTTTTATTACTTCAACTTAAAGAACAACGTCAAAAAGCAACACAAACTATGAAGCTAGAGGCATTATGGGAAAAGGCCTCTATGCCTGGAGCTAGTCCCGCACTAGACCACACGCTTCCGGAGCTCCATGATCGTAAGCTTCAGCTGCCTGAAGCTGTGCTCTCCCCTGAGGTCGGGGTGGACCTCCAGGTGGTGGTGGTGGTAGAGCCTCAAAGCGTCGCCCACCACCTGCTGCTCGACCAGCTCATCTGCCTCGTCCGACACCTCCCTGCGGACCGCCATGGTCTAACCTCTGCCTTTTCCTAGGTGGTTCCTCAACCGTCTGCTGCTCCTCTGCATGGCGGGTCGGGCAGTCACGAGACATATGGCCTTGCCCGCCGCATGCATAGCACTGTCTTCCACTAGAAAGATTGGCCCCGCGCTGTGTTCCCCACATTGCTGAGCCAATGTCCTGAGGTCATCTGCCTAAAGGTTTAGTCTGTCTGGACCCATGAGTCATCTGTTGACTGCCTGCTGCAGATGACTCTGCCACGTGTCGCCCTGCGGTGGGTCTCGGCGCTGGTGTAGACTCAGCAAGGAAGCTCTCGATCAAAAGGGCCCGCTCCAGTACTCCTGTATGAGTCAGTATGCTGAGAGAGATCAGCGATGCTCTGATCTCGTGTCTCAAACCCTGCTCGATGTTCCAGGCCCGGAAAAATGGGTCTTGTACCATGTCAGTCGAGTAGCGCGAGAGATTAGTAAATCTCGCCGAGTACTGAGCGACCGTCATGCTGCCCTGCCGCAGCTGAAGAAGATCCTGGATACGCACCGCACGAAGGGTGGCTGGGACGAACTCCGAGCAGAAGAGGCTCTCAAAGTCCGTCCATAGTAGAGATGCCTCATCGTGCACTTGGAGCATCAAGCTCCACCATCATCATGTTGCTGCGTGTAGTAGGCTCGCAGCGAGGATCACCATGAGGTCTGCTGGTGTCCTCACTAGCCTAAACACACGTACCACTGCCTCCAGCCAGTCCTCTGCTGCCTGGGGATCCGTCTCCCTGCGAAACCTGGGTGGTCGCTGGCACTGAAACTCATGCAGTGCGCTGAGGCGACGTGCATCGTCAGCGGCTGGCGCTGGAAGCATCGGTGGCTCGACGGATAGAGCTACCGCCGGTGCCACTGCTGACAAAGGTCCCTACACCGAAGCCTCGTCGCTCGGTTGGCTGTCGTCACACTCGACTCTCGGAACCGTAGCTGGATGTCGTCGTGGGGCCATCCTGAAAAGGAAACAGGTGCTTCACGGTCAGAACAGTATACCTGGTGAGCTGATATAAGTAATCACATAGAAAACTTTGAAACACACACGCAATCAATGTTTTCGTGCATTAAGTCGGAAATCAGAAGTCAGGGTCCTGATGTACGGATACGTCGGCCGCCGCACCAACACTGGACTCCCTGGACTGATAACCAAACTCAATACACTAAACATTATTGCTTCACATAGAAAAGATCAGAGTTCGCGGTAGAACCGAACTCCTCTGATACCAATTTGTCACGACCCGCCCTCGGGGTCCGTGCCGTGACCACCCCATGCCCGCCTTCCATAGGCCAGGGGCTGGCGACTAGCACCAAGGCGTAAATCCCGGTAAAAAGGGAAGGCATTTCCTTTGTAAAGTCAACAAACACCACAGAGTAAGAAAGCGGAAAGTAAACACTAAGTAAAAACAGATTACAACTGAAAGTGCAGAAATTTAAATGGGCCAGTATACAAACCCAAACTGAAAGTTAAGTACAACTCGAAAGGGAAAACAACAACTATAAGTAAAAGCCGCTACTCTGAGCTATCCACAGGAAATCCCACCTGAAGCGTGAGTACAGATAGCTCCACTACTCCTCTGGTCCCGCTGTCCACTCCGAGTACGTCCCGCCCAGTGGTCCACCTCCAGGTACCGTCCTGCTCAGCAAGCCTCAGCCAAGATCAACGCTGTCTGTCGTCTGTAACCAACACAACGTAGTGCAGGCATAGCCCGTGCAGGGGTGAGTATAGGCTACTCAGTAGGGACCCCGAGACCCCTGAAGGTCTCCCAAAATTCACAAAGGATAAACCACAAAGGTGAGATACAAACACGAAGTAACAACCGAGACTGCTTAGGTATATTCCCATACATATACCTAAGTCATCAATTCCAACACGCTCCATCCTCCGATCCCAAGTACAACTCAGTCCACACAGGAATGTAAACTTCTTCCACACAAGAAAGCAAAACGAAATCCACACAGGATAGCACAACACAAGCCACACAGGAAAGCAACTGGATTCAGCTCACACAGGTATACTTCTCGAAAGACGATAAAGATGATCTCTGATCCATCTAAGTCGTTGGACCCACGAAGGAATGATAGGTAACTAACCCCAGCAAAAAGACCCACACAAGATCGGGCCCACATAGTACCTGTAGGCGTTGGTTCACACAGGACCGCTGAGCGCAAAGACCCACACAGGATCAGACCCACACAGGATCGGGCCCACACAGGACCTGTAGCACTGATCCATGTAGGATCGCTGAGTGCTGTGGTCGTCGTCGTCGAATCCACACAGGATATCTGTACTGTCGTCATTGCAGTCACAGTAGCAGTAGCAGTAGTAGTAGTAGTCACAGTAACAGTCGCAGCCAGTACTAGGATTTCCGCACACAGCAAGCTCGTTCGGAGGGTCCGCTCCATGAGCCGAGAGGCTGATACATCAACTGTCACAAAGCCCAGAGTTGATGTATCCAAAAGTTCCGTATCATCAACAGGAACTCAACGCAATAGACGACGTGTCGATCGGACGCCCGGTCTGAGAGTTATTGGCATTTTCGTCCCCGGGGCCTGGTTGGTTTTTAAGGAAAAACCAACCCGACCATACTCCAACTGCGTCCAACCCTCGGGCGGAGTATGCCAAAAGAACCTTCTCACTAAGAGGAACTCAACAAAGCTGACGGAACGTCAAACGGACATCCGTAGCTCAAGATATGAGTGTTTCCGCTCCGAAGGCCCGGTTGGTTTCGTGTACGAACCAACCCGGACGAACTCAAAGTATTCCGAAACTTTGAGTGCGATATACCAAATTGACCGTATTAATGACAGGATTACATCGCCACTGACAGCAAGGCAATCGGACGTCGCACGCATGAGTTATGGCGGGTTGAAGATTTAATAATAATATTAAATCTATTATTTTCGAAGCACTTCGGGTACCCGATCCAAAAAACCGAAAAAGACATCAAATATTGGACTCATAAATTCCGCCTCGGAGTCAGGGTCACACTGCCGCTGACGGTTCGTGAAACCGAGATCGCACGAGGAAGATACCGTCAAAAAACAGTTTTCCCAACGAAAATAACAATAACATTATTATATTATTATTATTTTTAATTTGATTTAATTCCTTAAATCTCACAAATCCAAAAGCCACGCATCCCCAAAAATCAGCGCCTCCCTTGCCTTAACCCAAATCCTTCCACGCCCCACTTGTTTGATTTTATTATTTTTTTTATTATTATTTAAAACTCTTTATAACTCCTCTCTCTCCATTCAATTCTTGTTCCACGATTTACACCTCTTCTAAACATAACGGCAGGGCTTCTCCGCACCCGCGGAACACCATCCGTCATTCACGTTTGATGATAAACCTGCATCGACCATCTGCACGGGACACCCCCTATTAGCCGCCTCTTGCTGGCCTCGCCGGAAAGTCCCTTCCGGCAACCGTCGTGCACCCTGCCGCATGCACACCGTCGGAATGCCTCCGTCGTGTCATCAAGCCCGCCACATCTTCGTTCAAACCCCAAAATTTATAACGGTTGCAGATTCTTGATCCTCGGATCGAGATCTCCACGTCCGGATTTCGCACTCAAAGAAACATCGATGTTTTGACGCGTTTAATTATTTGGCGTGAACGAACGCTCAGGGAATTTGCGAAGAGTTCAATATAAAAGAGTCATGGACAATGTCCAAATTGATGGCCATGTTTGTTTGGCCATCATCCTTGAGAATCAAGAACACAAGTAATTGGAAAATAATTATTTATCACACTTCAAGATTTTCAATCTCAAGATAAACGAGAAGAAAATTAATTCAATCAATTGTTTATTGATCCGCAAATTAATTTATTTAATTCGCGTTCATCATGATAAATTAAAATCGGGGTAAGGAATCCACAAAGATAAATCCTATAAATAAACGCTGAAGTTCGAGGGTATAAACCACATAAATGAGAAATATACAATATTCCCTTACCTTGTTTTCAAGTTCGAAGATCGTCAACGACTAGCGGAAGACAACGTCGCGGAGGTCGGGCGTCGCGGTAATCGTTCGTCAAATCCGATGACGAAGAGGTACGTCCGAAGAGGTACGTCGTTTCATTAATGTCGGTTAGAATATGAAGAAGTCGAGGAGGAAGAAATCGGAGAAGACGAGTCAAGAAGTCGTCGTCGGTGTTCTTCGTGGGAGGCGGACGTTCTTCGCGTTCTTCCATGAAGGAGATGAAGAAGGTGAAGGATTTATTCAGCTTCTCTCCAAAGCTCTTCCACACCTCACCCAACAATCCAAATAAAATAAGGTCCCTCCTTATTTTATTTACTAAGCCAAGAATTTCAAAAACGTAAATTTCAAAAACAAAACACTTAATTAATTATACATGAGTTGTGTAATTAATTAAGTGTTAAGTTATCAAGCATTAAAGAGGGAGAGAGGGGAGTTAGGGAATTTGAAAAGGTGGGGCTCGGGTGGGCCCCTCCTAACCTTAATCCTCTCTTAGGTGGTTAAAGCACCCAACTTCCAACAATATATTTTAACCACTTTAAAGATATAAAATAAATATTGTATCACAAATTTATTTTACTCTTCATTTCATTCTGAAAATTTAACAACTCCTCCTAGGAAAACGCAACTTCGGAACAAGTCTTCTTAAGCGAATATCAGCGCTGCGAGTTCATCGGTGTCCTCGGATTTCAAATCTGAGCACCGGATCAAAAGTTAGGAATTCCCGCTCGTTCGTACACTGAACGTACCCGAGCCAAACTTTGGAAATTAATTCCGGGCACTCCGGGCCTCGGAATCAGGTGCCGTCTGAAACCGCGCTCTTGTAAAATTCCAAAGAAAATTAAGAAAAAATTTCCCTTGAATTTTACGGGTCTTTACATCATATATATAATTAGATATTTTTCAGTTATGGGAAATAACATTTTCAATATAACCTCCCATCAAATGGGTTATAAAATCATCATTCTTGACTATGTCATGAACCGATTTTATTCATTTTTCATCACCACCTCTATAGGATTGATGTAAGGATGAGTATAAAATAATAATATTATATTTGATATATTATTATAATTATGTAATTTTAGTTCACATATTTCTTTTTAAATTTCATTTTGTCACAAATTTGACAGTGTCAATATTTTATATGGATGACTAGCACTTCATGAAATGGTGTTTCATTTATCACATAAAAATTACTAAGAGTTTACTAAGGATTGATTTAATGAGATTATGTGATATCTATGGAATTATATTTATTATTTTAAATTAAAATATCACCATATTTTTTAATCTTTCACTCATTAAAGGAATTTCATCACTTTTCTTTCATACATAAGTCTTATTGTCTCCATGAAACAATGCGATTAGTTTTTCATTTCAAACTGTAAAAAATGATTATCAAAATGTATATATGGAGAAGAAATTGTATATAAAACATTATTATAATTATTTATATTATATATATTTATATATATCCTTTGAATAATATCTAGATATTTCAAAACAAAATGTGCTTGAGAAAACAAGGAAATTAGTACCCGAAATAATTAAAATAATGAAATATTATTGACAAAGGGTGGTACAATTTTGAAATTAAAACATATATGATATTATAAATATTATTATGGTTATTTATTAAATTTAAGAAATTCCTAAAATCATTAAAGATGAGTTAATGACACATATGAAGGAAATCAAACCTGAGGAAAGGGTATCTCATCTCACTTTTACCTCTGTGATAGAAATGCAATATTGAAGACATATACACTGTTTTGGAGTATATACTCACCATTTGATATGTTATATAATGAATATATCAATATTCAAGGTATTTTCTATTTGATTTGATGTGGCTTATTTTATGGGCATTAGTATTATAATTTTTTAATGTGATAATGGTTTATTTCAGAATCTCATCATTATTCGAGATTTTTTACATATAATCTAGAAGAATTATTTCATATTTATATCATAAAATAATTATATTTTCTTTATATACTATAATTGAGGTAATTTTTAAAATAAATGTACCATATTTCAGGTATTTATTAATTTAAATAATTTAGAAAATGTTTTTTAGAAAATCAGACTTTATTTATTTCTTCAATAAAAAATCCATCTTCATCAAAACCCATTTTTTCAAAAAATGTTATTACGAATGTTTTAATAATTTATTTAAATTTATTTTTGATGATATTTATACTCAATTTTACTTTTTAAAAAATTATATTAAAAATGAATCTTCCTATTATTTTCAAAACAATATAACCATTCATCTTTAACTATAAATGGGAAAGGAGTAATTATTTTAACTTGTACAACATGAATGAAATTTTAAAACATCATTAATAATCAATTTATTAATTATTATTTTAAAATTTTTAATTGATTTTTTTTCAATGAAATTTATTTTTATATTTTTTGATCTTTTTGTTTTAAAATTTTGTTTCAAAATTTCAAAACAAAATTTTTCTCAAAATTTTTAATCACATTTCATTGTATTTTTATTATTTATTGTAATAGAAACTGAATTTCTATTTTGATACTGAATATATATTTTTTATTGATACCATCTATATTATTTATCTTCATTCTTCATGACCAGTTTGACCGGGATGTACACTTTTAGTATAATTAACCATTCTATTATGGATAGTTTATTTTAATTTTTATTAGTTAGGTTAAATATTAACATTTCATATTTATATATTATTATATGACCGATTTTTATTTATTATGATACACCACATTCATATGAGGTGTGAATTGGACTTCATAAGTGATGGAAGAGTCCCACAGTAGCCCCTTTATGCAAAGGTAGGTCTCATGAGACAAATTTTTTTAGTTTTTGGAAGAGGTCGTATCGATTTATCTATTTTTCATTGCACAAGGCCATGATATTATATTTTTTAGGTATAAAATTATTTATTCCATAATTATATATTCACTTATTGAAATTACATGTGATTATGATTATTTATAATACCCATGGTAATGTTTTCAGGCTCATGTTATTATTTAAATGGAATTATTGGATCATCATTTACTACTATCATAGTATTCTCAAGTTACTCATTATGTGAGGAGTTTTATTTATTTACCATGATATATTTATTATGAATTATTTGAAAATAGTTCTTTTATATTCTTTTCCTTAATGAAATTCTTAGGTCACCCCATTCTGATGTTTTATTATCCATTTGGATACAATAATGTGTTTTATGAATAATATATATACATATGATAAATAGAATAATGTCTCACTCAATGAAAATACTTTTTATTTTTATTATTTTTGAATTATTGTTGTTTTTTATTATTTTCATGTTTACCAAGGCTACATAGTTATTTGGTTCTTCAGGATACGATTATTTGTATCTCATTAAAATGTAATAAACTATATATTTGTTCTGAGATACTAGGTATGAGGTTTCTACATTCAGCTATTTAAATGATCCCTTATTTAATATCCCTTATTGAGTATTTTTTATTAAAGAATAAACACATTGATAATCTATAACATGGATTCATATGCATGGGTGTTTCACTATGGGGTAATCCCAATTTTATGTAAAGATTAATTTTTAGTAAAGGAGTTATTTATTTTATTATAAAGGAACAAAATAAGGTATCGATAAAGAACATGTATCCTTTATCCTATATTTATGAGATGTTTCATCAACTTCATAGAGATGAATACCCTACCATGACTAAATTTCATTTCAGAAATTATCAATTGAAGATCAAGAAATAATATATGTCAATGCAATTATTTTTTATCATATAATAGTTAATATGAATTTATTGTTGTTACATTTGTTATTACTAATACCCATACTATCACAATTGATCTTATTAACTAATTTTCTATAGAGCTCCTTGGCTTATTTTTTGATGTATTTAAAGATGATATTCATACATATTCAACGATAAAGGATTTTCAAGAAGATCATATAAAGATTGTGCCAAAAAATATGAGGTGGATAAGCTGTATTCTAAATATACAACATGTGATTTTAGGTTATATAAAGTATCATTATTGAGAAATATAATCTCATGTGGTGGTATATTTTTGATCATTCAGTGAGAGGAGTTATTGAGATTTTGGAGGGAGCAATCATAATGACTAAGATCTATAGTTTTGATGGGGTATGTGATTATTAACAATGATTAATATGAAATAAATCAATGATATCTAAAGAAAAATCATGTTTAAAAAGAAGGGATCTTTTTTTACTATGTATATATGAGTGTGTGGAAAATTTATAACAGTTGAAAAAATAGCTGGTCAGTGCAATTGTGTATACACTTCCACAATGTGGTGAAGGGTTCATGATATATAATAATTCATAAAAGATGGGACTATGATGAAACTATTTTAATAATGATATGATAGTATCATAGGCCTCATGATAATTAATTGTTTATGAAAGAACTACATGACTCCTGATGTAGAGATGACAATGTTATCTTTTCCATTAAATATCAATGAAGAATTATCAATATTGTGAAATTCTGTTATACATATTAAAATACTAAAATCAGTATGTATATATTTGAATATATTGAGTTGAATATTCATCAACGGAGTTGTTGGACATGATTAGTGATTATAACTTCTCAATAGACTACCACCTAAGGAATGGGAATAATGTGGCTGATACTCTGAGTCTAAAGAACCATTATAGTTTTTCATGATGAGAATTGAAAAATATCCAATATTGTATAGAGGATATACATTGAAATAATAATGGATGTAGATAAATTATAAAAAAAACATAATATTGATTGACTATATATCCCAATAATTATTAATTATGAAAAATTAGAGGATTCATAACTACAATTAAAGACATCAAATTTTCCAGAGTTCAATATTGATTTTGATAGAATGTTAATGTTTAATAATGGATTTTTAACTGTAAATACCATTTTGTTTGAAAGATCAAGTGGATAAATTTATTAGTACATAATTTTATATTCATCAAGAAAATATTAATATATATAAATGTATCTATGAGAAATTATGGTGGGATTATATAAATATGGAAGTTAGGAGTTTATATCAAGAATCACAGTATTTCAACAAGATACTGAAAAATATAATTTGTATAAAGGGTTGTAAAAACCACTATACACACCATACAAAGAATAGGTAAACATGACAATGGATTTCATTTTTGGACACTAAAAAATATATAATTTTCATAATGTTATTTGGGATGTAGTTAATATACTAATAAAGTCAGTAAACTGAACTATTATATGATAATATTTTCCTCTACATCAAAATATTAGTATAAAATTATTGAAATTTGGATGATTGGTTGTGTTCTCACACTCTTATAAGTATAATAGATATATGATATTTGACTATATGTTCTGTAGAACTCTAGAATAATCATTGACCACTAAGATGAAATTTTTGAAAGCATATAAACTGTAGATAAATAGTCAGTCTATGATGACCATTCAAAACTAAACAATATTGTTGTGAATTTTCATTCATTGGAATTCAATGATTTTGGGATCAAAAAAAGCCTACAATCAAATATTCATAGAGAAATAGATTTCCCATGAGCAAAAAAATTAATCCATGTATTTATTCTAAGTAATGAAGTACAAATATCTAATTTACTATGCTTAAGTTGGAGAAAAGAAATATATTTGAACTTGATATATATGAGGAAATGATCGATATGGATGGATCCATTAATTTTTACATCAATGTAGATTAATGTTGACAAAACTGTTAGGCTAATAATCATTAATAATAAACAGATATTGAAGTGGTTGATATGGTATTTTAATAAATTAATCCTTGGATGAAGGCTATTATATTTTGCATGAATGTAATGTTGATCCAAAATCACGTCAATCCCTTCAATAATCATGATTATACCAATATGGTTTTTTATTCCATTATTCTTTTCTTGAATCTATTCCAATATCCTTATTTTTTTAATGCATCACATATGTGGAAGTACAGACCATATCATTAAATTTTAATAAATTCATAGGTTTCACCAATAGAGGATGATGATTCTTATATTGAAAACATGTGTGTATTATTTATTAAAAAATAATTTACTCAATAATAAGATCACGAAATGTTCTATTTTTTGTTGTAAATCTTTAAATTTGAGGAAACCATTTGGAAACTCGAGGAATTTATGTGTAAGAAGTGTATTCATTTATTTATATTATAGTAACATAATTTCAAGATGGCTATTATTAGATTATGGGTATATTCCATCAACATGATATTTGAGAATATATTTTTCATTTAAATAAATCCAAATGTTTTCGGTAGCTTGATTTATATGTAACCTTGAGTTTTAACGAACAAGGATATTTTATTTTAAAAAAAGTATAATATATAATTTCCAAAGTATTGTTATAGTAATTTAACAAATGAATATGAATAATTAACTTATTAAAAATATGTATATATTTTCTATATTATTAATATGCATGGATTAATTCCAATAAAATAAGAAATGAATTCCAAATGTAAAAAATAATTTTATTGTGAAAGATTAAATTTTATAATTGTTTTATTTATTATTTATATTATGATCATTAATGAAATTTTATTTTTGTTAAATATATTATTATTCAATATAAAAAATTAATTATACTTCATTAATTGTATTTCAATTGGGTTTATGTTAAGATAAACTCTTTTGATGTCAAAATGAGTTACTATTCGGAATTTGTATTTCTACAAATTGAATTTCTATCATTGGAAAAACAATTAATCTCAATTTATTAATAATATTAAATTATTATATAGATCTCATATCGTGTAGTAAACATTTTAATTCATATAATAGATATTACTATAAATTCAATTGGAATTATGTAATTTTTATTATTAAAAAGTGTTTTTCTCAAAAAAGTGGTTTATCAAATTTGTGCATAGATATTACTAATGATTTCCTAAAATTTATGTAATTGTGTTATAAAAAAGTAATAAATATTTTTTATTAAAGAAATAAATTTTGGAAATATTTTCAATATAATTTTTTTTTATATTGAATAGTTATCAAGAAAAAAATTGACTCTTATATGGTTTGAAACCGTAATAATGTTGGTTGGCCTAGTAGATATGGATGAAAATATTTAAAAAATAATAATTTATTTTATTTTATTTATAAATTAATCTTATTATATAATATATCTGTAATACATCTGTAATAAAATATACTTGAAGCAATGAATTTTAATTTTCATCAGTATCTATATTTTACGTTTACATAGAATAATTTATGATATATATATATTATGTTTATATCATAATAATGATTTTGGAATTATATGATAATATTTACCACCATACACTTCCATCAATTGAAAAATGATTACTTCACTCGTGAGTTAATGTAGTCTACAACATTTATGAAGTTATATAAATCATTTTCCATTTCAACCATACATGGTTGGTAATAAGGATATATTTAATGAATATATATATATATATATATTATTTTTTATATTATCATATAGCTATAAAAGTGAATTAGTATTTACATTTATTTCATTCAACTCATCGTAAAGTCGAAGCATCAATATTTCATATTTATAGACTATCATCTCCATGATGTGATGTAATTTATATTTAATCACCATCCTATATATTCGGTAATAAAAATTTATATAATTAACAAATAATATATATAACACAGTATTTATATTTTGTATATGATAAAACTATGGCTATGTTGCATGAAATTCGTTCATCCAACTTAAACAGGGAGGGAAAACATATCTATTTTCATGTGAATATTCACTTTAATGAAAAAAATATAATAGATGGGGTTTTGTAAATTTAAGGGGAATAGTATAACTAAATTAATATATTAATCTGATTTTGAATATATATTAAATATATTATTTAATTTTTATATACTAGGTTTTCACGCATATGATTAAGTTTGGACTTATTTAAATGTTTTATGTTATAGTTTATATTAATTCTAGGATTCTCATTATTATATTTACAATGAGTATAATTATATGATCCACATACAATAATATCCATGTATTTTATTATAATTTTTATACTTATATTATTATATTATTTTCTTTAATTTTACTAAATTTTATATATAAATTTATTGAGGAAATAATTTTTGAAAATGTATCCATATTTCTTCTTTTTAGTTTAATAATTATTGTCCACCGCATAAATTTTTTAGGAAAAAAATTCTAAGGGAGTGTATATAAATGAAAATGATTTAAAATATTAATTTTTAATACCTTTTACATATATTAAAAATTATGATAAATAAAATTTTCAATAGTTTTCTCTATTACATTCTTTTGATTTTTTACTACAATGTGAAAAAATGTTCACTTCTAACATTTATGCCATGAGAATATTTTCTTATCATCTTGCCCATTCATATTCATGATCTTTCCATTAAAAATTTCAATGATTTTTCAAATAACTCACGATTTCAATTGTCATTAATATTTTAAATTTAAATTTTACTAAATAAAATGGGATTTTTCCAATGATTTTCATTGTGTATTTTAAATAATTGTTTAAAAGTAAATTTTTTATCAATGGAAATATATATTAATTATTTTGATACAACATTGGGAATAAGATATTATCTTACCATCTACCTTTATTCTGTATATGGATTATGATAATGATATTTAAATGATGAATCTATAAAACAAGTTACATTCCCAGAGGTTAATTATGTTATAATGAAATCTGTATGAACCCAATTTCATTTCAAATGATTATGTTACAATGGAAATATTAATGATCGTATGGAACATTATTTGTGGTGTTAATTATTTGTAATGTGGGACCAAAATTAAATATCCTTAAAATTATTTTAGTATATCATTAAATGTCACTATATAATTGTACTATGTGTGAATGTTGTTTCATGTTTAAAAAATTAATCGTTGACCTTTTCAAATAATGGAATATCTATAAATTTATTGATGGAAGAGTTTTAAATTTATTTAATTTCTGGAAGGGACCTGATATATTTACTATAACATGATGAGTAGACCTATTTCGGTTTAAATGAATTCACCACATAATTACTTCTGATGTTTGGAATTATATACCATTTTAATGTTATATTATCATGTTAGTATCAAAGGATTGTGACATTAGCTTCATGGTTATACACATGACATTTGTTAGGATTAAATTATCATACAATGACTCATAATTTATGACAATGAACTGTTGGGAATGATTTATTATGTTATGATCATATTCCCAAACCCTAGTTCATATCTTATAAATATTTATGTTCAATTACTAATATCCATCATGTTTTCCCTTATGAATAATCTTAGCTCAACCATTGGTGTTTTTCAATTTACATAGGTTATGTGAAAGGGTTTATAATAGGTTATGAAATATAATAGTACTATCAAAGAGTTAATATATGGTCTATATTATAGGAATTAAATGAAATATTTTTATTATTCTTATAGTCATCAATGTTAATAGACCTTTACATTCATTGGGGATATATTTTTATAACATGTTATTAATATTAATCTAAAAATATCTAATTGTTATGTTTTAAAAGATACATTTAATTATTTCTATTATACCTCAAGAACCACTACACATATTCCATAGAATTCTTGATTAGTGATGAGGGACTAATCCATAAAATAGAGAGACTATGTCCTTGAATTAGAGTCATACAACATAAAAAAGTCACCAAAACATTCACACACATAACACTGGTACAAAAATAAATAAATAAACATAGGATGGATATAAATTCTATGAAAATGTCATATGATTATATATCATTGATAACCCATTATAATCATCCCACTTAAAAAATTAAACCATAATAAAATTAATGTCGGAGGTCCTACTAGCATCCCCAACCTTGACATGCCCAATATCTAAATACCAATGTGATGCAATAACTCCATCCAATGTAGGTCCTGTAATCAACCTGAAATTAAATATATGATCTACACATGAACTAAGGGTTATACTTTAATGCGTGAAAAATAAATATCTGAACGATCATACCATTTTCTTCTAGTATACACCATCATATATATATATATATATGAATGATGAATAAGAGAAATATGCCAAAGATGCTCCGATGATGTTGGGCACTAAACAAGACACTACAAATAACAATAAATCATGTAAAATTGAGTTAACTATAAAAGTATGACACACAATCCCACATTCTATAACACAATTTTGTTATCCACTTATTCATCTCTTTATATTATATCGATTATTAGCCCATACATGGGGGTATAGAGTAAGGTAGTGTCCAAACCAAGATTTAGTTCTTATAGACTCTATTTATTGTCGTAATTCTATATCTTGAACAACCACATAATAAATAAATTCATTTTCCATTATCATTACCATGTTTTACATAATAAAATATTCATTCCCCCATATATGTGAATGACCAATGAAAATGCACGGTATGTACTCATCTATACACCCTAACCTAAGCCACCCATGATAGGGTCCTCAACCTCTTAACCCAATAGAATAGTTAAATTTCATTAAAATGATAAAATCAATACATGAAATAAAGAACACATTCTCAAATAAATTAGACACAATTGTTACAATAAATCAATTTATGAGTGGTACCTCCACCAGATTCCCCATGGAATTGTGCATGGTCATCAAACTAACCCAACCTGACATACTATGGGGAGTCCACATGAACACTAACCTATACACTTAAACAATAGATTGGTTAATAGAACATTCAATAATAAATGGTCAATATTCCACCACAAATCTATTCATCTAATCATTGTGTGATAGCCACTTGAGACCTCACCCCTCATCTCAATATTCCTTATCTCACAAAATAGGGAAAATACTTGGTTCTCTAAAATTTTAAATGACCTTCCTTATTGACACATTCCCTCACCTATTACCCCTTGGCGATGATTGAACCCAAGGTCTCATATTATCTAGACATAAGGATAAGTACACAATATTCTAATGTCCCAAAATACTCCTTGTACTAGTACAAATGGACTATCCAAAGCCACAGTGCTTTAAACATATTGGAATCTATATTAATTGTACTATGGAACTTCCAAATACTCACACTTGGATCCCATATCATAAATCGTATGGGATATCCATCAGCCTATAATATAGATTTAAACCCATATATAACCCTAATTTATTCCCAATGTAAATTCATTTCTAAAAATTCTACTCGATTATTAGACCAGACTTAGATCAGTGAAGTCATCATATCATCAATGATAATTACAAGAAAATAAATCTCATAATCGCATCCTAGAAGAGTGATTGAGATATATTTTAAATGTTGTATAATGAAACCATGGCTCAATTATAAGGATCAAATTATGGGAGATGTTTATAAGAAAATTAAAATTGAAAATAATTCAGCATGTGTACGTAAGATCATCTAAGATGATATTTAAGAAATTATGAATGGATAAAGAATTGAAAAACATATGAATATTAACTATGATGTGTAATATGTTTTATTTCATATCGATTATAATAAAAATTATAGATGTGATATAATGGATAAATTTATAAATATATTAAAAAGTTGTTATCGGAAAATAGAAAATATACTCAAGAATTGTAAGAGTTATAAAATTATGAAACCTATAATTTTATA
The DNA here is from genome assembly GCA_963277665.1 of Viscum album. Taxonomy (NCBI): domain Eukaryota; kingdom Viridiplantae; phylum Streptophyta; class Magnoliopsida; order Santalales; family Viscaceae; genus Viscum; species Viscum album. The sequence goes on along the minus strand of OY728163.1, from coordinate 1,838,206,639 downwards.
AGAAATATATTTTAGATGATTAATATGATATTTAGATGATACAAAAATTTTATAATGGAAAAACATTTTAGGATACATAATATACTACGAGTAGTTAATAATATCTTGTTAAAAAAGCAATCTAAAATAATTGGGTCTTTATAGATCGTGATGTGATAACAACCATTTCACTTTGAATGGTAGGAAATGAAAATACATAAAATCAATTTCTATAGTCATTTTTTATATAAAATTGATAAAAGTTTTCGTCATGTATTTTGATATAGATTTACTTTTATAGTATTATATATATCTAGATAGTATGGATATTTTTTAGGCTATGGTTAGGATTACATTTCCATTAATATCATACTGAACTGTATTCCATTTTAATCTTATGTGAATGAATTATATAATATTTATTAATGGTTTAAGATGATTGGTTTTTTATTGAACAATTAAAAATATATTTAATCATTATTCCTTTTTTATGATTTCTTAGTGTGTGAGAAAACCATTATATAATGGCTTACAAAGGATGATTAATTATTCCTGGAGTCTATGTGGCAATGTTGGGTTGAGAAAGGTCAATTCATTCTGATTTTGTAAAACATGAATTCCTAAACAATCTCCATGGTATGTTTTGAGTTTTTCTATCCCATAAATTTGGAGGCTTCCAATTACTCACCTTAGAAGAATGTTTTATTACATTTATGTGTCTATGAAGATAGGTCTTCAGATTCATCATTTCATATGGATCTGAGTGGCACATATTGATATTAGTTTTCATTTAGTGAAGAAAATTCCCTAGTAAGTTCCCATATTTATATATATTGTCAATTAAGAGTTAAATTTAGTAATTGATTTTAATGATTTGATGAGTTTTTTAGAAGGTTATTTAGATGAGTTTCTCATCATACTATTGATGAATCATAGATCATTAATGAGGGAATCATTGAGAAATTCTTCTGAAAAAATATGAGGATGTTCTGGATGTCCAGAACTATGTAGATATTTGTCTCAATAAATAATATATTTTTTATAGTGGTGAAATATAACGTAATTGATATATCATTTTCAGGATAGATGAAATCATGAAAAGTATTGAGGAATAATATTGATGTAATTATTTTTACTATTTTAAGATCTACCCAATGATGGATGTGTAGTTTCCCTTATAACCCATAATAGGTGATGTTTCGATCGATATGGTGTTCACATACAACCTTCATAGGAGTAAAATTTGGTGATCAATGAGAACCTATCCACATATACTACTTCAAATATTTTGGTGATATTATTTTTTTCTTTATTCCCATGTGGCTTCTTTTAATTAAATGCTCAGTAAGAGAGAGGTATCGGGGATGGCCCAACAGAGGTAAGTTAACCCTACCAAACCACTATATGTAGAGTTTCCAAAAGAATGGAGTGACCTATCCTAAAACCATGACTAAAAAATGTGTTTAGAGGATTCTATATTTCAATATATTATTGTTGTTTCCTCCAATGAATATCATCATTATGATGTAATATATAAAATATTTTGTCATGTCTACATACATTATTTATATTATTGATGAAATATATTGGGGATCATGGGTGTTTTAAATTCTGGTCATATCATATAAAACAATGGTTTTCTAAAATAACTATTAGATGATTACCGAGGGAAAAAATAAGATTAACACTACTAACTATGTGGTTAGTTTGTGTTAGGGTTATAAGAGTATAAAGGGTAAGATTATTATATTGGAAATGATTTTATAAAATTATTTACCACACACATTATGATGATGGATACTAACTCCCTCAGTCCCCCTCTTGCTATCAGTATCACCTTCTCCTATGTTTCTGAGGTGCATCTTCATCGGTGTAGTGCTCTCTCTATGTCTCCCACTCCCTCATTATGTGGCTATTTTCATGTGGTCTCCTCTTTATCCCCCTTCCCTGTATGCTTCTATAACCTTTTTTGAGGTTTTTACCACAGTCAAAACTGCTATACTAACCCGATCTACTATGACAAACACAATTTTTTGTTCTGTCTAGTTTTCTTCTTGGTGGTTTGGGATGTTCGGGTGGTTGTGGTCAGTTCATTGTTCTTTTTTAGGATTGGTTCATGTTTTGTTTTCTATATTCTCTTTGTAGTGATAGATCACTTTTAAGACCATTGAATGGATCATCTTATATTTTTCCATTTAGATCCAAGTCTTTAGCATCCATTTTGGTATTATATAGTCGCTTTCATGGGGTATTGGGATGTGAATATTTTTTGTTCACTGGAGTTCATGAAGCCACAACACTCATTTTTTTTCTTTGGATTTTTATTCATGTTTTATGCCAGTGTTTCTTCTATTCTCCTTTTTATTTTTGTTTTGTGGTTATTTTCATGATGGAAGGATTAATGATGGTTGGAATTTTTTATCTGATTCATTGGATGTTATCGATGGTGGTCGGTTTTGTCTTTGGTGTGGACCCTTGGAAGAGAGGATGTTCTAATGTAGGTTTTTCTCAATGTTGAGACATTATTACACTCAACTCTACCATATCTAAATGGTCTATCACCCCTCCCAAATTCAATCTACTGTGATGGATTGAAATGAGATTTCAGTAGGTGTTTCTTGATCTTCTTGATGGAATTCCTAGAGGCACACCAAGTGCATTCTTCTTTTATTTGGTTATTACTATGGAGGTTAACAAATACCTACTATTGGTATCATATTTTGGGTTCTGGAATGTATTTCTTTCATATGATTGTTTGGTATGGTTCGATGGAGAATATAATGATTATTATTTTTCCTTGTTTTTTGTGAGAAGAATCATCAGTGGTGTTGGGTAGTGGTACCTAATATACTGATGACATTGAGAAAAAGATGATTATTGTGAATTTTTTATAGAGATAAAAACTCATAGGATGATGTGGACCCATAGTAACTTACATCTATGTAGAAAAAGGTGCATGGATTAGAATCTCAAGACCCTATGTGTTTTTATTCAAATTTTTATTTCATTGATTCACGGTGGTATGTTTTGGACATACAATTAGGTTTCTCATTGGATGTTTTATGAATTTTTAAATATGTGCTGCTGCTAAATTTCGTATTTGTTATATGTAGTTATTACAAAACCATAATGTGGTTTAAATAAAATATAATAAAAAGTATTGTATAATTCACCACCCCCAGTCGAGGAGTCTCCATGGAAAGAGCCCTATATTTCTAACATAAATCCATAATTATAAACTGTAACACTAGTACTTACAAACTTGTAATTATATTAACTATAAAATTTATATTTATTATAATATTGTACACTAAAATTATTAATTTTAATCCTAAGTATATATATTTTTATTGATAAATTAATTAAAATATAAAACACAAAAAATATATCATATTAAATTGATTTCAAACTAAACAAATAGTTATATCATATTTATGTATAATGATAGATGATTTGAAAATACTAAATAAGTAGAAAAAAATTGTTGGGAATTTTGTTTAATATATTCAGGTGAAAACATCCCACCATTATAATATCATTATAAATCCCCTTTTTATTATCCCATATATAAATAGACCTAGTTTATATACTCACTATATATGATTTTACATTTATAGATCACCACATGATTGAAACCATTGTTAGGAATGGATACATGAGACTAACACATTACCATAGAATGAGAGGGATATAATCAATACATTTAAGATCATGTATTAATTATGTTTCCTACTATTTGAGGTGATAAATTTTAACATCCACCATCAAAAAATTCCAAATTCCTATTTACATACTACATGGAATTTTTATTAGGGTTATGATATATCAATATAAGAAAGTTTCTAACATCTGTAATGGAAACATGATTAATTCTTATATTTATCCAAAAATATTTATTATATGTAATTTATTTCCTTTGGTTATGATATTTTTTGATGAATCCTAAAATGTATATTTATCATTGATCAAATAGGAACATTTGTTCATACAATGCACCTGGGCTTACATAATAACATTGATAACCCTAAGAGAAATATTTTTCATCTAAATTTTAATATAGTTTATTTAGTTGTAAATGAATTTTCATTCAAGTTTTTTAAACATCATTTATGCATTGGTATTTGATTTCTTCAATCACCAACACCATATTGGTCCGAGTAGAGATATTCAAACCTCAATATTTATTGGATAACATCTATAGATTATAGTGTTATCATATTATAAATAATAAATTAATTGATATCTTAAATAAATTATAATGTAACTATTTTTAATATATATTATAGGGGTATTCAAGAACATCGTTATATATTGATATGAAGACATTGTCTGGTAGCATATCAGCTCAACTGTGATAGTCTTCTACATGATAAGGTATATATATATTTATTATTTTTTAAATTCTCATGGTTTTTAATTTTTAATTTCTATAATAGTTTGTATAAAATCATTTTAAAAAAATTTATTTGTCATTAATGGGTTTCCCCCCTATATTTTCCTCTACTAAAAACTTTTCATTAATAACTCATAATAGAGATTGAGGATTCTGTGGTTGATATGCCTCTAATATATTATAATATTATTTAACACGACCAACATGATATTTTGATGAAACCATTTTGATTATTTATAGTGTATTACATTATAATTAAGGAATATATAGTTTATAAATTCTTTTATTATGATAGGTGGGAAATATAATGACATGATAAAGTATATATTAGATCATATTTAACATTAGGAGATGATTTTGGAAATTTATATTGATGGAACTCCTATTAAATAATTATATTTACTAAGAATAATTTTCTTATAGTCATTGGAAAGTAGTGAAATATATACTGTATTTATTAAATTATAGGAGAGGGATCAATTTGGAGGCACGAATACAATTTTAGATTACCATATTTATTTTATGTATATTTTTACATTATTTTATCATTTCATAATCTAGAAAATCCATTATATCATCCACATTTCTGATCCATAGAAGATTGAAATATTAAATCAATCAATATACCATCATGTTAGTATTGAATTATTACAAAATATCTACCACTAAAATATATTATGATATAAATATATTTTAATAAATATTAATTCTAAATTCAATTAATTTTATTAAACTTTATCTTAAAAAATCTGATAAATAATTTTTTTTATTTTTGGTGGTTATAACATTTCCATTAAAAGTATTGGAATGAATAGGGATCATGACATTATGAAAAATATTTATAATGTTTTTATATAATGTAAACTCATTGATAAACACCCAGTAAGTTTATTGTATAATCATTTTATTCTTTAAAATACATTTTATTCTTTAAAATACATTTTATTCATAAATTGATTCTTTATCATTGTCTGAACAAGAATTTAATTATTTTCAAAAATTATATAAATTATATATGATAAAAAATATATCAATTTTTAAATCATAATATAAATGTTTTTTGGCATAATTTTTCTAATTATTTAGAATATATAGATTATAAAATGAATGGAGAAAATTACACATTATAATTGATTTTTTCGTTTGAAGAATTTACAAAGTTACATTTTTTTCAAAATGGTTTCAAACTGAGATTACATAATTTATTTGATTAATAATTCAATTAAGGTCATTCGAATCAATATTATTCGAATTTCTCAATAACCTTTTTTTACTTAAGGTTGTATTATTTAATGGATAACCACTTTTCATCAATTAATGTGTGTTTAATTTTAATTATACTATTTAAAAATTTAGAATTTAATTTGACAAAATAGATTAAATATTTGAAATCGGAATATTTATTAAAATTAAATTGGTACAACATAATGTTTTGTTATTATGAATATTAATTGTTGTAAATAAAAATCACCATGGAGAAAATTTATATTTTGGTTAAAAACATTAGATAAATAATTCATATCACTCTAAAATATGACTTTATCTTCTTTAATGTGTGGGTTTCATCCTGTGATAAGTTTTAGTATTTATATAATTTAAATCAAAAAAATTATTTGAATTTGGGGTCCAAGACATGACTTTTGAGAAGATAATATATTTGTGTTAAAATTAATTTTTTTTGGTCTCTTCATTTAATAGAATGGTTAGAAGATTCTATTCAATTTTTCTTACACTGCAAAATTTTTAAAGAATGTCATTACAATAGATAGCGTATGTGACACACAACACCAAACATCAATAAAATATAACACCTCAATACATTCCAATATATTCTTTTCAAATAAAGTCAACCCATTAAATATATTTAATTACACACAATGATTAGTTTTTATTTTTTTACATGAATCATTTTACTTATCTTGTATTAAATGAAACACTATGTTTAAATTTCATTATAAAAAATATTGAGTTTAAATGAAATGGGAAATATTATTATAATATTATTATTTAAAATTATAGTAATCATTTAGTTATTGGACTGGATGTTATGAATAATGATAACTAAATTAGGAAAATTATTTTTATTAACTAACTATATATGAAATATGTATCATTTAAATCAATAATTATTGGTTTATAATAAGACAGTATTGTTTTAAATGATGACTAGTCACATGTTCCACATATAGGAAGAAATTATTTCTTTAATACATTTATAAAATGTATTTGTGAAAATTAACTACATTTTTTAAATGAAAATATTAACAATACGTTAGTGTTACTTTTTATGATTTTTCTTGAAAGTTTAATTCTTTGATGAATAGTGAACAAATATTCGGATATAATAAAAGTTTACATTTATATTTTAATTATTTTTAAGGATAAATTATATTTTTAAATATAATTAATGAATCATTAAGAAATTTTTTTATATTTGTTCTAATTTTATTCAATATAAATATTTTCATATATATGTTTGAAATAAAAACATTATATACTTTTGAATACTTTTTTTTGAAACCCTGCATTCTTATCTTATATTAGGAACTAATTTTAAATGAAATTCTAGTAATTAGGTAAATTAAAATTAATAAAATGGATTCCATATTTTATGTAATAATAAATAATATTAGTTAATAAGTTATACATAATTTTTTTCATAATAATTAGTAAATGTAAATAAATTTACTACCGTTGTTAATGTTAAAAGAAATAGTTTTTCATGATTTATTCCCTTGGGATAAATATAATATTGAAAAAACTATGATTTTATTTGATAAATTGGATTTAGTATTTTTAATCATAAGGTACAAATTATAAAAACAGAATCACTTTATTTTAATATTAAATATTTAATTAACATGTTTATAAAACTAATTACTATAGAGAAACTGACATGGTTAAAATGGAGTAAATTAAAAATCTAAAGAATAAAAAGATTAAAAGGTCTGTTTTTTATTATGGTTGATGTTATTTTAAACCATATCATCCCCCCACTACATTATTTAGAAATAGTGGGGCCATATGAGGATAGAGTGACCTCCAATTAATTAATGGTTTTGTGTAATTACAACAATGTTAGTACTTCTTAATTATAAAAGGGTACTCAATCCCCTCACTTATTCACACCTCTAAAAACATTTATATCAATGAAACCATACTAAAATAAAATAATAACATCCATTCCATCATTTTAGAATACTTTTTTTTGTGAAAAAAATACCTATAATGAATTTTGGTGAAAACCTAAAAAGGTGAACTAAAGAATACATAACATTTTTCAATGAGTGTTTTTATATTATTTATTTATCCAACCCTTCAATTATTTTTGATGATTTTTATATAATAATATAAATATAAATAATATAATAATAATTTATTTCTATCATGTGATGGAACTGAAACTATATTCACTTACATCAAATGAGTTATGAAATCAGAATTAATATATACAGTGAACTAGAAACTTGTTAATTAATGTCATTTATTTTTTAAACTACCATGTATCACTATTAGGTATGAGTATGTGTCTAAGACAAATTTTAAATCTAACTGGATATAAAAATAATAGTTCACAAGTATTCCAATATTTGGTTTACATGAAACAATGATAACAAATCTAGTCTTGTATATAATAAAAAAAGTCATAAAACTATAGAACAAAAAATATAAAACATGAGATACTACTAATCCAAATAAGATAAAACAATAGGAAATAATTTTTTTTAAAGTCTCCATCTTAATAAATAGATCCTCAAAACAATCCCAAAAATTTGATAATGTAAATTGAATCCCAAATACTACATAATTATCTTACATTTAACTAAATCCTAGAAAATGGGGTTTATAGTCACCACCATCAAAAGTAGGGTATGAGAAATAGAACCCATTTGGATACCAGTAATACGTCTATACAATTTATAATAACATGAATGCATATGTTAAATAATTAAGAAAACATATATTTATAATATTTAAGATAAATAAACAATTTTAAATCATTTTTTAATTTATCCTTGAGTTTTAAAAAATTAATGTCATGCTTTATAAATCTATAAAAATGAAGAATATGGAAATGATACAGAAATATAAAAATACATTTCATGAAACATACATGAAATTATCTAGCATGTAAAAAAACTCAGATACAAAAATTCTTCTACCATTCGGGCTCTAGACTAGGAAACAATACATACTAGACACTAACTACCCAAATTTGGAATATTTTTTGATGCAACTAACATCGAGATCATTCATAGGACACTCACACAGAAGATGTTACCTTCTAGTAGTGTCATAGACACTATGGATACCCATGTGTTTATCATGATGTACCCAAGGTACACCCAACCCAATGGTAATAAATTCATATTCTAAAAAACACTATCAATTTTTTATAAAACAATATCAATGGAAAGCCCTTAAAGATTAGGGATTGAAAAATACATTTTCCATTTCAAATAAAGGATGTTTATTTTTCAAAGAAAAAACATTTTTTCAAATATGATCCAATTACCATTTAAATTTCAATGCATTCAATTATACAAAAAATATCTTTAAATTATTACAAACAACAACCAAATTAAGAAATTAGAACAATGGAGAAGTTGATCCTACCTAAAGTGTATATAAAACCTAACCCCCCCCCCCACTAAATTTGGATTGGAAAGAATAAGATATGCATTCTAAATATAAGAAATGACTATATAATAATGATTATTTATATGAAGCATAATATGACTACCAATAGCTAAAAAATTTGGTCCATAACTAAAAATGAGAGGGATAATTAAATGAAGTATTGCCCAGAGATATGAAGAACCTAACCTTGTAGATCAATAACTAATGGAATAAATCCACACAGAAGAATATAAACCAAATATTACATAGGGTGATAACTGTAATCAATTAGTGAAGGATCCAAATGAAAATTAAGCGTCAATCACCCACACGACACCCAACAAAAAGTAAATCATGGAATACAATGATGTGTAATATTTCACACATCCTGGATCTCTTTTATTTTAAGTTATATCATAAAAATCACTATCTTTTTATTATAAATATTATATTCATATTACAAAATGTGTAACCACTACATGACATGTAACATTTTTTCATGGTGTAATTCAGTTCATGAAATATTTATAGGGGAAATAAAAATTCATGTAATCTAATTAATTTTTTTTAACTTTTGAGTGAAAAATATTTGGTCGAGGAAAATGTTGATAATCTAAAAAATCCCTAACTTCATCTTTATAGTTTTCCTCTTAATTCATGGTCAAAAATACTCACCCAATAAAAAAGGTAAACCAAAACCAAAGAACAAAACATTGCTAAAATAAAGGTAATATTTTTTTATAGTAATTTATATGATATTTATGACATAATTTTAACCCTATAGTTTTTGTATCACATAGAACTTTTGTCTTTACATTCCTCAAGAGAAACATTAATGTTCCTTCTATGTACAATGAACTACCACCACACAAACTAATGTGATTCATCAATTAGTAACACCAAACACAAATGGTTATCCGAAAAAATTTAATGAATTTATTTGATATAAAATATGTAATTAAGATATTCATGAAGTAATTTTTCATTTTTAAATGATAATATCTTACTTTAATTATAAAACTAAAAAATGATAAAATCATTCATGTATCTTTTGAAAAATTCCTTCATGATGATATGGAACTTTATTTTCATCACCACAACATATGGATGATATATTGTTATATATAAATTAATTAAATGGTATATATTATATTATTATCATTCTAGAAATACAAAATTTCAATTACCTCCTTCCCATATTTATCATTGATAAATGGAAATGTTACACTACTGTACATACTATCCATTGTCTCCTTGATTATAACATAATCTCATTTACAAAACCATATATCAATATTGTTTTTAAATGTATAATTAATTGAAAAATATCATAATTATTTCATTATTATTATTTTTGATATTATATAACAATTTAATATGTATAAGAACTAGATCTTTCATCACGAATAACAATTGCAAAAAATAAGGTAATTACCTCTTAAAACAATTAAAAAAATGAGTGATTATTAATTATTGGATGATAAGATGTTATGATTATTCATATATGATATTATAAATATTAATATGGTTTTGGGGTAAGTTAACCACATATTAAAAATCACTATATTGATGTAAAAATAATGTTCCGTCCAATGGGTGCATGATGTAAGGGACTTTATCCAAAAAATTTTATTGAGGAATATTTTAATGTTATGAACATAATTTATTTTAAATGGTGTATATTATAATTAACTAGTCTTAAGAATTATATATTTGATTAATTTCATACTAGAATACTTTATCTCTCAACACCATAGATATTTTAGGGTAATTTTATAGTGAATTAGGAAAACTCTAACCATGTAAACACATAAATTAATAGTGGAATCTTATACCCAATATCCATTTATCCTCCAAAGGAAAATCTTTTAAAATAATTTCTTTCTCTACATGAAAAATCATTATAGTTTTCTCATTGTCATCATTCTTTTCTATATCACCCTTAAATCCTATAAAAAACATTTGTAAACATGGGATGAGCTCTAAAGGAAAGTAATGACATAAAGGAATTGAAAATGTTAGTATATAGGAATCCATACAAACATTTTCATAAAACAGTTACCTTTTAATTAAATAAAATATTAATATTTTCAAAAAATTTAATATCGTAACTTTTAGAAATCAACTCTTTATTAAGAATCAAATATATAAGTTAGTAACATGTGAAATCATTTTTCTAAATCACCCTTAAAAATGGAGAAACCAATATGGGAAACCTCAAACCATGGAGTATACAATGAATTAGAGGTTTCCATATTAACATCAATCCATTTTTATCTATGAACTACACATTATTGGATTATAAGGTAAACACTAGTCATTGGTTTATCATGTAAGCACATGTCACTGGATTATCACGTAACCGCCCATAATTGGTTTATCCCATAAAAAAAATTGGTTTATAATTTGACATCCCATTATTATAAAAAATCACCCATTACCTTATAATAAATATAAATTATAATATATTTCATCATAAAAGAACACTTTGATTAAAATGAACTTTTCATTTTAGAAAAAAATAATTCGAAAAACTATTCTTGTACAATAGAAATGTGTTCATTGAATGTAACCATATTTTTTTAAAGTTATTATTAAAAATATTAAATCCCCATCAATGTGAAAAAATAGTGCCATGCTGTATATGTAATAAAAACATTATTTTTTTGTATGTAACAATAAAATTGTATTTTCTAAAAAATGTCCCTTACCAATATCATTTTTTGGAAGAAAGAATTAATAAAAATAATTGATTATGTGTACCCACTAAAAATCCATATAAAAATTTCATATAAAACACAATATATTAAAAATAAATTTAATAAATAATAATATCACATAAAAATTATCACGTTGAATTTTAACCAAGAGAATGTTAATTAGGTTATGAATTACACTACCTAAAATTTGACATTGTTTTAAATGTGTTCAATCATCTTTTATAATGGATTAGATAATGTTATAAACTTATTAAAGATCTGTATTTATATTTATAATACTTTATGAGATTATTTTATAATATCATATAACTCATTCATTAATAATATTTTATTATTCTTATGGTTTTGGGTGTTTTCATTTCGTCGTTTTCAGTTTGATTTTACTTTTATATAATTCTGGATGTTTTTTATATGAAATAACAATTATATAAGTAGGATAAAATTTTATTAATGATCTTAAATATTCACTAAGAGTCCCTTATATCCATTTTATTTCTTATATAAGGATTATTCATTAGATAAAACGTTAATGATAATGCTTAGTTTTTTTGGTTGGTTTTCTAAATATCATGAACTAGCTTCGTCTTATTTAATATTATGTGTGTCTATTATTTATAGAATATTAAATATATTATAATATACATATTAAAATATTATATAACATGAATTATACTTTTTTGACAATCCATGATGGCAATAATGAGAAATTAGATAACATTATACATTTAGATAGTAAACTGAAATATTTTGAAAAGTTGATTCATTTATTTTGATAATAGAAGATGAGAAATGAAATGGATATTAAATTTCTAAAAATAAACATAATATTATAGTATATAATATATTATTGAGTAATAATGCACTATGGATGTAGTAGTTGATGAGAATGTAAGAATAGAAAACAAATAAAGAGACGTTCTTGGAGAAAATTACCTATTGAATTTTACCTCCTTGAGAAACCCATGAGGGCCTTGGAGATAGACCTTTAGTAAGAATAGATGAAATTTTTTGTTGGGAGAGTTATTAGTATAATATTTTTCAAATATTAATAAATATTAATGTCATTGTGATCTGAAATGGTGGTGAGGGGTGGTATTTATATAAGAGGAGGGGAGGGTTTAAGTGATTAAAATATTTATTATTTTATATTTAAATCCAACCACATTGTAGTTTCATTAATGTCAATGAACTAGATTATTAGCTAATGTTTGAAGGATTTTTAGGTTCTATAAATACCGCAAACAAACTATTTATTTTGGAATTGTTCGTTATTTTGAGTGTTTATACTTTAACAGTATTTATTCTAAGTATTTAACCTAAATTGATGTAAATAATCTTTTTACTGTGGTAATGTTTTTGTACATTGAATTCAAAATGACCTTACAACCTTATTTTGACACTATGATTCCAAATATGGATTCAATTTTTCTAAAACTCAATTCATATTAATATGAAATTCATGTAAAATATGTATCATGCTTTCACAAAAAACATTTTTGAAGATAAAAGTTCAAACAATTGAAATGTCATTAAATCCAATATCATTGTGAAATTGAACCAAATGACCTAATTTGGTATTAATTATGTATAAATGAACTAATTATACTTTTAAACTCCTTTTAAACATTAATTAATAATATAAATTAATTAGATTAAAACTGACTTCTCAATGAAAATGAAATATTTTTAAATACTTATTAAAAAATAAAACATATCGAGAAAATAAAAAAAATTAAGCTCAAGATAATTTTTATATTAATATTTAATTTTTTTTGAAATAAATTTTTTAAATGAGTTACAAGTATGTTTTAAAACAACCACAACATCAAAAGAAAAAAAAACCTTTCTGAACAATTTTTTTTTTCTAGATTTGGAGTTATTATTACTATATGTTTTCAAACTTTTTAGATGAATTAAATAAAGTTATTGTATATATAACATATAATATTCGATTATATATTTCAATAATAAAAATAAATTAAATTTAAGGATAATATTAAATGTGAAAAATAATTAATCCATTGGTACCTGGGTTTTTACATTAACCCCTCTAAGAAATTATGTCCTTTCAATTTTATTCACATGCATAATAAGTGGATATATTTTCCCCACATATATATTTTATATTAACATATTTCTTGATGATTAATATTGTTTTTCCATAAAACCATAACATGATGAATCACTTAAATTTTCACCACAATTCTTTGCAGTTAACAACTTGAATTAGATGTTCGTCATATGAAATTTTTTATTCCCATTGAACTACTTTAGGGCTATAAAGTTGAGATGAATCTGACAAATAAATTCTTGACCTCAATCCATGATAAAATATTTGTACCTTGGATATAGATGAAGTACTGACATAGGTTTTGAAAGAATAATACATTTTCATATCTATTAATATTTTTGAATAATAAATTAACATTATGTTAAAGAGGACACATTGTAGAATTGTGTAACTTACATAGAATAATGTGTTTTTCTGAATGATTATGTTGCACACAACATCATGTTATACCAAAACATATTAAAATTATTTTAAATGGTAGTTAAATAATTCTCATTTTTTGTGGGAATGAATAAAACTAACTATGATATGATTACACATGTTTTTAAAAAAAAATTACATTTATAAAATAAAATCCAGTGGCTTCAAATGACAATGAATCCATTTTTAAGCATAAAATAATGTAATATTTTTAAAAGGTCGTTTTGGAACCTTTTGATGGATTAATCTTTTTAAATAAATTTTTTTCACTTTTATATATTCTATTTGAAAAAAACAGAATTCTTTTTTATAAGTGACACATAAAATTTACATTGGTATAATGTTTGGTTATTTTTGATAATACTCAATTTTAATGAGTATTGAAAAATACTTCTTTTAAATTCAATACATCCTTTTAATAAATTTTATTTATGTAATTGGATATTAATGTTTATTGGTTTGAAAGCGTAATTAGAATAATTTTTTATAATTAAATACAATTTTGATCATTGGATGTAATTTTACTTTTAAATTGGGCATAGACGCATGTAAATCATTTGATAGATTTATTTCGTTAAACCACCATTTTTTGTTTTGAAAATAGGTAAATAATTTTAAATTTATTTACACAAATTATGTGTTTTAATTTTGGAAAAATGGATTCCATATTTAGATCTAGTGGGTCCAAATTATCTAAATTGGTTCCTTTTATTTTTTGGAATTATGAATAGTGTCTTCAATAGTTATTTTTATTTACGAGAGTTAAAATGTAATTCATGTTAATATGGGTAAAAATAGTATTATAATAATATAATACTACAATAACTAGTATCCTAAACCTATTGGATGAATAATGTGGGAAGAAAACAATCCTTAGGCCAATATGTTACCATTAGGGATCCACTTCAGTCTGAAAAAGACTTATTATAATAATAAATTTAATATGAAGTGTTATATAACATAAAGATGTATCATTTTACTAAAAAAATTTAATTGGGGGTATATAATTGATATAGTTAACTATAAATATTCATAAAAAATATACATTTATTTCATACATAATGTAATTTTATTTATAATTTTTTGACAATAAATAAATAAATATTTTTATTAAAAAATGATAATATTGTGACTACCTTATTAAGGAATGATTCAAATAAATGATATTATAAATTCTAAAATTAATATCATATGACATAATTAATGTCATCGAAGAATTATATATTTGAATAATATATTTTAAGAATGATTGAATGTTTTTTTCAAAGGAATCATGTCGTTATTAATTTTTTAAAATGTCAAGTATGAATAGTTATCAAAATTGACATAACTCATAACATAATATATGAAATAGTTTTTTTAAACTATATTAAATTTAAAAAAATATATGATTTGGGAAAGTGGATATGATAATTTAAATTATCTCAAAAATAATTTTTTTTGGATTTTTCACATCAAATGGAAATTACATTAAACCACAATGTGTAAATAACCAGATATCATTGTAATATTAGAAAGGGTATAATAAGGGTTAAATAAGATAAGGATAAAAAATATTCACAACTGTATAAATATTATTTGATGTGTGGTATTCCAATCAAAATAATTTTATATTATAATTAAAATAGTTTTGGAATATTTTAAATCAAAATTGAATTTATAATAAATTAATATTTAAAGTCATTCCTAATGTTCCACTCCTCCCTCTTATAAAAGGACTATGCCTCTACACATATACTCAAACCTCGAGTGTCCATTGGATCATAAAAATAATACTAAAATAATCTTCCATCATCCTTCCCTTCTTCCTATAATCAGTACCTTGTAATTATTGCAATTAAAGAAATTAATTTCACTCAAATCAACAGAAGTAACCAAATTTAGAGGTAACAACTTCTATAAAATTTCATTACATTATGTCCCATATTCACTCCCAATGCACTTATTATTCTAAAATTACATATAAAATCATCAATCCTCAATATAAATGGATATTTTAATAATAATTATTCAAACTAAACTAACACACACCTCCATCTAATGGATATTAATATACTATTTCGGTGTATGACGTACTACTATGTCAGGAAATGATGAATCATCAATTTTATCCTACCACATATCATGGTGGAAAATTTAATGGAACTATATTTATATATGATATTTATGATATTTTTTCTCTATTTTTCTATAATTTTTATTTTCAATATACCATTATTCATTCCATATAGTATAAATACAAGAATATCATTGGAGGATGTGTGGACTACTTCCATTTCAAAGTGATATGACTCATTAATTCCAAGAAAAGAAAATATAAAGGAGACATAAATTAATTAATGAAACCTTTATAAATTATTTTTAAACTATATTTATAATATACTTATGTATCATTTAGTTTTCATTCCTGTAACATGATAATGAAATGAAAGTAGCACTCGTGAGTACGTAAGGCCTACCGTCTCCATTAATAGTGCATTTCATTTCATATCTCTAAATGTTAAGTACTATTATAAATAGATATATAATATATATATATGATATTTATATCAAGAAAAATATTATAGGGATAATGGACTTATGAAAACATGGACAATTTACATAAAAAATTATCATTTTCGACTAATGAAATGAATATCGACAAAACAACTAGTATGGACTTAAATAATATTTTTATTTTAATAACCTTATAATAAGTGATATAAAATAAATATTAAACATCAATGATTATATCTATAATATTTAAATTAAACAATGATTTTTATTCTGGGATATCATGTGCCAGACGGGACGAGTTGAATTCATTGTAAGGGAAATCATAACTCAATCTCCATTCATTAAGATAAATATTCACATTATTTTGTTTGTGTTCTGAAATTATGTATGAAAGAACTATGATTTATTTACATAGAATATAAACATATATTTAGTATATTTATATTTTTCACTAATAGTTATTTCAATGATTTATTTTTAATCGAATGATATAATCATATTAAAGGATGCTCCGACTCAATATCTGTTCACTGAGTTAGATATACATGTAATTGGACTTGTTTACCAAGAATATGTGTGATTGAACTATGATTGTATTAAATTAAATATCCACTTATATTTAGTGTATTTATATTTTTTTCACATATTTATATCGTTTATTTAACTTTAATTTTTTGATACGATCTATGTAAGGGATTTTATCTCAATCTTCTTTCATTGAGGCATATCGTTATGTTATGGAAATTTATTTTCCTAAATGGTTTAAATAAATTAATTTTTACACATTATATCATGAATTTGTATATTATCAAGATATATAATGTTATGTAATTTTTTTTTAATTATTTTTATTCATGTGTTTTTTATTTGTCAAGGGACTCTTCAAATAAAACATCTTTTTAAATTCTTTAAAAATTTATTCTTCTAGAACCTTCTATTTCATGACCATGATTAAAAAATGGTTTTTAATAATTTATTTAAATAAAAATGAATAATTTGAAATGTAAATTTATTTCAAAATTTTCATTGTGGTGTTGGTTAATTTGATTAAAAGTACTTTTTATTAAATGTTTTACATTGTTTATGAAATTGATTGAATATATAAATATCATCAAATGATTATTTATGTTTGAAAATTAAATTTTATGAGGGAAATTTTTATTATTTAAATATTTTATGTTTTATGATTATATAATGCTACACAAAAATTCTAGGTTGATAACATGATAATCCAATGACATGTGGTTACACGATAAACCAATGATGGGTGGTTCTATGATAACGCAAGGACATGTGGGGATTTTATAACTTTCAATACATTGGGTCTAGAAGTTAGTCATATTGATATACCATTTAGTAATATGTGTGAAATTAGATCATATGGTTATTCCATATAAGTTTTTTTTAAGTTCTACATAACTTATATATGTTTTATGTTTCTTTCTATAGGTTTATCATAATATTTAGGTTATAAAAAGGGAATGAAATGAGATAATATTTACTGAAATGTTTTGGATTATTTTAAATGGTGAAAAGTGTTACATTATGATAAAGTATTCATAGTTTTCTTGTTTTTTCATGAATGATAGTTTTCATTCATTATGTATCCCTTACTATGATTTTTATTTTCATCCCATGTTTTGAAATGATTTACTAAAGTTATACAAATCAAATTGTGTCAATGATGGGATCAATGAATGGATATGATGTTAAAACATGAAATAATAACATGTTTCCTCTTAATGAGTTATTGTTTTAGGAAAAAATGGTTAGTGATTATAAGTGTATAGTTGTTATATTTATGTTCTTATCTATGAGATATGGCCTAATTATCTAAAACCTTAAAACTAAAAAGATCCTTGATGAGAATTAAATTAAAATAAATTATTTATATTATGATTATGTAACGTTAATGTATGGGAACTTATTGTTGGTATTAATGGTCGTTCTAGATAACATAAGAGGTTATGTAGTTATTTAAGAAGAAATGATATGTTTTACATGACTACAATAGTATGTGTATCAGAATTATTCATAGATATTTTATATAAATTTAATGATCATAAGATGACATGAATAAGTATATCTTAGTGTTAACCCCCATAAGAAGATAATATATGTTGATTTTACTGATATAATCACATAGAAATTTTTGGTTTTAGTAAATCGATGGATCTTGCAGAAACTAAAGTAACAATGGATTAAAAGGAAACTGTGGGGGTTTCTGAATAATAAACTGAACGATATGGTAACTTCAATGATAACACTTGTTGTTATAATTAATGAACAATTTGGAGTCCTGATTGACCAATTGAACCATGGTGATTTTTCTTGGGAATCATATATGTGATAAATGACTTTATATGTTGGTTCAAGTAATAATAATAAATTTATGTATATTCAAAAACCTATGTGTACATGATTTCGAATGAAACATACAAAAATATGATTCAAAGGGACGAGAATATGTTATAGATATGGTAATTGAATTTATAAATCAATGACCTTCCATGGAAAAAGGATGTGTTTCATTGACTCCAGGAATGGGAATGTAGTTCTTACCAAGGGATTAATTGAATGTTTCAAATTTTGTTTGCATGTTCGTTACACATATATATATACTATGAAGAAGTTTCTAGAATGGTATCTATTGGACTGTACCAATATATATTTACTAATACCTAATTCCAATCTAATTAAACATAAGGAAACAGAAATTGACATATGAAAGGTATTGATTATGTTTATGATAATATTTTGACATTATAAAATCTTCGGTCATTATACATGATTTTTTTTGTATAAAATATCTATAAAAGAATAATTTGGGAAAAATGGATAAAGGGTCATTGAAAATGTTTGATGATTAATATTTCTACATATTAGGAATTGAAGAGATTTTTTGGATCATTGGATTATGATATGTTTAAATTTATTAATGATGAGATTACATTGTAAGAATTAAAGTATTTGTAAAACTTATTTTTTTGTATAAAACATTAATTGAGGAATAATTATCTTTTCATTTTTGGATAATGATATAAAACCCATTATGGTTTATATGATATTATAATTTGAGGCAATTGCATGTTATTACTTTATGGGATGCATAATCAGAGGTATGAGATAAAGATTGAAGTTAAAATATGTTACATTTTTTTAACAAATTACCTCATTTTTTTGAATGTAAGAAAATTATATAGTTTTTGAAAAAGGAAAACACGCAGACTATGGGATTACCATCCCATTGAACAAAAATTCTGGAATTGAACCCTCAACTAAAGTGAGACTAGGATTTATCTCCTATCATTGGCCTATGAGATGCCCCAAGTTAGTATGACTGATCAGTTATAGTTAAATTATTTTACATAAAAAAATTGTTTTTTGGAAGTTATCTTTTATCAATTGGATATCTATATTACATGAAAATGAATTAGTGATTAAGTTATAAAGGTTATTCTGGAATATGTTCTCTCTTTTTGGAAGACTATACGGCTAAAGAAAATATAATACTATGAAATTTTAAATGATTAGTAATGGTTGAATTTTAGTTTGGATGAATCTATGTTTTTATTCTTAACTTTTGGTCATTTGGGTTATTTATGGAAGTAATTAACCTATTATGGAGAATATGTGATGAGGAAAATTATTTTTAATTATGATTCATTAAGAGTAGTTGATGTTATTTGGAGATAAATGTTATGATTTTTCATGGAAGACTATGTGATCAAATAAGTATGAATTGTTGGGTTTCAATATTAGTTGGGATATTGATTTTGAGAAGTTATATAGAGAATTATTTGTTGAATGTTTTTTTTACATTTGGTGTTTTTTGATTAATTATGAAGATTAATAGTAGTATTTATTATAATAAATTATTATTCCTTTCTGAGGTTAATATGTTCTTGTAACAACCATTTTTTTCATTAATATCTAATGATAAAGGAAATATATGGGTTATATTTTTTAGAATATGTGATTCCCAAGAAGTTGATTCAGGAAATTCATGTGCGACCAAATCATTTTCAATAGTCATCATTTGGAGAAAAGTTGAGTTTTTGGTTGATATTTTTTAATGGATGAAAATATAATTGACATGTATGTCTATATCCTTATATCCATAGTCAAAATCTAAAAAACAATATCATATTTATGAAAAGGATATAAAATTAGAAGTCATTTTCCATTATCATTCCCCAATGGGAAATCCAGGCCCGTCTAACCCATCATAACATAGTGGTTTTCATATTGTTAACTTTATCCTAATCATTTTTTCTATCACACATTATTAGAACAAGACACATATTTTTCCTTCCATAGCCTTGTTATCCTATAAGAAGTCATAGAATGTGTTATATCCGATGGCATTTTTTACTTATCATAAATAATTTTAGTGTGATAGCTTTATTGACTCATTTTTGGATGTGGGATTTTCCACGAATTTTCCAAGGTCAATTTTAACATTGTAATAAGGAAACATACGAAATGGTGGAATAACGCAATGAACTAGATATTTATTGAATATTAAATTTTTTTATCTATTAATATTTATTAATAAGATATTAATTTTGTTTTAAATATGACACTTTTTCAAATATCATACTCGGCAAACAATAATAGTTTTCTTCAGAAAATTTCTTTTCAACTAACATTGAGTTATACTGAAAAAATATAATTATAATAAATGGTAGTTAATGACTATACTTTTTATTAGGGATAATGAACCTAAAATTCAACAATATTATTATACTTTTTTTATTAAAATAATTTACATTTACTAAATAAATTGTAGATGGATAATATGAGAATGAATCCATTTTTATTAAGAAAATACTCTAATATTTTAAACGGTTTTTTGACGCCTTTTGATAGAGAACAATTTTTAAATTTTTTTCACACTACTATGTTATAATTTACAGCATAAAAGTCTTCTATAGAAGTATACATCGATATTTAATTTAGTTAATTTTTTTCAAATTTTTGGATAATGTTCATTTCCAATTGAATAGTAAAAAATACTGCATTTTAATTCGAAACAGTTTTTAATCTAATTTATTTATATAGTTTTACTTATATTTTAATTTTTTTTAAAAATTAATTTAATTTTTATATAATTTAATACAATTTTGTTCATTTCAAATAATTTAACTTTTAAATTGATCATAAACACTTCTCAATCTTTTGATAGTTTTACCCCTTAAAAACCCACTTTTGGATTTTAACAATGTGAAATAATTTTAAATTTATTTTTTCCATGTTTGTGTTTTTAATTTGAAAAAATAGATTCCATATTTTCAATCATAAGGTCCAAATTTTTTAAATAGGTACCCTTTATTTTCAGTCATTTTGAATATTAATTTTGGAAATTATTTTAATTTACCATGGTTATAGGGTAAATTAGGTATATAAGGGTAAAAAACATTTTTATAATAACAAAAAAATTAACCTAGCATGATTCCTAAAACTATTATATAAGTAAATAGAAACAAGAAAATTATTATACTTATTTTTTCTCAAATGGGAGCCACTTGAGTTTGAAAACGACATTATAAAATAATTAATATAAATTAATATGTAATTAAACATAAACATATATCATTTTACTAAAAACATTTTAAGTGGGGTTATATAGTTGATCACTCTGAATATAAATATTCATTGTAAATTTAGAACTATATACTACATATTTTTATATTTATTTATAATTTTTCTACATTAAATAAATATATTTATTTATGACATAATAATGATGAAAAGATTACGGTATTAATCAATTATTAAAATAAATGATATTATACATTCTAAAATATATATAATTTGACATAATTAATGTAATCCATGAATTTTCTAGGTGAATATTAAATATTAGTACTAATTATATGATTTATCTATGAAATCTGTTGTAATGAATTTGTAAAAAATTAATGTATGAAAAGTGTCCAAAATTGACATAATTTTTATCATAAACTATAATATAGTCTATTAAATGATATTATATTCCTAAAAATCTATGATTCCAAAAAATAGTTAACATAAGTAAATTTATGTAGTAACTGACTTTATTTTTGGTCATTTTACAGGATATGGTAATTACATTAACCCATAATGTGGAAATAAAATGATATCCCTATAAGATTAAAAATGGTAAAATAAGGGTTAATCTGAAACGATAAGGATAAAAAATAATAATAAAATATCTAAAAATTATTGGTTGATCAGTATTTGATCCTAAATCATTTAATCATTAAATTAAATAGTTTTTGGACCATTTTTAATAGATATTGAATATATAATAAATTAATATTTTAATACATTTCTAAGTGCCCCTCCTCCCTCTTATAATAGGCTACCACCTATACCCACTTACTCACACCTCTCCTGCTCGAATTATCATCAAAATTCCTCTTAAATAAGCTCCAAAAAACCCCTCACTTTCTCCTATAATCCTTACTATATGATGAATACAATTCAAGAAATCAATTTGTCTTAAATCATTTGATGTTACCCAACATAGAGGTAACATCTTCTCTAATGTTGAATAGATTTATGTTCATTCTTCAATCCATATGATCTTATTAATCATTGACTTCATTAAAACCCAGTATCCTAAATACACAATGATTTTCTTATTATAATTATTCAAACTACACTTATAAACACTTCTATATAATTGATTCTAACTAACTATTGCGGTCTACGGTGAATTACTACCTCATGAAATGATGATTTTTCAATTTTCTCTTACCTCCACGCATGGTGGCCATTTTTATGGAATTGAATTTATATATGAAATATATTATATTTATTTAGTCTATTTTATTCTATTTTTTAAAAAACATACCTTTCTAGTTCTATAATGTGTAAATAGATAAATTCATTTTAGGAAGTGTGGACTAACGACCCCTCAAGGTTCTATGACTTGTTCATGCTGTACATGGAATGTAAAAAGGATGAGGTAAATGAAAATATGTAACATATATAAAATAAATATAATATTTGAATTAAAATATTCCTTTGTATCAATTATTTTCCATTCTTTTAAATTTAAAAAGAAATGAATGTAGAATTCATGTATACAGACAACCAACCGTCTCTGTGAACGGTGCATTTCATTTGATATCCCCAAATTTTATAGACTATTATAAAAACATTTAAACTGTATATTTATGATATATATATCATTAATAATATATTAGATATAATGGAATTATAACCACATAGAATATTTACTTAGAAATAAGATCATTTTTGACTCAGGTACCGAATATCGACAAAACCACTAATATGAACTTAATTTTTTTAATTTTTATAAAATGTTAATAAATGTTATTGAAGAAATAATAAACTAGAAAGTTGTTCGAAACAAACTATAATGTAACATAAGATTATGATTCAGGAAGAACCGGGAATATACATGACATGTTGGAATCAAGGTAAGGGAAATCATAAGTCAATCACCATTCATTTATTTAAATATCAAGTCATTGGGGTTTTATCCAAGAATAAGTGCCAATGAAATATAATTGGTTTAAACTGAATATAAAATTATATTTACTGTAAATAAACGTTTCACACATATTTATTTCATTGATTTATTTTAATCTAATGATAAAACCATTCTAAGGGAAATCATAAATCAATCTCCATTCATTGAGTTAAATATCCATGTCATTGGTTTTGTTTTCCAATAATATGTGTGAATGAACCATGATTGGTTTACACTATTTATCAACTTATATTGTGTGTATTAATTTTTTTCAAACATAGATATATCATTAATTTCTCCTTATTCAAAATATTTTATTTTTTAAGGTATCTCATCTCAATCTCCTTTCATTGAAGAATGTCGTGATATTATACACCTTTATATTCATACACTGTGTATTTAAAAAACATTTTACATGTTATATCACGAATTAGTAAATTATATTATATTTTATGATATATTTAATTTTATTCCTTAATGATTTTTATTCATGTGTTTGTCAAGTGGAAACAGACTCTTAAACTAAATCATCATTTCAATTTACTTAAAGATATATTCTTATAAATAATTATATTTCATGAACATGTTTTCTTAATGGGGTTTAAGAATTGATTAAAATAGATTTGATTGTTTTAAAACACAAATTTATTCCAAAGATTAAATTTTTAATGGGAAACATTTATTCAATGTATTTTTAATAAATGTTTTTAATTGTTTTTTAACTGGATTTTAGATTTCAATATCATGAAATTTTTTCTTGTGATTGGAAAATAAATGTTATGAGTGAAATGTTGATAATTGAAATATTTTATATTTTATGATTTTATATTGGGATTTGGTCTTCTGAATGGTGGTTGTATGATAAACCAATGATGGGCGGTTTGGTGATGAAGCATATACCAGTGGTTCCGTGATAAAACAAGGACAGAAGGTAACATTATATGTCACGACCCCCTCCCACCAAAGACTCCCCTCCTGAGCTGGAAATGGTGAAAGTGAGATAGTGACCCCCGAGTCCCGCCTCCAGTAGGCCCTGGGTTGGCGACTAGAACCAGGGGTATGAGTTTTCACAAATATGGGAGACATTACCCTTTTTATTTATTTAGGATCAGGAAATAGGACAAGTCAACCACCAAAATGGAAAAGAACAAGTGTATATAAATAATCCCAAAACAAACCCACCTTCATGTTTAAATAATTTTATAACAAGGTACAAGTACAAGAAAGCTCAAAGTACAATACCAAAAGAAAACATGCGAAAAAAATTTGAAAAAACTCCATCTGTCCGACTAGTAGGGTCTCGCACGGCCCTGGTAGTCCTCTTAGAAACCTGAAAGCAAACGTAGGGTGAGCATACAAGTATACTCAGTAGGGAAACCTAAAGCTCTCGTGCACAAGGGGGGAGACATCCTAATGTCCCATGAGAACAACAAAATAACCCTAGGAATGAATTATATCCACCCAAACTCACCAGCCACACTCACCAAAAACACAAACACAACATGTAGTAGTATATAAGAGAAAGATTATTGGGTACCCCGCACCATTTCCCTTTATTTAGCTACTCTTCCTAATGTCGAATGTGTTGATGCTGCCACACTCTCCCCACCCACACACACTTGGGCCTCACTACCACATATCACACACGCACACACCTGGGCCTCACAACCACGTATCCCGCCCGCACACTCATGGGCCTCACAACCATGTATCCTGCCCGCACACACCTGGGCCTCACAACCACGTATCATGCCCGCACACACCTAGGCCTCATCCCGATGATTCTTGGGAAATAGTAGAACCTACCTGAGGAGTCTTGGGCTAAAGACACCCCAATTGAAACCTATCCAAAGAGTCTTCGGTGTATGGTCGCCTCAATCCATCACAACCTAGGGGAGAAGGAGGAAGAACGAGCTAGTAACTAAGGGAAAAAAACCCTCTCCCATGAAATTTGAGTGTTCAGAACTAAGTGCTCAACATGGGTGGGGTGCGATAAAACACAAAAGATATAGATATATATATATACCAACCACAGAGCCCAACCTATGGATTCTAATCAGAGAAACTGAGCACGTGCCTCGACACTGCTACTACGAAGCATGCATACAACAAACAACCCCATCACCATTTAGGTTTTCACGTTTCAGCAAGAGGTAGTTTATTTAGTTCCTTAATTATTGGGCAACTATCCACAACCAACCACATCAATCGTTCGTAAAACATATCCCTTCCATCCACAAATCAAGTTAGGAAACCACAAGAAACACAACCAAGACCTTCTTAACAACCACCCAAACCCATTGATTATTAAACCCGTTCCATTTCCGTTACCCACCATTCATTAACTCTTCCAATTTTTATTTATTATTCATAACCAATAGTTCGTTCATATTCAAACCATCCCCACAGCCCTGCTCCCAACCACCATAAACACAACCGCACCGAAACCCATAAATCAATATCCCTTTAATACCACTTATGGTAGCCCCACTGCCCAGTACCAACACAACATTTACACCAACCCACAACCATGCCAACCGCAGCCCTACTACTCACCCTATCCACAATAACCCACAAAACACCCCCATCACATGCCACATATCCAATAAAACACCCACATGTTCATTATTCCGTTTTTGTTTAACCGTGGTGATCACACAAGGGTTCCATATTTTAAACAGCCAACCTTACGTGATTAACCAGTTTCCACATTCCACAAAGTTTCCATCCATATGAAAGTCCAAAAGGAGGGGGAAACATTTAATTTCATAAGAAAAGGCCCCCAACGACTGTGATTTTCAGTAGGTAGAAGCTCATTCAATTCACAACATAATATCACAGGATATAAAGTAACAACAATCACAAACTTCCCAAACCTGTTATAAGCCAGTAATTATATTTATTAAACCGGATCAAAAGAGTTTCACATAAGCAAGAGAACAACCACCCTACATGATGCACAAATTATAAAGACTAAGGTAAGATCCCTACCTCAACATGTTCCGATCACAACACTCCCCGGGATCTACTTTAGAAGATGTCTGTCAGTGTTTGTCACTTCCGTCGAGTCCCAAAAAAACATCCTCGGTTGGATGTCAGGATGGAAAGTCTGAATGAAATACAACGGATCCAAGCTCGAATGTTCTGCCTCGTCGTTATGATCCTATGGCCACTAACAGATCATAAATCAGAGCTCAGACGAAGAAGATATGGAAGAAAGAGCCTTCGAGTCTCTTGGGAGAACTCTGCTCAGAGGAAAGGGGAGGAGAGGAGTGAGTTGAAAGGACGAGGGGACCCATCCTTTTATAGGTTAGAAAAGTATAAGTACACGGCTTGTACTTTATGGTACACGGTGTGTACTTTGTTATTTTACACGGTTTCCATGCGGCTTCCAACACGGCTCTACGACCGTTGACTGGTCAAAACACGGTTTTTGGGTTACAAATACTCGGGGAAATACTACATGACATGTAGTTTAGACACACAATGTGTACTCATTCATTGCACGCGGCAAGGACACAGCTCCAACACGGCACACGACCGTTGACTGGTAACGCGTACACGGGGAAGGACTACACGGCGTGTAGAACTGGACACACGGTGTGCGCCAATTATTTCACACAAAAAGGACACATAATGAAACACGGGGTATACCCGAAAAAGGGGTACATGGTGTGTACTCAAACTATACGGTGTATAGTTTCAAAATTCTGGAAAGTGTATTAAAAGTCCATTTTACCCTCCAGAACACTTCTTGATAATCTTTTTGAGAAAGGAATGGGCCAGAAAGGTCTTTTCCACTACATCTGATACCTCTTAAAACATTCACATCCCCGAGAATTCAAAAACCAACTCAAAGGAAACCCAACAAGATACCTCTTAGGGTTCTCCGTAAAATAGGAATCCAACCCACAACCCTAATCATATGTGTTAGGAATTACTTCTCATATGTCGAGATATTATCCACTTTAGGCGGCATAGACTCGCCTGCACGGGTTCAATCACATCCTCATTAATGAGTCTCGATTAAGAATTTGGTCTTCCCACTTTCATACATTGGGATTTTTTAACTCGTATTACCCCCAACACCACACAACCAACTCACTGCCCGAACACGTGGTTTTTGGGAAATTCATTCTCCTATGTCGAGATATTATCCACTTTAGGCGGTACTGACTCACCTGCACGGGTTCAATCGCATTCGCATTAATGCGTCTCGGTTAAGGGTCAGGTTTTTCCCTTTCCCCACACATCCAAACATGTTACACATTAGCAGGGACCAAGGAAACAAAAGCTCTCACAACCGACTAGCCAAGCATTCAATATATCAAAGGTACAAAGTACAACATCAACACAAAGTTCAGAAGAACAAGGGAAAACACAAGTCAAAACAACTCTGGGTACTGAGCGAGCATCTGGGTCTCCCACTCCCAAGTGACCTCCTCGAGTCTTCCATGCCTCCACAACACACGAACCAACAGAATGGTTCATCCACGAATCATCGTCTCCTTACGATCCTCGATTCTGACCTGTCCTTCCTCGAAGGTCGCGTCGTCTCCCATATCTATCTCTCCCCAGTCGATAACGTGAGAGTCATCGTGTAAGTACTGACGAAGCTGGGAGATGTGTAAGAGGTCATGAACCTTCTCCAACTGAGGTGGAAGGGCTAGCTGATATTCCACCTCTCCAACTCGCTTCAGCAGCTTAAAAGGTAAGATGAACCTAGGTGAGAGCCTGATCCCATTCTCGAACCTCTGTTGCCCCCATCGAGTGGAAACCTTCAAGAACACATGATCTCTCACCGCAAACTCCAAGGGCCTCATCCGACAATCAACATAAGACTTATTTCGGTCATGAGATGCTTTCATCCACTCACATACAAGCTGGACTTTCTCTGTGGTGCTCTGTACTACCTATGGCCCGAAAGCACCTGTCTCACCAACATCTGCCCAGCAAATGGGTGAACGACATGGTCTCCTATACAAATTCTCAAACGGTTCCATACCAATAGTAGAGTGGAAGCTATTGTAGTAGGGAAACTCTACAAAAGGCATGTGTCGTACCCATGATCCTCTAAAATCTAGAACGCATGCTCACAGCATGTCCTCCAACATCTGGATAGTCCGCTCTGTCTGCCCATCGGTCTGGGGGTGGAAAGTAGTGCTAAGGCATAGCTGGGTGCCAAAATCATGTTGTAACCCCTTCCAAACTCGTGAAGTAAACTCAGTATCCCGGTCTGAGATGATAGTCTTCGAGACTCCATGCAAACGTACAACCTTGTCTACGTACCTCTGTGCCAAGGTACTCACCGGGCCTGACTCCTTAATTGCTAATAAGTGAGCTGATTTCGTCAATCGATCCACCACTAACTAGATATCATCATAACCACCCTGAGCTCTGGGTAGTCCTGTGAAAAAGTCCATTGAGATGTAATCACACTTCGACTCGGGGAAATCTAAAGGATGAAACAAACCACTGGGAAAATGGTGTTCAGCCTTCACTTACTGACACAATAGGCATTTAGCCACAAACTCCGCCACTGCCCATTTCACCCCGGGCGACCAAAACTGTTCCCTCAGGCCTCGGTACATTTTTGAAACTCCTGGATGTACCGCCAAGGATGAGCAATGGAAGTTACAGTGAACTCTCTCATGCATTGTCTCTGGGAAAAACAACCTTCCATGGAAAAACATTTGATGTCGGCTGTCCTCTGACCATACCTCTAGAGCATTCCCCTGATCGACACGATCTTGCATCACTTCCACCTCGGAGTCCCCCCACTAAGACTCTTCCACCTGCTACAACAAGGAGGAGTGCACCATCATCTGAAATTAAAAGCCTCTAACACCTTCTACCATGGCATCCAAGTGCAAGGCATCCAACTCTCCCATCGC
Source organism: Viscum album (assembly GCA_963277665.1). Classification (NCBI taxonomy): domain Eukaryota; kingdom Viridiplantae; phylum Streptophyta; class Magnoliopsida; order Santalales; family Viscaceae; genus Viscum; species Viscum album. The sequence continues at coordinate 1,838,176,560 of OY728163.1, read as the reverse complement.
CTTCCAAGAATCATTGGACTCCCGAACCACTTCCTTATTCGACTTCCTGCTCAGGGAATCAGCCACAACGTTGCCCTTACCTTAAGTGTAAGATATCGCAATGTCATATTCTTGGAGAAACTAGACCCATATCTGCGGCCGTATGTTCAGGTCACACTGGGAGAAGATATAACGTTAGCTCTTGTGATCTGAGAAGACCACAAAGCACACCCCAAAGAGGTAATGTCTCCACAAATTCAGTGAGAAAACTACTGCTGCAAGCTTCAGGTCATGGGTGGCATAGTTACGCTCGTGAGGGTGTAACTGCCTAGACCCATAACAGATCACTCCCTTCTTCTACATCAGCACGCACCCCAGACCAAGGCCAGAAGCATCACAAAACACCTCATAGAACAACCCTTCCTCTAGAAACCTATGTACGGGAGCAATAACCAACTTCTCTTTAAGGTAGTTGAAAGCTTTCAGGCACTTCTCGCTCCATAAGATGGACCGGTTCTTCATAGTAAAAGCTGTCAATGGAGCAGCAACTCGAGAGAAGTCCGAAATGAACCTCCGATAGTAACCTGCTAACCCCTAAAAACTACGAACATCTGCCACGCTCTTGGGTGCTTCCCAAGAAAAAACTTCTTCCACCTTCGACGGGTCCACTGAAACTCCATGTTAAGACACCACGTGCCCAAGGAAGTGTACTTCTTGTGTCAAGAACTTACACTTCGACAATTTCCCGTAAAGATGTTGGTGTCGAAGGACTCCCAAGCCTGCCATGAGATGCTCAACGTGCTCCTCTTCTGACCTTGAGTAGATCAGGATATCATCGATAAACACACGAAGAACTGGTCTAAAAACTCCTGGAAGACAAAGTTCATAAGTCCCATGAACACAACCAGTGCATTCCTAACTCCAAATGACATCACCAAAAACTTGAAGTCCCCATACCTGCACCTGAATGCTATCTCCAAGATGTCAATGTCTTTTACCCTCATTTGATGATATCCAGATCGTAGATCAATCTGAGAAAACTAACATGCTCCTTTCAGTTGGTCGAAGAGATCATCTATCCTTGGGAGGGGGTAACTGTTCTTGATCGTTACCTGGTTCAACCTTCGGTAGTCTACGCATAGCCTGAGACCACCATCTTCTTTCTTGACAAACAAAACTGGAGCACCCCATGGTGATATGGTGGGTTGAACAAAACCCTTCTCCATCAGATCATCAATCTGAATCTACAACTCCCGCAACTCCGAAGGTTCCATCCGATAAGGGGCCATCGAAATCGGACAGGCACCAGGCTGTAAGTCTATACTGAACTCAACAGCACGTTGTTGGGGGGGGGGGGTTGAGTCACAACCTCCTCAGGAAAAACATCGAGGAACTCCCCAAAAACATCTGGGACAACCATCATCTCTGTATCAGCTGGAACCACTGATAGCCCACCTAACAAGGAAAGGAGAGGCTCCACACGCCGGCTTCCCACTTGATAGCTCCTATCGCCAACAAAAGCTACACACTTCCCGTCCACATCAGATAACATGACTCTTCTCCGGATGCAGTTGATAATGGCACTAACAGAAAACAACCAGTCAATGCCTAGGATGACATAGCATGGCTGCATATGTAACAGAAGAAGGTCCCAACTAGATCGATGTGGTCCCAACGCCATCCCACATCCTTGGAAAACACAAGATATGTTGGTCTGGCCTCCAACTGGTTTACTCAGTACCAGTGGTACAGAAAGTATCTCTATGTCTAGTCCCGAAGCATGGGCTAGACCAGGTGCAACAAAGGAGTGTGAAGCTCCCGAATAGAACAAAGCAGAAACAAGAGTGTTGATCAAACTAATCGTACCTCACACCACCTCTGGTACTACTGGAGCTGTCAACTCTGATGCATGCAACTGTCCACGCCCAGCTCCTCTGCCTCTCTGATGTCGTCCACCTACCCGACCATGCCCTGGTCAAGGTCCTTGAAGAGCACCCTAAGGTCAGCTCCCTCTCGCAAAGTCTGCCCTCGGATGAGCATGGTCCTACTGCTGTTGTAAGGGCCTCACCGGCCACTGGTGATGTTAAGGTAGGCGCTGAACCTACCCACCTCTACTGTACTGAGATCGGGTCGGGCACCGACTCTAATCATGACTGAAACCTCCAAAAGAAAAACACCTCGGTCCTAGGATCATGAAAAAGGGACGAGGACCCGATGATCGGAAATGGAACTGCTGGGGCCTACTCCCCACTGGCCAGAACGTAGAAGGTCTCGTCGTAGGTGACATTCTGCTGACTGCCTTCCCCTTCAACGAGCCTAGCTGGTTCCCCTCTCGGGGTGCACCTCCCAGCGAGTGCATCCCCTCTAATACCTTTCCCTTATTCTGTACCACCATGTACGTCGGAAGGGTGAAGGGGGTGACAGCATACTGGAGCAAAGGACGAAGCACCTCCTCCATATGTCTCGCCCGAGATTCCTCATCCGGAAAGAGAACCGGGGCAAAGTGCTGGAGATCCTTGAACATGATCCCGAACTCTCATACCGACATACTCCCCTACTGAAGGGAGATTAACTCTTGCTATTTCTCTGCCTTGATCATGGAAGATAGGTATTCCTCTCGGAATTCCTTCTCAAAGTCATCCCATGGAACCTCTGTATCTATCCTCTCTCTGAGGTTGAGTGTCCCCCACTATCGCGCTGCACCTCTCAGATGACTGACTGCTAGGGGATCCAAGTACTCCCTCGGAGCACAGATCAAGGTAAAACTGATCCCTATCTCCTCAATCCACCCCTCCATCTCCATATCTGAAGTACTACCCTCATACTTCTTGAAGGTCTGCCGTTGGAAGGAGCGGAGAGTCTTCTTCCACTGGTTATCTTCCTCCTCTTAGTCAATCCTCAACTGATCGACCACCTGGATCTTCTGGGCCTCGGCCGTATGAGCCACCCGGGGATGACGTCCAGGTGCCATAACTGTACGGTAAACAAAGATCTCCTAATCCCAAGTATTAAGGAAAACTCAAGGTTTTATTTTATTATTTTATTTCAATTTCTTTCACAGAACACCCAAATCAAGTAAAACACAATCATGATGATGCATGTACCCTACCTAGGGTCTCTACCCTACAATCAATGTATTATCACTTGATCATTCTGTAGGCTAAGAGTCCGTGCATCGAATCACGGGGGGCCCTAAAAATATCGTGTCCTAGCCAGTCTTCCCAGGCCTATGTTATGCACCATGATTAACTAACATTCTTAACCTACCATCCCATGCAATCCTCACTATGCCAAACTTCAGACCCCATCTTATCTATCAACCATCACCTCTGTTACCATTCTGTCACGACCCCCTCCAACCAAAGATGCCCCTCCTGAGCTGGCGATGGTTAAAGGGAGATAATGACCCCTCGAGTCCCGCCTCCAGTAGGCCTCGGGGTGGAGACTAGCACGAAGGGTATGAGTTTTCACAAAAATGGGAGGCATTACCCTTTTTATTTATTTAGGATCAGGAAATATGACAAGTGAACCACCAAAAAGGAAATGAACAACAATATATAAATAAACCCAAACCAAGCCCACGTGCATGTTCAAATAATTTTATAACAAGGTACAAGTACAAGAAAGCTCAAAGTGCAATACCAAAAGAAAACAAGAGAACAACAACTGCAACAACTCCAACTGTCCAACTAGTAGGGTCTCACATGACCCTGGTAGTCCTCCTAGAAACCTGAAAGTAAACGTAGAATGAGCATACAAGTATACTCAGTAGGGAAACCTAAAGCTCTTGTGCACAAGTGGGGAGACATCGTAATGTCATGTGAGAACAACAAAAGAACCCTAGAAATGAATTCTATCCACCCAACCTCACCAGCCACACTCACCAAAAACACAAACCCAATAGGTAGTAATATATAAGAACAAGTGTATTGGGTACCCCGCACCATTTCCCTTTAGTTTACTTCACTTCCTAATGGAGAACGTCCTGACGCTACCACACTCTCCCCACCCACACACACCTGGGCCTCACTACCATGTACCCTACCCGCACACACATGGGCCTCACAACCACGTATACCACCCGCACACACCTGGGCCTCACAACCACGTATCCTTCCTGTACACACCTGGGCCTCACAACCACGTATCATGTCCGCACACACCATGGCCTCATCCCGAAGATTCTTGGGAAACAATAGAACTTGCCCGAAGAGTCTTGGGCTAAATCCACCCTAATCAAAACCAACCCGAAGAGTATTTTGTGTAATGTCGCCTCAAGCCATCACAGCCTAGGGGAGAAAGACCAGGAAGGAGCTAGTAACTAAGGGAAAAACACCCTCTCCCATGATATGGGAGGGTTCGGCACTAAGTGCTCAACATGGGTGGGGTGTGATAAAACACAAAAGATAATTATATATATATATATATATACCTACCACACAACCAAACCTATGGCTTCTAATCAGAGAAACTGAGCACGTGCCTCGACACTTCTACTATGAAGCATGCATACAACAAACAGCCCCAACCCCATTTAGGTTTTCACGTTTTAGCAGAAGTAGTTTATTTAGTTCCTTATCTACTGGGAAACTATCCACAACCAACCACATCGATCGTTTGTAAAAAATATCCATCCCATCCACAAATCATGTTATGAAAACACAAGAAATATAACCAAGCCCTTCTTATCAACCAACCAACCCCATTGATTATTAATCTCGTTCCATTTCCATGACCAACATTCATTAACTCTTACACTTTTTAATTATTATTCATAACCCATTGTTCGTTCATATTCAAACCATCCCCGCAGCCCCGCTGCCGACCAACGTAACCACAACCGCACCAAAACTCATACATCATTATCCCTTTAATACCACTTATCGTAGCCCCACTGCCCGTTACCAACACAACATTTACACCAACCCAAAACCAAGCCAACCGCAACCCCGCTGCTCACCCTATCCAAAAAAACCCATAAAACACCCCCATCACATGCCACGTATCCAAGAAAAGACCCACATGTTCATTATTCCGTTTTTTAACCGGGTTGATCACAAAACGGTTCCAGATATTAAATAGCCATCTTTACATGATTAACCAATTTCCACATTCCATAAAGTTTCCATCTATAATAAAATCTAGAAGGAGAGGGAAACATTTATTTTCCTAAGCAACGGCCCCCAACGATTGTTATTTTCAGTAGGTAGAAGCTCATTCAATTATCAACATAATATCACATGATATAAAGTAACATCAATCACAAACTTCCCAACCCTGTTATAAGCCAGTTATTATCTTTATTAAACTGAATCAAAAGTGTTTCACATAATCATGAGGACACCCACCTTGCATGATGCACAAATTATAGAGACGATGGTATGATCCCTACCTCAACAGGTTCCGATCACAATGCTCCCCCCAGATCAACTTTAGAAGATGTTCATCGGCGTCCGTCACTTCCGTCAAGTCCCGGAAAAACCTTCTCAGGTGGAATTCGGAAAGGAAAGGCCTATGTAAAGACAAAAGATCCATGATCGGAAGTTCCTCCTCATTGTTATGATCCCGTGGCCACTGACTGATCATAAATCGGAGTATGAACGAAGAAGTTCTGGAATAAAGAGCCTTCAAGTCTCTTGGGAGAACTCTGCTCAGAGGAAAGGGGAGGAGAGGAGTAATTTCAAAGGAGGAGGGGACACCACCTTTTATAGGTGAGAAACGAAAAAGTAAACAGCGTGTAATTTATGTTACACGGTGTGTATTCAGTTATTTTACACGGTCTCCACGTGGCTTCCAACACGGCTATGCGGCCGTTAACTGGTCAGCACACGGTTTGAGGGTAACACATACATGGGGAAAGACTACACAGCCTGTAGTTTAGACACACAACGTGTACTCATTCATTGAACACGACAAGAACACAGCTCCAACATGGGACACGGCCGTTGACTAGTAACGCGTATGTTGGGAAGGACTACACGACGTGTAGAACTGGACACACGGCGTGCACCGATTATTTCACATAGCGGGGACATGGCCTGCAAAACAGGGTATACCCGGAAAGGGGGTACATAGCGTGTACTCAAAATACATGGCATGTAGTTTCTAAATTCTGGAAAGTGTGGGAAAAGTCCATTTTACCCTCCAGAACACTTCTTGACCTTATTTTTGAAAAATAAATAGGTCGGAGAGGTTCGGTCCATTACATTATATCATACAAATCATTGGGTTTAGAAGTGGTCTATAGGGATATTCAATTTAGTGATATGTGTGGAAGAAGACCATATGGTTATTTCATTTATGTATTTTTTTATCCCATGTTATCTTAATATGTTACGTGTTCCTTTATATTAGTTTGTGGCAAAATTTTTGTTATAAAAAGGCTATTCAAGGAGATTATATTCTGTGATGTGTTTTTATACTTCTTAAAGGTGAAAGTTATTACATTATGATAATGTAATCATGGAATTCATATTTTTACAAGGCCAAAAATTTTAATTCTTTATATATTATTTATTATGATCTTTATTCACATCATAGGGTTTGAAATTATTTTCCCATAACTAAAAGAAGAATTTTTACATGGATGGGATCATAGAAAAGCCATGTTGTTAAAAAAAGAAAAAATACCATGTTTCTTTTCAGAGAGATTTTATTTAATGATAATATGGATAATGTGAAGAAATGTATACTTGAAATATTTATGTTCATATGTATGATTTAAAGTCTAATTCTCTTATACTGTAAACATGAAAAGATCCTCGATGTGAATTAATGTGAAATTAATGAGTTATATCATTATTATGTATCATTTAGTGCTGGGAAATAATACATAGAACAAATAAACCTGGTAAGAAACTAACAAAACATTATCCATGGTTTCATTGGGTCCAATGAACCATGGACTGATCTTCCATTTCATAAAAAATTCATTACTTTTTTTAATTTAGAATCATGGAGAAATGCCTGATCATATACCTCAAAATAATAGCAGTTCTCCCATCTATGTTCAATTGTTTTATTCTATACAAGACCTGGATTCATGTGTTTATAGAATTATAAAAACCATTTAAATAATTTGGTATACAAATTTTTGTCTCAAAATCATCATTTCTCATACTTCATCCCAAAAAGCTAGAGTTCAACACTACTCTTTGTATAATAACTCAAAATGATCCATCTATATACTGAAATGAAAACTATGATTATATGTAATATCAACCAAATAAGAATGTTGATCCCAACTTCATTGGTAATCCATAAAATGTGTTCAAAAAATATCTTCCAATTTCAGAATTGTTTTCTCAGTCTATCAATCAGATTGACGATGAAATGTAGTGTTTAAAATTATTAAAGCTCATAAAGTCATTTTAGTCCCTTATAGAAATTATAAGTAGACCCTGGATCATAGTCAGATACACTATATATTGAAACTCTATGTAACATGACTATCCCCATAATTTAACATTGACAACAATTTCACTGAAGACATGAGATCATGAATATGATAGAAATGTGAAGATTTAGTAAGTACATCAACAATAATAGAAATAAAATTATTAACTCAATAATTATTTACTAATATTAATATGTACTCCATTTATATATTATCCCATTACCATAATCGTACTATAAAATTTTGAAGCATCCCCTTCGTTTACAATCACTCTTCTTTAACATATAGTAGTGTCCAAAAATTCATGGAAAATTAAAAAATATTTTTTTCCATCCCAACTGTTGTACTGTAGGAGTTATCGGTGCATGTTAGTAAAGATATGTTGAACAGAAAATGGATAAAAATGAGCTTCACATAACAGATCTACCTTATACTATGAATAACAAGTCACATATTATCTATTACCAAATCTCAAAACACAATATTCATCAATATTTAATTCTTGCAACTCACCACTGTAACTATACCTACATTTTTCTATAACTCATTGTTATCCTTCAAAACATTCTTAATTCTATACGTCAAACATGATTACACTAACAAATTAAAAAAATTGAGGATGAACTTACATCTATTACATCTAATAATAAATTTATCAATTATTTCAAAAATTTTCCTTTCCTATATGTAACATGGTTAATAAATCATGATGTTTTTGAATCAAGAAATCACCCACTTTGTTTTCTTTTTTATGATGTTAATTGATTATGAAATCATAATCCTCATCCAATTATATCCATATTCTCTAACTCATGTTCAAATAATTCTCTATATATATACATTACAATTTCATGATTAGCATGTATTTCACACTTGGCTTAATATATGTGATGTCTCTAATTTCTTATAGAAAAATCCACAAAAGGTAATTCCAAATCACATGTAGGATAATTTATCTCATCTTTTTTAATATTAATGAAGCATAAGAAATTAACCAATCATTATGAATTATAAGGTAACAAAGTCCCTTTAATGAAGCATTATTTTAAATAAAATAATCACCAGTCCTCTAGGGTAGGGTCGAAACTAGAGAATTTACCAATCTTATTTTTAATTCCTTAAAAAATTCAACACGCTATTTTTTATAAATAATTTTAAATAATTTTCAAATTATCTGATATAGTGCTCTTGATAACCATGAAATTGTTTCAATAATTGATTAGTAATAGTCTAATAATCAAAGTAAACTATGAATATCAATAACACATATTGGTATTTTCCATTCAACAAATACTTTTATTTTGAAAAGATCATATATAAAACAATATTAATTTTTAATGGGTCCTTGAAGAGATATTTATTATAGCCAAAAATTATATGTATTAAATATTCCATTTAAATTATTTTAATTAAGGGCTTTCATAACATATTTCTTTCACTATCATCATAACTTATTGAATAAATAAAAATGACATCAATAAAAACATCCAATAACATATCCCTAAATTCATTAAAGACAATGGTCAAAAAATCTATTCATATAGTATGGGAATTTTTCAACCACAGGGGAATTAATAAAAACTAATAATAACTATATGTAGTCTAAATTTTAGTTTTCAAAATGTCATCATAATTCACCATATCATGATAATAAACCAACTTGATATCATCATTTGAATAATATTTCACTCACTAAAGATGATCGAACAAATCATATATTTTATGAAAAGTGTAAATTTTCATGATAGTGACGTTGATCAAAGATCAATAATAAATAAAAGTGTCATGGAATTACAAATATTTTTAATAAACAAATATATATACCATATGGTGAAGTGCTATATTAAATGTAAACTTATATATAAATTCATGGAATTTTATTTTTCAGTTGAAAAAGTTATACTTGTTACATTTGGTAAGAGGGTTTTAAAATAGGTTATTAATCAGAGTCTAGTTCAATAGTAAAATCAACCTCTCAATTGGGAATAACACTACATAATTAATCTAGAAAAATATCCATGTATTCATTTACAATTATCTTGTCACTAATATCAACATCTCTATTTTTTTCAACAACATGAAATATGTAACCATTACTACCATTTATTATCAATTAATATTCGCCTTTGTATGTTATTAACAGTATGTAGTCATTGAAAGAAAATATCTTAGCTCTGTAATAATTCACATAATTATAAACTGGAAGAAAATTACTTAAAAAAATAATATTAAAATCAACTATTGGATTCTAAAAAACATTTTATGGAAGAACAATTTAACTGAACCCAATAAGAAGATTCGTATAAATTTTTGATACTTTAAAAAAATCATTTTATTGTTTTTATAAAAAGTTTTATCCTACAACCATCATGTTATATTCTCAGTATTCCTTCAAATTTATATGAATTGAATGAATGAGAAGGACAAGACTCAACAAATGTATTTTTATTTTTATAAAATACAATTTACAGACTTGTAAAAAAATAATTTGATAGGCCCATATCAATTTTATATAAAGAAAAATACATTTACACACCCTAAATATATGATATGGTTGATTTCTCCTTGACTGAAAAAATTGTGCCACACATTAGCATAATGTCATAACTCTTTTTAATTAAATAATCTTACTATCAACATTTCATTATTTGTTGACTCACCTTCCATATAGTCACGAAACATGTTACGAGACATTCCTCATAGAAATAATTTCATCGAGTTTGAGTCACATTTCCTAGGTTAATTCGTACCACACAATTCACATGTTAGGAAATTAATTTTCATATCTTCAAATTTCATTGAAGAATTAATCCCAAATTCCTTCCAACAAGACCATCTCTTATTCTTAACATAACAATGCACATATTTTCCCTCAAATTCCATCTCAAATATTTCATCACAAAACCAAGTTTCTCATAGATTTTAATCTCTTCTCAAGTCAAATATCTTCCAAAATTTCATTAAAACATGATTAAAATCTAATAATCATACTATCCATTACCTAAATGAAATCCATGATGCACCTGGTCTATCTTGTAATGATGAATTTATAATAATTTACAAAATATTCATCCTTATATATTAGTTTAAGAATTTTTTATCCTTCTATGATGAATATTCTTAGTAAATCTATTTTTCTAGAAACTGGTTCTTATAATAATTTAATTCCATATCATTCATATCATCTTTCCCTAAATTATTCTTAACAAAATACCACCATCGACAGAATTAAAATTATAACATAAAAAAATTTTATTGTTATCTTTCGGAATTCCAAACATCCCATGTCTTAGAATATATTTTTGATAGTGATGATATGTACATCAGTGAATACTAGATCAATAGTTCCAAAAAAATAGAGGATGTTTCCAAATAAAATTCATCAATATTGATGTATTCCTATATGGTTGATCTGATTAATAACTTACATAGACACCGCCACCATTTATATCTTGTTTCAACATATCCATCACTACAAAATACTTTTATGTTTTGATTACAACCATAATAGGATGTTGATTTGGAAGGATTTATTCCATATGATGCCTTCTAAACACATCATCCCTATTTCCTCCATGAAATCATTTTCTGAGTAGAAATATAAAAGATGAAGAAACATTGTAATCTTTATATTATATATCAATAAAAATTAACCAAAAAATAGAAAGCATTAGTGAGTTTTATATTAACAATATCTTCAACCTCTAATATTATCTAAAAAACACTCTTATAACAAAGATAAATTCTCATCCTCAAACATTACATATTCTAGTGATTTTTAACAACAATTATATCACTTTATGTGTAAAATATTTTTTATGATTCAAAATTTAGAGAGTTAGTAAAATAATATGAAAGTGAACTGATAAATTACATGTGGAATCATAAAACCAATATCTATTTTTACCCCAATGTATACCATTTTAAAATAATACATTTTTTATAATTTAGGTAAAATTTTAACATTTTCCCCCAAATTCTCATCCTTATCAATATTCTCCCTTATATCATTTGAAAAGAATTTTGAAAAATTGGATCATTAGAAAATATCAGTAAGGTTTGTAAAAGAAAAACCATAGTAAAATTAAAATATATAAAAAAATACATAAAAACATATATTTAATTGGGAAAATGTAATATTATTTTCGAAAAGATAAGTATCTTACCATTTGAAAATGAAATCATTAGAAAACATCTAATATATATATAGGTAAATTGAGAAAACATTCTACATCACAATTTCAAGTGGGGTATAAAATAAATAATCCTCAAATTCTAGAGTAAGAATTGAATTTGTGTATATCTTGTTACAACATGTCTATGGTTTATAATGAAACCCCTACTAATTGGTTTAATATTTAACAACACATTATTGGTATATTATGTCACTGCCCATAATTAGTTCTCCAAATAATTACCCATTATTTGTTTATCACATATAATCTCATCACATAACCACCCTTCATTATAAAAAAAGACCTTGAACAATATCGTAACCATAAATCATAAAATATTTCTCCATACAAAAACTTTTTATAAAAATTTCCATTTTATTTTGATATCACTCATGTTGAAGAATTGCACATGAAAAACAAAAAACTGTTCATTGAATATAACCCTAAATATATGTAAGGTAATAATAAAAAATTTATGTCCTGATGAGATAATAGAAATAAATACATGTTTTATATGTAATAAAAACATTATTTTTAAAAAATAAACATAAAAAAGCATTTTTAATATAATATCACTATCAAATATCATATTGTTGAAGTGATAATAAATAATATGAATCAAATATGTGTATCCACTATAATTCCATATTAAACAAGTGTAAATATAATATAATGTATTTAATCTTTTTTTAACAGATATTCTTAGAATGAAATAATTAGGATGTACAAGTTTGACTCCAATAATGGGAATGGGATTATGATTTCCTTTACCAAACATTCAAATTTATTTTAAAAGTGTTAGAACCTCATATATAATCATTTAATGTATGTTAATAAATCATAAATGAATTATTAATATTTATAATACCATATGGGATGATTTTTTAACATTTTAAGATATATTCATTTGTAAATTATCATTATTTTTGTAGTTTCAAGTTTATTAATTTAATTATTTCATTCCATGTTTTAAATATAATAAATTATTGTTGTTCTTGTAAAATAGAATTAATATCCACAAGAAGAATAAAATTGTTTTAATTATCTTAACTCATTATTAATTTCACATAATACTATTTTTTATTTTTACAAAAGGATGATTTAAAAGATAAAATGATAATGATAAATATTTATTTTATTTTTTCGTGTTTTCCGGACATCATGAACTAGTTTTGTATTATTTAATATTGTGTGTCTATGTTAGTTCTAGATTATGAAATATAATAGAATATAAATATTTCAATATGATATAAAAATAATTATAATTTTATATCTAACCATGAAGGCGACAATGGAATATGTAAAATCATTATTCATGGAGATAGAAAACTGTCATAATTGGAATAATAGTTATTTTTTTAATGATAGAATAAGGGGGAAAATATATATGATATTTTCCATTTGAAAAATAAAAATTCCATATATAAATGTTTATGTATTTATAAGGAATTTATTGATGAGGGGTGAGGATAATTATGAAAAAGAAAAGAAATTAAGAGAGGTACATTGAGAAAATTACATACTGAATATACCCTCATTGGGAGACCCATGTCTTCCATATAAATTTTTTTTTTCATACAACAATCACATAGATGATGGAGATTTTTGGGTATATAATTTATGATCTACAATGAATTTTGACTTAAAATGGGGTGGTGAAGGGAGGTATTTAAATTTGAGAAGAGGTGGGTTTAAGTGTATAGAATAATAATAATTTTCTATTTAAAGCCAAAAACTATGAGATGGAATTAATTTCAATAAAATAGAATGTGAATTAAAGTTTTGGGGGGTATTTAATTTCATAATATACCTCAACAAACCATTAAATTTCTCATTTTATATGTATGTAAAAATTTTACCATTTAACATTAACACTTGTCACTATTTCACAAATATGATGATAAATAATTTTTTTTAATGTGGAAAATTTTGTATAGATAAAAATGAAATATTCCTTTAAAAAAATTAAATTATTATAAAAAATATTATATCAATTTTAATAAACTAAATTATCATAATTTGAAAATTTTGTTTTATAATTAAACCCACAAACACAATGAAAAATTAGGGTTTGAAAGTGAAATTTTCTAATGTTTGAAAAGTTATTATATCCAATTTCAATTTAAAAGTGATCAAAATTACCTAAATAGGATTTATTTATGTACTATATGAATAATTATATAGTAAAATATAATATATTTCAGATGTCAATAAAAAATTAAACGTATCCAAATATGCCAAAACCTCAACCAATTATATTTTTGATAATATAATTTTTTAAAAAAATTATATTTTTCAATGAAAATATATATACTAGTTAAAATTTATTTTTATAACCAGAAGGCCCTCAAAAAGATAAAAAAATTTTTATAACAATAGGGATTTTTTCCATAAAATATTATTTATTCCTACCTTAATCCTATCCAATTTATTATAATAATTTTAAAACATTTTATATAATATATAATATATAAATTTCATTAATATATTTCACTTATTCTGAAAAATTTAATTTAATAATATTAATACAATGGAAAATAAATTATTATATCAGTACCTGGTTTGTTGCATATATATCTCATATTTAACATGTAATAACAAAATTAAATGCATTTAATATTTTAATTTGTGTTATTTCATACAAATGTTTTTTAATAATATTTTAACATATGTTAATTATTTTCAAATGTCACGAACCTAGCCGGGTCGCCATCCGACCTGGTCCGCGGCAAGGCCCGAAGGGCGTTCCCAATCCCCACGGGCTGGCACAAGTGCTCGGGTATCGTAAGTAACAAGTGGGAACAATTTTACCCGAAATACAAGACAGAAAAACAGCCAACCAGATAAAAAATTGAATCTGAAAACAGACTACAAAACACACTTATAAACTATAAACATGTTTAGGTCTACAATTCAGCTAAAAACTCACAATTAACAATAGCAGGAATAGAGAACTAATCTACAAAACCAACCTCATGCGACACGAGAAGTTGCATCCCCAATCTATAAACACCAACCTTCACAAGAAGACCAACAGCAACCAGAACCTCCATCGCTGAGCACGACATACAACCTAGAATAAACAAGAAACAAGAATCTACAAACACCCAAGGGTGTATGTAGGGTGTGAGCTAAAAGACCAGTAAGATGCCACCGAGAAAAAGTTCCATGCCACAACATCAAAAGACAATTTAAAGTTCTTATTCAAAATTATACTTTCAAAATACTTTTAAAGAAAACATTTACAACCAAAATTATAAAGGAAAACACTAAAAAGAACTCATTTCACAAACACAATTTTAAAGAGGAAGAGGAAGGTTCATTATGGGAACACACACACACACACAGACTCACATAGACACAGACACACACACACACATACACACACACACACACAAAAACACACACACACACACACACACACATGTGGTCATCCATATGACGATGGAATTCACCACGCCATCGATGGTAGAGAACTATGGGTAAATCCCACAAGGATCATCGAGCTCGAGTGGGACCCTAGAACCTCGTGTCTCAATGAAACGTGGCTTAGAAGTCCACGACCCTCAAAAAACATGGCTTTGAAGGCCACGACCCTCAGAACATGTGGCATAGAAGGCCACAACCCTCAGATATCATATGTTTAGTTAGTGTTGCAATCATCAATCCAGCTAAGTGAAACAGGGATGATACCCTTCCGGTTAACTAGCGCACTAGTTTCTAGTCCGCCCTCCTAGATACCCAGGGTTTTACCAGGTGCCCAAACAAGTTTCATATTAACATATTATATTTATTTCTCATTTCTCAGACCAAATAAGATATTTCATGAAAATGTCGCCATTTGCATACCAAAGCACTATTTCAATGACACACACACACAACATGTTTCATTTTATAAAAATACACAACTTTTAAAATGAAGGCATATTCAACTCCTACAAAGCACCATTTTAACGTCATATAAATGTACCAATAAATCATTTGAGTTATAATTAAAATCATTTCACGAAAAATCAAGAAGACTCTACACTGAAAATAGATTGATTTTATATAGAGGTGTCAGTTTAAAACTTGATACATGAGGTAACCATGTCAAAACTTCTTTTCCATTATTCAAAAAAAAATTCATTTCAACTTTTAATGTACACAACAAGGAAAACACACCAAAAGTGATTCATATACTTTGAAAATGACTATTAATAGAAAAAAAACACCTAAAGTGACATGAAAACACCTTTCTCACCTGCCAAACAACCCTCAGAAACCTTTCAACCATGTTTCGCACTCAAAACGCCACCTAAATAAACAATTCCTAAATTTATAAAACATATCGCATGCAAAAGAAACCATTACAAAATCAATTTCACAAATCAACTCTTTCAAAACCTCTTTGTCACTCTATAAACAATTATTAAACACTTATAAAATTTACCACAACCGAATTTAAAGGAAAAACATGACAATTTCTAAAGACAAGTGCAATTTTCATCACGCATGCATGTTACCCCATTTTTAAAATGCATTTCACAAAACCTCTACCGCACTACCAAAACATTATAAACATAATTCGCATCATGCAACTAAACCATAGAACATATTAAGTTAAAATAAACAAACAAATTAAATTATCTAAATGATTTAAAGACATGGAACCGCCTACCTCAATGCAGGAATGAAAGAAAAATGATATGGTTCAATACTCCCACTGCGCAAAGGTCGCACTATATAGAACCGTCAAAAAGGTCCTAAAACAGTAGACCCAAAATTCTCATCGCCAACCCATCACAACATCAGAGATTTAATAATTTAACTAAAAATAAAACAAATTCAATTAATAAAATTGAATAATGAATAAGTAAATTCAATAGTAATTAAACAAATAGATTAACAATTAAACAAATTCAATTAACTAAATTGATAGAAAATTAAACAGATTAAATAAAATGATTAACCAACCTAATAATAATCAAATAATCTGGTTAAAAATTTTAAACACATGCGATAATTATTGAATATATTAATTAAAATCTAAAAATATCAATAATAATTAAATAAAATAAAACTAACCATTATCGCGGAACTGTCGGGATCCAACCGAGGGGCACCCAGTGGCTGTCAGGCGAGTGCGATCCGTGTTGCTGGGGCTGTCTAGAAGCACGAGTGAGAGTGCGGGATGGTAATACCGGAAGAGGGTGTGTCTGGTCAGATTTTTGGGAGGAAGAAGGGTGAGGAGAGAAAAGAAAAGAAAAGAAAATAAAATAAAATAAAAATGGGGAATGATGGGTGTGCTGGGCGTGGAAGGGTGCATAAGGGGATGGTGAGGAACGCTGTAGAAATGGAGGAAAAGGGGAGGAGAGAAGGATAGAATGAGAAAAAAAAAGAAAGGAAAAGAAAGATAAAAGGGGAGGGGGTCCGTGGGAGGAGAAGGGGATTGGGGTGGGGTGAGGCGCGCCACTGGAGAGATGGGGAAAAAGGGGGAGCATGCTGGAGTCGTGGGAGAGAAGGTATAGAGAAGGAAGAGAGAAGAAAAAGGGAGAGGGAGGAGAAAAGATGAGGGACAAGAGGAAGGAGAAGAAAACGTGGGGGAGTGGAATGAAAAAAGAGAGGGGGCGGGCTAGGGTAGGGATTAGGTGGGTTAAAAAAAAGAATTAAATAAAATAAAAAGAAATGAAATGAAATAATAAAGATAAAATAAAAAAATTAAAAAAAATGGAGAGATATAAATACACATATATATATATATATACACATGTATATATATATGTATATATATACACACACAATAATAATAATTAAACTATTCTAAAATAGAAAATGATAAAACAGTTTAATAATATAAGTTAATAATTGAAAAGTAATAAAAATACTAATAATATTTATAATAGTAAGGAAATGAGAATAAAATAAAATAAATACTCTCTTAAAACGTTAAAATTAATAATACCAAGTAAGACCACTCGTGTACCAGGTAGGCCACAGGGCATCACCCATGTCGTGCCCATGCGTCGGGAAATGTCAAGCTTGCGTCCATTTATCAGCGCAAGTGTGTAGCACTAAAAATCACGCTCAGCTCGAACTACAACAAAAAAAATTTACAAAAAAGGCAATAAAACTTCTGTGATTAAATTTAAAATTAAATACATATCTCAAAGTGAAGACCAGATGTTACAATTCTCCCCACCATGAAAACTTTCCGTCCTCGGAAAGCCACAGCTAGGGATGAGGCACAAAGAAGAAATTGATACCCCACTAAATTTCAAAGAGTATCTCCACAACCAACAAGCGAAAAGCAAGAAAATGAACATGATCAGAAAAAGTGACTCATATGACAACCTCAAGAAGAATATAAAAAGTCTTTTTGATATGTGGTGCCCACCCCAAAGAGCTAGAATTCCTGCAGTTGATTGATTCAGGAAAGAAAATCTTGTATCTGCAGAAACCAACCTCACAACCCAAAACACCTCAAGTATCATTGAACAAAAAACACACCATTTTACTGGAACTAAGATACAAGACCAACCCACATCCAAGGAATACTTTAATAACCTACCACTAAACCATCTCTGGGAACAAAACTGAATGGACCACCATAGGAAAGCCCGATGGGGCTCTCTACTATTAAAAAAAACTTTCTGACGCCTGAGAAGAGACTCGAAAAATCGACACAAGGAGGCCCGGGAAGACTCCCCACTATTAAGAACCTACTATCACCCAAGATGGGTTTGGGAAATTGACATCAGGAGGTCCGAACGGACTCCCCACCATAAAAGAAGAGTCCAACATCGATTCATTCCAGAGATATTTATAAGAGATATGATGTGGGTTTCTCCACCATTAGAACTAATTGCAGGTACAAAACATTAGGAAAAAAAAGATTCTCTATGGTGACCAAACACCCCACCCCAAGGGGCAGGGAGGGAGGGGCCTGACTACCGGGGCGTCAAAAGCATGACCCAAGAAGAACCATCATTTCCACATTCTTGGATGAGAATTATTCAGATTTGAGACAGATCTACTCAACAAACCCAATAAGGCCACTAAAGCTATTACATCCATTGGAACACTACCCCCAAGAATTTAATACACGAGACGAACACTCCTCCACATGGTCACGAAAACCTTATGCAACCAGATGGCTCATTCGAACAGAACAACCATAGAAAACAATTTAAGCTGCTTTCACTTTCAACACCGAGGACAGAAATGAAATCGAGGTTTTGTACAATCCAGGGGTTCCTGAACATGCGCCAGCTTCACTCCGAGGCCTATGGATAGAGACCTGATGTTTTAAGCATCTCATGCCTCGCAGTCAGTCATTGAAGACTCTTGAACGAAGCTTCTCCTTTTGGAGTCACATGCAACCACACTGCAACAGAGGCAACACCAGTAAACACAACACATTACAGCATATGACTGATCATATGAGGAACATCCACCAACAATAGAGTTGAAATGGTGCATGAAAATCACCCTTTGTCACACTGGATGAGAACACGACACCACAAATCATCACCTTAACACGATCATTGCTGTTGAGAGGAAAATTACGATGATATGGACTTTAAACCGTGTCTTGAACACCACGTGATTCCTGCAAATGATTATAGCAGCCTCCATGGGATTTGGTATGCCACAGTAGTGGCCTAATGTAGACTCTTTCTTAAACGAAACCAACAAAGGACCAAAGGTCATTTAGAATAGTAGCCTTCACTGACCACTCTAGGATGCTTCCACCTCTCCCCACTAGAATCTCCTTCACCATTTCCAAACATAACTTTCAAATTAATGATGTCAAACTTCACCCTTGACAATCAAAGAGAACTTACACTACAAGACATCGCCGAACTTGACCGTTTCTACCGATGAAAATACTACAATCCCCTCAAGACACAGGTCCACCTTGAAAATTCTGAACTGCATTCACCCTTCCCCGCTGGATTTCCTTTCGCCATTTCCAAGGGAAACCTTCAAGTGAAACGACGTCAAATTTCATACCCGACGACTTAGTCACCTCAAAGAAACCAAAACTCTGTTCAACTCCCCTCACATCTTTCATCCTACTGCAAGAGGATCCACTTATTTGTAAAAAGGAGAGGTGGGATCCATTCTGGAATTCAAAAAGAGAGTCCTTCGATCAACTGGAGTGCCGGCCAACGAGGAATTCCACATAGTCATACTTCAATCACATGCCAACGCTTTATGGGTGGGCATAAACTAGTCAAGAAATGGATCTATGGACCTAACCAAACTAGTCCAATGGTCAAGACATACAATAAGCAAACACCAAACGTGCAGGGGGAACCACTACATGGGCTCCCTGATGTACTCTTCAAGGGAATTTACTAACCACACACTTGTATACCAACTTACAAATATGAAATCAAACTCGGGACACAAACCATTCAGAAAGAATACTTAGCTCAAAACTCCACACATCCATCATCTCAAAAACACAAGGACAGGCCACACAAACACCATTTACTAAAACACAAAATTTTTCCTTTAACAAAACATTTTGAAAATAAGAAAACTATGTGGGTTGCACAAAAACCAATGGCGTGCCATGTGCCTCGCACATGCATGTCCTCATGCCGCACCGGCACGCACCTTATGTCCATCCAGGAACTCATCCACTCATGCCATTAACCATTTCCCTTTTCGCATATACTCATGCATGTGGTTGCCCATAAGAGCGCCAATGATCAAAACCAAACCTTTTCATTATTTTTTCATAACCAAAACATCGAACCCACACTTTCCCAACCATTCACTTCATTTTCTTTTTAAAGCATTTCATTTGAAAACATTTTCACAGACCAAAACATTTTTACCAAAAAACCAAATTTCCACGAATCCAAAACAAAGAGACGAGTAATGACACAAGAGAAAACTTGCGTCATCGGGTGACTGGTACGTATGGTTGGAGGCCATACACCAGTCATTCCACTGCCACAGAGGGTATTCTAGGATAGCGTCCCTAGCTCCACATAGCTTGCCAGACCCTGCGTGCTCACTATGACCACTGAACATACCCCTTTTTTTCATTTCCCATAGAAAAGATTAACCGCAATGACCAAAAACATAGACAAACCTCAACATACTTTGGTAACTCGAGTCCCGCCATGAGGTGTGCTGGCCAGGAACATTGCTCGTAGCTAGAACGCCGAGTTCTGACAACCTTAATTTTGGTCCACTATGACTCTATCTCAAAAGAAAACGACTCAAGAGAGCAAACCTACCTCTTATAACATTTTGTCACGAACCAGGCTGGGTCACCATCCGACCCGGCGCCCGACCTGCTCCGCGGCAAAGCCCGAAGGTCGTTCCCGATCCCCACGGGCTGGCACAAGTGCTCGGGTATCATAAGTAACAAGTAGGAACAGTTTTACCCCAAATACAAGACAGAAAAACAACCAACAAGATTAAAAAACTGAAACTAAAAACAGACTACAAAACTCACTTCTAAACAATAAGCAGGTTTAGTTCTACAATTCAGCTAAAATCCCAAAATGAACAACAACAGGAATAGAGAACTAAGTTCCAAAACCAACCTCAAGCGACACCAAAAGTTGCATCCCCATGATACCAACACCAAACTGCAAACGAAGGACAATAGAAACTAGAACCACCATCGCTGAGCACGACGCACAACCTGGAATACACAACAAACAAGAATCTACATACAGCCAAGGGTGTATGAAGGGTGTGAGCTAAAAGCCCAGTAGGAAGCCACCAAGAAAACGTTCCATGCCACAACATCAAAAGACAATTTAAAGTGCTTATTCCAAATTATACTTTCAAAATACTTTTAAAGAAAACATTAACAAAACAATTTTTAAAGGAAAACACTAAAAAGAACTCATTTCACAAACACGATTTTAAAGAGGAAGAGGAAGGTTCATTATGGGCACACACACACACACACACACACACACACAAACACACACACAAGTGGTCCTCCATATGCTGACGGAAGGCACCACGCCATCGATGGTAGAGCACTATGGGTAAATCCCCTAAGGATCATCTAGCTCGAGTGGGACCCTACAACCTCGTGTCTCGGTGAAACATGGCTTAGAAGGCCACGACCCTCAGAAAGCGTGGCTTAGAAGGCCACGACCCTCAAAACACGTGGCTTAGAAGGCCATGAACCTCAGATTTCATATGTTTAGTTAGTGTTTCAATCATCAATTCAGCTAAGTGAAACATGGATGATACCCATCCGGTTCACTAGCGCACTAGTGCTAGTTTGCCCACATAGATACCGAGGGTTTTCCCATGTGCTCAAACAAGTTTCATATTCACATCGTATATTTCTTTCTCATTTCGCAGACCAAACAACATATTGCACGCAAAAGTCACCATTTGCATACCAAAGCACTATTTCAAAGACACATGCACTCAATATGTCTCATTTTATAAAAATACACCACTTTAAAAATGAACGCATATTCAACTCCTACACAGCACTATTTTAGCGTCATATAAATGTACTAATAAACTATTAGAGTTATTATTGAAATCATTTCAAGAAAAAAAAAAAGAATACATTACACTGAAAACAACTTGATTTTATATAGAGGCGTCACTTTAAACCTTGAAACTTGAGGTAACCATGTCAAAACTTGTTTTCCATTATTCAAACAATTTTTCATTTCAACTTCAAAAGTGCACAACAAGTAAAAAACACCAAAAGTGATTCATATACTTTGAAAATGACTATTAATAGAAAACAAAAACACCTAGAGTGACATGAAAAAATCATTCGCACCTGTTGAGCAACACTCAAAAACCTTTCAACCATGTTTCTCCCTCAAAACGCCACCTAAATAAACAATTCCTCAATTTATAAAACATATCTCATGCAAAAGATACCATTACAAAATCAATTTCACAAATCAAACCTTTCAAAACCTCTTTGGAACTCTATAAACAATTATTAAACACTTATAATATTTACCACAACCGGATTGAACAGAAAAACATGACAATTTCTAAAGAAAAGTGCAATTTTCATCACGAACGCATGTTACACCATTTTTAAAACGCACTTTGCAAAACCTCTACAGCACTACCAAAACATTAAAAACATAATTCGCATCATGAAACTAAACCATAAAACATATTAAGTTGAACTAAACAAAAAAAATTAAATTTTATAAATGATGTAAAGACATGGAACCACCTACCTTAATGTAGGAACGAAAGAAAAATGATACGGCGTAATACTCCCGCTGCGCAAAGGTCACACTGTACGGAACCATGAATATGGTCCTAAAATAGTAGACCAAAAATTCTCATCACCAACCCATCATAACATCAACGATTGAATAATTTAATTAACAACAAAACAAATTCAATTAATCAAATTGAATAATGAATAAGAAAATTTAATTGTAACTAAAAAATTAGATTAAAAATTAAACAAATTCAATTAGCTAAATTGATAATAAATTAAACAGATTAAATAAAATGATTAACCAACCTAATAATAACTAAATAATTTGGTTAAGAATTTTATGCACATGAGATAATAACTGAATATATTAATTAACAAATAAACAAATCAATAATAATTAAAACATAAAACCAACCATTATCGCAGAAATGTCGGGATCTAACCGAGGGGCGCGCAGCGGCTGTCCGGCGAGTGTGAGCCGGGTTGCGGGGGCTATCCAGCAGCGTGAGCGAGTGTGCGGGATGGTGAGACCGAAAGACGGTGGGGCTGGTCGTATTTTTGGGAGGAAGAAGAGTGAGGAGAGAAAATAAAATTAAAGAAAAGAAAATAAAATAAAAGGGGGAAAGATGTGTGTGCTGGGCGTGGAAGGGTGGAGAAGGGGAGGGTGAGGTGCGCTGGAGAAATGGGGGAAAAGTGGAGGGGAGAAGGATAGAATGAGAAGAAAAAAAGAAAGGAAAAAAAGATAAAAGGGTTGGGGGTCTGCGGGAGGAGAAGGGGATTGGGGTGGGGTGAGGCGCGCCACTGGAGAGATGGGGAAAAAGGGGGAGCACGCTGGATCCGTTGGAGAGAAGGTAGGGAGAAGGAAGATAGAAGAAGAAGGTAGATGGAGGAGAAGAGAAGAGGGAAAAGAGGAAGGAGAAGAAAACGTTGGGGAGAGGAATGAAAAAAGAGAGGTGGTGGCGGCTAGGGTAGGGATTAGGTGGGTTAAAAAAGAATAAAATAAAATAAAAATAAATGAAATGAAATAATAAATATAAAATAAAAAAATAAAAAAATGGAGAGATATAAATACATATAAATATATATACACATTTATATATATATATATATACACCCAATAATAATAACAAAACTATTCTAAAATAGAAAATGATAAAAGGGTTTAATAATATAAGTTAATAATTGAAATGTTATAAAAATACTAATAATATTTATAATAGTAAGGAAATTAGAATAAAATAAAATAAATTCTAGCTTAAAACGTTAATATTAATAATACCATGTAAGACCAATCGTGTACCAGGCAGGCCATAAGGCTTCACCTGTGCCGTGCCCGTGTGTCGGGCAATGTAAAGCCCGTGTCCATTTATCAGCGCAAGTGTGTACCACTAAAAATCACGCTCAGCTCGAACTCCAACAAAACAATTTACAGAAAAAGCAATAAAACTTATTTGATTAAAATTAAAATTAAATACATACCTCACAGTGAAGACCAGATGTGACATCATATCTCAATTTCATTTCATTTGGTTATATTATTCCGTCATTATCATTTATATTGCAAGACTATGTTTTTACAACTTTTGGGAACAATTTATTATAATTCCCATAATTTCATGGGGATTTATATTTGATACTCAAAGTGTATAAATTTTTTAAATTTCACATCATCATTTTGATCTTTTCAATGGTTTATTGTACCATCTAATTTTGATCTACATTATTTATAATAACATTTTCATTGAAATAAATTATTTTATTATTTTATATTAACAATCTAATTTTCAATCCATTCTTTATTAATGAATATTTATAACTAATTTTATAATTTTCCTCTCTTTTTTACATAAAATAATAGTGGAAACGTTTTCATGAAAATAATACATTATTTTCACTCTATGGACACAAAACCTTTTCATAAAAAAGCTCTATTTTAAAACAATGTATTCAAAAATATTATTAACATTTATAAATGATTTATCGAATTCCTTTTCACGCATTTTAACTTTTTAAACAATATATTTATAGTAATATTTTTTTCAAATCAATTCCAATTTGGATTTTATCGAAAATGTAAAATGAATTTCTTTTTTAATGTGAATGGAATGAATTGAGCTACCAGCCATCATGTCCACTAAAATTTTATTATTATTATTTCATAGGTCTCTAATATCATTTTCAATGAAAATTATTTCCAAAATTCTTCGTAAACATTTTGTTTAAAAAGATATTTTTTAATTGAAAATTATATTTCCCTTTTGAAATTTTTTAAATATATTTTTATGGTATTTCTATTCAACATTGAAAACTATTATTTATTCCTAATACAAGAATTATATTTTGTATTGATACAATAATTATCCTTATTTGGACAATTTATTATATTATTCAGAGGAGAAAATATTGACAATTATTTTCTTTTTTATTTTTTATAGTCATTAAATTTCCATTGATATGTTCACTTATTAAAGATAGTTGTAAATAAAATTTCTACTAAATATACATATAAATTACCATATATTTGATTATTTCATTAAACATTTCCATTTATACATATGATTAATAACTATTACTATTATTTGACTACATAGAGAAATATTGATAATCCCTATTCTTTGTTCAAAACATATATTTAATTGTAAGGCACAATGTAGTTGAATTAATTCAATTATTTAAAATATCTATAATTATTTCAAAAATGAATAAATTTGTGAAGATTTGTTATGGATATCTCCTTGATTTAACAATATTATCATGAGGTGATTCATTAAGATAGCATATAATCAACTGGGAAAACGAAATGGGTTTGTACATAATAGTATTATACATACATGTGGATAAATCTTGGTTGTATAAGTTATCATGACACCTTAGATCATAATGTACCATACTTTTGAATTTACATAATTATTAATTTTTTTATTATTATCAATGAAATTGTTAAAATTATATCATTTTACGGTGAATATAATTTTTAATTTAATGATTAAGTATAATTTTTGTTTTAGTTATTTAATGATCCATATTGATTGTAGATTTTTTAATTATGATGGAATTTGTATTGACTAAATTTAATTCATGTTATGTTATTTTACTTGTAACATTTATTATTTTTTATTTATTCATGACAACTTCAATAGTTCTAAATACTTATTAAATATTTCAAATATCCATAATTTTTTATTCCATTCATCTAGATTCCATAAAGAGTAATATAATTGATGTTAAAGGTTATTTGTGGGGGAATAATTTTTTACACAAACAAACTATGTTGTAATTATTGTTTTAAAATGTAATATTGACTCAATTAGGTATTGTATTTACCAAAACTACTAAACTATTCAGTCATTCATGATACGATTCCTAGTATCTTAATTCAATTTAATAAAATATTAAAAATAAAATTTTTACTAGAGTTGGAGTTGTTTCAATTGGTAGTAGTGGAAGTTGAGTATAATCCTTGGGAAATATATTTAGGAAAACACAGGGGAGGTAACAAAACCCTCTGATATAATATGATGATAATTATAGTAGAACATCATATTTTTTCTATGGTAGATAATATGTGAATTTTCTATACAATAAATACCATTCTATATATTACATGTGGACATTGTGTTGGTATAAATTAACCTATGGGTGATAGATATAATAAGGTAGCATTGGAGATGATCCAATCTTCCCCTTGTAGACAACAAAAAGACTTAATGTAAACATGGATTGTTACTCATTATATATATACTTATAAAAATTCAAATTTTATTTACAAACCGTTAGAAAGGATTTTAGTTGATGATACCAATGAATGACCAAGGATAAACCAAACGTGGAATGGATGGAATTCTTTAAATGAATTGGAAAATGATTTATGTGTCTTAATGAATTAAATAATATAATGAATTTATAAGGGAAAATGAAGAGTAATATTGATGTAAATAAATTGCATCTTATAGAAGAATTAATGGAACATTTTTTGGGAAATCAAGAAATTTTCCAAGTCAATTCCCTCTTCTAAAGGGGAATCCCATGACAAAGTAACGTCCTCTGTGGAAATAAAAAAGGATGAAGTATTTAAGTATTTGGATTCATGAATTAATATTTTGAAATATTAATCAAATGGTATTTTGGTTAAAATAATCATGATTTATTTAAGAATTATGTAAATTTTTTAAATCATATTTCTATTCATTTACATTAGACTTGTGGACACCATTTTGTGATAGTGAGTTTATAAATAGTCATATATTAAAATTCATAAAAATAATTTTTTTGGTGTTTTGTGTGATGAGAGTCTACCGTGATTAAAGATATTTGGAAAACTTTTAAGGAAAGAATATGTTTTAGAGTAAAATTTGATTAAGGAGTAATGGAATTACATTTTATAGACATAAGTTTAATTGTATTGATAAAAATGAGTGTTTATTTTCTCATTAATAGAATTGTAGTAACAAAAATAAAATATAATTTAAAAATTATGAAAAAAACTTATAATTATATCCATATTAAAGAGGATAATTACTGATATATAATAATTTTCAATTTTGAATTATATATTTTAAAAACATTTATAAATTATATTAATGTGGTTTTAAAAAAGGGACAACCTATATTCTGAGTGGAAGACCATCACAAATGGTTAGGACATTGGGCTTGAACCCACAATGGAAGGATGATATGGGTTTAATTCCTACCAATGACATACGTAATGTCCTGGTAAAAAGGTAATTTTTTAGTAAAAATATTTGGATATATAAATAATAATTTGGAACCATAGGTGTTACTATTTATGTTAAGTGATTAATGTATCATATTGGATATCGTAATCTTACTATATTGAATTTGAAAAAATGATAGAGATAAGTAGAATGAATTTTCAATCCTTTATTGACCTTATAGTACGTAAAATTTGAAATTTAGAAAATTAGGAAAAAAATTAATTTTTTTGTATTAATTTCTAAGTGAAATGGTTCAATTTGACATTTATAGAATCATAACCAATGGATTAAATTGTGATTATAGAGTAGGAATATATAAATTAAATATATTTGATAATTTTATTTGATAGTAATTTATTTACTCATGTTTAGGAAAATGATATTGAAAAAATATAATATCCTATTTAATTCATATATGTTGAATCACATGGTCTTTTAAATTATCATTGATATATGGTATTGACGCCAATAATCTTACATAGATCATCCAATTCATTGGGATAAATGATCTATATCACTATATAAAATTATATATACATTGCATCCGTGTCCATTTATTCACTTCTCTCCAATGTAATGTTACAAGGAATCTGAGTTATGTGATATTACATATGACCTTTGTACATCCCTTTATACCTTATTAAAAGGATACAATAATAACCCTTATTACGATGTGTTCTTTTCAATAGTTTTATTTTCAAATTCTAATCCAATGACTACTGACACCATGTTTAAACCGGGAGGATTAAATTTTTTATGATGAAAAAAATGTAATAAAATAAAATTCTAGATGAATTAAATTATTTTCGATGGTGTATGTGACACAAAACACCAAGAATTGGAGAAACTATAACACCCCAAAACATTACTATATATTTATTTTCAGATAAATTCAAACTATTTAATATCTTACATTACAAAAAATAATGAGTTTATCATGAATTATTGGAAACACTGAATTTAGCATGTGTTACATGAAATATTTAGAATATCTTGATTTATAAGAAACACTATGTTTATCTTGTTCTACATAGTACGTTGTGTTTAAGGATAACATGAATATTATTTAAATATTATTATTTAATATAACAGTAATCACATGTCCTTTAAAATAGAGTTTTTGAATATTTATAAATAATTTATTAAAATTATTCTTATTTATTGAGTATAAATAACACAAGAATCAAATAAATGAAAAAGATCTATGCTAGAAAAAATTATTTTTTTTCATCTAAAAGAAAATACAGTCACCCATTGTTTACATAAGTTAAAATTAATTTTTTACACTTTTAAGAAATATAAATGATAAAATGAACTTAATTGGTAAAGTATTAAGATGAAAATATTATTAGGGTTAATATTTTGGATTTTTATCAAATTATTCATTTATTATGAAAAGTTTAATATAATATATTATAAATGGAAACTTTAATTTTTATTTAATTATATATATTGTTAAATTTTATTTAGAATGTTATTTTATGAAAAATTACATCAATTAAATTTAAATAAATGTAATTTAGTTCATTGGAATAATTTTCATTATAATTTTTTAAATTAAATAATTATAAACTTTTTTCATTTTGTATTTGAAAACCTAATTTCAAATTAGATTTGTGTGACAGATTTTAAATTAATAATTTTCAATTATATTAAATCATTTTGATAAAATGGTTTCCATATTAGGAATAATAATAACAAATATCGGATAATATTTTCAACTTTAATTTTGGTTATAATAATTAGTAGAGACATTAAAAATTAAATATCACTATTATAGATAAAATCAATATTTTCACATATTACTTGCAGTTCTGTTAAAATTATTTTTTAAACCATATATGTTTTTTATATTATAAATTGTATTTATTATTTATAATTATTAGTTTGAGATTATTTTATAATAATAATTTTATTTTAAGATTAAATATTTAATTACCATCGATTAAAAACGAATTAACGTGGTGGTAACTAAAATGTCAAAAGGGAGAGAAGTTAATCCATAAAAAATAAACAATTCAAAACATGTTTTTTATTATTTTCTGGGGGTGTATATAGATATTATAATCCCCCAAAACATTATTATCAGTTTTGGATCTACATGAGGTGATAGTGACCTCCAATAATTGAATACTTATGGGTATTCAAAAATGCCACACCTCCTCTATTATAAATGGGCACTCACACATATCACATATTAACAACTCTCAATCCATTTGAATAGAAATAATCCTACCTAAATCACATCTAAATTTCCATATCCTAAAACTTGTAGACTAATTTTTGGAATTAATCCATCATATGAAGGTGTTTTTTTGTAAATATAAGGTGAGTGCCCGAACTAAAGATGACATACTTCAATGAGTTTTTTATATTATTTATTACCCAACATCTATATTTTATTATTAGAACATGATTACATAATATCATAAAGATCATAAATATACAAATATATTTTTATGGTAATGTAATGACATTAATCCTTTTCCACTGCCATTAAATGAGTTAGGAAATCATGATTAATGTTTTTAGTAGTCTACCCCCAAATTAACTGTGGCCATTAATCATTCTATTAACACCTCTAACAGTTGGGTAAGATGATGTATACAATGAATTTTTATGATAGATATGAAATAATTATAAAAATTGTGTCATTTTATCGTATATATTTTTTTACTTTCAATTCCATATGGAATATGATAACATCACTCATGTGTATAGAGAAATACCACCTCAGAGAGAGATTTTATTTTTCTCTCACTAATTATTAACATAAAAGTATATAAGAATCAATTTAAGGAATATATGAGAAATATATGACATAATTATTATATAAATGACATAATAATTATTCATAATAGATAATTTTTCATTTTTTATATCAGAAACGATTGTGTCGTTCAGGTATGTGTGGATTGAAACCTAAATGAAGTGATGTGACTCTGTTTTGATAACTATAAATCATAGAGTATATATATATGTATATTTAATTAAATAATATTATATATATGATATTATTATCATTATTAAAAATAAAAATATTACAATGCTCTTTTCCATAATAATCATTGAAAAATAGAAACGTTGCTCATGCATATGTATGTTATACCATCAAAATATTTGTAACATAGAATATTTTTCATAACCATATTTCATGATTAAAACATGGTATATATTTTATAATTATATATTAATTTAAAAAAAAAACCAATTCATAGTATACAAAACAATTAAAGGAATATTTTTTAACATATGCAACGTGAATGGACTTTCCATTAGACATGACCACTCAAACTATTTGAATGTTATTATATATCCATCAATGATTATTTTAAATTTTATTTATTTTTAATAATTAATGTGAAATATTTTTTAAAAAACTAGTTTTCAAAATGAAAATACTTTTCTCCTTAATATTGTTGTTAAATAACTTTGTATGGTATTTATATTCATCAATGATAAAAACCATTTATTCTTAGTCTTATAGGAGTATGATATAATGAAACATCCTTATTATTTATATGGATATATTATGACAATTTGGAACTTGGAATGTATTGAAAATCACATTCTTGAATCATTTTTGTTTTCCTTTACTTTCAATTAAAATATTTTCATTCTAGTGATCGTTAGTAAATATGTTTCTACAAAAGGTCGATGTTATTTATCATGTGTATTATTATTTCAAAAATGATATCTCATTTATTCATATGATACAGAACCCTGAATTTTATTATACTAAATGGGTAAATGTTGATAATATGTGTTCTGTATTTAACAAATATATTTTATGGTAATGAAAACTATTAAATAACTAAATTTATTATTCAATATATGAGGAATTATTTTAATATGATGACAAGGGTTGGTACTAGATATATATATATATAACCCCTTATGCATTAGTGGTTTCATGAAGTTAATTAGTAGGCTTGTATAAAAGAAGTTATTCAAACCTGATGTGTTTTAACATAGTAGTATAAAATTACATTGAGGGAAATTTTGTTCCTTCAATTTTTTCGGGATGCTTAATATCACAAAATTTAATAATTTAAAAATTCCTTCATTAGGAATTATTTTATATTAACACATGATATTTTCCAAATGATTTTATTTATGAATGAATTTCATTTCATGTTTTGTGATTAATTGGCATGTTTTTTCAATTATTTACCTTTCTATAGTCAAGTAATTGGGTAAATAGATTTATTTTAATTTAATAATTGTACAATATTTATTATTCTATATTTATTCTTGAATGATTCCACTTTATATAAACCATAATGAGAATTTGACCTCACCCTTATTCTGTTTACTTACAACAGAATTCCACAAAGCAAATCAAAATTAATTAGAAATTATATTCTAGTGGGAAAACATTAATTATGAAAAAATTATGTTATAATTTTTCAGAATTGTAATTCAAGACTCATGTATGTGTCCATTTTACGAATACTACTATACTATTTAGTCCATAACGATGAGATTAATTGAATCTTATGTAAAAGTAATAAATCATACGTAAGATTCTGCTTAATGGGGATTTTTATGATACGATTTTCTCATTCTAAATTTTTTTTGATATATTTATTTGTATATTTTTTTATAAAAAAATTGTTGAAATAATTTTTTTTAAATTATTTCAATGTTAAATGATTTTTACTATTATAGTCAGGTAATTTCCTAAAAACTATTATCAAGAATTTTTTTCCTTATATTAAAAGTAATTTCATTAAAAAAAATAAAAATTGAATAAAATTATTTCAAATAAGAAAAATCATTTCAATATTTTTTTAGAAGGAAAATATCATTTAAATTATATAATTGTGATGTCGTTTTAAAAAGTTAATTAATCATGTTTAATTTTTAATTAGAATTATACTTGTTTAAATTGGATATAAGGATTATAAATTATCCAAAACATATCTATATGTGTTATATGAGTATATTTAATCCTCATCACATTTTATACTCTAATTTTGTGTTCATAAGTTCTAATTTAACGGATCCAGATACATATATTATTAAATATTTTCTATAAATATATGTGTATCATTTCCCTCAAATATAGAATGACACAACAACTCCTCTAATATCAATAATTCAAGATTTTTTTAGATATATAAATATCTCACATAATTCATTATTATATTACTTATCAATTTACTACTATCTCTGTTTTTTCCAAAAGATCACCCTTTAAAGGGATAATGGGTATTCAAAAAGTGATTTATGAACAAATAGGTATATCTCATAAATTAATACATTATGATTTATTTCATTAACTACCACATATAAATATATGGAATTTATTATAAATGAATTTATTATGTATCGTAAAAATATGAAAGGTAAATATTTATTTAGGGACAACTATTATACCAATTTAATTCCAATAAATAGAATGTGAAATTATCTCTCATGCATATGAGCAGACATCCAACTCCATATACAGAAATAAATCATTTTACATCATGTCCCTCAATGGACAGTAATTATTAAGAGTTTAATGTTTATTTATTATATTTATTAAATAGTTATGGTTTAGTAATAATAATACAAATTTTAACTTCTTACCATCCAATTTGTTAAAATCAATAACGTCTCTCATGCGTATGTGTGGACTACCACCTCGACGAAGAATTATGATTTTTTTTTCATTTATTGTTTATAAGGATAGAAATAAGGATATAAATTTGGTTGTATATTTATGTTATTTAAACTATAATACTTCTTATTAAATTATTAAATAATTTTTTTTTCTTTCTTTGATTATATTCATTTGAAAACTGAAATAGCCTTCATTCATATGTATTCCATATTGTCTCCATAAAAAATGTGAATTATTTTTCTATATATATATAATATGAATGATTTTATATATGAATATACTTAATATATATTATATTTTTATCATTATTATATTTCTTTAGATGATATAACCATGATCAATGTACATGTATTGCGACAGCTTAACTGTATCATGGATGAAAAATAAAGATTTTATCACCCAAAATAGTGAATTTAATTAGTTTTAATCTATTTAAAATAAGTTTTAATTTAATAACATATGGTATGATCTATATGATTACCATTATTAATTATATTTATTATGAATCAATGTTCATAATATAGTTGGTTTAATAAAATATCAAGAAATAAAACAATTGGTGCTAGGGTATATGTTTCAATCCCATCTTAATTGGGATTGTATATGTTTGATTGTCTATTGAGAAAATTATATGATCATTTTATAATAAAACCATAAATTTTAATTCACATTTTATATTACTATAAAAATAAAGTTTTAATATATCCTTCCTCTAGTTGGCTATCTAAATGGTTCTTAAATTTATTCTTACAAAATACAATTTTATTTATCCTCTATCATCTATAAATCCTTTTTTTCAATATCCCTATTTCATCATATGATTTCATCAATGATTCTTATTATTCATAAATTTGTTTTAAATTTTTTTTACAGAATTTCTCTAATATACAGATGAAAAATAATATTCTTTTATTTTTCTAAACAAGCCATGTTTTCCTGAAGGTTTGAAAATTGTCTATATTTTACTAATTTTTATATGGAAGGAATATCCCTACTACATGAACTCTAAATAAATTTTAGAATCCCTTGGAAATATAAATGGATATTTAAAAAAATTATAATATTTTTGGTGTGTTAGATATTAAAAAATTCATTCAAAATGAAAAATGAATTTTCCTAATTTAATATTATATATATATTTTAATGAAATTTCTCAACATTGATAGTATTGTTCCATAATAATTGTTCATTTATCGGTATATTATACAATTATATCATTATTATTCATTATTTGAATAGTTTAGGAAAATTCGATGAGATTTTTATGATTTTTTAATTTTTCATAAGTCATGTTATGATGGAATGATGAATTTTTATGAATACTTTACCCCCATAAAATTTATTAAATAATGTTTTGATGAATGTTTTATGATACTACGGAACACATATATACGTATTTTTCTATGTTATGGGTGGGATAAGAATTATATATACCTCTAACTCATTGTATAGTGATGGATTTATCATTAGATAATTAGAACTATAATGGAGATAAAAATATAGTTCTATAATGTACTATATTCCTAATGGTTATCCTAGTAGTGAGCACTGGATAACGATTTAATGGAATAGAGAGTGATCCCAATCTAGCATGATAGCTTTAGCAATGACCCTCAGCTATAGAATGTACTTTTTAGTAATATTTATATTCAATTTTGGTTTAATATATTCTTATAATTGATTATTAATGATTCCCTACAATTATGATTGTTTCATTCTATTATGGAAAAAAATATGCCATTTTTAGGATTATTTTTCTTTTAATGACATAGAATTATTTTCATAATTCTAATTTCGAGTTTCTATGTCCTTATGATTGCCTTATATTAGATTATGCACATTGATTTTTATCACATATATCGAATAATACTGATAACATATGATTACACTTTCTTATGTTACATTTACCCTTGTTATGAAGAAAGGTTTTGAGTAATCTATTTTTAAGAGGAGTAAAACATGAGAGTATCATTCATGAAATAAAAATATTTTATATATAATATCTAAATATAGAAAACACTTGTTATATTATAATTGATCATAATGTTTGGTAATAAATTTTATTATATTATAATGTAATTTTATGTGAGAAATGTTTAGTTCTCTATAGTTGTTATTATAACATAGTTTATTTAATAATTATATATTTGGGTTAGATTACATTGGTGAAATACATAAGGATATGTATAATTATAAGATAAAATCATAATTTTTTATCTGATAAGACTATGTATTTTTACTAGAAATAAAACCATATATGGATACTATAAGTCGATATGGTTCTCGAATAGAAGTATTTAGGGCTAATTAAAATAAGAAGGGTTTTTCATGTATTTATTTCCATCATTCTAGTGCACTGATAATGTTCCCTATGTATGATCATATTTTGAAAATCCTATGGAATGTACATGGGTTGAATCAAATTTTATTTATGAACCATTACGAACTATTCAAATTTACAATGACCATGAATAGAATTCGTTAATCATAAGGTGTTATATATATAATACAATTTATCATGATTTAGATATCTTATATTTTCTTTGGATTACACGGTATCACAATATTAATTTTATCTCTCGCATTATGCTTTGTATTTTTAGTCATTAGCATGAACCAGAAGAAACCTTTTTTATATTAAATTTAATAGAAAATGAAATGATTTTATTCTTTGAAAAATGAATGATATAGGAGATAAAATGAAAAGTTTTATTCCAATGATTATGAAACTTTCATAATATATTAATAATCTACTGTTTTCAAATGTGAAAAGAAGGGATCAACATTCTGTTTAGTTGTTACTAATGAATTATCCAACTTCATTTTTTGGTTCATATGATCGTGTAGTTTTTGAGAAATGGTATATTTCCACGGAAAATATATTTTCAATTATCTAGTGTCTAGATAATGAAAATATTTTTTTTTTCAATTAGAATGAAAATTAGATCAATTGGGCATACTAATAACGAACTTGTGCCAATAATAAGATATTGAATCTATATAGTGGGTGATTTTGTAATGTTATTTTTCCCCAATTACATTCTATAAAATATTCATATAAAAATTATTATGGATATTTTTTTGATTAATAAGAAGTATGATAATTCCATCAATACACATAGGGAAAATTTTACTATACTTCTTTGCAATTATTATGATATTTTCAATAAACCATAATGAATGATTGGTCGATTCATCAGTGGATTAAAATAAAGTCACCAATAAAACATAGACATAAAGGACTAAAATAATCATATTGAAATAATTTGATGTTTTATGGAGGTATAAATTTTGATTTGAGTAACTATCTCAAGGTTTTTATAATAAAAAAGAATTAATTCCAAGAAAATTGAAATAATTTAAATCATGGATAGAATATGCTAATTTTCATTTTTTCCTCAATGTTTCGATGGAATCATTGAGGAAATTTCTTAATGGGATAGGTAAAAATTTTAGTTTGGTAAAATAAGTCCATTACCAAATTAAATTGTAATATAACTTGAAATGGAAAGTTAATGAAAGGAATAATGAAAACAATCCACAAAATACATAACCAACATTCTAATGTATGAAATGCAAGGATTATTTTAATTATGAAAACTAGTTCAAAAATAAAATGGTTAATTATGATTATATTGTTGAGAAAGATCAGAATACTAGAGTAAAAAATAATTCCAATGCCATCATAACATCTATTGTTGGTCTCGAGAAGCATACGGTGAAAGGTATACTTATTATCCACTATAGTATTTCAAAGGTCATGTTTAGTTTTATATCTATCCAGTATCTTTTATCTAATGAATTTATGAATAATATATCATGACCAACTCAAAAAATATGGAAATGTTAGGGTATAACTTCTATATAAATGATACTAAAAGGAAACAAGCCCAAATAGAGATGATGTGAATAGGGCGACACAATGTAATCCTTCCATAAATCAAAGACTAAAAAAATACAAAACATAAAAGATAATTTTATAAAGTATTAAAATCATAATAATTCCCAATAAATTTAGAATCTTCTTTAATGGTGATGAGATAGTTATCATGATCCCTATACACATTTTTAGGATATTTTTATCAAGTTCTCATAGTAGGATTAAAATTAGAGTAATCCTTAATTTTTTTTTATTTAAAACATATTGAAGAAATTCATCTTCAATCATTGTGTACTTATGACTTGTGTCCCAATAATATTTACTTACTTATGAATATTATATTCTATATTATTCAAATTAGTAACAATTATATTTAGTAGCAATTTTTTTGAGCTCTACTATTTGGTGAGCACCCAAATGAGAAGAATAAAATATGATCACATAAATTGGGATGTAATTTGTATTTTACTCTAGTTTCCCATCAAAATAAAATATAGCATATAACCCTAAAATGTAGGGACATACAATAATTTTATTTTCATTCTCTCAAACATCAAGATCATGAGGACCCTAATTGTTTTTAGTGTCAAATTTTCTAATAGTACCACCATTAGAAACTACATGAGTTTGTTTGAGAGGATTTATACTAAAGAAATTTTCATTTGAGTATATATTCCCCCATTGGAAATTATATTATTCTTTAAATAAAAATCTTGTACAATCAATGGCTATTTACTAACATCAGAAATAATACAACCGACCCCTATGTGGAACTAATGTCTCTCGACATCGTGAGAAATATTATAGAAAATACAGTTATTAGGTAATGTTTGTACAATTAATATATTCATTGCAATATTTATAAAATACCGAACCATATTTATATTTATATATATGCCTCTTCATATGGGTCCCTACCACAAAATACACCTTCACATTGTCCACTTAGAAATGG
The DNA here is from genome assembly GCA_963277665.1 of Viscum album. Lineage (NCBI taxonomy): Eukaryota > Viridiplantae > Streptophyta > Magnoliopsida > Santalales > Viscaceae > Viscum > Viscum album. Next base: position 1,838,138,670 of record OY728163.1, on the reverse strand, counting down.
GAGCACAATATTTATACACAGGTCATAGACTACATCAGTTTCTTACATCCATTTTTCTAAATTGATAAAAACCCAATAAAAATGGTATGACGATCATATTTAAAGGATTAATCGTGATGATATTTCTAGACATGTGAACTAATGAACCACTTTCTATGGTACCCTTATAAGGAATAATTTCCTACACATATTTTAATATAAATGTTCAAAACATTATTAGCACTGATTGCAACATGACATCCAATCATTGAGTAGAAATAACAATTAAAATTCATCAAAAAATTGTATTTTGAATGTTCTAGGATATTATAGTTAGATCCAAATTTTGGGAGATTGTCATAAAAAATATGTAATCTTTAACTCATCATCATTATAAGATAAGACCATTTATTTAGTCATCACAATATTTTTTTCCACCTCAATAATAACCATGAAAATATTTTCAAATCTATATAGGTCATTATTCAAAATAATTTCAATGGAAACAAAATTTGATAAGACAATATCTTATAGAATTTTGGGGTCCACATGATCATTTTCTGTATGAAAATTTAAAATTAAACCTCAGTTAGACAATTTTTTATGTCAAAATGATGGAAACTATAACTCTAATCCAAATTCAAGAGACATTTAGTTCTCAATGTGAATATTTCTTGAACCAATTCACTTTTCTTAATGAATTTTCTTGAAAAAAATATGGAAAATCCATATCCTAGTAAAATATGTCTATATTTGAAAACAACTTATATTTAAACTGAGATATTAACTAAGTCATTATATTTTGAATATTTTACTCATTTTAGAAGAATTATTTTTCATTAAAATATATTTGTTACATTTTGAAAATATTTCCTTGATTATATCTAATCTCCCTAATACATGATCAATGACACAATAATTATAACTCTATCAGATTAAACCTCCAAATTGTATGATGATCACAATAGATATATTTATCTACTATTTAATAAATCTTTTTGGGAATGTGATTCTTATAAATCATGTGATTGACTACATTTTTAAATTTTATGTTATTGTGCGAATGTATTGTCTATCTCTATAGAGATAGCATATCAAATTTCATGATAGGGAAGTCACATTGAATATTTTGATGCAACCCATGATCTTCATTTTATTTGATGATGAATTAAATGTTCTAATACAAGTTATATATATGTTTCAGTTTTACTATCTATTGATGGGGTATTTTGGTCTCAAATGGATGGGGTTAAACTAAAAATATAATACGTTCCCTCTATATAATATTATACAGATTTATATTCTAACGAATTGAAAAATTCTCCCAAAATCATAAGCAATAGTATTTATTAAAACTCTTAAATGGTGATAAAACTACTTCAGAGAAAGAATTTAGAATGGACCCAATTGAGTTATTTTATTTTAATAATAAACTATTTTTGAATTATAAAAAATAATTCATTTTCCGTATTGAATCACAATGGAATGCACCTATTTTTTTATCTAGAAGAATAAAAGGTCAAAGAGATCTTTCAATGACTATTTATAACATAAAAACATAACTATCAGAGCCATATATCAACTCCATATATATTATTTGTATAAAATCATTTCAATCACTATTAGGTATTATTTCCCCTTTCTTTTATCATCCTTTTTGGGATATTGTTTCAGGGTGTTTTGGGTCATATTTGAATCTTTTGGAAATATTGGAGGATTTCCATTGTTGAGACAAAATTTGTGCGAATATTTATAATTTTCACTATATTATGTGTTCTCTATCATCATCCAAAGGATTGTGGAACATAATTTGTGAAAATAGTGTAGTCTCCCCACTAATCTCTGTGACCATGGATTGGGGTGAACACACTATTGGTGAAGAACATGTTAAACCATGCGACCAAATTGTGTACCTATGAGAAGTAACTATAATGAGAGTCCAAAGTTGGAACCCAACTAGTCTAAAAATATTTGAAAACCATGGAATAATTCTGGAATAATGGTGAGGTTCTACAGCTAGGATCATTGTAAGAAATAACCATGAGGAATAACAAATAAAATCACGCGAACATGTTTTTAATACCCTGAAAATACTAATTAAGATCCCCCATTACTAATACTATCTCCTCCTATTTGAAACTAATAAATTTACATGGATTTAACTGGCTCTAAAAATTATTATTGGATCATACAATATGAATTATTATTAGTTTGAATAATTGGTGGATTCCATTTTTCTAACCCTAGTAAGTAATTTCTCTTAAATACAAAATCCACACTTTTTCTCTATTGTCCTAATTTGAGAGGGATTAATCAATGAGTTATTGACGAATTACACCTATATTTATAATATATATTTCATACAGGTATTTCTGTATGATATTATTAAACATCAATTCCCCATTATTATTTCCCAATTTAGTTGATTGATTGATTGATCTAATGATAAATGGTTCATGGTTCTGTATGGTTTTTGTCTACAATAAAAACAATATTTTTTTTAAATGTATTTAAATTGATATTGAAATATGAAATTCTTATTTTTTTATTGATTTTATTTTCATGATATTTGTGAAATTTAAATTCATTTTCAAAGGATTTTATAAATTGGGTGAATCTTGAGGAAGATAGATTGAAATGATATTGATTTGATGATATGAAAAAATAAATATTTGTAAGAAAAATTAATTTCAAAAGAATGGTTAATTTTTATTGAATAGACCTAATATAAAAAAAGATTTGGATTTTAAATCTAAATGAAATAATGAAACATGAATTTTGAAATTTTACTCTAATGATGAATTGAATTAAATTGAATGATTATTCCGGTGATTGGTTAAATGAAATCACATATGAGATAGAGCATTTAGATGGTGATTAGAAAAATAATTCTTGGAATATGAATATATATAAATCAATAGAGGATGATAACTCTATATAAACTAGGTTTTTTTGTTTCCATATATATCTGTTTATATATTATCCTAATATACAGTGCCCTAGGGATGTGTACACACACATTGATTCATGATAATTGACTAAGCAGTGTGAGGATAATATATGTAGAATCTATCTCATGCAATATATTATGAATATATATCATGGTTTTTACTTGATTATTAGATAAATTTTATTATATAAATATTTTCAATTATTACATTCTATTATATATAAAATATAAATTTCAGACCAATTTGATATAAAATTATTTTAACAATTATATTAAAGAATTTATTCACTGCTAAAGTTTATGATTATTCCCCATGAATTATATTTATTTACATCGAACCACATATGCTTTATTTTTATTGTAACAACTTATGAAACATATGGTGAGTTCATATATTTCTGTTCAGTTTACAACCTCCCTTTACCTTGTGTGTCTGTATATTTTCTAATTATTAGTTCAATAAAAGGTAATGCGCCACATGATAGTTATTGGTATACTTGAGCTTGAGCCAAAATGTAATGGAGGTGATAGGTGGACAACTGATCCCCCTATTGCAATTTTGTTTTTGGGATTTTACTTTATGGTAATAGTACAGTCTTTTGGATGATGATTTTTTAGGGATATTCATCTATATAATTTTATTGCAATTATATATGATAAAATATTAGAACATGTACTACTCAATTATTTATATTCCACTATTTTATATGGATATTTTTTTCTCGTGAGAAAACTATTCCTTTTTATTTTTTATATGATAAAGGAATAAGTCGATAACCTATAGGGATCATGAACACCATTAGATCTATGTTATTACTTTTTTGGGTACAGGTGTACCATGGTACTAGGGATTCTATTTGAAAATGTTGTGTGAGAGGATGTTAGGTATCATTCATGAGAATGGTATGTAGTCTAGGTTATCCTGGTCAACATGAGTTAGGTATTTTGAGACATTTGGGGTAGTTTTGATAAAATTCTTAACTATTCCTCATCATAGTGAGGCTTAAGTATCCCTAGGTGTTGGGGGAAAGAATCATTGAAGAATGAATTTTTTTTATTAATTTGTTTTACAAATAATGTTGTTTTGTATTATTAAATCCCATTATGTAAAATTATATTAGATAGAGTTGATATTCATGTTTTTTTATATTGAGTTGAGGATATGATTATCCTTTCTGAAATTAGAGTGGTGCATATGGATGTTGTGTAGTATCATTCAGTATTAATTTATTACAATATAAATATGGATAGATCTTTTAGTAACCCATGAAAATCATACAATGAGTTAAGTATCTTTGGAGACTAGGTATAAAATATTCCAATATGGTTAATGTTATTTTATTTTTGTCATAAATGTAATTTCATTAATGTCTGCTAATAAAAATTGACTATTTAAAACAATTCTACTTTACCTTGGGAACGGGAACAAAAGAAAGGGTGAACTCAGATTCTTAGTAATCATAATCATGGTGGATACACAAGGATAACGTGAACATAAGGAAATTAATACATGATAATAATAATTTAAAACCATACCATATATATATATAGAAAGATTATATCATGATATTTCATAAATATTTACAGTTCGTGAAACATGAAATACAAGGAAATCATATAACCTGATTGAATGGAGAATAACATTGTCAGAAGATATATATATACCAAAAAATAATAATAGAAAACTATATATCAATTATACTGTTAAATACATTTATAACATGCTTGTATTTTATTAACCAGCCATTACTTGCATGAAGCATTGCGTAAATATAGGTGTAACCATTTTCGAGAATGGGATAATAACATGTTTTCTCTCATTTTTTGTATTGGGATAACCTCCCATTCACCCTATGATCTCATTAAAGACATATAATCACCCAATACATTAGTGTGGGGATATATTTCCCACCATTCACAAAATAAAAACCATACTTATGTTTTCCAAAATATCATAAAACATTCATAATATCATGACCCATGAAATGAAATTGGCTTCATAAACATTTGATAATATCATGACTTGTAGAAAAGTGATATCTTTCATAATTATTTCATCATTTTATCTTAGAATAACCCATTAAATAATAATAGGCATTCATAATATTTTTATCATAGTATAACCCATGTAATATAAATGGTTTCCATTAATATAATTTCATCATTAACCTAAACCATTTAGTGAAATAATATGAATGGTATATTTGATCATATCCATGGTAAATTAAAAGTATCTTAAAAGGATGTCATCATAGATGGAGAATATTATGAATGATTTATTGTATCATTTATAGTTAAATATTATTTCCACATTGATAAAAAAATTTGTAAAAATACCTAATTTTCCTTTTTTAATTAACTTAAATTGCATATAAAGTATGATTTAAAAAATTAATTTTATTTTTTTCATTTGAAAAACACCTTTATAGACCTGAAAAATAAATTTTGAGAAAAATATTATTGTTATAAAATAAATTTCTTTGAAAATAATAATGAAAATTTATAAATAAATCTTAAAATAAAATAATGGTTATAATAGTTGGAAATCAGTTTCAGTCCATACATGTTAATTTTTTTTTCACATTTTTAGTAAAATCAAAATATGGATTATTTGGGAAATGACATGAAAAACATCTTTCAATATTTTTAATATTTATACATGAAATAAATTTTATTTAACAAATCATATGGATGATTTTTATGTACATCTTTGAAAACAAATATATAAACCATCATTTTACAGGGAAAATACTATTTTCCACTAAAGAGAGAAATTACAACAATTTTTTCATAGAATCATTAATTTCAAACTATTGAGTAAATAAAGAGTGAAAAATTATGGGGAAAAATTTTTCTCATGAAATTACTAGGGGATAATAAAATACCTGAGATTCATGAGATATTGATCTTATTATTTTATCATAATAATCGTTATTATAAATAATCCTTTATAAATAATGAGATTGTAACATGAAATATCTACAAAATGGTGTCATTTAATCCTAATCCCCAAGCATTAATATAAATAATTGAAACATAAAATATCCAAGGGATAAATAAATTCATGTTACCACAATTCAAAGAAGACGAATATAATCCTTGTAAAACATGATAAGTTTATAACATAACATATGTGTAATCGAAGGAAAATTAAGACAAAAATACCTTACCAATTTAGTGAACATTTTAATAATAATAATAAATATATAATAACAAAAAATTAAACATTGAATATAATTACAACAATTAGATTCAATATATTAAATGACAAAGATGTAGTTAATACACCACACAATATAAATGAATGGTGAATTTGCATATGTCTCCTTGAAATTCAAAGGAGACTAGAAATCCCTTACCTTAAGCTTAAACTTTCTTCATAGATATTCAAACATTCTATATAAGTAATATATTTTTATTATAAAACTATTATAGAACTATAATTATATATATATATATATATAATTCAAAATATGATTTACCTTTGACCATTTTTACTGGTTTATAAATAATTCCTTGTTAGAATCACGTTTTTCCCGATAACAACTTAGTTTTTCATGTGTGTTTGGTTTTATTATTTGGGTCCTCATACCTTCATAATGGTTTATAATATACAGAATAATAGTAGTTAAATTTATATAATATTTATACATAAATTATACGTACAAGACCAATCATGAATGATGATTTTGTTAAATGTTGTATGTTATGATCATGAGATTTAAGGTCGTACGTACACATTAGTAACATTTAAATTCATCAATGATAATTATATAATGGCTCTGATTAATATATTATAATTATTCAATGATTATAATATATAAAAATAAAAATATTGGGTTTATAATTACATATAAATATCATTCATGTTGTGTGGTGATGGAAACATAGTCACATCTCTTTTTGATGTGGGTTGTCGACATGTACACAAATAGTGTTATCAACTTTCTATGAGTGGAAAGGATTGAAATATAATGAAATATAATATTTTTATGGTGATAAATTTTTAATAACTAACAAAATTATTTATTTTATATCATATATATGTATATTTATAATATTCCATGTAACATGTTTGTGAAAAGAAATCACAATGCTTAATGAGGTGGGAATCTGCCACACACATGAAAGATGTGATCATATCACCAACAGAAATGTAATAAAAAAAGTTATATAAGACATAATGACTTCATAGGTAAAACTATATAATAAATACAATTTATATACATTATAACTATCCTCATTCACAACAATAAGATTGGTAATGGATAAAATCAATGACATCGGTTCTCGAGGTTGCAGTCCATCATAGAGAAGACTGATGATTTCATAACCAATTTTATGTTATTATAGAAGGTTATAGGACATTATATTAACATAAGATCATCTTAGTACATATTATATAATATGTTTATTATATAATAATTTCTCACAACAAATATATGGTGGGGGATGATGTGATAAAATAAAGATGCTTGTGGAGAAGCATTACCTTCGATTTGGGTATGTTTCTTAATGTCACAAAAAAACCATCTTAGGATGGATTTATATAACAATAACTCATATAATATAATATGAGGGAATATTTGACGTTTTTTGGATAATTTTTCTCTGAACCAAAAGGATTGGTTGTTTGTAATAAGAGGGGAGAGGGGGGGTCTTCAATAACTGAGGTGGGTTGTACACATGACTTTTTTTTCAAAAGAAAAGGTATACCAATGATTTTATTAAATAATAAAGGATCCTAAATAAGGTATTATAGAACCTTAGACATTAATGGTTTTAAATATGTTCCTAAACTAAATTTTATACCATTTTAGCTCATTTTAATCCATATATTTTTATTTTAACCCGTGATGAATTTGATTTTACCTTAACCACTTTAAATACTTTTTACTATTTTTACTATTAATTTTGGTTATAATATAATTTTATAATATAATATATTATTAATTATTAATATTAAAACAATGTAATCAATTTTTCCTAATTAAATTCAAATGGAGAGAATGTTTTAATTTAATGATACTGGTTCATACGTGATAAGAAAATGGGTTTCCAAAGAGAAACTGATAACATGATTTTTTACATAATTTTTTAATATGAAATTAATTAAAATCACAAAAATTTAAGGTAATTCTAAAAATTTTACTCTATAATCTATTTTAAATATAGTTTATCTTTATAAATAATATAAATGAACAAATAATTTTCAATTAAAATTAAGTATTTTAATTATTTATAAAAAATTATTTTTTAAAAAAAATATTAAAAAATGAAATGAATATATTTTTTCTATTATTATTTAAAGAAATTAAACTTTTTTTAATTATTTGTAAATAATTAAATATAAATTAATACGCAGAGTTGCCTTGAAAAAGCAAGGGTTTCGAGAATAGTATTTTGGTTCAACTACAGGATGATTTTTTATTATTTATATGACATGTAATAAATATTGTATGAATATAAATTAATATCAATATATATTAATTCAAGAATTTAATTAAAAAGACATAATTATATCTTAAATTTTTAATTAAAATGATGAAACATTTGTACATTCAAAAATATTTTTTCAGAAAAACCCCTCTTTCCAAACCAAAAATTATACCTATACTAAATTCCAATATAAATTTGATTACAGATTAACTAAGTGTATTAAATTAAAAAATAGTTATTATTCAAATTTATAATATAATTATTAAAATAAATTTATTAATTTATTAAAAATAAATGAATACTAAACAAACATCAGTATTTTACTATTCACTGAAAAATCATTATTTTTAGAAAAAATTTAAAATATATCTCCATAAGTAAATATTAAAATGTTTATTTCATAAATAATGTAGATTTTATCAAATAATTATAATAAAGTATATATAAATTAATTATAATATCATTTTCTATAAAATTGAGTACCAATAAGTTTCACAGAAAACATATTATTGTGGAATATAATTACAATACTAAAAAATGATGGATTATTTAATAATACGTTGTGAATAAATTATTTTAGTAAGAAATTTATAATTATATTTATATGGAATTTGTAATATTCATACATTAATTCTTAATGTCTATGTAATTATAATATGATTTCACTGTTTTCTGAAGCTCAGTGTCGCATGTTATGAAAAATATAGAAGAAATGTGTTATTTCTTATTGAAAAATTTACCTATATTTAAAATAATTTGAGAAAAATATTTCATGAAATCATAGTTTTTCATATTCTACCCCCTTAAAAATAATATCTTCATTGAAATTTATCTTGGTCATCAATGGTTTATCATTTAATGATTCATACATTGAAACCAACATCATAAAAGTAAATAATAAAACCATCCTTAAATTGGTAATGTTTGGAACATAATGGTTGCCTATAGTTACTCATAACTATGTCCAAAAATATGAGAACAAAGCTGGGAATTTAAGATTTTTTCAGAGAAGAAATGTGTAATTAATTATATTTAGTGATAAAGATTATTAATCACAAGAAAGTGAGTGATATAGAGATTTATAATGAACAAAAATCCATAAACCAATGTTTTGTTAAAAATTTAAATATGTCATAAAAACAGATGGTAAAAGAAAAAAATTATTTCATGATACATTTCCGAATGTTGAATATTTTCCATGAGAAGATATACATACTTTATTTAAATACATTTCATAAGAACACTCTAACCCATTGGTTTCACCTTAATGACTATTAAATTGATATCTTAATCTAATAAATAATTGTGAATCTGTTATGCATGAATCCCTAATAGATCACATGACCCATAAGTAGAAAGTTAATTAAACTGGTCTATCATTAGTCTTCATCCCCACAAACTAGTTATCATAGGTTATCCATTTTTATACAATGTTATATGGTTATGTAATATATTAATATCTAAATACCCATAAAATGTTGAATATAAATGATTTGTTAAATGGATATCCCTATAAACCTTAAAATTTTTAAAAATAATAAAATTATAAAATAATATAACTAAATTTCTAAAATGAACATATCATTAATCCACAAACAATATAATGTATCTCTTAATTTATACAAACCAAACATTTTAATACTTTGATTATTAATTATCTCAAAACCTAAATAATCATAATTCATTATTTAAAACTTGAATTATTCTTTATTCTTTATTAAAAACACATATTATTGTTTATATTCCTTAATTGAAAAAATGCAGTAAAATTCAGCAGTCAGAGTGTAAACCAATTTTTCAACAAATCATTAATCAATTTTAAGGAAATCAGTAATATTTTTCTGAAAATATCATTATCATAACACGAGGGACAATTTAATGGTTATAATTCCTTCGATCATGTTTATACCATAACTATCCACACTCCATTAAATCGTTTTTATTGGCCATAAACTTCATTCAACAAATTATTTTCATTTTTTAATGAAAAAGTAAATATATATTTCATAATTCTTGAATTATAATACAGATACAAATAAATTATTTTTCCTCATACCTAATACATTAACAATGATTTTTCTTTTTATTCCTTAATAAATTCATCATTTCATATGTCATTCATAGTGTCTTTATTGTCAACAGTATAGACATTACATGTACCACATTTTTGAATCTCTTCCCAATAGTTTCACTTAGGAAATAAATTTTCAATATGCCCATATATTCCCCAAATAAAATTCGACACCCCTAAATGATTAATGGTTAAATTAAAAAATTATATCACTCATTTTAATAAGGCCCACCTTTATTTTTGGGATCCTACCTGATTATAAATCTACATTTATACAAGTTTTTCTTGGAGTAGTTATCTGGATGGGTGAAATTCTGAGAAGATTCTCAGGGTGCGTGTGAGTGAGGAAAAATCACAATTGATTGAAATTGTGTTGGGATGTGGGTATATTCATTATCCAAATGACTTGTTCAGGAAAGGGAGTGGACCCCATGGGATGGACCTTGGGATTGAGGGGTAACTCGTGGTACCTAGTGTTTGAGGACCTAACAACTATTTTAAGGGGAGGTTCATGTGCTATCAAAAGGGTCGAGTTGTTACATTATTATGAGAGCATGAACCCATAAAAATTTAGTGGGAAATTCCATGTTTTAGATGGGGTGTCCACAATGAGTAAGTTGCGATCTAATGACGGGGTGAATATAAAACCCTAGAAATAAAATGTTTTAAATGAATATTTTATATGACACATGTAAACAAGGGGAAACATTATTTTTGAGAAAAAAAATTAATAGAAATCCACAATTATTCACGCGGGTGACCTACTTGGATGTATCCTAGGGAGTATACAAGTGATGAAAAAAACACTAAATATAATATTCGTCTATGAGGACCTTCATTTTTCAAATGTCTCATTTGATCAGGTGGGTGTGCCATATGGAGGGGGCCATGCGTCTATGGGGAATGTTATGGAACATTATGGGATAGTACCTAGAAACCTTGTTAAGGTGGGGAGCATGTACCTTCAGTAGGGACTGGTTGTTACATAAACCATTAATACATTGAAAATATAATAGGTAGACCCATATTCACATTCATTTTATTATGTGAACATTTCATTTTTATTCAAAAATAATTTAATTTATTTATGTATTCGTCATACATAAAACAAAATATCATTATTTTATGATATTACCTTGAGTTATTTAATCCACATTACTAACATATAAAAATAATGATCTTCATTCATACATGGTATCAATTAGTGAATAACTAATAATACTCTATCCATTGTTAGTTTGGTGAATCTGAGAGTAGGATAAGGAAAAAAGTTTAATAAAATATCTTGATAACTAATTATGTATAATAAAAATTCCCTTCACATAAATCATTATCTCATTAATCAACTCATAAAACTTTCCTCCATATTATGTTTTAAACTAATACCTTCTACTTCACACTATTTACACGAAACAAAACGAATACACGTAGAAATAATTTTTATAGTGGGAAGACATATAATTAAGAAATATCACTTAAATTGTGTCTAAATCATGACACCTTATTGTTAAACTATTCCACAATAGGTTTATCCTAGGAAATTAAGAGTTAACACCTAATTTATTCTTTAATGGTGGGTTGTAATGTTTTTTAGAATTTCCAAATCATATCCTTAGTAGTGTCAAACCATGTTTGTGTGGAGGATAGTTGTTGTGCACCACGTGATGACAGAGTCCCTCTCATCATGGCCTTTATATAGTTATTACCACTAGGTACCCTTGTACTAGAAACAATATGATTGGGACATTATATTACTCATTTTATATTTACAATTAAATTATTTTATCTCAAATAATTTATCAATTTGTGTTATTTACATCAATTTTGGATTTATAGGGTGTTTTGAGATTAAATATAAAAATTGCTTAATTTTGAAATATTGAATGATTTTAATCACATTGGTAATTCACGAAAATATTTAAAAATGTAAATACAATTGATTTTATTATATTTTTATAGGATTTATATATTTATTATCTTCATATTTTGTTACCGGGCCAGGATTTAATTCGTCCATATGAGGGTATAAATAATTCAATCAAGATGGAAGATTGTTTTGGATGACTGCATGGAGACCACCTTAATGTATTGATCATAAATTGTTCAAAATAAATCCAACTGGAGTGATTCAAATTGGAATGTAAATAAACATCATTGGGTGTTCAGTTGTTCAATTTCATGGAGATATGCATCCATTAAGGTGACCCGTGGATTCTAATCTTTTGTGGCATAAAGAAGGATACATTCATACAGAATTAAATCTCGGATTTAATTAGACATATCTCTTACTAAAGAGTGTTGATAATGCTGATATTTTTTGGAGAGTAGTAGAATCTATTTTGGAACATCATTCATTAATACTGCATGCCAGTAGTTTTCTATGTAATTGGCCCACCATGGTCAAATATTCGGTGGACAGAATCTGCAGAAAATCATAATCTATTATTTTGAATATCTAAAATTTGAAGATCGAAGGTTGGATTACCAGGGCCTATATAAGGAATAGTTTCCCAATGATAACGGAACATTTAGACACCGAAATTGAAGAGGATTCCAAGATACTAGTTGATAAAATTGGAATTTTCATTTATTTTCTTTTTAATATAATTTTGTTTTCGCATGTAATGCATATTCATATTTTTAATTAAAGTGTTTACATATTCTTCCATCTCTCATTCTCTTCCGAAACTAATATAATTCTTCTATTTCCTTCTTATTATACCTACCAGGAACTATTGTCTTAAAAAATGAGGGGTTAACCTTAGGCTAGGCCATAGGGTTGGTTTCACAATGTTTTTCATTATTTCACAATAAATTCAATATGTTTTAAATCTATTTGTTGAGGAGGTGGGAATATTGAATGGGTGTGGTATTCGTCCAACATGGAACTATTTCAAAATCCATTCATTTCCATTGATTCATCCATTTCCCTACCATTCTCTTAGGAAACTCATTATACGGAAGAGTTGGGGTTTCTATAAGAGATAAAACGTCATACAATAGAGCTGGGTCATTTAAGAAAAACATTCTCGGTTGAGGTATTATCCTATTTGACTACTGAAGGGGGTGTGGTTTGGTGTGCTTGATAAATTCTAAAATCACACACTAAATAAATCAATGGGAAGTAATTCAGTAATGAGGGTTTACTAAATGAATTGTCAAATTAAATTTAAAAAATAAATAAAAAATTAATGAACCCGTGTTATCCAATCCTTGGACCATTTTTTTTCTTAACTAATTACAATCATTAATTCCATGTTAGTATAAGTTTTAACAATTACATTGACAAATAAATGTCATTTCATTGTTAGATAAATCAATATAAAACTATTTAGTTTAGGTGATATACATTTAGTAGGTGAATAACAGAGAATGCTCCTCAAGTGAGACAACCCTAGTAAGCCTCTATACTACTTTAAGAAAATAAATTTCCTTTACCATACACTATGATTGGTGTGCGTCAGAACATCCCTTGTTTCGGGGGAGCTAATTATTTGTTTATTTTCCATTATTTGTTATCAAATTTTATATAGTTTTTATATTTATTTTTTAAAAATATAAAAAAAATTATCTTTCCATGATGTATCCAAAATTCAATTATTCAACATGGAATAATTACTCACATGTTCAGGAGGAATAAAAAGTCTACACTGAGGAGGCCCTCCAACGAAGGGATGATGATCTAAAGAAAAGATGAAAACGAAAATAAACAAGACTCAAAACATGGATATTACATGACGATTTGATGGTTATGGCCGATGACCTAAAAACTGACATTCAAATATTTATGTCTTAGAAGAATGTCCCATAGGTCATCCCAAATTTCACAGAAGGAATCCATGATACTGAATCCAAAATCGAGGTGGGGGAGGATGACTAAAAACCTTCATACAAAGATAATAAACTCCATGCGGCATGTTCAAATAACGAAGATATAATCATGGATATGCCTGGAGAACCGAATATAAAAGATTCCTTTATTAAAAGGGAAGTTTATGAAACTAATATGTTAAATTTAAATATTAAATATCCCTTTGGTAATTCGTTTCATGCAACATAACTGGAGAAACCATAATATTTTGAAGAAGACATTATAGAAGTAGCAGTATAATAAGCTGAGGTTCTATTCATCATCCAACCCCTACAATGAAAGTTATACCACATTGAGAATGGGAAAGATCTTTTTTACTCTTTCCATGGTGTCCTCCACAACAACAAAATAAAACTGCAATCTCAGAAGATTAACATGTGGTTTTTCATGTCCAAGAATATCCATCCACCATTAGATTATGGATATCTACAGGCACTACCCTATAGAGAGAGTAAAAGAATCCAAGACCTACTTTAGAGGATCATACAAAGACTAATCTTTAATTTCCTTCTAGGAATTTAGATTCCAATTACATTTCATTGAAATATCTTAGAATGCATCCCACTAACTCCTATATTTCTGATCTTTAATGACATGATACTTTCACTTAATAGAGTAATTCTCCCTTTAGGGACGTTATTGTAGAAGGGACCCCCCAAAAAACCAAGCTCCATTTCAAAAATGTATTAAATTTTAATGTTTATTATTGAAACTCCTTACATTTTTGTTTTGTGATTTAAACTGGAACTTTATTCCCAGACTTGAATTATGTTTTACTTGACATATCAATGGGACATGGGTTTCATAGGATTATTGTGATTCCATGTTTTATATTTCAATGTAAATGATATTGATTGAGTAAAATGGATAATTGGATGACTAAATTAATACATAGATATTTAAATAAGGACTCATGATATGAGGGAATTAATTGATTCATGTAATTGAAATTTCCCTACCATTTTTTATCCTTAAAATTTCTAAAATTAATTTGAAATAATGTGTTATTATTAATCATGCCATGAGTGATTTTTGTATAACATATTTCCATTCCTTATATAATTTTAAGACAAAATATTTCTTATTTTTTCTTCATCAAATTTCGTGAGAGATCTTGGGACGTGCGACCTTCCAAAACATGTATTGAAAGTTTTCAATGTAATGACTGTGAGAAAAAGCATTTAAAATGATTGATGAACTACTTTGGCTAGCCATAAATAAATCTAACACCCACCCTTGAATTTATCTTTCATTATCCAATAGATTCCATGAATTTCCTTAATGGTTTAAGCCACATTACAAGCCGATTTTTTCTTACCTACCCACTCTTTTGGTATTTTTTGATGGATATTTCATGTTTGAGTGTTGTTGAAGGGAATTTCATGTGCATTCATTGGGATGTGTATCATTTTTGGGTGGTGTGAGGTGTGATACATCATTTTGGGAATAGTATTATTAAAAAATTGTGTGAGATTCATCATTTCATTATGCTTCATTCACTTAATCTGATTCTCCTACAAAAAAATAAAAAAATTGAAAATAAGTCATTGAATTTCTTGAGATTTACAAAATAAAATAAAAAATGAAATAAATTAAGTTATTCCTTTCTAGCTCTTATTTAATGGGGGGATAACTTGAATGATATCATTAATTTTAATCATTTATTGACTATTTTCCAATGTCATAAAAAGATGGTGTTGTTGCATTTCATATTCTCAAGGGGAATTGAGTGAGGTCTATCCAGTGCTTTCACTTGATTAATCATACATTTACTAAGGATTCAAACCTCTTACATCTGGCCTTAAATTAATTCAATTATTTACCCACCAACCCCAATCCAGAGTGTTATTTGAACCTTTATTGCAAGTCCTCATTATTTTATTTGATTTTTTCTATACAAAGTGGAGAAAATAGTTTCTTTTCAAGAATATGGATAAGGAACATGTTATCATGATATGAGTATTACTACAAATTAATTTTATCAAGATTTATGAGAGAAAATTTTCAAATGAGAGGTAGATCATGATTTGGCAAGTTTAATAATAATGAATTGAGATGCTTGAATGAATTAAAAGATAATCTTTATCATTTTTTAAGGGGAACGGTAAATTGAATGAATTGATTTTCTCTTTGAAAAATGTGAAATTAAATTCCTATTTTTTGTGACACTTTAATATATTATTGGATGTTGATAATTTTTTGGTTTTACTGAATTGAAATTTAAATATTGTTAACATTGGTTCCCTTTGAATACCCTGTTGAGAAATTTTTTCTTGAGGAAAATAATTGTTTAAGTGTGGGGGAGTTTATAGAGATAATATTTTCATCAATTTTTTTATATAATTCATGGGTTTATTCAATAATAATTTATAAATTTGTGTTATATACATCAATTTTGGATATATTGGGTGTTTTGAGCTTGAATATGAAAACTGCTTAATTTGGAAATATTGACAGATTTTAATAACTTTGGTAATTCATAAAAATATTTTAAAATATAAATCCTTTTAATGTTATTAATCATTTCTTGTCA
The DNA here is from genome assembly GCA_963277665.1 of Viscum album. Classification (NCBI taxonomy): domain Eukaryota; kingdom Viridiplantae; phylum Streptophyta; class Magnoliopsida; order Santalales; family Viscaceae; genus Viscum; species Viscum album. The sequence goes on along the minus strand of OY728163.1, from coordinate 1,838,121,827 downwards.
CAAATTATTTATTGTCTTCACCTTATGTTACTAGACGAAGATGTAATTCGGCCATCAAGGGGTCCGAAAAATTCAATCATGTTGAAATATTAATCTAGTCGACTTCCTGAACCCCACCAAAATGATTGATCATAAATCGGTTAAAATACATACAATTGGGTGAATTATAATTGGAATGTAAAAAAAATTCAACGGTTCATTCAGTTGTTGAAGATCATAGAGATATTCATTCTTTATGTTGACACATGGATGCTAATCTTTTGGGGCATAAAAAAGAAACATTCTGCTAGAATAGAATATCGAATTTAATTATTCATATCTCTTACTAAAAAGTTCAGATAAAGCTGAAATGTTTTGGAGAATCATATAAGATATTTTGGATCATATTTCATGAAGATTACATGACAATAGATGGCCATTTAATTATCTCACCATGGTCAAACATTCAGTGGAAAAAATCTGCAGATAATCATAAATCAATATTTTAAAGATATGAAATTTGAAGACCAAAGGATGGAATATTGTGGCCTATATAAGGAGTAGTTAACCCACAATGAAGGAATATTTCAACACTAAAATTGGAGAATAGGCCAAGGTACATGCTGATAACTAAGAAATTTTCTTTTATTTTCATTTTAATTTAGTTTTCTTTTCTCATGTAATGCATATGAATTTTTTAATTCAAGTGTTTCCCTCACCATACATATCTCATTTTCTTATAATCCTAAACATATTATTCTATTTCATTCGTATTCTATCCACCGTGAACATTTATATAGAAAAATGAGCGACTAACTCGAGGCTTGGGTTGTGGTTGTTTTCATGGTGTTCTTAATTATTTTACTTAAATTAAAAATTCTCTAAATCTATTTGTGGTAGAGGTGAGAATATAACACGGGTATGATTGTCATATACCACAACGCTATTTCCAAATCCATTCATTTCTATTAATTAATCCTTTTCCCCTCCCATCTCATAAGAAGACTGTTCATATGTTGGAGTTGGGGTTTCCATATGAGAAAAAATGGAATAAGATGGATATGTGTCCTTCAGGAATAAAATTATCGGTTGAGGTTTTACCCTACATGACGACTGGAGGAGTTTTTGTTTGGTGTTCTGGAAAAATTCTAAAATCACACACTCAATAAATCAATGGGGAGTACTTCATTAATGAGGATTCACTAAATGAATTATCAATTTTAATTTGAACAATAAATAAATAATTAATGAACATGTGTTATCCAATCCTTGTACCAAGTTCATTCATAAATAATTAAATTATGTAATTCCATCTCAGTATAAGATTTTAATTTGAATTTGAATTTTAAATTTTATTTCATTGATAGATTAATTATGAAACAAAAAATAATTATTTTAGATGATATTGATTATGTTGGTGAAAAAATGAGAAAGATCCTCTAGTGAGACGACCATGGTCAGCCTATGTGATGCATTAAGAGAATAATTTTTCTTTTTCCACGCCCTAGAACAGGCATACATCATCATCAACTTGTATAATCTATATAGGGAAGTAATATAATGGAAACCACTCACTATAACTTTTAACAAAATCCCAAGACATTTTCCAATACTTGGACTCATACTTATACCTATCATTTAAGACATCACAATACTTATCCTTAGAAATATCTCTCGAGATATTAAAAACAATTAATCATCCTAGTTTCTAATGTCTAACTATACAATTCCATTGAATCCAGCTATAGTTTTCTGGAATTATTTCTAATAAAAAATAATAGACGCATATTAGAGAACTCCATGGTAGACACCCCTACTATGTGTGACACTCTACCAAACATTAAATAATGCATTTCCTTATGAATCACTTGGATGGAGAGCAATTCTTTGTCCAACACATAGACATCAGTGTTCCCAATGATCATATTACTTACAGTGACTCTAATACAATCTATTGAGACCTTGGATTATCATGTATAAATATTACATCTTTTCAGTAGAGTTATCAATAATATAAACCAACATTGTCATGTGGACTATAAAATCATAGAGACATTGGAGACTAGTCCCAAAATATTTTCATTATTTGGGAAATATTCTATGTATCATATAATGATGTTCCTATGAAGAAATCATCATAAAAACTCCCTACCCAAACCATTCCCTAAAATATGGGTAAATGAATCGTAAGAATGAGTTATCTATGATGCACATTATGGTTAAAAAGGAGAGAGATATTAGAATAAAATTAATATATGGGTATGAGATCATTATCATTTCAATTGAAAACTATACCCTGCATATCGATGATCAAAATATTGAGTCCCGGAAAAATGATTGACAATTCAAAAAAAATTATAATAAGGATATCAATGAACATGAGACATGAGAGCATAAAATTTCCATGATAACTAGGTTTTTTAAAGAAAAAATATTCATAGAAACAATTATCTTTATTATACATTCCGAGACATTCATAACAGTATAAAATTTTTCTAACCACCCATATACCAACTTCGGGTTTTGGTGAACCACCTGTGTACTCTATTTATCGATCAAAGGCAAGCCACTAGTGTAACCTCCTCTTATTGATTGGGTTCATGAACTGTTTAACTAATGATCTTGTATGAAATTTATCATTTCCCTATTCATTGTAGGGAGATATATGGCTACCCATACAATAGTGAAAATCATAGGTATGTGTGCCATATGATCACACAACATTCATCATATCATAACCCATGGAATGAAACGGGTTTCATAAACATTTAATCATATAATGATCCCATTAAAAGAACTATTTTTCTAAATTATTTTAATATATTATTATAGCATTACCCGTGGAAAAATAACTGGGTTTTATAAGAAGTTTATCATTGGGTAACTCATGGAATGAAATGGGATTCATAAATATATTTTCTTCATAAACATAAATCGTTCCGAGATAGAATAACAATGGTATCCTAGGATCATATCCCTAGTAAAAATTTTGTGACATTTAAAGATTTTATCATATATGGAGAATAATTTTGAAAGACTACATGGATAAATTTTAATGAAAAAAGAGATTTCACATTTAAAAAATTTTAAATCATGAAGAATTTTCAAAACAACAATTTCTCCAAAAATAACCGTATACAATTCTAAATGAATATTTTAAAAACCTATTTAGAAAATTGTTTATGTCAAATATAATATCAAAAAATAATAATAATCTATTTCTAAAACATAAGAAAAATTAATGAATTTTATTTGAAAATAAACTTAAATAATTTTAGAGTAATCTTGAATGAAAATATTATTCACGAAAATGGGAAATTCCATTCATGCTATAAATGTCACGAGTATAATTTTATTCACATATTCATTAAATTATAAATAAGAATTATTTTAAAGATAACATAAAGATTCCTTTTAATTTGTTCGATAAAAATCAAACATGATATAAAATGTATTTAATAAATTATTATTATAATGTTTAATGAAATTTTTAAAATAATTTAGAAAACATTGTTTTTAGAGTGAATTATGTTTTCAATAGAAGAAATAAAAGAAGACGGTTTTTCATATTTCTTATTAAAGAATTGAGTACTTAAAGGGTTGAAAATAAAAGAAAGATATATATTCTCTTGAAATTATAAGAGTTGAATAAAATTTATGTGTTTCTTGAGATATGAATAATAGAATTTATTTTTAAAAACATTATCATAAATAATCCTGATTGAAAATAAGATGGTAACATAAAATATTTATCACTTTTTTATCTTCCAACCATAATACCAATTAAAGAAAATAATTTAATGAAGCATAAAATCTCATGAAAATAAATTAATTTATGACACTACATATAAAATTGGATTTTTTATAAACCTTGGAAAATAATATAAGTGTATAATATAACATATGTCTCAAAGGAAGAGAATTAAGAGAAAATTACATTATGATTTAGTAATTTTTTGAATTTTAATACCAAAAAAATAATAACATCAAATGGTAAATTTAATATCATGAAAATAATGTTTTTAATTATATGACATGTCAATGTGGGAATATGTACACCACCAAAAAGAAATGTATGGTTATTTTTCATATGTCTCCTAGAAAAAAAAGTGAGATGAAAAATCCTTTGCCTCAATCCTAAACTTTCTTCATACAACTGAAAATAACATTTATAATTTATATATATTTATTATACATCTATTATATACCCATATTTATATATATCATACCATATATTATTTACATATTACCTATAATTATATAGTTAGGTACAATTCGTTGTTAAAATTATATATTATGTAATAAAAACATTGATTCTTTTATACGTTTTGATATTTTCGTTACTCTTACCTAGATCCTGGTTCCATATCAGTAGAATAATAAAAATTGAATAATAATCATATATATACAACTATTATAAAGCTATTACTAATTATGAAATATGACTTTGAGGAATGAAGTACGATACGATCATAGATATGGTAGGCTATACATACACATGAGTGCCATTTACATACATCAATGGTCATTATTGAAATGTGGTAAGTAATAAAGTATAATTAATGAATGTTCATGTCATAATAAAATTCTATTTTTTATTTAAATATTTCTATACATATCATCCATGGTATGTGGTTGTTACAAAAGATTCCCAGCGCTTCCAGACGACAGTGGTCCACACGTAACCAAATGAAATCATTATATTTTTGTAATTTTATAGGTAAGAAATAAAATGATATATTATATTTTAATAATGATCAATATTACAATAATATTATAATTATTTCTTTTATATCAGATATATTAATCCTTATTATTATCCTTGTAATGACTGAGTGAAAATGAATCACATAACATCATGGGGAGGTAGTTCACTCCAACACAGTCAATGTTATCAATTCCCCTACAAATAGGGAAAATGTATATATGATATAATGACTATAGATGTGTAATTAGGTAATTTATATAATATATATTTTTTATATCTATAATCATACCCAAACATGAGTGGTGGTAATGGAAAACCAAATGACATCAATTCGTGTTGTGGTAATCTGCCATACAAACCAATGCTAATTTAGTATCCCATTTCATGGATGTTTAAACCATTTTAGGCATTTACCATAATATATGAACATATCAATATATTAATGATATTGATTTTGTTATATCGACATTGTTTAAATACAATTTTGGAGGTGGAGTACTAAATGAAAATATTTCCAATTGATGAATGTCACCACTTTTCTATGTATCTCCCTTACTATCATACTAATTGCCTTCCAATGATGAATTCACACCCAAAAAAGGTTTCTAAGATTCGTGGAAGAATATTTGGATGTTATTTGGGTAGGTAATTATGGAACCCAATGTTTTTGATTTTTTTAATAACATAGTATATGGGTGGAATTTTAAAGGATAGGTGGGTGGAATATATATAATGATTTCCAAATAAAATGTCTAATAGTGTTTTTCTCATTCCACAAGGATACAATATGGATTATTACTAAGAAATTTACATGAGGTTAGTGGAATATTTGTTTTTACATTTATTATTTAAAAATATATATTTATTTTTATAGATAATATAAATTATTCATATTCTGAATAAGGAATTCAATCTTCTAAATTCAATTTACAAGTTGGAAAATATTATTTTGAAATAAATCACATAGTTGTGATTAAAAAGAATGGTTTTATAGAGAAAATGATTAAAAGTTCAAAATATTGTGATATAAAATTTCAATATGATGTTGAGTAAAATGACAAATAGGAAAAAATTGATCTAATTTCACTTAAAAACGTATTTAAAATATCAGTTAACATTATATATAATCTTAATGAAAAGGTTGTTTCCAATTTAAATGCATTATTTTAAGAATTTATGAAAAAATTTACTTTTTATAAAAATATAAACAAATAAGACAAATTTTATTTTAAAATTTTCATTTAAAATTTATAATTTATTCTATTATATAAATTATCTAAATGTATAAAAATTAAATTTTAAGAAATACTCCTAGAAATAATGAAAAAGTTGGTTTCATGGATTTTAATTTTTTCATATACCAGATTATTTAATACTAAATCCAGTGAAAATAATATTCTTTTAATAGAACTATATTAAAATTTATAGATATAAAATATATACATATCAATTTAACCATTTTATAATATCAATTATTTTAAATAATTAAAAAGTAGAAAAGTTATTCACTTTAGAACATTTTTAATCAAACAATCATCCGTTAAAACCTAAAAAAATCATATACTAACACACAATATCATGTTGATTCAATAATATTAAGTGGATTAAATGTTACTAAATAATAATTATTCTAATTTAAAAAATAATTTGAAATTTAAATTACATATTTATATAAAATATATAACAATTTTACAACAATCTAAATTTTTTTCTATTCACATAAAAATAAAAAATTTCTAAGAAAATCATAAAATTTCACCTTAAGATAATTTTGAAATGATTACCTATAAACAGATTTACATTTTATCAAATAATTTTTTATAAAGCTCTAAAAATTTATTAAATATTTTCAAATAAAACATTTTTAAGAAAATATATTTTAATTTATATATTTACATTACTAATAATTAATTTATGATTATATATGAATTTATAAATAAACTTATATAGTGTAGGTTATTTATATTTATAGGTAATAAATTATATAATAATATTGATAAATTCCTACTTAAAAATGGTTATAATTATATTTAATCATGGTTAACTGAATCTTGGTGTCATGTGTTATGCACATTATCCAAGGAACTCATTGTTTTGTGTAATGGAAACTATCTAATAAATTATATGAATTCATAAATGTTAATTATTAAAATATTAATATGTTATAGATCTATAATGGATCTACTATAGGTGAACCCTTATGTTTATTTTATCTTCATTGTTATTGTTATGCGTGCTATTGAAGCTGTGGGACAGGAACATGCACCCATTGTCATTAATGTTTTAGTAGAGAAACCATAATGATATGAATCTAGAGAACATTCTCAATAGTTTCTTCAATTGAAATTACATACTTTTAAATTCTTAAATTAACTTCAAGATTAATAGTATATTTTGCAAATGACAGATAATCATTTTGGGTTCTAGTAAATAATTGATTCAATAATGGTGAAATATACTACCATCATGTTTTATGGAAAACTAATGAGGTAATGAGATTTATTTTTTTAGTTCATTAATAAATTAAGGGTGAGAGTGGAATGAGTGTAAGTCCCTATTTATATAATTGTTCTCTCGTGATATTATGGTTTTGGAAATGTTCATGTAGTTTCATTACCTTCAATGTGTTCATAAGATTGTGAATCGGTATAAAAATTTCTTTTCTCAATGTGTTCAGTGTTTTACTGCGTTTATGATGAATGAGAATATGATGGATCAATTATTTTATAATGGAAATAGTTTAGATAATATTTATCTATTTTTTATGTTGGATCTCATATCTTATATATATGTGTTAGATAGAGAGTTTATGGAAAATCTTTGCCTGGTTGTTATATTAAGGTTTATAATAGATCACGCTACCCTCGATGGATGTTATGATAGTTCTAATTAGGAACAATTTGTTCATGATTAGTGTTAGGGTGGATTATGAAAAAATGATTCAAACATATCTTTTAGAGTCTATATTATATTCCTTTTATTGACATTCAGTGTTGTAGGGTTGGGCATGGAAAATGAGTTTATACCAAGGAACCAAAGATTGTTAGTTCGTCTAGTGACATAGTTCACCTGTAGAATTTATATATTATATTTTCTACAACATTTTGTTGAAATATATCATATTAACAAAATTTAAGTATATTTTAATCATATATTTCTATATTTAATGTATTCTAGATAAAAAATATATTGAATGTTGCATTTCATATAGTGAATGAGTATCTTGGTGTAACGGATGTGGGTCAAGAGATAGTGTGTGGTTCCATTACTATATCATTATATATAGAAACTAATTTATTTGATATTAGTGAATCTAATTCATGCATGTGATCTATTGTTGTAAATTAAATAAACCACCTTATTTATCAGATATATCAGGAGACTATTATTTAAAAGATACCCAGAATGAATATGTAGATGGGTCTATGATATATTTCTTATATCTTTTCATTTTCACATATCATCCTAACATAGAATTGTTTGGTTCTCAACATAAAACCATTATATTTCATTGTTATGAATGAAAAGATGATTTATCACAATTCCCATATTGAAGATTTCATTAGTGAGTCTCCTTTACAACAATGATGTAGTGTTTGGAATTTTGTATGGCGAATCATGACAAGGTTTGATCTATACAATACCTCCAATTTTTGATTTGTAGAGTATGATATGTGTTTCGGTGTGATCTATTGAAATAATCCTTGAGTGGATATCCTCCATTAAAGGTCAATGAGATATTATAGTATGTTTCCATATGAATTCTCTAGATTGTCCCCAATAGGATGGGAAAATTTTATTATTAACATGGTATAAGGTAACCATATTATTTATATCCCTTTATATTCCAAGATAAAATTATGTAATTAAATACTGATTTGATTGTTTTTTGTACAAACTATTTGAACCGTTATATTTGTCACTTTGTGAAACACATTTTCTTTTTTCAATGAATGGCTTCTTGACGCTTTTCCTATGTGTTTATTAACAAAAACTAAATTGATTAACGATCGATAATAGGTTTACATTGAATTGTATTTATGATCAATTTGAAATGTTCAAATTAGAAAAGTGTCCCTCAAGGATTGATCGTTTATTTGTTTACCACCAATTTATAATTAAAAACATGATTGTCCAAATATTATTTTTATGAGTATATATTTCCATTATGTGTATCATAATATTACTTCTGGTCAAAAAATTTATGTTATTGGTCTATGGAGTTGGTAAAAAATTTATTAATTGATTTTATTGATACATTCAATGTGGTATTTGTGTATGACATTTTAGATAACTCTAAAGCTGAAGAGGATCATGCGTATCACCTAAGAACAAGTCCTAAAATTTTCAATTCTCACACAATTTATACCTAGTTATCAAAATAAAATCATTTCATTCTTTGAGTTCTTTTTTTAAAATTTTTCCCAAGAAAGTTATATATTAGTTAATTCTAAGATGTTGATTATTGTAATTAAATTGGAACAACCATGAGATGATTCATATATCAGTATAGTCTTGGGTTTGGTGCGGTATTACTACCATCTCATAATACATGTTTATAAACTATTTTCTCTAATGATTACTCTCCCTCATTAAGTCGTATTTTTCTTATGGGATTCAATAATTTTAAAATCATTTGTCAACTTGAAATTTTTTTGAAGTCTATACCGATTGTGATTCTTCTAGAGGCCAGTAATTACTATGTATTCATTGTGAAACATCTATATGGGGTTCAATATATATTATCATACATAGAGATTTCTTGGTGGCTTGTGGTCACTAATTGATTAATCAACTTGAATAAATATATTTCTTATGAACTAGAACTCACAATTATGAAGCATACAATTATGTTTTGAGAAAAATTAACTTTTCAATGGATCTTTTTTATTATTATTCGATCACAAAATCCTCAATTATAAAATATTGTAAAAAAATTAACTTGTATTAAAGACAATTACTATGACTCATAGAGTGATTTTATATCAATATATTTTATTCCAATGGTAAGGGTAATGTCATTGATTATTACATGATTAAGAAACATCAAACCCATGATGTTGTTGAATAATTATAAGAGTGTAACATCATGGAACTATTTTATTTTACACATCTATAAGTTAATGTGGAGGAGAAGAAAATTGTTCAGGTATGACATCAGTTGAACTCATATCTTCTTGAGAATATTTTTAAGGTGATGTTACATGATGATGATTGTTTTTTGGAATTATGGAATCTATTTTTGATATAGGCGACCATCAGTGAGTGGTTATTCTATAATAAGGGAATTCTATATTTCTAATATATGTACATTATACCATTTCTCATGAGAAACTCTATGATGGGAGATTTTTATTGTTCCATGTGATTAGTTGACCTGGTCACTATGAAGATTCTATTTTACATTGATCGACGATTTTAGTATCTATATATGATGTTTGACTCCTCAAGTATTAATCATGTTTCAATGATCACAAATCATATTACAGTTAATTAATCTCAATCTTAATTGTGCATCTTGCTAATTCTCTTCAAGTCTTATGTTGTTAATTACTCTCTTTATTATTTAAAAGTCTTATGAATGATCACAAACCTCACTTATATAATCAAGCCTTTATATTTATGATTCAAGTTCTCTAACTCTATAATGATTAAACTTAATCCATATTCAACATATTACCGTTTTCGTATAAATACATATATCTTTCTAAGTATAGAGACACCATGATGTTTGACATAGTAAGACAAACTATCTACAGGACACAGTCAAATTCACACTGACACCGTGTAGGAAAAAACCTGACACAGACACCGTGAATGACAAACCGTGACCCAGACACCGTGAAGGAAAAACCATGACTGAGACACCGTGAAGGACTCACCTTGACCGAGACACCGTGAGCTAATCACCGTGACCGAGACACCATGAGCTAGACACCGTGAGGCACATACCGTGAACCACATACTGTGAAGTCCATACTGTGATGAAGACACAATTTACATAATCATTTTGACACTGTTTCTTAACTTATTGTCAATATTAATTAAATAATTCTAACTGTCATATTTGAATTTTTAAATGTAATTAATTTTATTTAATGATAGTTTTTGGCATGTCAAGAATCATTATCTTGTACCTATGAAAAAGGAATCATTCCTATTGCCAGAACAAGTGGAATATAAGGAAGATTGAGATGCAGTACACGTGCAATTGTAAGCAGTGGTGTGAAAGTGTGGCGATACAACAAGAACACCCGAGAGCACTGTGCTGAAAAAAAAGAACAATCCTGAGCAAGAAAGATATTGCATGACTTTCAAAGAACTCTCATGAGTGAAATCCAACACCACTGAAGAACACACGACAAATCAAGAGATATTTTTCACTCTTGTAGAACACAAGCTAAACTACGACACTCTATTTTTCAGCAGAAAAACCAGAGATGGACTCAAAAGCATTTCTGCTGAATCCATCAAGTCCGGATCTGCATTGTTAATCACAATAGATTTCTAAACTCTTATATATTCTATAAGTGATTTGTTTATTTAATTTCGAGCAGTGTGGTATACTATTTAAATCTCACACACACTGTCTCCTGCACTGAACTGGAGGATATCAAAATCCTCACTCTATAATTATTAAATCTTCTTTACCCACGTCTACTGTGGAAGAGGTCCTTATGTGGAATGATCTTTGTTTTGATTCCCAAGAATAATGGTGGTAGAGGTCCCTGCATATCCTAGAATGTTGTGTAAACTGTTTTAACCCCGATCCTGGGTGTGGATCAAAATTATATAAATTTGAGAGGACTATGTCTTAGTGTGAGACTGAACCTCTTTTTATATCTGTTGTGCATCTTTAGTTTAAGTTTAATGTATACTACCTATATCTTTTATACTCAACTTCTATAATTTTGAAACAAAAAACTATTTTAATGATACTTTGATAGTTAAATTAGCAAGTGTTTACACTTATTGTAAATCAGTAGGTTAGTTTTAAAAGTTAGTTTTATATTGTGGTTAAATTAACTGAGACCTAATCAATCTTTGAGAAGCAAAGTGAACATTTACAATGTGGATAAATTCACTATATTTTAACATGTTTTATAAATTGGGGGATTTTATATAGACAATATTTTAACATAAATTTTAATTGGAACTCAATTCACCTCCTCTTGAGTATCCACTCCGTCCAACATTTGGTATCATAGGTTGTTTTTATTTAATGAATTTTGAAATACTCTATTTTTAAACTATGATTTTAGTTTCATCTTTAAATGTCGTAAATTTCTATTAGTTCTAAATTTTATCTCTTTAAATTTACTTTCAAAAATATAGTTATGGACAATAGACTAGTGAGTGTTGCTACTAATAGGCCACCTTTCCTCAGTGGCACAAACTATGCCCTGTGGAAACTGAAAATGGAAATTCATTTATAAAGCATGGGTTATGATAATTGGACTGGTATAGAATATTCATATAAAATTCCAGAAACCAAATGAATAACTTGGGATGATCCAAAAAACTGCCTACAATAATAATTGCAAAGCTATGAATGTCCAGTACTGTGCTTTAGGAGATGAGGAATTTAATATAATTTCTGCTTGTAAAACTACTTTTGAAATTTGGGATACTTTGGGTGTTTCTCATGAAGAAACAACCAATGTTAAAGAAATGAGATTGAATACATATACTATTAAATATGATAATTTTAAAATGAAAACGGATGAACCTATTTATGATATGTATCTTAGGTTTAATGAGATAGTTAATACAATGAATTCACTTGGTAAATCTATTCCAGCAAAGGAAAAAATTATTAGGATACTGAGATGTTTACCAGATCGATGGTGAGGCACATCTGTTTCAATCAGAGAGTCATGTGACATTGCTACTCTACCTATCAAAGAACTCATTGGTAAGCTTATGATGTATGCGGAAGAACTCAAGGTGAATAAAGAGGAAGAGGATGAACCAAAAAGGAAATCATTGGCTTTCAACACTACTGCTTCAAGGAAAAAGGACAAAGAAAAAGCTCAAATACAAACTGACAGTTCGACAAAAGAAAGATCATACTCTGAGAGTGATACTGAAATGGCTCAGATAGCCATAAGGTTTAAGAAATTTTATAGGAAGAATAAATTTTTCAAAAAATCAAATTAAAAAGGAATGTATGACAATAAGGGACATTGGAAGAAGGACTGGAAAAATCCAGATAAAAGTGATGAAGTTAATTACTACGAGTGAAAAAGAAAAGGACACATTAAAGAAGACTGTCCAATGCTAAAATTCAAGAAGAAATATGATTACAAGGACAATAAGTACACGAAAGGTATGAAGGCTACCTTGGGTGCTTCTGAAGACAACACAAGTGAATCTGAAATGTCTAATTCTGAAAAGAATCGTGCCAACATGTGTTTTCTGACAAACAAATATGAGGTAACCAGAGATACTCCTATTTCAAATTCTTATTATTCTGGAGATGATGTAGAATCTGATTCGGATTCTAAAAACATGACTAGTGAGGAATTATTTGAATGTTGTAATATGCTGGAAGAGGCCTGCAATGAACTTAAGGATACATACAAATCATTGAAGAAACAACATGCTCTCACTACAACTGTTAAAACTGAACTTACTATTGACAAAGAGAAGAATTCTTAACCGTTAAAGAAGAACACTGAACTAAAAATGACTAATGAGAAACTTAGAAAGGACTTAGAAAATTCAAAAATGGAAAGGATACACTAACTCAATTTCTAGAAATGAAAGTGGCACCAAAATACACTACTGTAATAGGATACAAATCTAGATAGAGATAGCTTACTAAGAATATCTGTATTCCTAAATCTGGACAGAATACAGCTAGTTCTAGTGTTGGAAATCTCTATGCTTCAACTGGTTATTCACATAGTTATAAATCAAATAGAATTTATCTTTCAAAATATATTGAATCTGTAAATTATATGAGACCCATAAGACAAATTTGGTTACCAAAATCATTGATTGTTACCTGTCTGGACCCAAGATGATCTGGGTACCAAAATCATACTCTATCTAAAACTGTTTTCAGGAAACCATCTTGAAGAGTTCCCACAAGAAGAAATTGTTTTTGAAAAGTTGATGTTCAATACATATGTCTGTAGAAAACCTTAGTGGACATACAATTAAAACACTAAGAAGTGATCATGTCCATGAGTTTGAAAAACATGAATTTGAATCATATTGCTCACATAATTGATATATTCATAACTTTTTTGCTCTGAGGACACCTCAACAGAATGGTGTAGTAGAAAGAAGAAATAGAACCCTGCAAGAAATTACTAGAACTATGAATAATGAATATGACCTGCCTATTTACTTTTGGGATAAGCTGTGAATACAACTTATTATATTATTAATAGATTCTTAATTAGAAAGGTTATTAAGAAGACCCCATATGAGTTGTGGAATAATAGAAAACCTAAAGTCAATTACATTAGAGTCTTTGGTTGCAAAGTCTTTATTCTCAATAAAAAAGATAATCTTGATAAGTTTGCTTCTAAGAGTGATGAAGGAATATTTTTAGGATATTCTTTAACCAGTAAAGCCTATAGAGTCTTTAAAAAAAGAACCAAATGTGTGGAAAAATCCGTTCACATCAAGTTTGATGAAACTGATCCACATGAGCCTAAAACCTCTCTTGAAAATCTTAAGGAAGATTTATGTGTTCTGAACCTTAATGATAAATCTAAATAACCTGCTGTAAAAACATCCAATTCTGGACAAATTCTAGAATATTTTTCTAATGAACCCGAACATAGAGAAGAACCTGAAATTTTTAGTCCTACCACTACTAGATCAACTAGAATTCTAAAGAATCATCCTTTAGATGTTATTTTAGGAAATCTTGATAGAGGGACATAGACTAGAGCATCTCATAGAAATAAGGTCAAACATCAAGCCTTCTTATCACAGATTGAACCTAGAAACATTGATGATTCTATTAATGATGAATTTTGTGTAATTTCTATGCAAGAAAAACTCAATCAGTTTGAAAGAAATAATGTTTGGAATCTTGTAATAAGACAAAGGAAACATTCTCCATAGGCACTAAATGGGTGTTTAGAAATAAAGTAGATAAATATGGAAACATAGTTCGAAATAATTCTAGGCTAGTTGCACATGGCTATAGTCAAGAGGAAGGAATTGATTATGAGGATACTTTTTCTCTGGTAGCCAGATTAGAAGCTATTAGGATTTTACATGCTTATGCTGCATATCAAAATTTCAAACTATATCAAATGGATTTCAAATGTGCATTCATAAATGGATATATTTCTTAGGATGTTTTTGTTGGACAACCACCTGGATTCTCAAACACTCATTTTCCAAATAATATTTTCAAATTATCAAAAGCTTTTTATTGTTAAAAGCAAGCTCTATGAGCTTGGTATGATAGATTAAGTACTTTTCTAATTTATAAAGGTCTTACAAAAGGTATAACTGACCCTATTCATTTTATAAAACGAATTTCTAAAGATGTTTTAGTTGTAAAAATTTATGTAGATGATATTATTTTTGGATCTTCAAGAAATTCCCTATGTATTGATTTTTCTAAAACGATGCAAAATGAATTTGAAAGGAATTTAATGGGTGAACTCAAATTCTTTCTTGCATTTCAAATCTTTTAAAATGATGATGGAATTATTTTAACTCAAATTAAATATTCTAGAGATCTTTTAAAACGTTTTTTTGGATAGAACAAAAAGTAGTGACACTCCCATGAGTACCACCTGTAAGTTGGATCTTGATGAAGATGGTAAATTTGTTGATCAAACCACTTATAGAGGAATGATTGGATGTCTACTCTACAAAAATTCTAGTCTTCCTGATATTATTTTTTGTCTGTGTATGTGTGCTCATTTTCATGAAAACCCTAAAGAGTCACATTTAAATGTTGTAAAGAGAATTTTCAAATACCTCAAAAATACTCCCAATTTAGGACAGTTATATCCCAAAGGACAATAATTTGAACTAGTTAGTTATTCTGATGCTGATTTTGCTGGATGTATGTTTGATAGAAAAAGAACCTCTTGAACATGTCATCTTTTAGGCAAGTCACTAGTATCATGGTGTAGTAAGAAACAAAATTTCATTGCATTATCTACTGCAAAAGCTGAATACATAGTTCCTAGAAGTTGTTGTGCGAAAATTTTGTGGATGAAACACACATTACTAGACTATGGATATCAATTCAGACATGTCCCAATAAATTGTGTCAACACAAGGGCTATTAATATTTCTAAGAATCTTGTCTCTCATTATAGGACAAAAAATATTGATGTAAGACATCACTTTTTGAGGGATCATTATAAAAAGGTTATATCACTTTGGAATTCATTTTGTACGGAATATCAACTTGATGATATATTCACTAAACCATTAAATTCTGAAAGGTTAGACTACATCATACATGATCTTGGTATGATTAATCATAAATAGATATCTTACTGATCATAATGTTCAATACTTTACTGGATTTTACTTTATGGTTTCATGCTCACTATTTTAGAGTTACTGTTTCATGCATACGGTTTCACAGTTAAGATCTTGTGCTAACGGTTTGTTAACTCACTATCTCACCGTGACTGTACAGAATGGTCATTGTCTCACCGTGACTACACAGAATGGTCAATGTCTCACCGTGATGACTGATTTTCATCACACTGTAATGCCTAATCATGGTCTCACCATGAAAATTATTCATGTTATTGTTTTAACTCGTATTGCGGTAACATTTATTTCACTACTTTTTGATTTCCTGTGTTTTTTTATGACGATTGACATTCACAAATGAAAAAACATAAGGGTTTCATTCGATTCCTTACCCGAACACTCTCCTAAACCTTCTCATTCTTGAAAACCTTCTCTTCACTCTTGCCTGAACCTTGAGTGGATTCCAAGGATGAACCGTCCATCTTCACCCTCGTCTGAGAAATGCCGCACTAAGAAACAGAATATGATACCGAGGATAGCTCCCGAAGGACCTCTAAACCCAATCTTGGTAAGATGTACTGTTTTACCTGAAAAATAATTTTTCCCTAAGTGGATGTTTTCTAGAAAGTCATTAGTTATGAATTTTTTTAGAGAACAAGGATGGCTTGAAAGCTTCTCTGGACAAAATAGACCGATTTACCCGAGGATGGTATCTCAATTCTATCAGTATGTGAAGTTTTCCTTTGAGTTTGGAGAAAGCTTTATGGTGACCAACTGGATCAATGGTCAGAAGTCTTCTCTCTGTTAGAGGTTTTGGGCTGCATGCCTAAGAATTCCACATGAAGGAGTTTGTGAAGATTACCAGAGAAGCCCTCGTCCATTTTCTGATATCATTATTCTGGAAAATACCTTGGAAATCCTAACTGGTAATGGCACCAAGCGAAGGGCCTTAGCTACTGAATTATATGGGGATAATAGACTTCATTTAAAAATTTTTCATAATTGGATTAGTCCTAGAAAATGGGATTTTTCTGTAATGAAGTATCATGATGTGTTCCTGATTCACCTGTTGAAGAAGGGCCATATGATCAACCTATGAAAGTATGTTATTAACCATATATGTGAGCTGATCAGTGTCACTTCCAAATCCACCTCTTTATTTTACTCAAGGATGATTTCATCCATGTTAGTTTCCAAAGGGATGGTTAGACCTGATGAAGAAAATTTAGAGGACTTTGATTTCTTCTTATCCATGCCTATCATTAGAAGGATGAAGATAAGCCGGAACCCCTGGAAGAAGTAGTGGGTCGATGATAATGATAAAATCTATAAAAAGTTTAATCTTCTTGACTATCCAATAAGGCCAAAGAATCCATCTGATCATGGTTTGGAACAGATGAAGTGGCTGGGTATTCAAAAGAAGAATAAGAAGAAGAAGAAGTAACAGCTAAAGTATCACCTAGAGAAGAAGCTGGAAGTACTCTAATAGAAATAGTTCCTGTTGAAAAAGAAAGGGTTATTGTCCCTGCTATTGTCCCTGCTGAAATACCTCAAGGAGAGGAAGTTTCTGTTGGTTAGAGAGAAGAGGCAGCTCCTCCTTCTAGTGAGTATGTCAATCTAGAAACACATCCTAATGTTGCAAGAAAATTGTTTTTTCCCGATTCATAAGAGGAAGTAAAAATAGAGACAGGTCATTTTGAAGAGGATCTCCCTATTGAGAAAGAATAAAATCTGGAAGCTCAACCAATGGAACAGTCGGTTCCTAAGATAATTTCCTCTGCAGAAGAGAGGATGGAAATTTCCTTTCAGCTGCCATGGAAAGAGTTTAATGAAGATATTAGAGATGATCATGTGGATCTTGATCATGTTGTTGTGCCTATAGTCTCTGAAAGGGAAGCACAATTTGAGGGAGAGGAACTTCAAAACCTTGAGATTATAGAAGCTGGATATGATGAAGCTTCTCAACCTACTATCACATATTCCCTTTACACTCGGTATGAATTCCCAAGATTTTATTATGTGAATGAGTCACATCATGTTACTATAACTGGAATGGATCTTTCATCTCTTTTCAACTGAATTCTATAGCTCACCCAGAACCAGAACCAGAACTAGAGCCCCATTCTCAAACTAAATCAGAATCTGAGTCTGTAGATGATTCTGAACCACAACCTTTACATGAACCTTTACCTAAGCATCACTCCTTTGTGACTAAAATGATCTGAATGTTTTGGAAAGACTCTATTAGCTGGAGTTGAGAAGATCGTTTCCTCTAAACCTCGTCGAGTGACTCAACTGAGTCAAGAAGATGCATCAATTCTCTTGGAAAATATTATATTTCATATTATTCCAAGGATGATCCGAGAAATTAATGAAGTTAGAGTTGAAAATAAGCTTCTTATGTGATGATGTTTCAAATCAGAAAAATATGGTACAAAACTTGCAGAATGATTTGTCTTTGAGATCAGAGATTGCTTCTGTTTCTACCCCTACACCTGTTGCTGCTTCTCCTAAGCCAACTAATTCCACCCTTGATAAGGAAATTGTGTCTCAACTAAATCCATATCTACTATCTTTTGAAGAAATTTTTGGAAAAGACACACAAGATGCTGGAACGCATGAGAGAGCTTGTATAAAATCTGAATAAACAAATAGATGAGTACATTGGATGTGAGAAAAAAGTTCTGTAATAGCTCAAAGTTCTATCCGAAGCCGTAAAAACTTCTCTGGCATCAGGTCAAACTTTTGTTCCTGTTTTGGATGATTCTCTTCTGAGATCCATAATCAAGGACGAACTTTAGAATTCCATTAGTGGCTGGGATCTGTCTTATTTTTCATAAGTGGTTAAGAACAATGATCGAGCATTGGACTTTGTTAGAATTCATTCTAAGATATCTAATGATGCTCAAAAGGAGATCACAATGAAAATATATTTTTATCTCACATGGATTTTCTCCATAAGTGATATGACAGATCACTTTAGATATCTTGTGGAAAACCTGAAAATCCCTCTTGTAACTCATGATTTTAATGTGCATGTTCAAAAACATACAGATTTCACCAGATTTTTGGACAAATTCATAGATAATAAAGACGATTTTGAAATGGATATGAAATATGGTGGTGAAATAATTATAGATTTCATAAATATTTTGAATCCATAACTTCATGTGCAGAGTACTGCTATAGTTTCTCTAGCTGCTGCACCCCTTAGACCTGGTCTACCTGCCTTAGCCTCAACTTCCATGTCAGTCAGCCAAGTTCTTTCTCAGATCCGTCCAGTCATTCTTGACCAACCACAACATAGATCATCTACTGCTCCTACTTTGTCTCTATCTTTTTTTGAAGTTATACCCGTACCATCATTCTCTGCCACATCTATGCCTTCTTCTACTTCAGCACCAGCTCCAGCTAATGCTCAAGGCAAGGAAAAGGTGGATTCCTGAAGAGTCCAGAGAGTGTTTTCTTTTTGATGGGATGTCATTTCTTGTTTCCTATTTGTATTTCTCTTTGTATAAACTATTCTTAACCCTTTTTAATGAACAATTAATTGTTTCATTTCATTTCTCTACTTTTTGATAATCCCAAAATGGGGAGGAAAAACTACAAGTTTCAGTACTATAATGAGATATGCTATGATGAATTTCATTTATATTTTGACTATACATGATTTGATTTTTGATCATCAAAAAGCGGGATATTTTTGGACTCCTCGTGTATTAATCATGTTTTAATGAACACAAATCCTATTACTGTTAATTAATATCAATCTTAATTGCACATCTTCCTAGTGATCTTCATGTCTTATGCTGTTAATTACTCTCTTTATTATTTACAATTCTTATGCATGATCACAAAACTCACATATATTATCAAGCCTTTATATTTATGATTCAAGTTCTCTTACTCTCTATTGTTTAAACATAACCCATATTCTTCATATTACTATTTAAGTATAAATACAAATATTTGTCTAAGTATAGAGACACCGTTATATTTGACTCAGTAAGGCAGACTGTTTACAAAACACATTCACAATCACAAAGACACCATGAAGGAGAAACTGTGACACAGACACCGTGAAGGACAAACCGTGACCCAGACACCATGAAGGATAAACCGTGATCGAGACACCATGAAGGACTCACTGTAACGACCCGAAATTTTGAATAAATATTATTTCCTAATTTTATGTGTCATTTTAATTTATTTTTTATACTCAACAAAAATGTTTCATTTGATAACATGATTATAACTAAAATGAGACCGTTGGGTTTTAACTGTAATATGACCATTGATCAATATGACTGCTGGAAACTAAACGCTTCGATTATTGTCACTAAATACAAGTAATCATGGTTAATTGTTATTGAAAGAAGATTCTATGGCCTCACCCAGTAGTCTTGGACCAATCGAAGCCCATCTAACAGAACTTGTGAAAGATGTAGCACCACTGGGCTTTGCTCTGGACCAAACCCAAGATGATCTTCATTTTGTGAAAGTAGAACGGAATCGCCTTTGTGAAAAGTTCAAACTAATAGAAATTACTACTCGTGCGATATTGGCCGAGCCTCTCTCAGATTCTATCACCTTAGCACACCTTACACTTAGTTCCTATGCTGGTGTGATAAGGGGCTATGTATGGGGACCATAACTACCTTGTGTAGTCCTTTGTTTTAAATAAAAATTGGGATTTCTTCTTATGATGTTTATGAATTTTCAAATGTCCAGATAAAAATTGTATACATATTTTTGGTGAATTTTAGAGAAAGGATATTTTAAAAAAATGTTTATTTAAACCTAAAATAATTAAAAATGTGTAATGATTTTCAAAAAATGGTCTTCTACAATTATGTTCAGTACGAAATTTAGAGTCTAATAAGATCAACTTGATTTTTGATGAATAGTAAATTAAGAATAGTGATTTTACGCTTAGGATTAGTAATGTGACCAAATGGATTAGTAATCTCACTTAAAGAAAGTTTTAAAATAATATAGGCACCTTGATTAAGTAATGTGATTCAATAAAATGGTTAAATAATAGTTTCATAAATTATTATTCAAGTATTAGTTTTAATGGGTGAATAGTGTTTTTTTAATTAAAAATTAAATTAAAAATATTTAGAAAATTATTTGTATAAAATAGATTTCATTTTTGAACTCAGAGCATCGATATTATGTTATGGTAATTTTTGGGGTTTTTTCTGAAAAAAATGAATTTTCGATGAATAGTGTATTTATTAAAAAATAAAATTAAAAATATTTAGAAAATTATTTTTATAAAATGGAGTTCAATTTTGAAGTCAGAACATTGATATTTGGTTAATGTGAAATTTTGGGATTTTTCTGAGAAAGTTGAATTTTCAGTGAATAGTAAAAATTCAGTTTTAGGGTTTCAGTATGTTTAGTGACATCATAACTGTGTCATGGTGATTTCATGAGATATTTTAAGGGTTGGACGACCTGAGGATATGTATATTTTTATTGGGGGCCCCATGTGTCAAAACTTAATGGGAAATATCATGGTAGAGCACATGGTTTTGAGAAAAGCACATGTGAGGTGTCCCTTGGCCATTAATGCCTTGTCCCCTCACTTTCCCTAAAAATACCAAGCCCTCCTCTCATCCTTTCGAGTCCAATACCATCCTAAACTATGTTCGGGTCTCCTTCCTTGTCAAGGAGTCCTCCCAAGGTTCCCCCAAACCCTCATGGTCCAAACCTTTGAGTTTTAAGAGTTACGTTTTAAGGTAAGGGATCCGACCTCTCTCTTTCTTTTCAAGTAATCACCTTTATGTCATTCCTTTTATGATCCATGTTCTTATGTTAGAGGATGTTCTTTTATACTCCACATACTGACTTTTTCATGTTTATATAATTAGAGATCCCCTCTTACTCTGATCATTTCGTTTTATGATGTTTTAAGTGGCACTATTAGGCTGTTGAAATTTTTGTAACGAATTCTTTCTTCCTTCTCAATTTTCAAGATCTATTTTCATGTAAAGTATTACAAGTTTCTTTTTATTATGTTGTGGTATGATCTATAAATTTATCATACTGATCTATTATGATCATATGATGAGAGACCCCATTTGATCTCTTCAATTTTGTATTTTCATGTTTTAAGTGGCGTCGTTAGGCTGCCGAATTTTTAAGTGGTTCTTCACCCTTCTCGTTTTGAAGTTCTACATTCATGTCAATTATTTTAAGTTCCTTTTTGTTATGTTGGGGTATGATATCTATATCTATAATACTGATATTTTATGACCATATGATGAGAGACCCCATTTGATCTCTTCAATTTAGTATTTTGACGTTTTAAGTGGCGCCGTTAGGCTGCCGAATTTTTAAGTGGTTCTTCACCCTTCTCGTTTTGAAGTTCTACATTCATGTCAATTCGTTCAAGTTCCTTTTTGTTATGTTGGAGTATGATATATATATCTATCATACTGATATTTTATGACCATATGATGAGAGACCCCATTATATCTCTTCAATTCAGTATTGTGAAGTTTTAAGTGGTGTCGTTAGGCTGCCGAATTTTTAACTTGTTCTTCACCCTTCTCGTTTTGAAGTTATACTTTCATGTCAATTCTTTCAAGTAACTTTTTTATGTTGGGGTAAGATCCCTATATCTATCATACTGATTTTTTATGACCACATTATTAGAGACCCCATTTTATCTCTTCAATTCAGTATTTTGATGTTTAAGTGGCGTCGTTAGGCTGCTGAATTTTTAAGTGGTCCTTGCACCTTTCTCCCTTTTCAAAGTTCTAATTCCATGTAATGTTTTGAATGTTATTTTTTATTATGTTGTTTTATGATATCTATATCTATCATACTGATATTTTATGTTCATATGATGAGAGACCCTATTTGATCTCATTAATTCATTTTTGGTTGATGATTATGTAACGTTGTTTGGCTTCCGAATTTTCATAAGAGAAATCTTATTTTTGTCTTCATTTCATGTTCTTCATTTCATATGTTACATTTTAAAATTTCATTACCATGTTCTTCAATACCTTATATTCTGTCCCTCTACTATTTTATGGGTCATTTATGAATGTTTTACCCATGTCCCCTCTCTGTTAAATGTTTTCTAAAAACCATGTAACGTAGCCGTTATGCTGCAGAATTTTCGTCTCAAAATGTCTCTCTCTTTTTTTTCTAAAGATATTTTATTTTATTAAGTGAATACTCAAAGATCTACCTTATATATGTTTATTCAAATATATACCAATATGTTCTATTTTAAATTCTGGTATTTACATACATGAAACCCTCTTTCCCTTTCCGTGGGTTTAAAGTGACATAAAGATCATGTCTTTAAAGCAGTTTTTAAAACGTTATGATTATGAAATGAAACCCATTTATTTTATTCTATATGGGTTGTTTATGAAATAATTGATGATGATATATTTGGCTCACATGATAATAATGTCATTTCAAGGGTGCGCCCAGATAGCGCTCCAATGCATTGGGTAAAGACTTAATCTCTAAAGATGGCTTTTTAGACTGATACCTTGGTGAATAACCTTGGTAATTTTTAATGAAACCTTGGGGATGGACCTTGGTGAAACGAAATGATTGAAAATATTACATTTTGTTGCCACATCTTCATGTTATGAAAAATGTTATTTTTATTATGATATATCTCATGATTTCATTCTCATGACTTAAAGTTCTTTTCATGACCTTATTGAAGTATCTCAAGTTCACATCTAAAATGTTTCTCTTGTTTCCCTTACCGGGCCTTCTGCTCACCCTTTCTTTTGATGTATGCCCCCAGGTTATGAGATGCAGTAATGAAACTAGGATGTACATGAGGAGAAGACTTTCAAGTTTTTAAGAAGACTGTTTTATGTTTAATGTTTTATGTTCCTAGTTTCCAAGACACTAAACCTTAAAGATCCTCATTTTTTGTAAAATGTAATCAAAGATTATCTGATAAAAAGGGTGGGATGATATAGTTGGTATCAAAGGATGGTTTAGTTATTTGTGGAAATTACGATATGAAAAATCTAGGAATAATCCTATAGAAAAGTTTATATATAAGAAATATTACTGGTATTTTGGTGATTATTGAGTAATGGGTTGCCCAGAAAATACATCCATGTCTAGATACGAGCAGGTAGAGGTGGCTCTGGCACAGATGTACATAGGGGTAAAACCCGAAAACACCGCTTTGAGGTAGACTCGAATGAGATCCGGTACACAACAACAGGGCCTTGCTGCACTATTGGTTATGACACTCTTGAGGTATATTCTTTAGTAAATTCATAAGCTTAGTATAAACTATTGTTAAAGGAACAGAGATAAAATAAAATAAAGATTCACATAAGAATATATGATCATGGATAACCTAGTTGGGAACCAAGGGGATCACAAGTTAGGGTATACTTTCCTTCTACAAGTTTATCCTTCTATGCTTAAAGGTTCCTTTTAATGATTATTGGCTAAGTATTCAAGACCCTAATTGTACTTTCTTTTCGTAGTTAATGGCAGGAAATGGAAGAACATGTCCCAACAACCAATGTGATAGGAAATGCGACTATTTCCATATTGATATGACTGAGATGATTAGGGTATTAAAATATGATTATTATTTTGGAAGACATTCACTATTTTGGGGACCCTATATATTCAAGGTAACTATATTACTATGGTATTTTCATTGAGGAGGAAGGTTGAATTATAGAATTGATGAATTTAAGGTGGACTTATAGTAATTTAGGTTACTTATGGAAATGATTAACCTATCTTGGGTAAAATATCTTTAGGTTAGCTACTTTTGTTATAAGATGTTAGGAGTGGTTGATGTGTTTTGGAGATGAACAATGAAGTTTATTTTGGAAGACTATGTCATCATATTCTTATTGTATTTGGGTTTCAATCTTGGTTTGGTTTATTTTGTATAATTTTAAGAACAGTTATTTATGGAATGGTCTATGATGAACATTGGGTAGTACCATGGATCTTTGAAGATTTAAAAGTAGTTTCCCTTCCTACAGGATTCTTTTTGGTTTTTTTTTGAAGAGTTGTTTTACCTTACCCTTTCTGATTTTGGGGATAATGTTTAAAGATAGAAGAAATAGATAGTTAATCTTTTGTGTATTATGTGATTCTCTAGAAGATGATTCTTTTGTCTTGATGAGACCATGTAGTTTTGAATGCTCATAAATTTTAGAAAATATTAGTTTAGGTAGAAACTTATTAAAGGATGAAACTTTACATGAAGGTAGGTATATTTTCTTATGCTTGGTTCTATGTAGTAAATGCATTCCTTAAAATTTTGAAGATGAATGTAAATAAAAAACTCTGTTGGTTTATGTTTCATAATTGGTAATCAAACACCACTTACACACATCATATTATTGGTATTTTCTTATGGTTAACATTCTCCTAATCATATTTTCTATCACTCTCGCCCAAAACTTGACCCTTTTTTTCTTCCATGTCCATGTTTTCCTACATGGAATCCAAGTATGGGTTAACTCGGGTGACCTTTTTTACTTCACTTTATTTCTTTTAAAGTAATAGTTTTACTGAGTCTTTCTCTGGTGTGGGACTTTCAATGAAATTTCAAAACCCAGTTTTAGAAATTGCGAGGATGCAATTTCTTAAGGGGAAAAATTGTAACGACCCGAAATTTTGAATAAATCTTATTTCCTAATTTTACGTGTCATTTTTTTTATACTCAACAAAAATGTTTCATTTGATAACATGATTATAATTAAAATGAGACCGTTGGGTTTTGACTATTATATGACCATTGGTCAATATGACCGCTGGAAACTAAATGCTTCGATTATTGTCTCTAAATACAAGTAATCTTTGTTAAGTGTTATAGAAAGAAGATTTGATGGCCTCACCCAGTAGTCTTGGACCGATCGAATCCCATCTAACAGAACCTGGGAAAGAGGTAGAACCACTAGGCTTTGCTCTGGACTAATCCCAAGCCGAACTTCATTGTGTGAAACTAGAACGGAATCTCCTTTGCGAGAAGTTAAAACTAATAGAAATTACTACTTATGCGATGTTGGCCGAGCCTCCCTCATATTCTCTCACCTTAGCACACCTTACACTTAGGTCATATGATGGTGTGATAAGGGGATATGTAAGGAGACCATAACTGCCTTGTGTAATCCTTTGTTTTAAATAAAAATTGGGATTTCTTCTTATTAAGTTTATGAATTTTCAAATCTCCGGATAAATATAGTATGCATATTTTTGGTAAATTTTAGAGAATGTATATTTTAAAAAAATGTTTATGTAAACCTTAAATAATTAAAAATGTGTAATGATTTTCAAAAAATGGTCTTCTATAATTATGTTCAGTACGAAATTTAGAGTATAATAAGATCAACTTGATATTTGATGAATCGTAAATTATGAATAGTGATTTTACGCTTAGGATTAGTAATGTGACCAAATGGATTAGTAATCTCATTTAAAGAAAGTTTTAAAATAATCTAGGCACATTGATTAAGTAATGTGAGTCAATAAAATGGTTAAATAATGGTTTCATAAATTATTATTCAAGTATTAGTTTTTTTGTGTGAATAGTGTTTTTTTAATAAAAAATTAAATTAAAAATATTTAGAAATTTTTTTTATAAAATGGATTTCATTTTTGAACTTAGATCATCGATATTATGTTAAGGTAATTTTTGGGGTTTTTTCTGAAAAAAATGAATTTTTGATGAATAGTGTATTTATTTAAAAATAAAAAAAATTATTTAGAGAATTATTTTTATAAAATGGAGTTTATTTTTGAAATCAGAGCATTGATATTTGGTTAATGTGAAATTTTGGGATTTTTCTGAAAAAGTTGAATTTTCAGTGAATAGTAAAAATACAGTTTTAGGGTTTCGGTATGTTCAGTGACATCATAACTGTGTCATGGTGATGTCATGAGATATTTTAAGGGTTGGCCGACCTAAGGTGATGGATATTTGTATTGGGGGCCCCATGTGGCCAAAAATATTGGGAAATATCATGGGAGAGCACATGGTTTTGAGAAAAGCACATGTGAGGTGTCCCTTGGCCATTAATGCCTTGTCCCCTCACTTTCCCTTTAAATACCAAGCCCTCCTCTCATCCTTTCGACTCCAAAACCATCCTCAACGATGTTCTTGTCACCTTACCTCCCAAGGAGTCCTCCAAAGGTGCCCCCAATCCATAAAGGTCCAAACCATTGAGTTTTAAGAGTTACATTTTAAGGTAAGGGATGTGACCTCTCTCTTTCTTTTCAAGTAATATCCTTTATGTCATTCCTTTTATGCTCCATGTTCATATGTTGGAGGATGTTATTTTATAATCCTCTTACTTCCCTTTTCATGTTCATATAATGATTGATCCCCTCTTACTCTCATCATTTCGTTTTATGAAGTTTTAAGTGGCGTCGTTAGGCTGCCAAATTTTTTGTAACAGATTCTTTCTCCCTTCTCATTTTTCAAGATCTATTTTGATGTAAAGTATTTAAAGATAATTTTTATTATGTTGGGGTATTATCTCAAAATTTATCATACTTATATTTTATTATCATATGATGAGATACCTTATTTGATCTCTTCAATTCAGTATTTTGATGTTTTAAGTGGCGCTGTTAGGCTGCCGAATTTTGAAGTGGTTCTTCACCCTTCCCGTTTTGAAGTTATACTTTCATGAAAATTCTTTCATGTTCCTTTTTATAATGTTAGGGTATTATATCTATATCTATAATACTGATCTTTTATGACCATATGGTGAGAGACCCCATTTGATCTCTTCAATTTAGTATTTTTATGTTTTAAGTGGCGTCGTTAGGCTGCCGAAATTTTAAGTGGTTCTTCAGCCTTCAGTTTTGAAGTTCTACTTTCATGTCAATTCTTTCACATTCCTTTTTGTTATTTTGGGGTATGATATCTATATATATAATACTGATCTTTTATTACCATATGATGAGAGACCTCATTTGATATTTTCAATTCAGTATTTTGATGTTTTAAGTGGCATCATTAGGCTGCCGAACATTTAAGTGGTTCTTCACCCTTCTCGTTTTGAAGTTCTACTTTCATGTCAATTCTTTCAAGTTACTTTTTTTTGTTGGGGTATGATCTCTATATAAATAATACTGATATTTTATGACCATATTATTAGATACCCCATTTGATCTCTACAATTCAGTCTTTTGAATTTTAAGTGGCGTCGTTAGGCTGTTGAATTTTTAAGTTGTCCTTGCACCTTTCTCCCTTTTCAATGTTCTAATTCCATGTCAAATATTGAAAGATACTTTTTATTATGTTGTGGAATAATCTATATATCTATCATAATGATCTTTTATGTTCATATGATAAGATACCCTATTTGATCTCATCAATTTATTTTTGGTTGAAGTTTATGTAACGCTGTTAGGCTGCCGAATTTTCATAAGAGAAATCTTATTTTTGTCTTCCTTTCATGTTCTTCATTTCATATGGTATATTTTCTAATTTCATTACCATGTTCTTAAATACCTTATATTATGTCCCTCTACTGTTTTGGGGGTCATTTATGAATGATTGACCTATGTCCCCTCTCTTTTCAATGTTTTCTAAAAACCTTGTAACTTAGCCGTTATGCTGCAGAATTTTCATCTCAAAATGTCTCTCTCTTTTTTTTCTAAAGATATTTTATTTTATTAAGTGAATACTCAAAGATCTACCTTCTATATGGGTATTCAAATATATACCAAGATGTTCTATTTTAAAATCTGGGATTTACATACATGATACAAGCTTTGCCTTTCTGTGGGTTTAATGTGACATAAAGATCATGTCTTTAAAGCAGTTTTTAAAACGTTATGATTATGAAATGAAGCACATTTCTTTTATGCTATATGGATTTTTTATGAAATGATTGATGATGATATATGTGGATCACATGATAACAAAGACATGTCAAGGTTGCGCCCAGATAGCGCTCCAATGCATTGGGTAAAGACTTAATCTCTAGAGATGACTTTTTAGACTGATACCTTGGTGAATAACCTTGGTAATTTTTAATGACACCTTGGGGATGGACCTTGGTGAAACGAAATGATTTTCAATATTAAATGTTGTAGACAAATATTCAAGTTATTAATAATGTTATTTTTATTATGATATATCTCATGATTTCATTCTCAGGCCTTAATGTTCTTTTCATGAGCTTATTGAAGTATCTCAAGTTCACATGTAAAATGTTTCTCTTGTTTCCATTACTGGGCCTTCTGCTCACCCTTTCTTTTGATGTATGTCCCCAGGTTATGAGATGAAGTAATGAACCTAGGATGAACATGAGTAAGAGACATTCAAGTGTTTAAGAAGGATGTTTTCTGTTTTCATGTTTTATGTTCCTAGTTTCCAAGACACTAAACCTTAAAGATCCTCATTTTTGTAAAATGTAATCAATGTTTATGTGATAAAAAGGGCGGGATGCTATACTCACCGTGACAGAGACACCATGAGCTACTCCCCATGATCGAGACACCGTGAGCTATACACCGTAAATCACTTACTGTGAACCACATACCGTGAAGACCATACCGTGAAGAAGACATTGTTTACATAATCACTGTGACAATGTTTCTTATATTTTTTTCAATATAAATTTAGTAATTCTAATGGTCATATTTGATATTTTTAATGCAATTAATGTTATTTAATGATAGTTTTTGGCATGACAGGGAACTGTATATTGTACCTATGAAAATGGAATCATTCATACTGCCATAACTAGTGGAATATAAGGAAGATTGAGATGCAGTAAACGTGCAAGTGTAAGCAGTGGTATGCAAGTGTGACGATACAACAAGAACACCTGAGAGCACTATGATGAACAAAAAGAAAAATCCTGAGCAAGAAGGAGATTAAAAAAATTTCAATGAACTCTAATTAGTGCAATCCAACACCACTGAAGAACACACAATGAATCAAGAGATCTTTCTCACTCCTATAGAAGAAAAGCTGAACTACGACCCTCTGTTTTTCAACAAAAAAAACCAGTGAAGGACTCAGAAGCATTTCTGCTGAATCCAACAATTACAGAGCTGCATTGCTATTCACTAGAGCTTTCTAAACTCTTATCTATTCACTATGTGATTTGTTTATTTACATTCAAGTAGCGTTGAGTACTCTGTATATCTCACAGACACACTATCTCCTGCACTGAATTGGAGGATATCAAAATCCTCAATCTAAAATTCTTAACTCTAGTTTACCCACATCATATTTAGAAGATTTCCGTGTGTCTTGATCTTTGTTTTGTTACCCACGAAGAACTGTGGTAGAGGTCCCTACATGTCCTGGAAAGTTGTGTAAACTATTGTTAACCCTGATCTAGGGTGTGGATCAAATTTATATAAATTTGGGAGGACTATGTTCGGGTTGAGACTGAACCTCTTGTTATATCTCTTTTGAATTTTAGTTTATGTTTAAAGTATACGAAATATATCTTTTATATTCCGCTACTATTATTATGAATTAGAAAACGATTTTAAAGGTGCTTTGATAGTTAAATTAGCAAGTGTTTACACGTATTTTAAATTAGTATGTTAGTTTCAAAAGTTAGTTTGATCTTGTGGTTAAATTAACTGAGACTTATTCAATCTTTGAGAAGCTAAGTGAAAATTTACAATCTGTATAAATTCACTACAGTTTATATTGTTTTATAAATTGGGGGATTTTAAATAGACAATATTTTAACAGAAATTTTAATTGGAACTCAATTCACCCCCTCTTGAGTATCCACTCCGACCAACATATGACATTCAAATTTTTAAATTTTTTAATCATTATTATAAATTTTATTAGGTCAATGTATAACAAAATAAAACATCATGTCTTCTCCACACACATAATTTTATGATTTTGATGTGGTATATAATTTCAATGGATTTTGCAGTTATGTTTTGTAATGAAATGTAAATTATGTGGAAATTGTTTTCTTAAATAGATGGGAATTGTATGAGTCCGCGAATCATGAAGGCGTGCGATTCCGAGGACCGGAGTGATCGGAATGATCCATCAATGTTTTTAAGTGTAAATTAATGTGGTTCAGTAGTTTTCGTAAAAAAAGTGGAATAACTCTTAAAAGATTACTCTGATAAAAAATTTGAGGATAACATTGTGCTCAGGATGGATGGTTTATCCTAGGCGTGACTTATGTTTAGTTGGCTTGGGCCCCTGTGAGAAAACCCGAAAATGGCATAACCATAAATAAAATAATAAAATAATGTTATTTTATTTTCAAAATTCATTTAACTCACAAAAAATAACTCATAATAAAAATCTGATACCACCGCTGATCTCATGAGGGTATGTTCTCTTAATGAAGATACTAACTTGGGTCGGAGAGGGCCACAATAAAAAATTAGTTTTTCACAGCAAATAAAATAATTAAGTGAAAATTATCATAATGTAAAAATCACCATATTTAAACGGTAACTCAGAT
The DNA here is from genome assembly GCA_963277665.1 of Viscum album. NCBI lineage: Eukaryota > Viridiplantae > Streptophyta > Magnoliopsida > Santalales > Viscaceae > Viscum > Viscum album. The sequence goes on along the minus strand of OY728163.1, from coordinate 1,838,090,213 downwards.
TGTATATCTGAGGGTACCATTGGGTTCGTTGGGGTGTGATTCTCCTAAGCAGAGCCCATCCTCAACCGGCATGGGTTGAGGATGGCTGATAAAAATTTTCCGAACTTTTTTTGGGTACGTTCAGTGAACGTGCATGTGTCTTTTTATAACATTTGAACCGGTGATCGGAAAGGAATTTAGAGGGTACCGGTGAACTCGCAACGTTGGTGATTTCTTAGTGGGACCTTCACCGCAGTTGCGTTCTAACGAAAATGGATGTTAGATTTTGGAGTTTTTACGAATTAAGTTAAATAAAAATAACTGTACATTATTTTTATTTAAGTGGTTGATAAAACATCGAAGAGAAGGATAGAGGTGGGGGCTACCATAGCATAACCTCCCATGAGAGGTTATTGTGGTGGGTCCCACCCGAGCATAACCTCACGTGTGAGGATATTATTAAAGGGGGGCCCATAAAGGCTTTAAACTCCCTTAACCCCCTTGGAACCCCCGATTATATGGGGAGAATCTTCACCTTCCTTCCCCAATTTAATGAGCCAACTCCACCCATTTAATTAAGTGATGTGACATATTTAATTTGAATACATTGACTTCTTTCCAACCATTTAGAATAATAGATCACGACTCGTCCTCGTGACTCGTGCTGTGACTACACCAAGCCCGCCTTCCATAGGCCAGGGGCTGGCGGCCAGCATCAAAGGCATCAATCCCTAGGCTGGGAAGGAATTTCCATTATAAAAATAAACACACACAACAGAGTACACAACTAGAAGGAATACACAAAGTTGAAACTGTATACTAAAGAGGCGCTGGATAGAAAAAGGGGCCAGAAATACTAGCCTAGTAGAAATGTACAAGGTAATGAAAAAACTGGTACAACTAAAAAGTCAAATAGCTGGAAGGTGTCTAGCTACTCCTGGATCATCCACCACGGATCCTACCTAAAGCGTAGGTACCGATAGCCTTCTCAACGCTTCAAGCCTGTCTATCACCTCTGGGTATTGACTCGTCGTGAGGTCATCCTCTGGGTACCATCCAGTCCTCGTACACTCCTCATCGGTCAGTGTTGTCCATCGTTTTCATCCAACACAACGATGTTCGGGAAAAGCCCGTGCATGGGTGAGTATAAAGATACTCAGTATGGACCCCGAGTCCCTCCATTTTTCACAAAATCCAACAAGGATAAACCACAAAGTAAGAATCAATGGAAATTCATTATCTTGGTATATGCCCATACATAAACAAGTTTTTCTAATAACACATCTCAATCATGAGAAAAAAACAAAGGTCATTGACTCAGATCAATTCAGGGTTTTTATTATCAAAACCACGACTGCTGGAGAACACCTCTTGTCGAAATGTGCTACGAAGAAGTACAAAAATACAGATGATTAGTCACGAAGGTATGTCATATTACTCTATCAAGAGGCACTAATTCTAACCATACAGAGTCTATCCCACACAGGATTTATAGGTACTAACCCCCTCAATGACCCACACAGTATTTGACCCACACATGATCAATAGGTACAACCCCCCCCCCCCCCCCAATGACCCATACAGGATCTAACCCCATAGGATCGGTATGCGCTAACCCACACCGGATCGCTGAGCGCTAACCCAGACAGGATTTGACCCACACAGGATCCGTATGCACTGACCCACACAAGATTTCTGAGTGTTGACCCAAACTGGATTTGAAAAACATAGGATCAGTATGCGCTGACCCACATGGGATTGCTGAGCGGTGACCTCCGTATGATTTCTCTCCAACATCCGCCTCACTATCACCCATTGGATTCGTCGCACACTAGGCGCTTGAGTTTATTAGAATCTTTCCTCAAGATATCAATCACACCTCTATCTCCTCTAAACTCCACAATGGAGTTATGCAATGGACCACCATGTCGCAAGGGTTCCAACATGATAGACGGCGCATCAATCGGACGCCTGGTCTGTGAGTTATTTTCATTTCCATTCCAGGGGTCCGGTTGGTTTTTAGGTTCAATACAACGCAACCATACTCCAACTATGACTAATCCTCATGTGAGGTATTCTAATTAAACATTATCTCTCCAAGCCTTCCATTTCCTTAGGCGGTTCGTCGATCGGACACCAATAGCCAGAGATAGTGGCGAAAAGGTGTAAATTGGAAAAATAGGTCTGGGTCTGGTCCGACCTAGTCTGTACTGGGGTCCAACCGAATCTGTAGAAGCATCTTGACCAGAGGGGACTGCCCGGCCCAATGGCGGCCCAGCTAGCCGGTTGGCCCGCGTGGCTGGATGGCGGGCCCGTGTGGAAGGCGGGCCCCGCATGGGGGGGGGGGTACGGCGCCCCTGGCTTCCAAAGCAACCAGCTCTAGGCGCTGGTTCGTTGTACAGCAGGACCCAAGGGGTCCTGCCTGAAGCACACACCGGGGGTCTGCTTAGCTGGCCGCCCGTATCTAATTTACCACGGCGCGATGGCACCACGGTTCTACTGGCCTCCATGGGGCGCGACGACGTCATGCCGCCTCAACTGCGGCCCAGCCTGGACGTAGCCTCCAGCTCCTCTGTGCCACCCGACGACACCATGCGCATCGTCCATCCGCCACAGACCTCCTCGATACACCCCTTCCTTCCGACAGGGTGAGACGCCACCGCACCCCTCTGGCACCACTGTTGCCCACCTGGCTGCTGGTCTATTCTCTATACTGCATGGTGGTGTCATGCCCTTGTGGCGACCCGACAGCCTTGCGTCACCAGCTTCTTCATGATCCACCTCTTTCATCCACAAATAAGAACAACCAAAGGGTGAGGGACGGGCTGTGTTCGTGTGGTCTGATCCCTCCTAGTCATGGCGATAACATTAGGCATACCATAATCCATAAATTTTAATGATGAAGAACGAAGGTTTATACTCTTATATAAAATAACTCAAAAATACACCTACCTTGATTGCTGACGATCGTGGACGAAGACGCGGAATGGCAGACGTCATTCCATTGACTATAGAAGGGGACGAAGAAGTTGACGTCATCAGAATACGTCAAGGATGACGGTGTTTCCACTTCTTCCCTCGGTTGAAGAGGGATAGAGAGATGTTTGTCTTTCTTCATTGGAGAGGGGCGTTCTTCATTGGGAGAATAAAGTTCTCCAAGTTCTTCCAAGGCACTTCTTTCAAAGCTCCACTAAAAGAATTTCACCAAACCCAAAAATAATAGACTATATATTATTTTAATTCATTGGAATGAATTAAAGGGACTCAAATTAATATAGTTAATTCACATAATTAAATGGGTGGAGATGACTCATTAAATTTGGGTGGGAAGGGAAAGTGGCTCCCCACATAATTGGGGGTTTCAAGGGGGTTAAGGGAGTTTAAAGCCAGTATGGGACCCACATTCATAATATCCTCCCAAGGGAGGTTATGTGATAGTGATCCCCGCCATCATAACCTCTCATGGGAGGTTATGGTGAGGTGGCCCCCGCCTCTAACCTCCTCCTATATGTTTTAACCACCACTTAAATAAAAATAAGGTAAACTTATTTTTATTTTACTCAATTCTTAAAAACTCCAAAATCTAACTTCCATTATAATTGGAAGACAAATACCCTAAATGTCCCACTACACAATCATAGATGTTGCGAGTTCAATGGTACCCTTTGATTTTAATTCCGAGCATCGGTTCAAAAGTATTCAAACACCTCTTGCACGTTTACTGAACGTACAAAAAAAAGCTCGGATAATTATTATCATCCACCCTCGACCCACACCGGTCGATGGTAGGATCTTCCTAGGTGAATCACACCCCATAGAACACAATTGTACCCTCAGATATCCAATTCGAGTTACCATTTAAGTGTTAATAATTTCACAATAAATTAATTGTCACTTAATTATCTTATTTGCGTGCAAAAACTATCTTTTTCCGGGGGCCCTCGCCGACCCAAGTTAGTATCTGCTTAATGAAAATATACCCTCACGAGTTCAAAGGTGTTCTCGGATTTTTAATCTGAGTTACCAATTATGAGTTATATGAATTTTAAAAATAAAATAACTGCATTAAATTATTTTATTTACTGTTATGCCATTTTCGGGTTTTCTCGCATGGGTCCGATGCCGACTAAACCTTTGTCACGCCTTGAGTAAACCCAACATCATGAGTGCAATGGTGGACTGGGATTTCAGATCTGAGTAAATGTTTAAGAGTAATTCCATGTTTTTAGTAAAACTACTTACACGCGTTAATTTAAGCTTAACAAAACTTCGACAGATCATTTCGAGCACTCCGGGCCTCAGAATCTCGTGCCATCAAATTTCAAGTACATGTAAAATTACCATCTATTTATGAAAAAAATTTCCATGGAATTCCCAGGACTTTACATTCTCCCCACCTCAGGGCTTTACATCCCCAAAATCTACAACTATATATAAGGGAACAAATGAGGGTACTGAGCATGCATATGAGACTCCCACTCTCATGTGCTCTTTTGTAGGTCGCTATGCTTGAAACGAATGTGCATTAGAGGTATCAAGTATCCATGTTGGACCCACTCCTATCAATACAAAATATTTATAGGATCCTCCCTGAAAGTCTCCCCACAATCGATGTCTAGCTACCCATAGTTGATGGTGTGGGATGGGTCGTGCACGTATCTCCTCAGTTGAGATATGTGGATAATGTCATGAACCCAGTGCAACTGAGGTGGAAGAGCTAAGAAATAAGCCACATATTCCACTCTGCTGAGGACATGGGAAGGTCTGATGAACCTTAGATATAACTTTCCACCTCGGAAAAATCTATGTAGACCTCTTTAAGGTGACACCCATATAATGATGCAGTTGCAATCCTAGAACTCCAGAGTCCCTCGTCTCCAATTAATATATGGCTTATGCCTGCTATGTGCAGTCTTCATCTGCTCCTGGATGATCTGCACCTTCTCTGTGGTAGCACGTACCATCTCTGGTCCCACAAGTCCTATCATCTACGGTCCTGATACATTTTCACCACTCTTGGATGTATAAAAAGAGGGTAAGTTTGGAACTCCCTCAACAAATCCTCTTAAATTGCAACTGGTAACATGGTAAATCCTCTGAAAAGAATGGAATGCTCCCCACTATCATTAAATATATTAGGGGCCTGCTTGATGGATATTTGAGCACGTCGTGTCTCACAGTCTGGGTCTCCATGCTAGGCCTCCCTAACTCGCTGAATAAGTGGAGGAGTGACTATGAGAGACTATATATAGGATTCTCCATCCCTATCCATGAATGCTATCTACAAGGTGGCCAGCTGCTTCATCGCCTCTCCTCGGAGCTGAATTCTTGATCTCATGTTGAGATCTTTTGCTATGATATTCCCCCTTCCATGTCTATAGACTATCTCAAAGTCATAGTCTTCGAGGAACTCAAGCCATCACTGATATCTCAGGTTTAGGTCTTTCGGAGAGAAGATATACCTGAGACTCTTGTGATCAGAGTACACAGTAAAACGTTCACCCATAAGACAGAGTGGCCACATCATCAAGGCAAAGACCACTGATTCTAACTCCAGGACATGGGTGGTGTAGTTCTGCTCATGTTTTCATAGTTTCCGAGAACCATATGCGATCAAAGCTCGCTCCTGCATCAGGACATATCCATGTCTAGTCCCTGATGCATCTCAGTAAACTACGTACCATATGCCTTCCTCTAGAAGCCTCAAAATGGGGGCACTTGTCAGCCTCTGCCTCTACTCCTGAAAGAACTGTGCTCATCTCTCTGACCAAAGAAATGGTTTCCCCTTCTTTTCCAAGGATGATAGTGGTGCTACAACCTTGGGGATCTCTGTAATTAACTTCCATTAGTATCGAACCAAAGTAAACATCCCTCTCCCATTTGGGGGGTAATCCTGGAATCATCTTTTGAAATGATTTCCCATCGTTCTGTCACTCCTGTTTGGAACTGAAAACTCAGAACTCCAACTGCCATGAGGGTAAGGATATCTGATTCAAGAGTGATTGGAAGCACCCTCCTATGAATGAGTTTATCCTGTTCTTCTTGGGTATCTTTTTTTTTCCGACCATGGAAAACCCTATTCCAACATTATTGATAAACCAAAAACTTTTTTCATAATACAGTCAAGTTGTGTATGAAATGTTATTGCCTAGTTCGTACCTAATCTAATTTCATAATTGATCGTCATAGCCACCAAGAGGTTCCAACCGAAACTCTCATCTCGAGGTCAGATCAAACCACTGGCCTAAGGGTGATTATCGAGTCTCCTCCAAAAGGTATCTCCATACGTGAGGTTCAAGTCAACGGTTTAACCAGAAACTCTAGGTTTGGGACAAGATTCGTTGAAGGAAGGAATGATTAATACATATTTATACTGATACGGTAGCTAGTGGTAGACACAGACTGTACCTCAAATCATTCTTAGAGCCCTTTTGTCACATTCTATGACTGCGTGAAACTACTCTCTTACCCTTCCCTCCAGCTCCATGAGCCTGACGGGGTCTACAAAGTCGGGTGGTTGTAACATGTCGAAATGTACACCACCTCATGCTGCTCTCTTAATTATGCTTCGACGTCTTCTTCCCTACAGATTTATCTTTCCATGTCACATCCTCTTTTCGAATCTTCTTTTAATCCCATGTATCTGAGATTGGCACCAGTCTCCGGCTTTCCAACAACTAACATTCACTATCTGTATCCGATTATCAAAAAAACATTCAACCACAAAGGTTATATCTTGCACCCTAACATGAGTAGGAATGCATATAGGAAAAGTTCTATCTGTGTTGTTCTTAAAAATACCTTGATCATAAGTCTGATCTGTGAAGCATTGATCGCATCGTATTCATCAAGTACCAATAAAGGTCGGTACACCTTGATGAATACTCAACTACAGACATGTAGTCCTGCTGAAACTATAGAAGGTGAAGGGAACTCGCAGCCACCTCCTCAAGCCAGTTCTCAATCGCCTGTGAGTCAGGCTCACCTCGTAACATGAGAGGTACTTGATTGTTGAAACACATTTAAGGAATTAATCCTACATGTGTCCTCTACCGGTATCGCTGGTAGTTTCTGCTGACCAACGAGCAATGATACAGTTGGTATACTTCCCAAAGGTAACATCCGGGAAAACGGTCCATGTACAAAAACCTCATCACTATGCGGACCATACTCATGGTCACTCACTGAAAAAGACTAGTAGCTAAGATAAACATCTTCTCTACTAGTGAATCAACTAGGTGGAAAACTCTAGTAATCGCCTCGATACAGTCCTCTACGGGCTGGGAATCTGTCTCACCTCGATACCTCAGAGGCCTCTGTTGCTGAAACTCATGAAACACGCTCATTCTGAATGCACATCATCCAATGAGGCTAGTGGATTCTACATCCCAATGGGTGGTGGTTCTATTGGTACACCACCCGTAGGTGCCAACATAATAATAGGTCCCCACACCAGATCCTCGTCCCTCGGTGGGCCGTAATCATGTACTCTCTCACAACTCTAACTGTATGTCTATGTGGAGGCATACAGAAAACATACAGGTGTGCCACTTTCAAAAGACTATACCTGGTGAGCTGACTTGGTTGAGATAACTTAAGAAAAACTTTTGAAACACACACATAATCAGTGTTTTCATGCACTATGTCGAAAATCAGAAGTCAGGGTCATGGTGTATAGATACGTCGGTCGTCGCACCAACACTGGACTCCCTGAACTAAAAACAACACCAGATACCCTTAACACTATGACTTCATTGAAAATAATGATAAGAGTCCAATGTTCTGTAGTAGAACCATCTCCTATGATAACAATTTGTCACTTAGTTATTTTATTTGTGGTAAAAAACTATCTTTCTCTGGTGGCCCTCACCGACCCAAGTAATTATCTTCTTAAAGAAAGCCTACTCTAACGAGCTCAGTGGTGGTCTCAGATTTTTAATATGAGTTACCATTTATGACTTATAAGCATTTGAAAATTAAAAATCTTTATTTAATTATATTATACACGGTTATGGCATTTTCATGTTTTCTCATAGGGGGCACATTCCTACTAAACGTAAGTCACTCCTAAGGTGAACCCAACATCATGAGCGCAACAGTGGCCTTATATTTCTGATCCGAGTAACCATTTAAGAGTTATTCCACTTTTTTAGGAAAACTGCTTACACGCGTTAATTTAAGCTTAAAAACATCGATGGATCATTCCAGGAACACCAGGCCTCGAAATCGCACGCTGTATGATTTAGAGGACTCATAAAATTCCCATCTATTTAAGAAAAAAATTTCCATGGAAATTCCGATTCTTTACATGGATCAACACAACCAATAATTCAATAATGAAATATGGGTTTTGAATAATCGCCTAAAAATTCATATTGCATCATTAACATTCTTGTTATGATCTCTGTTAAGGACATGTGATATTATGTAATTATTAGAAAAAAAATCATCTATATATGGATTTCTAGATATAATGATGTTTATGGATCATTAAAGACATTATTTATGATTTTATTCATGATTTTGGATGATGTTGGGATAGCCACTTGGGACTTATTGAGTTTAACTATATAAATATTCACTAATAATCCATTTGGATGACACCCTTTGACGCCCACTATGGATGCCTATGAACTTACTTGTTGTTCAAGAATAATATTAGAGAATCATCCTTTGTTGGACAGAGTATGGACCTAGAGAAAAAAATCATATAGTTGATTCTTCATAGAATGGAGATGGATCCATGATTGTATCAGTCAATTTCTAATCATTAAATACACCCATGGAAATTTCAATTAGTTACCACATTCTTTTGAGATACTCACCTCAGATGGATCAATGATTGATTTGGAAATAGGTATATATTATTCTATAATACCTTGGACCATTTTTGATTGTTTAGCTATTTGGTAAGGTGGATTTCAATTGGACATTATTTCCTTTTTTGTTATTGATTCTAACTTTTATTACATGTATCAAAGCTCTGAGAGTATCCCTTTGATGCCTCTAATGTATTGAGCATGGAAAACTGTGATTTGGAACATAATTTATCCATGAATGTGCATCCAATATATAATTTTGTTCCTTGTTAATGGTTATTAATGAAACTTTCATACCATTGGTTCATGTGTAATAGAAAGACTATTTTGCTTCACATTACACATGGTTGTGTGAGTCACTGATGAGAGGGAATTGGTCTCATGTCCTTGAAATTAATTCTTTATCAGAAGATTTATGGGAATTTATTGTATTTATTTTTCTGAGTATGAAACATTATTTTACTTTATTTTAGGTATGTTTTGACAAATTTTTTGATCAGCCTTTGTTTCGGCCTTGTTCTAGATGAATTTTGGGATCATTTTAATTTGTTTTAATTTCTGAGGATATGAATGTATGGAACATGGTTTGGGTAAACTACAAGGTTTTCCCCTCTAGAAAATGTGTAATATAATCTAGAATAGGGGGTAGCTCAAGGATTGTGAAATCTTTGTATCCACAACACCAAACAATTTTATCATGGGTAGTGGGGAATGCACAGTTTGTTGAATGGTATTTTAATACATGTTACTAAAAAAATAACCCATTTATATTTGCCCAAAAAAATGATAACAATTAGAACACAGTTAATCTAACCATGTTCCAATGTTATTAACCCTTTCCAATATCATATTTATGATTCATGGTAAGGTGAAAAAAATTATTATCCAAGCAGATTATCCTAGAGAAAAATGAAAATGGGTCTTTAATTCCTTTAATATTCTAATTGAAATCCCAAAACCATATATTAATCCTATACCCTTCCCATTCCACCTTATTAAATCTCATTGTCTATTACAATCTCTTAAGGGGGTAATTTTTCCTCCTATATATCTTTATTCAAATTTAAACACTAGTGGATGCATTTAATCACTCTTCGGTAAGTGATTTATTTATGCTTAATAATTCATTAATACTCTATGTTCTCATAAATTTAGAGTTCTATATCCATGTTATGTTGATGGAATCGATCTTTTTTTATGCATTTTAATTCAAAAAATTAATATATGATCATACTATTCTAAAATTAACTATTGGAATTTCTCATTTTTTGAGATTGATTGATCTATCTCACGGAAATCAATTGGTTTTTCTATATGGTTTTTAATAATAATTGAATCATTTAAAACATGAATAATTTTAATTGCACTACAATAGACATTGAAACATTAAAATGAAATGATTTTGAGGATTTATTTTATTGGAATGTTATTTTTTGATTGAAATCAATTTTAAAAAGTAATTGATAAATTTCATGGATTTTTAGATTGATGTCCTGAAATGAGATTGATTCGACGAATTGGTTAAATGGTGATTTTAAAGAAAAATGGACTAAATTAAATATGACTTTAAAATGATTAAAATTGACAAAAACCCTTGATTGGGTTCTGTAATTTAAATATCATGTTGAAAAATGAATTTGTTATTTGAACTATGATAGATGAATTAAATTGAAATGAATGAATTTTCCCATGATTTATTAAATGAATTAATATGTAATCTAGGGTAGCAAGTGGGTGACATGGACAATAATTTTAGGATCCTACTCTGTTAAATTGACTGATGATGAAAAATGAAGCAAATAATATTTCAAAATGATTTTCATTGATGTAGTGTTGATAGATTATTGCAATGGATAGTTCCATAGGCAGTGCACAAACAAACATCATTCTATGAGGAATGATCGAGTTGTATGTGGATCATATAGACATTATCTAATCTATATCATGGATTAGAACATGTTTTATACTTTATACTCAATCAATTATTCTTTTGATTGTATATTTTTTTCATTCACCCCCTTAATTTTTTTTGAATGATTATTTATTCATGTTATGATTTACCTTCAATATTTTCTTGATTTTAAATCATTTTTTGACTAATAATGGTGAAAATGATTCACTGTTTTATGTATTTATTTAAATTGAATTATATATGGTTTATTTGTATCAAAAAATCTTATTTAACACCTAGAGAGATCCCATACGGTTGTTGTGATAATATCCTATATCTTTACTTGGGAATTTGTAGATTATATTACGATCGGTTCAAGAAATGTGAATGAACCTCTTAAAGGCGTTGGGTGTTATTAATCATGGGACACTGTGTAAAGGTGGTGAATAGTGGATTTAATATAAAATCATTGTATGGATTATTTATAATTTTGTCTCGATTATTGTGGTGTAGAATTCTGAAAGATATTCTACCTTAGGATGTAATTCTATCTACTTGTGGTACATTTCTACTTAATGGGTGTTTGGTATAATTAATTTTTTTAATTAAATTTTTCTGATCTTTATTCATTGCTTTTTTCATTTTTATAAACAGTTCCCACAAATATTTGACACGAATCCTCTTTTTATTTTACAAATTTGGTTGTTTGGTAATTCCCTTTAGGCTATGTTAGTACATGCTTCATTACTGGTTTACCATGAAAATTGGGCTACTACAAGATTATTTGATCAATTAATTATGATTAGATCAATAATTTTCCAAGATTGAACATCATGTTGAATATTCTCAATTAATATTTATTTAAGAGGTTATTAAAAAGATTACCATTAGAATGAGGTATTTTTATTATGAATTTATTATATTTCCATTTGGAAGTTACCATTATACTTCTATCTTCATGGGTTTAATGACTAAAGACTTTAGAAAATACCTTGATCGGTTTCTATTAGCATTAAAGAACATTATTGTTATGTATTTTAAGAGAATGTAAAACCATGAAGACCATTTGATGATTGACCTAATGAAACTAAAGAAGGGGTGACTGCATGACAAATTACCTTATGGTAATTTTCACTTCAAAATGTTTAATTTTTATTGAGTGAAATCACAAGTGAGGGTTTATATAGGTGGGACTTTTATATATTTGTGTTATTGAACAATGGCCTATAAAACCCAAAATAATTTAGATCATGGGTTTTCATAAGTTGGTGGGATAATACAAACAGTTTTTTAGATTTTTATTATTGATGAATACTACAATAACCATGTTGATATGGAATGGATCCATGTTCCATTGGAAAGATGATTGTGATGAAAGTTTCAATGATCAAAAAACAATGTTAGTTAGAACTCCAATAATTACAATACCTTCCAATGGGTATGGGCTTATAATCATTAAAATTGTAAAAAAATAGAATAATATACATCCTCATGAAATATGATATGGTGATTGCATATTACATATAAAAAATGAAAATTCATGGTAAACATTACAGGACTAAAGTTCTAGTGATAAAATGTGTAATTTTTTCATTTAACATATGGATAAATAATATTTATGGAGAATAGTGTGATATATATATTAATGATAAAATACTAAATATTTTCATAGAACAAGATGAATATGATACCAGGTATATGTTTGGAGTTGACTAAATATTTTGAATACACAATACATTACAACGTTGGGAAATCAGACTAGGTAGATCATGCTCTCATATAGAAGGATCATTCTAGATTTTCTGTGTTGGGGATTGAAAGGGAACCGATTTTTTATAGATTATAGATCATTGAATTATGATTAAAGGGAAAATATCCTACTTTTCTAAGATAAATTTTAAATCATTCATCCATGTGGAAATTAAATAGGGTTAGAAGGAGGATGTGAAATTATATAAGAAGGTGAAATTTTTTTATGCTTTATCATGGTAGTGATTGAATTATAAGGTTTATGAATCAATTATGTTCCCCATATATACTAGATATAAAGAAGGATCAATTGGATGATGATCATATTTAATCATTATCTATTCATCCTAGAATCCTAAATAAGAATACATTTTCGAAATAGTTTTTTTGATGGGGTAACATAAATTGAGTTATTATAGAGTATGTATATCACTTCTTGGTATATATTAAAGATAAGGTTGAGATATTTAATTAAAAATTAATGATAATATCATTACCCCAACTTCAATGAAAATTAGTTACAATTGCAATTTATTTCATTTTTAAACTCTCTAAGGCATCTATTGTCCATAAATATAGTCAGGATATAGTCGATCAACATACAAAGTTGACACACAAAATATACACTATTAAATATTTCTCTATTGATGAAATTTTTTGGATATACATTATGGAATTGGTTATGTTTTATACATCACAAATTCTATTCTATTTGATCTAGATATGAGGATTATCTCTACCTTATAGAGAATTCATCTAAAATATTTGGATATAGAGTTCTATTTCAATTTTGTATACTTAATAAAAAATATTTTTAGATTTATAGTACTATTTATAATTCAGAATACATTTTAATTGCTTTCTCACAAGATATCAAATAATATGTAGATGAAATATATCGTACGATGTAATTTTTGTAGGGAAATACCTTCCACATAAGAATTCAATTGTATCTTTTTGAAGTATTATATAGTAGGATGTGGGAAACTATACCACACTTGGAAGGAGTCATATATGGTAACCTATTGGGATCCAATAATGTTGTGAGAATTCTAGATAATTTTAGATCCATTCAACGATACATAGGTGAAGCTCAAAGTTAATAAAAAAAATTAGTACGGATAATATTTGGTGAGATCATGAATTCAATATCATTGAAAAGGTATTCCTATCAATATATCCAAAAATGAAGGGAATTAAATTTAAAAAATATCAAGATGATCCCAATAAATATATATCTATTTTTTATTATTGATTGTATCGTAAATATAAAATATCTTTGGTAAAATCCAAAAAATATCTCTAATGTCCATGATGTGTTTAATGTATCTCAATAATGGACAAACATACCTAAACCATAAATTTTTTTTGAAATTTTATTTCATACCTCTAGAAGTGTATCTCTTATATTATGTATAGAATTTAGAGATTTTAGTTTGTAAAGGGTTTTCTATGAAACCTGGCCACTCACCATATTATGATTTTTTTCTGAATCCATTAATTAGGGGAATATAAAAGGGAACCGAAGACCTAATAATGAAGAAATATCAAAAAAAATTATGTTGGAATGATTCAATTTTTAGAGATAAATTTTTATAAGTGAGTATTAAATAAGATCCATGTTTTTTATATATCTCTCTTCAAATAAATATTTTTTCTTTGATATATTTCTTTAAATGGAACATCAAATTAATATAAACTAAGATACAATTTTTATTATTTATATGTGAATGTTATAACATAGATGTTAAAATTGAGAGTATGTATATGAATAAACCAACAATTAAAAATACATATTAAGGTTTTATATAATATTAAATATATTACAAATTAGTCATCTAATTTCAATAAGTTCAATTTATAATTCTGAATACATTTTCAACAAAAACTATTTTATTGATTTCTAGGGTAAATTTTATAAATTTTATTTTTTACATTTACACATTTTAACTATTATAAAAAAATATAAATCATCATATACTCATATCAAAATTATCATAGGCTGAATTTTTTTGATTTCTCATAAAATATTGATTTTACATTCAATAGTAAATAAATATTGATTCTTTTCAAAACAGTTATTTTAATTTCAATAATTTACAAAGTTTCAATAAAAAACATTTTACTTATTTCTTGAATAATATCAATAATCCAATTAATGTAATTAGAATCAATATTAATCATTATTATGGAAATAAAATTATAGTAATGAAATGGTTATTTTTTCAAGAAAACCTCTATTCTTCGGATTTTAGTAGTTAATTTATATTTAAATATTTTTACTATTCTGTATTTAATTTGAAAAAATTAATTACATATAAAGAATATAAATATTTAATATAATTTAACAGTTTCAACATAAATTTTTCCCATTATTTGTAGTAACCATAGTAAATATGTGTCACCATAATAAAAGAGGTAAACATGGGATAAAAGCATGGTGAAATTCATTAAAATATCATTAAAACCTACATTTATCATATAAGAAGGGTGTTCCTAAATAAAATAGTTCTCTAGTGAGTTTTAAATTGTATAGTAACCCATTTTTTACAATTGGGAAATGATGCGTGACTATTGTAAATACGACTTATTTTTTAATTAAAATAAAAATTATATTCATGGATTTCAATTTAATGCCATGGTTTTAAGATAAAATTCATCATTTCCTTATCCAAATGACTAAAAACCATTTTTTATTTAAGTAAAAAAATTCATTGAAACTAGTTTATTATTAAATTTCACTGTGAAATTACTTTCACCATTAAAATTAGTTTTTTTGTTGAATTGTTTTTGGGATATTGTGTTTTTATAATAAATGTAATTTCTACCTCCTATAGAAATGGGAAATTATATTTTTTAGAAAAAAATTATAATTATCATGTTTATATTTGGATATAATATCACTTTTATTTATCCATATTTTTATATAATCATCTTAAAATTTATTTTTTCATAGAAAAAGATAAAAGGAATTTAAAGTGGTTTAACTAAATGATAAGGATGAAAATTAATCCAAACATGTCTTCATGTTATTTATTTAATTTATTCGAAACATTACTAATCTTATTGTTATTATTATTTTCTTTTTTTACACATCTCATGATTTATATAAATTGATATATGATTTTATAATTTTAGTAATTCAATGTGTGTCCTTTACCTCCCTTATAAAAAGTGACCACCTCCCATATATTCTCAATACTTTATATGACTAATAAATTTGATAATAAATAAAATTTTAGCTTTTATATATTAATTGTATATTTATTATAACTTCCTTTCTTCCCAAAATACCATCCTAATAGGGATTATGGTGTATGCAAAAAGTTGTTTTTCAACAAAGAGGTGTAATTTTAAAATAATAGCTTTAAATATTATTTCATTTTCTACCTCTAAAAATATATGATATATAATATAAAATATATATTTAAATATCCAAAATATACTGAAAATTAATTATGATTTTGAAACCAAAAAATATACACCCTCTATTTTATTAAACGGGAAGAGAATGTATTGGTTGTGTGTATAATTGGACAACTACTTCCACATTATGATACCATTAATATCCATCAAGATATTTCATGGAGGGTTATTATTATTTATTTAATTTTTATACTATATATTTATGATGCAATTATTATTCTAGAATTTCAATATCATATATACATTTATACATTCCCATCCATTAAAAAATGATAATGTCGGACTTGCGTAGGTGCAGACAACCACCTCCATGAAGCAACATGTTTTATTTTTTCGTCTCCTTCTTTAATTATTGTTATATTGATATATTTTATTTTTATATATATTATTTATGATTTTATTGTTGATATATAATTATGTAATAATATTTTTCATTCCTTCCATCTCTTTTTTAATGACTCGTGTATTGAGGGGAGGTGAATATCCAATGAAATTTGAGCATTTCCATCTAGCAGATGGGACATTTTTAAGACCATGATATGGAACATAATTAAACGATTTGGAACAAATATATGTATTTTTATAGACATAGGTGATGGTATGATGGGTTCCATGGGTGCTCCGTTGAGTTTTGGGAGTACTGGACATCGGATGCCTTTGGATTGGGTGCTCTAAACAGGTCATATGGTTTTCTTGAAAACTAGCGGTCTCTAGAAGAAAACTATGTATCCTTATAGAGGGGTGGATGTGTAAAGGGCATAAGATGTAAATTTATTACCCAACCTATGTTCCTAGACAACACTTCTAGTTCCTTTTACAAATTACCCTACCACTATTCACCACCAAATTGACATACGGTTTTTCAAACCATGCGTCCAGTCATATGGGGTGCTCCATATTCCCAGTGGATGGTGAAGGTTGGTGCACGGTGATTTAACCATTCGGCACAATCCATGAATAGTATAATTTTCAAAAAAAAATATAAATTAATCAAAATTAATAGAAAATAAAAAAATATTACCTAGAACTACCCCTCTCATGCTCCTCGAATATGTAATGTAGCCCCCTCACCACCCCTCGCTAGGTGTAGGTGACCTCCATTCACATTGACTAATCTGGTGTGTCAATTCAACATATATTTCTTCTAATTTATCATTGTATTGGATATCATATGGTATGTGGTTCTTAATTCCCTTTTATGATGGTTTTTATTCTCTCCCATCACTCAATTTTAGTTTGGTCGAACGCTTGGGTTAGGGTTATCCTAATTTGGGTTATTCCTCATTTTTTAGGTTGTGTTGTACATCGACTATGACAACTTTGTTAATGTATATGTGTTTCCACTAATTATGAGGTGATTTGATCCATTTTTGTTTTCCATATCTATATGATGTAGGGTATTTCCCTCATTTAATTATGAAAACCAACATTATTTTTGGACATTATGTGGTTTTGAGGTTTTAGTATTTATAGGTACTGTGTTTTGTCATCCTTGATGAGGGTTCAATTTTTCTGAGTCAATGGTGACTTACCATTTCAGCATTGGTAGGCATAGATATATATGTATGTTCTCCTAATTTATGTATATTATTAACTGGCAGTTGATATATATATGGGGATAAGTGTGATTACGTATACAAAATAATACATACTTGTGTAAGAGAAAATGGGAATATTCATATATAAGAATATATATAAGAATCACCTTATAAATGATTATGGAAATTAAAATATGTACCTAAGGGATAAGTTTCCTTATCTATATACAAAGGTTCATATGGTCGAAGGTTGTAAGGAGCAGCTTCAAGTGGTCACCAAAGGAAAGTCCATATCTTGAAGTATTTGGATTGGTTATTTTCTTGTGGTAGTGTTCACTTCTTATTCCCTTTTGTTTATTTATTTTAATTATTCCATATAGCATGTGTTATCAATGTTTTTCATGTTGTTACATTGTTTATGAATGTAACACCATTCTATTATTTCTGTCTTAAATCCCTTACTTTGGGATGTATGCCAAATAACAGACACCTTTATATGAAATTGATATATTTAATTGAATAAAAATAATTTCTTAAATAAAATGTATTGTTTTATAATTAAACCCCTCATTGTGGTGTATTTTATTCAATTGAAAAATTTATATACAGTTCCATGTAGTTTTTTTCTTATGTTTTGGAATAGTTCCAACTATCATTGGCAATAATTCTATAGTGGGTCGGATTGAGATTTATTCCCAATAAAAAATAATTTAATTCTTTTTCTCAATAATTCATCGTAGATGTCACATTCTTTATATAAATTTTTATTCATGTTGTTTGGATGGCTTGAGTGGAATTCCTAGCTGGGAAAATAATATTAGATTGAATTATTTAAATTTTATTGATGAAATGTGATAATTGGAATGTAAATTACATATACCCATGCTGGAGTTCCATTTTTTATGAGTAACGAATGTGGCATAGTGATCATATCTTGTAGCCTGGAGCTGATTCATTGTGCTTAATGTCTTGCTTCGTTTTATAGTTCATTTATGATAGATAAATTTCATGTTAAATTTTTCCATGAGATATTTTATTAATGGAATGATATTTTATATTATAAGTTCCTTGTTAGGTTCCTTGATTGATGTGGATCAATTTATATGGGTCAAGAGTGAACATGAGAGATGTATTAAAAATTTCATAAATGGAATCACAATGCTCGATTTGATATGACTCCACACATTTGAAGTGATTCTTTGACATTCTAGGAATGGGATTCCTAGGTATTTTCTTATACTCATGAATGCTACTATTTCATTTTGGGTGAAATTGTTAATGGTACAATTGGAATGATGGATACGCCATGTCATTGGTAATACTCAGTCCCCTATATAATATACATGGGATGGACATAGAGTCACCATGGATCTGGTGATACAAGAGACACTATATGGACATCCTTGGAAATATTAAATTGTATTGAGTTATATTGAATGTTCCAATAGAGACCCTTGGGATTATATTTAGATCATCTTAGAGAGGATCAAGACTCGACAACTTGATTTTACAAACTGATGGAATGCATGTGTGCTTCGTTTTTCAATCCCCCTATATATTTTTTTGAGTATTTATATATATTGATATGGAAGTTTGAAATCTAATATAGTGTATAATATTTTTTAACTCGTCATTATATTGGTATATGTGTTGGTATGGGTTGTTTTGTACATTATGGATTTCAAAGGTACCACTTTTCAAACATTCGGCCTGGGCTGAATTAAGTGTTATAAGACTAGTTCCCATTTAGGAACCCAAACAATGTTTCTATTATTTAACATTATAACATTGTATTTATACCATACATATGATTTTCATTTATTTATTTATTTAATGATAAGGAATGGTTTACCCATTGTGTGTGATGACCTATTATGATTTATATATAACACCCATCTCATGTGCCATTTGGTGCTTGAGTAGACTTCTACTTCACAGGTCTCTAGATTCATTTCATGTTCTGAAATTCATACATGGGATCTACAGAGAACCATACAAAATGTTACATGAGATGAACTTGGATCTATTAATTGTGATGTAACATTTTTTTCAATTGTATTACTATTTTTAAATTTTCACTACTTGTACTTGTATAATCATCTGTTATAAACGAATTATTTTAAATTTTAATTGGAACGTTTTAATCTATTATTATATAATACTTATATTGTTCTACCTATTATTATTATTATTTCAATTTATATTGTTTTTTATTTAAAATTTTTATTCCACTGTGCTAATCTGAACAAGAGGGTATAGTCTCCCCACTATAATCTCCTTACACCCTCCTTGTTAGTCCGTAACCTATGTTGTATGTGGAGGAACTTTTGGGGACATGTGATGGACGATACGGCTATCAGTTTACTGTTTATTCGTGAAAAGAAATTACATTGTGGTATCTAAGAATTAATTTACTTTGTTCTTAAATTTTGGGATGGTAGACATGATATTCAGAATGTGTTGGTCCTTGTTTAATTTGTGTGTTTGGGTCTTACCACCCACCCATTGGGAAATGATTAAGTGTCCTGGGCTGGGATTGATTTTCATAATATTTTCTATTATCATTGATTATGATTTCACATTGATTGAATGATGTAATTTCTATTTATGATTGATTGATATGACTTAATATAGTTACTCTTTTCCTGGTATTGTAAAATAAAAAAATACATGAATCATGATAGGCACATATAATTCAAATTATAAGCTCATTCCATGTCATGTAGGTTATATTTTTTAGATATTTTTTGACATTGATGCACATTGTGCGTTGTCTTGTTATCTTTTATATTCATGTCTAGGTGATTTACTGTTATAATTAACTTTTACCTTATTAGGCAGTTGATTAACTTGACTACTGTTACTTTTTGCATGATTTTTGCCTTATAAAGTTTAAGTCTCTTAATAGTTATTTTGTTTAAGATTTATAAAATTATTTATTATTTAAAATGAGATAATCATTCTGGTTGTGATTGAAATTGTGATTCTATTTCTATATTTCATGGTATATGGTTTACTTATGGAATTGAAAATTATGACAAAAGAATTTGGAAAATTACAATTTTACCCTATATATAGAGTATTTGGAAAAAATGTAAATCTATTACAATTTATTTTTATCCTAAATGAAATTGATGTGGTTAATGGGGAATTCACCTCCAATTTGTAATGTGTATGGTCAATTTATAAATTGGAATATGGTGACCCCTAGAATCAAATCATAAGATATGCAACTTGTATTTTTTAAACGATTTGGGATGTTATGGTTTAAATTTACTCATTGTGGATCATACCACAATTTCATGGGATTAATGTCCCATGTGGATAAATTTATAAAATAACAACTGGACCCAAGTAGGTTTATTGGGGCATGAAAATAATAAAATGAAAATGCAAACATTGTTTTCATAATAACAATGTTTAAAATGTGTATTTTTTACCCAAAATTGATAACAGGGCCCTAGTTGGCCTATATATGTTTTAAATTCCTATGCCACATCCCATGGGGGTATGTATTCTATATGATCTTAGATTATTAGAGTGTCCACTTTTTTTGGATTCTTTCTAGATTATACACCCATTAATTAATGAAAGTCCTCATAATATTATCAAGAATCCATTATTTGAGGCTTTACAAATGAATGAATGGCATTACATTAAGGATTGTGAAAATAATATTATTGTTTTGATGGGATATCATTGAACAATAATGGATCAAATGATGGTTTAAAATACCATTCTTGATTTTCCTCATTGATAGTGTTGGTTTTTATTTAAAACTAAACATGAAATTTATATAGGATTAAATGAGTTTTGATATAATTTATTAAAATTGAAAACATTAGTTGTGTTATAACATATACATTGTTTAAGAATAGGTTTAATACTTTTATCCATATTCCTTGGAATTGAAAAGAAGCATTTATAAAGGCCTTTTCCATCCTAAGTCTAAATTTAAATAACATGCCTTTAATCATAGAGACATTTAATTGGAATTACCTCTTTAGGTTTCGAAGATTTTTTTCGATATGGGCTTTCACTAAGTAGGTAAAACCATCATATATTTGAATCCCTTCATAATTTTTTTTGTTTGTAGTTTCTTTCCGGTGATACTGGTTGGGTTCCATGGGGTTGTGTATGACTTTTGGTATCTAAAATAAAATTATAATAATTAATGGTGGTCATCAATTTTAGGATCCATTATATATGTGATAGAATTATATATTTCATGGTTAAAAAGTTATATAAATTCCAATGTAATGGTGAGCTATTTGGAAGTATGATGCCCTTTTATTTTTTACTTTTTTTGTTGGACCACTCGGGAGGTCTCCAGCTTGTTCTACAGTCATGAATGTAATTAAATTAAGGGTAAAATCCTCGATATAGATCATTAAATACATGAATAAATATGGAAAATAATAGTATCAAGGATGTGTCTTTTTATCATGGAAATCACAGGGTAGTATGTGTCCCTATAAGCAGTACTTGTTTTAATATTTAATGGTGCATCAGACCAGTTGAGTTTAGTAGAATTATTGAGACTTGTGTTGTATAGTTCTATCTAAGGTTATATCCATGGTGGAAATAGCTGGGCATTAAGGGTATCATGTAATGCGCCATGTTAGAAATTTCTAAAATGTGACTCAGATTTTTTGACGCATCTTTTAGTATGGTTTGGTTTATATGCCAAATCTTATGACAAGGGGATTGTTCCTCTGAATAGAAACACTCATTTGTTTAAGTTAAAATATGATATAGATCCCTTATTATTTTCTAGTCTCTCTTATTTATTTTGATGATTAGGTCACTCTTATTTTGGAGACCATCACGTCGGTTTTGGTTAAATTTTCCCTTCATGTTAAAGGAACATAACTCAGGAGAACTATTTGGAAATGGTTGATTATTCTAAAATTCATGTTGGGATTCTGAGATTTTAATTTCATTGATTCTTTATAGGAATGATATTATTTTGGTTCTTTTTGTATTAACCCTTCAAAAAAACCATTTTTCTTGGATTTACATTGGTGGTTATGTGTAAATTATCATGGGATTCCT
Source organism: Viscum album (assembly GCA_963277665.1). NCBI lineage: Eukaryota > Viridiplantae > Streptophyta > Magnoliopsida > Santalales > Viscaceae > Viscum > Viscum album. The sequence continues at coordinate 1,838,067,756 of OY728163.1, read as the reverse complement.
CAGGTGAAAAAAGTATTGTGATTGGTTAATGTTGATGAGTCGACAGGTGGAGCTGAGTTTCATTTAAGGGAAGTCGAGTAGTTGTAGTTCAACTCTTATTCTAGTTTTCTTTTTCCCCTCCTTATGTAATATACATTAGAAATGAGGATTCCCCTTATCATGATGTCATTCCTGATTCACTTAGACAATGTCAGTATTACCCCATGCTAAATATTTATAAGCTGGATGGATTGTGTGGGATATTTTCCATTTTATTCAAGCGGTTTTGTTTTTCTTATCAATGATTGGTTTGTCTTGAGTAATACATATGATCCAAATTAGGAACATCTTTGATATAATCTGGTAAAACATCAATTTTATTTGAATCGTCCACTAGGAATATGATTATTTAGGATCTGACAATAATCTAATGTGGACATCTTGGAATTGTGCCAACTTCTCACAAGTAAGTAGGGATTATGGAGTAACCTGATTTAGTTCCTAGGAATTCAGTTTAACAAACTTGGGGTTCTCCTAGACTCATTTTGTGCCCATAGGTTATTTTAATGGGTAATTATTTCAGTTGTCTAGGTCTAGATTACACACTTGTTGTCTCTATTGTAGGATTGCATAATTTTCCAGGTTATATTTTGACCAAGGGACATCACCACAACATGGGTATTGGGTTCAGTGGTCATTCTAGTTGTAAACACATGGTGCCTTGGGAGAAGTAATTATCATTATAATTTTAATGCACCATACATATATGTTTGAAATTTTGGGTATGGTCAGCCTGAAGTGCCTCGAATTTTTATCCTTCTTGTTGGGTGCTTCTAGTTGAGGGGAACTATTTTAACACAGGTTTATAGGCTAAATTGATTATGTTGTAATGGTTGGAAGTATCTTTCAAAAAATCCATCTCTAACTGTATAATGAGGTCGGTGGGGAATCAACTATGTGTCCATTTTAAAATAAATTTTAGAAGTATCTTTAGAATGTTGGGTCATGCTTCCTAGACAATTACGATGGTTGTGAAAACTATTGTTTATAAATGGACACTTCTGATGTGGAGTCATATGGTTGAAAGTACCGCCATGAATATTTTATAGATAAAATTGAATGATCATTTATATAGCTAAACTTTCATAGAAATTTAATTCTTTGGTGTCTTGGTTGAAAACGAACCACAGATCAGGTTATAACAACTTAAGAACCATATACATAAGTAAATTTAGAGGGTGTGTTTGGAATTTTGAGCACAATATGACTATTTGAATGATACTTCATTAACTTTTTATAAAGGGTCATGTTTTATTGGTTATTGAAGGCTTCTAGAGTATGATATGTTCTATGTTGGGGTAGTTGTAATGCCCTGTGATTTGAACAGAGGTAAAAATACAATGGAATTTGAAATTTTACATTTAATTGATAGGTTGTTTTGAAGATCGAGCTTCATAACATTATTTTCTGAGTCAAAACACTTTTATGTGTAGTTATTTTATATGGATGATGTTATGAGGGGTTAATGAGTAGCTATGTTGAGTTTAAGGAGAACCAGACACTAGAAACTACAATTTTCATCTCTCTGAATAGAGTGAATAGTATTTTTTTCTGAAACCATACGGCCCCAAGAAGCAATCCATGTGTTCTTATATAGGGGTTAATATGTGAAGCACATGGGTGCACATAGTTTAACCAAACCATTCACATATATCTCATTGGTTGTTCCATTTGGATACTACCCTTAAACTATTAAGGGTACAGTTGGCAAATGTTTTTCCAAAACTATGAGGTCATCCCTTGCGGGGTGCTCCAAGTGCCTAATGGAGGGTTCAGAGTATGACATACATTGCACCCCAAACCAAGAATAATTTTATTTTATTTTAAAAAATAAATTATTTGAAATTAAAGGAAAAAAAAATAAAACCAAAACAAAACCTCTACCCACACCTGGATCATACAAGGTAGACCCCTCCCCTTCACTCTCTAGGAATGCATGACCTCAATCATCAAAATCACCACCGATGAGCAGATTCAACCTGAATTTGTTATGATTTATCCTTTAATTCGTCAAGGTATTGTCTTCATTCCTCCATCATCCCAAATATTCTACTATTCCTCTCTCTCAAATCTCAATTTTAGTTCATCTGAACCCTAACGTTTGGGTAAAATGTATTTATTGTTTTTCTTCCATTAATAGGGATTGTAGTGCATCCCTTCAGACCTCTACATGCATTTTTTAGTGTTCTATGCTGAAGGATAGGTGCTCTATTCCATTTTAGTTTTCCATCACCCCTATGAGAAGTGTTTTCCCTCTCATTTTTTGTCTAGACAAACATTATTTGGGGTATTCAATTGTTGTATAGGTTCAATTATTTATTTGTAGCATGTTTTGTCATCCTTGTGGTTGGTTCGATTCTCTAGAGTCAAAGGTGACATACTGTATATGTATATGTAAGCATATATATATATATATATATAAGTTCCCCCATTATATGTAAATTCACTCATGACTGTATATACATATATGATGCTTGGTTTGGTTGCTTATATATATATGAAATATGAGCATGGGTGTAAGCAGAAATGGTTATATACATATATAAGAACAAATATAAATATTTCGTCAAACATATTCAAGGACATGAGAATGTGTAGAAAGATTCTAGTTGTCCTTATATATATGAAAATGTGCATATAATGGAAGGATGGTAAGTGCAGCTTTGAGTGGTCCTCGATTGAAACATCACGTGTCGATGTTTTTGGCATGGTTCTTTTTAAGGTGTAGTGTTCCTTAATTACGCCATTTTGTTTATTGATTTTTATTAAGGCTTATATCACATTACATCCGTCTTTTATACGTAGTTAAATAATTTATAAATGTTCCACCTTGTTTTTATTTCTCTATTTAAACCCATACTTTGGGATGTATATTATATCACATACACATTGAGATGAAATGGAACCATTTAATTGAATTAAATGAATTATTTAAAACAATTTCTTGTTTGCAAATAAAACCCCTCAATTAGGTTCATTGAATTAAATTGAAAAATGATACATTCACTGACATTAATATTTGTGCTTATGTTTAGGATTAGTGCTGATTTTTTTTCTATATTTTAGAGTAAGTTTTCTTTAATTTCATGATTCTCCCCTTATATATGGATTCTTATGAATAATACTTAATCATATTTTTCACATTCCTAATATTTAATTATTATGCATTTTGGATGGATGGCTTGGGTTAAATGGAATGCTTAGACAATATGGTTAGATTGAATTATTTAAATTTCATTAATGACATGTGAGTAATGAATTGTAAATTCCATGTACAAATATTTGTGTTCCATTGTTTATAATTAAGGTATGTTTCATTCTGATATTATCATAGAGCCAAAAATATATGATATGTTCTTAATGCCTTGCTCTTTTTTATAGACGATTTGCGACACATGATTAAATTTATAGATTTATGCATGAGATGATTACTTACCGGAATTATATTATATATAAATGTTTCCTTATTTTGTGGGATTCTTGATATAGAACACTTGATATGGTTCATGATAGATGATAGGTCCCGTATTAAGGATTCCATGGATGGAATCATCATGCTCTGTTGGATACGAATCGTAATACTTTGAGTATGGATTTGGGATAATGAAAACCAACATAAAAAGAGGAGGAGGACAAAGCACACATTTATATGTTTGTGTGGATATCTATCCCATCGTAATGCCTTTTCATGGGGGTGCCAGTGAACTAGAGCATAGGGAATGAAATAAATTTGGGCTAGCTACAATGTAATAACCCTCATGATGTTGGTTGGGACTGGGTTGATAAAAACAGTATCAGGGAAAGTGTCTATTAAATTATCCAGTGGGGATACTAGGACCTTCTGGGGGGATTATGGAAATCCCACATTAATGGATGAGGAGAAAGAAGAAACCATTTATTAGGTGGTGGGTTAAAACTACTATCATGATGGATTTTACTAGGGGATGGATGAGATCCTGAGCCCAGTGAATGAAAAACCATGTGGTATAGGACTAATGAGGACAATATCATGATCAGGGGCTTGACTGGGTCGTTACATTATTTTAAAAAATGAAAACAACTTTATTCTATGCCTACGACCAACCATCTCCCTAATCGATTAAAATGATTTTTTTCACTATAAATTTTATCGATGATTGTAAATATGTATACAATCTATATATCTGATATTTATATGATGATTGATTTTAAAATGATTATAGAACCATGATCATGTTATAGGGATATAGACAACTAAACCAAATCATGAATTAAATGTAATTGAGTTATCACCTAGAATAATGATTTTCATAATGTATTTCTAATATGTTTGTGATAGGGTTTTATATTTAAATCACATATTCCATTATATATATTATTATTATTATTTAAAATATATATAATAAATCCATATTTTTTATATAGGATGATGAAAAACAAATGAATCCAGATGATACATGATGAAAATTATTTATGATTCAATCGAATCTTAATTAGGATTATTTATGATTTTATTTCCACTAAATAATATATATTATCCTTAAATGATAAAACATATTTTTTTATTATAATATTTTTATTTATAAAAAAATAATTTTTTCCATTTCCATACCATTGTAACTCTAAATGGATATAAAAATGTTTTTCAGAAAATATGCTATAATTTATTTGCCACATGTCTGAATATATTTTTATTCTAAATTATTCTATTATAAAATATTTTCAATAATGTTTACATTATATTTCAATAATTTTTTTAAATTTATTACATGCATTTAATATTTTTTTTCTTCTGAATCATATTCTCATATTCTAAAAAAGGAACCTTTTATCTAGGATGTGAATAATATCATAATTGTAATGATTTTAACATGAAAGGAAATTCCTACATTATTGAAAACTAAATTATTCAATATATACATTATAAAATTATAGGTATATTTTTATCAATAACTATTTATAATTTTTTTTAAATTAAGGAATTTAAATATTTGATTTCAAATGAAAATTGTATTTTACTACCAAAATATTATAGTGGTCATTTGTTGAATGTTTTTGTGTTTGATAACTTGATACTATGATAAATATGCTTTTCAAGGGATGTAATCCAATGATACAAATGTTCTTAAATATCATGATAGTTTATGATTCTGTTTATCAGATGCTTGAGAATATAATTTAGTTTAAAGGGTTATAAATGATAAAATGTATACGGAACATGTTTACTTTCCCTGCATAATGATAATATTTTATAATGAATACCATAATATTCTATGAAACATAAAGATATATTTTTTAATATGTAATTGGTGGGAATATAATTATACATACCTAAAATGAATTGGGTAGTTTTTCATATCACATGAGATAATTTGAACTGGAATGGGGAGTGAATCATGTTTAGTAAGAAACTCTTTCCACTATGATAGTATGGGGAGTGAACCATGATTATGGTTACAATTCAATGGGTCCTAAAACCATTACACTATGATTGTATTGGAAATGATCCATTTCTATAAAATTTATTTTCTTTACTTATATGTATTCAAGAGAAATATAATTTTGGCATTTTTAAAGTAGATTATGATTGATTATTGATGATTATACACACTTATTACTTCTATATTTAGTTATGAGAAAACCTTATGAAAGGAATTATGATTATTAATATTTTATTTATTGGTAATGAATGTTAAATTTTATAAATATTTTCTAAAACCCATATACTTATCTTATACTCACTTATAACTATTAATTGATATTTTTTTGTTTAGTCATACAAAGTATATGAACTCACTATTTATTATTTTTACATTCTCCAAATTATGAAGAAAGGATTTAATTACTGTATTTTTAATAAGAGCACTATATGATAATATCTTTTTTGGTGATAGTAAAAATCAGTCATGAAATAATATTATTTTTTAACTAATATCTAAAGATACTATACTTTGATGGTTTTAAGGTGGATCACAATTTCATGAAATGAATATTCATCCAGTAAGATGAAATAACAATGTGAAAAAATTATAGTTTTCTAAAACATATACACACTGATCAATATTTAATATAATTTTCATTAAAAAGAAAATAAACCCAATCAATAGTGTCTTCCAAAACCCGGATATTTTCAATAGTAACCATGAATTCATGTCAAACATTGGAATGATAGTATAACCACACATATTCTATTGATAAAAGTATTACCTATTTTTTATTTTAGTGAATAACCATGTAATATTTATTATGAAGAATGGGATCCAAATTTTCTCATTTTATATAAACAATATATTCCATGTAATCTAGATCCTTGTACTTTTTAGAGATCATTTCCTAGATCATCATATATTTTGACTAATCATGCATAGACTATGTAAGATTCTCAATAGAAATCCCATCATTCTAACTTGATAGTGGGATAAGGGTCTGGTATTACTTAATCATATATCCTTAATATAGACCCACATGAACCTGTAGTGTCATTTATTTAGGGAAAAATTATTAATTGTTACGCATAGGATTAAGAGAATCCACTAATTCATCAAATTCCTTAATGACACTGACATCAAAAAAGTTGATATGTGCTTGAAATTTTCATGATAAATACATGAAAACCGGAAATATACATATATAATCAATTGTGTAACTACATATAGTGATTTTTCTTCTATATTAAATTGTATTGTCAATTTTTAATTTTTTACCGTTCAATATGAGTTGTATACTTCAGATTAAATTTATTTCGTCAATAATATTATATATTATTAGTTATAATAATCATAATATTGTAGTTATTACTTCATACTAACTTAATTAATGACAAATTAATTATATTTTCCCATAGAGACAGAAAAATGTATTAATTAATAAAATCGTAAGTAATCAAAACTGAAATTAAAAATAATGATATAATTACAAATATCTAATAATGATGTTACCAATTATGAAATGTAATAAAAATATAAATTATAATTGTTATGATTAATATTAATTATTACTTATGTATACTGTATAATTAAAATATCATCTTAATTATTATTTTATAATAAAAAAATTCTATAATTTATTTTGATTATTTAAATATTAAAATATTATTCATAAATTTAATAATAGTTTTGGTCTTAATAATATAATAATATTTTATATTTTCAGTTTACTTAAAAAATAATAAATAATGATTAAACTAGTAATTTTTAAAATAAATAATGTAATAAATATTAAAAAGTAATATTATACATCCGAACAATAATAATAATTACAAATTATATTGAAAATATTTTATAATTAATATAATAATAGTATTAATTAAGTTATTTGAATACAATAATTACATTAATATTATTATTATAATCATTATAATTATTATATTTGTAATCCCTCACATGAGTGCTACAACTGTAATCCTATATTATAATTATTCGGGGATCAACCTTTTTTAGTTTATATAATAAAATCTGTTTATTTTTTACAATGTAAAACATGGCATAAATAAGTTTTAAATATAAAAAAGGTATGTTATTTTGTGTTCAATGAAATATATTACTAGCACCAAAGGATGAATACAAATAAAATACGAAAGATGGTGAAAATTTTGTTTGAAGGAAACATTTTAAATTAATGGTAGGTAAGTTGCCAACATGGTTTGACACATTGTTCTTGTAACTGACATTGATGGATTATTATAGGATGAAAAAAGGTGTAAGTGTTTTGTGGAGTTTGTGTTGTTGATGTGTAAAAAAAAATCATTAAAACTGATCTGATCATAACATCAAATAGACAATCACATGGAAAATTACGTTATCTTATGGGGTATCCCTACAACTGTGTGTGAAAGGAAAATGATCTTATATATCTATAAGGGTAAATGTCTACACAAATTAGTTAATATTAAATGGAAATTTTATAAAATTGAACGAAGTAATTTTCATCATCATAAAGGGTGTATTGGTTTTTAATTTTTCATTTATATAATTTCCACCATCTTCACCACATTCATTTTTGGGAATTGAAAACACTTCTATCAAAAGGAATCCACATATTGGTATTGAAATAACTCATTCTATTGAAATGAAATCCCATAGTTGAGATATCCCTGAACACAAATCTCTACCTCATGATTGATTGAGGTTTTAATACTAATTATATTTTCTTTAAATGATTCCTTTTTATCAAATGATAATATTTTTTAATCAAATACATTGTGGATTAAATGACATCGAGCATAAATGTGTTTTATCCCATTTAGAAGTATTTCATTCCTATTGAGATAAATAATAATCTCATTATTAAAAGAGTTTAAATAATTATCCTAATTCAATATAAAATTTAATATTAAAATCTTCATCTATAGAATATCTTTATAGCCATTATTGAAAAGGGTACAATCATCTTCAGATATAGAATTGAAAATACATCTTCTAATATGATTTACAAGAAATAACACCCCCTATAAGTGGTAGTAGGTGTTCAGATATTGATTTTTCTATATCTAAATCTATAGTCATATATTCACTTATTTATTCTTATAATATTACATCATCATTTATTAAATGTAATCCATGTGTGGATATACCTCAAATATTATTAACATACATTTTACCACTGTAAAATTACCATTTACTAGATTTTAATAGAATATTATGACAATACATTAATATCTAGCTATTTCAGGCCTAATTTATATTAACGTGTATTTATAATAGTGAAATATGAGAGGATAAGGAACAATACATATTTATTCATTCTATTTTTATTTATTAGACTCTAGCTTTCTATGAGTATGATGTGACATGAATGTGGAGGATAAATTTTCTTTACCATAACCATGTTGAATATTTCATGAATATTCACATTGTATCATTTCAATGATCAGAATTTACTCAGTCCATCATTTTAGTTGTAATACTCCAACCATGTATAGAGAACAAAACATTCTATAAAAATAAATTACATATTATTAGATGAAAATACATTACATAACAAAATGATTCATTCCACAACCGTATAGGTTTAAGCTCATTGGAAACATCGATATAAAAATACCTTTATAAGAATTCTAAATAATTTCCCACTATGAATTTAATAAATACTTCCCTTCTTATACATATCATACAAAAATCATATCGTTATAATCTGGGTAAAGATAACATATGAAATTGTTAGCTCAGATGCTCAGTATGTGTAAAATTTTGGAGATATCAATGATTAGAAATCATTAAATGATAATAAGGGTATTTGGACATCAGAATAACATTAGAAAACCACAGCATGTAGATCATATATCATAAAATTGATTCATGTAATAAATATTTGTTATTTATAAGACATGAATCATAATCAAATGAAAGAAAACTGGAAACAAGAGAATAATATTGGCATATGAAATGTGTTTGTGAATTCTACTTATTTATAGAATATAATTTATTTATCATGGATTACATCCTAGAATATAATATTGTATTATGTATACTCCAAACTCTTTCACATCCTTAGTAATGGTTCACACCCATGAATATCATAATGAACTATTCCAATTAATAAATTTGGTTGACTCTCCATTCCATTCCTTTATCTCTCATTATATATTAATCCTTACACATTAAATTTTAGGGTGATATAAATAAGGACCACACCACACATTATCATAATTTATTTATATGTTGTATTTAAGATAATAAATAATTAATCATATCTCATAACAGGTGGAGAGGATATAAATTTTATTAATATATCCATAATTAATAATAATGTAACCATTGAAAAATAAGGCTGTATCATAGAAATAGCATTATGATCATAATAATCCATAGAGAGAATAAAAAATGATGGTTTCATTATTACATAACCCAACTAAAGAATTAGTATCATAAAATGATGCAATATTTATTGACAATTCCTTTGAAATATCACATAGAACATTTCCTATGGAAAATACCTTTTATTATTAAAATAATTACTTTAATGTATAAAACTTTCAAAATATAATGTAATCTAACTTCTATGAAGATAATTATAGATTAATTTAATGTAATAATCAATTAATTGAATGGTCAACATGGTAGTAAATTTCATTATTATTTTTTATGTTAAAAATGTATTCCTTTAAAATTTACAATAAAAAGTAAACAATTTTCTATTAAAAATGTTATGAGGATTAGATTTATTTTTTTTAAATGTAAAGAATTTAATTAATTAATTTAAAAAATCATTTGTAAAAAATAAAAACATTTTTTTACAAAATTTGTATATTGATGAAAAATGATTTTCGATTGAAAATATAGATAAAGACAATTGACATGAAAAAACTTCATTCAGTGTTATGAGATCATAAATAGAAGAATATGAAATGAAAAATGATAATATATAGAAATAACTATTTGTGAAAAAAATTCATTTTTCCTTGATATATAATACAAACAATTTCATCAATATAAACAATGTCATAAAAAATTCCAATAATCAATGAGATTTCAACATAAGTCAAATACATCATTAGTAACATTATAATCAATACCTCAAGAAATAAAATACATTATATGGAAATGTATATATATATAAATCCATGAAAAAAATTTGTAATTCAGGGATATTATGTATATAACAAAAAATAAACTAGTGGAAAATATGATATATATCTCACCAAAAAAAATAGTGAGATGAGAAATCCCATAAGCACAAGATCGAATTTATTTGAAATTACTGTAACAATTGTTCAATAAATTTTATGATAATTTAACTATATAATATATTAACATAAATAATTATAATATTACATATCATCCACTGATAATACATCTATTAAAATTTATTAGAAATTAATTATTAAATTCATGGATTAAGGGGGTTAATTGTTTCTTTTCTCATTAGAATTTTCATTAAGGCGTTTCAGTCATTATAAATTCATTATAGTAGAATAACATCCTTAATTTACATAAATATATATATTATAAATTATATATCTATATATATTTTGTTTCCTTCATAATATATATATATATATATAGAATATATATACACACCTAATTGAGATAGAAGGTTGTATATACGAAAGAATGATGATTTCACTTTTTGATATATGAAACCAATGAAAGTTAAAAATATAATTAATATAACCATAATTATTTTTATAATATATTTATATATATATATATAATGTCATTAAATATTCCTTTATTACAATATATATATATATAGTTTAATTGAAAAACAAATAATTTTACATCATAGAGGTGATAGATTACAATTATACATTAACAACATTATCATTTTACAACAATATGGAATGTAAGAAGGTATATGTTATATTATAAATCCAAAAACATTTTTATGTAAAAAATAATATATTTTTTATTTAAAAATTTACAATACCCATCTATGGATGATCTGAAATAAATGTGCTTTGTATCATTCTGTGGAGGAAGTAGTCTACATATATGCACAATAAATATTTTTTACATAACATTTTATGAAAAAGATTGTGAATAAATATGGTTTAATATAAATAATAATTAAATTTTAATATATGTAGTATATTTATGATATTATAACATAATGACCACCTTACATATAGTAGTGGTAGAAAATCCAATAAATAAAGAAATGATGTGTTGGATGATTCCATATTATCCCATAGGACTTTATTATAACCATTTTTAATGAAATGTGGAATGGAATTTATGGAGACCAAAACATTGAATTAAAGGATATTGAATTATATTATATAATTTGTTAGGTTTTTGTTGAGAATGAGGGCTCAAAGTGGTATAAAAATCGGAAAAGAGGGGTGTCCTCTATTAAGTGAGAGAATGAAGATATACATGGATGTTTTTGATGACTAATGTATAATGATGTCATTATCGGTCCATATTGTTATATATTTATAGAGAGTTGATGATTGGATAAGATAATGTGGAAATATATATTGAAATAAGTATTTATTGATGTATAATTCTCAGAAATACCCTTATTTTTTTATTAACCCCTGGTAAACGTATTTCAACCAAATCCATGGTCATAAATATGTGATGTTTTTATTATTTACTATGATTAAAAAAAGGAATATTTCCAATAAAAAGGGATAAATGATTTATAAATATAGAAAATCAATATTATATAATTAAATTAACAAAATATGATAATTTAATCCAAAAGTAAATGTTTGAAATGCAGAATATTTTATTCATAAAAAAATTGTTTTACTAAATATAATTTGTTATATACACAAATATAACATAAAATTAATTTCAATAAAATAAATTGGATTATTAATAATATAAATGAACTAATATAAATTTTATTACTATTTTAAATAAAAATATGAACTATCTAAATTATTTATATGAAAAGTTGATTTTCAATAAAAATTATTATTCACTGCTATCAACAACAAATGAATCATTTTAGAAAATTATATAAATGTTTATCTTATATATTTTCATTATAATATTATAAAAAGTTATATTTATATTTCTATAAAAAAATATAAAATATGTAATAATATATTATATTTTGTATTAATAAAAAATTAGAAAACAATTTTGGTTGGAAAGTGTATTTTTTAAGCATAAAAGTTATTTAATAAAAATTTGAACATATTTATTATAATTATTTGATTATAAAAAATAACTATACATAGATTCAAAAATGTTTTGATTCATACTACTTCTAATATATTTATGGATATTATTAACAATATACTATATTAGTTTTTATTTAGACATGGTGTTGTTAGTATCACAATCCTTCTAATATATTTTATTTATTTAAAAAATGCATCATAATATATTAGTGAGTAAAATTATTCCCCTTATTATGATTTTTAACCCAAAAATTACATGAATCTATTGAAAAATGGGGATATCTTTATTTCAATATATCTGTATGTTCCTATATAGCTTCATTGGATTTTTACTCCTAAAAAGAACATCAAACAGATCATTATTCTTATTTTTTAGTGCATTATCTATAAAATAATATATTATTACCTAACCGTTTAAATATGAATTATATTGATTTCATTGTATAATCTCTCAGTTCAGTAGATGTGTAGGATTATTTATAATCCTTCTTCTGAAAAATACAGGGAAGACATCATGAAGTTGGGAGAAATTCGGTGGCTGATCCATGTTATAATATTACATCCATACCCAATAAAAAATCATAAACTCACCAACATATCTAGGAGTCAAATATCTATTATTTACAAATTTCATGACTATATACCTCTAAATAATTCATTGAAATCACTTTTTTCCAAATTTGAATTCAATATTTTAATAACTAATTTTTATATAACATTTTCTTCAACAACAAGATTCCTTGATGTCCATATTAATAGATTTGAAAATATCATCAATTAACTTATATATCTAATGTCTAAATCACCTTATTTATCTATAGTCATCCCATGACATTGGATTTATACTTTAATATTCATAGAGTAATTCATTATGGTCCTCCTTAATGCTCGATTGATATCAATTTCTGTATAGAAAGTCGACTAGAGGAAGGTTATGATCATAAACACATTTAAAATACATGAAAAAGACCACATCATATCCTCTAAGGTTTTAATATTTAACATAAACTGGCCATCTAGTCAAGTATGATAAGTAGTGATGAAATTGAATTCTAAATCCAGAAAATTTAGAAGACCTCACTAGAACATAATTGAAAACATTATATATGTTTGAGAAAAAAAAATTTAACCAATTCAACCATACAACTTCCTTAATATATGTTCTGGATTATTGTTCAAGAGATAAATATTTTTTATATAAATGAAGTGTGGTTACATTGTTATGATTTCAATTACAGTTAAAATAACATTCTTACATCTTTATTTTGATGGGGCTCCAACAAAAAAATACATGAAGATGTTTTATATTTTCCATACTACTATGAGTTACAATTATAACATCCAAATAGATTTATATAACACAACCTTAACATTTAGAATTACCAATAATGGAAGTAAATATTAAAAAATATCTCTCTTCATGTTTTCCCGCAATAATACTTGTTTAAATATATATATATCTTCTCCATTCTCATATTAATAAAGAATTTTGATCTTTGTGCATTATCCAATATAACCTTCATTAAATCGTGTATGGATGGAACACATACCAGTCTATTGAACATGAAAATTTCCTTAAAATGGTTAAGCGTTGAATTTTTTTTCACCAACTATAATAGATCCACATCGTCATATGGTGAATCTTTAATCTTTAATGGGTATGTTGGTTTAACAATAATTTAATAAATATTTGAATTAATCCCATCAATCCGGTATTTCAGATCAACCATATTTTAATCTTGAAATTTTTGTTCTTTGTGATACTCATAAAAGCTATCCTCGCATGATGCTTTTGACTCAATGCTTCAACTACATTTTACTATTTAATAGAGTAGTAATGTAATCGGAATTTATAATCATTAGTAAACATCTAAAATAATTCTTGGAACATTTAAAAAAATTAAGAAATGAATAAATACATTAATATTTTAGTATTAGTTTATATATAACTCCAGTATCTATAATTATAATTCATCTATATCATTAATGAAAAATTTACACAACTAACACTAAATCATAAGTTGCTAAATTTTTCTAATAAACAGTAATTATTACGAGGAATTACCTACCACAATAACATTTTTCTTGAAGATGCATTCCAATCACCAGATAGATGCATCAATAAACATCCCATAATCTTCTCTACTAATCGGTAGTGTAAGAACATTTTTATAGACTGAAATTCTATTCATTTGATCAAATTTAAAAAAATTCCATTCTCCACTGGAACTTATATCACTTTTGAATTAACATACTATGTGGATTATATATCACGTTAAAAATATCAATAATTAATTTTAGATATATAACAAAACCAAGAAGACATTGGATCACATTCTTTGTGGTTGGGAGAGTCTAATAGTCAATAACATTCTTCGTTGATAGTTCCACCAATACACTCTAACAAGAGATTGAATGACCATAAAATAATTCATTTACTATCAAATACTCTAATGTGGTAACTTTTTCCATAAATCATATCCTTATATAGTGCCTTCATTATAATAATAATATAATCATCATGTTGTTCATTTCCAATGAAATATATAATACTATCATCTATAAGTACTATCACAAAATGATCAATGTAATCCTAAAATGATTTATACATTTTCCCATTCAAATAACAAGTTAATTAGTATGGAAAATGTTATGACTAAATTTTTATAGGGTATATAATTTATATGGAATGCTATATTAGTTATTTCATCCCTTTCTACCATAATGCGATAGAATCCATATTAAAGATCAATCATAAAAAACACATTGATCATCATAATTGATTAAATAAATCATCAATACAGGGGAGATGATCATTATTCTTGAGTTAGATGATGTAGAGTTACAAATAGTTAATTCATAATCACATTGATCCATATTTATTACTAATTAAAATAATAGGGAACCCCATTGTGATTCACATTGATGAATGAATCCCATATAAATATTCTCCTCATGTTTCTAATATAATCCATAAAAGTAAATGAGGAATTATATATTTAGTTTTTTAAATCGGTGTATCACTAAGTATGAGTTATATTTAGAACATAACATCATGATTATGACTACGATTAGGAAAATATTTAATAAGTATATCAAAAAATTTACATACAAGATGTATGTCTCTAAATTTTGGTTATTCGTCAACCATATAAGATGAATGGCCTTGTAGAATTTGAATACACTCGAATATGATGGTTGTAATTTCCATTGAATATTTGTATTCTTTATCACACTAATATAAAATCATAATTTTGTTTAGAATATCATATCCAACTCTCTTTCTATGAATACTGATGTATAATTTTTTAAACTAAATCCAATCCACACATAGGATAACATAAAAATCTAATTAAATTAAAATTCGATGATTTGAAAGACATTGATTCCCACAAACATTAATTAAAGAATAATCTTAGATAATATATAAGATCATAATACCATTAGGGGTTTCCACAATAAAATACATATTTAATTATTTAAATATGAATTAAATTTTTGTGATATTTTTCATGATATGTATATATATTAAAATAAAAAATTTCATAATGGGTACTTTAGTATTCGAACATACATGCTACCACCTCAATGTCATCATTAAATGTTAATCCCTTAGTAAAAAAAATTATTTCTGTGAACATAAAACATCATTAATTTGACTTATCAAGTTCCCAAGGAAATCAATCATAGTATGTCTATATCATGATTATATAATTTAATTCTAAGAAACCATAGGTATAATTTAGGGAAACTATGATAATAATTCATTCAAAAACATTATTGTGGTTCATAATAATAATGTGAGTTAACCCAATAATATCCTTTAGGAATATCCAACCATTTTCATTTTAAGGGAACTCTAACCGTGTACCAAAAAAGGTGGTTGAGATATACTGAAAAATCAATATTGGGGTTTATTACCTCTATATAGATCTCTTAAAAAACCACATACACTTTTATTTTTTAGATAGTGGTATTCTTTCTAAGGAATATGTACTCCTTTTATTACCATAACATCGAACATTCTCATATACCTAGGATAATTATTTGGTTTCTATAAAAAAATATTCTTCTTATTTTAAAATGATAAATAATCATTATTTATGTATTTATATAATTAACGAAAAATTTCATACATAGAAAACCAATTTTAATAGAAAAATTAACATTATATAATAGTACAATATATAATAGAAACATATGGGTGAGTTTAAATTCAAAACCTGAAAACATAAACTATTGCTATGTAATAGATCTAAATCATCTCCCACTGTGTTCTTTATAACTATAACCCTTCATATAAATATCATAATTAAAACCATTCTTCATCACTTAGAGAATGTAAAAAATAAGAAATAGTGAGATCAGATTCTCCTTAAGGGTAGAAAAGGGAGATGTGAGTGTTCAATTACATATAACACGAGAATAAGGTTATGATAACATGATTAATAACTGAAAACCGTAAATTATATATCGTAGGAAATAATATTGAGTCATTTAATAAGGAAACGAAGTTTATTATACATGAATCAAATATGTATCCAAGAACATGGTTCATGAGGGAATATCAATTGAATTATGAATAGGTTTATATGTACAAAATCACTATATAAAATTTCTTTAGTCATGTATTACTTCGGAAACTATCATTGTTGATTTCATTAACTCCCCCTTAGATTATAAACATAGTCTTGATTCACAATCAATACTATTATAGTGGATAATGTCCTCTACTGAACTGGGGTCACTTCTCATTCTAGTTCATATTATATAAACCATTATACAAATAATTGGTGGAATATATAATTCTAGGAACACATGAAAAATAATCATGATCCATTAATTTGTGTGACTTACGATCATAGTTAATTTATTATATATCATAACCTATGTATATAAATTTCTTTCATAAACATTTAAATGTTTCATCATAATTATTGTCATAGAATATTTGTGGTTCTCATAAATATCTCATCAATCACAACATTAAAACAACCTAGGAAATAATAATCATGGTAAACTAGGTCATATCCCTTGTAAATCACAAGTATCATAAATGGAAACCATCTTACCTAATAATTCATTTAAAATATCCATTTTAATATATCATGCTTAAAATAAATTTTACACATTGAAATCCATTCATTAAAATATAAAAATTTCCAAAATGTTATATATGTTTTATTCACTAAAAATATTCTTTTAAAATGTATCAGTTGCCTAAAATCATTTAGAGGTCATGATGATGAGAAATTATTTTCATTTCATGTATGGTAAAAGAAAAAATCCTTTCAAAACTTCTGCGATAATTCCGAATTATCATATTTAGAAAATTATAAAAAGGTTTATATTAATTTTTTTTATTATAATTAAAAAATTGATAAAAATAACATTATTAAATAATTTTATACTAATAAAATCAACCTTATATATATTTTTATAAATCATTGATATAGAAGAAAAATTAGTTTATATCGAAACATGAAATAATGTTAGTTTTTACTAAAACAATTATATTGAGTTTATAAATAGAATAAAATGAAATGAAAACGTTTAGAATATAAAAATTACAAATGGAATGATATTAATGGGATGCATCATAGAAATGTCATAAAATTTCATCATTAGAAGCATGATCATAAATAATCTTGATAAATAATGATATTTTGAAATAAATATCGTACAACATTGGTATCATTCAAATAAAGACTCAAGAGAGATTGAAACTGATATGTGTATGTTACATTAAATTAATTACCAAATAAACATTAAAAAATACATTAATATATTATATATACCCAAATAAAATAATCTAGTGGTGAATATGGAATATTTATAACATAAATAAATATCAGATGAGAAATCATGTAACTCAATGTTTTTGTAAAGACCTAGAAATTTAAAGGAAAATTTTATATTAAATATTTAGGAATTTTATGAGTACGCAGTTTCTAATGGAACCTGATTCTGAGGCACGGTGTGCTCAGAATCCATTTCTGAAGTTTTGTTCAGTTACCTTTAGTAAACGTATGATCATGTTTTTCTATTGTTTGAACCGGTGCTTGGAATTGAAATTCGAGGACACCGATGGATTCATAGATTCAGTATTCGTCTATGTGGACCTTTATCGCAGTTGCGTTTGGAAGGGAGGAGAATTTTTATTTTGGGGTTTCATAATAATTTAAATAAATTGTTGTGTTACACAAATTATTTTATGTGGTAGTTATTTCCTCCAAAGGGAAGTTAGAGGTGGGGCCCACACCCCACATAACATCCCTTGGGAGGATCTAACAATGGTTGGGGCCCACACAAGCCCCTAAAACATCAACTCCTTCTTTAACTCCCTTAAACCCACTTTTAACCGATAGAATTCCACTTAAATGTGGAGCCTCTACATATCCCTTCTCTTAATGTTGCCAACACAAATGCCTTAATTATTTCAATTGTCATATTGAATTAATTTTAAATACATGGAAATGTTATATTATGGGAAGGCCTTATTATTATATTTGTTGGAAAATATTTGTGGTTATAATAGTGGGATGACTAAGGAGAAGAGGATGTTTTTTCACCCAGCGAGGAACGTGAAGAAGATGAAGAACGACGTTCTCTCCATGAAGAACTTCATACATTATTATTCCTCTGCATCAAGGGAGAAGACATCACCCACAAGGAATGTCGACTATGCTTCCTCCTCAGACACACCTGACGTCTCAATCGAAACCTCGTTCCATGACTCGACGACGTGAAACGTCATATACGAGGTGGGGGTTTTGTATAATTCAACATGAATAAATTATCTTGTTCATGTTGAATCCATTGGAATGTCCTCTTCCAACTGCTACCGCCTAAGACAGAGGGAACATGCTGATGGAACACACCCCAACATCCCTCCGATGTTTCCTGATTTTATTCTCTATGGAGGAAGTGTTTAAAGAGGCGGCGACGACTGAAGGAGGAGGTGACATCAGCGGTCGCGCACCGGGCCAAAGAGAATCGCGACACCGAGTGCCGCGTGGAAGGGAGTTTGTGGCTCGGAACTGTGGGCCGCTTGGCCAAAGAAGAACCTATCAATTCAAGACGTGTGGGCCGAAGGGACTGCAGTGACATTAGGGCACCACGCTGTGGGGGACCGCGGTCCGCGTACCACTGGCCGCTTTAGCGGCGAACCGGCTGGCCGCCTATCAGCCATGTTGGAGGAGGTCGCGACATCTAAAGGTGGCGCGCGGAAGGACACTAACCTGCCCACCCAGGAATCTCTTGCCAGGAAGGCCGGCCGGCATCATATGGCCAGAAATGGGGGTGGCGCTGCTTAGCTCTGCCAGTTCGGAATGTTGGGGGCCGCACCCCCCCCCCCCCCCACCCTGCTCTGCGTCGCTCGTTCAGCTAGCCATGCCACTATGAACAGCTGGCTGGGCCGCACCAGTAGGGGAGGGCCTCGCCCGACCGGGCCGGGTCGTGCCCCCCGGGCCGGGCCATGTCCTGCTGGGCCATTCCATGACCCACTGGGCCAGGCCATGGTTAATCCGACCTAGTAGACCCCTTAGTCGGTTCGGACCCACCGAGTCAGGAAAGGCTGACTCGCCAGACAACCGGGCTTGACAGGTCGGGCCCGTTTCTCTTAAACACAAATTAATTCACGATCATGCATCCAATCGATGTGTCGTCTATGGAACTGGGACCCTCGCAATGAAGAGGTCCTTTTATAATACTCTATGTGAGTTTCAAATGACTTTGGGAAATAGCTGGGTTTGGAACGAGCGTATTTCCAACCGGGCCCCTGGAATGAAAATGCTAATAACTCTGAGACTGGGCGTCCGATTGATGCGTCTTCTATCGCATTGGGTTCCTTTTGAAGAGATAGAACATCAGTATACATCAAATCTAGACTTCGAGATAGTTGATGTATCGACCCCTATGGATCGAGAGGCGGACCCTCCCGGAATCGAGCTTTCTATGTTCGGGAACCCTAGTGGTGGCTACAACTACAAGAAAAACTATACTGGAATCCTCTGTGGGTTCGGATGCGATGAAAACTGTACTGAAATCCTCTGTGGGTTTGACATTTTGACATCTATACTAGTATTCTGAGTGGGTCCAACAGAGTATATGGTATATTATCCAACGTTGGTCTGATAGCTTAGCTGGTCTAGTATCCTACGTGGGCCTGAACGCTTAGATGAATCAGTTACTATATCTGATCATCTCTATTGCTATATGAATATGTATACATGTGTGAACTGAGTTATGAATTTCAATCATTATCATCGATGTGATTGAGTTTCATTCCTGTGTGGACTAGGTTGTGCTTGGGCTCAAGAGTTGGAGCCGAACTGAGATTGATTACTTAGGTACATATATGGGAATATACCTAAGTAGAGTTGGTTGATACTTCCTAATTTTATCTTTCATATGTGGTTTATCCTTCGTGGATTCTTGGAGACCTTCAGGTGTCTGGGGTCCCTATTGAGTATCGTATACTCACCCATTCACGGGATATGCCCACACTACGTTGTGTTGGATGCAGAAGACAGACAACACTGATCGAGGAGGAGACGTGTGTAGCAGGACAATACCTAGATGTGGACCACCATGCGAGACCTACACGGAATTGATGAATAGACCTGGGGTGCTGAGGTGGCCATCTGTACCCACCCTTCAGGTCAGATTCCTAGAGGACGACTCAGTGGTTATTGTTTTACATTACTGCAGTTGTACTAGATTTTCAGTTGTACTGTACATATTGTTGGGTTTTTTTCTATACCCTTTTCCTTTTATCACTTACTTTTTATTCAGTAATTTTTAGGGTTTACATCTGTTGCACACATTGTTGTTTTTGTTTACTTTTATAAAGGCAATGCCTTCCCTTTTTATAGGGATTTATGCCTTTGGTGCTATTCGCCAGCCCCTGGCCTATTGAAGGCGGGCTTGGGGTAGTCAAGGCACGGGCCCCAAGGAAGAGTCATGATAAATTGGTATCAGAGGAGTCAATTATACTTTAGAACTAAGGACTCTAATCTTTCATACCATGAAAAATAGTTTTAAGAGTATTGAGAGTGGTTTTCAGTCCAGGGAGTCCAGAGTTGGTGCGGCGACTGACTTGTCCATATACAAGGACCTTGGCCTCTGATTTCCCACTTTGTACACGGAAACACGGATTGCATATTTGTTTCAAAAAAATTCATGTTGATTACTATGTGTCAGCTCACCAGGTATACAGTTTGACCGCGACACACCAGTTTCTTTTCCGGATTTCCCCATGAATGCATCTAGCTAGGGTTCATAATTACGTACGGGATGGTAGCCAACCGAGTGACGAGGCCTTGGTGAAGGATCCCATCACAGTGGAGGAACCATCGGTACCACTACCTGTTGATCCATCGATACCACCTTCCCCAGAAGCAGATAGTGCACGCCAACTGAGTTCATTGCATGAGTTCTAGTGACGGAGGCCGCCTAGGATCTGCGGAGAGACAAACCCATAGACATCTGAGGATTGGCTGGAGACTGTCGTCAGGGTTTTCAAATTGGTAGGGACACCAGCCAACCTCACGGTAATCCTTGCCGCGAATCTCCTGCATGCAGGGGTAGTCAGAGGGTGGTGCTGATTCTCCAGGTGCATGACGAGGCATATTTAATTTGGAGAAACTTCGAGAGTCTCTTCAGCTTGGAGCTTGTTCCAGCCACCCTTCGTGTAGTGCGGATCCTGGAGTTACTTCATCTGTAGCAGGGTAGCAAGACAGAAGCTCAGTACTCAGCAAGGTTCACTGACCTCTCACGCTACTCCACATATATGGTATGTGACCTATGCTTTAGAGATCAAACCTTAGATCTGGGACTAAGGCATGAGATCAAGGATGTGACAATTCTTCTCAGCATCCTGACACAGGCGGGGGTGCTGGAGCGAGTCCTTCTCATGGAGATCTTCCTCGCTGAGTCGTCTCCAGTAGCGAGACCCAACACATGGAGAAATGTAGCGGACTGTTCTAAAGCTGGTAGTAGATAGATTTCACAGAGGTCCAAGCGGACCAAGCCATCAGGTGGGTGACAAGAATATTCAGTTTCGGTTGTGTGGGGAACATGGAACAGATCTAACTATATGTGGAGTAGGCAGTGGTTTGCATGCGGCGGGCATGGTCACATGACTCGAGACTGCCCGACCCATCATGTAGATGAGGAGAAGATGGTAGAAAGACCTCCTATGAAGAGGAAAAGGTTCGACCATGGTGGTCTTCCCAGATAAGGCGGATGAGGTAGTGGAGCTAGCCGGGCATCGGGTGGTGAACGGCATTTCCAGGCTCTAGCACCACCACCAATAATAGGTCCAACCCGACCACAGAGAGCTGGCGAAAAAGGCAGGCTCAGCTCCAGGATGTCTTTCCCTATGACCACGACGTACCAGAGATGATTCGAGGTAGTATCTTTGTCTACTCCATCTTTACTACAGTACTTATAGATACATGTGTGAGTCATTATTTTATTGCTTCTTCCCTCGTTTGGAGCTCCGAGATTTTAATGGAGCTGTGGGATCGATCCTTATGGATAGAGACTCTTACAGGAGAAGACTCGATGATTATGCACTGGTTCCGAAAGTGTGAGATAACTCTATGAGGTGAGAGATTCTGCTGGTATCTTCTTGTAGCGGCATCAAGGCTTTATGAAGTCATATTAGGTATGGACTAGTTATCTACATTCCATGCACATATCGACTGTATTCGGCGCAAGGTGCGGTGTGTTTGCAAATATGGGACTAGGTTCACCTTCCTCAGTGAGAATAGAACCTTTGCATCATGCAGTGAACTTACACAGAGGAGAGGACATCTGATAACACATCAGGTCACTAGTATCATCCACATAGCGGTTGATGTGCAGTGTCCGACTTTTCCTGTTGTGGTGGATCAATATGCAGACGTCTTCCCTGACGAAATTCTAGGACTACCTCCTCACATATAGGTAGACTTCTACATTGACCTGTACCCCAATACAACACAGATATCTACTCCAGCATATCATATGGCTCCCAATGGGCTTCATGAGCTTCTGGTACAACTGGAGGACTTGCAAAGGGAAGGGATTTATCTGACCCCGTGTTTCACCTGAGGCTTCTCCGATTCTATTCCCCAAGAAGGCGGATGGGACCTTGAGACTGTGTGTCGAATACTGTCACCTGAATCAGGTGACCATGAAGAAAAATTACCCACTCCTGAGGATTGATGACCTCTTTCATCTACTCAAGGGAGCATGATGGTTCTCGAAGTTATATTTCGGGTTAGGCTATAACCAGCTAAGAGTTCGAGATGAGGATGTGCAGAAGACGGCCTTCAAGTGTCAGTATGGCCACTAAGAGTTCTTGGTTAATATATTTTGAGTAACCAACGCTCTAGCGGTGTTCATGAGTCTCATGAATAGGATATTCAAGCATTATCAAGGTCGATTTTTCATATTTGTCATCGACGAAATACTGATTTACTCGACTATTGAGGAGGAGCATGCCTACCACTTGTGGGTTGTACCAGATACACTCTGAGAGCACCAGCATTATGGAAAGCTATCGAAGTGATAGTTTTGGATTCGAGAGGTTCATTTTGTTGTACAAGACATCTAAGAGGCTGGGGTTGCAGTGGATCTAGTGAATATTGAGGTAGTATATGCTTGGGATCCACACATGAGTATGAAAGAGTTGTGGAGTATCCTGGTTCTGGCTGGGTACTATCGGTGATTTGTGAAAGATTTCTCCAGAGTTTGAGCACTGCTTTCATCTTTGACGAAGAAGGGGAAAACCATCGTGTGGCCAGATAGATGCCAACATATCTTTCATGAGGTGAGATAGAGATTTACCAGTGCACCCATATTGACGCTACTAGAGGAGGGCCTGTGGTATATAGTTTTTTGTGATGCATTAGGGACCAGACATGGGTGTGTCCGGATGTATGAGTGAGCGGTGATCATATATGTTTCAAGGAAGTTGAGACAGAATGAGCAGAACTATGTTATACATGACTTGTAATTAGCTGTAGAGGTCTTCTCCTTGATAATGTAGTGACACTATCTGATGGGAGAGGAATTTACACTATACTCTGACCACCAGATTCTCAGGTACATCTTCTCGTTGAAGGACCTGAACTTGAGACAACGGTGGTGGCTTGAGTTCCTCCAGGACTATGACTTAGAGATATTCTATACTATTGGGAAGGGGAACGTTGTAGTAGATTCTCTCAGTAGAAGATGTGGCATTCAACTACTAGGAGTGGTGATGGAGTAGATGGCTATGTTGCAGATTTCCTTTGTGGATAGAGATGGTTCAGCTTTTCGGCAGTCTCTCACAGTCACTCCTCCACTCCTTTAGTGAGTGAGAGAAGCACAGTATGGGGACATTGACTGTGAGACGTGACGTGCTCAAATATCCACCAGACAGGAACCTGATGGATTTTATGAAGGATGGGAGCACATCATCCTCTTCAGGGGACGTACCATGGTACGAGTAACACTACAGGAGGAGGTTCTAATGGAGTTCCACACTTCCCCTCTAGCGGTACATCCAAGAGTGGCAAAAATGTATCGGGACCTCAGACGACAACACGGGTGTACGGGTTTGATGAAGGATTTAGAAGAGTTTGTATCACGATTCCTCACTTTTCATCAAGTGAAGGTGGAGCACCAGGTACAAGAAGGCTTGGTGCGGCCCTTAGAGGTCCCGGAATAGAAGTGGGACAGGATATCCATGGATTTATTGACAGGGATTCCATGTACATACAGATGGCACGACTCAATCTAGGTGATCATAGAACGACTCACCATGTCGGCTCAATTTCTTCCGATCAGAGAGCATGGCGTAGTAGACAGCTTGGGATGCCTCTACATTCGGGAAATCATGCATCTTCATTGTGTTCCATTGACTATTGTCTCTGATCGAGATGCTCGTTTCACTTCCCGGCTATGTAAGGGGTTACATGAGGCTTTTTACACGCAGCTTCGCTTGAACACCGCCTTCTATCCTCAGACGGACGGTCAGACTGAGAGGAAAATTCAGACTCGTGAGGACATTCTTCATGCATGTTTCCTAAAATTTGGTTACAGTTGGGAGGATCACCTACACTTAGTGGAGTTTGCGTACGACAATAGCTACCACTCCACCATCGGGATGTCCCCTTACGATGAATTGTAAGGTAGACCTTGTAGGTCACATATAAGCTGGACTGACCCAGGAGAGTCAGCAGTTGTAGGATAAGAGATGGTTTAGGCTATGATGGAGAAGGTGCAGATCTTCTAGGAGCGGATGAAGACTGCACAAAGCAGAGAGATTTCCTATGCTGATAGAAGATGGAGACCACTGGAATTCGAGGATGGTGACCATGTCTTCTTACGGGTCTCACCTCGACTAGGTCTATGAGTATTTAGTCAGGGTGGAACGTTATCTTCACACCACATTAGACCATTCCAGGTCCTCAGAAGAGTAGGCAAGGTGGCTTACTTCATATCCCTTCCTCCTCAGTTATACCGGGTGCATGACGTCTTCCATGTATCTCAGCTGAGGAGATAAGTGCATGAACCGAGACACATCATCGCCCATGGGGAGTTGTACATCGATGACGGAGAGACATTCACGTCAGATCTGGTGGAGATCGAGGATCGACAAGATCAGGTCCTATACGGACAATCGATTCCTCTAGTGTGTATTCACTGGAAGCACATGAACATCCAGGAGAGCACTTGGGAGCGGGAGGCTCAGATGAAAGTTCAGTACCACATTTGTTTCCCTAGTATGTTTTGTAGCTTTATGGGGACGTAAAGTAATAAGGTTGGGGTAATATAAATACCCATAAATTTCACGGATTTTTTTTAAATACTTTGGATTTTTATGAGTACGCAGTTTCTGACGACGCCTGATTCCGAGGCCCGATGTGCCTGGAATCAATTTCTATAGTTTTGTTCTGGTACGTTCAGTAAACACATGAGCGGGTTTTTATATCTTTTGAACTGGTGATCGGAATTGAAATCGGAAGTCAACGAAGAACTCGCAACATTGGTATTCTTCTAAGGGGACCTTTACTGCAGTTGCGTTTGGAAGGGATGAGGTGTTTTATTTTGGGTTTTCCTAATAATTTAAATAATTTGTTGTGTTACACAAATTATTATATATGTTGGTTATTTCCTCCAAAAGAAAGATGGATGTGGGGGCCCACACCCCACAAAACACTCCTTGGGAGGAGATAACTAAGGGTGGGGCCCCCAAGAGCCCATAACCCTTCAACTCCTTCTTTAACTCCCTTAATCCCTCTTTCAACCTATAGACTTCCACTTAAATGCAGGGCCTCTCCATCTCCCTCCCATTAATGTTTCCAAAACAAATGCCTTAATTAATTCAATTGTAATTTTGAATTAATTTGAAATACATGGAAATTTTATATTTTGGGAGGACCCTATTATTATATTGGTTGGAAAAAATTTGTGTGGAAAATTATGGGAGAACTAAGGAGTGGACATGTTTTGTTCATCCAGCATGGAACGTGAAGAACATGAATAACGACGTTCTTTCCATGAAGAACTTCATCCATTCTTCTTCCTCCACCTCAAGGGAGAAGACATCGCCCGCGAGGAACATCGATAACGCTTCATCCTCAAATGCACCTGACGTCGCCTTCGAATCCACTTTCTGCAGCTCGATGACATGCAACGTCATATACTAGGTAGGGGTTTTGTATAATTCTACGGGAATAAATTATCTCGTAAATGTTTAATCCATTAGAATGTCATCCACCAACAACTACTACCTAACACGGAGGGTGTGGGATGAAAGAACATGGTCCGACGTCCCTCTGATGTTCCATGATTTTATTCGCGATGGAGGCAGTGTTGGAAGAGGCCACGATGACCGAAGGCGGAGGTGACATCGACGACCGCGTGCTGGCCCAAAGAAAACTGCAACACAGGGTGTTGTGCGGATGGGATGCTGCTGACTGAAACCGTAGGCCGCTCCGCCAAAGAAGAACCTTCCAGATCAAGCAGGCCAGGCCGAAGGGACCCTGAGATGCGTTCTGCAGGCCGCTTCTGCGGTAAACCAGACGGCCACCTACTGGCCGGGTTGATGGAGGCGGTGGCACCCGCAGGTGCCGCATGGGTGGACATTGGCCTGCCCGTGTGGGCCAATCGTGCCAGGAGGACCGGCCTGCTTCAGCCGACCGGACAGGAGAGCTGTGCCGCTCGACGCTGTCGTTTCAGAAAGTCAGGGGTCCCCCCTCCCCCCCACTCCATGTCGCTCGGATAGCTGGCCGGTCTACACCCAGCCGGGGCGGGGCACTCCATCTGGGATGGGCCGCTCCCTTCCGCTAGCCGGGAAGCCCCCAACCGCGGACCAAGCCGTGCCATCCTGGCCGGGTAGTGCCCCGCCGGGCCTGGTCGCACCCCACCATGCTGAGCCACGTCCCACCAGGCTAGGCCACCCCCATCTGGGCAGGGCCGCGCCCCATCAGACAGGGCCTACCACTTAGTTTGTTCGGACTGACGGAGTCAGGACGGGCTGACCCACTGGCCCACCGGGCTTGACGGTTCGGGCCCGTTTTGCTTAAACATGAATTACTTCACGACTGTGCGTCTGATCGATGCGTCGTCTACAGCACTGGGACCCTCGCGATGAAGCGGTCCATTTGTGATACTCTAAGTTAGTTATGGATGACTTTTGAAAATGGCTGGGTTTGGAACGAGCGTATTTCCAACCGGGACCTTTGAATGAAATTTCTAATAACTCTTAGACCGAGCATCCGATTCACGCACCATCTACCGCGTTGGGTTCCTTTTGACATAACTAAACAATGGGATACATCAAATCTGGTGTTCATGAT
Source organism: Viscum album (assembly GCA_963277665.1). Lineage (NCBI taxonomy): Eukaryota > Viridiplantae > Streptophyta > Magnoliopsida > Santalales > Viscaceae > Viscum > Viscum album. Next base: position 1,838,039,322 of record OY728163.1, on the reverse strand, counting down.
AGTTTATGTATCAACCTTTTTGACTCGAGGAGTGGGCCCTGCCATAATCCATTGTTCTGTGTGCGGGAACCCTTGAGCTGGCTACGACTGTAACACCTTCTATACTGGAATCATCTATGGGTTCGGAAGTGACGACAACTATACCGAATTCCTCCGTGGGTTCGGCAATGATGACAACTATACTGAAATCCTATATGGGTTTGACATGTTGAATTATTTACTTGTATCCTGAGTGGGTCCGATAGAGTAGCTGATCTGGTATCCTAAGTGGGTCTGACAGCTTAGCTAGTCTAGTATCCTACGTGGTTCGGACGGCTTAGATGAATCAGTAACTATATCTGTTCAACTCTATCGCTATACAAAATATGTATACCTCTGTGAGATGATTCTCAACATTCAATCATTATCATCAATGTGATTGACTTTCTTTCCTTTGTGGACTGGGTTTTGATTGGGTTCGAGAGTTGGATCCGATTTGAGATTGATGACTTAGGTAAATGTATGTGCATATACCTAAGTAGAGTTGGTTGATACATCGTGATTTTATCTTTTTTTTTTGGGGTTTATCCTTTGTGGATTTTGGGAGACCTTCGTGGGTCTTGAGGTCCCTACTCAGTATCTTATACTCACCCCTTCACAGGCTATGACCACACTACATTGTGTTGGATGCAGATAACAAACAACACTGATCAAGGACGAGACTTGTGGATCTCGACGATACCCAGAGGTGGACCACCTGGAGAGACGTACATGGATCGGACAAACAGACCTGGGGTGCTGAGGTAGCCATCTTTACCCACCCTTCTGGTGGGATTTCTATAAGATGACTCAATGGTTTCTGTTTTAAATTACTGTAGTTGTTCTAGCTTTTAGTTGTACTGTACTTACTGTTGTGCTTGTATTTCCGGCCCCATTACCTTTCAGCACTTACATTTGTATTCAGTATTACTTAGTGCATTCTTTGGTTTCATACCTTCATGTTTTTGTTTACTTTTATAAAGTCAATAACTTCACTTTTTATCGGGATTTACGCCTTTGATGCGAGTTTCCAGCCCCTGGACTATAGAAGGCTTGTTTGGGGTTGTCACGACACGGGCCCCGAGAATGGGTCGTGACAGTTTTACTTGTTTCAAAAAGTACTCTATCCACAAGTAAAATGATTTTAAAATTGGAATATTATTTTATAATAGTCATATACATACTTATAATATCATAAATTGACAACTTATTAATTTATAAAACCATTTATTAAAAATTCCTTATTACAATTATAATTTTAAGGTGTTAACTATTTCATTTATTAATAGAATTTTGGTTCGATTAATCCAATCCATACTTATTGTTCCATAATTTAAAATATTTTTATTGTAATTATATATATTTTATATATATATTCATTATATATATATATATATATTAATACATAAAAATTAGATATATAAAAATTATTTACACCATTCATAGAGATCATGTGTTGTACATATGCATGAATAACATTTTCACATTTTGATAGTTGGAATTAAATAAATTTAAATTAAAAATACCATAGTTAGGATAATTATTATTTCATAAATATCCAATATATTCACTAAATATATCCATTTTACCATCCATGTCAGGAGGAATCATAAAAATAATAACATCTTTTCCTAGAGATAATAGACCACACATATGCATGAACAAATTTTTCATTTCAATTGTATTAGAAGTTGAGAATATATATATGATATTATAAATCAATAATAAATGTTCTTTAATAATTATAATATATATTAATTAATCAAATAATAATAACCATCCATGAGATATAGTGAATGAAGAGGAATTCTATCACCATGTGTAGGTGGTAGTCCACACATACAATAAATAAATAGTTTTATTTAAAATCTGATGAAAATGTGGTTGAATAAGACATATTACACAATCATAATAAATATAAAATATATTGAGTAAAATGATGTTATTATTTAATAATGAAAACTAAAGGATATTTTGAGTTTAAAATCTGAATAAATTGAAATATGGTAGGTAGGATAACTTCCTATTCATCGACAGTCATCCCAACAATCCCTTCCTTGGGATCCATAGAATGTCCTTGTATGTATATAAGAAAATTAAATTTGTGGATATGGATGTTTAAAAGAAAATTTTTATTGGTTTAGTATAGATATTTTTAGACTTAAATCAGGAATATAACCTTGTGATAAATAGAGAACCAAGTTATGAATATTCTATTCGAAATTATTCATTCCCCATAGGATGTTGAACACTTTATTATAAGGGTCGATTTATTTACCATGTAGTTTATTTTTATCATATCCTTTCCGATTTTATTTAATGATTATAAATATAAATTAAGGCATGAATACAAGAACATATACACATTAAATTATACTTGGTTCACCATAGATATGAAACAACCAAGTAGAATACAATGGAGATGAACTGATGCACCCAATTCACATAAGATCACTTAAAATACAAGTTTTGAAGTTTACAAACTGTCCCTCCTGATATTCAATCAATCTGAAAAAGAAAGAACACATCCCTCTTAACTGATTTGTGATCACTTTTTCTTTATATTAAACATATATTGCTTTAAAACTCCTTAGAATTGTTTTACACATGAGTTCTTCATGATGTCCTATTTCCCCCTATAGATGAAATACGCTTCACCTCAAGGAAATTTCCTTGTGGAGAGACCTTTTTAATCATCTTATACATGTTGAAATGTTTTAAGACCATTTAATGGAACCCTGGAAGCATGTAGAGTTAGTGCATTATGAACTACCTCTAAATTGTGGATGACCTTCACATCACGAATGACCAATGGTTTTTGGTACATTTCCATTTCAAGAAATAGTTCCCCTAAAGCACATTCAACGACCATTATTCACAAAATACCTCTTTCATGGAATATGAAATTTGAAAACCACATCTCACATAGATAAATTTTTATATAGATGATTTCATATAATGACATATTCACTTATAATAATTTTATATGGTAATCATTTAATAGGAAAATATATTAAACAAAATTCACTAATCATAATTACATGTATATCCTTTGAGCCTTAATTATAATTGCATATTTTTTTATTTATGCATTTAATATAGAATAATTATTTAATTTAACCATCCATTAGAATGTATTCCTTATATGAAAATGGTAATCCGCCATCAAATGTTTCTTACAACGTTATTTTCATTGAGAATAGCCCTATGAAGCAACCTTAATTCTCAACCTTCATCTATAAATGATGTACTCCCTCATAAACATCCTTTTCACTTTTCATTGTGTCACATTTAGGTGTGTGAACTCCTTTATATTATTTTGGTCTTTTAATTCATTTAAATTATTTTATGTTTGTTAAATTATTTCGATTCATTTTCTTTTTGTAAAAATTCTATGTTGAAATCATTCTTTTTCCTTAATAAAAATCCTGATTTTGATGCCCAAATTTTTTGAATCCACATGGAAACTATAACACCTTCAGAAAATAGATATCGATTACACCAACCATACTATAATATTGTCAAAAGTCTATGCAAAAATGAAAATTCATTCCAAATAAATAAAAATGAATCATGGAGGGACTTTTCTCAATAGATATATAACTCAATGTATTTTAAATATGAGATTTTAGGGGTTTAATTTTAAATTTTATGGAAGGGATGAACATGTAATTTCATAAATGAATTAAATACAATAATTTTGATATAAAAAATTATTCCAAATTGATAGATATTCAAAATTAGGATGGTATGATATGGAAATATATCCAAAAATAGCATTGATTTTTTTTGGAAATATTCTATCATTTCTTAATTTAACCCTCTGTAACACATTTTATCCTTAATCATGTTAATGAATGTTTACTACCTTTACAATTTATTGTGATAAAAAATAAAAGGCTGATAAAAAAATATATTCCAGATATTAAGAATTTTCTTCAAATAAAGTTAAAAAAAGAATCCAACAAAAATTTAGTAATAAAACCATAAACCATGCTGAAATACAATTTTCCAAGAAAATGTCATTGTCTAGGAAAATACATTATTAAAAAATTTCTCATTAAATTAATTACAATATCAAAATTTGGATAAATAAATATATCGACAAACTAATCTCAAATTTAATAAAAAAATAATAAATTTATCATTATTATTTCATAAAATGAACATAATTTTTTCATAAATAATTAATTTTAAAAAAAATTCAAAAATTGTATATTTTAAGATATTCAAATATATACAATATAATATAAATATATATTATTATTTGAAAAATAAATTTCATAAATTAAAATAAATTTACTAAAGTTTGGAGAAATTAATTATTTTATTTTCTCAGAAAATGCAATAAAAATCATTTTTAGGGAAAAAATAGTTTTAATGCATATGCGCACATTAGTAAAAATAATGTATATATTTATCAATATAATTTCATTATCGAAAACCATTATACATTATTTTCACAATGTCATTATTCCATTCAATTACTCCAATTTAGTGTATAGGTTGTAACATTATATCATATTATCATTCATTAGATGTGTGTGATACATTTATCACAAACAATGAGAGACTTATATATTTTATTTTGAAAGGAAATATAGGAAAATATATAATGGGTTTTAACTATGGATTTTTTTATCCTCAAAAATGTATTCCATCAGAAATGGGTTTTTATATTATTAATTTAAACTAACAATATATGTGATATTTTTTCAAATATTAAACATATAATAATAATAAATAGATAGATTAATAAAATAACCATTTATAAGAACATATGCTCGAAATTTAATCATCAACCATCATTATTATGTACTCATTTTTCTCAATAAAGGAATAAAATTTCTATTATCATTTCCCTGATAATTTTTTTAGACATTATAAAATTTCTATAACATTATATTACATTTTTTCTTTTACATTTTCATAAAATAATAATAGATTATCGATGTACATCTCTTACTTAGAATAAATGTGTAATAAAGTATTCTTTAAATCATTTTGTATGGCATATTGGTTAAGACATTTCACTATTCTGGGTATAAATATGATAAAATAAATTTGTCACACATGGGATGTGTTTTAATTGATGAAAATAAAATTATTCTAATTTAACCCCTTTATAGCCTCCCTTTATTTGTATAATGGATATGAGATGCTTTATTCACATTGTATTTTATACAACAACCAGTTGATGAGTTCATTCTTTCATCATGGAAACATTACCAAATCCAAATTACATTTATTGTGTGAGGACTACATACCCTATTCCTTGGAATTAATCCATCTATATTTATATGGATCTTCATAACATCATAATAACTTTCTTGGTTAACCTCATAAGAGATAATCATAAACTAATTTGTTGGGTATTTATTAAATTTTTTTCATTCTCCATTGGTTATCCTTGACTGTTCTTAATGTGTTTTTTTCATAGGAATTCGGGAAGATAGAGAGATATAAAAAATTTCATGATATAGAAATATGGTGAAATATCTTTTATGTATGTAATCTCAACCCTGTTATCTAGAATTGATTCTAATGGAACATGTACCATATTGAAATAAATTTCCACAAAATATTTCTTCTCTATCATTTCAGATTCACAAAATTTTCATCAATCCAATCATTTGATAATTACGCAATACTAATTATTATGATCCATCATAAAAATATAATAGGGTCAATTTCAAAAATCAACATGATCATTTCTCACAAATATAAATTTCATTCCCTTTCCATTAAGTTTCATAGTCTCATATTTTATAATCTGAACATGTTCCATCCATAAAAGTAAACTAAATATTTTGTATGAAATATATATTCCATTGATGATAATTTATGTAATTATCTAAATCAGTTGATTTGAGGGATACTGGTTAAAAATATCATCATTAGTCCTTAAGGATAAACTTTTAAGGATTATGACATCTTTTCATTCGAGTGAATACACTTTTTTCTTTTGTAAATGTTTCTGATAATTATATGAGAAACACTATTATATTCAGTAATGTTTAGTACCGATTCATATTAAATAATCACAAAACATCTTTAGTATTCCTAAAATAATACATGGAACTCTTCCACATTGATTACAAACATAAGATAATTTTTTTCATATCTCCATTCCCATGATCACATGACATTATATAATAATATATTTTATTTGATCATTATATTTCAAATGAAATGAAAAATAATTACTTGATATTAATCAATAAATATAAAAAACTAAATCCACCTAATGAATTATTGAATATCATGTAAACATTATTTTAAATAAATTTCAATATATTTACCTCTTTAGACGGTAACTACCATGAAATGATACTCATTATTGTTTTCTCATGATTCAATTAACAAAAGTATCTCAATATGTATCTTTATGACCAAAAAAAAGATTGTTTATATATTTTTTATTTTTCTCTAACAACATTATCTTATCTATTTATCCCACACCTAGTCTTGAAACTATCTTCATCATGTATCATTTTCTACTAATCATATTCTTCTAATTTTGAAATGGATAGAATTATTTGTATTACATTTATCAATTAGCATATTAACATTTGATAGAATATTTTTTTATCAAAAATGGAATTGATGAATATATTTTTTCCATGAGTTCCCATTGATTATTGATTTATGTAAACTTTTGTAATATTCCATAGATCCTTCAATAGTAACAGACAAAAAATATTACTTTGTAGAAATATATTTCCAGTACAAATGGTTTTGGAAACACCATTATTTTCCTTTAATTGATTTTATAAACTCATAGAAGTATAATATGAGTGTGATTTTTTTCTAGTAGTGACATGGAAGAAGGAAAAAGAATCAAACACTAATGTAATCTCATGGTTTCATGGCTGACTCAATCTTCTTCATAAAAGGGATCTTTTCATTGAAAATTTGAACATCAATTTTTAGGGGTTTACTTGCTTTATTCTTCAACTCATTCATCAATTATATATACAAATGGATAAAACTTTTATTTTTTCTATAATTGTATAAATAAATATTGTATTCTGACAAATATTTATATAGCTTCATCTTTTTGGTGATTTTCGGAACATGGATCAATTCCTATACATACTCCAAAAAATTTTGTATCCCATTTTATCACTTATAAGATATTAGGAATCTAGTGTGCACCCCTCACCATACCTATTAGACTCTTTATTGAGTATTAATTACTCCTCCCTTTATATAGTGAGATTTTAATCTTGATATGACTTGTTATCTAAGATCAATATTATTACCCACATAATTAATAGGATCAAAACATTAATGTATATGGTATATAACATATCAAAAAATATTACAAAGAATTAAATAGAGAAAAAATAATTTGGAATTCACTAATATAAATAATTTTTTATTACTATCCTTATAAATGAGTTTTACAAGATAATGTTTTAGGTTTTAAATTTTTTTATAATATTTATTTTAAATATAATTTTAAATTTTCTATATATAAGAGGAGTATCATGTTTAATTTAAATTTTTTATAAGATACCCTTTTATATCTATTATCATATTATAAAATAACATTTACTATTGTGTATGTCCTAATATACATCAATTATTGTGGTAATAATAGATATATTCTCATAAAAGTTTACTTATATTGAATAATCCTCTAATTTTACAATAATGGGATCATGGGACTTAATTACATTCTTCCTAAAAATCATCAATATAAATAATAATTTCCATTTACTATAAATGTAATATGTATATGTAGTATGAATAATAAGGTTTTTGGTATTTCGATTCATTAATGTATTTCAAATATAGAAAAACGATCCATTTTTATGTGTTTGTTAAAACAAAAATAGTTAGAGTCGACTCTTGGATAGCTATTAATAAAATACAAATGAAAATGTTCTTGTAAAAACATTTTCAACTATATATAGTGACTAATAATGTAGTGTTGATGTAGCTCATACTAATTATTAAATGAATGGAAGATGAAATGTAGAATATTGTGTAAGAAATACTATCTTATCTAACATAAGGGTAATATATTTCCCCAATTTGATATAATGTTTTACTACCTATAAAGACATCATTTCACCATTATTTTATATAATTTTTACACCATTGAAATATCATTAACATGATCCTTCATAATAATTTTTATAAAATTGATTTTGGTATCCTAGAACAATCAAAATTATAGGAAAGCTTCCCGAATTCATACTATTTTGACTTCAGTGAGTCTGATACAACAATTTATAGAGAGAAACACCATGTTTATGGAACATACATTTAACGAAAACATTAAAGGGATGTGAATGATTTATGATATTAGAAATAAAGTTTATACATAAAATAAAGAATAGGGACAAATAATATTATAATATATTCTAAAACATATGAGAATATATGATTAACATATATTATACTTCATCCAAATTTAAAGAATTGTATTTCATCTTCAATAATTGTAGTTTGTGTTGTTGATCTACCCATGGAATATATTTTCACAAATATATAACATTTTTTATTTTGAAATAGGTAAAAAAATAATATTATATGTTTTCATCCATCATTTTCCTCTTAAAATAATTCTATTATAATCATATTCAATTATAAGGGGTGGACCATATTGTTTTTAGGTATCATATAAGGTTGTCATCTATCAAGGACATTGAAAATCTATTGGAGATTCATACAGGGATTATAATAGTTTTCAATAAGTATAGTGAGTGGGATTTTAAAAGATAAAGGGATATGAAAAATTAAAAATTATATAAGAACTAAATATGAATAACAATAATTACAGTGGGATTTACCAAAAAATTAAGAAAGGGTGGAAAATTATGAACATGGCTTTGTTCTGTATAATCCAACATCGGAGACCACGAATAATGATAAAAAATCACAATGGCTATTTGGATGTGTAAATATACATCGTGACGTTATAATGAGAAATATTATTTTATATTATAATGTTGTTTAATGGTAAATTTAGAGTCATTAAAAATAATAAATGGATCCATTGGATGTTTAGGTCCACCGTTATAATGAGGGGTTTTTCCTTTATCCGAATGAACCCCTTTGGGGGGGGGGGTGTTGTTTATTTATTTATTATTTTAATCACATCATAATGTATTAAATAAAATTAAATGAACTATAGTATTTACTAAATGCCACTTTAATTGAATATCTGATTAGATAATTATTCTTATATTCACTACCAATTTAGGCGTTTCTAAGGTTATATAACCCAAAAACATGGTTTAGGGTGGTAGATGAAGGGGATTTGATGGGGTGATTTAAAAAGGATAGATAAAGATTTTACACACCACCCCATGGATGATTCAATATGTAAAACGAGTTGATGTATATATTGATGGATATTGAGTGGTGGATTGGGAAACACAAGAGGGTGTGTAATCAAATGGCTAGTGGGAGTGTGTTGAGGGAGGATAATGAAGGATAGGAAATATATGGGGTAGATGAGGGTGGAATGGGTTTGTAGGGGGTATGCTTTATAAGGACGTTATATAAGATAACGAGGGAGGTGAGAAGAATCTAGCCAATATATTTTCACTATTATGGACATTTATTGGGAAGTCATTAATTCTATCCATTTAACACAAACAATAAAGCCAAAATTCATATTTAGGAAACTATAATAATAATATTTTTAATATTATGTTGAATTATTATTTCTCTTATGGTTTGATTCTTGTGGTTTCATCACTATATACACGGAGGTACATCTTAGGTTTGAGATTAGAGGGTGTGCTCAAGTGTGCATGTGTGATTTTTCTTTGTCTCTGTTCCTAATAACCTATAAATTAAAATTTATTTTACTTTTATAATACTTCATAAAATATTAATTAATCGTACTAAAAATAATATATGTATGGATATAATCGAAATAATATTGCTGTTATTTTATTATATCATATGTATATATGTCTCATTTTTATACAATTGTGTATTCTAAACATCTATGGAATTAATGTATTTAACCTTAATTTTATATAGAATTTGTTAGTCCACTTAACAAATTCCTCAGAAAATAAATCATTTATGGTGCTTAATGAAATTTTTGTTGTATTCCTATAAAATAATTTCACATAATAAATAAATTTTATTAATATTAAAAAGAAACAACTTGAAATAATGATACTAAAAAATTTAACATTAAATTATCACAATAATTTCAAATTATACAACCAAATTATTTCGATGGGATGAAAATGTAATTGGGTGTCCATTTACATTGATTTATATAGAATAAGAAATAATTAAAACAATTGGAACTGATTTAATATCAAACAAAAACTAATAATATCATTAGTTATAATTAACAGTGACATGAAAATCATAAAAAACCTCTATACAAATTCTAATATACTGTGTTTCAAATAAAATAATTCTTAAAAATTAGAATACCACATTTTTATCTATTTGATCACATATATTTTGATATAATGGAATATAATTAATTAAAAGAAAACACTTTATTTTGATGTTTTTGGAGATGTTAGTATGGATTCTAAAATCAATTCATTCTGTTTCATTCCCACTTAATGTATTATTTATTAATTAAATTCAATGGTCACAAATTTAATGTGATATAAAAAATATATATAATATATAAAGTGATATTGATGTTGACATAAATATTATAAATATTTTTTTTGAGAGTATAAATTTTAAAAATAACCTATTGGATTAATTTTTTATTTATCAATATATTTTCCAATTCTATTTTATTTTGAGTCAAGAAATTAATGATGCATAATATTTCATCCCATTAAATACCATTTTATTTTATTTTATTTCATTAATGACCATTCTAGTATATCATGAAAATAATACAAATTGTATCATAACAATCATTGATCTTCCACCCCAACCTACATTCCTTGATCATGATACTATTGGAGAGCCAAACTCAACCAATTTTAGATGACTCAATAACTAGAAATTTAATTGGTGATCAAACCATTTTATATTTTAACCACATGTTTTGACTAATGAGTATATCCTATTTCTCTGACCCCACATGAATAATACTAACCCTATTTCCAACACCCTCTTCACCAAAAATTTAACATAATTTAAATAAATCAACACCTATCAATGTAAGGATCAATTAATTTATTTTATTTTATTATATTTCAAAGTCATTTATATATCACAATGATTATATATTAAAATTAGTATTTTTAGTTACATTAAAATACTTCTATAATCATTTTGTTTTTAATAGAATATTGAATTTAAAAAAATATATTTGTTAATTAAAATGGAAAAAAATAATGAGGTGGAATTTATTCCTAAAGGAAAAAAATGAGAAGAGTTGGGGACATATTAGTATAGGTATAAATATACAATTTTGTAAAAATGGTATTGTTTTTATGGAATAAAATACAATTGTGGGACTATGAGATATATTCTTCCTAGAACCATAAGGTTCTATGATTACAACTAGTTAATGTTTGGAACCTATGATATTAATAGTGGACTATTTAGAGATCCAATTCGTATTGAGTTATATCTAGTGGGTTTGACCATTTTTCATAGTAGGTCAGATCTACTTGATTTTATCAGATGTTATCTAATGTTAATATCCATTCACCATGTGGGTTTGTTATTGATTAAAAATATTATTAGGTAAAATACAATAAAAACATATATTTAGAATGTATTGATTATATACACACATGGCCAGAAAGGGTGAAACTGATAGTCAGTAATACATTTGACTTCAAATACACTTCCATTAATGGACCCAATATAATTTAAATAGGTATGAAATATATTCAAAATGAGTCATTCAAATTAAATAATGGATACATGGGATAGAAAAAAAAATAAAATAAATTTACAGTTCAATATTTTATTATATAGACATAAATGAGTTTATCGAATAGATCAATAACAAATACCCTTTTAGTATGGAATATTTCCTTCATATACCTTATAGAGTCATTATTTCCAATGTTTTATCAATAAATCCTATATAAAAATAAAAATTAAAATATTATTACATTATATTTAATCAAAAAAATTGTTAAAAACACATATGGATGGGCAAGAGTGTGAATTTGTGTGAGTGAGTTTTCTGTAAATTCGGATATTTATGTTTTTTAAACTACACATATTTAGTTAATTTATTTATCACTCTACTATATTCTCCAAAATGGGTTTCTTGTATATAATGACCAAAGTGAATGAATAGATATGTTACACGAGGTTTTAGGATTTTCACTCAAAATATATTTTTTAATCCTTAATGTATGGTTGTTGTTTTCCCACCATAATCAATCAATCTTAATAAAATTTTATACAAGGGAAGGGGAATATCTTCAAATACTTTTTTATATTTCACCAAACTAATTAAAAAAAATTAAATTTCACTATCCATAGAATCAAGAATCAACTAGACCTACATCAAATACTTGATTTAGTTATCTCTACTTTTAGGTATGATCGACCTTAAAAGACCACGTCTCTCCAAGATAGTATAAATTTTATTTCCTTCCTTAATATAATAAAATAAAAATAATCCTTTTTCACAACTATCATTATGGATATTTCACTAAATGCGTATTCCTTATGATAAATAAATATCAAAGGCTATTCCACTCATTATTCATCAATTCTTAAGATGTTCAGTAGCATAAGAATCATGTTTTATCAAAATTATATTCTTCATCAATGCTTGATAATGATCATTCAAAATAACTTGATATACCTTATATCCATTGAAAATTAAATATTCATAATAAAAATCAGATATATATCCCAATTTTTCATTTCATTCACCGCATTATTTTACTTGTTATAATCACATAATTATCATCTATGATATTTTACATATTTTTATATGGAAACTATGTAGAACTACCTTCTTGATCATTGATTTGAAAAACCTCTATAAATTTTGTCCTTAATTAAGAAATTTTTTTCATTAATAACATATAATTAATACAATTCTATCTCACAAGAAAATCCATCATCCATTTTATATTTTTATAAGATAAATATACTGTGGAACTAACATTTATTGAAAATTTAAAAAAACACAAGACTAAATAATATGGGCTCACATGGATGTTCTAATGATAAATAATACCATTTTGATGCAATTTCCCCTTCTAGTATATATATTCAAATATTTTTTCCTTTGATCCCATTTGGAAATCGAAAATAATCACCCAAAAATCATGATAATTTAATAACTAAAGTAAAAAATCATTATTATAACATTTATAATAGAAGTGTATTTTAATTTTTTCATGCTAAAAGGCCTTATGTAAAAATATAATATCTTATGAATAAATTTAGTGAGATCATAATTATATTTTGTATAATTTGAATAATAAATGTAAATACTAAGAGTATAAATTAACTTGTTACATATACTCTGTAAAACATTATGGACCAACAATAATATAATATATAAGACAGTGGAGTCATGCATTTTACACATTTCACTATTACCAAAAAGATAAATCTTTTATAAGATCAGTACGTTCTTATGTATCCTCCATAACATTTTTTATGTCATTGATTATATGTTATGCCTCATAGAATGACCCTTCATAGTTTGAATTGAATAATTCACATCCCAAAGTACCTTAAGTATTCACTATGATAGTTTTTATATCAAAAAAAATATATTATATTCCATGTGAAATATGTTACATGACATAGTGTATAATATTAATATATTTTCTAATAATTTAACTCAGTATAATAATTTTAAATTACTTACTAATTTCATCATATAATATTAACCAATTTTCAAAATAATTTATTAATTATGTAACACCCACTTTAGATTCAAGGAATATTTTTCAAATTTACCATAGTGTATTTCCAAAAAATATATAGACATCATTTATGATTTTTTCAAGGATATATCTTCTTATTAAACCACAAAATATTTATTCCTAATCCAAAAATATAGAGATTATTTTTTCCTCATGGATATGTATTCTCATAAAATATTAATATTCCATGGATCACTAGGTGGAATTATAATATAACCTTAAATTACCACTTTAATTTTTGTTCCAATAATTCCTCCTAGCAATTCAGACCCATTTTAAAATGTGAATTTATATCTAAAAACAAATTCAAAAGTAATATCTCATATCATTTGTACAATAATATTAATAACAACAACTAGTATGGTCCAACTCCATTATGCATATTTATTGTTTATAAATTAGTAAGGGCACAATATATAGTGACAAACTTTATTATTACTTCACTCAATATTCTAAGAACTCATGATTGTTTAATAATTAATAAATATAAGATTATCTTCTAAAAAAATTATCATATTGATAATTTTTTATAAATTGAACTCAATACCTTATGATTCAAATTATCTACCCCACTGGATAGCTCTGAATAGTTTATAGGAATAATATCTTTGGAGATTTGGTGAATAGAAAACACATTTTAGAAAATTTTCATCATCTCAATAAATTATTCATCTCACATGATAAATTTTTAGGCATGAAATAAATAACACTATTAATCATAATATTTATTTTTTAAATATAGAAAAGGGAGATCTTAGAATCTTATTGAAAGAAAATGTAGGATATAAAAATCGGTAATCATTTGATTACATAATTAATGAATGAGGGTGTGAGGGTAAAATCATGTTTTAATATCAAAACATAAGATAATAATTAATAATAAAAATATATATTATTAATAAATATTCATTAAATATGGTTTTTTAATAATAAAATATAAGATTAAAAAGTGTGTTAAAACATGAGTGGATAATCAGGAGCCTTGAAAACATAATATATGTATAATATTTTTTCATAAATAAAGTCATATAAATCATTACCGATGATGATGATAACCACCATATCATTAATATCTTAATGGAAAAGGATAACGACATTTATATAACATTTAATAATTGGTAAAACTACATATTTCACATAACCATTTTGGACTGGCGATAACCACGAGTATCCTATTATGATATCTTGAGATATAAACATTAACCATTGTATTTGAGGGATATAGTCATCCCAAAAATGCATAATGAAAACCCCAATATATTTGTGACACATGAAAATGATTGTATTCATAATACCATTAATTCATAGCTACCTCATGATAAATAATGTAGTTCAATATTTATTTTCAATTAATATTCTCAAAATACATATATATGGAAAAAATGCATGATTTCATTAAAAAATATAACAAATAGTTTATAAATTTTATTAAAGGATATTGACTTGTATTTTAATTTTAGAGAAAATTTGTTTAAGGAATATAATTTATATAAAATTATTATTATAATTACATTTAGAAATAAATGAAAACACGGAGAGGAATTACCATAAAGATTACATATGAATATTAAATGATAATTCATTACTTATGAAATTATTGATCAACAATAATCTATTAACACTTTATTAATTTGATAATAGTTATTAGAAAATGATAGTGATAAAAAAGTAAAAAATAATATTTTTTTACAAAAATTCTCGATAATAGAATTTTTTTAAATCATATGTCTATAGAAAATCTCATCAATGATAATAGAAATAAAATATGGATACCAAGGTGAACATTTCCCATCCTAAAGAAAATACTTTAGGATGATCAACATTTATATGCATTATTTTATTTTAAATTTTATACAATGGGTTATAAATGTATAAAAATACATTTAAACAACTTAATAAGAAAACTATTTGAAAATTAACATGATTTGAGAGGGAATGAGCACATAATTTCCTAATTTGGAAATCTAAAACTTGACAAACATGATTTAAAAATGTTTTGGGAGATGATACTCTTATAATTACACTCAACATCCCTAAATGTGCTCTAACATCCTGTATTGTAATCATAATCATTTTAATAATTTAATTGAGAACCTTATTTAAATATATTGATTTTTTAATCATTAATTATAATCATTATTACCCATATATTTGTTTTCTTATTTTCATCATTTGATGATAGTAATATCAATTTTTTCGTACATATTTAATCATAGAAATGTAAGTACCAATACATTGATACCTTTTTCATTATTCTGTGTTTATTTATGGAATTATAATAACATTTTTTCTTGGATTTATAAAGTCCCATGTTTATTTTATGGATTTTATGAATATGGTTCATGAGAATTTCATATTTCAAAAACATGTTTCATGTTATTCACTAATAACAATAATTTTTTACATAATGATCATTCATTTTTATTTCATTCTTGCAAAACCATATTCATTAAATATATTAATCATTAAAATCATATTTATTATTAGTATTAATATCTAGATAGATTTTCCAGGTGAATATTTTTATGATGGTATAACATTGTTTATATAGGTGGTAGAACTAACCAAAAAAATATTACTATACTAATGAATGACATAGATTTTAGAGTTACATTACAATACACTAATTATTATAGAAGTATAATGAATTCAATATAACATCAATAAAGTTGAGAAATAGTTTATCTAATAGTGATTATGAGAAGGAATTTGAAAAGGATAAAAATAACATCGATATATTCTTGAATAAATTAATGTTTGACATGGGAAAATTCAAAATAAAGGTTTTAGCCTTCCTTAATTAAAGTGGAATCTAAAAAATATCAATAGAGGAATTTATAGTGGAAACATGTGTATGTATTCATTATATAAAAAAATGTTTTGATTTCTATTTTGATGGTTAGATGGGGGTCCTTTTATAAGTTAGTTTTGAGTTGAATTTTTAAAAATATTCATTTCCAAATGTATATTTCATTCATTATTAAAATATTGCAGATAAGAAGGGGTTAAATAATGTTGATGGGTTTTGTTTCCTCTCATAATTTTTTTATAGATATGGTTTCGTGATATTTTGTATCATTATCACCTAGTTACAGCCTCTTCCCATTATTTTACCACTACCAGGGTAACACATTTTTTACCATTGTAACATATTTTATGATCCAAATATTTAATTAACATATTTACTTATGTTTTATGTTATGTCTAAAAATTTGTAATCTATTTAATGTAATTAAATTACTAAATATATGAGAATTCACTTTTACTAGAAATTAAAATATATATATATATATATAATGTTTTTTAATAGAAAATTATCATTATAAACAATAAGTATTATTAATCTTTTTTCATATCAATTAAATATTAAAAAAAATTCAATATAATTTTCAAATGATAATTATGTTTACGAATTAAATGTAGAAAATTTAACATATTTTCATTAACATAAAAATTATATTAATATAAATCATGGAGAGATATCATTTATAAATTTTAAAAAAAATTAACGATAACCTTTTAAAATTAATTATTCATATTCTATTTTATTGTATCATTAAATTGGTATTAAAATCATTAGTTATGTTTTATAGATAGATCCAATCAATCCTTAATAATTACTATTATTATATGTAATGAGTAAATAATATATTTCTATATTAATTTATTATATTTTTATTATTATTTATGATTGATGAATTATATAATTTTAATTTATAGAAATTAACCACTAGATTTACCAAATAACCACATATCCAATTAAAATATTTTGAAAAGACATATATTTTTTATCAATATTTCTAAGGACAAAATATATAATTCTCAAATTATATATATATATATATATCTCTTAATATTTATTACATAAATCATTAATTATATTAATTCATTTCTTAATCAACATGTATATTATATTTTTAGTTCATTGTTTTATTTCCATCTTTTCAATTAGCGTTTTGATCATCATGTAAAATTGTTATTGTAATGTGTTCATATTTAAATTCATTATATTTAGCTGTAGGGGAGTTATATTTGTGGATTTATTTATGATGTTTCATATTGAATTTCATAATAAATTAATATTTTTATTGTATTGAAATATTTTAACTCAATGAAATGTATTGTGGTTCACTTTACTTCATTGTTTCTTATAAAATAATCTAATAATAATGATAATTATTTATAGGAAAATGACATAGTGAAATCAAGAATTGTGGCATTCAACCCCACATAAAATAAAATTCTTATCAAAATATCATTTCTATCAGGAATATAGATGAGGGAAGTTATGAATTATTACTTATTTTTATTCACATGTAGCTTCTGAAAACATATGATTCTCATATAAAATGTTAAACAAGTGTGTGGTCTTATTTTTCAATATTATATCACAGTGGTCCAATATATACCGGTAATTCCTTTTAATAAATGTTATGTTCTTGTTTTACTATATCTGATATCAATTATTTTAAAGTATCATATATGTTCTTCTCTATAATTGAAACATGAAACATGTTATGCACTTGGGAGAGAAATATTGGAAGATCAAGGAAATATATTACAATTACAATTAATCAACGATTTTCAAGGTGATAATGGATAACTTCCTCATCTTATAAAATATCATAACCCACTCCAATAGTGATAATTAATGGAACACAATGCCTCCACCATTGAACTCTATATTTCAAAAAATATTATCACAATAAGTCTTTTGTTCACTTTTTGATACAATAATATTCTATTGAATGGTTTTAATATTATATGATATTCCTTGAGAATGATATATTTAAAATATATTTACTCTCCGACATCTCCCCAAACAGTTGGGGTTTTTCTCCTCTTCCAATATAATTTATCATATGATCTAAATTGAATGACATAATGGTAATTATTTCTATAAAGGATCTCTACCAAGTATATTTTTCATAAAACACCCATGAAATTGATTATATGGGATGTAAGATTATTCTAGGGTGTTTTAATTGTTATTTCATATTTACCACTAGTATAATGTTGATATTTGATTCTAATTCTCAATTATGTATCAAATTCATATTGAGGACTCCTCCAAAACATATAATTAAACATCAAATCTTGATATAATACAAATTAATATCAGAATATATGTAGGAATATGACTTCATTAATGTAAGTAATGCTAAGTTTATCAAGGGATATATCTTCACAAAAATTAATGTAATATAGTAATTCCATAGTGTGATCAACCACAACCCAAATTTAATGATAACCATTAGAGGTATTTGGATAACCTATGAAAAACTCGATGGTGATGTTATCTCATTTCTATACAGATACAGGTAATGGATTTATCATCCCATTCAAATTATTAAATTCTTCCTTTACTTTCTATAATTCCAAACACAGAAATAAAATATCTACAGTCTCCCACATCAAATTTCAACAAAAAAATTATTCTTGATATGAATATACATAATTATTCATCCGGTATTCATAAAAAATAATGAGCTATGTGAATCATCCAATATATCCATATTAAATTTCATTATTAATATATGAAATATTCATTTATATAATCTCAAAATTCAATAATTTTGAATCATGATATCTGATATGTACCTTACTTTTGTTTATTGCACTGATTCCACATTATCTACCTCTATGACTTTTACATAGATAAATGTCTGATTATTCATTATTTAATGATATTATTTCTAAATTTCTCCAATTATTCATTGGTTTTTTATTTTAAAATTATCTATTATTGGGTTCTTTCAATACTCTAAATGGAAACATCAACTCAATATTTTATTTCGATGAACCAACAACATTTTTTACCTTTCCACACTCGTAATATATCAGGTTGCCATAGTCATTGATCATCTCAAACAATATCATCAAGGAAATGTTGATCACATTTGGTGTGAATACATACTTCAGTATCTTGTTAATAGTATATTAATAACCGTTTTAAACAGAGATATAATTTCACTACATATTCATTGAAAATATTACCATAATAATATCTAAATTATTAATCTATGAATTTTTCTTAGGATTCATTAATTTTTCTAACAAAATGTGATAAAATTTTATTACACAAAGCGAAATAATTCAATACCTTATTAAATGCCTAATTGTTTTCAAAACACCATCCCCACAACACTGTGGGGTTACTATATGTCTAGAGACCGAAGATCACATGTGTTTCATGGACTTAAATTAACATTATTTTCTCATGAGTAACATGATAATATTGTAAGTTACCACTCATAGTAGATTTGATAGTCATCAGAAAACCTTCACAAATTGAAACAAACTATAAAAACAAAGGATCAATGTTAGAATGTTTTTTATATGACATTCATTATTAACGTAAATTTTTTAGGATCTAAAAATATACACTCACATTTGGGTTGATGAAAAAATAATGATACTTTATATATCCATAATTATATCAAGGAAGAATTCTAATACACATTATCTTTCCTCATAAAATATATCATGTCAATTTCAAAATTATCTATTCATTATATCATTGATGATGACGAGGTAAATTGAGAAATGGGATTAGTATTAATTCCTAGTTCCAAAATATTATATTTAAGGTTATATTGGATATAACCCCAATTGGAAAACTTAATTAATGACATAACTATTGATAGCCAGTAATTGTGATTTATTTAACCCCCAAAGCTAATTGAACAAGTCATCGACACATTATATATGAATATTATTATTGATCATGTTTTTTTAAAGTTATGGTAACAATTGAATATATTTATTAATTAATATTTCATCCTAAAAAGTGTGTTGCTAAACCAGATCGTGTAGCACTTGGTAATATAAAACATTTATCCATGTTCTCTTATATCCTTTTTATTACCCTAGTTCAATTAATTTTATTTTAAATTGAGTATAAAATATAGGAATAAATATGATTAGATTTATATTTATAAAATCTCATTACGATATTGTGGAAGACTATGAAACTATTTTGAAAATATTAATGTATTTATTAACAATCTTAATATCATGAGAAATGAGATTTTCCTCCCATCATTTTAGTTAAATACCCACCTTTCACGGGTTTTGATACCCATATAATGGAGTTAATTTCAATTCAGATTTCATGGACATCATTTTATTTATATATTGTCATTGGATGATTTATAATATAAAATGAGACATCCCTATAATAAAAACTAATATGGGATATATTTATATAAAGTTTAAATCCATGAAAAAATCACATAAATATCAACTAATGTGCTAATAATTAAATTTATTAAAAACACATACCCATAAACCTATATTAGTGATGAGGTAGATACATGGGATGAAATCATTAAACTAGCAATACTTTTCCAATAAAATTTAATATCATGTCATTGGGGTGGTAAAAATGACCCCATTGAAAATTTTCTAGATATATTGGTTTTGGTGAAACCGGAATCAATTAAGAAATTTTATTTTATTTATAGTATGATGATGGTACCAGTCACCACATTATTTTAATGACCCACTTCTACAATTGTGATTGTATATGCTATAACATTCTCCATCAGATTTGATAGATCCTGATGTCGTTTGTCATTAATAAAACTATGTTTGGGACACTTATTAGTGTAATTACAGAAATCCATATAATTATATCATTGGAGTGTTATTGTTACATTTTTGTTATGTTTTCAATAACCATTTCATTTTTTTGAAATCATTATAAATCAATAACATTCACATGTTTGATTGAATTTTCATCCAAACATGAATAATTTATCAGTTTCATTAATATAATTAATTACATGCATCTTATATCATTTTTATCATATAAAAATTTAATTTACATTAATATATAGGTTCCCTTACTTGAGTTTCATTGAAAATGTATTTCATAGTTATTTACCCAATAATTGTGAGCCTTTTTGGAGGCCCTAAAATCCACTTTTACATTGGGAGCACAATTATCTACTTTATGATATATTTTTTAATCCAATAAAGGAAAATATATTTTTATTTCATATTAAATGATAATACCCTCAGTGTACTCTACAAGTTCATTGCAATTTTTATTGTCGAAATGAATGTATTTATCTTCACTTTTCTTGAATTCTATGAATTCCCACGATGTTTTCAAGTGATTTTTTCTATAAAAATATTTGATGATGGATATTTTCTTATAATAAAAACATTAAATTGGGAAAAATTCTTCCTTTTTGATTTAGTAATATTGAGTCCATATGATTAGGAATCTTCACCTTCAAAAGGATAAAAATTCAAGACAACCATATTATGACATTAGTTGTAGAGAATAAAAAATTTACTTTTTTTCTATATTGATTTAATTATTTTTAATAAGATTTTTGGAAGACCCAATAATGGGAGATAATTTTTTCCACATATAGATATTAATGGGGAATAATTTATTCCTGATCAATTTAGGGTGTTTCAGAAGAATAGTGTTATTGTTCATAGCATGAGAAATATGGAAATACATTTCCAGAAAAGTTTGCAATCTATATCTCATACAATTAGGATTAAAATTAAGTAATAATTTTAATTCCTATAAAATTGTTCATTATGTAAAATAATCAATGTTCTAACAATTTGAAAAAAATAAAAAAATTGATAGCTTAAGAATTAATATTTAGAAAAAAAATTCACGTGATATGTAAAATCAATTGTATTATATGTTAAATTATAACACATTTATTTCATAATATAATATTTTAGGTTCATCCAGCATCACATTATAATTATCCTAGATTTATAATGTTATATGACTTAATTTTAGACACCACGATCCAAAAAAAACTAATACCAACATTGATACAAACTAAGATGTCCCATGAATTTTGTTCAAACATTTCACATTATTTTACAATATATTTATTTATGAATCATAGAAAATTTAAATATAGAACCTATATATTCCATGTCTTTGGTAATTTGATAATAAAATAAATGATTTCAAAACATTTACAATATCTCTTAGAAATAGTCACCTCCTAAGATATCCTCTTAGAAAGATCATAAGTACTATTATTATTCATAACTATGGGAATGAACATATAAAAATAGTATAAATAGATACTTATAAGAGAAACTATCGGAGATGTCAGTCAAAGATCTCAAGTGAAATCAATCTATGTATATGGGCATGATAATATATTCATAGTTCCTGGTCAATACATAAGAGAATTGTACCTGAAAAATAGTGATCCTTATTAACTATTTGTAGCATAAAGTAGTGAAATTGAATAATACGTGAATAATAGGAATGTGAAAACTTGCGTAAGTAGTATTGAGTATTGGAAAAAAATGGAACATTAAATTTAGAATAAAAATTATCCTTGAATTAATGAAAAATTTAAATAATATCCTCAAATACATTAATATCATAATGAACTAGGATGACGACATTCAGATTTCATAGTAATGTTGGTCTAAAACCACTTATACATATCCTTTATAAACATGAGATGACTACTTGGGCAAAATCTTGATCTCATGAGATATAAAACATTATCAAATGAAACATATTTTTATAAAAGAACCAAAAATAACATAATGATAAACCAAATATATGTGTGCCACATTAATTTAAAAACATTCTTAGCCCCATGAAAGCATAATTATTCCATGAGAAAAGAATGTCTTCCATTATAATTTAAAAACACCTTCATAATCTATCATTAGGATGAATGTAGACAATATAGATAATTAATACCCCAAATAATGCATAAAATTTAAAAAAAATTCTAGGACTGTTAAAAACTCATTATTAAAGAACTAAAATTTTAGAGATTAATATAAAGAAATGTTTCTTATTTTTTTAAAAAAATATGTTTGAATTATATTATTATATAAAAAAGATGAAGAAAAATAAATATTTAAAAAAACATAGAGAGGTTGTTTCATAAATAAAACTAATGTATATGAAAGGAGAATGCATTAGTTTCAATATGAAATAAAAAAATTGTTTCATTTTATGCTTTTGAACATATGTCAAATTAGGAGGAACTAAAATGTAACAGATATATTTGTATATGATTATTTTTTTAAATAATTTCAATACTATAAAAAAAATATTCAAACATAATATTAAGATAATCTGTTATCCATAACACTGTGTAGAGAATATTAACATAGAGGTGAATCATTCCAATCCAAAAAAGAGTAATCTTCATTAATTATTTAAGAGAATTATTTTAGTTGAGTTATATATTTTTTCTTATTTTAATGAATGTTTCCCCTGTATCATTAGTATTATTTTGATGATTGTTGTTTTTAATTGAGAATGAAATGTTCAATAATATATAATTGAATTTATGGAAAGGATAGTTTACTCCATTTAGTATATTTATAAAACATATGATTTCATACTTTTAATTAATTAAATGGTCTTTATGTGATATTCATATATTTTAAAAAAATTATTATGACCACTTTTTCGGTGAATTTTAGTCAAAATTTTATTTTTATGTGGTGAAATTAATAATTTAAATGATCTTATAATTTTATATCAATTATAATTTATTACATGTATTTTTAATTCATTTGGTTAAGATTGAAATTCGTATATTTTTCTATTTTGATATATAATTTTGGTTTAAAATTATTTTATAAAAATAAAATTATAATGATGTGTTGTTTGTAGTCAATTTTATTTGATTTGTTATGTATAGATCATTTTAGAGTTCTATAAGACCAATTTGGACACAATTTTATAGATTTTATATTACTTAATAGTTTTAGAATAAATAGTGTCTGATATTTCATAGTAGGTTCATATGTTATTATGATATATTTCCCACATAATATATTTTAAGTAGCTTTTCTGTAGGGTATTTTTCCCATTATATTATATTTTCTAAAAGTGTTATAAATATTTCATCTACCATCATCCTTGGATAAATATTATATGAATGTATTATTTTTTTCTCCCATCTCCTCCTTTCTAAAGTAAGTTAATCTTGGTGAAACATTTTTATTTATATTTACTGATGAAATATAACATGGAGTCTTGATTAAATCATTCCATGATCCTGAGAAGAATAAATACTTCCCAAAAATGTATACAAATATTATGTAATTTATCATTAATACATTAAATTATATTTTGAATCATACATAATTATTAATGGAAGAATATATCTTTGAAAACTAAATTTATATTCTCTGAAAAGTGATAAATAAATACGATGAACCTTGCACAAAATTTAGGGGAAGTAATAATTGAGAATGACAAACTAAAGGAATATAATTTGGTTTACTAATATAGATATATTGAATCCAGTTTTATGAGACCTTTGGCATATCATTGATCATAATTGAATGAAAATAATCTATTTTTGAAAAATATTGAATGCATATGATAAGGATAATTGGTTTTATCCTAATCATTGTTGGGGAGTTTTTTATGTGAGGTTTTTTTTCATCACCACTAAAATATGGATGAATTAAATCTTGATTCACATGAGTATGATTGGTGAATCATTAATATGGATGACTTGTATCTTGTGTTGTATATAACTGAAGATTATAACGAGGATTTAATTGTTCTTGATGATGAGACTTTGAAATATGATATTCATTCATGAAACATTTTAAATGAAATTATATAACAATATATCGATGCCGAAATTTATGACCATGAATTAAAATATATCTTACATGTGACAATATTATGATTATATTTTAGTTGAGGAGATAGTTTATCTTGATCATTGGTGAGAATTAAACTATATCTCTAATGATTTTTTAGTCTTAGTGTTAGTATAGATTCACTATTGGTCTATGGTCAATAAAATTTGATATTTCGTAGTTGAATAATAATATAGTTAAAATGTAAATTTATTTGGGCCAAAACATAATAGAAGATGAGGATGTGTTTTTATAAAAATGACAACCATAAAGATATTCAATGTGGTTGAATTTTTATATTGATAAATAAATTGGTTTACTTTAAGATAAATGAATTGATGATATGGGAATATTTTTATAGGAAACAATATTATTATTAATGTGGTCATAAACAGGTTGTTAATACACTAATCTATTCAAATGTGACATAAAAATGTTGTATATTTAGTAATTAAAATCAATGGAATCATGTTTTCATTTGGAGGTTTTCTGAATTATTTTTTACTAGGAAGATAAATAAAATCTTTTCGGATGATTTGTATAATACCACTAATGGGTAATAAATTCAGAGCAGGGGGAAGGAGCTAGAGACAATAGTTTCGATGATAAGAGAAAGAAATATTGATATAGATTATGGAATGTGATGTAAACTCATAAAAAAAATAATTTATCATTCATACATCATCTCTTGATAAAGAAACATATAATAGTTTTTTATTTCTATTTTTGAACACATACCATAAAAACATTGAGGGGAATAAAATTATTTTTTATTTTTATACTTCAGGACTATATTTATCATATAATTTATGTAAATCATACAAAATTTATATTTTACTCTTTAAAATATTAAATATTATTTATTTATAGATTTATGAAAATATATAACATGGATTTTTAAATTTAATAACTCAGGTATAATAAATCAACTGTTTGATTAGTATGAATTAGAGAAAATTAACATTCAAGATCAAATGAATGTTTTCATTCATTAATAAATCCCAAAATTTGAGACCCATTTTTTAGAAAAACATTCATTAAATAGACACTTCATTATATGACATATCATGTGAGTTTACTTATATGAGATTTGTAATATCTTATGTGTAAATTTTTTCCATTAACTTTTGGATGTTTATCTTAAGTATATGATATTTTACATTAGTTTTCCAAATCTAGACATAATCATATTTTAATTAATTTCTGAAAACCACTTTATGGGAGAGTGGAAACCATAAAAACTTGAATCTGTGACCAACTAGGGAACACAATATCAAATAGAAAAATAGATAGATGAGCCATTGAAATCAAGTTTAAGCCTATTAGAAGTATTTCTCCACAAAGGCTTCCATAATAACCATGTTACCTCTTTGTCTGGATCTTCTGTAATGAGATCCTCAGACCAGGTTAGAAACGTATCCCATGCCTGTAAGAACTCCTCTGTGTTTATCTTCTCAGCATTAAACCATTTAGCCATGATTCTATCTTACTTGTCGATGCACGCCATTTGCACCTCACTAGTAGCCAACCGAAGAACTCTCTCATACAACATCCCACAATCTTCTTCTGAGGCATTGAAAGGAACCACTGTCTACATATCTATATAATATAATAAATATAAGATATTTCCCCCACTATCCACCCATTTATAAATTAAAATGTTCTTAATGAATCCAGATCAATAAAATTAAACAAGTGCATCAAATTGAGTCACCATTGATGCTTACCACATCATTATTATGGAAGTATAATGCTATAAATGATCCCAACATGCCTATAAGAATGAAGGATCATTGATATTAGAGAATTAGGAAGAAAAAATGTCGACTTAATGAAGAATATGGGTTTTATTAACAAAGAGAGGATGTTTTTAACAAAAAATACTATGAATTATGATTCAAGAACTAGATCATGGAAATTAGAAAGATGAAGAAATGATAATGGATATTTCTGAGGATACGATTTGGTCTTCCAAAATGATGGACAAATTCTAACTAGTAAAAGAAACTACACCATTATCTTTTAATGTTGGATAAGGAAGTTATATTCTTAGATAAGATTTATCACATCTCATAGGATGACATTTATTGAGGTTGCATATGATTTTTTAGTTAATTGAATTTATAAATTCATTGATCCCCATTGAAATATCGATGACCTATGACCTGAATCCATTCAGGATTATGGATATAGAATAATGTTTATAAATAAATTAATATTTATATTATTAGAGATATTGATTAGAATACCTTTATTTATTCAGCGTATGTGATGTTAAATATTAAATCGAATGTTATATTCCTTACAGATTGATGTTTTGAAATCCTTTATGATGAATTGATGATAATGATTCTCAACCAAAATTTATAAATTTATCCTTATACAATATTTAAATGAACAATATGTCAAGGATTAAATGATCCCAAATAGTTCCCAATCATCATTTTTGTTTGTGTGTGCTAGTTATTTGATGGAATTCCACAAAGATGTTTTGAGGCCAAAATTAAAGGAATCGATGTTGAAGGTTTCTTCTCAATGTTTTATAAAATATAATTTCGTAGTTGATTATAAAGTAAATCATGTTATTTGTAGAGAAAAAATATTCCACCAAATGAATAATTGATTCTGGATATGGAGTTGAATAACCTAATATTAATCATTGAGGAGGTTGAATATGTGGTAAAAGAACAATTGTGCTCTATAATGAAATGATTGGGGATGAATAGATGAATGTAATGTTTTGTATATTTAATAACTAAGATAAATTTAAATGTGTCCTATGAAGTCGAATTTTTTATGATACAAAATAAATTTGATGAAGAGATGGTCAATAATTTCCAATGATTGAAAAAATATTTTGTAGAGGGATATATTTTTATGACCCTAGTGGGGATGGATGTCCATAAATATTTCTATAATGACGTGGATTCAACTTGTATTTTAGTTTTTATTTCTCATTAAAATGGAATATTAGTATAATTATTTTGGGGGCAGATGAATTCCTTGTAAAAAGATGAGGAAAACCAATATCGGGGTTATATATATCAATGATGTGGGGTTGTAGTTGAAAATAAGAGATTTAATTCAATGTGGGATGATAAATGTGGTATATTATATAGTGGGATATGATCAATATAGATAGGGATTAATTATTACATGACTAAAAAATTTATATATTTCTACTTTAGTTTATATTTTTAAATTTCATTTTCAAACAAGGACTATATCAAAATTATTTGACTAAATTTATTAGACATATTCCATTTAATAATCCATTATATTTTTAGATTATAAATATTAAAATTAGTTTTTTCCTGTAATTTCTTTCTAGATTCAATATTCAGTTTTTTAATATTAATAGATGAAAATCCACATTATTTTTTATTTGAATTATTTTTCCACTAATAAATTAATAGGTTGAGATTTTGGAATTTGAGGATATGACTAATAAAGAAAAATGAATTTTTTTCATTAATTAAGGAATCCCCTTATGTTTAAACAATTTTATTGAAAAATATTAATTCAATAGGAAATAGTAGTTTTTTTCCTTCTCAATTATCATTCATGCATATCCCCAACCGTAACCTTGGGTAATAATATTTCTAACACATTTCACATGATTCACTTATTTCTTCTATATTTCATTTAACTGCATAATATAATTTATCCTTAATTATTATTTCAAAATTTTTCTAATCATTTGTATTTAAATCAACACTATTACCACTCAACCTCTAGCCAAAATAGGTTTGACACTACACTCCATTGTACTTCTGTGAGTAAGATATTTTAAAAGTCGTTTTGATATACCCATGAACAATAAATTTTGAACTAAATTGATACAATATGGAAGGAATACATGTGAAACAGATCTATAAAAACATAAGAATGAAATATAATTAATTATATGGATATGGAGAATATAGTTTCATGGGATTCGAGATCTAATGTAAACAATCAAGAATTGAAAATGAGATTACTGAAGAAACTCATGTATTTTTCTACAGACATCAATAGAATATCAATAGACATAAATATAATATAAATAATAATCATAATAATATATTTATGAACCTTATTCATAGTTATTACATCTCATGAAATTTAATTATAATCATTCATTAAACATATATTAGTGAGTTAAATTTTCTTTTCATTATCAGATGCAAGAAGTATTCATTATTTATTATATTTTTTATAATGGAGATGTCAGTCCCTATTCTATATTACTATGTTCAACATTACAATAAAATTCAATAATGTTGAATAATTTAAATTATGAATTATTAGATTCCATATTTTAATGGTATTGGTAGGGATCAGAATAATATAATCCCCAATTAGAAGATTTTAAGAAATATACTCATATCCATGAGTTACTTGTACTGATCATTAATTTATATTTCAAAATTATGAAACAATTAAAATTAAATATTATAATACTAAATATAATATATTTTCATCATTAATTTTCTTATACATATTCAGGGGTAAATGGTGATGTTGTTATAACATTGTTCATGTAGGTTATCAAACCTACCTAAACGATAACATGTTGTATTAATGAAGGATTGAGTGTTTTGAGTTATATAATCATTAAATCATTCCAAGGAAATATAAATATTTTTATATAACATAAATTCTATGGATAATGATACATATATATTTTGGAGATGAGAAGGTAATTAAAATGGTTACGTACATGGATACATACATTATTAATTCAATCCTTCTTGACATGTGTTCCATTAAAATAATGGTGTTCAAAATCCTCATTGAAAATGGAAGCTAAAAATTTTTTAGGAATGGATTTGGGGAGAAAATATTTTTATATATTTTAAAATTATATAATATTTCTAGTGGACTGGGATGGGTAGAGTAGATTTAAATTAATATGTTATATTTGAGCGGAATTTCAACAAATATTAATTTTTATTGTGCAAGGTTGAAATTCTAAATGAAAAGTGGATAAAAAGTTGAAAGATAATATTTTATTGTCAGAAATCCCATTGTGAACATACATAAGAGATAACGATTCATGATATTTTAAGTGTTTATATATTTGTTTATCTATTTTTCTATAATTTACTTATTCCATGTTAACTAAATTTTTACCTCGATAACATCTATTAATTCCATGAAAAAACTAAAATAATAAAATATTCATTACATAATGATTATATATTTGGATTCCATTTAATGCAATATAATTTTTAAATATAAAATATAAAATATTTAATTGAAAACAAAATTTAAATGAAAAAAATATTTATATTGAAAAATAGGGGTTTAACCACTGTGTGTTCTCAATTTAAATTCATATTTATTACAAATAAAATGAGTGTCCAATGTTTTATTATAAATATTATTATGTTCATCATTTACAGATGACCGGTTTAATTTTTTTCGCATAAACTAAACATTTCATAAAAAATAAATTTTTATGAAATTTCATATTTTATCAATAAAAATATTTTTGACCACATCATATTAAAAATAATTAACAAGAATATAATAAATCTTATTAATCAATTGATTTACAAATTACTTATTTAATTTTATAAATAATTAAAATCAATGTATAAAATTGATTATTAAAAATTTAATATGTAATGTAGAATGAATAATTTTTATAACAAATTAATTTAAATAAATATTATCTTTTAGTTTATTTTCACATGAATTATATTATTTTCAACTAGAAATCATACACATTATATTTACTTTTCAAATATAAATCCAATTTATATATTCCAAATAAAAATATTTATAATGGAAATATTTCCAATGATAGAATATATAATGACAAAATTTAATTTTATGATATGGACTTACATAAATTTAAAAATTTATACATTTTATTCAATTATATTTCTCTCAACATAACTATTTTATTGATAATATGTTTCCTTATTTAAAATGTTTCAATTAGAGAGTTGATCCTCAGGGATGAGCATGATGATAAATATTTCATGTTTGTGGAATTTTTATTTATTTTTAAATTTTTTAAACATGTAATTTTCATAAGGTTGATTAACATTTTTTTCTCATAATTTATTAATTTTTATATTTCATTGTAATATTTTATCTTAATGAAATGTATCACCAATATTTTCAATTCATAGTTTCATGTGGAAAAATTTTCCCTAACACATTATTTATTTAAAATCATGGGTACTTACAATCATTTATTCCTTGATTAGTCTATAGGGGAAGTGAAAATGTTAAATAGTGGTTGTAATTTAGAAAAAATACATTATAGGACTAATTAAGAATATTACACCAAACAAGAATTCCCTTATTTGGGGTTTCCAAATAGATTTTCATTATGTTACCAACTGTTTATCATATACAAATAAGATTATCAACCATGATTCATAAAATAATCTCCACAATTAATTAAAAACATCAACAAAATATCATGAATTCTTATAGACGTTATACATTTATAATGTTAAATTTTTCATGTATGATTCAACTGATCAACTAAATAGACCCCCCATAAAATTAAAATTTTATTATTTCATTAAAAGGAACATATAATATTATAACATTCTTCATTAATAACACATTTGAACAACATTTTCTAGAATTTATTTATTTTCACCAAATAATTAAAATTGGTTTCATTGTAAAATTTCACCATATTGTTTGATACACTCCAGATTCAGATCATGTTTGATGATCTCATTCTCAAAATATTATTCTAGTTAAAAAAGTATTACATCATTTGAAGATAGAAACTCTCATTTTCAATTCTTATTTTACAGCATAATCTAGTTCCCTAGATCACCCCCCTAGGCACATGAATTACACTCAATTACTAATATAAAATGTAAGTAAACAATAAATATTGTAATAATTTCATGACCCATCCTCCGGGGCCCATGTCATAACTACCCCAAGGCCACCCTCCATAGGCTAGGAGCTGGTGACTATCACCAAAGGTGTAAATCCATATAACTGGGAATCCATTGCATTTATAAACCATAAAAACATACAACCGGACTACAATTTGAATAAATCACTAAGTAAATATTGTATGACAAGTATGCTAAAAGTAAAGGTGCTGGAAATACAAGCCCAACAGTAATGTACATGGAAAGGAAAAAGAGGTACAACTAAAAAGAAGAACACCTAGAATGTGTCTAGAATCTTCTTGATAGTCCACCATAGATCCTACCTAAAGGGTTGGTACAGATAGCCTCCTTGGAGCTCCACGTCCATCCCACTCATCCGGGTACTGACTCAGCGTGACTTCCACCTCTGGGTTACATCCAGTCCTCGTACACACTACCTCGGTCAGTGCTTTCCATCGTCTGCATCCATCACAACGAGGTGCAGGCATAACCCGTGCATGGGTGAGTTTAGCGATACTCAGTAGGGACACTAATAACCTCAAGGTCTCAAAAAATACAAGAAAGATAATCCAAAAAGTATGATTTCAACAGATAACCATTAGATAGGTATATGCCCATACATATACCTATGTTATTAAATAACCCATCTCAGTCATGAGGAAAACAAAAAGGTCATTGACTCAACTCAAGCCAGGATTTTAATTATCGAAACCACTACTACTTGAGAACTCATCCTCTATCGGGTATAGTGGGTCTATCACGACACCAAGGAACTTCCCTCTAACCTTGTATTTTTGAGGTACTCCTCCTGTCGAGTACAGTGGGTCTGCTGCCAAACCAGGTGGTCCGCACGCTGTGGGTCTGTCGCCAAATACCGGGCACTCCCCCTATAACATAGATATGTACTCCTCCTATCGAGTACCGCGGGTCTACTTCCAACTACCAGGTTCTCCATCTTCCATGGGTCTGCCACGAAATACTGGGAACTCCCAACTAGGAAAGTCGAGTCTCTCTTAGTCAAATCGGTAAAGTAGTCATTAGGTCTACAACTACTTTGTCTCCACACTCTATCTACTAGTCTACGGGAGGATCTGATCCACAATCTACTGGTTGATAATCCAAGTGTCACAAAGTCTAACATGGAAGTGTCTCAAATGACCTCCACGTCATAGGGGTCTCTACGCAATAGATGGCGCGTCAATCAGTCACCCGGTCTATGAGAATTAAGGAGAGGAAAAGAAACTAAGAGAATTGAGAGGATTTTATCCTCTCAATGAGGAATGCGATGAACACCCATCACCACCGAAGATCAGTGAGAACCGTCTTCTCCCTCATCAACCGAAGAAAGTAGAGGAACCACCGCCATTGTAGAAGAACGCCAACGACATCATCTTGACTTGTCTTCCCTAAATACTTCCTCTTTGACTTTTACGTCTTCTACCCGACGTCAACGGTACGGCGTCCTCTTCCCGCGACATCGTCAACGAACGTCGAATGATGCCTGACTATAAAAAATTAGGGGCCTTGACTTATTTTGAACTCATTATTCATCATAAAAATTTTCGGAATGGTCTGTCAAATGATATCACCGTAACGAGGAGTGTTCGAACCACATGAACACGGCCTGACCCTACCCTTTTTGTTGCATCTTGTTTGATGACAACAAAGGCAGTACATGTGGTGATTAACAATGATCCGACGGAAAATGGAGCCAGTGGCACATGACTTACGGGTCGCCACAAGGACGAGGCATCGTTGTACCACGTAAGGAACCGAGCCGCGGCGAGGAGGGTTGTGTCGGCACAGTAGGGGCATGATGCCGTCGTACTTCTCCGAAGAAGAATCGTGGCCAAGAGGGCCAGGACAGATGAAGAGGCATGGTGCAGTCACGCCGTGGAGTGGAGTCAAAAGTCACGGCTAGTTCGGGCCGTGGTGGAGGTGTCACGACACCATCATGCTGCATGGGGGCAGCATGACCATGGTGACGTCACGCCGCAGTGGAGGTGCGGTGGCGGCTGGCCAGGCTGGCCACCTTGGAGGTGGACATGTGGGACCACCGGGTCCGTGTGACTCCTGAACCAGTGCAATACAATGGTTCTATTAGACCACAAGGGGGAATGACACCCCCCCCCCCCCTTTAACGTGTCTCTAGTAGGCCAAGTCTCCCACCAGCTGGACAGTCCATGCAAGTCGCCACCCGGCGACACGAGACACCAACAGGCCATGCGGGCCGCTTGTCCGGGCCACCCCTTCGGGCTAGGCCACCATTCGGGAACGACCACTTTCCGGTCGGGCCGCCCCCATGGGCTAGAAAGTAACTTTGGTCTGGGCTGACCTATCAGGCGGGGCCGCCCCTTCTGGTCTGGTCAGATTCACAGACCAGGTGGGGTAGGTCGAACTGGGTTGGACCGGACCCAAACCCATCAGACTCGTTTACACCTTGTCGCCAATATCTTGGGCTACGAGCATCGGTTTGAAGAACCATCTGTGGAACTGATATTCATGGAATGAATCCATCCATTCGAGAATACACCATGTGAGTTTGATGTATAATTGAGATATGGTCAGGTTGGTTCGTGTATGAAACCAACCGGGCCCCCGGGACTAAAATGCTAATAACTCACAGACCGGGTATCCGATTAACACACCGTATTTTGCGTTGAGACCCATATCATTTTTTGGTCCTTTAAGATACGTCCACGTGAGACTTCATGAAACTTAATGTATCGACCATTAGCTCATGAAGCGGATCCTCCCGGAGATGAGCAGTCAGAGTGTAGAGACCTAGAAGCTATAGACCTGACGACTATTTGACCGGATTGACATAGAGAGACTTGACTAGCCCAGTGGGGAGTGCCTGATATTTGGAGGCATACCCATGATAGATATAGTTACTAGTAGTTGGTAGCAGACCCATGGAACTCGATAAGATGAGTACCTATCTAGGCTAATGGGGGAGCGCCCGGTATTTGGCGGCAGAACCCCAGTGGATGGAGTGCCCTGTTTTGCAGTAGACCCACGGTACTCGATAAGAGGAGTACCTCAGTAGTCCAAGGATAGTGAAAAGTGCATCATTGTTTAGATAGGCCCACCTTCCCCAAAAGAGGTGGATTTCTCCAGCATCCATGGATTTTATAATAAAAATCCTAGTTTGAGCTAAGTCAATAACCTTTGTATTTTCATCATGATTGAGATGGGTTACTCGATAACCTCGGTATGTTAATGGGAATATACCTAAGTAATGGTTTTACATTGAAATCATACATTGTGGTTTATCCTTGTTTGATTTTGTGAGAGCTTGAGGGTCTCGGGGTCCTTACTGAGTATCGTTATACTCACCCATGCACGGGCTCTGCCCGCACCTCGTTGTGTTAGATGCAGACGATGAATAGTGCTGACCGAGGCAGAGTGTACGAGGACTGGATGTTAACTGGATGTGGACCTCATGACAAGTCGGTACGCGGAGGAGATGGACGAACGTGGAGCACTGAGGAGGCTATTTGTACCAACCTTTCAGGTAGGATCTATGGTGGATGATCTAGGAGCTGCTAGACACCTTCTAGTTGTTTTTCTATTTAGTTGTACCTGTTTTCCGTTTCCATATACTGTATTGTTGGGATTGTATTTCAAGCCCCAATACTTTCATCAAACTTGTCATACATTTTTTACTTATTTTTTGCATCTTCTTGAACTCTGGTTTTAGGTGTTTATATTTTATAAATGAAATTCCTTCACAGTTTTAGGGATTTTCTCCTTTGGTTCTAGTCTCCAGCTCCTTGCCTATCAAAGGCACGCTTGCGGTATTAATGACATGGGACCCAGGGGACGGGTCATGGAAAATTGGTATCAGAGGATTTGGTTCTACCACGGAACTCTGGACTCTTATATTTCATTTCATTGATGCAATGGTGTTAAGGGTACCGAGTGTGGTTTTAGTTAAGGGAGTCCAGTGTTGGAGCGAAGGCTAGCGTATCAGTACACCAGGACCCCGACTATTGTTTTCTGACTTTGTACACGAAATCACTGATTGCGTGTGTGTTTCAAAAGAATTTATGTAAGACATCTAAAACTAGGTCAGCTCACCACTTGTAAATGTTTTAACTGTGTCACATATATTTCTTTCAGGATCCCTTCCCATGGATGACTAGTTAGATCCCTAAGAGTTGTATGCACAAACATCCCACCGAGCGATGAGGCTTCGGGGTAGGGCCCCTTTCTAGCAGTGGCACCAGCGGTACCACTTTCTTTTGGGCCACCGATGTCACAAGCACCAGAAATATACAATGCATTCCCCTTGAGTTCATTTCACGAGTTCCAGTGCGTGAGGATACCCAGTTTCTTGGGAGAGATGAACCCACATGCGGATGAGGATTGGCTAGAGGTTGTGGCAAGAGTCTTCAGTATAGGAAGGGCACCATCCTAGTTCATTGTGATCCTTGATGCCAACCTAAATCAAGAAGCATCAAGAAGATGTGGAGCTTGATTCTCTAGATGCATGATGAGGTGTCACTTCTATGGGCAGAATTCGAGAGCCTGTTCTGGGCAGAGTTAGTTTCTGCGACCCTACGAGTGGTGAAGGTACAGGAGCTACTTCATCTACAACAGGGTAGCATGGTGGTGGTGTAGTACTCAAAAAGGATCACCGACCACTCGTTCTACTCCAATTATATCGTATGGGACCCGTTCTTCAGGTCCCCGACCATTGAGAAGGGACTCAAGTGAGAGATCAGAGCTTCAGTTATCTCCCACAGCATCCTAACGCAGACTGGGTTATTAGAGCGAGCCATCCTAGTGGAGAGTTTCCTTACTGAGCAGTCTCCATTAGTGAAACCCACCACTAGTAGACTTATAGTGGGGTCTTCTGCAGCTAGAAATAGATAGATGACATAGAGGTCCAAGAGGAATAGACCCATATGTGGGCGACTACACGACTCGTGATTGGTTGTGCGGGGCACCCTGAGTAGAGACAGAGCCAGACATTCCAGGAGTGAGTAGTGTTTCTCATGCGGCGGGCTTGGTCATGTGGCTCGTGATTGTCCGACCCACCATTCTGATGATTAGAAGATAGTTTAGGGACCTCCCAGGCATAGACAAGGGTTCGATCGATGTGGTCCGTAGGGAGACGGCGAACATGGCAGAGGAGCTGGTCGAGCAGCTGGCGACGGTCGATGATACGAGGAGCTACTGCCACTACCACCAGGAGTTCCACCCTGACCGCAGGGAGTGGGTTGATAGGGGAGAGGTCAGCTTTAAGAAGATGAGGCCTACAACCATATCTCTTTGGAGATGATATGAGGTACAATCTTTGTCTACTCCACCATAGTGGTAGTTCTTATAGACATAGGTGGCAGTCACTCTTTCATTGCCACCGCCCTCGTTTGGAGTTCGATGATTCTGTCAGAGCCGTTGGCTCGATCCTTATGTCTATAGACATTTAAAAGAGTAGACTCAATTATTACTCACCTATGCTGGCAGTGTGATATTACTCTAGGAGGTGAGATCTTCGGCTGGGATCTCCACATAGCGACGGTGAGGCCTTACAACGTCATCTTGGGTATGGACTAGTTATATACAGTCCATTCACAGAGTGACTATATTAGGCCCAAAGTGAGTTGTGTCTGCATGGATGGGTCTAGGTTCACCTTCACCAGCGAGAATTGAACCATTTCTATGCAGGACAGACTTACTTAGAGGAGGGTACAACTGATCAATCACAATTTGGCTTTCCTTAACCTTGGAGAAGTAGATGTGGAGAGTTCGGCATATCTTGTAGTGGTGGACCAGTACGCCGATGTTTTCCTTGACATTGTTCCAGGAAAACCTCCATGTATAGGGGTAGACTTTTACATTGACATTTACCCTGGGACATCACTGATATCTACTCCAGCTTATCGGATAGATCCCACTGAGATTCTAGAGATGAGGGTATAGGTGGATGACTTGTAGTGGAAGGGATTCATCTGGCCCAATGTTTCTCCCTGGGCAGCCACAATTATACTCTCTAAGAAGTAGGATGGGAGCTTGAGGCTCTGTGTTGACTACTGTTGCCTAGACTAGGTGACCATGAAGAAAAAGTATCCACTTCGGAGGATTGACAACCTATTTTATCAGCTCAAGGGATAATGATGTTTCTCGATGATAGACCTCAGATCAGGCAATCACCAGCTTAGAGTTCGAGAAGAAGATGTGAAGAAGATGAAATTCAGGTATTGTTATGGCCACTACAAGTTCTGGGTTATGCCCTTCTATGTAACCAATACTCCAGTACTGTTCATGATTCTCATGAGCATGATATTCTAGCCTTACCTCAATCTCTTCGTCTTGGTCTTCAGCGATGACATCCTGATTTACTTGACTACTAATGAGGAGCATGCCTACCATTTACAGGTAGTACTGGACACACTCTAAGAGAACCAACATTATGTGAAGCTCTCAAATTTCCAGTTTTGGATTCAAGAGGTTCACTTTATGGGACATGTCATCTCGAAGGCTGGTGTTGTAGTTGATCTAGAGAAGATTGAAGCAGTACATTCTTGGGATCCACCCAGGAGTTTGATAGAGGTATGAAGTTTCATGGGCTTGGCTGGATAATATTGGATATTTGTTCTAGACTTCTCCAAAGTTACAACACCACTATCATCCATGATGAAGAGGGGTCAACCCATCGTATTGTCTGAGAGATGCTGGTAGAGCTTTCAGGAGCTGAGGCAGAGGCTGGCTAGTGCTGCCATCTTGAGGATTCCAGAGGAAGGCATTGGGTACGTAGTTTACTAGGATGCATCAAGGACTAGATATGGGTGCGTGTTAATGAAAGAGAGAGAAGTGATCTCTTATGGTACTCGGTAGCTGAGATATCATGAGCAGAACTATGATACCCATGACCTGGAGTTAGAAGCAATGATCTTCGCCTGGAAGATGTGTCAACACTATCTGATGGGAGAACATTTTACCGTGTACTCTGATCAAAAGAGTCTTAGGTATATCTTATCTCAGAAGGACCTGAACATGGGACAATGGCATTGGATTTAGTTCTTCCTGTACTATGACATCGAGATAGTCTATACTCCTGGGAAAATGAATGTTGTTGCAGATGCTCTCAGAAGGAGATCAAGCATTGAGCTGCTAGGAGAGGCGACAGAGCAGCTAGCTGCCTTACAAATATCCTTTCTGTATAGGGATAGATCAGCCTATCTTCAGATTCTTACAGTCACTCCTCCAATTCTTTAGTGAGTCATAGAGGCACAATGTAGAGACTCTAACTGTGACATGTGATGTGCTCAGATATCCATAGGGCAGGCACCTGATAGATTTTCTGATGGTGGGGAGCACATCATCCTCTTTAGAGGATGTAACATGACACCATTCACACTTCAAGAGGAGGTGTTGAGGGAGTTCCACACTTCCCATCTTGCGGTACATCCAGGTGTGTCGAAGATGTACCAGGACCTTCAATGACAACATTTGTGGAATGTTATGAAGAAGGTGGTAGAAGAATTTTTCTCACGATGCCTCACATGCCATCAAGTGAAGGCATAGCACCAGGAACCTGTAGGCTTGGGTCAGCCCTTACAGGTCCTAGAGTGGATGTGGGATGGGATATCCATGGACTTCGTGACAAGTCTTCCACATACACCAAGGATTCACGAATCGATATGGGTGATCATTGACTGACTCCCCAAGTCGGCCAACTTCTTACCGATCAAAGAGTAGGGATCAGTAGAGAGCATATGACGCCTCTACATGCAGGTGATTGTGCAATTACATGGAGTACCATATTCTATTGTCTCCGACCGAGACACACAATTTACTTCCCAGATATAAAAGGGGATGCATGAATCATTCATGACATAGCTTCGCATAACCACCACCTTCCATCCTCAAATGGATGGTTAGACCTTGAGAATAATCCAGAACCTCGAGGACATGATCTTTGAATCTGTCCTTGACATCGATCGTAGTTTGGAGGACCATCTACCATTGGTGGAGTTTTCCTACCAGAACAGTTATCACTCCTCCATCAGTATGGCTCTTTTTCAGGCATTGACTGGCCGACCTTGAATATCTTCACTGTGCTGGACAGAACCATGGGAGTCAGCACTAGTGGAACTATAGATGGTACAGGCTACCATGGAGAAGGTGCAGATCATCAAGGAATGGATGAAGATTGCACATAGTAGGTATAATTATTATGCTAAAATGAGATGAAGGCCTCTGGAGTTCGAGGATGGTGACCACATATTCCTACGGGTATTACCTTGATGTGGTCAATGGAGATTTGTCCAAGGCAGCATGATATCTCCGAGGTTCATTGGACCATTCTAGTTCCTCGGTAGAGTAGGTGAGGTGGATTACCGCTTAGCTCTTCCACCTCAGTTGCACAATGTGCACAACTTCTTCCATGTATCTTAGCTGAGGGAATATGTGCCTGACCAATCTCACATCATCATCCATGGGGACCTGAACATCAATTATTGGGCGACGTTGAAGGAGCTTCTAGTGGAGATTGAGGGTCAATAGGGGCAGAACCTATATTGATGGTTGATACCTCTAGTGAGCGCTATTTGACATCACAAGAACCTCCATGATATCACATGGGATTGGGAGGCTCAAATGCATGCTCAGTACCCCCATTTATTCCCTTAGATCAAGTTGTAGCCTTCGAGGACGTAAATCCCTGAGGTGGGGGGAATTTAAAGACCCGTAATTCCCATTATTTTTTTAAAATACATGGGAATTTTACGAGTCTGCAGTTTCTGACGGAACTTGATTCTAAAGCCTGGTGTGCTCGAAATCAATTTCTGAAGTTTTTTTCGAGTACGTTCAGTAAACATACGTGCGGGTTTTTATAACACCTAAATTGGTGCTCAAAATTGAAATATGAGGGAATCGTTCAATTCATAAGGTCAGTAATTGTTTAGTGAGACCGTCACCACCGTTTCGTTTTATCGAGAGTGGAAGATAGATTTTGGGGTTCCATAATAATGTAAAATGAAAATAAGGCGACATCTTATTTTTATTTCTTGGACGTTATAAGCTCTAATAAGAGGTTAGTGGTGGGGGCCACCACAACATAACCTCCCATGAGAGGTTATGGAGGTGGGGCCCACCATCACATAACCTCTATTGAGAGGATAATTATGTGGGTCCCACATGATATTTAAACTTCCTCTAAACCCCTAATTAAATTGGTGAAACTCTTCACCTTCACCCTTCATTTAATGATCCAACTACCCCAATTTAATTAAGTAAAGTAACATAATTAATTTGGAATCATTTTGAATTATTAAATTCATTATTCAAAAATTATAATATTTGATGCAATATTATGGTTGGGGGTTGGCTTAATCCTTGTTGGGATAGTTAAGGAGAGGAAGAGCGTTTTGGGAGAATTGAGAGGACTTCATCCTCTCAATTAAGATCACGATGAATTCCCATCACCACTGAAGAACGACGAGAAACATTATTTCCCTCTTCAACCAGAGCAAGTAGAGGTAACACATCCACTGAATAAGAATGTAGATGACGTCATCTCGACTCATCTTCCCCAAATAATTCCTTCTCAACATCTTCATCTTCTACCCGACGTCAACGAAACGACACCTGCTTCCCACATCTTCATCAAAAAATGTCAAACAATGCCCGCCAACCAATATGTAGAGGTTTTTAATTGTTTTTTACTCATTCTTCATCATAAATTTTTTTGGAATGGTGTCCCAAATGACATCACCGTAACAAGGATGGTTCAGACCGAATGAATATGGCCCAACCCTCCCCTTTTTGTTGCTTCTTGTTTAATGATGATGCAGGTAGTACACACAGCGATCGACAATGAGTCGTCCACAAAAGGAGTCGGTGGTGCAGGTCCACTGGGTTCCCACAAGGGCACATCTCCGCCAGACCGCGTAGTGAAAAAAGTCGTGGCCAGGCGGGCCGCATCAGTACCAGAGGGGCGTAGTGTCATCACACCATGCTGGGGAGGAACCACGACAATGAAGGCCATGTCAGATGAAAAGGTGTGGCAACGTCATGTCGTGCGGTGGAGCAAAATCCCCCAGGGAGGTCAAGCCATATAGGTGGGGTTGCGGCACTGTCGCTCCGCGGTGGAGGTGCGGTGGCGGCCGGTTGGGCCGACCCCTGTTGAACTAGACAAGCGGGACCACCCTTTTCCTGCGACACCCGAACCGGCACAATGCACCGGTTCCGTTCGACCATAGGGGGTGTGGCACCCCATCCCACGTGTGGCCAGCTATGCCCCGTGGGCCGGCCTGCCAGGCCACGTGGGCCACCACCTAGCTACGCAGGCCACCACTTGGACACGGGAGCCACCCGGCCAGGGTACCCCTTCGGGCAGGGTCGCCCCCATGGGAAGGGACGTACCTTTGGGTCAGTCCTCCCCATCGATATGTGCCACCCCTTTTGGTCGGGTCAGATTCATTTACCGGGTCACATCGGTTCAACTGGGTTGGACCAGATACGAACCCGCCATACATATTTACACAATGTCTCCCATATCTTGGGCAATGGGCGTCTGATTGACGAACCGTAAGTAGTAATGATATTTATGGAATGAATCCATCCTTTCGATAATACAACACGGGAGTTTGGGGTATAATTGAGAAACTATCAGGTTGGATCACGCACTAAACCACTTAGGCCCCTGGGACTAAAAGGATAATTACTCATAAATCGAGCATCCGATTAATGTTCGATGATGATGTCGCATGAAGCGGACGTCATTTCGTTGACGTCGGGTAGATGATGAAGAAGTTGTGGAGGAAGGATTTGGGGAAGACGAGTTGAGATGGAATCATCAATGTTCTTGTTGGGCTGTGGTGTTTCCTCTACTATCTCTGGTTAAAGGGGGAAAAGATGGTTCTTGTCGTTCTTCGGTGGTGACGGTTGTTCTCCACATTCATTGTTGAGAGGATGAAGTCCTCTCAATTCTCCAAAAGGCTCTTCCTCTCCTTAATTCTCCCAAAAAGGATTATTCCATAGCCCACCATTATAATACATCACATATTATATTTTTT
The DNA here is from genome assembly GCA_963277665.1 of Viscum album. Classification (NCBI taxonomy): domain Eukaryota; kingdom Viridiplantae; phylum Streptophyta; class Magnoliopsida; order Santalales; family Viscaceae; genus Viscum; species Viscum album. The sequence continues at coordinate 1,837,995,975 of OY728163.1, read as the reverse complement.
GCATAATGAATTCAATAATTCTAAATGATTCCAAAATAATTAAGTTAATTTACTTAATTAAATAGGAGGAGATGGCTCATTAAATGAAGGGGGAAGGAGAAGAGTTCCAATAATTTAATTTGGGGTTTAGAGGATGTTTAAATCTCGTGTGGCCCCCTAATAATCCTCTCATGGGAGGTTATGTGCAGGTGGGCCCCACCTCTAAAGCCTCTCATGGTAGGTTATGCTGTGGTTTCCCCCACCACTAACTTCCTCTTGAATCTTATAACCACTAAGAAATAAAAATAAGCTATCACCTTATTTTTATTTAACTTTATTATAGAACCCCAAAATCTATATTAAACTCTAAATAAAACGCAACTATGGTGAATGTCTCACTAATCAATTACCGACGCTGCGAATTCATCGTTGCCCTCAGATTTCAATTCTAATCATCAGTTCAAAAGATATAAAAACCTGCTCATACGTTTATTGAACACACCTGAACAAAACATCAGAAACTGATTCCATGCACACCGGGCCTCGGAATCAAGCACCGTCAGAAACTACTGACTCGTAAAATTCCCATGAATTTTAAAAAAAAAATCCACGGGAATTTTGGGTCTTTAAAAATAATGTGGGATTACATTTATAATTCTTTAGAGATGTTAGGTAAGTACATTATTTTAAACATGAATATTCATTTCCATTTAGAAAAAATATTGAGATAGCTACTCATTCTAGCCTTATTTTATTTCATGAATGTATAATCTATGGAAAATATAGGATTATTCATTTGTAATGTACTTATTTGAGTGGTACATTAATATTTTAAATATAAAATAAACCAGATACGTCATTCCATCCTCATTTCATCATATTAACATCTCTACATAAGATGGATGTAATATCAAATATTATTTTTTATATTTTAGTTAATACACTGAACTTTCACATATATTCTCACTAACCCATGGGACATGACCTATCCAAAACATGAAATTAAATTATAAATCACCATGTATAATTACCTATATCACTTTATCACTTGATTTTTTTTTATTTTTCTATAACTCATTCCATGTCATAATTATCTAGATGAATGATCACGAACACTTTAATAACATGTCTATGTTTGTTTTCATTTCCACACGACATGTTATGAATCAAATTTTTGGAAAATTATACTATATTATTATTGGATTTAAATTCGTGTTCTTTAATATCTTAAAAACCCAATCCTTTTAAAACATTCATTGATTGATTTAGTTATTTTTACTTTAGTTTTTCTCTTTCAACATTTTTTCCATTTCCTATTTTTAATATTCTATGGTGTCCCATATTATTACATAATAGAATCTTAATATTCTTGTTTATAGGTATGAAACTTTCTCGATCTTCTTTGGTGTGGATGATTTTATATTTATCATTTTTTATAACTATAGGACGACATACCAACCATATTAAAATTAAATTAATATAAAAATATTATATTCTAAATAATTAATAGAATATAGAATATCCCTGGTATATTTATACCATTTTGCTTAATCCCTATTACAACACTCATGGAAACATCAATAATTATTCCATATGTTTCATATCATGTTGTTGATAAACCAAAATTTCTCATTACTATACAATGATTAAATGAACTCAAAAATGATCCTCCCATGATATTGGGTTTTCTTCACCCATATGGTTGACATATTATTCAAACAATCATGTCAGTTTTTCACAAACATTTCAGAACAGTAACAATGGATAACATGTCATATTATTTTCACATGAATAATTTTATCCTTATTTTTGAATGATTTATATTCATAATTAATTGTATCCATGAGTTTATAAATATCAATGTAAATAAATTATTCATTATTCATACATCTTCCATATATGTAGTAATGGGTTCTTTATTGTTTTTTCCAGCCTATATTATTACATGTTTTATTGTAGGATATACATTTTTTATTAAAACTGTAATAGTAAAATCATATATACATGAATTTTGGGTACATTTTTTATCGATTATTCAATATGATTATTCATCAGTAGAACCTATTTTATTTAATACATAGGATATTGTGTTTTCACAAAAATAGCCTCCTTAAAAAATTAAATATAAATAATACTTCTAATAAATGGTTTTGAAGACTTAGGTTATGTGTTTTTAAAACAACAATTATTACTTCCAAAATGATATACATCATAATGAGGATATCATCCCAATCGTCCACTGATTTCATTTCAGTTTAAATCTCCCTTCATAACATATCACACTGATTATCATTCATGTTTCTCATTTCATGAAACATAGATTCAAGATCAATTATATTTTTTTGATCTATCATCTTCTTATTATTCATATAATAAATGGTATCCTTTTACTTTTTTGGTGAATTGATATTATACTAAATACAATTTATTTAATAATAATTTTATATGATACAATAAATCAATCCCACACCAATTTTTTAGAATATTTCTTCAAGATTGATAATTATTTCATAATTGGATTTACATTTCATTGTGGGATTTATGTTCATCATTACATTTTATTCTAATATATTCCCCTTATTCATAGTTTATTAATCATCATTGGAGGTCCATTAATGAAAGTCATGGAGTGTGAAATAAAAAAATGTAAATTGTTTCTTGAAAATATTATAATGTCTTACACATAAAAAATATGAATCATCAAAAAATTCATCTATGACATGTTATTCCCATGTTGTACATGGAAAATCTTAAGGGAAACTTAGAGATAAATTTAATCCTCATATTAATAACAATAATTATTTGAAAATTATTTTGTTGAAGTGTTATCAATTTACATAATAGTTTATTTAACCACAATATTGTCCAATTTTCATGATATATAACCATTCATTAGTTAACTCGTTTTTTCATCATTGAATAATTCAATATATTATATGAAATAGAATTCATATTCGTAGTTGATAATTCTCTATGTAAAAAATTTATTATAAAATTGAGTGAAAAAATAAATAATTAAAATTCATACAATTTATATTAATCAAATCAGAGGTGAAGAAATAACTATGATACTAACAACTAGTCTAATATATATTGTACCACATCATTGAGAGTGGTGCTGGGGTGAAATTTTTATATTGAATTTATTAGAACATTAAATATATTTTTTCTAGGGTCCTATTTAAGGAATTAATCTATCCCATTTATTCTATCACACAGTTTTAATTAATTAAAGGAATAAAGAAAAAACAAAAAATCGGGAACATATGGATTTAGAGGGTTCACTCTCTATGTGTGAGCTACTACTTGTTTTAGGGTTTCTATTATCATAACAAACCTATATGAGATTTTATTTTCATGAATAAACCATGTATAAGGGAATGTTCTTAAACACATATGTAACTATCAATAACAAAATTATAAGAATGAACAATTATACATACTTTTTAGGATCTTGATCCATATAGTCTTGCCTTGAACGATAAAATATTCCTAAACCTCTTAGAATTATATTCAATAGTATACAATAATGTCCCTATAGGGTAGGTTGATTATGATATTATTATTTAATATATAATAAAAACCTAGGCTTGATTTTTTATACAATGATATTTATAGACATCTTATGTTTTATTTATTCCTCATCACATATAAATATTTCATATTATTTTAAATTGTTTTTATATACATAAGATGTCCAATAATAATAATATATCGTTATTCGGATCATCTGTTTTTCATCTAAAATTAACATTAATGATTACTAAGATGAAAATTCCACATCCCATTATCTTTTACTCATTGAATATTCAAATAAGAAGGAAAATATAACTATCTTAATCATTCTTTTTTCTTCTAAATTTCATTTTCATTAATCTCATAATTATTTTATGAATAATTTATCATATTTGAATTTGGAAAATTTATATAATTCATAATTAGATGTTCAATGTATAAAATATCATCAACTTTTATCCTTTTATTAATTGATGAATATTATTAATAAGATATCAAGTATAACTTTGATTCTCCAAAAAATATTATCCTCTCATTCATCCATGTGATAATATATTATTTGTATAGCCCATAATTTTTCATAAACCACCACAATAACACAAAAATATTCATCAATACATGTATAGAGGTTTTCAAGCCCATAAAATCCATTTTATTAAAATAAAAAATACCAGGAATATGACTCCCATATATTTCTACCTATATAATGGAATTCATTGCATATAGATAATTATAGTATCCGGAAATTTAAATTAATAATGACAACCCAACAACATCACATTTATAACTATAGAGTTATAATATTTTTGTAAATGAAAGTGTGTCATTTTCGAATTAAAATATATATCATGAAATTTATAAACTTAGATTTACATTCTGTATCATTTGAAGAATTATAGTCAGTATTTTTTGAGAAAATATTCAACAAGTATATACTATGAAAATGATTATATATTGTCTTTATTATATTAATTAACCCATTTTAGTAATTATTTGTCATCATTATAAATAGACTATAATGGATTGAGTTATTATGAATAAAATTCATTTGATAAATTATATGTCAGTAATTATTTTAATGTTTTTAAAGTAAATGAAATATATCGTGTAAGAATACATATAAAATGGTAATTAAACTAAAATCACTATACACATTCATAGTCAAATATTACGACAAAATCACAATATTTTAATTACTACTCAGCAAATATTAATGTCTCATTTAAAAGTGAAAAAAATGAAAATTAGAAAACACATAAATAAGATTAAAATCATTTACACTAGGATATCACCAAGGCCAAATTCACCCGTTAGGATCACCAATATCAATATAAATTATATAATAATGGATAACATAATGAATACATCAAGGATGTAGTGATGTATGAAGTGATAATAGAATGTGTATTTCTAGCACATATTAATATAGGAACAATATATGGTTTTTGAATATATGTTCATAAGAAATATATTTCTTAATAATATGTTCATTATATATACATGTATCCAATTGGTATACTATAGTTTTCTGACAATTGTATAAAATTTAATATATGATTAATCACTAAGATAAACATATAATATCGAAATATTATATATATATAGTTCTCTATTAAATTATTATATTATTTTTAATACCATTAATTTATCATATAATGAATTTTTAAAATTCCAATATTGATGCTAAAATAAATTTGATAGTAAAATAGAAAATTAAATTATAAATAATTAATGGTATATTTTTAAATCATATTTATTAGAAACATAATTTTTCCCATGGAAGCTTTCTTACGTGTTTTGTTTTTTCTACGAATAATTTAAATTCAATAATTTTAAAACAAAACTATATATAAAATAATTTTAAAACAGAACTATATAAAAAATATGAATCATCAAAAAATTCATCTATGACATGTTATTCCCATGTTGTACATGGAAAATCTTAAGGGAAACTTAGAGATAAATTTAATCCTCATATTAATAACAATAATTATTTAAAAATTATTTTGTTGAAGTGTTATCAATTTACGTAATAGTTTATTTAACCACAATATTGTCCAATTTTCATGATATATAACCATTCATTAGTTAACTCATTTTTTCATCATTGAATAATTCAATATATTATATGAAATAGAATTCATATTCGTAGTTGATAATTCTCTATGTAAAAAATTTATTATAAAATTGAGTGAAAAATTAAATAATTAAAAATCATATAATTTATATTAATCAAATCAGAGGTGAAGAAATAACTATGATACTAACAACTAGTCTAATATATATTGTACCACATCATTGAGAGTGGTGCTGGGGTGAAATTTGTATATTGAATTTATTAGAACATTAAATATATTTTTTCTAGGGTCATATTTAAGGAATTAATCTATCCCATTTATTCTATCACACAGTTTTAATTAATTAAAGGAATAAAGAAAAAACAAAAAATCGGGAACATATGGATTTAGAGGGTTCACTCTCTATGTGTGAGCTACTACTTGTTTTACGGTTTCTATTATCATAACAATCCTATATGAGATTTTATTTTCATGAATAAACCATGTATAAGGGAATGTTCTTAAACACATATGTAACTATCAATAACAAAATTACAAGAATGAACAATTATACATACTATTTAGGATCTTGATCCATATAGTCTTGCCTTGAACGATAAAATATTCCTAAACCTCTTAGAATTATATTCAATAGTATACAATAATTTCCCTATAGGGTAGGTTGATTATGATATTATTATTTAATATATAATAAAAACCTAGGCTTGATTTTTTATACAATGATATTTATAGACATCTTATGTTTTATTTATTCCTCATCACATATAAACATTTCATATTATTTTAAACTGTTTTTATATACAAAAGATGTCCAATAATAATAATATATCGTTATTCGGATCATCTGTTTTTCATCTAAAATTAATTTAATGATTACTAAGATGAAAATTCCACATCCCATTATCTTTTACTCATTGAATATTCAAATAAGAAGGAAAATATAAGTATCTTAATCATTCTTTTTTCTTCTAAATTTCATTTTCATTAATCTCATAATTATTTTATGAATAATTTATCATATTTGAATTTGGAAAATTTTTATAATTCATAATTAGATGTTCAATTTATAAAATATCATCAACTTTTATCCTTTTATTAATTGATGAATATTATTAATAAGATATCAAGTATAACTTTGATTCTCCAAAAAATATTATCCTCTCATTCATCCATGTGATGATATATTATTTGTATAGCCCATAATTTTTCATAAACCACCACAATAACACAAAAATATTCATCAATACATGTATAGAGGTTTTCAAGCCCATAAAATCCATTTTATTAAAATAAAAAATACCAGGAATATGACTCCCATATATTTCAACCTATATAATGGAATTCATTGCATATAGATAATTATAGTATCCGGAAATTTAAATTAATAATGACAACCCAACAACATCACATTTATAACTATAGAGTTATAATATTTTTGTAAATGAAAGTGTGTCATTTTCGAATTAAAATATATATCATGAAATTTATAAACTTAGATTTACATTCTGTATCATTTGAAGAATTATAGTCAGTATTTTTTGAGAAAATATTCAACAAGTATATACTATGAAAATGATTATATATTGTCTTTATTATATTAATTAACCCATTTTAGTAATTATTTGTCATCATTATAAATAGACTATAATGGATTGAGTTATTATGAATAAAATTCATTTGATAAATTATATGTCAGTAATTATTTTAATGTTTTTAAAGTAAATGAAATATATCGTGTAAGAATACATATAAAATGGTAATTAAACTAAAATCACTATACACATTCATAGTCAAATATTACGACAAAATCACAATATTTTAATTACTACTCAGCAAATATTAATGTCTCATTTAAAAGTGAAAAAAATGAAAATTAGAAAACACATAAATAAGATTAAAATCATTTACACTAGGATATCACCAAGGCCAAATTCACCCGTTAGGATCACCAATATCAATATAAATTATATAATAATGGATAACATAATGAATACATCAAGGATGTAGTGATGTATGAAGTGATAATAGAATGTGTATTTCTAGCACATATTAATATAGGAACAATATATGGTTTTTGAATATATGTTCATAAGAAATATATTTCTTAATAATATGTTCATTATATATACATGTATCCAATTGGTATACTATAGTTTTCTGACAATTGTATAAAATTTAATATATGATTAATCACTAAGATAAACATATAATATCGAAATATTATATATATATAGTTCTCTATTAAATTATTATATTATTTTTAATACCATTAATTTATCATATAATGAATTTTTAAAATTCCAATATTGATGCTAAAATAAATTTGATAGTAAAATAGAAAATTAAATTATAAATAATTAATGGTATATTTTTAAATCATATTTATTAGAAACATAATTTTTCCCATGGAAGCTTTCTTACGTGTTTTGTTTTTTCTACGAATAATTTAAATTCAATAATTTTAAAACAAAACTATATATAAAATAATTTTAAAATAGAACTATATAAAAAATATGAATCATCAAAAAATTCATCTATGACATGTTATTCCCATGTTGTACATGGAAAATCTTAAGGTAAACTTAGAGATAAATTTAATCCTCATATTAATAACAATAATTATTTAAAAATTATTTTGTTGAAGTGTTATCAATTTACGTAATAGTTTATTTAACCACAATATTGTCCAATTTTCATGATATATAACCATTCATTAGTTAACTCATTTTTTCATCATTGAATAATTCAATATATTATATGAAATAGAATTCATATTCGTAGTTGATAATTCTCTATGTAAAAAATTTATTATAAAATTGAGTGAAAAATTAAATAATTAAAAATCATATAATTTATATTAATCAAATCAGAGGTGAAGAAATAACTATGATACTAACAACTAGTCTAATATATATTGTACCACATCATTGAGAGTGGTGCTGGGGTGAAATTTGTATATTGAATTTATTAGAACATTAAATATATTTTTTCTAGGGTCATATTTAAGGAATTAATCTATCCCATTTATTCTATCACACAGTTTTAATTAATTAAAGGAATAAAGAAAAAACAAAAAATCGGGAACATATGGATTTAGAGGGTTCACTCTCTATGTGTGAGCTACTACTTGTTTTACGGTTTCTATTATCATAACAAACCTATATGAGATTTTATTTTCATGAATAAACCATGTATAAGGGAATGTTCTTAAACACATATGTAACTATCAATAACAAAATTACAAGAATGAACAATTATACATACTTTTTAGGATCTTGATCCATATAGTCTTGCCTTGAACGATAAAATATTCCTAAACCTCTTAGAATTATATTCAATAGTATACAATAATTTCCCTATAGGGTAGGTTGATTATGATATTATTATTTAATATATAATAAAAACCTAGGCTTGATTTTTTATACAATGATATTTATAGACATCTTATGTTTTATTTATTCCTCATCACATATAAACATTTCATATTATTTTAAACTGTTTTTATATACAAAAGATGTCCAATAATAATAATATATCGTTATTCGGATCATCTGTTTTTCATCTAAAATTAATTTAATGATTACTAAGATGAAAATTCCACATCCCATTATCTTTTACTCATTGAATATTCAAATAAGAAGGAAAATATAAGTATCTTAATCATTCTTTTTTCTTCTAAATTTCATTTTCATTAATCTCATAATTATTTTATGAATAATTTATCATATTTGAATTTGGAAAATTTTTATAATTCATAATTAGATGTTCAATTTATAAAATATCATCAACTTTTATCCTTTTATTAATTGATGAATATTATTAATAAGATATCAAGTATAACTTTGATTCTCCAAAAAATATTATCCTCTCATTCATCCATGTGATGATATATTATTTGTATAGCCCATAATTTTTCATAAACCACCACAATAACACAAAAATATTCATCAATACATGTATAGAGGTTTTCAAGCCCATAAAATCCATTTTATTAAAATAAAAAATACCAGGAATATGACTCCCATATATTTCTACCTATATAATGGAATTCATTGCATATAGATAATTATAGTATCCTGAAATTTAAATTAATAATGACAACCCAACAACATCACATTTATAACTATAGAGTTATAATATTTTTGTAAATGAAAGTGTGTCATTTTCGAATTAAAATATATTTCATGAAATTTATAAACTTAGATTTACATTCTGTATCATTTGAAGAATTATAGTCAGTATTTTTCGAGAAAATATTCAACAAGTATATACTATGAAAATGATTATATATTGTCTTTAGTATATTAATTAACCCATTTTAGTAATTATTTGTCATCATTATAAATAGACTATAATGGATTGAGTTATTATGAATAAAATTCATTTGATAAATTATATGTCAGTAATTATTTTAATGTTTTTAAAGGAAATGAAATATATCGTGTAAGAATACATATAAAATGGTAATTAAACAAAAATCACTATACACATTCATAGTCAAATATTACGACAAAATCACAATATTTTAATTACTACTCAGCAAATATTAATGTCTCATTTAAAAGTGAAAAAAATGAAAATTAGAAAACACATAAATAAGATTAAAATCATTTACACTAGGATATCACCAAGGCCAAATTCACCCGTTAGGATCACCAATATCAATATAAATTATATAATAATGGATAACATAATGAATACATCAAGGATGTAGTGATGTATGAAGTGATAATAGAATGTGTATTTCTAGCACATATTAATATAGGAACAATATATGGTTTTTGAATATATGTTCATAAGAAATATATTTCTTAATAATATGTTCATTATATATACATGTATCCAATTGGTATACTGTAGTTTTCTGACAATTGTATAAAATTTAATATATGATTAATCACTAAGATAAACATATAATATCGAAATATTATATATATATAGTTCTCTATTAAATTTTTATATTATTTTTAATACCATTAATTTATCATATAATGAATTTTTAAAATTCCAATATTGATGCTAAAATAAATTTGATAGTAAAATAGAAAATTAAATTATAAATAATTAATGGTATATTTTTAAATCATATTTATTAGAAACATAATTTTTCCCATGGAAGCTTTCTTACGTGTTTTGTTTTTTCTACGAATAATTTAAATTCAATAATTTTAAAACAGAACTATATATAAAATAATTTATTTATATATTTTAAATTTGAAATTAATATGATGTAATATTAATAAAACTTATTGTTTAACAATTAATTTTTTTCAATAGAGATAGTTTTTCTTCATACTATTTATTTTTATATAAGAGAATAATTTATAAATTTTACTATTCCAATTTAACAAAACAAATATCATTTTTGGGATTAGAATAAAAATAATAACACATGATAAACATTTTTATATTATCTTATATAATTTAATTTGTCATTGAACAATGAAAACATAGTTTTCGTCGATATATATATATATATATATATAAGGCATTATAATTAAGATTTTTTAAAACTATATAATTGGTGAATGATGTATTTGATTAGTAAATAAAATAATTATTAAAAATATCATGTTCAATTTATAGAAACTATGAATATAATTTCCATAAAATATGTAATACTTTATATTAAAAATGTATTTTTTTCATCATTAAATAATATTTTCTCAATACTTGGTTTTTCATTTATTTTAATGTCACACATATTTTATTTATTTAATAATAAAATTATATTTATCAATGTTTAATAATAAATATGTAATTTAACCATAAATAGATATTTTTAAGGATAAATATAATATTATTAAGAATTGTGTTTTGACACGATGTATTCATTAATGTTAAAATTAATTTTTCTAACAAATAGAAACTTTATATACTAAAATTTATTTTATATTTATAATATTTAGATACAAATAATATGTAATGTTCATTTTTCTATTAAGGAATTAACTATAAATCACATCGCAAATTATTAGATACAATAGAAAAAATGAAAATGAAAATGTGATAATTCTATGAATAATGGACTATGAAAGGAGATTAAAATAATTTTTATAAAGAACTTTTTTAGTATTATTGACTTTATATCACAAAAAAACATATTATATTCAATTTTTTCCACATGAAATGTTTTATCGGTCTTCCCTTTAAACTATGTTTTAATAATAACAAGAATTTCATTCTCACTTGTATTAAAAGTGGCATTTCACTTCCCATTCATGTGCCCTGAAATAATTTACTCCCACCTCACACTATTCCCAATTTTCATAATGTAAGAAGAATTTTCTTCTTTTCAGGTTTTTTCCTTTTCTTGTCGTTTCTTAGGAATAGAGGAAAATATGAAAATTTTCAACGTACACACCGTGTACTTTATAAGTAAACTCCATGTAATATGATGCCATTAGAGGTCGTGTTCTAGGTGTGTCATGGACACACACACGGCCATATATGGGCGACATAGAGGTCACTTACAGTGTATTGTGGAAAAGGTGAGTACATGCTGTGTACTCTAAAAGCACACACCGTGCACTTTTTTTCATTAAAAGCCATGGGGTCACGTCTAATCGCCAAAATCGACATATTTTAGGTCGTCTTCGTCCGAGAGCACTGAGTAGTCATGGATCTTAGATGAGGCCTCAAACTTCCATCTGTTCTCCGATTCAAACACTCTTGAGTGCGTTAGAATCGCAGCGGTGAGGTCTCTCTTCACATAGAGAATCATTTCCCAATTCATTCTCTTTTCCATGCTATCGTGGGTTGAACAATTTTGACTTTTTTTAGATCATTGACATTATAAAGTGATTCATGCCCTGTTGATCAAGTATATCAATATCTAAACATCAGGGTAGGTTGTTTGTGCCTTTCTGTAGGTATTCTTTGAGTATTTTGTGCAAATTCCACCAATACCCATGAATGGAGTTTTTCTTGTTTACCGTTTTACACTTATTGATTGCATGTTTTTCCTGTATGCTAGAGTAGGGGATTTTGATTGTGTTTTGGGTAATTCTTAGAATTTTTATGTGTTTTACATGCATGTTCCTTCCTATCGGGACCATTGGGTCTAGTTACCTTTTTTACTACTATAGTTTTCCCATGCCTAGTATTGTAGGATGGTGCGATTGTATTTCATTCATTCTGAGATGTTGTAGAATTCTAGCCAAGTATTTCTTTGGGATACATTGGTCGTTATGTGATGTGATACATTCTGACTTTTCACAAGGCTATGAGAACCTATTGTAGTAGACCATAGGGATAATGGACATAAGGGTTTCTCCATAGCGTCTTTATAAAACGATTCGAGACCACTGAGGTAATTGGCATTGAATGCATCCTCAGAGTTTCTATAGTTCATCGACGTGGAACACAGGGGAAATGAGAAGTTGTATTCTTCCCCATAGAACCTTTAGTACGATACGAGATTATTGGGGGGACTTGAGGGTCAGTGCTTCCCCAGAGAGTCTATTCTTTAGATGAACCATAGGGGTGAGACTGTGTTTGCCTCCAAGAGGGTTTCTAGTACTATTAGGTTGAACCATAGGGGTTAGGCTGTGAGAACTACTTAGAGGGTTACCATTTTACTACATTCTTGAGTGGCTTCTTAGTTGTTTGTAAATTATATACTAGACATTATGGATTGATTAATGTTGAGTACTTTTTTGTTTACTGCTTTCTATACTTTTACTTGCCATATATTCACTGACTATTAGGCATAAATCATCAGGTGGTTGCCTATTGGGATTTTGTCTCACATCCTGTTAGGGTCATTATTTTTTTCCCAAATAGATTATAAAGTTTCATGTATAGATAAGGGAAAGAACCCTTCGAATTTAGGTGAATGATTGTTTTAGAGCTGAAAGACATTGGACCAAGCCGTGGCTTGTGATGCTGAGGAGTTTATCTGATTTCTTTTTCACTTTCATTTAGCACTATTTTATTCCAGCATTGTGACTTGTTTGGATATTTTTCTAGACATATATAAACCATGAATCATATATATATATATATCTACTCTAGTTGTTTCATTTGTTAGTCTTCTACTGTTATTGTTGTTTTGTATTTACTACATCCGCTATTTTATATATTTGTGTACTTACACTGTGTACTCTTCCAATGAGGGCATTGTTTCCCCACTATCACACCCAAGGCCCTCGCTGCTAGTCAGCAGCCTCTGGTGCTTGGGAAAATGTTCTTGAGGCCATGTGACCAACCGGGTACGGTACGCCTATTGTTGGCTTCTAGAACCGGGGTGTTACAATGTTGTATCAGAGGAATTATTTTATATTGACTTATATTTTGGAGCTTTTATCTAGGGATTGGAAGAAATAGGTACTTGGTAATAAGCTGTGCATGGGAGTAGCTATCACATCTACAGGGAAAAGGCAATATACCTCGTTTAACTTCGATTTTTCTGGTTTTGAGATTATTATAGTTGATTTGATTTCACCATGAGTGATTTAGATGTTTTGTGATGATACCATTGATGTTATCGAGGTTCTATTTCTTTCACATCTCAATGAGATGAGGGTATTCCATGTCATGCAACCGATAGGTACTTTTTAGAAATCACATGTCATGGATTCATTCCATGTCATCTATGATGCATTAGCAATTTCAAATTGTTTTGTTAGATGTTGTGTAGAATATGCATGCCGTTGTGATAGTATCTTTGACAAGAAATATCATCTTCTTTTTAGAGCATTTATTGTGTAAGGTTTTACTAGAATGAACACCAAATTGTGGTTCTTGAGGTGTTATGGGCCCTCATGGTCTAGACATTGGCAGATCATTGACTTGTTTACCTTATTTGTAACATGATAAAGTTGCCAAAATTTTATTTTTGGGGAGTATGGCCTCTCACCGATCGGAATTTGGCACTTTCAGTGTTGATTTCAGTGTTTTCTGGTCTTCAGAGTAGTTTCTAAGGCTTACTATCTGGGAAAACACAGAATACACGCCGTGTAGTTTTCACTACATACCATGTGTTCTTCTATTCGGGAAGAAACAAATTTTCTTCAGTACATGTTTTGTACCTTTTATACATGCCATGAATTCTATAACTGTGTCAAAGGCCATGTGGGAATATACATGGGATAAGGAAAACCCTGTGGGAACACATTGTGTACTGTTTGTTCACACAATGTAGTGTAATCTTATGAGTCTGACCGTGTAGTTAACAACACAGTCGGTGGAGTCTCTTCTTGTATACGGCGTATCCAACTTGAACGTGCTATGTAGTCTGACCTAGGTACCTGGCCGTGTCACAAACAATATGGGTTGGTGTCATTTTTTCTCATACACACTGTGTCCACTTGGAACACGCCGTGTAGTGTCAGTCATGTAGTGTGACCTGGGTACACTGGTCTTGTCCCAAACAACATGGTCCAGGTGAAGCATGTTGAGTACACGCCATGTCTACCATGAACATGATGTGTAGTTTTGTCTTATGAGAGTCGTGTGGCTTAACTATGTAGAAGGACTTGGGAATGGGAAGAGGATTCAGGGAACACGTTATGTAGTCTTTATATACACCTTATAGTCATGCTTTGTAAATTTTTATTGCTTTCTTCCACATGTTCCCTTCTTACGTTCCTAGTATTCAGTACTTTATATTTTGATCTAATGTGTGTGTATGACCTTAAACATTCATGGCACCGAGATGTCCTCTTGTTGTACGCTAGTTTCCAAGCGGTGATCAGACACTGGATATTGCTGATTAGGGACTTCCTGCAAAACCTCCTGTCATGCCATTCTTGGCACTAGCCGTTATACCAGACACAGGAGCTAATTCATAGTTTAGGGAAGGATTTATGAGGATGATGCAGAACTTCCAAGGAGCTCTGCCTTCTACCGCGTCTATGGCAGACTTGATGCAGGTTTTCTAGCAGCAGCATCGTCCCACCTTCTCTAGAGGAGGAACACATGCAGTAGAGTCATGGCTAGATTCCAAGATGATGATCATCAAGAATCTAGATATGCATCCATAAAGGCATCTCAAGATCAATACCTACATGCTATGATACTCCTCCAAGAGGTGATGAGACGTCATATCAAAGGTGGGTCATCACAGGTTATAGCATGGGAGGTGTTTTGGCGCAATTTATTCGATTACTTATATCAAGAGACCCTCATGGACGACCGAGCCTGGGACTTCATGAGCCTATAGTAGGGTACTCTTTATTTCATGTAGTATTCCTATCATTTCACAGAGATTTTGCTTTTCACACCCCTCTAGGGAGGGGATGGGTTGTTCTTGGCAAGGAAGCTTGAGGATGGTCTCAGATGAGAGATCTGGTCACATGTGAATATCATCAGGCTGACTTCCATCGCTTCCATTGTCAACTAGGGACTGATTGAGGAGCGCAATTTGAGCGATTCAAAAGCTGAGACCCAGGGCGATTCCGCTTCCAAATTTAGTGCTTCCCCAGCTGGCAGTATGAAATTCCATAGAGAGTCTACACACAGTTATCCGAGGCAGCGAGACACATCTTATGGTAGACAGGTGGTATGCTACCAGTGTGGAAGGGCTGGGAAAACGAGGCTGCAGTGCTATAGAGAACCAGTGGAGTGCTGATCTTGCAGCAATATGGGTCAGCTTCAGTGCTTCTAGCTGTTCGGGACTATGTGGAGGTTGATGCAATGGTGGTCAGTCACTGGTCATTCTACGACAGCAGGGAGGATCAGCATAGAGTGGTCAGGTAAGGTCAAAGGGCCATGGGACTCGTCTGGATTTCGTAATGGAGCAGACCCATCAGAAGCAGGATCTTGTACCCTCTATAGTTCAAGGTACGATCTTAGTAGCCTTAGTTTTATCTTCTTCCCTTTTTAATACAGGTGCTTCCCATAGATTTATCTTTGTTTCTATTGTGGAGAGCCTTGGGATCTGCATATTTTACTCTACTTATAGTTTGACTTTAGACACACCATTGGGGACTAGGATGGCTAGTGTACGTCAGTGCAAGGAGTGCCCTCTAGAGGTGGATGGGTATCACTTTCTATGGGATCTCTATGTCCTAGAGATGCCAGAATATGGTGTCATTCTCAGAATAGACTGGCTAGTTCCCTTCCAGGTAGTCGTCGACTGTTATCACTATAGGGTGAGTTTCATATGACCAATGGGTGGATCATTTCTTCATCGAGGTGAGTGTGATGTCAAGGCGATTAGATCATGACTCGTCCATCATGGGCTAGGTGGAGTTTCATCTCAGATTGCCAGTATGTAACAATATGACCAGGGGACTTCACAGTTAGACTTCCCTCCAGGGGTGGATCGTTTCAGGGATGTATTTCCAGAGGAATTTTCATGTTTTCCTCCAGAGTGTGAGGTATAATTTTATATTATGCTCGTTCCAAGAGCGGCACCAGTGTACATTCCATCTTATAGGATGGCTACACCTGAGTTGAAGGAGCTCAAGAAGCAGTTGGAGGAGTTGCAGGCAAAGGGTTTCATCTGACCAAATACATCTCCTAGGTGTTCTCCTATCCTGTTGGTGAAGAAGGCAAACAACTCCCTTAGGATTTGTGTGGATTATTGGAAGCGGAACCAGTTGATGGTCAAAAACAGATATCCCTAGCCTAGGATTTATGGCCTCTTTGATAATCTTCTAGGATCCCGGGTGTTCTCGATGATTGATTTTAGGTCCGGTTATCATCAGTTTCATGTTATACCATCTGATATACCTCTAATATCCTTTTGGAGAAGTTATGGTCTATAAGATTATATGGTTATGCCATTTGGAATCACTAACCCGCCTACAGTTTTCATGGAACTGATGACCCGAGTGTTCCATCCATAATTGGACTCTTTCGTGGTGGTCTTTTTGGACGATATCTTGGTGTACTCTCACACTCTACACGACCATGCCACACATCTTGATATCATTCTAAGTACACTGAGAGGGCATCATTTCAATTAAAATATTTCAAAATGACACATTTGGATGGACCAAATTCACTTTTTGGGCCACGTTATCTTAGAGACAAGAGTATCATTGAACCTAGATAAAGTGAAATTAGTAGTTTTCTTGGAGAAGCTGATGAACTTCTTTGAGTTTTGGAGATTTCTAGGGCTGGAGGGATACTATAGAAGCTTCATACAAGACTTTTCATGCTGAGAAGCACTACTGAGAGGTCTGACAAAGGAGGGGGCGAAGCAGTTATGGTCAGAATCTTGTGAGTCTGCCTTTCAGGAGTTGAAAGGGAGGATGAATTCAGCACTGATACTAGTCTTTCGAGAGACGGGAAGAGCTACACTGTTTACTGTGATACATCAGGTATCAGACTTGGAGCTGGGCTTAGTTTGGGAGATGGAGTCGTTTCGTACGTGTCTCAGCAGGTGAGGCCAAATGAGAGGAACTACCTGACGCACGTTCTTGAGCAGGCGGCAACTGTTTATGCCTTATGTTGTTGGAGACATTATCTTCTGGTAGAGCACATTGTGGTTTTTACCGACCACAATAGTCTCAAGTACTTCTTCACTCAGCGTGATCTGAATTTGAGACAGTGCTTGTGGGTTGAGTACCTATAGTCCTTTGACTTTGAGCTATCAAATACTCCTGGGAAGGGGATAGCAGTGGCTGATGCGTTGAGTAGGAGGACTCAGATACATGTGGTTCGGGAGGCCAGCATTGAGTGGTAGCTTATTGCTCTGTTCTCTAAAATACATCTGGAGATGTACTAGAGACAAGGGAAATCGTTTCTTTCTTCTGTAGTTGTCACCTATACACATCGTGAAAGAGTTAGAATAAAGAAACTAACAGATTCTAAATTCCTAGTCCTATGAGAAAGCATGTTAGGAGAGTACAATATTCCTAGTTGGACCATAGGAAATGATGAGATCTTGTGTTTCCTGGTACATGTGTGGATGATAACAGATGTACGTTAGAAGCTGATGCGGGATTTTCATTCCCCAGTTTGGAAAGTTCATCTTGGTGTCACCTAGAGGTATCGAGACCAACACCATCAGTATTGGTTTCCAGGTATGAAGAGGGATGTTACTGGTTTCATAGTGAGGTGTTCCACTTGTAAGTAGGTGAAAGCAGAGAAACAGTGACCAGCATGGCATTTACCACAGCTACCCATTCCCGAGTGGATGTGTAATGACATCATGATGTATTTCATGATGGGGTTTCTGAGGTATCCTCAAGTGTATGATGCAGTTTGGGTTGTCATTGACAAACTCGCTAATGTTACACAATTCTTTTCGATCAAGGAGACATTCAGTGTTGTCGAGCTGGGACGGTTGTAAATTCGCGAGAGTGTACATCTGCATGGAGTTCCACACTCCATCGTTTCAGAAAGGGATGCACGTTTTAATTCTCGGTTCTGGAAGGGGCTACAGAAAGATTTGGGTACCCAGGTGATTTTGAGTACAACCTACCATCCAGAGATAGATTTCTAGTCTGAGCATACGATTCGGGTTCTTGAGGATATGCTCCAAGCATGCATTATAGATTTTAGAGGTTCTTGGTAGAATCATATACCTCTTGTGGATTTCTCATACAATAATATTTTATAGAAAACTATTCATATGTCACCATATGAGGCTTTGTACGGTAGTCCATGCCGATCACCCTTATGTTGGCTGGAGGCAAGAGAGGTAGCTTTACTGTGACCTCGTCTTGTTCAGGAGACCACATAGCTGATAGAGTTGATTCGGAAGAGGATTGATACTGCATAGTCTTGAAAGAAGTTGTATGATCATTAGAGGAGAGGACCTATGGAGTTTGAGATCAGGGATCAGGTTTTCCTGCGTGTCACACAAAGGTTGGGAAACAAGAGGCTTAAGAGACATGTTATATTTTCACCGATGTATGTTGGGCCGTTTGAGGGGTTAGAGAGAGTTGGGCCGATTACCTAATGTTTGTAGTTAACTTAGAGGTACCGATATATGCACTACGTCTTCCACGTTTCTCATCTATGAAATTACTTTTCACACCAGTCCCATGCTTTCCAACCCGAGGAAGTCGAGTTGTAGGTGGTTGAATCTTTTGAGGAGCATCTTATCCAGATTGTTGATCTCAGTACATAGGTTCTCTGTGGCCGGTCTATTCCTCTGTTATGTGTTCTATGGCTGCATGGGCATGTGTAGCATGAGACCTGGGAGAGAGTGGCCGATGTACGATCTCAGTGGCCAGAAATATTTTGGGTTTCTTCTTCTACATTGCGCTAGGGATATTTGGGGATGAATTATATTTAGGGGGATGTTTTTAATAAACTAGTTCTTCTTTTCAGGTATGTTTTCCTTTCTTATTCATCTTTGAGGAAAAGAGGAATATCTGGAAATTTTCAATGTACACGTTGTGTACTTCAATGCCACTGGAGGCCGTGTACAGGTCGTGTCATGGGCACAGACATGGCCATGTAGGGGTGACATGGAGGCCACCTAAAGCGGAGTACATAAATGGTGATTACATGTTGTGTACTCTAAAAGTACACACCGTGTACTTTCTTTTATTCATTAAATGCACTGAGGCTGCTTGTAATCGCCAGAATTGACTTCTTTTTTGTCGTCTTTGTCCGAGAGCACCGGGCAGCAGTGGATCTTCTACGATCCTTAGATCCTTCATCTATCATCTAATTCGAACACCAGTGAGTGTGTTATAATTGGAGGGGTGAGTTATATCTTCTCAAAGTGAATAATTTCACAAATACTTCTCTTTTACATGTTATATTGGTTGAACATTTTAAATGTTTTTGTAGATTGTTTACATTCTAAAGAGATTCAAGCCCCATGGTTCATGTATATCCATCTCCTAACATCAAGGGAGGTGGTTTGTGCCTTTCTGTAGGATTTCTTTGAGTATTTTGTGAAAATTCCACCAATACCCTTGAATGGGGTATTTCGTGTTTACCGTTTTAGCCTTATTGATTTCCAGCATTGCTTTAATGCTATAGTAGTGGATTTTTATTGTGTTTTGGGATAATTTTTAGGCTTTGAATGTTTTTTCCATGCATTTTCTTACATGTCTGGACCATTGTGTCACGTTACCATTTTTACTGTTGTTGCATTCCCATGCCTAGTATTTTAGGATGGTGAGATTATTGTTCTTTCATGCTGAGATGTTGTAGAATGCTAGGCAAGTAGTTTATAATGTTACATTGGCTGTTACACGATGTGATACTTTCTGACAATACAAAGGGCTGTGAGAACCTAGTATAGAAGACCATAGGGAGAATGGACATAAAGGGTTCTCCAGAGTTTCTTTATAATACAATGCAAGACCATAGGGGTAATTGATGTTGAGTGCTTCCTCAAAGTGTTTGTAGTTCGTTGATGCAGGACACAGATGGAATGAGACATTGAGTTCTTCCCCAAAGCGCATTTAGTATGATATGAGACTATAGGGGGAATTGGCGATGAGTTCTTCCCCATAGTGTCTATTCATTAGCTGAACCATTGGTGTTAGACTATGTGTGCCTCCCAGAGGGTTGCTAGTACTACTTGGTTGAACCATAAGGGTTAGGCTGTGAGAACTACCCAGAGGGTTACCTGTTTGTTCTACATTATTTATTGGACTCATACTTGTTTTTATTTTATATGCTTGAAACTAAGCATTGTTTGTTGTTGAGTACTGTTATTTTTACTATCTATACTTTTACCTTCCATATATTCATTGAATATTAGGCACAGATCATCATTTTTTTGCCTACAGGGTTTTTTTATCACACCCTGTTTGTGTCATGCTTTTGGGCCCAAACAGATTACATTGTTGCAGGTATAGATAAGGGAAATCACCCTTCATCATTATGTTCATGATTTTTGTAGAGCTGGAGAGCATGATACCAAGCAGTGGATTGCAATACTGAGAAGTTTATCTGTTTTATTTTTCTCTTTGTCTTAGCACTGTTGTATTCCAGCAGAGAGACTTTTTTGGCTGTCTTTCTAGAAATATATGTATCATGAATCATTTATATATATATCTGCTCTGGTTGCTTCCTTTATCTGTCTTCCACTTTAACTGTTGTTTGGTATTTACTACTTTCACTGTAGTACATATTTGTGTACTTCCACTGTGTACTCTCCTAATGGGGGAATGGTTTTCCCACTATCACACCTCAGGCCCTCGCTGCTAGTCAGCAGCCTCTAGCGTTCGGGGGAATTCCCTTGAGGCCATTTGACCAACTGGGTACAGTGCACCTCTAGGTTGCTTCTGGAACTGGGACGTTACACATAATTTATGTTAAAATTGAATTTCATGATCTTCAATTAAAAATATATTTCCATAAGGCATCGATTTCTATGTATTCATCCAAGAAAAATAAAAATTACTAAGAGTGAGTTTGAATTTGTTTCTAAATTCTTTTAATTTACATCATGATTTTTGAAATATAATTTACTAATACATATATAATGTAATGAATATTGACTTGTTATGAATTTTATTTTACTAATGAAATAAAATTTAACCCCATTTCCCATTTATATTTTTAAAAACAAAACTGTCATTCATAAGTTATACGAACAACCACCATTATGAAGAGATGACTTATTTTTATCATCCCCACAACCTCTCTAAATTTATTCTAGTGGTTTGATTTAAGAAAAATAAGATAACATTAACATTGTTATCCAAATTAATGGAAAAATTATATCCCAAATTCATTTCCTCCCATTCAATTTGAATTAAAAATTTATTACCGTGGGTTGTACATGCTAACACCACCATGAAAGTAATGTATCTGATTTTTCATCTAGATTATTAATTTTTTATTAAACTAATATAATATATAATTCACACAAATCAAATTATCTATATATTAACACTATTATTCTGTGGAAACTATTTTATTCTAAAGTATCAACTTTCTTATCCTAATCAACCATTATTTATGATATGTTCGTCTTTGGGTTAGTCTCACCATTTACATGAACGGTGATATATAATAAAATCATATATGAATATGAGAATTAAATTATTCATAATATATGATACAAAAAATTATATAATTTTTTTCTTGTTTTACATTAGTATCATTAATATTTATTTAATAGATTATGCTAGGAACACATGAAAATTATAATTCATGAAAACATATTCATGAATAATTTCATTTTTGAGGATTATAACAAAAAACCTATGAAATGAAAATGTATAATTAATGTAAATTAGAAAAAATAAATTACATTTAATTTTATGATATAATAATGATAAAAATTGGGATAATAAAAAATAACAAAATTGATAAGGAAAACTCTTTCAAAATGATCAGGAATAGTAACAAAATATATGGAAAATTGATAATAACTACAACGTACACATGTAAAGAATAATTATATTTTTTAATAATATTTTTTATAAAAAAATTTATTGAATAAATTATGAAAATATTTTATATGATATACAGTATCACAGTGTGAATTAAAAAAATTAGGGAAACACTTAAATGATTTTTTAAATTATAAATAACTTGAGACTTACATCTTAATGATTTTTTTGTATCAGTGTATCTAATACCCCATAAATGTTTTATATTAGGATTATCAAATGATTCATCAATTTTAATTTTTAGTTGAAATAATATTTTTATGATGTTTTAACTCTAATGATTTAATGTTCTTAAGGTGTTTCTGTTAGAAATTTAATATTATATGACATGTTTAATATAACGAATAATTATTTAATTTATTTGGAATTATCAATGCTCTATTTATTTCATTTAATATATATATATATATATTAAATTTCATTATATTTTAATATCCATTTAATTTTCTTCAATTCAATCACATTTGATTCAAACATTTCCAAAACCATGAAGTTTTTTTCCGCTAATCTCAATTTTAAAAAGATATTTCTATTGAAAAATATCCCTCTTTGAAATTTGTATACATTTATATCTAAAACCTCAATAATATTTTATAACATATTATAATTATTTGGTATTTACACATCTTTCCCCAAATTCACATTCTGTCGTTTCTTTATATTTTCATATATTATATAAATTGGCCTTGTTATTTTTTTTCTCATACTTAGTTTTTTCTGTCCATATTCTTTGGATTCCACTATGATTTTTCATTATATATGAATCAATAATTGATTAATGCTACTATATAAAACATGAATACATAATATTTTTATGGTTTTTCAGATTTATTATTTTTTAAAAAAAATTGAAAATAATATATTTCTTTTATTTTCCTTGTGAAAACATGTTCTTTCCTCCATTGTTATTTATATGAGTATTTCTCTCATTTTTTCTAGGTATTTTAAAATAACAAATTTTTTGAATAAATTTATGAAATTTTTATTTTAAAATAATTTGAATTATTAATATAATGAACTATCTAGGGCTGTAATATGACTTCTAACTCGACCCTCTGGATACAAGCCTCAAAGGGTATTCAAGATTCACATGAGGTGGAAGTAGAGATTGTGTATAAAAAATGCATGATTTTGCAGGATTTAATCCAAATACAATATATACCAAATTAAATGAAAAATAAAATAATTTTTTAAAACAATGTATGGATAAATACCAAAATAAGAGCATTGAAAAACTGAATAGTGATGATTATCTAGTAAAAAAATTAAAATATAAAAAATTCCCACTCATTACACTAACTCCCTTCCATGAAATGAAATATTAAATACACCTCTTGTTCCATACCATATAAATATAGAAAATTCAACTAATACAAGGAACTAGGAACCATGTCATCAAAGTAGATAAATTCAAGTTCAAATGAAATATATACTATTTATCAATCATACAACCCAAATCCAATCATTTTGAGAAAAAATATAGGGAAAATAAATGGAATATATAGGTTTTATATGACCTATGTTATAAGTAGGGTGTAATGGAAATTTTCATCGTATTTTCCCACTAAAACTTTTATGTAGACACCTACACTTATCATTCCATTAATAATTGTTCGAATGGAAATTTAAAAATAATGTTTTAATAGTCATTTCTTATTAAACACCTCAAATCTAAGGCAATCAATCTTGAAATACTTTTATTATCTAAAAAATTCCCATTGAAAACATTTTTACCACCCATGCCACTGTTGAATACCCAAAAACTAATTTATAATCCATTCAAAAATCTATCAATGCATTTTTTTCTATGCATATTTTCAAAATATATTTTTTTCCAAAGAATCCATTTGAAATACACATCTCTAAACTTTTTTAAATCACTATTAATAACCATTAAAAAATCCTATAGAAAAAAATCATAAATTATATATTAAAATATTTGAACTCCCAATAAGTGAACATAATGATAATTTAATGATTTAATGAAGGAAATTCTATACATTTCATAAGGAGTTAAAATAAAATGACAAGAACAAATCATTTAATTTCAAGGCACAAAAATATTAGAAAACATATATCAACACATGATTAATATAATCTGTAAGTAACTCAAATGATTATTTTAAAATAAAGAGAAATATATAATTCATAGAATAAGGGAACCGTAGAAGTAATATTGGGATATATAGTATATGTACCATGAAAGGCCAACTACTAGTATATTAACAGTCACATATCTCATCATTCGAATCACTCCTAACTATTAATAATGTCGAAACACGCAATCCATTTATTAAATTTAAATATGGGTTACTATCTAGTGAGTAATATATAATAGAATATCTTAAATTTCTTGAATTCTCATTAACCTACCTTATGTCCATAATGGAATTACTAATGGATGTATTCCAATTTCATGAAAAATGTAATACCTTGAAAAACATCGCAAACAATAACATCAAAATCCCATCATTCCCAAATTAAAAAGACCCATCCAATGGGACATTATCCATAACTCATCATGGATCACCATTCAGTCATATAATAAAAATCCTTATCCATAACACACATCAATAAAATAAAATAGATCATAACAAACCATCAATAAATAAAACTTTTCATAAGTTCAAATTCATGCTTTCACCCAAAAATTAATTATAATGTTATTTGAAATCTTCTATACCTATTCAATATGAAATTAAATTAATTTCATAAGGAATATATAAAACAAATCAATACATCATCACTGTCATTGTAATAATTAATAAATACCCTACACTAGTCAATATGTTTTTGAAATTATCAATCCTTGTGGTACACCAATGAATGAAAATCATGAAACATTACATGAAATGTATTTGGGAAATTAATAAATCCATTTAAACTGTCATTAAAATATAATATTATCTAATTTAATATCTAAAAAATATTTCAAAAGTCATAAAAACCCAATTTTTTTAAATAAACATCATATTAATTAAAATCGTTGAATATTAAAATATTTTTGTATGGGAAACACCTGTTTTAATAAAAATATGATACCCACCACATTAAAATTGGAAACCTTATTTTAATATCCAAAATCCCACAGAAAACATCAATATGGAATTTATTCTATCAATTTTCTAGGAAGCCACTCCATTCTATGTGATACGATGAATTTGAAAATTATTTTTTATAAGATATACCCAAAAAAATAATGAAATTAATATCAAATAATATTGAATAAAAAAGTAAATTTTTTTGATTTAATAAGAACAAAAACCTCAATAAAATGGAAATCTATTTGAAATAATGATATAGAAAACTGAAACATTCATCCTTTAAAGGATAAGGCTCCCATACTAATGAACACATCACAAAAAACCATTTCACCAAAAATCATACTTTTAGAGCCACCTAAAAAACTAATGAGAACCTTGGAATAATTTATTTCTATAGGGATAATAAAATCCAACATATTTTGGGGTGAAATTGAGGTAGAATAAAATAAATTAACAATTGGTATTGGGGGATTACAATTTAATATCCGAGGGAAAATTTCAAGGTATCTAAGATGTGAGGAGTGATAATGGGAGTTTGTGGCATTGAGTTACGAGGAGGGTCACCCTGGGGTTGTGACATGAAATATAAGAGAGTAAGGGTGATATAATGATTTTTTTTAGGTCTAACAATTAAAATTAAATATAAATATGACAAAATAAAAAATATATATATTCCATGAATGACAGCATGTTTAGGAATCACAGTTTTCCTAACCATGTGCCAATTGTGTGGGTAAACATTCATGCACATAATAACCCATATAGTTAGATAAAATGAATCACATGGTTTAATAAACCATGAAAATCTCATTAAAATTAGAATATAAAAAATAAATACAATATCCTTATGGTTTCTAGATTGTTATCTAATCACATGGGTTAACCATCTAACATCTGTCTAGTTCAAAATATTATAATATGATTTATCAAAATTCTAAAAAATTAATTTACTAAAAAAATCTTAAATAATTCTAGTTGGTGACATTAGGATGTAAAAATTATACCAACCAAACTAAATTTTATACATTGATTGTCATTCGAAAATGTATAGGACAATTAATTCTACAAGAAACACATAATGAAGGAAATGCTTCGAAAACATGCGAGAGAAGTTCCACTGTCATGCAAAAACATCTGCAGTTTATTCTGATTTATATAGAGGATTAGAGGAGGGTTTAAACATGGTTTTTAAACTAATTAGGTAAATTGTTTGAGGGATTTTTAGCCTATAGGAAATTGTGTGGGTAAACTGTGCATACCATATATTTTTGTTTTTTAAATAATTTTAAGTTTAATTATTTTTATATTCAAAATATTTGTTCTATTTATTTTAATATACTATAAGGATATGTGTTCGGAGATATCTTGAGAAACTATTATATGAATTTAGATATTCTCTTCTTCAAAAAACTGATTCATGCATGGTTTTTCTCATCATATCTACATTGGTAAAATCTAAATTTTATTTTATCTTTTCTTGATTATTCTAGAAACCAACATCAATATTTGGTTTTTGTCTCATAATCCATAAATTTTCATTACTCATCCATTATTCGTATTTATCCTACACTGAGTTGAATTAGGATCTGATACTGGACAATCACTCCATTGCCGAGCTGATGTAGGTGGTCTATACTTTTCATTCATCATTTTATGCTTTATTGAGTTATCGGCTATTGTGCCACTTGTCATACATTCGGTGAAACCTCAGATTTTAATTGGATAATTATAATTTATGCCATTTGACTTGTTAGGTATTTTCTTAGGACTTGTTATGGTGCATTAGAAGAACTTTTCCAAACCATGTTCCCTAAGGGGGTACCCGTTAGAATTATAATTTCTTTCCTTGAGGTTAGTTTATGATTCCCATCTTAGATGAATCTCTTAAATAAATTAATTGAAATGAATTTAAATTATTAATGAAAAAATAAATGGGAGGCATCCCTTTCATGTTCATTCTTATGACTAAATGGATAAGAAAACATTAATAGATTATTTAGGATATTTTTTCCCTCCTCACATTTTTCCATGATGATATTCAATATTTTATTGATTAAATGGATTATGTGGAATTGATTAAATGAGTGGGTAACTTCTTTGATTTTTTTTAAATTAAAAAATGATTATTTTGACATGGTGATAAATGGGTCAGTATACCCATACTAATGTATTTATTATTATTGAGATAAATTGGCGGGTATACCCACATTAAATGTTTAAATTGTGAATTAAGATAAAAGGTTGGGTATTTCCATGTTATATGATGAAATTTGAATGGATTATGTGAGTGGATAAACTCTTGTGTAATGAATAAAAATGATATGAATGAAATTTATTATTGGATATATATATTCTCTTGATGTTGATCGATGTATCTAGAATGTGGTTTGTACGCATTACATAGTGATTCTTATTTTTTTCTTGATTCGGTGGGATTCCTCGTGACTTATACCACCTGAATCTAGATTACTTAGAATCATTTAGGAATTTTGGGAACACATGCTCCTAGGACTCCAACAAATGCCTATACCGAGTTACCATCAATATACTCCTGGGATATGATGAGGATTCTTTTAACTTCAAAACATTATATCCAGTCCTTCATGGTCTGCAATTCTCTATAAGGCAAAATCATGGGAAATATGAATCTTTGGAAGAATGAAAAATACATGGGATTTGGATATGGTGTCATTTAATTAAATGTTCATGTGGGTAAGATGTGGATGAATTTATGGAGAGTTCATGTGGATAGATTATATTTCTTGTAGATACCGTTTTTGGAGATGAAACATTTTGAAGGGAGCCCTGAGCGTATGTTTTGTATGATTTGTTTGTAGTAGTTCTATTCCATGGTAATTCGGAGCTACATTACGTATTATTTACATATGTTTAGTGTATTTCATCATGCTGCATAGAACCATATAGTATTATAGGTGGTTACCAATTGGTATGTAATCTCACACCCTATTTGGACTACCTTGGGTACCCAAATAGATTATATGATGGTAGGAGTTTATTGGAGAAAAATCCCAAACATAGATTGTTGATTGTGGATTTAAAGTAGGAGAGCATTAGACAAAGCTGAGGCCTGTAATGCTACTGAGACACTTATGGATTTGTTAGATATTAATGTGTTTCATACTTTCCAATTCACTGCTTGTTTATTTACTTTATCTATTTAATGTGATTGACTAACGCTGTGATATACTCTTATATTGGAAAAATATTCTCCACAAGGACTCACCTAGGCCCTCACGTCTAGTCATAAACCTCTAAAATTTTTAGGGAATTGCTTGAGGCCCTGTGACTAACTGATCTCAGGGAACGAATTTGGGGCATCTAGGTCTAGGAAGCTACAAATTGATATAGATTACATCTTTTCTCTGGGATGACATACTATTTGGATAGAATATAAAGCGACTGAAAGGAGTAGATCTTGGTAATAAGATTATCCTAGTAGTTGGTACTCCTCATATAAGTAAAAAACTAATATCCTCAAAAAAGGTTGTTATTTACACGATTTTGACTATTTCTATTGATTTGATTTCACTATTTGGTGACACACTTGATTTATGTTGTCATTGTTTATACACATGTAGTTTCTATATCTATTACAACCTGATGAGATGAGGGTATGTCATCTCATGAATCATATATGATATTTTTAGAAATCACATTCCCTTCATCATGCTATGCAATTTCGGATGCATTAATCATTATATCTTTTGTGATAGTTGTTTTAATATATATGCATTCTATTGTAGTATACTTTTTGAATGGGATGGAGATGTGACAAAATTATTCAATTAATAATGTGTATGGGAGCTTATGGACTATAAAATGATGAACCCTATGAATTTTTTTTTTAAATTGAACAGATGGTAAATGTCATGAATCGCATGGGAAAAAAAAATTTTGTACATGACGTGTTATGGTCCCTCATGGATTGGAAGATAGGGAGTAATTAGTTAAATAATTTGAACACATTAATGATAAATTTAAATGAAATAAAATGTAAAATAGTGTAACAACCCATAATTTTATTAATGAAAATCCCTCTAGATAAATTTAATAGATTTATTATTGTTATATAACATATGAACATCCGTGTTTTTCTGACATTGTATTTCAAATTACCATTATGAATTGTTAAAGTTGATAATATACCTATTATATAGTTATAACATGATTAGTATAAATATATGTCTTTAACAAATCCAATTTACTCAGAAAAAGAAATCGATGACCTCATCCAGTAGAATTGATCTGTATGAAGCCCATTTTTTAAAGCTTGTAAAAGAGGTGGCATCAATGGGATTCACTATTGACCATTCCCAAGCTTAGGTCCAACATGTTATGCTTGATAGGTACCACCTACAAGAGAAGTGGAAGTTTATTAAGATTACCACCTGTGCGATGTTATCCGAGCCACAGGAAGAATCTATCACAATCACACACATTACTCTTTAGTATTATGAGACTATTAAAAGGGGTTATATTAAGATACATTATAACAAGTTTTATTTTAATTATTTTTGTATATAATAAAGAATATATATTCATTTTTTTATTGTTAGTTGAAATCAGAAACAGTATTTAAATTAATATAAAATTACAAAAATCTATTTTATTGAATTAATAGATTTTTTAATTAAATAATATTTAAAAAATAAATATTACTAGATTTATTTTTAGTATATATAATATATTGTATGTTTTTTATGGACATAATTGAAATTTTTATTAAGGTATGAAAAATATTTTTTTTCAAAATCCATGTATTTTCAATAAATGACAACTTTTATTTTAAAATTTGAAAATCAAAAATTTAGAAAAATATTTAGATAAATTAAATATTATTTTTGGATTAAAGGCATCAAAATTATCTAATGGTGAATTTTTTTTAATTTTCTGAGCTAGTCGAATTTTTGACTGAAAATGAAATCCGTTTAAATATATTGTATTTTTAATGAAATCATAATGACCCAATGGTGATTTAAAAAAATACTATAAATTAAATGTTCGTCCAATATATGTTTCATCATTAAAATAATGAAATTTGAGATTTGTTTGATTAATTATATGGTTCCTTAGTGGACCCTCCAAGACTTATTAATCATTTTACCATTTGTAATGGATTTCCTAGAGAGTGCGACTCACCTCCACATATGCAAGCCTAATATTTTATTATATATGGAAATTGGAATTAAAAATATTTTTTTCCACACCCCATTGGAAAAAAACATGGGCAAAAACAATGTTTTTGTTTGTATTTGAATAGTTTAATATGTGGTTTCCAAAACATAAATAATAATGAATTACATCTCTTTTCCTATATAAACCCAACCAAGCCCCCATTTACTTTTCACCCAATTCCTTTGGAGCTAGAAAAAACTATTCCCTTTTCGGATTAGAATCATCCCAAGGTCCCCCAATCTCCCAAAAAATCATATTTGAAGCCTCTCCCATGAATTTTGGATCACACTTCAAAGTATGGGATATCTTCCACTCTCATTTTTCTACAAGTTTTGTTATGTTGGTATTCCCCTTTAGTTTCCATTACAAATGTTTGGGTATGATTTCATACCTCCCTATACTACCTTGATTATGTTTAAATTACTATAGACCACTTTCCCTCTCAATAAATCATCCCATGTAATCCCGTTACCATGCCGAAATTCCCAAAGTGATTTTTTCCTTCCTCATTTTTGTCCAAATTTAATTATGTTATTATGCCCTTATTTTAAATTAAAAATTATGGGGTATGATTTAACACCTCACCCATACTACCCTATTTATTTTTGAATATTGAGAGATCTCTTTCTCTCTCATTAATTGCTCCCATGTACAACTGTTACTGAGCTGATATTCCGTAATGAATTTTTAACTTCTCAATTACAATCAAGATATTCATTTGTATTATGAAATTTAATTCATTAAATATGATGGGAAATGTATCTATAAAACCAAATTCCAATCCATTTAATGTATATAATATGATATACTGCTTTATTTTTCATCAAACATTTTTTTATTTCCTATTTCTTTTCATTATGTTGCTGAAATTGCATCGCGGTTTTCCAAGCCAATGTCATTGTGCATTGAATACCTTTCCCATTACTCTATCAAAGGTAATCAACATTATTAAAATTTAATTATCGAGTATAAGGTATTAGGTATAAATTCCACATTCCATTATCATTGAATAAATGATGATGTTCAATGAATCCATGTGGCACACTTATGCCTGAAATGAAATGATTAAAAACGGTGTACCCTGATAGGGCTCCAATGCATTGGGTAAAGATTAGTATCATGATACTTCATGTACAATGAGATTTTACTCATCCAAATTCAATTACAATGATCATTTACTCGTGCTCAATGTGTAATGATTCATGGCTCATGCCAGTACCATGTTAATTGTTGTATCCACATTTACAAGTTATGGCAATCATGCTATATTTTTCATTTATGATCAAGTTTACCTTTTTCTCCATTGGTTTTAATATTTCAAAACTTGTATTGTTATATTCATGTTATGAAACGTTTAATCCATTAAATATCTATATATCTCACTTATTTCACATGTATTCCCTCAGGTTATCCCTTCAATACTATGTATGAGGGAATGTGGGGGTCATGAAATGAATGTTTTCAATAACGATGATTTTTATGTTCTTTGTTTTCATGATATTTTACTAATTTCCCAATATACTAGACATCCTGATACTGAGAGTTTTCTTACCTATAGGTTTATGTAATAAATAATGTTTATGTGTGAAATAAATATTATGGTTGTTATATTAGTTATCATTGGATATGTTTAGTTATTTTTGGGATTATGATTTGGAAAAACTAGTGAAAGCTTTAAGGATAAGACTAAATATAAAAAAAACATTCTTATATTTTGGTGAGTGTTGATTATTTAGTTTATCACGAAAATACATCCTAGTATGGATATGAGTAGGTATAGGTGGCTTTTGCAGAAATGTATCCAGGGGTAAAACCCGAAAATAACTCTTTGAGCTAGACTCAAATGATTACTGGTGCTTGAAAATAGGCCTTTCTGCACTCATAGTGATGAATCTCCCAGAGGATATGCATTGGTAAATTCCTGAGATTAAAATGAACAATTATGAATTGAAAAATTCCACTTATAAAATATGTTGTGAAGTAGATCATGGAAAACATTAATTAAAGCCTATATTTTCACAAGATAAGGAAATAAATTTAATTTATTAGTCAACTATTTTTTTCTTTGGATAAACCATTTTGTGTTAAGCCTTACATTCTTTTTATTCTAGCCAATCGGTGGTAATATGAGGAATCGAGATAACAAATGATGTGAAGATAAATGTGATTACTATTCTAGTGTGATTCCCAATACAATGGGAGTGAGAATCATAAACACTATCATGATAATCTCACAGTTAACAAATGTTTTGAACAGAAACATGGGTCAAGAGAAATATTCCACCCCCCCCCCCCCCCATAAAAGAAAAAGTTTCAATCGAGAGGTTCAAGAGACCAAGTACTCCTACATTTAATGGATCGTCTGATCCCTCAATCACTGAACAATGGATCAACTCCATTATGAAGATCACCTCCACCCTTCAATGTTCTTAACAGCAAAGGTAATTTTGGATGCTTATCATATGAAGGGTGAAGCTGATCAATGGTGTAAATTGATCAAAATTATGAATCCTGTAGAAAAGATCAAAGAATTAGAATGGAAGGATTTTTGGAAAATATTTTTGGACAAATATTTTCCTCATACCCTCTAACATAAGATGAAAAGGTACTTCCTTTCCCTCAAACAATAAGATGAAGAACCCCTCAGAGAATATGAGGAAAACATTACAATTATCACATGATATGTCTCTGGAATTTTCGTTACCCCTGAATTAAAGGATAACAACTTATTTTGAAGAAAAAAACCTTGCCTACGAAAAGCCATAGAGATCCATGACTTCGAGAGCTATGCAAGAATATTTCAATGTTCCCCCAATGTCAAAATAAATATCAGTGAATCTCAGATGTATCATGGGGATACAATGTGTAAGGGGTACAAAAATTATGGTAGTCAGATGGATAAATCCTACAGTTCTAAAAAAATTTAGAACTCCACTTTCCAAAGGTTCAAAAAGAAGCACCCTTGAAATTTCCTTAAAGGATTCTATAAATGATTTATATGTGGATGAGAAGGTAACATGGACATTAATTATTGAATAGAGAACTGCATGGATGTGAAAGAGTAGGTGAACGGTCCATTCTAATTTCTACATGTTGTTCATTTTTTAACATCTAGGATCCAAGGCACTTTGCAAACTAGTTCCCAAAGTTAATGGTTTTTAGAGGCAACTAACCACCTCCAAGTATTAAAGGGAAACCCTTTTCCTCACCACCACTAAAGTGAACCCCAAAAATCATGTTGTGATTTATATGGTATTTATTAATTCAAGAATAGAAAATATACTTTAGGATTCAGGTTCTATGCATTTATTTATATCTTCATAGATTAATAGAATAATACCAAAACCACTACAAATCATAGATGTAATGATTTTGGTGAGTATATAAAATGAGGAAATCATTGAAAACCCATGAATATAACTCCTCCCCAATCATAATTTTTGGATTGAACTTCCTTGAGAAACTCGTCATACTCTCCCAAGTAAAATTTGATGAAATTCCTGGAATGGATATTCATTCTCTATATAGATACATCATAAATTTTAATGAGTAAGAAATCACTCTCTATATGGATAGTCGACCCCCTGAATCTATAAATTTGAATGGAGGGGATGAATATTATTTATCTTCATCATCATAGGGGTGGTTATTACTAACCTATGATCAAGTATATTTGGCTCAGATGATTGAGTCTAAGGAAGAAACCATCATGGATGACCTGAATATTGTGGGGGAATTCGATGAAGTGCTTCCCAAATAATATCTAGGACCTCCTACAAGAAGATATGTTGAATTTATAAGTGATCTTATACCTTGGGAATTTCCAATATCAACGACTCAGTATAGAATGGTAGTTGTGGATATTGAGGAGATCAAGAATTTGAATAATGGGTTTTTATGCCCATGTGCTTCACCGTTGGGTGCACCAGTCCTCTTCATCCAGAAGAAGGATGTGTCAATGTGCCTTTGAATTAATTATCATGTGCTCAACAAAACCATTTTAAGGAACATGTATCATCTGACATGAATAGATGACTTGTTCCATTAGCTACATGGATCACAATACATCTCCATGGTGGTTTTAAGGTTGGGATGTTACCATGTAAATGTGAAGAAAGATGATATCCCCAAGGCTGTTTTTCATACAAGATATGGGAACTCTGAATTCCTAGTTATTCCTTTCAGACACACGAAGGATCCAACAATCATCATGGTCATAATGAATAGATTCTTTAGAGATTAACATAAAAAAAATTTGTGGTCTTTATTGATGATATTATAATATACTACTAAACAATGTGGGAGTATGGGGAATATCTAGGCATTGTAATAGAGACCTTGAAAAAGAACACAAAAGATGAAAAGTATATAAAGTGTGAATTTTGGTCGAAGGTAGTCTCATTATTGGTTCATAACATCACAAAGAATGAGATATCAATGGATCCCTCTATGATAGCTATAATTGAGGGATGGCTGAGGCCAACATCAGTAACAGATAATTGTGGCTTCTTGTGATTAGTTGGATATTATCGCCGATTTTTTACAAATTTCTCATGATTTTCAGACCCTCATACGAAGTTATCTTGGAAGGGAGTAAATTGTTAGTGGAGTGATTAGTGAGAAAAAAGAATCAAGGAGTTCAGAAAGAGCCTTATCACTTTTCCCATGCTCACATTACCCACATGTGGAGAACTTTTTGTTGTATTTAGTGATTCTTTGATGAAGGGAATGGGTTGTGTGATAATACAAAATGTCAAATTCATGTCATATGATTCAGAGAAATTTATTGTCCATTAGTAACTCACTCCAACCAATGATCTGCAGTTGGATGCAGTATTCCTAGATTAAAAAATTTTGAAGCATTATCTTTTTGGGGAGAAGTGTGAAATATATACGGACCACAAACCCCTCAAGTATATTTTCACACATAATGAGTTGAACAAGTGCAAATGAAGACAGTTAGAGATTATAAAATACTATGATTTCTCAATCAATTACCACATTTGGAAAGAGAAAAAGTTGGGGGATTCATTAAGTAAAAAGGAACCATCAATTATATCATTAAATAGAATTGAGAAGGATCCAATATTCATGGATTTGATGAAGATGGACATGTGAATCATAATGAAGGGAACATTATAAATCCATTCAAAATTGATTTCTCAAACATCACTTTTGGAAAGTATAAAAGATGATCAAAAGGATGATAAGGGAATTCAGATTAAAGTGGAAACTATCAAAATAGGGGAATCCTCGGAGAAAAATTTTAATGAAGAATGAATTAGGATATTTGGTTCAAGACTCTGTCTTCCATAAAATATGGAGGTAATGAATGAACACTTTATGGATGCACATAGTTCAAATTTCTCTGTTCATCTTGGAAACAAAAAGACATATCTATAACTCCAAGAGCCTTAATGGTGGGATAACATGAAGATGGATATCGCTGAGTATAAATCAATGTTCATAGTATATCTATAAGTGAAGCCTGAGAGATAAAATTATAAGGGATGATACAACCATTACCCATACCAGCATGGAAATTTGAGAACACAAACATCGACATTGTCACTAGATATCCAAAGATATTTAAATGAAATAAATTCTATTTGGGTTTTCGGATCATATTACAAAGACTACATACTAAATTTCAATTCGAGTGGATTTCTCATTGGATCAACCAACATAGATATATATCATCGAAGTTGTGAGGCTGAATGACATACCGCTATAAATTATATCTGATCGAGATCGATGATTAACCTATATGTTTTTGAAGAGTCATCAACAATCTCTGAATACTGATATGATCTTCATTATGACTTATCATCCTCAAACTGGTGGCTAATCTGATCGGGCTATCCAAAAACTTGAGAACTTGTTGAGAGAATGCACAATGGTCCTCAATGGAGGATGGTATCAACATATTCCACTAGTTGAGTTCTCTTACAACAAGATTTTCCACTCTAGAATTCAAATTGCTCCTTCTGAAACCCATTATGGGAATTGGTGGAGAACATCTAAATATTAGGATGATGTTGGGTAGAAAAAACAATTAGGTCTAAAAAGGGTTGAAGAAATGGTGGAGAAGGATAAGACCATCCGGTATCACATTAAAACTAATCAGAGTCGACCAAGGAGCTACATTGATAATCATCGACGTGAGCATGATTTTGATGTCAGAGATAATGTATTCCACTCGATATCATCGTGGAATAGAGTTATGAGATTTTGGAATATGTTAAATCTTAGTCCAAGGTACGTTGGTCCTTTTGAGATCCTTGATTACATTGGAGGAATTTCCTATCGACAGGCACTCCCACCAAAATTGTCTCAAGTACATGGTGTATTCCATGTATCACTTTTGATAATGTACATACCAGACCCATCCCTTGTACTCAATCCATTGGTGGAACCATTGGATAATGATCTCTCCTATGAGGAGAAGCTGGTATTGGTCTTAAATTATTTGGAAAATGGTCTACAAAAAAAGACAGTGCCCACGAGAAAGTGTAATGGAGAAACCACATGATTAAATAAATAACCTATGTATCAAAGGAAGTGATAAAGAAGAGTTTCCGGCATCTATTTTAGTGTGCGAAAAGAAATTTTCAAAGGTGATATTCTATAATGACGGAATATTGTAATGGCCCAAACTTTTATTAATGAAAATTATTCTTGATCCAATTAACCTCTTATTTTGGTTATATAACATATGATCTTCATTGGTTTTATGAATTTTGATTTCAAAATACCATTATGAATTGTTACTGTTGATAATATAGTCGTCTAATAGTGATCATATGATTAATATAAATATATTGATTTAAAAAATCCAATTTACTCAAAAAAATGAACTGATTGCCTCATCTAGTAGAAGTGCTTCGTATGAAGCCCATTTTTCAGAGCTCAGCGATGAGGTTGCATCCTTGGGATTCTATCTTGGCCATGACCAAGCCATTATTTAATATGATAATCATTATAGGATATGCCTATGAGAGAAGTGGATGTGGTTATTGATTACCACTAGGGCAATGTTATATAAGCCACGCCAAGAATCTTTCTCCATCGCACACCATACCCTTTGATCATATGCATATTTTATAATGGGTTATGTAACAAGACCCTCA
Organism: Viscum album; assembly: GCA_963277665.1. Lineage (NCBI taxonomy): Eukaryota > Viridiplantae > Streptophyta > Magnoliopsida > Santalales > Viscaceae > Viscum > Viscum album. The sequence continues at coordinate 1,837,957,765 of OY728163.1, read as the reverse complement.
CACTATGATTTTGTGCATTATTATTTTTATATAATAAATAACATACATTCTATTTTATTATTGTATCTTTAATGAACAAATAGTATTTTTTGTTAATATTAAATTAAGAAGTATATTTTGATTAATTAATGGATTTTTTAATTTAGTAATATTTTAATAATTTTTTATCAATAATTTTTTTATTAAAAATAAATTTTATTATAATTTTTATGAATTCAATTGTAATATTTAATAATGTTTGAATACTATTTTTTATCAAAACCCTTAAATTTTCAATAAATGAGGACATTTATTTTAAAATTAAAAATTCATGTATTTTGAAAAATATTTATATAAAATCAATATTAGTTTTGGATTATAGATGTTGAAATAACCTAATGGTTAAATTTTCATAATTTTATAAGAATGTCTAATTTTCGGGTAAAAATAGAATACAGATTAAATATATAATGTGTTTTATGACATAATAATGAACTAATAAATATGTAATAAAATACAATAAATGAAATTTTTTCACTCTATCTATTTTTTCCTTAAAATAATGTGATTTTATATTTGTCGTATTAATTTTATTGTCACTTAGAGCACAATCCAAGACTTATAAAACGATTTACCTTTATAAATTGATTTCATTCATTTTGCGAGAATCCTCTACACAATCAAGCGTGCAATTTTAAAAATTTAAGAAATTTTCCAAATAAAATTATGTTTTCCACTCCCCTTTGGAAAAAAACCATGGGAAAACACCATGGGATGGATACTGATTTTTTTAGTATAAAGTGTGGTGTCCAAAACCTAAATAATAAACAATTCCCTATATTTTCCTATATAAACCCACCCAATCTCAAACTCCATCTTCATTCAAAGCCTTTGGAGCCCAACCGACATATTTTGTCCTCTCTCGAGATACCTCCAAAAGCGTCCCATTTACCAAGAAGCCTCTCTCAAGAGTCTTCCATCCTTTTGGGATCACACTTCCATGTAAGGAATTTCTTCCTCTCACATTTTTGTCCATATATCATTATGTTTCTATACCCTTTCCATTTCAACTAAAAATGTTTTTTTATTATTAAAAACCTCACCAATACTTACCTCTTTATTTTTTAATGATGATACACCCCTTTCTCCACCATTAATTCTTCCAATGTACACCTGTTACCATGCCACAATTTTGTAAGGGATTTCATCCTTTCTAATTTTTGTACGAATTTCATTACGTTGTTATTCATTTTTATTTTTAATTAAAAATGATGGGATATGATTTCAAACCTCAAATATACTACCGAATTTAGGTTTATATAATTATAGATCCATTAATTTCTAAATAATTCTTCTAACGTACACTTGTTACCATGCCAAAATTAAGTATGAACTCTCTGTCTCCTCATTTACATTCAAGAAATTCTTTTGTATTATGAATCGAAATTACATTACTTAAGTTGGAAAATGTATTTATATGATTTAAATACATTCCATTTATTTTACATATTATTATATACCCCTTTATTTACCAACAATTATTTTTATTAATTCTTATGTCATGTCGTTATGCTACTGAAATTGCACCACGATTTCCAAGACAAAGTCGTTGTGTAGTGAATACCATGCCAATCTATCTATCAAATGTATTCACCTTTATGCACATATATTTATTTAGTATATGTTTTTATATATAAATTCTTTATTCTTTTATCATGGATTAGATGATGATGTTTAATGAATCAATGTTATATGATCTATATGGGACACTTATGCATGAAATGAAATGATTAATAAGCGGTCACCCTAATAGCACTACAATGCATCGACATAAGCATTTATCATGATAATTCAAGTTAAATGAGGGTATAATCATTATAATTCATGTTCCATGAAGGTTTACTCATGCTCAAAGTGCAGTGATCCTTCGCTCATGCTAATACAATTGTAAATGTTGTAGCCACATTTCTGTGTTATGATAATCATGCAATATCATGCATTTGTGTTCATGTTTTTTATTATTCTCCATTGATATTCATATTTCCTAAAATGTATTATATTTATCACATTATGACATTTTTACACCCTTACCGTGATTTATAGCTCGCCCTTTTCCCATATATGTCCACAGGTTATCCAATGCAATGAAAAGTATGAGGGAATATTGTTTTCATGTAATGAATTTTTTCAATAAATATGTTTTGTTTTATTTTATATGTTGTTATGTAATGATCCTAATTTCCCAATCAACTAGGCTTATAATTCATCATAGTTTTCTTAAGTTCATGTTTATGTAATAAATCATGTATAATTGTGTAATAATGAGCAGTGTTGTTATAAATAGAGTATTGACCATGAATATTCTTTTTAGTGGGATGGAGTTTGATTTTATATATATTTTTATGGATATTCATTATATAGTACTAGATTTAGGATAATTTTATGGGGAATGAATTTTTTATGAGTGTATTAACACATCCATCCCTTTTGAGCTGTGAGATTCCTTATAATTATAATTACACTTGTTAAAATGTAAAGGATGGTAAGGTTCAGATTTTATAGTGAACTGGTTTTCATTAAATAAAAGCTTATTCCAACCAATAATCTGTATGGGCACATTACGGATTGGTATATGGCCACCTGTTTTATTGAACCGTTATATTTATGAAAATTAGGTATATCATGAAATGATTATAAATTCGAAATTTGTAATTTTGAAATAAAATTAATTTATTACCTATTTAAGTTCACAAATGGACCCATGTAGGTCAATTGAGGGCATGATTATTAGGAGATAACTCGTTGCTGGTGTTTACAAGACTAATAAGTAAAACATTACTATTTCATTTCTTTCGATGGACCCATGATGTTTTAAATGGGACCCTCTTAGGTCACATTATCTGTTATTAAATTCAATGATTTTATTTGATAAACCTCATAATTATGAAGGGGGGTCAATAAGTGTTTAATGTTTAACGTTTGAAGAAGGAAGTTGTTATATAATTCCTATTATTTATGTTTGATTTGATTCATAAAGGTACTAATTGATTTTTACTTATAATTTAGTACATGGTGTTTTGAATTAAATATTTTATATGTTTAATGGTTTGAAGGTAAACCAATGTAATGATGTAAAAGATGGAACATGTAGTGGTGTCTATTGTTTTATCCCTAGTGTATGAGAAGATTAAATGTTATGGTGGTTTTACATTGAATTAATTCATTAGTGTTTATCTATATGATGATTATATTTCAGTAATGGATTGTACGATTGAATTTTCAGCCCTGTGACATTTCATTTGGCGTGACCTAGTTGCAAGTTCGGCACTCGTGACTTCATAATGGGATAGACAGTGGTAGGTGGAACCCTCATAGTTTATAATCACTATTAAATGCTGTGAGATTATAGATGTGTGGTGTCATTTAGGGGATATTATCCCTAGTATGTCTCTTTAATTTAAAATTTTCACCATTTTTTGGATGGGTGGTTTTTTTATATCGGACCTTATTTGGGTGCATGCATTGTGTGATGAAAAATTTTAGCAGGTGAGGCTTGCCTCATGCATGGGTTTTTGTTTGGTAGGTCTTGTGACCCAGTTTCATTCCCTAAGAAACATAATATGATATCAATTGTTTTACAGTTATATTATGATGCAACATGGTTCAGTTTCCAGGGAGAGCCATATGATACTTCATTACATAGGGTGGAAATCCTATGAATAGTTCTTAGGATGTGTCATTTTCTATGTACATCTTTGGGAAATATTTGTTGGTCTGTGCATTATCCATTGAGTTGTTAATTATGTATTGAAACTATTTATATTTATTACATCATTGATCATATGTTTTTTAATATGGGACTTGGGTCATATTAGAATTAGAGTGACATATGCGATTAGGAAATTGAGATTATCCTAATGTTTGGGAGGACTGCTAGAGTCATGGTTGTTTTGATGTGATGGGTGGTTTGGTTTTTTTTAATACCAAATTCATTAAGATATGTAATCATGACTCAAAGAAGTATCACATCTGCAGTTACGGTGAATATGTCATAGTTTATTTATGGGCAGAGGGTATATCCTTTATTTCATTGATTTGGACACTTATAAGGTAGGAAACATCATTTCGGTTCTATATATGCATGATCTACTAGGTAGAAGGAGACTAAATGAAGGTTGACCTTTGATAAATGGTCGATTTTTCTGGAATAATTTTGAGGCTTGGAAGTCTTGTTTTCTTTTAGTTATTTCATGGAAGCATGTTGTTGATGTGGTTGGATGTATATGTAGCCCTATAGAAACACTATTGATTGTGGTGAAAAATTTGGTGGATAAGCATGAATGTTCATGGATTCCTGAACTGTTAAAGGCTAATGGATCATTTATATATGTGTTGACATATGAATCCTAGATTCATTCAATGGAAGATGATTATTAGTTTCTAGAATGACCTTCTTGTTAAAATTTGAATCCACTCACAATTGTTTTTTCTATAAGAGCAAGTCCCCTATCTTTACATTATCCATGTTGCACTAAGTGAGTGTCAGTATTACATTGAACTATAACAATATAATTTTTTGGGATTTTTTGGGTAATTTCTCAGTGTTTCATGTTGACATGTGATTCTAATCATGGCATGGTTAGTTCAGAGTGATACTTTGTTTCCAATGTTGGAATTCAGTGGAAAAACATTTGGACACCAGTCGGTTCCTTTGACATGACTGTTAATGTCTCACTTATGGAATGCGGTGTTGTACAACTTGTTATAGTTCCATGGAATCTAGTTGGTCGGATTCAAGGTTATTCCAAAATTGTTTTCTATCTCATATGTATTTCTTAAAGGGGTAATGATTCCAGTGGGTTGGATCTAGGTTACACATTTTCTCATGCTGTAAAATGAATGTTTAAATTATCTGTGGATGGATTTAACAAGGAAATTCAACAAGATTCAGGAATGTGATTTGGTGAATAGGATCATTGTGAACCCAAGGATCCTTGTTAGAGAGTGTATTGCATCTATTGTAATAAACTGATCATCTAATATAACAGCTTTAAAGACCAGCAATCTAGAAGTGTCCTAATTATTTATCCTTCATAGTCCTTGTATATGGTGAAAAGAAACTAGTATGAACAAGATTCTAGTATAATATATATTTAGTGTGAATGATGGATGGGTATTTAAAGGGTAGAATACATGTCCAATATTGGTTACATCGATAAATATACAATATTTCCATTTAGTGAGGCCTTGGTTATGAACTGAGTTATGTTCAGGTTATCCAAATTAAAGGAAATCACACAGGTAGCATCACTAGAGTTATTAGGACTGTGACTGGTTTTCAATTATGATGGTTGAGATTTCATGGAAATGATAGACTTGGGATGTTGTTTAATGTCTCACAAAGGATTATATTTTCTTGCTGGTCATGGACAATGTCTATTTTAATGAGGAATAAAATTTGTATATTTCTGTGATTTTGAGAATTCAAATGGTCTATCATAATATATTTTCTTTCAGGGATTCCTACCTTATGTCTCGCAGTTGGATGTTTATTGATAAGGGACTAGGTACATAGGTGCTTCTGTGCACAACGTACCACACTCATACTAATGTCCAGTTAGAGCATAAAATACTGTTGTGGGAGTACATGTTGTGAGCATGGGTCTTATATTTTGGGGGCTCATTGGATATGAATAATAAGCTTGTTGAGTTATCCTATAATAATATTTATGAGGTGACTATAAAGATTGAAAAATATGAGGATTTAGACTTTAAATATTTCCCATTGAACCTGTGTAGACTGGATGGAGGAGAAGAGCTATGTTGGGACCTCGTGTGGTCTCAGGGACCACATAACATGTTTAGATGATTCATAAATAGATATCTACTAAAAATATTTATAAAAAATCAAACTCAGATCATTGTAGAAGACCTATAGAATTTGAGGTTGCGGATCAGGGTTTCATTCATGTTTCACAAAGTTGGGATATAGGATAATCCGTAGAAATGGTAAAATATAAATGCAATACATTGGAATATTAATGATTCTAGTGAGAGCCAGGTCACTATCCATTCAGTTGATGTTTCCTTAGAGGTACCTATCCAAGAACGATGTTTTCCATATATCTCAGCAACATTGTTATCTTTGGGACTCATCTCCTGGATTTCATCTTGAGGATGTTGATCAATAAGTTGAGGAATCCTTTGAGGAAAATCTACTTCATATTGATGATAGGATAAAGAAGGTTCTTTGAGGCTAGTCAATTACTCTAGTATGGGTGCTATGGAAGGACGTTCATTGATAGGATTTTACTAGGGAGTGGGTGGCAAACATATGAGCTTACTAGATGAACTTGTTCTCAAAAATATCTTAACCAACCTACAAAGAGAAATTTAGAGGTGAATTTTTATAAGGGGTAATATCATAAAAACCTAGGATTCTGTATGAGGTATGAATCCCATCATTTATGTTTAAATGCATAAATATGTCCTTCTATGAGTATCCAATTTGATCACGAGTGTTTTGAGGGATTCTATTGATTTTTTGTTTCCAAAAACCAATTTTTTGGATGGAATTTTCATGGTTCATGGTTTATAAAAACTGTATAGGGCATGCCATATAAATATTACAAACGATGTGTGTCTTTATAGAGGGGTAACATAGGCCACAATTGTTCATGAATCGTTAGCTAGAAGTGTCTCCAGGTCTATTATTTCTGTAGATTTTGATGCGGATTAGTGCATGGTTTCTACATGGTTTGTAAACTATGTGGGTAAACCACACAATCTCCCCTTGGATAAGATAAAACCATGTTGATAAAACATATAGCCCATATTTTTTTATGAATTAGTTATTTGTTCTATTATTTTTCATCTTAAAAACTAACTAATATTTCCTTCAATAGGAATCAAGGATAAGATTTGGAATCTCTCTTGAGAAACAATAGTAGGAATTTATATCTACTCTGCTTTTGAACATCAATTAGAGAACAATTTGATTCATCAGATCATCATTGTTTTGATCTATAATACTTGTTTTCCATTCTTGATTATTTTGGATAACGAAAACTCTTTATCAATTTAAGTTCATATGCTCTATTTCTCACTCATAAACCATTCTAAAGATTACTCCAAAACTATGTCAAATCAAGACTTCATATTGAATAAGAACTCAACTATAGATCTATGGTATGTGGTATATAATTTTCTTATTTACTATGTGTTATTTATATAGCTATTGATGGTTATAATGACAAACAGATGTTCCAGTCCAACATCATATTTTAATTTTTTATTAAAATACATTTAATTAGGACTATTAGGGTTGTCCTTAGTCTCTATTATTGTGCACTATTTCCCATTTGAAAAAACATGGTCACACAAGGGGTGTACCTATTTTAATAACCCTTTTTATCCATGTTTTACCACCCATGAGGTTTGTTTATATTTTCCTTCTTAGAGTACACCAAAAAATAAATGAATAGAAATGAACTGAAATGATTCAAGGAAATATTATATGGGATGCCTCCATAAAATGAAGATGCATCTGACTAAATAGATAAAAAGGAATTTGAATATCTTATTTAGGATTTGTTTCCCACAGAATTATTCCAAATTGATGTGCCTTATTTTATAGATTAAAAAGAATAAACAGAATGTATTAAATTAGATAGTTAACATATTTAGTGTTCCTAAATTGAATAAATGATTATTTTGAAATTGTGATGAATGGGTGAGTATAACCATGTGACTTGTTTGATTATTATATAGATAAATTATTGTGTATCCCCATGTTAAATGTTAACATTGTGAATTATGTTAAATTAGTGAGTGTATCCATGTTATATGAATGAATGTGGATGGATTAAATATGTTTGTAGACTGATGTGTAATGAATGAAAATAGTATTAATGAAATGGATGATTTGTTGTATATATATCAAATATGAATCTACATGGATATTGAACATGGTAGTGGATTCCTTAAGTAGTTAATGTTCCTGTGTATTTATTTCATGGGATTCCTTTGGGATTTCTACACACTGGATCTATCTTACAAGGACTCACATAGAATTTTTTAGGAAACATGAAACTAGGACTCCAACCAATGCCTCTTACAAGATTCTATCGAGATGCTCTTGATACTCGACGAGGATGCCCCAGTCTTCCACACCTTGGATGTGTCATATTGTTGTATACACATTAATATATATCACAAACATGGGATATATTATGCATTGGATGCTTGGAAAAGATTTTGGATATTGATATGGAATAAATATATGGAATGTCTATGGGTATAGTACGTATATGAATGTATTATGTGGCCATGTTCCTTATTTAAATTACTTCTAGCTACCATGTTTGGAGCTAAAGCCTGATTTTGGGATCCTTTAGAGGATGATTTATATTATTTATTTTCATTAGTATTATGCATTAAGAATTAATACATATATTAAAACTTATTTAAACTTATTTAGAATATTGTATCGTGATTCATAGAACAGTAATGACTTCTAGGTGGTCACCTACTTGGATTGTATCCCACAACCTATTTGGGCCCCCATGGAGTCACAAATTGATTATAAAGATTTTAGGATTAGATAGGATAAAATAACCTAACACATTTTTTTATTTCTCATTTGGATATGGAGAGCCTGGGACCAAGTAGAGGCTTTTGATGATAATGGGATAATTTTGTCCAATTTTTTCTTTTTTAGACTTTTACAGTAATCTATTTACATATACATATTTTATTTGTTATATAAATAATTTTATCATTTTCATCAATGAATACATAAAAGGTTTGGATTTGTTATATATTCATTTTTTCTCCCTTTATAGTTCTCCACTTGTTTGACTCCTCCTACTATTCAATGTGATTGACAAATTATGTGATATACTCTGATAATGAGGGAATAGTCTCCCCAGAAACAGACATTGGCCCTCTCTTCTAGTCGGAAGCCTCTAGTATTTGGGGTGATGATCTTGAGGCAATGTGGGCAACTGAGATCAAGGATCTTTTGATTGGAATTCGGGTCTGGGATGTTACCCCACAAACATAAACATCAAATCCAAAATCTCAATAGCCCATAACATTACGAGCCATAATGAGTGAAATATTTTGCAATTCTCTCAGCAGACATACCTCACATACCTATAAATATTTTTGTCTATATAAACACTTATAAAATAAAAAAACACTAATTATAGAGTATTGGGATTTGAAAAAAAAACATACACCTTTCAAACCATTTAACAATTTTTGGGAATAGGCTTCAATTTGGCTAAACACCCATCCTGACCTACTAAGATTCCCTAAGAGAATTCTGAATCAATAAGAGCTATACACTTGGGCCTTTGAATCAAAGATGAAAATTTTATAATTATTTCATCAATATATTATAATTTAAGAAAAATTCCGGAATATTTGAATGAATATTATTACAGTACACAATATTAATAAACAATATAATTAATAAAACATAACCAATATTAAACAGGGGTAAGAAATAAAAAAAATGAATGTATACATTTCATCCCATCTAAAAACTCCCACCCTATAGAAAATGGTAAAGGATTACTCAAATACCCTCCCATATATATATATATATATATAATTAACAACTAATATTATGTAATAATAATAATAATTGGAAAAACAATAAATGTTAATGGAGAAGGAAATATTTAACATTTAGTTGTAAAATGGGGAAAATATAGATTAGGAGGAAACAAAACTAGGGCTTCCAAAAATAAGCATGCCAGTGGAATACACCAAAATGCATATACTAGGTTTGAGAAAAACATTATCAATAAGATACTAGGAAGGATTATTTTCAAACATTAACAATTTATATTTCATTAATTATGTAATGAATTTGTTTTTAAAATGAAAAACATTAGAATATTTTATTAAATATTTTTAAAGAATGGATATGAGTCAGTGTGGACTTCCATAGCCTGAAGAGACATTTTGAAATGATATTAGAAATATTATTTATACTATATCTTGTAAAAAATATTTTTAGTATATAATATAATATCTCACAAAACGATACCTTGATTGGAAATTTGATACCAATATGAAATAAAAAATTATTGTTTTACTCATGTTATAATATAACCATATTTGATATTGACTATTTGGTTTAGAATATTTTAAGGGAGGGTTAGGAAATTATTTATAAAATAATTTATAGTTTTATCCTCACCTAACCTCCTAATAATTAATTATAATTAAGGGGAAACCCTAGGATTGTCTACAAAAGCAAAGATATTTGATAAGAGTGATCGATTAGAGAATTGTGAAATTAATGGTTTTAGGTCTAATGGGTGGTTACCTCTAGGATTTATATACCAATAGAATTTGTGTTTCTCTCTATCTACATCGATGTGTTGACAATCCTTATCAGTGATTTATCTAAGAAGAATGTAGTATTTTTTATGGATGTTATCCTTGAATATTTACATGATTTTAACATGATTAAATAATTATAACAATATTTTTTTATAGATAGAGGGTTTAATTGGGTTTTTGATTTACAGTCTGATAGATTATATTTTATATTAACTAATTATTGATTTTTATTGGTTCTTCATTCATTTTTTATAAAAATAATCAATCGATGCCAACCCAATAAATTTATGTGGATCGTTACTCTATTAGTTTTATTTATTTTTCAACAACATTCGTTATTCATTAATCATACACAACCAATTTTAATAATGGGATATTAAATAACTTTTGAATGGTCAATATAAAATCATTATCTCATGCATAAAATTCAAAAAAAAATACATTATTGGGAACAATTTCATGATTGATGTAAGATGAAATGCATGGGAAAATATTATTTTAATCATTGATCTGTGGTCTACTATTTGGTGTTGCCATGATAGCTCAGTGTTATTAGGATCATTTCTCATCTGGATTGGATAGTGGAAATATAAATATTTGGAATGAGGAAATCATGGGTTTCATAGATCTAAGATTCAATGTATGATTTTTTATTGAATGAAGTATATAAAAGAGTATGTAAAAGACATGTAATGGATCGTGGATTGTAGAAAATCCAAATTTACATTGGGTATATTTTAGGATAACACTCAATGTACCCCTTCCCATGTGCAATAGATAGGTCTTCCACATGTTGTTTTTTTAAACTCCATGTTACCCTCATATGGGAAACTCAGTTTCTAGGGGGACTATACACACATGAATCCATGTGGATGTATATGGTATTTCATTCAGATTACTTTCGAAGAACAACCTAGTAGAATTCTCAGTGTGTATTGAGAGTATATTCCCACAATGACATGTGATCCTAAAAACTATGTATTATGATAAAATGATGTGTAATTTAGGCATCATAAAATATATACGGAGTATATAAAATGGGGATTATATTATTCCTAAATTCTATAGAGAGGAGTGAATATTCCCATAATTTTAGAAATTGCGTAGGATTTTTCTTATGAATCACATCAAGTGTCATCCTAACCCCTACATTCTATGTGAAATGATGTATAACCCATGTACATTGAAAATTACATAGAAATGTATAGTGTTCCTAGGAACCCCCATTGTACATAGTCTGGCGATTTAGTATAATGTCACGAATAGAATCTGTGTTAACTATTGTCTTGACATCTACAGTTCATGTACACCCAGGGAAACACTATATATTATAGAGATATGCATTCAATGTTAGCATGATACATAAAAAATGATAGGATTATTGAGACACATCGTATACACCATCATAAACACAATGTACTCTATAATGGTTATGCCAGATCATTGGCTTTTCTCTCATATTCTCTAGAGTGAGTTAGGTGAGTTCACCTAGATAATTCATTATGGGTGTTTTCCATTGGTCCAACCCCATGAGGTTATGGTGAGGTATCATGTCCTGAGAATAGTATGTGATCCCTTATATAGGTTTAGTCATTGATATAGTTTGGGAATCACATTATGTGACTAATGGTGTGATCCTCAATAATTTATTATTCGCCAAAATGGTAGGTGTTTTCAAATTTTTATGACCAATATAAGCAGGAAAAAAATCCCTAATGGAGTGGGTAATTCCAGGTAGGGTCCCATAAACCTTAGATGACTTGGGTGAGATCCCATAACTATGTATTGAGACATTAAGAGATAAATTTAGGTTCAGGAATTCTCTATAGGGACTAGGTGTGACACCTATATCTTTATGTACCTCTATTGTCTTTTATTGGGGTGATATCTAATTTAGGGTGTATCTCAAATGATAAATCTATACATTTTTCATGCTTCATCAGGGAAATACCGCATGATAATTTTACCTCTAATGTGTTCATTTAGTATAGTATTATATAATGAGAAAGACCTCTTAAATTAATACCATTGGGTAAAGAATGTATTTCGGTATGAGTTCTCCTAGAAAAGTGTTAATTTTATGCCTCATGTAGGTACGTAGGCTGGCAGTGTTGTTGTGACCCATGGGAAAATGTGTCTACCTTTGAGAATATCTATGTTTTTATATATATATTTTTTTCCCATATCATGGATGACATACCTTCATAGCTATTATATGAATATTCTCTTGATGTTTTGTTTTCATTAACTTTGGGGTGTCCTACTAGGTATGTAGATACTAACACACACATGGTCTTTACCTGAACATGTCATGTTTTATAAAAAAGAATGGATTTTATAAGTATTTATTGGTGGAACCAAAATAGGGGGATATTAAATGTATTATATTTATTATTGGATGATTTTAGAGAGAATTAAGAATTGAATTTGGGTATATTCCCCATTGTTGTCATGAGGATGGGTGCATTGGATTTTTTTCTGGATTTTATTTGTCCCTTTGGTGATGATGTACTTTTAATAATCAACTATGGTATAAATATTTTTCATTTATTAACATTTTGATTTAATCAACATTAAATTTTATACTCATGTATAGATATGTGTGTGCCTACACATATATATTAGATTTAGGCTTCCCATGTTTTTTATATTCCTACAAGATGATCATTACAAGAACATGAATGATTAGAGGTAGTCATGGGGTGGAATTATACTCTTAATATGAGACAAGAGAGCCGTAGTGTATTGATTAATGAAATAGTAAAGTAATTGAATTTCATCATCATACCACCTTTTGGATATTGACTAGGATTGTGATTTTTTTTGTATCTAGTGAAATAATGATAATGTGTTTATTGATTGGAATTATTGACATGGAACAAAGTTATTTTTTTTTGTAAATAACATATCTATATTATAGGTATCTGATAACCAAATATTGATATGGAATGTGTAGGGAATTATTACCTAGAAATCATCAAAACATGGATCAGAAAGGAAGGTGTTTTGGTTCTAAGTTCCTATTGATTCTGCTCCATAATTATTTCTCTTTGAATGATGTGAATATCATCTATCACTAGACGATATCATATTAAAAAAATTCTATGAATATATATAGAGATCAATTATATGACCTTAAAAGAAATGAGGATTTAATTTTGGGATTTTTCTAGGATTTCGTTCCTCTGTTTTGATTGAGAATGATTTATCTCCCCATTCTATAGCTTGTTAGACCACATCCAATAGTTAAGGTGGATAATACACTTAAGAATGAGTAGATATTAGTTTTCTAAATACCGATGAATGAAATTCCATACTAAGTGTGCTCTATAATTTTTAGAGGTAGATATATCCCAGGTCTAGTGGTGAGCTAGACCCCCTTCCCAAGTTGTAGTGGACTCAAATGAGCCTCTAATGTGAATACCCCACTTAGATAGGACAATTGACAATGGTGGTCCAAGAAGGTATAATTATCTAGTGTGATGATGGTTATTTTTATATCCCTATATTAGTGATGATTTAATGTATAATTAAGAACAATAAGATGAGGGAAACATTTTCCACCAATAGTCATTATTTTTTGGTATTTCAAGCCATGTGAGTGAGTTAGCACTACTGGAACATATAATTTTGAGGTGTGGTGGATGAAATAATTTGAAATTTCTATTTGAGGGATTTTTTAGAGATAAGTTTTTTTACATGGAACTAGTTATCGTGAACAAATAGATAGATTGAAATATATCTTCAATAATTAGGGGACTATGATAGAGTATTCGAATGTGGATCAAGGAATGGAATCTTCCATATTTACTTCCACTACTATCTTAACAGACAACCAAATTCCTTTTCCCTAAATTAATACATATTCTTATTCACAGTTTTTATAGTGGAGTTTTTATTGACTGAACCTTTTGTTCAAATGATAATGGTGAGATAAGTCCAATAAGATTCAAATATGGATATGTTGAAACATAATATAAACATTCGTACCAAAACTAGAATAAGAAATGTAAATACATTAACCAAATAAACAAATGGTATAAAAAACACATCTACAATCAAACATATCACGAAAAATTCAATACAATATGCATGATTTGTATCATAATAAATCAACTCAAACAAGTTTGAAATCCATCAAGGATATTGACATAGATGAAATGATAACTATTTGAATGAAATACCACTTTTTATTTTGAAACCATTTAAGAGTTAAATAATTATAAAAGGAAACATTTATTTTAAATATATTCTTATAATTATGTATGGGATGCTTCGATGATGTTATAAGGGCAGAAAATAACTGCACCCACCGTATAAGTTCAAAAAACATTCTTACCATAATTTTGTCAAAAAGGTCATCAAGTACCCTATTTGGAAAATGACAGAATGATTCCTTTCAATACATAAAAGGTAAAATAAGTGTATAAATGTCTATTACCCATATTGTGGTAAATATTAAAAGTTTTTTGAAATACATTTCTATGAAAATATGGATGTGGATGATTAATAGGTCATGATAGATACTTACGTAAAAACAATCCCGGATAATAAATAGATTGTGAAATTAACTCTAACCTTGTACTTTTCCATGTTCAATGGTATATTAACCTCTTTTATAATAGCTAAAAAATTGTTATTGTGACAACCCTACTTTTTATTACAACTTAAGCATGCTTTATTACATAAAACTTCACTTGATACAACAAAGAAGATCGAGAGGTTTAGTGTATTTGGGGCTTATGATCATTACATAAAAACTTTAAACATGAAATACAACATCTTTATTGAAAACATCCTTTACATGACCACTACATTCCTTCGTACTTAGCATTGCATGGGATAACCTGAGGACATGCATAAGAAAAGGGTGAGCTATAAAGCCTAGTAAGGGAGTACACAATGAATGACATGAGGAGTAAAATACATGTTAGGCAATAGGAACATCAATAGATCATTAGAGTAACATGAACATAATGGCATGATAAAGCATGATAACCATAACATGGGAATGTGGCAACAACACTTAACATTGAATTAGCATGAACCAAGGCACATTGCACATGGAGCATGAGTAAACCCTCACTGCACATGAATCACGAGTAAACCCTCATTGCACTTGAATTAGCATGAGTAAACACTCATTGCACATGACGTATCATGATACTATACTTTACCCAATGCATTGGAGCACTATAAAGGGCGCACCCTTCTTAAACATTTCATTTCATGTATAAGTGTGCCACATGGATCATAAAACATGGATTCATAAAACATAAACATTTATTACACGATAAAGGAATGTGTAATTCATACATGAAAATTTATAATCAATTAGTAAATGTTCATAAAGGTGAATACCCTTGATGGAGAAATGGGCATGGTATTCATTACACAATGATATTGGCATAGAAAATCGGTGTGATTTCGGCAGCGTAACAGCGTGACATAAGAATTCATAAAAAAGGTTGATGAGAGAGAAAGGGTTTCCTCATCATATTTACATGTAATGGACAGTAAGGATGTGATATATATACATGTCCCAACAATTGAAAAGTAATTTAGATTCATGATACAAAAGTATTGCATGAATATAGAAGAGGAGAAAAAGGCTCCTTTCGGAATTTCGGCATAGTAACGGGTGTACATGTGAGGCATTTAATGAGAGAGAAAGGGGTCTCCCATCATTCAAACAATAAGAGGGAAGTATGGGAGAGTTGTGAAACCATACCCTAACATTCATAATTGAAATAAAAAGGGCAATACAACTTAAAGAAAATTGACAAAAATGAGAAAGGAAGAAAAAACCCTTACTTGGAAGTGTGCTTCCAAAGGCTAGAGAGAGGCTTGTGAGAGGCTTCTTGGGAGCTTGGGGCACCTTGGGAGGACTCTAGAGAGATTAGGTCAGAGGTTGAAAGAACTCCAAGGGAGTTTAGTTAAGAGGAATTGGGAGCTTGGGTGGGTTTATATAGGAAAGGTGAGAGAACTCTTTATTATTTAGGTTTGGGAGCCCTTATATTAAATTAATCCAAACCAAAAACCATCCCATGGTATTTGCCCATGGTTTCTGGAAAAGGAAAGAGGAAAACAATATTTTACAAGGCCAAAGTCCTAAATTATTAAAAAATTAGGGTTTCTTATGTGGAGGTGAGTCACACTCCCATGGAAATTAATTTAAAAAGGCAAAGTGTTGAATAAGTCTTGAGGGCTCCATTAATGCTTTGAAAAGAAAGTCAAACAAACCCAAAAACTCATTATTTTAATGATAAAACATTTATTGGACGAACACAAGGATTATGGTATTTTATTACATCACCATTGGGGCATTATGTTGTCATAAAACACAATATGTATTTAAATGGTGTTTAATTTTTACCCAAAAATCTGACTATCTCAGAAAATTATGAAAAATTCACCGTTGGATAATTTCGACGTCCTGATTCCAAAAATAATATTTATTTTATATAAATAATTTTCTAAATATGTGAATTTTCACTTTTAAAATAAAAACCGACATTTATAAAAAAATTCACGGGTTTTGACAGAAATGGCTTTCAAACCTTATTAAAAATATTAATTGCATTCATAAAATCATAAGATCATTTATACGTAATAAAAAATTAATTTAATATTAATAATAATATTTTATTAAAATATTATTTAATTCAAAAATCCTTTAATTTAATAAAATATAATTCTTAATTAAATAATAACTAAAAACACCATTTGTACTTTAAAAACTAATTACAATGTATCAAAAATGACTAGAAATTATATTCATTATTATATATAGATATAATGTACATGAACATGGTGCTAATTATTTGTTATATAACCCCTTAAAATAGCCGCATAAGACCTAAGGGTAAGGTGTGGGATAGTGACAGACTCTTGGGGCGGCTCGTATAACATCGATCGAGTGGTAATTTCAATCAACCTCCACTTTTCCCATAGACGTTCATGTTCGAGCTTGACTTGATGAAGCTCAGCTTGGGCATGGTCATGGGCAAAGCCCAAAGACGCCACATCTTTTCCGAGCTCTGACAAATCGGCTTCGTAAGGGGCAATTCTACTGGATGAGGCCATCGTTTCCTTTGTCTGAGTAGAAATGGGATTGTTAAAGCCTTATATTTATACTACTCAGATGATCACTGTTCAATGGCTATAAAAGTAACGGTCACAAATATTAACGTAAAACTAAAGAAGTTGACATCTTATAAAATCATTTTTCATAAAGAAACATTTAACTGGATCAAGAGGGATTTTCTATTAATGAAACTTTGTGTCATTACAATATTCTCCCCTTAAAAAATTTCGCCCTCGAAATTTTCTTTTTTCCACACTAAAACAAATGTGGGTAACTTAGCTTCATCATTTCCTCCGACTCCGAAGTTGCTTCTTCAAACTTGTGGTTTCTCCACAACACCTCGACGAGGGGCATTGTCTTATTTCATATAACTTTTTCTCTACGATCTAAGATCTTTACTGGTTGCTCCTCATAAGAAACATCGTCTTCTAATTGTACCACCTCAGAAGAGAGTACATGTGAATGGTCTGGTACATACTTCCTTAAGAGGAATACATAGAAGACATCATGCACCTTGTCCATAGTGGGTGGAAGTGCTAGTCGATAGGCCATAGCCCCAACACGATCAAGAATCTCGAAGGGGCCGATGTACCTTGGACTTAACTTCCCTTTCTGTCCAAACCTCATGACCTTCTTCCACGGAGATATGCGTAAAAACACCATGTCTCTGAATTTAAACTCAAGGTCTCGTCGACGATTATCTGCAAAACTCTTCTGTCGACTTTGGGCTCCCTTGATATGCTGCTGAATGGTTTTCACCTTCTCCACCATTTCTTCGACCATTTCTGGTCCAAGCAGCTTACGTTCACCGACCTCATTCCAATATGCTGGTGTTCTACACCTTTTCCCATATAGGGCTTCATATGGTGCCATTTGGATGCTCGAGTGGAAACTACTATTATAAGATAACTCAACTAGAGGAAGATGTTGATCCCATCCTCCTTTAAATTCCATTGATCACGCTCTCAACATATCTCCAACTGTTTGGATTGTCCGCACTGATTGGCCATCAGTTTGAGAATGTTAGGTCGTACTGATGTTTAGTTCAGTATTCAGAGCTTGTTGTAGACTCTTCCAAAACTTAGAGGTGAATCTTGGATCTCGTTCAGAAACAATAGATAGTGGTACTCCATGCAACCGTACCACATCCATGATATATATCTGTGCCTGTTGATCCAAAGAGAAATCCTCTCGAATAGCAATGAAGTGTGTAGTCTTTGTAAGACGATCCACAACAACCCAGATTGCATTGTTTCCATTGTATGTCCTTGGAAGTCTAGTGACAAAGTCCATGGTGATGTTATCCCATTTCCATTCTGGTATGGGAAATGATTGGATCATCCCCTTAGACTTCTGCCTCTCTGCCTTCACTTGCTGACACACCAGGCACTTTGATGTATATACAGCGTCTCCTTCTTCATATTATCATACCAAAAGTTTTCTTGGAGATCTCGATACATCTTTGTTCTCCCTGGGTGAGTAGAGAAATTTGAACTATGTGCATCATCCAAATGTTCCTTCTTCAGCTCCGAACTTGATAGAACACATAGTATTTTCCCAAACCGCACAATTCCTTCTTCATTAACATTAAACTATGAGGATTTTCCTTTTTTGATAGATTCCACTTTTTCTTGGATTCCCACATCATCCTTTTGAGCATCCTTTATCCTTTCCAAAAGATATGGTTGAGAAATAATATGTGAAAGGATTGATGATGTTCCCTTATTTATGATTCCCACGTCCATCTTCATCAAGTCTAAGAAGATTGGATCCTTTTCAATTCTCATCATTGATAGAATCGCTGGATCCTTTCTACTTAGGGCATCCACAACCTTGTTCGCCTTCCCAAGGTGGTAATTTATTGAACAGTCATAATCCTTGATGAGCTCTATCAATTTTCTCTACCGCATATTAAGCTCTTTCTATGTAAATATATATTTAAGACTCTAGTGGTCAGTATATATCTCACATTTCTCTCCATAGAGATAATGCCACCAGATTTTCAGGGCAAAGATCACTGCCGCCAACTCCAGATCATGCGTTGGATAGTTTCTCTCATGGATTTTCAACTGCCTTGAGGCATAGGATATCACTTTATCATTCTGCATCAGCACATATCCTAATCCCTTATTCGAAGCATCACTGAATACCACAAAAAGCTCCCCACTTGTGGGTAATGTGATCACGGGTGTAGTGATAAGCCTCCTTTTCAACTCCTTGAAGCATTCTTCGCATTCATCACTCCAAGAAAACTTTACTCCCTTTCAAGTTAGCTTGGTAAGAGGGTTGTACAATCGTGAGAAATTTCTCACAAATCGTCGATAATATCCAGCTAACCCCAAGAAGCTACGGATATCAGTTACCGATGTTGGCCTCAGCCATCCCTCAATTGCATCTTTTTTGGAGGGGTCCACAGAGATCCCATTGCTTGTGATGATATGGCCCAAGAATGCGACTTCATTCAACCAAAACTCACACTTGCTGTACTTTGCATAGAGATTCTCCTTGCACAAAGTCTCTAGTAAAGTTTTTAAATGCTCCTCATGGTCCTCCTTGGTTTTGGAGTATATTAGAATATCATCTATAAAGACTACCAAAAATTTGTCAACGTAATCTCTAAAGACTCTATTCATCACGTCCATGAATATTGCTGGAGCATTCGTGAGTCCAAAAGGCATTACTATGAATTATTAGTGCACGTACCTTGTACGAAAAGCAATCTTGGGGATATCTTCCTTTTTCACCCTTACTTGATAATATCCCGACCACAAGTCCACCTTGGAGAATTATTGTGCTCCACGCAGCTGATCAAACAAGTCATCGATTCTTGGTAGAGAATACTTATTCTTTATCGTTATTTTGTTAAGTTCACGATAATCGATGCAAAGCCGCATTGAACCATCCTTCTTCTTGACGAAGAGGACTGGTGCACCCCATGGTGATGCACTTGGGCGTATAAACCCTTTATACAGATTTTCCTGTAGTTGTTTCTTCAGATATTCAAGCTCAAATATAGACATTCTATATAGAGTCTTGGATATTGGTAGCTACCCAGGTATAAGTTCAATTGAGAACTCATCATCTCTTCTTGGAGGAAGACCAGGATGTTCCTCGTGAAATACTTTATCGAATTCCCTCACAATAGGCATTTCATCAAGGGTGGTTTCTTCCTTGGACTCAATCATCTAAGCCAGATATGCATTCTCATAAGGCGGTAATATCCATGCTTGAGATGATGGAGCTAAAAGAGATTCATCTTCCTCCTGACACTTGTAAATAATCGGGGGTCGATTCTCCATATGGAGTGTGATTTCCCTCTCCCGACAATTTGTGTTGGCTCTATATAAGGAAATCCAATCCATTCCAAGAATTGCATCAAATTCCACCAAAGGGAGTATGACGAGGTTCGCCAGGAAATTCAATCCACAGATTATAACAGGGGAGGACTTATATTCATGGGATGCAATGATTGCCCCATTTTCCGTACTCACCGACATCTTTACTTCCATGACTTGTTGTGGTGCAGGGATTGTTCTACTAAACATTTGAGATATAAAAGAATGCGTAGAACCTGAATCAAAAAGTACATTCACTATTATTGAATGAATAACTAGCGTACCTGTCACAACTTCGTTGTCGGGGTTCACTTCAAAAGAAGTGATGGAAAAAGTTCTTCCTTTCTATCTTGGAGGTTGTTGGTTGCCTCCGATAACCTTTGGATTATTGCATTGATTTGAAAAATGAGCCGATTCTTTGCATTTGTAGCATTGAACAACGCGTTGAGGTTCGAACGGAGCATTCCTTTCCTCTGTCGCAGTCGCGGATCCTTCTTGCTGACAGTTAACAGCTAGGTGCCCTTCTCTTCCACACTTGAAGCATTTTCTTGTCCCCCTAAGGCAACATCCAGGGTGCTTCTTTCCACACTTTTGGCAAGTGGGGTGCTGGAACTTCTTAGCATCGTTGGATTTATCCATCGGACCTCCAGCATTGAAGTCCACCTTACGCTTCTTGTCCCCATGATACCCATGTGATTCTCCGATCTCCATTTCAGCCTTGAGGGCACATCGGACAATTTCCTCACAGCTTTCGAAATCACGGATTGCTAATGCTTTCCGCAAGCTTGGCTTCAGCCCACCAAAGAAGCGGTCAACCTTGCATTCGGGGGTAACGAAAAAGCCGGAAGCATATCGTGCAAGTCTTGTGAAGTTTGATTCATACGCTCCCACAGATTCTTCATCTTTCTGTTTTAGATAATGGAAGTCCCTTTCCATCATATGATGGAGGGTGCGTGGAAAATATTTATCAAGAAACATCTTCTGGAATTCCTTCCATTCCAAAGCCTCGATCTCCTCCTCAGGCTTCATATTTTTGATCAACTTCCACCATTGATCAGCTTCACACTCCATACAATAAGCCGCCAGGAGAACCTTCTCTTTTTCAGAGCATTGGAGGATGGAGAATATCTTTTCAATGGAGTTGATCCATTGTTCAGCGATCGTGGGATCGGATGATCCACTAAATGTAGGAGGCCTTTGTCTCATGAAGCTCTCGATAGCGACTTGTTCTTTCTTAGGGGGGGGGGGGGGTTGAATTTTTCTCTTGACCAGTGTTTCTATTCAAAACTTGAGTTAGCTGAGAGAGAAGCATGACAAAGTTCGCGATTCCCGCTCCCATTGGATTGGGCATCTCATAAGTACAATCATCACACTGATCTTCACAACGGTTGTTAGCCCGAGTTCTCCTATTACCGGCCATTGGCTGGAATAAAAGGAAAGTTAGGGGTAACACATAAAGGGTAATCCAAAGACAAAAGTTGATGACTTATAAATAAACTTTAATATCTTTAACTCATGAGTCTATATGATTCAATGCAGGCTTTTCATGATATTCCTTCTAACATATATTCTTAGGGGCATTTTTCCCTTAATAAGGGTTCATGCTAAGATTGTGAAATTATCAAAACATATCCCCTGGGAGTGTCGTAACCAAGAGTGCAGCAAGGCCCATTTTCGTGCACCAGTTCCCGTTCGAGTCTAGCTCAAAGCGGTGTTTTCGGGTTTCACCCCTAGGATACATCTGTGCCAGAGCCGCCTCTACCTGCTCGTATCCAGACATGTATGTATTTGTTTGATAAACCACTTACATAGTATTTACCAAAACATAGGGTTGTTTTTTATGCTTAGTCTTATATCTAAGGCTTTACTAGGGTTTCCTAATCCCAAAAATACCTAAACCTATCCTCTGATACCAACTGTGACAACCCTGCTTTTAATTACAACTTAAGCATGCTTTATTACATAAAACTTTACTTGATACAACAAATAAGGTCAAGAGGTTTAGAGTCTTTGGGGCTTAGGATAATTACATAAATACTTTAAACTTGAAATACAACATCTTTATTGAAAACTTCCTTTACATGACCACTACATTCCTTCATACATAGCATTGCATGGGATAACCTCAGGACATGCATAAGAAAAGGGTGAGCTATGAAGCCTAGTAAGGGAGTACACAATGAATGAAATGAGGAGTACAATACATGTTAGGAAATAGGAACATCAATAGATCATTAGAGTAACATGAACATAAATACATGATAAAGCATGATAACCATAACATGGGAATGTGGCAACAACACTTAACATTGAATTAGCATGAGCCAAGGCTCATTGCACATAGAGCATGAGTAAACCCTCATTGCACTTGAAGAGCGAGTAAACCCTCGTTGAACATGAATTATCATGATTCAACACTCATTTCACATGACGTATCATGATACTATACTTTACCCAATGCATTGGAGCACTATAAAGGGCACACCCTTCTTAAACATTTCATTTCATGCATAAGTGTGCCACATGGATCATAAAACATGGATTCATAAAACATAATCATGTATTCCACCATAAAGGAATGTGGAATTCATACATGAAACTATATAATCATTTAGTAAATGTGCATAAAGGTTAATACCCTTGTTGGAGAAATGGGCATGTTATTCACTACACAATGATATTGGCTTAGAAAATCGGTGTGATTTCGGCTGCGTAACGGCGTGAAATAAGAATTCATAAAAAAAGGTTAATGAGAGTGAAAGGGGTTCCTCATCATATTTACATGTAATGGACAGTAAGGAGGTCATATATATACATGGCCCAACAATTGAAAAGTAATTTAGATTCATGATACAAAAGTATTTCTTGAATATAGAAGGGGAGAAAAGGGTTCCTTTCGGAATTTCGGCATAGTAACGGGTGTGCATGGGAGGCATTTAATGAGAGATAAAGGGGTATAACATTATTAAAACAATAAGAGGGAAGTATGGGAGAGGTTAGAAACCATACCCCATCATTCATAATTGAAATAAAAAGGGCAATACAACTTAATGAAAAATGACAAAAATGAGAAAGGAAGAAAAAACCCTTACATGGAAGTGTGCTTCCAATGGCTAGAGAGAGGCTTGTGAGAGGCTTCTTGGGAGCTTGGGGAACCTTGGGCGGATTCTAGAGAGAGTAGGGTAGAGGTTGGATGAACTCCAAGGGATTTTAGTGAGGAGGAAGTGGGATCATGGGTGGGTTTATATAGGAAAGGTGAGAGAATTTTTTATTAGTTAGGTTTGGGACACCTTATATTAAAATAATCCAAACCACAAACCATCCCATGGTATTTGCCCATGGTTTCTGGAAAAGGAAAGACGGAAACAATATTTTAAAAGGCCAAGGTCCGAAATTATTAAAAAATTAGGGTTTCTTATGTGGAGGTGAGTCACACTCCCATGGAAAATAATTTAAAAAGGCAAAGTGTTGAATAAGTCTTGAGGGCTCCATTAATGCTTTGAAAAGTAAGTCAAACAAACCCAAAAACTCATTATTTTAATGATAAAACATATATTGGCCTAACACATGGATTATGGTATTTTATTACATCACCATTGGGTCATTATGATGTCTTAAAACACATTATTTATTTAAATGGGATTAAATTTTTACCCAAAAATTTGACTGTCTCAGAAAATTATGAAAAATTCACCGTTGGATAATTTCGACATCCTGATTCCAAAAATAATATTTATTTTATCTAAATAATTTTCTAAATATGTGAATTTTTACTTTTAAAATAAAAATCGACATTTATAAAAAAATTCACGGGTTTTGACAGAAATGGCTTTCAAACCTTAATAAAAATTTTAATTGCATTAATAAAATTATAAGATCATATATACTTAATAAAAAATTATTTTAATATTAATAATAATATTTTATTAAAATATTATTTAATTCAAAAATCCTTTAATTTTATAAAATATAATTCTTAATTAAATAATAACTAAAAACGCCATTTGTACTTTAAAAACTAATTACAATGTATCAAAAATGACTAGAAATTATATTCATTATTATATACAGAAATAATGTACATGAACATGGTGCTACTTATTTGTTACATAACCCCTTAAAATAGCTGCATAAGACCTAAGGGTAAGGTGTGTGATAGTGACAGACACTTGGGGCGGCTCGGATAACATCGCTCGAGTGGTAATTTCAATCAACTTCCACTTTTCCCGTAGACGATCACGTTCGGGCTTGACATGATGAAGCTCAGCTTGGGCTTAGTCAAGGGGAAAGCCCAAAGACGCCACATCTTTTCCGAGCTCTGACAAATGGGATTTGTAAGGGGCAATTCTACTGTATGAGGTCATCGCTTCCTTTGTCTGAGTAGAAATGGGTTAGTTAAAGCCTTATATTTATACTACTTAGATAATCACTGTTCAACGGCTATAAAAGTAATGGTCACAAATCTTAACGTAAAACTAAAGAAGTTGACATCTTATAAAAACATTTTTC
Organism: Viscum album; assembly: GCA_963277665.1. Lineage (NCBI taxonomy): Eukaryota > Viridiplantae > Streptophyta > Magnoliopsida > Santalales > Viscaceae > Viscum > Viscum album. The sequence goes on along the minus strand of OY728163.1, from coordinate 1,837,932,496 downwards.
ATAAAGAAGCATTTAACTGGATCAAGAGGGATTTTATATTAATGAAACTTTGGGTCGTTACGGTTATGAAGTTATATAGTAACTATATAAATAAATATGATATCATATATGATCCACGAATATTTTTTGTTAATAATATTTTAGTATTATCATCATTTCGGGTGTAAACTGATTCATTTTCCTTCATATTCTAGGTTACGTAATCCATATTTATAATTGATTGGATGTATTTTAATCATATAAAGAATGATAATAGGTTTATAAAAATTATCTTTAATCATAAAAATAAAATTACTCTTGAATTTTTACAATGGTTAATGAATCTCATCACATTCGAGGAGATAGTAAACCATACATACGCAGGAGCAACAATATCATTATATTGATGGTGAAATCGTATGTAATAGGATGGTATATAATATATATAAATATTAATTAAAATGTTAAATTTATTATTTACATCTGTTATACTCATTTTTATACCCATACAAATAATGATCTGTTTGAATAACAAACTACACCATGTTGTGTGGTTGGTAAACCGTATGTACGCACGTGTGGTGAAATTTTAATTAATGTGATGGATAAAATAATGAATATTGTTGTAAAAGATTTATAATAAAATAACATTACATATAAGATACCGGTGTTTTTATTTTATAATGAAAATAACATAGAGAGAGGAAGTGGAAGGAGAAAATAACTTGAAAGAGGTGATGAAATATTTACATCCTCTTTGGGTTATTCCTTTTGATTTGATCTAAAGGAATGCATAGGTTGGCTTTCTGACCAAATGAATACCTCACGGATGGAGCGATGAATTTTGGGAAGATATTTGGGAAGGGTAAGTTAGAGCCAAATGTATTTGGAGGTGTGGAATTAAGAGAAGGGGAAGATCCATTTTATAAGAGAGGTGAGGGTCACCTTAGGAAAATATTGAAATATTATTCTATAAGAAAAAAATTTCGATTTTTAATGGATCAAAAATGATTTATTTATAAGTTAAGCTGGGTACATGTCAATAAACTCTCATCAAATAGGTTTTATAGAGTTTTGGTCACCATATTAACTTTATATTTTAGATTTAACTCATAGTTAAATCGTTTGACATTTATCATGTCTTTTTTTATATATTATATGCTTAATAAGAATACTATAAACATACAAGAGAACCACATGTGTTTTATTAATGATACTCCTATTATTATATAAGACTTTTGGCTAATCCATATATTTTCAAAATTATTATATCAATTATTAATATAATATTTGTTTTTAAAAGTCTTTTAGGTCAATTTTTGACACCCTTTAGTAATTTTTTGATATAGTCATAAATGAATGACTACATAGAAATAATTTTATTTAATCAACCCTAACATGTCATATTAACATAAATAATTCATTTATGTCATCAAAACATTCAAATTATATTTATTTTAACATTTATAATATCATTAATTTTATTGTTTAAATAATAAGGAAAATACTTCATCATTATTGTTTCAAATATAAATATAATTATTTTATCTCTAAAAATGATAAATTAAATATTATGATGTAGGAAATATTTTTACTTTCCTAATTAATATTTATAGTACAAACAAGGAATTATATAACCACAAAATAATTTTTTTTACAAGTTGATATTTTATTTTGTAATTTTTGACTTTTCATTAGATTATTTAATATAAAATGATGTTATCAAATTTATGTGTATCCATGTGGTCACAAAATCTAATCAAAGATTACCATGGTCGTCCATGACTCCTCCAATAATATTATAAAAAGTATTAAGGTAAATGTGTACTATTATAATATTTTTTTTACCTTGAATTACCCAATTTACCTTTAACCGCGGTAAATAAAAGTAACAAATTTTTAATCCCCAAAAATTATTTTATTCTTATTGAACCAAATTATTCTTATTAATAAAAACAATTTATGTCATATTTTATAAATTCAATTCATTGAATACGAAAAATTATGTTTTATTTACATTTGTAAATTCTCCTTGGAGGTGGGTAAAAGACGATAAAAGTTCAATAAACATTTTATATATCTAATCATATTATAAAAATAATCCAATGAATTAAATTAAAAATATATAGTTATTATGTAAATATTATTACCAAAATTAAATTTAAACAGATTAAATAATTATTTAAATAAAAAGGTGGTTATAACCAATAACGTAGTGTTTTTAAATATTCATCAAAATTTGAATGTGTTCAAAAAAATACAGAAAATTCTTCCTAAGATATATTTGATATTATGAATTAAAAAATGATATATATTTTACCAAATTCAAAACATATATGATATATTAATTAATTTAAATTTAATTCCCATTGACAAAACAAGTGGTGTGTTCATAAGAAACAATAACTATCAAAAGATAGACACTTATTTATTTCCAATTTCAAAGTGAAATTACTTCTGATGTCCAAAATTTATTTATAAGCTAAAACATGAAACTAATTATACATAAAAAAATAACTAAAAGTATAATATAAAAATATAAATAGATTATATAAAATGGCATTTTGGATTTAAAATACAGTATTTTTCACAGTTCTATAAAAAATAATTTTTTTTTCAGAAAAATACCAAAACTTTACCCAAAGTAAATTTTTAAGTGTTTATTCTAAAGTAGATTTTTATTTTTTCAAATATAACATATAAAAGTGGAAAAACAAGATTTAATAATGTTTTTCCATTAAAAGTTAGTAAATCATCCTTTTGATGAATATTTGTGTATTTATGTTTATAATCAGATTCATTCTTATTTAAAGCCTGCAAAATTTTTATTGGATAAATGTAGAAACATTTTAGAAACATGTATATTCATATTATAGTTACTTACATTCATTCCTGCTATTACATTGATTAGGTATTAACTACCATTTAAAATAATATTATATTATTATATTTCAGTATGACTCAGCATTTTCTGTACCATATGATTTCAAAGAAACTCATTGTTGAATAGCTGGCATGCCATCAGACATTGCATCCCCTTTGAAGTAAAATTAAAATTTATTTCACAAATAAAAATGTCTTACTTTTTTTATGTAGGATATTATAAATATCTTATGTTGTTACATCCTATCCTCCTTCAATAAATTTCTTCCTCACAATTTTAGATTTTTCTTTGAAAATAAAATGTTTATAATAGAAAATACCATTGAGGAAAACCCACATCAGAAATAGGTTTAATAAAATTTATACTTAATAAGAAGGAATGGGAAATGAAAATAAGTCACCATAAAATTAAGGGTTCAAATAGAAAAACAATGGTGAAAATTATAGACACATAATTGGAGGAGAACGTAAATATTTATATGGACTTATTGAGGTCACCAATCACAAACATGTGTAAAATTGAAGGCCTCAAAGCCATCAATTTCTGGTGATTTAAAATAACATCAGTTTAATAAAACATAATGTATTAGGATATCTCATTTTTCTTTTTAATATCCCTTCCCTAATGATTAAGAATTAATTTATTCATATAATAAGGTGGGTAAATATACACTTTACATGTAGTGTTACACCCTTTAACTAATATCTACTACATATATTTCATTCACTCCAAAAGAAAATAGAACTATAAAATATTATATTTATCCTAATCGTATATGGTTACAAACATATACCATTAATAAAACATATTTATAACAACCATGGACATATTTTAGGCTTGTAGTACGTCATAAAGCCTTCTCGTACTTTGGTTGTGGGTTCAATTCTTCTAGTTTTGTCTAACGTGATAGGTTATTACCCGACCTATATGTTATCCTTTTTCTAAAACTATGGTATTATTATATTACACAAAAATAATCTTATGAAATACTATCTCTAGTTCAACATAATCCATTCCATCCTTTATAGATATCCAAAATACATATGTCCAAATTATCTATAAAATGTCTCTCAATTCCATAATCAAATCTAACTTCTGATTCCCCAATCAATGTAATGTGTCTATTATAGTCACATACATTAAATATGACTACCTTCATCATATTAAAACCTTAATGAAAATAATTTCTGCAAAACAATCATTATATATATCACATTCTTCTTATAACCAGAAAATAATTCTGGAATCAAAAAACACAAATACATTAATTATTCAACTTCATCTGTAGAAACAACATAAGCATGGCCTGTCTCCCTTGGCCTTTTCTGAGTTACGTTTCCTTGGTGCTTTGGAAATTAATTTTCATAATGACCCATATCTCCAAAATTGTAGCATTCGACATTAACAACATTTTTCTTTCCCTTACGATCACATGCATGATGGACTTTATGTCCATATTTGTTGCATACTACTTTTCCTTTTTGATAGGATCCATGGGGATTACTTCAACAATTATCATAGGATGGAAACTCAACTCTTCCCTTCATCCTTGTTTCCTTATTTCCTTTCCTAGACATTTTGGTAGATCTGTTTTTCTCTTGATTTTTTTTAAATTCATAAGACATCGAGAATTTATTTTTCGTCTTGATAGAAAATGAGACATTATCTTCATAGGATGAGGAGGATTGTGAGAATAATGTTTTATGGAGAAATTGTTTTAACCCATAAAATAATCAATCAATATTACTTCATGGGTTACGTTTATAATCAGCGTATTTCCATTATAACCTTGTAATGATAGCTTCATACTTTGTGACATTCTCATCCTTCTTTTTTCTCAGACTAAAAAATTGCATTTCCATATCATCTAGATGGTCATGAGAAAAGTATTTTTCTAATAAATTCTCATTAACATCCCTATATTCCATACTTGACACTTCATAATACTCTTTTGTGATTTGAATTAATGACCACCAATGATCTAAATCTCCAGTGAGGAAATAAACTTCAATGAAAACTTTTTCCATTACGCTACTCCCAAGGCATGAAATATTTTTTCTAAGGAACTTATCCTTTGTTCCACTATAAATAGATATGTAGACTCATTGAATGTTTGTGGTTGTTGCATCATGAAGAGATCTAACATTGATCCACTGCATTGTGGATCAGGGTTCTCTATACGGGTATGGTTATTATTCATAACCTGTGTGTGTTGTCCTAATATGGGGATTAGCTGATCAAAACCAGTTGTATCACCAGCTCCACTATAATTAGATTGAGTACAAGAGGAATCCCAATATGTATTATGTGCATTGATACAGTTTAGATTCCTACCACTAGGCGCCTTTTCTAAACAATGGAAAACACTAGATTATTTTATGAATCGTAATATAAAATACCAAACTTTTAAAAAAATTAATATAAATTGAAAATTTTATGTATATATTCCATAATCATAAGAATATATTCATTGAGGAGGTTTATTCACATATATCATTAATAAGGTATGGTATGAAATTATGAATTATCCTAAGAATATCCACTGGGAGTGTCATAACAAAGAGTGCAGCAAGGCCCTTTGTCGGGTACCAAGATACCCTAGGTCAAGCCCAAAACGCCATGTCAGAGTTTTGACTCCTAGGTACATATCTTCCAGAGCTACCTCTACCTGTTCATATCAATATTGGGTTGTATTTCTCAGAAAATATATAAAATATCTACATCACAAAAATGGGAAGATGTTCACTAATACTAATCCTCAATGTCAATCATAGGGTAATGATCTCTAATCAGAGTTTATAAAATTCTAGTTCCAAGGTTTGTATTAATCTTCCTATGATACCAAATGTAATTCCCCAACCCCAGTTACCTAGAGTCGAGGATTTGTTACATAAAATTGGCATGATACAATGAATCATGTCCCAAAAAAGTGGTCAATTTAGTATTGTTTGTTACAAGATACATACATACGTTCTACATTAAACATGAAAACAAATACAACACCTAAATATTTCATTAAAAACATCCATGACCCCTAGATTAATCCTGAAAGTCACTCATAACTAACTTCTTTATATCCTAGGAAAATGAAGCATAAGAATGGGGATAGCTCAAATGATTAGTAATGGTAAGAAATATAGCGGAAGATAACACAAACATTAGGCATGATTAATATTTCAAAATACATGCCATTACAAATAATAAATATGAAATATTTATGGAAGGAATATGAGCTAACTAAATAATCCCATAATAAAACATAGTCATGGGTATTCTACTAGTTGAATAACCAAGTGATCCATCACTTCTTTTTTCATAACTAGGGAATGTATATTGTCGGACATTCCGAAACATTTTGTCAAGGCCTCAGCCCGTACGTCTAAAAATTTATTAAGGCCTCTTCCAAAACCATATATCAAATTCAGAATTCCCTTGGACAATTCCACGTCTAATTGTATCATGAGACCTACCGATGCACCTAAGAGCTATAGTGGGCTCCACCAGCTAGATATTATGTCCAATACATTCGTCAAATTAAAAGGTTGAAACATAACATAAACATTTGTATTAAAACAAGCATATTAAATGTGAATACTTTAACCATAAACCAACAATGGAATAAAATCAAAAATCCATTTTCAAACATATCACAAAACCATCAATACAATATTGATTATTTTTGTCATAATAAATCAACTTCAAACAAGTTTAAAATCCATCAAAGGTTGTTGACATAAAAGAAATTAAAACTATTTTAAAGAAATACCTCTTTCTATATTGAATCCCTTTAAGAGAAAAATAATTATAAAAGAAAACAAATATTTTAAAAATATTCTTATAATATTGTAAGGGAAGCTTCGATGCTATTATTCCAACAGAAAATAGCGGCACCGACCTTATAATTTAGAAAACATACTTACCTTAATTTTGTCAAAAAGGACATAAAGTACCTTGTTTGGAAAATGACGGAAAGATTTTTTCAAAATAAATATGTTCAAATATGGGTATAAATGATGTTAACCCATAGTATAATAAATATTAAAAAAATTTGAAATACATTTTTAAGAAAACATGTATGTAGATGATAAAGAGGTCCCAATAGATAGTTAAGTAAAAACAACATCAGATAATAAAGAGATTGTGAAATTAACCCTTTTATTGTATTTTTCCATAGTGGATGTTATGTTAACCACCTGTATAATAGTTAGAAAATTGTTATTAAATTATAAAATAATTATATTCCTAAATATTATAACATATATGATCCTCTAATATTGCTTTGCTAATAATATTTTAGTTGTATCATTATTTTGGGTGTTAACTGATTCCTTTTCAAATATATAATTGTTTACATAAGCCATGTTTGTTATGGATAGGATGTATATGATCCATATACATAATGATATAATTCTCATAAACATTATTTTTAATAAAAAAATAAAAATTAATCTATAATGATTACAATAGGGAATTAATCTTATCACGATCGTGGAGACACTAATCTGTACGTATGCAGAGCAATAATATCATTATATTGAAGGTGAAATCATATGTAATTGGATTGTATATCATATATATAGAATAATTAACATGTTATATATATTATATAAATTAATTATACTCATTATTAGACCCATCCAAAAAATGATGTTTTTTAATAACAATCTACATCACGACGTGGAAAACATAAGCCGTACGTACGCACGTATGGTGACATTGTAATTCATATGATGGATATAATAATGAATATGGTTGTTACATTTTTATAAAAACACAATAGTATATATAAGAAAGTAGAGTTATCATTTTAGAATCGAAACAACAAATATAGATGTAATGGAAAAAGAAATGAATTTTACAGAGGTGATTAAATATTTACCCCTTTTTCTGGTTCTTCCTTTTGATTTGATCAAAAGGGATCCTAAAGATGGCATTATGACCAATTTAATACCTCTAGGATGAAGGAAAAAATGTTTGGAGGATATTTGGGTAGGGGTTGGCTGATCCAAATGGATTTGGAGGTGTAAAATTAAGAGAAGGGGAAGTACCCTTTTATAAGCGAGATGATGGTCACTTTACGAAAAGAATGAAATATTATTTTATCATAAAATCATTTTCGGTTTCAAATTCTTAAACAATTATTTATATATAGGATATGGTAGTGATGGGTCGAAAAAAGCTCAACAAAAGGTTTTAGATAGGTTTAGGTCACCATATTATCCATATCTTTTGGAATTAACTATTCGTTAAAATATTATGACATTTACCATGTCTATTTGTATTTTTATATTATATTGTTAATAAACTTACTATAAACTTCCAAGTGAACCCCAAGTGGATAATTTAAGAACACCAATCATTATATCTGTCTTTTAGCTGAATAATAGTTTTTAAAAAATATTATATCAATTAATAATATAATATTTGTTTTTAAAACTCTTTTACGTCAACATTGATACTACATGGTATTTTATTGATAAAATCATAACTGCATGATTACATATAAAAAATTAAATTTAATCTACCGTAACATGTCTTCTTCACCTATAGAATTCATGGATGTCATCAAAATGTTCAAATTATATTTTTTTTAAGTATTTATAATATCATTTATTTGATTGTTTCATTAATAAGGAAAACAAATCATCATTATTGGGTAATATATAAATATATTTATTTTATTTCAAAAAATTATAAATAATTATCCTTATGTAGGAATTTTTTTAGATTTCTAATGATTTTGTATAGTCGAATCGATCAATTATATAACCTTATATAAAAATTGTTTTACTAAAAGATATTTTCTTTTGTTATTTTTGTCTTTACATTAGATTATTTAATATAAAATGTCATTATCACTCTTAAATGGATCCATGTAATCCAAAAAAGTGATCCAAAGATTCCATGGATGGCCATGACTCATAAAATAAGTTTTGGACAAGTATTAAGCGAACTTTGTGCAATTATGATAACTGTTTTACCTTGAATTACCCTATTTATCTTGAACTATGGTAAATTAAAGTCATCAATTACTATTCACCAAAAATTATTTTCATCTTATTGAACCAAATATTACTTAATATGAAAAACCATGTATGTTGGATGTTCAAAATTCAATTCACAGAAGCTATAAAATTTTGTTTTATGAAAATGTGCAAATGCTCCTAGGAGGCGGGTAAAAGACGATAAAAGTTCAATAAAATTTTTATATATCTAAACATATTATGAAATAACATCAATTAATTACATTGAAAATATATAGGTATTATTAATATATTTTGACCTAAAATAACATTAAATAAATTAAAAAATTATTTAAATAAAAATTCGGTTTAAACCAATAACGTAGTGTTTTTCACTATTCATCAAAAATTGAATGTTTTCAAAAAAATGAATTTTATTTTTTCAAATGAAACAAATAAAAGTGAATAAATAAATACAATATTTAATGAGGGTTCGCTATTAAAAGGAGATAAATCAACCTTTTAATGAAATTTAGAGTATTTATGCTTAAAATCGGATTAATTTTTTTTAAGCCTCTAAAATTTTTCTTTGATAAATGTAGATACATTTAAAAAAAATGTATAATCTTATTTATGTTACTTCCATTAATTCATGCAATTACAATAGTTAGGTGTTAACTACCGTTTTAAATAATATTATATTCTTATTTTTCAGTATGACTCATCATTATGTGTTACATAAGATTTCAATGAAACTCATTGATTTGTATCTTTTACGAAATCTCACATATCATCCACTTTAATGTAAATTAATTATTTAATTCACAAATGAAAATGTCTTTTGTTTTATTTACCAAGGATTTTATAGAGATCGTAAGGTGTTACAACCACCATCTAAAGGTATGATAGGGTGTTTTTCTGAGGGTGTGTTCTTTTAGCTGGTATAGTTTACTTAAGTTCATGGTGACACCTTTTATGGTTTTGGATTCCTTGACTGTGCATGTTGATCTTATGGCCCAGTTCTTTCAACCTTTCATTGATCAATTCACTGTAGATTACATTTAGGATATCTGAGTGTACTCAGCATCTAAGGGGGAATATATTAAACACATTTGGATAGTTCTGTAAATGAATTGAAAGTATCATATTCATGGGAAGCACATATAGAATCAATTATATATTATAGATTTAAAATTATTTGGATTTGTATCTTTGACTTGGTAGTGATAATGGACAAATAAATTGCAGAATTAGTGATTGGTTTTTTTCCTCAAATGTATGTAGATTTAGTAGTATATACTCATTTATTAATTCATAATTTATATTTTTTTGACATAAATGATAAATTAGTAGACCCAATTGAAGAATTACCGTGAGGGAGAGGTTATCGCAGCATACACTAAGGCAATGGTCATTACCCTTCAACTTCATTAGTGTTTCCTGGAGAAAAAACTTGTTGATATCGATTATGATATATTGTTTGACCGAATATCTAGTAGGTATTTTCATAATTTATTTTATAAACATTGGTTTCACGTCATCAATGTTTTATGATTTATGGTGATGTTATTCATACTACTAGAGGACGTTCTAATTATGTTTATGGATTCTGTTAATAGTACACCATGGAGAGGTGAGGATATATAAGGAACCTTAATATTTTTTTTTGAAACTAAGGATGTGCAAAATTTTATAGAGTCTATATCTCTATGTCTTACATTTTGGTAGATGGAAATTAAGGTTCCTAGATTCATGGGGAAGTGGGATGGTAACATTTTTATTCTTCTAATATAGATTATATGATTAACTAGTTATCACGATGTCAGCTAATTGATTGTTGAATATCTCAAAATATTTTCCCAGTTCATAACAATATATGAATAGAGAATAATTGAGAGTTTGTTATGAACATGTGTTTATGAGGTATTTCAGATTCATGGAATTTATTTAATTATCATATTAGATTAGGATGATAACATCATTTCATGATTCTAGAGTGTAGGTTAGAGATATTTTGTAATTAATTTCAATTTATCTCATTGTGTCTAAGCTAAATTGGTTTTCTTGAATAGTGGAACACTCGTGTTTTAGTGAACATTATTTTGGTTTTCATATTAGTTTTAGTAAAAGACAATTAAGGATTTTCTACCATAATTGGATTTATTATATCATAATAGTTACCACTTAGCTATTTTTTAGCACCATTTAAGGCCTTATACTGAAGAACATATTTGAAAAAATTGTATTTTTTAGAGATAGTAGGAGAATTTTTTTATGGGCCCAGAGTCAGTGCAAAAAATGGTTGTAAAAATATACGGATTATCCAAAGATGAGTGAGGATTGAAGAGAGTATTAAGATATTTATTAATTACAAAAAATGGTTGACTATTTATTTTGATTATTAGATTAAGTGTTTCAAGAGACCCCAACATGAAAAGGATTTTAGATATTTGGTTTCGGTGATAGGATACATCCAATGTTTGATTATAATTTTTCCAAAGTGCTATGTTTGATTATTTGTGTGGTGTGCCACTTTACACATGGCCATATTAATATTAGGTTCTTTTTGTTTTCCATGAGTTGTAGCAGATGATATAGTAGTACTACTCATAACATGATGTTTACCAGGTTGAAATTTCCATGAAGGGTGGAGATATGATTTTTATGTTCTTAGAGATGTTTTATAATTGTTGACAAAAAGAAAATCATGGGGAATTTTTTCCCTTGTGTAAATTCTTATTGATAGCATGGGAACCTTCATGTGATATAAAGGGAGTGATAAACCAAATTCAAGGATATATATTACCACTTTTATATAGGTTTTCACTTTTCCAGATTGAAATACTTGACTTTTGGGAGAAGGTAATGAATATTTTCTTTTTATATATAAAAATATAGAATATTATATAAAATATTTTATTATCTAGATATTGATTCATAGACTAAATATGGGAACTGGAGATCCTCTGTATGGTGATAATAACAATATCAGATATATTATATAATACTAACATATTTTACTATGTTACTGATATATATCACAGCTATATACTTGAATGGAATATTAGAGACTACCATAAAATCTCAAATGATTGTTTTACCCTAGGCATGAAATAATTATTTTGATATATCGGTGTTGGGTTTAAAAATATTTATGGGATAAATTTTAAAATAATTATGAATTAATTAATTATATTTTCTATACCTGGCTTCCCCATATTTAGAATGTTTTATTGAAAATTCCTCGGATTAGATTTTTAATGAAAAGGAATTTTCAAGGTCATGGGGGAGTATGTCGTGGAAATGAAAAATCATGGTTTAATTGATCATTACTACAAGGTTTCTATACACAAATAGGGTATGTGGAACTCTCCAGAAACATTTACTTGAAAATAATCTTACTGGGTGATTGATCTAAACTTGTGGAAGTTTGTTTTTTATTGATTTTAACCACACAATATTTTCCCATGTCGAACATGAATCAATAATTCATACAGGATTTATTCTTGAATCAATGGTTTATTTTTTCTTATTTCAAAATATTTCGAAATATTGTAATTTATATTTTTTTATTATTCTGTTTTATTTGTTCTTTGTAAAATATTCACGTGTAAATGACCTGTGGAAAATCCACAAAATTACTTTTGGGTTTTCCTATTCATTTTTTAATTGTATTTCCTTCACCTGTCATTGTGTGTTAAACATCAACATCCCATTTTGGGGGAATTTAAAAAAATATATGGGGAATGATAATTGTGGAATAGATCGTTGGTGTATTGGATTATCACTGAGGGTTCAAGATTTGGATTAATGGAATTCTCTATGTGAGGAATTGGAAAAAGGTAATCATTGTTCAGGTTGGAGACCCACATTTCATGGTTTGATGCATAGATAGTATCACCGTGCAATGGGGTCATTTCATGTGAATATGGGATTACTAAAATCCATCATGTAGTTAAGAGGAAGGAATGGATAACACAGATCCCACATTCAAGGTGGGAATTTGGACAAGGTTAATGACTATGGAGGCATGGGGTAAAGAGAAACAACGGTTTAGTATTCTAAAAAAATCATAATGTACATAGCCTATAGTTAACAAAAAAACATGTTGTGTATCCCCCTCCCACTATGTGGTGGTTACATTATCCACATATTGTTAAATGCAACATGACATGGGGTGAGTATACACACCATGTAACCATTTTCCATCTAGATGAACATGTACAATGAGTATACTCAATGGAATATTGGAGGAACTATATTCCATGAGTATCATATGAAATTTTGCAAATACCTTGTCTTATGGATCTGCATCTATAGAGATTACATGTCCTAGATGTACGTGACCCCACATACCATTAGGTGGGTCACATGAAATGTAACTCATAATACTCTGCATGTATATGAAGTACAGAACTAGGAGGCCATGTGATCACTACACACTGTGGATGGTGGCACACACTTCCTAAATTACTGGCTGTACAAAAGTAGGAAAATATTACACATGCCAATTGTTAGCCCAAACCATACATGACATGTGTCTTGATTTACATCATGTGTACATCATAATTTATTTTAAAAAATTGGTATATGTTCATGTCCTAAGTACATGGTTAAGAGATTTAGTATAAAATCTTTAGTGGGAATCTAGTTGGGTGTAGACCGAAATTCTATAGGTTTTGTACCCTTAGGTAAATGACATAATCATAGAGAAATATATTCCCTGTGAGATAATGATCTGAGTATTTTTAGGAATAATGAGACATATCATTTACCCTAATGGGACACATTTTCTATTCCTTAATGGTGGTTTTCGAACTTTGTTTATTCTATGTTTAGCTCTAGTGTGAGCTTGGGTGGGTTCACTTAGACTATTTTTGTTGGGGTGCTATTTTGACCCAACCCATTGATGGTATAGTCAGGGGTCATGACCTGAGTAAATAATGTGAAAAAATCCATGGGATTAATATTAGATTTAGTTTTGTAATACCTATTTGTTACATGGGGTGTGATTTTATATCTTTTTTTCATCTTCCAATGGCGGGGTTCGAGGAATCATCACAACTATGATTTTTGGGGGTATAGTCCCCTAAATAGTCGGATATTCTGGGTAGGGTAATGTATAGCATAGAGGCCTAGTTTGAGAGTCCAATCTGTGTACAGAGATTTGATGATTATTATTTATTTTTTACTATCCCCCTGGAGCGTAAGATCGATCCCAAATTTTTGATTGATTTTTTTCATCCAAGGAGTTGATGATTGATTGAGTGTGTATATCATATGATCCCTCAAAATATCCTGAACAATTAATCATGGAATGAACTGATAAATATGTTCTCTGATATGAGTTCCATAATTATAGTAATAACCAATGAGTTACACCTCTCTTATTAGATCCATACTGGATTAGAACCCTCATGAAGTGAGTACTCCCAGAAAGTAATTACAGTTAGGCCTCCAGAAAAATCCTATGCAAACAATATAGTTTTTACCATTGAGACACGATGTCTACATTTTAGAATATATCAGATTTTATTATATATTGTTATGTATATTATAATAATTGGAATACATTCATGGAAATGATTTGAATACTCTTTTTATGAATTACTATTTTTGAATTCAGAGTGTCCCCATGGGTACTTTCATATTTACCCATATATGGGATTTGATAGGAAATGACTATCTATGTATAATATTCACTTTTCATTAGAGTCCATGTTTGAACAAGTCAAGGAAGATATCATTTTGAGGTTTTTTTTTCTAGAAGGACCTCATGTGGAACCAATATATTATTTGGGGAAGGTACCCCATATTGCTAGAAGGTAGAGTAAATTTTTAGTTTTGGTGAACATATTTTTGTCAATTTACTAATTAAATGATAATTTATATAATATGTTTTTGGGATATATGTTATCCATCCAATTATAGTATACTTTTCACAATTTTTCATCATATTGGATCATGGAGATGTGTTTGTGGGTATATCTACATATGGATAATGCCTCACGTGATATACCTACTCAATGAAATCCCCCCATTACCTAGGCTATTAGATATGGGTATGTGGTTTCATTCTCAGTTTATCAAAATCTTGGTGGCCCCCAGTGTGCCTTTTTTTGAAAAAAAGAATAGTTTTAATACTGAAAAAAAATTACATTCTTTTTATATGAGAATCAAAAACCCCTCAAATCAAAGTCAAAAAAATATTTTATTATTTTTATTTATTGTAATTGTTTACTTGGAATCAATTTAGACCAACCTAATCTAAATTATAGAATCTAATAAATCATTTCTAAAATATTTTAAAATCCATCAAATCATTTTAATAATTTTTTTTCTAAAATCCTCTTAAGAAACCACCCATTTTAAATACACTTCTTAAAATGTTTTTATACATTTTTAATAATCTTGTTAAAATAGATCATAAATAACCAACCAATTTTTTTTAAAAACCATTCATAGGTAGTTATCTCACCAAAACAGTAATGAAATATTTAATGATTGTATTTTCATACATTTCATAATTTACAATAATAATTTCATAAGGAAAATGCGTATAATTTAAAATCTCAATCATAAAACTGCCAACATGTCACCATAAAAATGATGTAATGAGTAAAAAATTAATATTTTTAATATTCTATAATGTGTAACATTCCATTAAAATAATTTGGATATACTAAAAGAAATATGTGGAAATGTACATGATGAAAAAGGTGTTCAAAATTATAGGATGTTAATATTTTTAAATAACATCCCCCAAATCAATATCATCTTGTCTCATCATTAACCCCAAACTAAGAATTTTAAGGAACTAGTGGATAATATTCAATTCACATTTTGATCATGAGTAGAAAAAATACATTTAATTCCTACTGATAAGTATATGTTCTCTCATGGAATATTTAAGGAGGTGGGCCACTTGGATAAAAAAAATCTCATAAAAAATAAAAATCCCAATGGATAACATCACAAACATATCCTTCACATCTCCAACACACAATAAAAATGATACCTTACCCATAAAAAATCATTGATAAAAATTTAATCTTCTAATAAATTGAATAATAAATAACATATATAGATTGTCTCAAATTACAAATTACGAATAACTTATGAAATAAAATTGTATTTAGGTTCTAATCGTGCCTTGGCACTAAAATTTATTATAAATTTATTTGAAAATTACATCTCTCAAACCATGAAATAGAGAATTATTTTCCTATGGAACATATGAAACAACTTAAATCAATAACACCCTGATGATGAAAAACAAAAACAAAATACAGTCTACATAATTTCTTGAAAATAATTTATAATTTATGTTCACTATAAGATTAAATTTTAAAAAAATTAACTATAATCAATTAAAGAAATTGAAACTGTATTTTAAGCCACATAGTAAATTAATAAACATGTCAATAAATTTCAAAAAAAAATATCGTGGACTACATATCAAATATTAATTAAATAACCATCTTTATAGTTGATAATATTACATTTTATAATATTTTGGTATGGGAAAACTATTTACACACCACACAATAGTGTTTAAAACATCATTAAAACATCCACAGTCTATTTAAAAATAAAAAAAACACACAAAATATCAAAGATGAATTTATGGAAATCACTAGTCTTAGAACCCACTTCCAATCCGATCCATTTATTTAAAAAAAATTTAAAAACCACTTTGATGAAAAGTTCCAGCCTACAAAATTCTAATAACACCTTTAAAAACAAATCACATTACAAAATTATAATTTCAAATATTAAAAAAGTACCATACCCACCATGCCAAACCAAACATCATTTCCATCAACACATCAGTTCCATCTACACATCACTTCCATCAACACATCATATCTTCATCATATCAATGTGGATGACCACTACCACAAATCTCAAAAAAAATATATCAAAACCAGCTCATCGTTACCATCACCACCATCCCTTCACCATTGTTCACCTCTTGAAACAGAAACACAAACTATTGAGGTGATGTCACCATTGAAAGGGACACCAATAGCATCCAACATAACAAAACATGGATGAAACCAAAACAAAATCACATATTAGAACACCATCAAAGAAGCTTCAAAATAATCGACAACTAGGAAGAAAAAACACACATATACCGACTAAATTATAATTAAATATGATAATCTCTAACCCTCGTTGAAGGTCATGCAACATTAACACTGAAAACCATCAATACATACATCTCAAATCCATATTAAAACAGCTCATCAAGATCCAAATAGGTTGGATGTAGCGGAGCATAAGGCTAGTGCAGTGGTTAGTGCACCAAAGGACTCCAGATGATGTAAACAATGATTATATATAATAGTGGGGGTCATCATAATGATCAAGCAGACCCAAATCATGCCTTGATACCCATTGACCACCAAGTTGAAAAACACAAAACCTCTCTGAACAACAACTCAATATCTGAACTAGAGTTTCACGGTGGAACCAAGGGTTAGAACATTGGAAGCTTCAACCTAAAGTATTAAAAGCATAGAACACTTCATAGGACCTCAAGACCTCCAAGAAGACAAAGCAGACAACATTAAAGACACCTTCACTGGAGAAAAAGTAGGGAAAATAACTAAAAACGGATGAAGAAAGCGTAGGGGCACCATTGACCCTGATGTGAAGGGCTCTCTGTGGATACCCTAGGTGTAGCTATGAGAATGATGAGTTCCTAGAGAGAAGGGCTCCATATCATAAAACCCATTGAATTATATCTTAAGAGATAATATTTCAAAAAAAATTATTATCCAATATATTAAAACATTTATTGGTGTAAAATGAAATAAATACAATTGTAACAATATAAGTCATCATATGAATTTTAAATTTAAGTGAAAACAGTGTACAAACATCCATATACTAATGAGAGTCAATATTAAGTAACGCTTGGTAGAACCAAAACATGATACCTTCGATGGAAAAATATAAAACAAGTAATAAAAAATCCTAAAAGAATATATCCCATAAATTCATAATATTAAGAGTTTTTTAAACAGTAATCCAATCTAAAAAATAAATAGTGTTCCATAGGATACAAAAAATAGAGATAATAATGTTAGACATGGAATTTTAAATGGGAGATTGGTTTGGGGGATTTCAACCTAAAACTACAGAAAAAACTCACAGAATTATATGAGTAATAAGGTTCAATAAGATTTAAGAGAATAGTATGAGGATGAGGGCTCCCCTAAGGGGTTTCTTGAAAAGGATATGATAATAAATGTGATGAAACGAATTAGATTTATGATATCAAAATTGTAAAAAAAAAAATTTAAAATTTACATAATTAAAAATCCTTGTAATACCACAAAGTTTAGCTTCAATGTTTTTCTAACCCTTGGAAAATAATGTAAGAGAACCCTTTTGAAAAAACATACCCACAAATTACACATTGATTAATCAAAATATTTAATAAAATATTTATTGAAAATGGAAAACATAACTTCAATAACATAAACCCCTATCATATGTTGGTCTCATGGTCACATATAATGTTCCGAAATGTTATCTCATCTGTTATGTTCATATATATAAAAATATCAAGTCTCAAAATTCAAAAAAATTTAATTACAAAAAAAAAAATTAAATAAAAAAATTTAGGATATGACGATTTCAAAATGAAGGATGATTCTTGTTTTTAAATAGATATATCAAAATCTTCTTGAATGTTTTTTTCCTGAGTTATTTTTCTATAATAATATTGTATTCTTGATTGAGGATATTAATCAAATAATACCATACACCTAATTTCAATTGATAACTTTTTTAATGATATTTTATATAAAATAAAGGATACACCACTTAAATTATATTATTTAATCATATAAATTATATAACCAAAATTTCATTCAAAAGTGCTTCCTCAGTGACTACACTAATTTTTATTCCTTTGATTAAAGGGGTTTTAAATATAATATATTATTCTATTTATCACAAAAATTTTTGAGTAAATTTTATACCAATTACCTATAATTTGAAAATAGGAAACCCTATATTTATGGTCATTCAAATTTCAGATTGAATGTATCTTTTCACATATGTGTCAAAGTGTTTTATGGTTATTTATAGCTGTTTTTGATGTGTAAATAAAATAATGGATGGGATGATAGATGATGGATGATGGTGGATCATTAAATGAAACACCAAATCCACTGGCTAGCTCATGGATAAATATCATCCATTTGGATAAGTCTACAGGAACTAAAAATGTATTGAAAATTTTAACCTCCCAGATGATGGGGTTCCTTGACATTTGGGATTTTGGTTAGAAGTGACAATCCAACTGGTGGAGAATGCTGGTTCACCATTAGATATTTTTGGAACTCTGTATGTCTATTGGTATACATCAAGTTTCTATTAAACATTATCCTTTTTGTATCAGTTCACTCAATCCTCCATTTACCCCCAAAACCCGAAGAGTTCTCTGCTAATGATATATGTCTTTATCTCCTAGTCCTATCACCGTTGTTGTGTAAACAATATTTTTATCCCACACTTTAAATTATTGTGAGTTTTATCATTATCTAGGTCAATATTCTCCACATTCATTATCAAAATAGTTAGGATAAATGATTTCATGATCAATTATATGGGATTTTTCAGGGTATAACAATGTAATTTTTATTATTTGATTGAATATGCATCATGACTTTGTGAATTTTTATATTCATAGTGTATGGACATATATAGTTGACAATTGGGAATATTCTCAAGAATGGGTTTCCTTATTATATCATTTGGGTGTAGTTTCTAAAAAATCATGATCCTATAACTCTAGTTATCGTGGACCGTGAAATTATCTATGATTCAAATTGTTTAAATTAGTGTTTGATAATGATTCAGGTCATTTAATAATCATTTCACTGATTGTAGGTGGTCTATATTATCATTTCATTTTAATATGTGATCATTGTATTAATTTTTTTGAATGAGTTTAGAGTTTGATATTATAGTGATTTATTTTTTATGAAATGTGTATTGTGAGTGATACCCCATGGGACCAATGTTAGATGTTTTATCACATGTGTATTTTTTGGTGGATATGAAACATTATTAATATTATGGGATGTTTGATCAATCATCAAATATTTAAGTATTTAATCTGATATTATTAATTTCTATACATTTGATCTTATAGGTTGATGAGTATGGAATATTCCCCTGATGGGGATGTATTATATATTAGACACAATGCATATAAGATATCCCATTAATAGGGATTTGACACATATGTTTTTGGACAATCCTATCAAGTGAAAATTTGTTAGACATGGATTTTTAACATTCCATTTAGAATAATACAAAAGAAGGTAGATATCATCTCTAAGGGATCCACATGTATATGGATCTTTTTGATATAATTGTTTATTAATGGGGCTTTTATAATTTCCATATAATGATCTAGTATATTTTATTTAAATTAATTATTCATCATGGTTGGTATATTATTGAGTTTCATACTCATACCCAACTCCCAAATATTAGTGAATGTATTGATTTTATAATAATGGATCTGGTGATGGGAAAGGGTTTTTTGATGGGATATTGATCATGAATAGTAGGATGATGTGTGGAATTTTAGGATGAAATTTTGGTTCATATTTCATCTAATATTTTTTCATTGTCCCTTTTATCATTCTTATCAATCCAACATATGTGTGGATCGTTTCCATCATTTTTGGTTATTTTAGTGTAATGGGATATTAAAAGTCTATGGGTTGTTGCATATGTGTATACTACAACTATGATGATTTATTCTCTATTATTTATTTTGTATTTTTATATTACTAATTCTTCAATTATATACTCTAATTATTTGATATTGAGGTAATAGTCTCCCAAATAATTTCCACATATCAATTAATACTATTTTCAGCCTCTTGAAGATGGGGAGGAGAATATGTGGTCCTAGGGAATCATGGTAAGGGCATAAATATTCTATTTGAGATCTAACAAAATGTTATCAAATCAATGGACACTAAAATATTTCTATTCTATTTCTTGATTAGGGATAATGTAGACATGAGATATGATGGTTGAGACCCAATATGAGGGAATAGTATCACTACCTATTCATCACTGTATATGGGAACATTGAGTCACCAATATAGTGAAAATATATTATCGTACTATTAAATATTACCATTGACTTAAATCACATTGGATGATTCATATGATCTTGGTATACTACAGTTTGTGATTTATCATGAATTCATTAATCTTGTAATTGATCATAGGATCAGATTTAACACCCTTATTTGAGTAATATTATAAATGAAGAACAATAAAAAATTCATGTCAAAATTTCTAATTCGTTCATTTGGTGCATTATTCAATAGATTCATTAACTTTATTTATATTATTTATGACACTGTGTATATATATGGTTTCATCTAATATGAAGGTACCAGTTGCTTGGCATGTTCATTTGGTTGTTAATAGGGAAACATTCAATGTTTGTATGGTTATCCTCTTAGGTTGAATGTTTTTATGCAGCTTGTGTGTTTCATTGATTCATTTTCATCATTTTGATTTTAGTTATTGGATTTCTATAATGTTTTATCAAGAATTATTTATAATTCCATCTTATAGATATTGTATCAACTATTATTTTGTCTACCATTTCTGTTGAATATTACTATTAATTTATCTAGATTTATCATTGTTTTCATATGTGTGTCTTGATGTTTTTTGACACTTATATTAATATATTAAAAACATTATCATATTTTAGTATGGTTCTATGCACCATTTCTGTTTTAATGATACTCCATTGTTCAAGAACATAGATGTAAGATATGAGACCATGATTGACTCTGGAATGCATGGATTACCCTAGGAGAGACATAATTTTGGTTGATAGAGGAAATTATATCAGATGTGACCATTAGTGAGTTAGTATAATAAAATAAATAACTTACAATATTTAATTATATTAAATTCCAAACCAAATTACATCATTAAATACCCATTTATAGAAAATTTTCTTGGTTATCTTTATAACATTTGGACAACATTACATGATTAGGATGAACTTTAATTACTAAATTATGATGAGATAAAGAAAAATGATTTGATCAATGTGGATCGAGAGGCACTATGTTTAGATCATCTTCTTCATGAATAGTGAACATGTTCTTCAACAATGATTAATCCTTAATTATCATAGGGTTACGTATTTTTTCATGATTTTATTTAATATTGTTACTTAATAAAAATTAAATTCATTTTTGGTTAATGAAGTTATTCACATGATCCCAAACATTGAATTATAAAATTTTGTTCCATGTTTTACCAGAACATTACCAATTTTATGATCATTTTCCATGATCAAATCATCCAATGATGTATTTACATCATTCTTATTATTTTTATACATTGTTCTTCATATTGTTCACCATTTTCCAACATGGTTTTATATTGAAATTTCATGGTGGGATTGAGCATGAATGAAAACCCAGATTTGTGGAAGTTGGGTGAACAATGTATTAAATGATTTTATTATGATTTATCATGGTTCAATGTGGTATTTTTGAATTTGATCCAAGATTTAGGTATTTAGATAGGCACCATGAGGTGCAAGATGTGATGGGACAACCCACATGTGTTTCGGGGGATGGAATCCAGACACCAGCAGGACATCAATTAAAGATGGCCTAAGATCCAAACTCATAAAAATAATTCAATAAAAAACATTGGTGGTGGTGGTGTTGTTTAATTAATAATGAATTATATGGGTTTGTAAAATATAACTATATCATGTGTATTCAAGGATATCATTCCTTTCAGTCCCCTATATAAGGTGGATAATATTATAGTGATGGTAAAAATAAAAATCCCTTTATGGACCATACACACTATGTGACCTACATATAGAGTTTCAATATTTACTACAGGGGTTCATGGCTAAAATAATGGCCATGTTAATTGGAATGTCCAGATGTGCATGGTAATGGCCTCATGTACATGATCGTGACATGAAACACACTAGAAGGCCTTGGAGGGCTGAGACATGCCACGTTCTTCCAATATATTCTAGGAAGAACTATATTGCTATATGAGAAATGTGTACGTGGGGGAATGTATTTTTTTTCCACCGAAGCTACACCTTAGGTAATACTAGGTGTACATCATTTACATTTCCCAGCATCATCATAAATGAATACCAATTTATTCTAGACTAATAACCTAGCCCTTGAGTTTCCCATCATGGGTGAATTTTCTAGGAAGAATGTGATGATCTCCATCATAGTGGAATTCTAGATATGGTGTGAGGTGTTATGTTCTAGATGATTCATCCAATGATTCTGGACTAATAGTAGTGACCATCAAATTTTAGCAAAGAGATTCTGGTGTCGAAAGACCCATAACACATCGTGTAATGGGTTCCCTATATAATTTTCATAGGTTGAGGGGCACCGCCTAAAACACTAGGATTCAAGTACTATATAAATCTTTATGCACAATGATACCACATGATAGACTATGATGCTAGTAATCTATCTTGTGAGTGGTAACCATAATTCACTATAGCATATATACTATATCCAATTATATACCATATTGTACTCCAACGACACACTATGATTTAGGTGTTCTCTCTATTGAGTGGTACCCCTACCACATTGGGGTGAGGTTCCTCTACATACTGAGTGGTAACCCCTTCCAAACTTTGGAAAAGGTCCTCTATATAATTATTGGAATCACTATCACACTTGTTTGTATGAAATCTCTCAAAATGGCGCACATCAACTATGGTCTATAGTGGAGAGATGTTTGCTCTCCACATAAACTGCATTTATGGACATGTGAGATGTTTGGAATCCAAGATTGAACATTGGATCTTCAGGAATACACATCATCCATAGATTTCATGGGGAGATAGAGATATAATTTCTCTATTGGATGGTTCTATTATAAGAATATATGTCATGAGTTATCATTTACTTCATTCTATAGGTAGAGATGAACATTATTATATCTCCATATTTATCCCTTGCGGGGTTTTAGAGAATCCCAATGGGTATTAATATACTCATCCAATAATGGTATTTTCAAACACATGTCATGCCTCATGGAAACAACATGAAGATCAATGATAATATCAAGTGAGTATAATGATACAAGTGTGAATTGGTCGTGTTCTTTGGTTAGACATGAAGATAATGACGTAAGATCTCTTGTTTACCTCTTTTTCTTGTTGATTACAATTTGGAACATCATGTTGGGAAACACATGTATTTTTTCATTTCATTCCTTAATTTAGACTATCTAACTCTAATCTATTCACTAAATATTATTGCACATTTAATTTTACACCATATGATAACATATTCATTATATTTTGTTTCAATTTACTATGGAGATCATTGAATTCATGAGAACATGTACATATCTAAATTTATAACTCATAATTTATGTATTTTTAGTGCCTGTCAGTAGACCATATCCTTTAAGAGGTGTTTATTGGGTGGTCACGCCCATATTCCCACTGGTTAGGAAAGACGTAATTGGTCAGGTCATGATAGAGTTTTATCAAAAGTCATTCATTATTGGGTGGGTACAGAGTTGGGACCATGTTGTGAATTTTTTGGGAGCATAGGTAAATGGTGTTATAGTGTCTAGATTTTTACATTCATCTAAGGGAAGATTGTGTTAGTTTAAAGACTAATATATACATTCCCCATGAATCTAACTACCAAATTTTTTTCATAGTATATTTAAACAATACTTGATTGAAAAAATGGTACATGTATCATATTGGATGGGGTCCTTTGACCATCCTTTATGAGTCATCTACACATATATATTCTCATATAAAGGTTCTATTTCATGATAACTTTTAGGATGCCTCCTCGTAGTCATTTAGACAGGTTACAAATACAAGAAGATGATGAAAATACATTGAGTGATGAGTTCTATGTTTGGGATCAATATCTTGTGGTGTTTCCCATAGTCATTTGTGTATTAGTCCCCAAGTCTATCAAGAAATAGATAATACCGTGAGTTTAAGGTGATAAAATCCATAGTCTTAATACACTTTGTAAGTTATAACATCTGAGGCTTCTGTGGTTTTACAATATGATTGATACCCAAGATATGGATGATTCACTAATCTATGTGATCAAAGTTTTTAGGATTGTATAGACCACATAAAATCAGTTGGTTTAATTGGAATCCTGTATTCACAATAGAGCAGTAATGTATTGCTAGATTGTGATGATGTAGACACATGATGTGATGTTTCTCTCATAGTAAGACATCCGTTACCTTTTTTAGGATGATTATTACACATTATCATTGACATTTTTATATATTTAGGAGATACTCTTGTTCAAGAATGGTAAAATCTATGTGGATGAGTATTCCATGAGAGTTAATGATCTCACATAATACTCTCCTGACATGGTATGTGATGGATTCCTTAGGATGAGGTTGTTCAAGAATTGTATCCATAGATACCTTCATTACAGTGTTGTTGACCTATTCATCTCCACATAGTCTTTAATCATACAATGTTATATCATTATAGAGGGATTTAATGAAAAGGGACGATAGGTGGATAAAGAAATTGGTGGTTACCATAGGGACGTGATGACTATAGTTTCTAGTAGGAACCAGTCATAATGGTCTTAGCCGAGGAGATAATACCATAGTGTGAATCAAACACACTGATCTATGGGGAAGAGTTGTGTTATACATTTGATAAGATAGGATTCATGAAACATTATTTACTAACCAGATTTCCTAATGAGGTCATATATAAAGTGGATATACCACCACAAAAAAGGTTTTAGGGTGAACATGAATCTCTCAAGTTAGGTGTAATGTCATCGAATTCAATAAATGAATTTTAAATTATTAGGATTCTTTTATATAGTATAAATCACATAAAATAACATAGATTAGACAATACAACCTCAGAAATAAATAATTAATGAATTATTAGGCATCTATAGATTTTGAGGAACCTACACCAATGAAATAAAAAAATTCCCCTTGGGATAGTATTATGACCCTTATTAATATTAAACTAGCCAAATGAATATTAACATCACCCATAATAGTGTAAATAAAATTTATATATCTTATAAATAAATGTATTATATAAATACAACATCGAATAATAACATAAATATATTTGAAATTACTGATTATGAGTTGGTATATTTTAAATTCATAAATATTTATATACAAAAAAATAATTAATTAAATTATTTAATGGAAAATTTATTTTCATAAAATTTATTTATAAATAAATATATTTTGGTAATGATTTTGTGATAATTTTATGAGATCGTAGTAAATTTTTCAATGTTTTAAAGAATTAGTTATAAATTTAAAATCTGTAATATTCATGTAAATGAATATTTTAATTTAATATTTTTCTCATATTTAGTAAAGTATTTTTAAAAATTCGTGTACATTTTCTAAAATTCATGACATTTTGTGAATAATAAAATACTAAAATTTATGATAAATGTTAAAAACAAGAATTATTGAGTCATAGATGATGTATGAATAATTTAATAGCATAATATATAAAAAACATTAATTATTTTAATGTATTTGGGGATAATTATCAATCTATACATATTCATGATCCAAAATAATAATCAAATGAATACAATATACAAAAAACATCGTCTCCTCCACTATAATTACCACCCCTCTACACCCATTCCATTCACACCAACCAAGAATTGAGATAAATAACAATTATTACTAATAATCTTCAAAAGTCTCTACCCCATGTATATGATCCCTTGGTCTCATCAAAATTCCAAAACTACTTATCTATTGAGGTTGTCAAAGGGGGTACAATCAAGAGGAAAACATTTCATTCTTTTTCTTTTATTTTTTTTAATTTGGTTTCTTTTTTTATTATACCATACACTTACATTATCCAAATATAATTATAACACCAATAACATAAAAATACTAAAATTTTATTATCCTAATAAAATATTCCATCACCAATCCCCTTCCCCTCTCCATTTTATTCTATAAATGGAATCATCGTCCGTGAGGTGTTGTTTCATCACCATCAAGGATTAAAATATTTCATTTCCCATAACCATATTCGAATATATTAATAATAACATTTAAAATGTATGAACATTATATAAAATTTATTATTAATTTTTATTTGGATTATTAGTAACATATTCACATAATACAAAATGATATGAAAAAGACTTTACTGTGATCTAAAACATCTAAAATTAAACGAAAAGATTATCATTTTTGATGTTATCAAATGATTTACCATGATATCTAGTAATAGAACAATATATAAAATAAATTTAATATGTAAATATTAATAAATAACATATATTTCAAATTATATAGAATTGTACACATTTTACATTAACATTATTACATATAAACTAATTAACTGATCATGAAAACTAAGAAAATGAATGCCCTCAAACAAGGAAATAAAGGTATATAACATATCTAAAAGTACATAAATAAACTGAATAAAACCACATTTAATCAAATAAACATAGAGAAGTTAATGATGTATTTATTTAATGGTTTAAACTTCTCTATCTTGGACATTAATGTCTTGGAAGAACATATTCAAACATAAGGTAAGGGTTTTCTTCCCGAACATCCATTTTAATCTGGGTTTTTTGTTGTTCCCCAATACACCAATGTAAATCTTCATATTTTTTATAGTTATTTTAAATTCATTGTATATAATACAATGCCCTTTTTCTAGATCATTTCATATTTTAAAAAAAAATCATTTTTTCCGAGGTTCCCTTCACAATTATTCTGATAAACTTTCCCGATTAAAGGGAACATCAAAATTTCAAACCCATTTTTATGTCCTTTAATTATATTTTCCAAAAAAAATTTATTTGTACAAAAAAAATTCCATAAAAACTATATTTTATCATTTCTAGTTTCATATAAACAATAATTACAAATACAAATGATTTTGACAAAACAACCCTTATATGAAAACAAAAAATTGTATTCATAGGTAATTCTATATGTGTATTGTCATATATTTAAACAGAACTATTGAGTATTTTTCTATATTTAGATTTATTTCTTATAAATTTCATCTTATATTTTTATTATATGGTTTTTGTTAAGTTTGATTTTAGATAAGATATCATGATTCCATTCACCATAATACTCATAATGATTAGTAATTATGCTTACATATTGGGGAGATTATTTAAATTATGTATGTATATGTTGTTTATATTAACACCCATTCATATGTGGAATGAACTGGACTTAGTAATTGATTGGTGGGGCCCACTATATACCCTTAATTTATTGGTATATATAATGAGACAAAACAAATAGGGACATAGCTGATTCCTTTCCAATTTTTAGGTGTGGTTTTGGCTGAGTCCATAACCATTTATTTTCCGATGTCATGAATGAGTCGTTGATGGTTTGTGTTAGATTTCCAGTATGAAAATTTCCCTTATTGTGATATTAGTAAATTATAATCTATGTGAATAATCAACTGGTATAATTTCTATGGTTAGGATTAATTCTCATTTGATTTTCTATGGCATTATTTTTTCATATTTTATTCATCCCATATTATGCTCAAAATTATGTTATAATTTTATGTGTTTTTAGTCATTCACCGTGAAATAATGCTTATATTAGCTTATTCTGTAATAGTTATCCTTACTAATCATTGGATCTCACTCCTTTATTGTGTATTATTTTTCCACATGATTCTAAGATGTATATTATTAATGAATTTCAGGGATAATTTATGAGTTGTGGATGTTTCCAATGGAAATTCTATGTTGTATTTCATTTAATGTTGTAATTTAAAAATTATTTTTCATATATATTTTAAAAAAATACTAAAATTTTATGTCATTCATGATTTATCTTCTTTTTTATTATAAAAATTTAATAAAGTTTGGCATCAACTCCAGCCTAACGGTGTTAGGGTCGTTAAAGTGATATTATAGAAGGATTATTATAGTCCTAAGAAATTGATTAATAAAATATAGATTAGGTAACTTAACAATAAGATAGACTGTGAGGATAATAATATAAGAACATCCTATAAATTTGGTAAGGTATTTATTTTGAGGGTCTTCCAGGTACTATATCCATTTTTAGATACTACCATTAGACGTAGTTCAGAAACAAATGTACCTAGGTGTAAAAAATACGACATGGTGACCCAGGATTGACTCAGGGTATCCTGGTACTTGACAATAGGCCTTACTACACAACTAGTTAGACACTCTCATGGGATATGTTTATGAGAAATAAAATTTTTATTAAACCCCAAAATAAAAGATTTAAAACTAAATATTTCCCCAACAAAATAATGTCTAATAATATTAGATTAGATGTTCATAAATTACCTATTTATTTTATTTGTTTTGAAATTTTGAAATTATAAATTATTATTAATGAACTAATTATATGTATACATTTATATTGAAATAGATTATATTATAAATAATGTAAAGAGTATCAATGAATGTATCCCATGTAAGGATTTCCCACCCATACAAGATAATGATATTAGTACTTGAGTTGTGATTATTGCTGGGAAACATATAACTATACTAGATAGTTGAATGAAGTTATGAATAATAACCTTAATGAGATGGGGAATCATAAACCCCAATGTGGAGGAGTAATGATAGACTTTTTTGTATGATAAAACACATCATTATTCAATGAGAAAACAATCCCATTTGTAGCATAGCAGTGGATAGGTTATTTAGAGAAGATATTTCTCAATTGGGGAAGTAGAAAAATGGGACACTGTTTTCATGGAATTTTACCATCTATTATGAGATTCAGATAAAATGTGGTCATTAATTAAATACACAATGGTGGATGTGGAAATTACAAATATGGTAAGGTGTATTTTAAAAAATGATTCGTATGATTATTTTTTCCACAAGAACAATGTGCAGATATGGAGATGAAATTTTTAGTTTGAAACAAATTGATGATGAAAATATTGGAAATAATGATTCCACAATTAGATGGTTAGAAATTCATTCCACATACTACATACATAATCCAAGGATCAATATTGATAGATTATTATATGGTTTTTAACTATTACTCTGAAGGGCCTTGGTCTCCCAAAATCTTTCATCATATAAAGATACAATCACATGTGCTATGAATAAAAAGAAATAATTATTTGTGTCTTTTTAATTTATGGGAAAATAGGACGTGAAAAGTTTGGATAAGTAAATAATTGATAAATGGAATAACAAAAGGGGGAATTTTTTGACATGAGATACTTATGGAAGGAGACACCCTATATTATTCATAAAAGGGAAAAGAGTTTTCTACTAGTATAGAGAGAAGTTAATTTATTCTATTTATTTCAAGGGAATGAAATATGTTATTAATATCAAATTCTATAATTTTTAGGAGATGATTCAATATGAAAATGTTTTGAAAATGTTTCTAGGAAACATGCCTCAAAAAAAGCCATTGAAGCATGGCTATGCTTATATGATCACAACTACTGTGAATGAAATTCTTAATGATGTGGTGCTGGTTCATTAATAATTTTCTAAAGCTTATCCAATTATTTATTTGATTATAGATCCACTCATTATTTTATTTCTACCCAATGTTCAAAAAAAAATTATACATTTCCCATTTGATTTATTAGAGGTGTTGTGAGATAAAACTCTTAAGGGATTAATAATTCTAAAAAATTTGTATT
The DNA here is from genome assembly GCA_963277665.1 of Viscum album. Taxonomy (NCBI): domain Eukaryota; kingdom Viridiplantae; phylum Streptophyta; class Magnoliopsida; order Santalales; family Viscaceae; genus Viscum; species Viscum album. The sequence goes on along the minus strand of OY728163.1, from coordinate 1,837,901,928 downwards.
AACCTATCACCTTTATGATACATATGTGATTTATTTTCTATCTTTTTCATCATTACTGTAATTGAATTTTATATAATCCATGTTATGGACTGAATTTTAAAAACTGATGTGAAAATCTATTTCAAAACGTTGTAATTTATGACTGGTGAGGAAGATATGGAACCCTTATTTATAGATAAAAAACAAAATAATATGATTCTTATCTGGATACACCCCAAATTTCACTACTTAATTAAATCATTTAGATGGAAGAGAAAACATCATCTATGGATGATGAATTAAATATATGATTCGAATATGTACTTTTCATGAAATAATATATTGATGTATTTCTAGAGAATTTTTCAGGAATCCTCCAGAGTGGGATGATGATTTCTCTTTTGATTTAATTCTTTTTACATGATCAATATGAAATAACCCATATATAATGTCCACTGTGGAATTAGTAGAACCGATTAATGTACTTGGGTGATTCTGGGATAATGGATTTATTCAACATAGTGTTTCTCTATAGGGGTCCTTATTGACTGTGGCATGAAGAAATAACAATCAATGAGGTTGTCCATTGAATATAGATAAATAAATGATGTTACAATAATAAAAAGGATCCCATACCTCCCATTTATGATTTATTTGATCAACATCATGGAGCTCAATTTTTTTTTACAAAATTGACCTTCGATTTTCATATATCAGTTGTCTTTGAGAAATTATGTTATTCCAATGATAGTATTTCAAACTAGGTATAGGCAATTAGCTTTTATAGTAATTCCATTATGTCTTATTAACGAATCATGTGTTTTAATTTATATAATTAATATAGTGCTAACAGATATCTTGATAATTATTTATGGTATTTATTGATGATTTATTGGTATAGTCTGAAATCTACGAGGACTATGAGAACCACCCACATGTTGTTCTATAGACTCTAAAAATAATGAGGGTTATATGGATGATTAGAAAGTGTAAATTCTTCCACCAAACAATATATTTTCATAACCATATTGTCTCTATGGATGGAATTCTAGTTGATCTTGTGAAGACAAAGGTGGTTGAATAATTTCAATAAACAATGAAAATCCCATGGTACGTAGTTTTATTGGTTTCATAGGTTGTTATTAGCATGTAGTGTAGAACTTTACTTGTTTGGATAACCCATTAACCAAGATTTAAATTAATGGGTTTAAGATTGTATGGACAACAAAATGTGAATAATATTTTATATAATTAATTATGAGATTATTGAATGCTCCAATATTTAATCTACCATTAGGAAATAGTAGATTTTTGATTTATAGTGATACTTCAGGGAATAGAATCAGTTTTGTCTTTATATAGAATGATAGATTTATTATTTATGCACTATAATAGTTTAAAGCTCATAAAAAGAACAATCAAATTCATAATCTTTAGTTAATAGCAATAATAATTTCTATAATGATATAAATAAAAAATCACTATGCTGAATTATCTGAGATATATATAGATCACACTAGATTGAAATATATCTTCTCATAATAATAATTATACATGAGGCAAAGTCGATGGATAGAGATACTAAAGGAATATGATGGTTTAAATAACTAACATCCATGGAATGAAAATAAGGTTGTTGATGCATTGAATAGTAATGATTCTAGAGATGTGAACAAAAGAGATACTGAAAAGGATCATGTGAATGTGGATCATGAAAATATGGATATGTGAATTGACATGGAAGAAGGAACATCATTACTTTTCAATTGGTTTCCCAACAATATTAATTATAATGGTAGATTAAATATCAATATGATGATGAGAATATTCAAAAGGGAATTAAATCAATGAATGATGGGAAGTTGGTGGATATTGTGAATGAGGATGGAATTCTGAAATTTAATAAGAGGCTTTTTATTCCCACCTGAAACATCCATACCTTGGTCACCACTAAACCGGTGGACGGACTGGTCACCACATCACCTCAAGCGCGTCTCGTCGTATGCTAGAGGCTGCCGAAAAGCAGCGAGGGCCTATTGATATTCAGTGGGAAAACTATGCCCTCGTATCAGAGTTCAATAATAGACCATAGATATAAAAGGAAGAAGAAGACTAAAAAATGATAAAGAAGCATAAGGTAGATTTTATAAATCTTGTACAAAATAGTTGGCCAACGACAATTAAATAATAGATTCATGCATGTCATGCTAATGATATAGAAATGGAAAAAATGAACAAAAAATAAATATTTATATTCTAGTACAACAATAAATAACCAATGACTCATATCCCCGAGGGTGGTCTCCTCAAGCATCCTGTGAATCCGCTCGGCCCTCTACTATTATCTTCAATGTAAATATAAACAACACAATCCTACAAACAAATAGAATCTAATCAGGTACCCAATTGCAATGGTGGCCCATGTGGGGAGTGAGTTATAAATCTCAATACGTAAGGACCATCAATGTCAACCCTAAATCCAGACATTCAATAAATAATTCAATCTGTGAGAAAACATTCATAAATATAGAAATAATTACAATGTAACTATATACCCATGTACCTGCTTTAGTCCTCTACTGGTGTCTAACTAGTATTATACATTTTTCATGCACACACCATAGTGATTACTAAATCATTTTAATTTATCAATTTTTAAAACCTCATTAAAATATAAAATTCTAGAGATTTGTCTTAATCTTAACACCACTCATAAAAGTCACTCACCACAGATGTCTCTAAATACCATCTATGTAATCAATGTAATCACTGAATCCAAGCTTACTTTTTTGCCTGAGAAATGCATCGTAAGATATTCGATTTAATCATTCAAAAAGTATATCTATGTCTACCCACTAGAAATTGTGATTCGCTCCTTGGTTCGTCCACTAACTGTGATTAAACAAATTCATAGATAATTCTAAACCCTTTCTCATATTAAATTATGAAATTATAATGTCACAATAGTTTTCATTAACAAAATAATACCATTCATGTATGAGTAGTTGGACCAATAGTACAATGTCAATTAATGGGTGTGGAACATCATGTCTAGCACCGTCGTGAGTATTTGGAGTGTCAGCCTGCACCTCACACCCCATGGGTATTTGGAGAATCAGCCCCAATCCCAAAAAAATGTTTTCATACTAGCTGGGTGTAGAAATCCATGTCTAGCACCCCATGAAAATTTGGAGCATGAGTACATGTCACAAAACCCATTTATCAATGATTCATAAATATTTATAAATGGTTTAGAATTAAATGTCTAACACCCCAAAACCATCAATTCATTAATTCAACAACTAATTGACAACATAAATGTCCTATAAAATAAACCAGTAATTAATTATCCACTCAATATCTCAATATTTAATAATTAATTAACGAGTAATAATTATTAGAAAGAAAAATAAATAATTAACTCAATAAATAATTATCCTAATTCATTAACAATTCTGATCCAGTATACTCAAACAATGATTCTTCTAGGACTTGAACAATTAACATGCACATCATAATCACCACAAAACATGTTGAACAAGGCCCAAATATTTTGCAACCATTTTATATAGAATATAATTTTGTTATACAACCCCATCCTAAACAACATAATGAATTGGAAATAAACACCCACTCAAATGTATTATTGGCCAATAGTCGTAAAAAACAATCCATTCAAAATTATAAATTAAATCATGCAAATAAATTAATTCAAAAAAAATAATTAATTAAATCATATCACTTAAACCAATGCATAACATAATTAACTATATATAATTAATTAGGTACTAATTATTCCATCAATAAATTATTACCTGTTATTGATTTGTATTATGAACATTTCACTATATTTAGTATTCAAAATATTTAGTAAATTCCATTACCACTATCCAACAGTTTATATTTAATCATCGTTTATGGAAAATTTTTCATTTCCATAATCAATGAAACTCATATTCTCAAATTAGTTTATGAAGTAACTAAATATTTAATAAATTGAAGGAGATTTGTGTCCCTACCTCGGGGTGGAACTCAAACATGCCGTACTACGTCACTCGTCGGAAACCAATCTAGAACTGGTCCGTAGTATCACGCCCGCACACCTTCATATATATATTTATATATATATGATAGTGAGATTGTATTTTACGTGAGTTGTCTAAATTGATCAAAAAATTAAATATTTTAAACCATTACCCATAATTAATGCAGTAATGATCAACTCACCTCTAACTTGGTAGAGGGGAATCATAAAAAATTAACAGACCTTAATTTAACTGCTGTTAATCCAAACATCATATTTTAGAAGCTTACCTGAACCAACATATTCAAAGGGAAACGAGCTCATCCACCTTTACCATGGTGGTTGATACCGAAACATGTACCAACGGGTCCCTAATGTTCAATAATAGATCATATTGTAGGAAGAACACAATACATGGGTATTATCACAAAACCCTAAAATCGGCCAAAACCAAATCGGGTGCCGAAATATTGTTAAATAGAAAATGAGATGATGTAGAACATGATATAAGACACAATATTTATTAATCAGACCCTACCCATGAAGAAAAATTGGAGAAATAATATGCATATGGGGGACCCGGAATGGGGGGTCGCGCATAGAGGGTCGTGCGCTGCAGGAACTCCGCTCGGATTGTCGCGCTACTGGTGTAGGTCATTCGGGGGTCCTACATTCCTATTGTTGGTCGTGCCCCAAGGTGGGAAATGTCTGAAGAATCTGTGGAATAATATGGTCACACAATGCAGTGATGCGCAAAAGGGTTTCCACCTGGTGAGTTTGCACGTCTTCTGTATGGGGCACACCACAGGGGAAAATGCTTTGGAAAAGCTTTCCATGAGATAAAGAGAAGAAGGATGCTCGTTAAAGGTCCTTCATCGTGCATGGAGAAGGAGAAACAGGGGTTCACACCTATTTGGACAATTAAAATAACCGAGGGGGGTCACACCTCCCTTGTACAACACCTCCCCCGTTAAAAAATATATATTCATATTATACTAAATATATAAAAAATATATAATAATAACAAAAAACATAATAATAATATTAAGGATAATATCCATAATATTCTTATTGTCATTTACATTTATATCATTACTACTAAATCAAAATATTTTAATAAAAACTATACTTTGATAAAAAATCATAATTAAATTGAATTTATTTATTTTTAAATCATTTATGATAACAATACATTTTATTATTATTACCCCTCTTTCAACATTTATTCCTTTTCAAAAGAAACCCAAAAATATATTATTATTATTAATTATAAAACAAACATAATAAGTTAATGATAATAATAATAAATATACCATAATAATATGCATAATAATGATAATCATTAATTGTTTTTATTATTTCCATCAACCATCATTTGTTAAGGCCATAACTCCTAATTAACATTTCTTAAAGGAAAAAATTTCTCGGAAAATCTCAAAATCCACATTAAATTATTTATTACATTTATTTAATTAAATAAACACATTAATAAAACTAATTATCACATTATTATTAATATTATTTCAACATTTATTTAATTGAAACCAAAACCCCCCAATTTATTACAATATCATTAATATGATATTAACGATAAAAAATCCAACCCATTACCTCCATTTAACAATAAGTGGTCCTTTAGTAATTTTGAATCACATCATTTAATGAAAACGATTCTTTGAATAACCCAGAATCCAGATTATTTTTTTCAACCATCATTTAATTGACAATCTTTCAGTCATTAAATTTAACAAACATAATAATAATAATAATAATAATAATAACTTCATTATCATTATTATTGTTAAAAAATTGTTTTAATTAATCAAAAAATATAAAAAAAATTATTTAATTAGATTAATTAATTAAACAAGATAAACTACACTGGTTTGACTGCAACTGTGCACTGCCTGTGCAGATCCATTAAAGTGGACTTTTCTGGATCTGGTGCTCCCAAGACTCATCAGGACACACATTAAAATTATAGGGTAATTAAAAAACTCCAAGATCAGCACCATGAGGTGTTCTAACACTAGATATAAAATTCTAGTGCTCCGTTTAAAAAATTAACCCCTTGATGAAATGAAAAAAACTCAAAACCCTTCATATTTTATCTTAGTTAAAAAATATGTTACTTTAAAATATACACACCATAAAAACATATTGTCCCCGAGAAGCCATTAGGAACCATTACTAAAACAACCAACCTACCATGGTAATTTAATCTCATTATATATGACGTGTTGAATTCCCAACGCAAAACACACAATTTACCCATTTCATGCGTAATGAATAAGCCTTTAAACATAGCGCCAAAACACACATTATAGATTTGACATTGAATAAATTCATATATCTATGGCCATTATAGGAACATAAAAAAGAACCATTGAATCTAGATCAACCAAATGTACAGGTTGTGCATAATTCCCTCAAAAAATATTGTGGACCCAAAACCCACATTCTCCCTGTATCAGTCGATGTCCCTTTAAAAATATTCCAAAACCATATACATGTACAAAGAATAACATACCCACTATGAGGTAAAATGTCCAAAACAGGGTAGCGTAATTCTATTTTAAAAATAATCATACCCCAACATGATTGAAGGAGTAGCCCAATGATACCACTTATCCTGGATACTACCTAGATAATAACAACTCATCAAGCCCAACAACATTAAAATTGTAGCGCAACATAAGAACAATCCTATCATAGTGTCTCCATGACAGATTAAATATTGGTGACATTCTCATTGTATTCATAAGAGCGTACTAGGAGAAAACCAGGGCCATTAAAAATAATTCGATCTACTACTAGACAACTGTGTTCGAAAATATCACCATCGCCTCCTGACACATTTACTGAAAACAATGTGATGCTACCCACCTTAGTATTGTCCATGACTTTACAAGAAAATATCATCTAGTCACCAGAAAATTCTATTAAAACACATTAACTCATGCATGTGATGTTCCTTGAACAATGATTATAACATCAATCATTGACTATAAAAGTTGTAACATAAACCTATCGACATTCCATAACAGCCGATTCCCAAGACGTCCTCCCGAGTAGTGGAAAACATTTACATTAATGGCCTTGAATATTATAAGGATACTACCTACCATGTGATATCCCCTTATGAAACATAAACTTCGACCCTCTCTCCTGGTCACACAAAACCAACTTCAGAAGATTCAAAATCCCCTTTAGGATTTATCCATTTTACTAAATTCATTTCAACCTTTAAAAATTTTAATAAATTGAAAAAACAAACATGTACATTTTTTAATAAAAAGTATCATGGTTTTCAAAACAACAACGTATGGGAAATAATATCCATTCTATCACAAACAACATATTTAATAAGTTGACATTTAGTTTTAGTCAAATTTAAATAGCTAATTTATCAAATAAATTTTTTTTACGTAAATGGAGACCTCAGAGGGTCCCATTTATTCCTCCGTGGTTCTTCAAAAACAACCCATCAAAGTTCCTTTCAATCAAAAATCAGTATTTTTACATTAATAATCATTCTCACATGCACTAAGGTTATAAAAGGTTCATTGGTGTGGGTGTCCATCTACTAATCAATAACGCGCCGATACAAGTTATCGATGGTGTTGGGATTCCTTTTATTACTATCAACATTCATTTAAAATTTTATCTTTAGCAGCCCTATTTACATATCAAAAAATATCTAGAATGTCATCAAAAGAAGTAATAGACATACTTTTTTAACAGAGAGGCATGGAACAATTGTAAAACATGCTAATAATAGTGCCAACATGGCATATAAACACCAAAGAAGGATAAATTTTTCACCAAAACATTCTATATAAAAGGAATTATAAATAAGTACCAATCATGACACATATTCATGGTACACAATACATATTATAAAACATCCTACTAATGAAACTACATAGCATGTTATATTATTGGAATGTAAATTTCTATGTGTATAATATGATGCATGTATTACCACTTCCTTTCCATACCAGGAAAAGACAATTTTTTCCAAAATATTCATAATAAAAAAGAAAAAAAATACACTAGTCACTCAAGGTGAAATCCTATCCACTATTACAGCGAACACCATGAACAAAAATCCACTCCTTGGCCACTTGGTCATTTCCCGTATAAAGGGTGGTCAGTCCCATGCATTACAATTAACCCATATACTGACACATTCCTAGTCTCATGTCTAGCAACCCTAAAACAGTATGAAAAATGAAATGAAACCCCTTCATACCACTTTGTATCATCCAGACCCAACACAACACTATACTAGTGGTCGGACTGGTCAACACATGACCCCAATCACATGTCCCTATATGCTAGAGGCTAATGAATTGCAGCTCGGGTCTATAAATAGTCAGTGGGGATTCTATACCCTCGTATCATAGTTCAATAAAAGATAATGTCAATTAAAATATGAAGAATCCTAATAAATGATAAACCAGCGTAATGGATATTATATATATCTTGTAAAAAATAAATGGCCAAAGAAAATTATATAGTAGATGCATGCATGACATGCTAATGATATTAAAATGGACAAAACTAAAAAAAACTACATGTGTTACATTCCATTACATAAATAAATAAACAATGACTCAATACCCTAAGGGTGATCTCATCGATCATCTCGAGCTTCCACTCATTCATATTCTCTTATATAGTATATAAATGCAAACTGCAAAATGCTTTTATCAAAAATAATCTACTCGGGTACCCCATTTTATTGGCGGCCCAAGTTGGATGTTAGATATAAATATTAGTAGGCTGGGACAACTGGTTTCAACCCCAAATCGAAAAATTTAATAATTAATTTAAACTGTAAAAAACCAAGCATAAATAAAGTATGTTATACATTGTAACTATATATCTATGTACCTGCTTCATCCCTTGGTTGGTTTCTAAACCGGTATTATACATTTTTCATGCATACACAATAGTCCTTACAAAATAATTTTAAATTATCAATTATTCAAACCTCATTAAAATATGAATTTCTAAAGATTCAAAGTAATCTTGTCAACATTTAATAAATCAATGACCATATATGTCTCTAAAGAACATCTATGTAATAAAATTAAAGACTGAATCCATGCTTCTTCGTTGGATAGGATAATGTGTCATAAGATATTCAAGTTAATATTTCATATACTATATCTAAGCCTGTACACAAAAAATTGATATCCTCTTCTGCATTCATCCACTAACTGTGATTCAAAAAATTCATTAATATGTCAGAACCCTTTCATATATTCAATTCAAATATCATAATGTCACAAAAGATTTCATTAAAAATTTAATTTATTTCATGTACGACCAATTGAACCAAAAGTCTAATGTCAATTAATGGGTGTAGAAAATAATTTCTACCACCTTCGTGAGTATTTAGAGCATCATTCCTTGTCTCACAACAAATGGGTATTTGGAGCGTCTGTCCCTATCCCAAAAAAGAATGCTTGCATGCAAGCTGGGTGTAGAACGCCATGTCTAGCACCACATGAGTATTTTGAGCATTGGTCCTTGATCAAAACCCATTAATCTATCATAAATATATATTTATAATTGGTGTAGGACTCCATGTATAACACCCTAAAACCATCCATTAATTAATTCATAATGTAATTAATCCAATCCCTTAATTAATTAAAAAATTAATTACCAACATAAATCACCCATCAAATATGTCAACAATTAGCTAGTCACCCAACATCTCAATATTTAATAATTAATTATTCTTAGAACTGAAAATAAATAATTGTCTCCACATTTAATTATCTTAAATCATTAACATTTTTGAACTCGTACACTCAGACAATGATTCATCCAGAACATAAAAAACATACATGCACGTCATAATCATCCCAAAACATGCTGAACAAGGCCCAAATAATAAGAAACAACATAACATATCATATCATATTTTTAAAAAACTCCATCCCAAACAACATAAGGCATGGAAAAATAGACAGTCACCCAAGGGTATTATTGGCCAATAGTCATAACAATCAATCAATTCACAATCTTAAATTAATGAATGCAAATTAATAAATTCACTAATTAATTAATTAAATAATATAACATAAATCAGTCTATCAATTCATTAACTATTTACCAATTACCATTTAAAAATTAATCAATCCATTTTTTATTACTAATTTATGATTTATATTCCAAACATGTCAAAATATTCAATATTCACAATTTCCAGTTAATGAAATTACCACTATCCAATATTTTATTTAATCATCATTTACAAAAAATATACCAGTTCCATAATCAAGGAAACATGCATTATCAAATTATTTAGAGAATAATATAATTCTTTAATAATGTGAAATAGATTTGGGACCCTGTAACGACCGGAAATTTTGAATAAATATTGTTTCTTAATTTTGTGTGTTATTTTATTTTATTTTTATACTCAATAAAAATGTTTCATTTGATAAAACGAGTATAATTAAAATCAAACTGTTGGATTTTGACTGTTATATGACCATTGATCAATATGACCACTGTAAACTAAACGTTTCGATTATTGTCTCTAAAAAAGTATTTTCGGTTAGTCAATATAGAAATAAGATTCGATGGCCTCACCCAGTAGTCTTGGACTGATCGAATCTCATATAATAGAACTTAGGAAGGAGGTAGCATCATTGGGCTTTGCTCTGGACCAAACCCAAGCCGAACATCATCGTGTAAAGCTAGAACGGAATCACCTTTGTGAGAAGTTAAAACTGATATAAATTACTACTCGTGCGATGTTGGTCGAGCCTCCCCCAGATTCTCTCACCTTAGCACACCTTACACTTAGGTCCTATGCTGGTGAGATAAGGGGCTATGTAAGGAGACCATAAATGCCTTGTGTAATCCTTTGTTTTAAATTAAAATTGGGATTTCTTCTTATGATGATGTTTATGAATTTTCAAATTACCGGATAAATATAGTATGCATATTTTTTATGAATTTTTGAAAAAAGGATATTTTAATAATGTTTATGTAAACCTTTATTAATTAAAAACGTGTAATGATATTCAAAAAATGGTCTTCTAAAATTATGTCCAGTACGAAATATAGTGTCTAATAAGATCAACATGATTTTTGATGAATAGTAAATTATGAATAGTGATTTTATGATTAAGATTAGTAATGTGTCAAATGGATTAGTAATCTCACTTAAATAAAGTGTTAATATATTCTATGCACCTTGATTATGTAATGTGATTCAATAAAATGGTTAAATAACGGTTTCATAAATTATTATGCAAGTATTAGTTTTTTCGGGTGAATTGTATTTTTAATTAAAAATTAAATTAAAAATATGTAGAAAATTATTTTTATAAAATGGATTTAATTTTTGAACTTAGAGCATCGATATTATGTTAACGTAATTTTTGGGGTTTTTTCTGCAAAAATGAATTTTCGGTGAATAGTGTATTTATTTAAAAAATTAAATTAAAAATATTTAGAAAAATATTTTTTAAAAATAGAGTTCATTTTTGAAATCAGAGCATTGATATTTGGTTAATGTGAAATTTTGGGATTTTTCTGAGAAAGTTGAATTTTTAGTGAATAGTAAAAATACAGTTTTAGGGTTTCGGTATGTTTAATGACATCATAACTGTTCCATGATGATGCAATGAGATATTTTAATGGATGGTCGACTAAAGGGGATGAATAATTGTATGATTTTTCTCATGTGGCCAATACCATTGGCAAATACCATGGGCAAGCCCAAGGTTTTACCAAAACCGCCAATGAGGTGTCCCTTGGCCATTAATGCCTTGTCCCCTCACTTTCCCTATAAATACCAAGAAATCCTCACATCCATTAGACTCACCACTCTACCCCAATCGATTTATGGTCTCATCACCTCCCAAGGATTCCTACCAAGGTTCCCCAATCCCTCAAGGTCCCAACCATTGAGTTTTAAGAGTTGCGTTTTAAGGTAAGGGATCTGACCTCTCTCGTTATTTTCAAGTAATCTCTTTTATGTCATTTCATTTATTCTCCATTATCTTATATTGATGGATGTTATTTTATATTCATCTTAATTAACATTTCATGTTCCTATTATTAGAGAACCCCTCTTTCTCTCATCATTTCATTTTATGAATGATTAAGTGGCGTCGTTAGGCTGCCGAATTTTTAAGGGATTCTTTCACCCTTCTCGTTTTCAAGATCTATTTTCATGTCTTGTATTTCATGTTCCTTTTCATTATGTTGGTTTATGATCTCTAATTCTTTCATACTTATCTTTTACTTTCATATTATGAGAGACCCTATTTTATCTCGTCAATTAATTTTTTTTTAAGTTTTAAGTGGCGCTGTTAGGCTGCCGAATTTTTAAGTGGTTCTTCCACCCTTCTCGTTTTCAAGATCTATTTTCAAGTCAAATCTTTCATGTTCCTTTTTATTATGTTGGGGTATGATCATGAAATCTATCATACTGATATTTTATGATCATATTATGAGATACCCCATTTGATCTCTTCAAATCAGTATTTTGATGTTTTATGTGGCGCCGTTAGGCTGCCGAATTTTAAGTGGTTCTTTCACCTTTCTCCTTTTTCGAAGTTCTTATTCCATGTAAAGTCTTGAAAGTTCCTTTTTATTATGTTGTGTTATGATCTCTATATCTTTCATACTGATCTTTTATGTTAATATTATGATAGATCCTATATTATCTCATCAATTCATTTTTGGTTGAAGTTAATGTGATGTCGTTAGGCTGCCGAATTTTCATAAGAGAAATCTTATTTTTTTGTCTTCCTTTCATGTTCTTCATTTCATATGGTATATTTTAAAATTTAATTACCATTTTTTTAAATCCCTTAAATTCTGTCCCTCTAATATTTTATGGGTCATATATGAATGTTTGACCCATGTCCCCTCTCTTTTCAACATTTTCTAAAACCCTGTAACGTAGACATTGTGCTGCAGAATTTTCGTCTCAAAATGCCTCTCTCTTTTTCTCAAAATTACATCATGTTATTAAGTGAATACTCAAAGATCTTATTTCTACAAGGGTATTCACATATATATAAAAATGTTCTATTTTTGAATTCTGGGATTTACATACATGAAACCCGTTTTCCCTTTCTATGGGTTTAAAGTGACACAAAGATCATGTATTTATAGCAGTTTTTAAAAGTTATGATTATTAAATGAAACCCATTTATTTTATGCTATATGGGTTGTTAATGAAATGATTAATTATGATATATGTGTCTCGCTTGATAATAAAGACATGTCAAGGGTTCGCCTAGATATCGCCCCAATGCATTGGGTAAAGACTTCATCTCTAGATATGGCCATTTAGACTGATACCTTGGTGAATAACCTTGTTAATTTTTAATGAAACCTTGGGGATGGACCATGGTTAAAAGAAATGATTGTCAATATTAAATGTTTCATCCACATCTTCATGTTATGAAAAATGATATTTTTATTATGATATATCTCATGATTCTTTCTCATGCCTTAAAGTTCTTTTCATGACCTTATTGATGTATCTCAAGTTCACATGTAAAATGTTATTATTGTTTCCCTTACTGGGCCTTCTGCTCACCCTTTCTTTTGATGTATGTCTCTAGGTTATGAGATGCAGTAATGAACCTGGGATGAAAATGAGGAGAAGCCTTTAAAGTGTTTAAGATGAATTTTTTTTATTTTTTCATGTTTTAAGTTCCTGGTTTCCAAGACACTAAACCTTAAAGATCCTTGGTTTTGTAAAATGTAATGAAAGTTTATGTGATAAAAAGGCGGGATGCTATAGTTGGTATCAAAAGTATGGTTTAGTTATTTGTGGAAATTAGGATATAAAAACTTTAGGATGAATCCTATAGAGAAGTTTATATATAGGAAATGTTCCTCGTATTTTGGTGGGTAATGAGTAATGGTTTCCCAAGAAAATACATCTTTTTATGGATACGAGAATGTAGAGGTGGCTCAGGCATAGATGTACATAGGGATAAAACCCGAAAACACCTCATTGAGCTAGACTCAAACAGGAAATGGTACATGACAATGGGCCTTGCTTCACTCTTGGTTATGACACTCCCAGGGGATATGCTTTGGTAAATTCATAAGCTTAGTATGAACCATTGTTAAATGAGCCAAGATAAAATAAAACAAAGATTCACATAAGAATATATGATCATGGATAACCTAGATGGGAACCTAGGGGATCAGAATATAGGGAATACTTTTCTTATATAAGTTATCCTTATATGCTTTAAGTTCCTTTTCATGATTATTGGCTAAGTATTTAAGCCCCTAGTTATACATTATATTCTTAGTTAATGGTGGGAAATGGAATAACATGGCCCAACAACCAATGTGATAGGGAATGCGACGATCGCTATATTAATATGACAGAGATGATTATGGGATTAATAGATGATTATTATTATGGAATACGTTCACTATTTTGGGGACCCTATATGATCGAGGTAAATAGAATACTACGGTATTTTCATTGAGGAGTAAGGTTGACTTATATTTTGAAGAATCGATGAATTTAAGGTGATCCTATGGTAATATATGTTACTTATGGAATTTATTAACCTATCTTGGGGAAAATATGTCTAGGTTAGTTACTTTTGTTATAAGATGTTAGGAGTGGTTTATATTGTTTGGAGATGAAAGATGAAGTTTATTTTGGAAGACTATGTTATCAAATCCTTCTTGTACTTGGGTTTCAATCTTAGTTTGGTTTATTTCAAGTAATTTTAAGGACATTTATTTATGGAATGGTCTATGATGAACTTTGGGTAGTACTATGGAACTTTTAAGTTTTAAAATTAGTTTCCATTTCTATGGGATTCTTTATTTTTGAAGAGTTGTTTTACCTTACCCTATCTGTTTTAGGGATAATGATTAAAGATAGAATAAATATATATTTAATATTTTGTGGATTCTGTGACTCTCTAGAAGACGATTCTTGTGATTTTGATGAGGCTAAGTGTTTTTTAATTGTCATCATTTGGAGAAAAGATTATTTTTGGTAGAGACTTATTAATGGATGAAACTCTGCATGAAGGTAGGTATATTTTCTTATGTTTTTGTTCTATGGAGTAAATGAATTCTTCAAAATTATGAAAAGGAACCTAAAACATAAATGTGGTTGGTTTAGGTTTTTTACAAGGTAATAAAAGACCATTTACACACATCATAAGTTTGGGATATTTTTATGGTTAACTTTCTCTTAACCATGTTTTATATCACTCTCCCTCAGAACATGACCCTTTGTTTTCTCCTCCATGTCCATGTTTTCCTACATGGAATCCTAGTGTTGGTTAACTCAGGTTACCTTTGTACATCCCTTTATTTCTATTAAATTAATAGTTTTAGTGACTTTTTTTTCCGATGTGGGATTTTCAATGAAATTTCAAAACCCTATTTTAAAATTGTGAGGACGAAATTTCTTAAGGGGGGAAGATTGTAACGGCCCAAAATTTTGAATAAATCTTATTTCCTAATTTTGTGTGTTATTTTATTTTATTTTTATACTCAACAAAAATGTTTCATTTGATAACACGAGTATAATTAAAATGATATCGTTGGGTTTGACTGTTATATGACCATTGGTCAATATGACCGCTGTAAACTAAACGTTTTTATTATTGTTTTAAATACATGTAATCTTGGTTAATTAATATAGAAAGAAGATTCGATGGCCTCAGCCAGTAGTCCTGGACCGATCTAATCCCATCTAACAGAACTTGGGAAGGAGGTAGCACCACTAGTCTTTGCGTTGGACCAAACCCAATTTGAACTTCATCGTGTGAAGCTAGAACGGAATCGCCTTTGTGAGAAGTTCAAACTGATAGAAATTACTACTCGTGCGATGTTGGTCGAGCATCCCTCGGATTCTCTCACCTTATCACACCTTACACTTAGATCCTATGCTGGTGTGATAAGGGGCTATGTAAGGAGACCGTAACTGCCTTGTATAATCCTTTGTTTTAAATAAAAATTGGGATTTCTTTTTATGATGATGTTTATGAACTTTCAAATGACTGGATAAATATAGTATGCATATTTTTTATGAATTTTAGAAAAAAACATATTTTAAAAATGATTATGTAAATCTTAAATAATTTAAAACGTGTAATGATATTCAAAAAATGGTATTCTACAATTACGTACAGTACGAAATTTAGAGTCTAATAAGATCAACTTGATTTTTTATGAATAGTAAATTCTGAATAGTGATTTTATGATTAGGATTAGTAATGTGTCCAAATGGATTAGTAGTCTCACATAAAATAAGTATTAATATAATCTAGGTACCTTTATTAAATAATGTGATTCAATAAAATGGTTAAATAGAAGTTTCATAAATTATTATTCAAGTATTAGTTTTTTTTGGGTGATTAGTGATTTTTAATAAAAAATTAAATTAAAAATATTTAGAAAATTATTTTTACAAAATGGATTTAATTTTTGAACACACAGAATTGATATTACGTTAAGGTAATTTTGGGGGTTATTTCTGAAAAAACAAATTTTCAGTGAATAGTGTATTTATTTAAAAAAATAAATTAAAATTATTTAGAAAATTATTTTTATAAAATGGAATTAATTTTTGAAATCAGATCACTAATATTTTGTTAATATGAAATTTTTGGATTTTTCTGAGAATCTCTAATTTTTAGTGAATAGAAAAATACAGTTTTAGGGTTTCGGTATGTTTAATGACCTCATTACTGTGTCATTATGATGCCATGAGATATTTTAAGGGATGGTCAAATAAAGGTGATGAATTATTGTATGAGGTGTCCCAATTGGCCAATCCCATGGTAAAATACCATTGGAAAGCCCATGGTTTTTCCAAAACCACCAATGAGGTGTCCCTTGGCCATTAATGCCTTGTCCCCTCACTTTCTGTATAACTACCAAACAATCCTCTCATCCATTCGACTCCCCACTCTCCCCAAACGTAGTTCTGCTCTCATTACCTCACAAGGAGTCTTCCCAAGGTTCCCACAAGCTCTCAAGGACCCATCTTTTGAGTTTTAAGAGTTACGTTTTAAGGTAACGGATCCGACCTCTCTCTTTCTTTTCAAGTAATTGCTTTTATGTCATTTCTTTTATGCTCCATGATATTATGTTGAAGGATGTTATTTTATATTAATATTACTTCCCATTTTATGTTCATATTATGAGAGACCCCCTATTACTCTCATCATTTCATTTTCAGAATGTTTAAGTGGTGTCGTTAGGCAGCCAAATTTTTAAGGGATTCTTTCACCCTTCTCGTTTCAAGATCTATTGTCATGTTAAATCTTTCATGTTCTTTTTTATTATGTTGGGGTATGATCATTAAATATATCATACTGATATTTTATGGTCATATGATGAGAGACCCTATTTGATCTCGTCAATTCATTTTTGTTGAAGTTTTAAGTGGCGCTGTTAAGCTGCCGAAATTTTAAGTGGTTCATTCACCCTTCTCATTTTCAAGATCTATTTTCATGTCAAGTATTTCATATTACTTTTTATTATGTTGGGGTATGATCTCGAAATCTATCATACTGATATTTTATGATCATGTGATTAGAGACCCCATTTGATCTCTTCAAATCAGTATTTTGAACTTTTAAGTGGTGTTGTTAGGCTTTCGAATTTTAAGTGGTACTTTCACCTTTCTCCTTTTTCAATGTTCTAATTCCTTGTCATGTCCTGTAAGTTCGTTTTTATTATGTTGGGGTATGATCTATTTATCTATCATACTGATATTTTATGTTCATATGATGAGATACCCTATTTGATCTCATCAATTCATTTTTTGTTGAAGTTTATGTGACGTCGTTAGGCTGCCGAATTTTCATACGAGAAATCTTATTTTTTTGTCTTCCTTTCATGTTCTTCATTTCATATGGTATATTTTAAAATTTCAGTACCATGTTATTAAATCACTTATATTCTGTCCCTTTACTATTTTATGGGTTATTTATGAATATTTGACCCATGTCCCCTCTCTTTTCAACATTTTCTAAAACCCTGTAACGTAGCTGTTGTGCTACAGAATTTTCGTCTCAAAATGCCTCTATATTTTTCTCAAAATTACTTCATGTTATTAAGTGAATATTCAAAGCACATATTTATATAGGGGTATTCACATATATATCAAAAATTTCTATTTTTAAATTCTGGGATTTACATACATGAATCCTGCTTTCCCATTCTATGGGTTTAAAGTGACAAAAATATCATGTCTTTAAAGCAGTTTTTAAAACATTATGATTATGAAATGAAACCCATTTATTTTATGTTATATGGGTTGTTTATGAAATGATTGATGATTATATATGTGGCTCACATGATAATAAATACATGTCAAGGGTGTGCACAGATAGCGCTCTAATGCATTAGGTAATGACTTAATCTCAACAGATGACCATTTACATAGACACCTTGGTGAATAACCTTGGTAATTTTTAATGACACCTTGGGGATGGACCTTGGTGAAACGAAATGATTTTCCATATTAAATGTTGCAGCCAAATCTTCATGTTATGAAATATTTTATTTTTATTATGATATAACTCATGATTCTTTCTCATGCCTTAATTTTCTTTTCATGACCTTATTTTAGTATCTCAAGTTCACATGTCAAATGTTTATCTTGTTTCACTTACTGGGCCTTCAGCTCACCCTTTCTTTTGATTTATGTCCCCAGGTTATGAGATGCAGTAATGAACCTAGGATGAAAACGAGGAGAATCCTTTTAAGTGTTTAAGAAGAATTTTTTTTAATGTTTTCATGTGTTAATGTTCCTTGTTTCCAAGACACTAAACATTAAAGATTCTCTATTTTGTAAATGTTATGAAAGTTTATTTGATAAAAAGGTGGGATGATATAGACCCTACCTCCGGGGGGCGGAAAAAAAACATGACTCACTTCATCACGTGTCACCAACAACTCCATAAATGGTCTGCAGTCACACACATGCACAACAACATATATATATATATACATGTGTGTGTGTGAGTGGGTGGGAGTGGGTGTGTTGGATACATTGATAAAAAAAATTAAATTTATTAAATGAGTACTTAGAGTTAAACCAGTAATGATCAACACACCTCCAACATTATACCAAGGACTCATAAAAAATTAACAGACCGTAATTTTACTTGCGCTAAATCAAATAGCGGATTTTATAAGGTCAATCGATCATATATATTTAAAGAGAAATGACCTCATCCAACACACCCCATGGGGGAAGATGCTGGATTATGGACAAATGGGTCCCTAAAAATCAATCGCATATCATATCGGTGGAAGGACACAATAAACAGTTATTATCCCAAAACCATTAAATCGGTGAAAACCAAATCAGGGGATGAAAAAACATCAAATTGAATAAGAGATTATATAGAACAATAGATAAGATCTCACATCATGTAATGAGAAACTAACCATGATGAGTAATAGGGAGAAATATGTGGACCAAGGACCTAGAAAGGGGGGGTCGCGTGCTACAGGAGCTCCACCCTGGGTGTTGCGCTGCAGGTGCAGGTCCATCGTGGGTCATAGACACCTAGTGTGGGTCACGCCACAATGTGAAGGAGGTCCAAAGGAGCTATAGAATCAGATGGTCTCACACTAAAATAAACCAGTTGAAGGTTTCTACCATGTGAGTTTGTGTGGCGTCTATATTGGGTGTGCTACAGGTGAAAGACATCATAGTAAAACCAGTCGTGGGTGACGTAGGAGAAGTCTATTCATTCATGCTCCAACATCGTGCCTAGAGAAGATGTATCATGGGTGTCACACCTCTTTATAGAAGAAGAAGAAATTATTTGGGGGGTGTCACACCTCCCTTGTACATCCCCTCCTACATTAAAAAAAATAATTTTTTATTCTGATAAATATATAAAAAATAATTCTAATAAAAATACATATAATAATAATATTAATGATAATAGTTATAATATTATTATTGTCATTTACATTTATATAATTAAGACTAAAACACACATTTCAATAATGACTTTACTTTGATAAACCCCGTAATTAAATTTCATTTAATTCATTCAATATCATTTATGATAATAATAAAAGATATAATTAATATAACCCATTGCAACCTTTATTAGATTCCATCAAAAACCCCCAAAAGATATTATTATTATTATTAAATATATAACCACCATAACAAGTAAATAAAAATATTAAATATAACAATAATAATATGCATAATAACGACAAATATAAATCATTATTATTATTTCCATCAAACATTATTTATTATGACCATATTTCCCAATTATCGATTCTTAATGGAAAATGTTTATTTGAAATCTCAAAAGCCACAATAAATTATTTTATCATTTATTTAATTAAATCAACACAATAATAATAATAATAACATTGTTATAATTTATATTCAAACATTCCTTAAATTAAATACCAAAACCCCCAATTTATTACAATATCATTAATATGTTATTAATTATAAAAACTCAAACCAATAACCCCCATTTAATAATAAATATTAATTTAAATATACTAAATCTTTTAATTTAATTAAGAATTTTCTTCGATAAACCCAAAAGAAGAATTAATTTTTTCAACCACCATTTAATTAATTCATTATCTTTTCTTTAATTAAACAACCATAATTAAAATAATTAAAATAACTTCATTATTATAATAAATATGAGAATATTCATTTATTTAATGAAAATATCTCAATAGTATAATATAATTAAATTAAATAATTTATTAAATAGGGTAAATGGCTTGGGTTGGACAACAACTGTGCACTTCCCAGGCAAATCCATTAATGTAGACCTTTTCCTGATCGGGTGCTATCGAGACTCATCGGGACACCCAATAAAATTATAGGGTGATTATGAAAGTACAAAAAAAAAAGACTCCTTTAGGTGTTCCTACACTCACAATAATATTACAGATATAGGTTTAGAAAAACAACCCCTAGATAAAAC
The DNA here is from genome assembly GCA_963277665.1 of Viscum album. Taxonomy (NCBI): domain Eukaryota; kingdom Viridiplantae; phylum Streptophyta; class Magnoliopsida; order Santalales; family Viscaceae; genus Viscum; species Viscum album. The sequence continues at coordinate 1,837,880,946 of OY728163.1, read as the reverse complement.
GAAAAAAATAATTTAGAAACCGTCTCATTTTAACCCAGTTAAGAAACACGAGTCTTTAAACCTCCAAATTCGAGCTATAGAAGGAGTTATTATATGATTCCAATTGATCATATATATATAAAACTTCATGGAACTATGATGTATAGATGTCTAAATGTGTATTTATAGTGGGATAATATGGCGTTCCAAATTGCAGATTCAATTTCAAGGTTTTTACTATGACAGTTGGTGAAGTCTGAAAGAAAATATCCAAGAGTTGTTTTTAAAACCAATTCAAATTAATAAATGTAAATGTGATGATAAAAGTGTGGATGTTCTCTCTAGTTTTCCAAAAACTCAAAAAATAATGATGGAATATGGATAGTATTTTATTTTCAAAACAAATTTTAACATTAAATCTCTATAAGTGAGGATTTTTCAATACACAACATCTATGAATCTAGATTAATTCAGTCGTAAAACATTGTAAAGAACCAATTTAAATCATGTATAATTGTGATAGAATTTTTATGTAAATCTTCTTGAAAATTCTTCTCAAAGAATTGGATACTGAGATTTATTATATTACTGATTATCACACACAAACTGATGGGTAATCATAAAGGTCAATCCATGCATTAGAAGACATGATGGGTTCATGCTGACATGACTTTAATGGTATGAGGGATTAATATTTACATAGGTATAGTTTTTATACAATAACAGTTTCTATTATAGTATTAAAATGTCACCATATAAAACATTGTATGTAATGAGATGTCATACACCATTCTGTAGGGATGAATATGGTGAAAGGAAGATTGTGGGACTAGAGCTTTTAGAGATAACACTAAAAAAGTATAAGTCTATTCAAACCTAGATCAAAGTTGAAAAAATTACATAAAAGGGTTATATCGATAATATAAGGAAGCATTTTTAATTTCAATTTGGAAATCATGTTTTCTTGATAGTATCTGTATGAAAGGGTGTCATATGATTTGATAAGAAATGGAAGCTATGCCTCATGTATATTGTCCTTTTCAAAATTATTAATAGAATCAGAGATGTGGATTTTCATTTGGAAATTATACAAAGCCATTATAAAGTATATAACATGTTCCACATATATTTAATAAGTATTTACATGCCCGACCCAACACATTTACTCTATTATGATTGAATAAATTTGGAACCAAATTTATCTTACTGTGAATAGCCTATCTAGATTTTAGACATTAAAGAAATGGTGTTGAGGAATCGTAGGACTTGATTGGTATCAATACTTTTGAATAATTATATAATTTATTAGATGATGTGGGATTATGAGGAACATATAATGAAGAACTAACCATATCATTTTTTGAGGTGACATTCTTGAAATTTAGAGGATGAGATTTTTGTAAGAGTGTAGAATGTAATGACCCAAAATTCTACATATTATATTTCCCTTATATTTATAATTTCAAATAGTATAAATCAAATAAAATCACTTAGATATCCTAATAATAAATTTATAAATGATTTTTGAATGAATTGAGGTGTATCTCTAGAAGGTAACGAACCAATACTGATTAAATAGTAACACTACCTTATGAATAGTAAAATAACCCTTATGAATTTTAAAGTATTCCAATGAATAGTCACGTCCCTGATAAAATTATAAATACAATTTAGAAATCTTATAAATAAAAAATTGATATAACTATATTAAAGTATAATAAATATAATATTATAACAATAATTTATTAATGGGAGGCATATTTGTAAGTCTTAAATATTTAATTAATTTAATTTATGTAATAAAATTACTTAATATAAAACATATTTTCATAAAATGTGTCAATATATTAATGCATTGTTTTCCAATGGTTTTAATATTATTTTTTTAGACAATAGTTTTTTTTGAAGTTTTATAAAATCATTTATAATTATAAAATCTTTATTTTTTGAGTAAATTATAATTAAAATTAAAAATTTTATTTCTCATATTTAAAAAATTATTTTCATAAAATGTAGTTAATTTTTTTTAAAGATTAATAAATGGTTAATATTATTTTTTGGATATTTCTAAAATTCATCAATATTATGTTAATAGTGAATTCGGATAACTTTTGATAAATATTAAAAATATTAATTAATGAATCATAGGTGATGTATTGAAGATGTAAGAACATAATATCAACCTATCCTTTATTATTTTATTAAATTTGTCTATAATTCACACAATATTCATAATGTTAAACAAAAATTAACAACAACTTAATAAAATATTCAAAAAATACTTATATCATCCACTATAAATACCACCCCACCACCCCTTCTCCTCACACCATCCAAGATTTAAACAATATAAAATTAGTACCCAATCCCTTACCAAAGATTCGCCCCCATGTCATGTATCTCTTTGTCTCGTCAATGTTCCATAACCTTCTCCCTAAGGAGTTTCTCATGGAGGATTAAATCAAGAGATAAAAACCTCATTCTTTTTCATTAAATTTTAGATCAGGTATTTTTATTTTCTTATTATTTCCTCACATACCCTAAAAAATAGCATAATAATACCATTACATCACATACACCTTAATGTTATTATTAATATGGAATAATCCATCTTCAAGACTCGTTTCCTATCGATTTTGTTTCTAAAAATGGAAATGTCATCCGTGATGTGTTGTTTCGTTACCTTCAAGGATGAAATGATTTTATATTCATTAAAAATCATCTAGGCTTTTCTTAAAACAATATTAATGTTTAAAATATGTTATAAAATTCATATTCTTACCATTTTTATGTTATGGATGTAAAATATTTACATTATACTGAATTATAAAACAAAATGAATCTTTTATGATCTAAAACAACTAAAATTAATATAAATGATTATCAATGGTATTTTTTCAAATGCTTCATCTGCATATCTAGGAAAAAAATATATAAAAAAATAACACGTTTTCATTTTCCATAATTTCACATAAATCTAATTTTGGAGAATTATACCAATTTTCATGAACATCGTTACTTATAAACAAGTGATTCGATCATGAAAACAAATAAAACAAATTCCATCAAATTATGAAATTATGTCATATACATAATCCACCAAACCGTAAATAAACACAATAAAACTATAATGAATCAAAAAAATGTATAAAAGGTTCTCAATTATTTAATTAATGTATTTAATTTTATTATCCATGTCATTAATGTCAAGTGAAAAACACATTCAGACATAAGGTAATGGTTTTCATCTGGAAACTCAATTTTCATTCAAGTTATGCTTTTTTTATTTATAAACAAATGTAATTAATAATTGTGTTTATATACTTCTTATAAATTATTTTGGAACATTACCAACACATTTTTTCTTATATTTATCTTTTGTTTATAATAATAAATTGTCATCAAGTTTCCATTCTCAATTATTCTGATATGCAATCCTGAATAAAGGGAACATCTAGATTTCATATCAAAATTAATTTACCATCCACAATCTGTTTTAAGAATCAATTATTTTTCTAAAATCAATAATTTCATCATGAAAACCTATATTTTTTCATTTCATATTTTATACAAACAATCATTTATAATAAAACGATTTTTCAAAAATAACTCTTCTTTGAAATGAAAAATGGTATTCGTCGATGATTTTAGTAGAGTGTTTTAATCCACGTCAAAAAATTTGTTAAATACAATTATATATTGAGATTTAAAATTTATTATTATCATTAATAATTTTTTATAAAAAAAATTATGATCAATTTGACTGCAGATGTTTTATCTTTATATATTTCCCCACACTACATAGAATGATTGTTGATTATGTTTACGTATTGGGAATTGTTTTTTACATTAAATATATATTTTTTTAGGTATATCCCATTAAATATAAGTAATTCATTAGACTATGTATATGATGGGTGTGGCCTTGTTTAGTTATTTGATGCATCGATAGGTCTCACGAGTCAAAAATATATGGACTCTACTAACACCATTATTATTTTCCGATATTGTTTTGGATGAAGCCATAGCCATTTATTTTCAGATTTTCCTAGAAGAGGCATCAATGGTATGTTTCATATTACATGAATTATACAATAACTCAGTATGATATTTTTAATTGATAATCCATGTGAATATTCGTCTAGTAGAATATCTATGGTTATGATTTATTTTAATGTGATTATTTATATGGAATTAGTTATTGAGCTTTTATTCTATCTATATTATGCTTATGCTTATGTTCTAATGACATCTGTCTTCAATTATTAAACATGCCTTATTATTTATATTATCTTCTCATGTAGCACATACATTTACTAAGAATCATACCTCAACCCTTTTATATGTTTTTTCGATGATGTGAATATGTAATTAATGAATTACTTTCAATGATAATAATGGAGTTATGGATGTTTCCAATGAAATATCTATACTATATTTCCTTTAAATTTGTAATGTAAGCATTTTTTGTATCTAGTTTTATAATCTACTAAACTATTCAGTCCTTCAACATATAACTTCTTTGTTTATTATTCCAATGTAATAATGTGATGTATAATCTCTAGGCTACTATGGTCAGGGTCATTAGATGAGGCTTGTATTTCTTCGAGGGAGGTGACAGTAGAAGAACATAAGGTGTAGGTCTGGATGGATAAGAGGTAGGAGGAGATCGATTTAATGTGTTTCTTCAAACCATACCACCAACATGTGGAACACACTATGATCAGACATGTAGAAGTCATTGTCATATAAAGATTCATGATTTTGAGGGACTTGACCATGCTACAAATAAGATGATCAAAGGAATGATAATTTTCTTTTTTTACTCATTCTCATGTAGTAGTAGACATAGGTGTGAGCAATTCATTCATCTCCAAATCTGACATATGTGATATAGATATACCTACTTATTCCATAGCCGAGAGTCTTATAATATTGATTCCAACTAGGTCTGATTCTATGAAAACGCTTATCTATGAATGAGAAAGATGTAGTTCAGTGGAAAAATATTCTAACACGACTAAAGGGTCATCAAAATTGTGCATTTTATTGCATCTTTGGTATGGACATGTTTTCCATGAATGGGGACCAAGCTGACTGTCATCACAGAGGATTTATATGCCTTCCGATAAATAGGATGTTATTTTCTATTATGAGAGAGTGATATCTCATGGATGATCAATAAAGTCTTCTAATTTGGAAATTGGAACCCTTAAACCATTAGTTAAGAATATGAGACATGAGGATGGAAACAACATGAGAGGTGGGAGAAAACCCAGACCTAGGGATCCAGGGGAACCACTGGTGGTTTTTTTGAGTGCATTGGATAATGGGGATCATCATTTGGATTCTTATTTGGAATGAATCATTCATAAGAAGATGGTTCCAGTTACGAAGAAACCTCATAGGGTGTTGGGTTTTTTCCTGAGGTCGTAGACCTGGGGCTGATGTTTTTGGATGTTGTGAGGGATGATTCTGGGCCAACCTTCTCCTTTTATGCACCTCCAATTGGTCGGGAGATTAAGAAGGTGAGGGTTGCTCATGTGTCGACAAATCAATAGACGAGTGAAGATAGGGCTAACCTATGTCGGTACTCAATCATTGTCTGTGTCCTAATTCCCAAAGGTGAGACCCAATGGAAATTCAATGATATGACTAAAAGGATTGTGGAGGTGTGGGATTTTGAGGATTAGAGCATGAATGAAATGGGAAGGGGGTATTATCATGTTGTATTCCCTTCAGATGAGTGTAAAAGAATGGCGTGGAGCAAGGTTACCAACCCACTGAAGCCATGTTTTTTGAATATTCAGTTGTGGGATCGCAACTTTGATCCCATGACTGTCTGGAACACGTATACTCAAATATGGGTTTGGGTCTGTAGGCTGAATTGGTTATATTGGGACCAAAGGATCTTATGGGACATTTCTTCTACTGTTGGTAATCCAATTTTATAGGATCTGCAGACAATCAACTTGAGGGTTGGGAATTTTGATCGAGTATTTGTGGAAGTGGATATGTCGTCCACTATGGTGGAGGATGTTTTTCTCACAACGTAGGATGATAGTATGAATCTGGACAATGTCTATGAACGAAAGTATAAATTCTGCATGGGTTGCTTGATTTTTGGTCATCTAATGGTTGAATGTAAAAGGAATAAGGAATATAGTGTGTGTAAATTAAAGGGGCATGATGATGCAACATGTAGTAGGAGTAAAGTCGAGGAGAATTCTTCAGATGACTCTCAGGCTGAAGAAGCTATCAATCCAAGGGTGATGGTGGTGACTGCATCACCTGTGCACTCGGAATGGATTTTTAAGGAAGGTGCTACATCTGGAAATCCTTTTGAGCCTCTTGAAGGGCAGGAACCAGTGGTTGTTATCCCAATCTGGGATACAGGTGTTGTGGAAGTGCCAACGCTGGTAGCTGGGATGCCTAGTGATGATGTCCCTGGTGAGATTGTTGCATATGATGCTTCTCTGGTGCAAGGAAAAACTCTGTTACTAGAGGGTGTGGTTACTTATAATGTGGAAGGGCTTACAATGGAAGATGGGGAGCCAAGTGTTGTGGTTGTTTCACATGATGCTTCTATAGCGCATGGCACACCTCAGTTAGTTGAGGCTGTCACAATTCTGTCATCTACTATTGGTGATGGTGGTGGGAATTATAAGGCCTTTGATGTCTCTTATTGGGGGTAATTTCATTCAGACATTTCCATCCAAAGCGGCAAGGAGGAAATCACAAATGTGTAGTGACCCTTCTCATCTGAAAGATCATAATGAATTCACACCCTTGAATGGTATATTCTAGTCTGATAATGTTGATGAACCTCATCCGTTTGATCTAGTTTCACAAACATCTGATATTGAAGAAGATTATCTTTTGGCTAGACCACCTGTGCAAGATAAGCCTCCTAACACAGAGGCTGACACTACCCAAGAGCCTCACCATGTTGGGGACACATTGCAAGTTGTGGCCAGATCACATGGGAAAGTGGAATTTTCCAGCACAGGGGATGTAACGCCTACCCAATCACCTCAACACATTGGGGAAACTGGGCATATTGACACTTCTATAGTGCAGGGTGCTGGGGATTTGATCTTCAAGCCCGGAGCTACTACTATCCCACAGGTTCTAGGGATGAAGGGGAAGGGTAGTAAATAGAAAGGCATCATGCCTTTTGTGATATAGGGTGGCTCCCAGGCAAGGGGTAGACTCATCCTCAATGAAGGGTTTTTTATAGAATTGTCAAGGGCTAGAGAAATCCAATATGGCTAGAGCCCTAAGACATTACATTATGGCCCATAAGCCTATGCTGGTTTGAATTGCTGAACAAAAGGTGAAATTTGAAAATTGGAATGGTTTTACATGGGATTCCATGGGTTACATGTTTGTGTCACATGACATGCATGAAATTTAGATGGATCATTTTTGGGTGTTTCAGAATGAGTCCATCTGTATTAACTCTTGATTGGACAAGTCTCATAGTATTCTACTATCTTGAAGTGTTGATGAATTTGTTTTTTTAGTTTCATTTGTGTATGAATTCAATTCTTATATAAGGAGAAGGGAACTATGGGAGGAGATCAAAGTGAATTCTCGGTGAATAGATCACCCGTGGCTATCTGTGGGAGGATTTAACACGGTGTTGAAGGCTGAGGAAGAAACATGTGGGAATTTCAATAGGATTTCTCCTTCTGAGTTTTCCATTTTAATTGATCAGTGTAATATTGTTGAGGTCCTGATTGATGGAGCCGAGTTTAAATGGTGTAGATACCCCTGGAGTGGGAGGTAATATAGAAAGCATGATAGATGTTTTGTTCAGATGAGTGATCAGGATTCTTCTAATGGGATTTCTGGCTTTACACTCCCTAAACATCCCTCGGTTCAAAACCCGATTATGGGGGAAATTAACACACATTTTGCAAGGTCATGTCCTCTGCCTTTTCGGTTTAATAATGGGTGGATCCTAGAGCCTGGAAGTAGGGAAAGGGTGTTAGAAGCTTGGAGTACTGAACCGTTTGGAAATCCACTACAGAGGTTTTCTAAGAAATTGAATCATTTCAAGGCTAGCCTTCAAGAATGGAAAAGAAAGACTTTCTCTAAAATTGAATCTAAAATCAAGGATTCTTAGGAGGAACTCTCATGTGCTCAGTATCGCAACCGGTGGTGGGATAACCCTTCGCGAGAGGAAATTATGACCCATAACAAACTAGATGATCTTTTAACAATCAAGGTAAGATTTATTAGAAATAAATTGAATGTTATATGGTTAAGATATGAAGATAGGAACTCTATGTTTTTCAATAGGCTGCATCAGAAGAAAAAGGAACGAATAAGGGATAATGCAATTATCATTAATGGTCACTTATATACTTCGTAAAATGTGATTGCATTGGCAGTTGTGGGGAATTTCAAGGGATTTTTTTCTGATGATGGATGGGTTAATACACATAGAATGTTTTAGAACATCAACTCATGCATTGGGGACTATGAAAAACAGTTTCTTGTCACCCCCTCTAAAGGAGGAAAATTGAACAACTATTTTATCATTAAATGTTGACAGTCCTCCTGGTCTAGATGGGTTTACTAACAAATTGTTTTGTGTCTTACTAGGATATATTGTAGGATGTTATTACCCTAACCTTCAATCATTTTTTTACTAATTATTTCATGCCATATGAGATGTAATCCTGCTTCATTTCCCTATTAACTATGAAAGGTAATGTTCTGGACATAAAGGACTTTAGGCCAGTGGCTTTGGGAAATACTATCCCTAAGCTAATAAGAAAGATCCTTATGAATAGGTTGGGATGGATTGTTGGTGAGATGATTACTATAAATCCATTTGGTTTTGTCCCTAGATGGAATATTCATGATTTCCTTTTCACTGCATCGGATAGTGTTAGTCGCATGAAAAAAAAGGCTAAAGAAGGAAATTTTTCATTTAAAATTGATATCTTAAAGAACTTTGAAAAACTTAAATGGATATTTTTTTGGAGGTCCTTAAAAGATATGGTTTCTCGAATGATTTTATCAAATTGATCAGAACCATTATTTTCTCATCAAGGCTATCCATTCGGATTAATGGTACAACATGGGGTTCTTTCCCATGTACCGGAGGTGTGCGACAAGGGGAACCACTTTCTAGTTTTTTATTTTCTATTGTTGAGGACTATCTTAGAAGATGTATTAAAGACCTTGAACACATGGGTATGTACAAGAGAATTCCAGATGGTATGAATGACTTTTCTCCATCTCATTTGTTGTATGCTGATGACATTCTATTGTATGGGCTAGCCTCTAGGAAAACTATTTCCTCTATTGAGGATCTTTTTCAACATTTTGAGGAAATGGCTGGTCATGTGCTAAGATGGTATAAATTTATCATTGTTTTTGGAAATGGTGTCATGACCAGGAAGCAGAATAGGATAACTAGAGGCCTTGGGGTTAAAATGGGGTCTTTTACCTTTCAATACCTTGTTGTTCCCTTATATTGGGGAAAGTTTAATAGGTAATATATAGAGGGGATTTACTCTTGTATTCTCAATAAAATTTCTAGGTGGAAAGGGAAGGTGATTTCTATGGATAAGAGGGTATTCTTTATAAATTTAGCTATAAGGTCTAAATATGTTTACTACATTTCTCTTTATCAGTGGCCCAGGGGACTCATGAAGGAGCTACATAGTCTGGTCCGAATCATTTTTTGGACAAGGTCAATCCATGAGTGCAAGCTCATTATAATTGATTTGAAGGAGTGTGTCAAGCCTGTTGAATTTGGTGTTCTTGGGGTAAAGGATCTCATGAATTTTAATGATGGGCTCGTCGGGAAGTTCACTTGGTGTCTGATCTCTAAATAAATTTTTGGTGATTTTTTGGTTAACTAATTCAATGGCAGGTAAAATAATGGTTATAAATACTACATTTCATCATCTGTATGGGCTGATCTCAAATTCTCTTTCATGCAGATCATGAATGACACAAAGTGGTTTGTTTTTCGTGACACTATCCTCTATTGTTTTAGCACGACATGGTTTATTGGCCGCTTCAGGACAATATGGATATTCCCTTTGGTGTTGGTCTTTTATCCATTGCTGAGTTTGTATCTTATAGGAATCTTTTTTACGGCATGATTCCCCCTCAGGTTGAGCTAGAATTCCAATATTATGCTTTTATGGATTGTGACACACTGATATGGAAGAATAATAGAAATGAACTATTTAATAGTAGGGATCACTATCAGTTGTCTTGTCGGGGTTCATGGAGTTCACCTGCATGGATCATGAAAAATAGGTCCTTGTTCATTCGTACCTCTTTGTTTTATCTTATTTGGTGAATTTGGAAGAACTGTTTCCCCACTCATGACTAGCTTAAGAGGACTGGGTTTTATGTTTGCATCAGCATGTTACTTATGTATGCGAGATGAAGAATTTGTCCATCACTTGTTTGTGGAGTGTGCATATACCAGGCATCTATCAGATTATGTTGGAACTCTGTTCGGGCTACATGTGAACTGGTTCCCGTTTCTGGATATGCCTACAAAGTTGTCTGGTGTCTGTTGTAGCGAACAGGTGCAGAACATTCTCATGGTGGCTGTTGCGGATGTGATTGCAGCCATATGGGCTGCTCGAAATGCTGCAGCCTATGAGGAAAGGAAGGTTACAATTCAGAATAGAATGACGGAGATTCATCATGAGTTATATGCTTCCTCGAAGTCCAGTATGGTGAGATGTATAAAAGTGTATTAGACTTGCAGATTATGAGGTTACTTGGTGTTTATGGGCAGCCTCAGGAGCCGAAGATGACAAGGTACATTCACTGTATTCCCTAGATTAGTCCATGGCTCAAAGTCAATGTGGATGGATCTGCCTCCGGTGCACTAGGCCCATCGGGGTGCCGTGGTTTTTTTCGTACATACCATGGCATTGTGAAAGGATGTTTTTGTCAATTCACTGTATTGGTCTTGCTTTTGAAGCTGAGATACGGGCGATTGTTCACACAATCAGGTAAGCTATTTTGTATAATTGGAAGATAATATGGATTGAATATTATTTTCAACTTGTGGTCCAAGCCTTACAAACAATAACTTGGAATGTGCCTTGGAAGTTAATTTCAAAGTGGGTAGAATGTCTCAATTAGGTTTGTCAGCTAAACTTGATTGTCTCACATGATTTTAGATAGGTCAGTCATGTGGAAGATTCTTTCTCCAAGAAGGAAATCATGGGGATGGATATGGAGTTGTTGTTTACTATCCCTGAATATTGCTCTTCACTAGTGGAGGCAGATTTGCATGGTGTTTTGTACACTCGATCTTGTAATAATCACTTTGTTTCCAAACTCTCTCTTTCTTTTCCTTAATAAATTTTTTCATGGGACTGGTTTTGACAGGATCCTGGACATTATTAGTATTACACCTTGGTGAATTGGGTTCATAAATCGTATAGATTCATTTTAGTGTTGGAATATAAGGTTGTCTTTATTAATGATGTTTTAGGACTAACATCAAATAGAGAATGCATATTTTCATTGACATTCATACCAAAACCACACCAATATATTTTTTGGAATATCAGATGGCACTTACCATTTTCTATGAGACAACTGTAATGTTGTTGGTCCCTTGAATAGAGGTTTAAATCACACCAAATGTAAGAACATGGATCATCCTTTCAGGTATGTTTTTCATATCTGGTCGTTTTATAGAAAAAGTGGATTTTCAATAAATTTTTGAAGTACACATCATGTACATGGTAGCCACATGATGCTGTGTGCTGGACATGTAATGACCACACAACCGACCATGTGGGGGGGGGGATGGAAGCCACCTAATGTGTGGTACAGGAATGGAAAGTACACGTTCTGTACTTCTAATGTACACAAATTCTATTTTTTTCATTATACATATCGGGGCCACGTCTGATAGAAAGAATGCCAAACTTCTCAACTAAGTTGATCTGAGAGAGAACTGTACATGGCTTCTAATATTATTCGAGCTCCTGAGCCACCATTTGTTCACCAAATCTATCGAAGTCCATTGCATTGGGGATGCCATGCTAATCTCTTCCTTCTGCTGGAGCACTGTTTCATGAATCCTTTTATTTCTCGTGTCATCTTTAGTTGAACGTTATGGTCGTTTTTGAAGATATACCATGTTCTTGGGGGATTCAAGTAATGAAGTTCACGTATAGAGATAACCCAACACCGATGTAGGTCGTTTGTGCCTTTCTATTGAATATCATTGAAATATATGTGAAACAGTTCCCAATACCCATGAATGAGGTATTGCATGTTTACTGTTTTAGCCCTATTTATTTCCTTCAATGATTTATTCTTGCATAGATATTGAATTTATTGTAAATATGGTGAATTAATATTCTTTTGGACGTGTTTCCCATGCATTTTTTGGTTTTGTATATTTGGGTTTTCTTATCCTGTTAGGATGACTTATTTTTTCCCACGCCTAGTATTGTAGGATGGAGTGATCTTGTTTATCTATCATGTTGTTGTTTTAGAATACTAGACAATTAGTTCTTGAGGTTTACATTGGCCGATGCGCATTTCTATACTTACTTGACGTACACAGGGCCCGAAGAACCTTTTTTAGTATACCATAGAGATAATGGATGGAAGGGCTTCTCCAGAGTGTCTGTTTTACTTACGATGTGAGACCATAATGGGAAATGATGTAAGTGCTTCTTCAAAGTGTCTCTAGTTCCTAGTAAAGGGCCATTGAGGTAATGTTACATAAGTGATTCCCTAGAGCGCCTTTAGTTACAAATACTAGAATATAGAACAAATTGATTGTGAGTGCTTCCTCACAGAGTTTATGGTTATGATGATCTAGAGGGGTGGGTTGTGAGTACATTCGAAAGGGATAACAGTTGTGTTTAGCTGCTTTCTTGTGTTTTTAGGTAGGATAAAAGGGGATATTCTATGAGTACTCCCCCAAGGGTCACCATTTTGTAAGTACCTAATTTGATTAACTCTTTCTTGGTATATGAATCTAAATGCTTTGAAATAAAGGATTGTTTACTACTATGTACTTCCTTGTATACTAATTTCATTAACATATTACCTTACATATACTCACTGAATCATAGGTATAGATCTTGTGGTGGATTCCTAAGGGGCTTTAGTATCACACCCTATTTGAGCCATGATTTTGTGCCTAAAAATATTATATTTCTAGAGGTATAGATAAGGAAAAGCGCCCTTCTACTTCAGGTACTTGAGTATTGGGGAGCAGGAGAGCATGGGACAAAGCTGAGGCTTGTGATGCTGAGGAGATGTTATCTTTTTTAATTTGTACTTTTTTTATAAATTTTTTTATTCCAGCATTGTGATATATTTTTCTACTTTCCTATACATATGTATCAAACATCATTTCTATATATATGATTTTTCTAGTTTATTATATTTCAATATTCTGAGGTTTACTTATTTATGAATTATTAATTATACTAATATTTTTATTGTTCCCTTCTATTGTGTTAATCATCCAATGAAGGAATTTTTTTCCCACTATCACACCCAATGCCCTCTTTTCTAGATGGCAGCCTTTAGAGTTCAGTGAAATGTGCTTGAGGCAATATGAAAAACTGGGTATAGGGCGCCTCATGATGGCTTTCGGAATCAGGATGTAACAAAGTGGTATCAAAGGAATTATTTTCTCTTGATTTACTGTTTGGAGCATGTATCTAGGTATAGGACGGAATAGGTAATTGGTAATATAGTGTGCCCGAAAGTAGGTAAACCGTGTACAGGGAAAATCCAATCTACCTTGTTATTGAAAATTATCTGGTTTTGCAAATTTATAGTTGATTTTATTTAACCATTAGGATATTCACATATTTTGTGTTGTAATTGTTGATATTATTGAGGTTCTATTTCTTTTGCAACCAGATAAGATGAGGGTATTCCATCTCAGGCATCATATATGCACTTGCTAGAAATCACATGTCATGCATTCTTGCAATTCCTTTTAGCTTGCATTAGGGATTGGATGATATAGTGATAGATGTTGAGCAAGACAGACATGTTGTTGTGGTAGATGCCATGATAAAATACCTGCAGTTTGATAGGGTATTATTTTTTGTAAGGTTTTCCTTGAATGGATGCTAAACTTTGGTTATTTAGGTGTTATGGGCCCTCATGGATCCAAATTTGGTGGATCATTGCACTGTTATCCTTGTTTATAACTTGAATAAGTTTCCAAACATTGATTCCTGGGGAGTATTGGCCCTCATAGATCGGAATTTGAAACTTTGATGATATTTTCAGTGTTTTTATGGGCTCTGGAGTTGTTTCTGAGGCTTACTGTCCAAGAGAACCCATAATACACGACGTATAGTTTTGACTACACACCTTGTGTTCATCTTTTTGGGAGGAAATTTTTTTTCATAAGTCCATGTCATGCACCCAAATGTACAGGTCGTGTAGTCTCTAACTGTGTCATAGACCATGTAGGAAAAGAAATGGGATATTTAAATCATTGGGAGAACATTTCGTGTACTGATAGTACACTCCGTGTTGAGTAGACCATGGGTCCACCTGTATGACTAAAGACATGGATGTATAGAAAGATACAAAATAAATGTCTTTTCAGTCTTGAACATGTCATGTAGTGTAATACCTGGAATCCAGTTGTGTAATTAATAACACGGGTCAGTAAAAATCCTTTGGTATACATCGTGTCCCTCTGGAACACGCCGTGTAGTGTGAGCATTGTATCTGGCCATGTTTCTAACAATAAGGGTCATTGAAGCTTATCTCATACACATCGTGCCTAACACTAACATGTCGTGTATACTTGATATATGAGAACCATGTGGCCTATCCATGTAAGAGTACTTAGGTATGGGAAGAGGATTCATGTACACACCATGTGTTAGGTGAACACGCCGTGTGTTTGGGGGGTTACATGACTTGGGTAGGCAGAAGTACGAACCCATGTGAATGACTTATATGAACATGTCTTGTAGTTATTTATACATGACATGTATCCTTGTTTTGAAATACATGAATCATTTATATCCCCTATTTCCTTCATACACTTTCATTTTCAATCCCTTGATAATCATGATCTATGGTGTATGTTTGACGTTGCAGAGTTGTGCCACTGAGACGTCCTTCGGTAATAAGCCAGTTATAGGGAAACGATCAAACACTATACATGGACGATAAGGGACTACCTTCAGATCCTCCAGGTGTGCCAGTCTGGGAACCAACCATCAATCCAGAAACAGGTGCGGATGCACAATTCCAAGATTGCTTCATAAGGTTTATGCAGACCTTCCACGGAGTACCGCATCCTACCCCGTCTATGGCAGAGATTATGTGTGTTTTTTAGTTGCATCATACAACCACTTTCATAGGGGAAGGAGGACCTCAAGATACAATATCATGGATAGAATACATGCTTTCTATCATCGAGAATCTAGAGATGCCTTCATAGGGGATGGTGATTATTGTTATGTACATGCTTTAGGATTCTGCCAAGAGGTGGTGCGATGTGATCTCACAGGCAGGACACCAGCTGGTTAAGGTGAGGGATGAGTTCCATCGTGCCTTCTACGACTACATTTACCGCGATAATTTGAGGTCCGATCAAGCTTGAGAGAATATGAGTCTAGAACTAGTTTCTCTTTCTTTTAGTGAGTTTTCATATCGCTTCACTAAGATGCAGTGCTTCACGCCTATTACAGGAGGTGATGAGTTATTCATGGAAAGGATGTATGAGGATGGTCTGAGGCATGCCATCCGATCTAAGGTGACCATTTTCTGTTTGAATTCCATCACATCTATCATCACCCAAGCGCTGATCACGGAGCACAATTTGAGTGAATCTGGAGTTGTGAGTGAGGACAGTTCATCATTTGGAGTTAGTATTCCTCCTACTAATAGTAAGAATCTCCCCAGGAGGTCCTCACGCAGGGATATAAGGAAGGGATACAATTCTTATGGTAGCCAGGTGGTGTGAAACCAGTGCAGGAAGATAGGGAATACGAGGCCACATTTCCCAAGAGACCCAATTGAGTGCTGATAATGCAGCCATTTGGGGAACCTTCATCGTTTCTGTCAGATATTTTTACCAGCTACTAGTGGAAGGGGTCCTTATATGACTCCTTATTCATGAGAAGAACCACCAGTGTTTCACCAGTTTGGGAATTGGTGTTCTTCTGGCTGTTAATTACGAGGTGGAGTCCATGATCGTGGTAGCCAGTCGCTATGCTTCTAGAGACAGCAGGTTGGATAAGCTCATAGTGGTCAGGCAGGGTCATAGGGCGGTGGTTAATGCCATAATATTGATGTGGACTAGACCAAGTAAGAGCAGGATCCTAAAACATCTACAGTTTTTGGTATGATCTATTTTTCCTCAGTTCTAGCTTCTTCTTTTTTCGATACAGAGGCTTCCCATATATTTATATCTGTTGCTTTTGTGGAGTGCTTTGGGCTCTGCATCTCTTCATCTGCTGATATCTTGATGCTAGACACTCTTTTTGTGACTATAACGTCTAGTGTTCATCAGTTTAAGGAGTTCCCATTAGAATTTGGTTTTTGTCACTACATTAGGGTCCTCTTTGACTTATAGATGACATGCTATGATATAATTATTAAAATGGACTGGTTATTTTACTTCGAGACTGTTGTCGACTGATATCTTTGTAGGGTGAGTTTCCCATAACCAGTGGGAATATTGATTATTCATAATGGTGAATGGAATGTCCAGGAAAGCAGAGTAGGAACTGAGTATCACGGTTTGAGAGGAGTTACAGCCCAGATTACTAGTCTTTATCTGGATGACCAGGGTACTTTACAGATGGACTTTCCATCAGTGATGGATTATTTCAGGGACGTATTTCTAAAGGAATTTTCAGGTTTTCTTCAAGAGTGAGAGGTAGAAGTTTCTATTGAGCTTGTTCCAGGAGAGGCACCGATGTCCAGTACTCCTTATAGGATTGCTACACTGGAGTTACAGAAGCTTAAGAAATTGTTGGAGGAGTTGCAGGAAAAAGGTTTCATCCAACCCAATACTTCTCCATGGGGTTCACCTATTCTTCTTGTGAATAAGGAAGATGGTTCCCTCAAGATTTGTGTAGATTATCACAACATAAATCTGTTGATGGTCAAGAACCGATATCCCTTTCCGATGATTGATGATCTCTTTGATCAGCTTCGAGTAGCCCAGGTGTTCTTGAAGATTGATATGAGATTCGATTACCATCAGTTGTGTGTTAGACCATCTGATATACATATCACAACATTCCAATTCAAGTATGGTCTATACGAGTATGTATTTATTCCATCAAGTCTCATGAACACGCATGTAGTTTTTGTGTAACTGATAAACCAAGTGTTCCATCCATACTTAGATTCATTCATGGTGGTCTTCGTCGATGACATCTTGGAGTACTCTCACACTCGACACGACCATGCTACCCATCTTGTGATATTTTTGAGTACACTGAGAGATCATCAATTATATGCTTATCTCTCAAAATTCCACTTTCTGATTGACCATATTTATTTCTGGGGTCACGTTATCTCAGATACAAGAGTATCAATATACCTAGAGAAAGTGAGAGTAGTAGTTTCATTGGAGAAGAAGAAGAATTTCTTTGAGGTGTGTAGTTTTATAGGATTGGATGAATACTATAAATGTTTCATAACAGGCCATTCACATATATAATCTCCTCGGATGAGTCTGAATAAGAAGGGAGAAAATTTCATGTTGTCAGATTCGTGTCAGTCAGTCATTCAGAAGCTGAAATAGAGGTCGACATCTGCATCAATACTAGTATTTCTAGAGAAGGTAAAGAGCTATACTATTTACCGTGATGCATCCTGAATCAGTTTTGGAGATGTGCTTATGAAAGGGAAAGGAGTCGTTGTGTACGGTCCTCGGTAGTTGAGGCCACATGATAGGAATTACTCGACACACGATCTTGAGTTTGATGCAGTTTTTCATACCTTACATTGTTGGAGACATTATCTTCTGGGAGAGAATTTTATGGTTTTCACAGACCACCAAAGCCAGAAGTATATCTTCACTCGGCATGACTTGAATTTGAGACAAAGAATGTGGGTTGAGTACCTTCATTATATTGAATTTGAGCATGCCCACATGCAATGAAAAGGATACGCAGTGGCTGATGCGCAGAGTAGGAGGACTCCGATACATGCAGTTCTGGCGGCCAGTTGTGAGTGGCAGCTTATGGATTTGTTCACTGAGTAGTATTTGGAGGTGCACAATAGAAATGGGAAAATGATTCTTTTTCAGTATATGTTACCTCTTCTAATCATCATTGAGTGAGAATGAGTAAAATATCGGATTATAATGGATTGTTCCTAAGGGAAATCATGTAAGGAGATGAATCTATTCCATGATGGACCATATAAGGGGATGAATCTTGTGTTTTCATGGGAGCGTATTGGTTTCTACAGACATACGCGAGGTGATGATGTAGGAAATTCACTCTCCAGTTTGGGCAGTTCTTCCTGGTGTCACAAAGATGTATCGTGATCTACACTATCAGTATTGGTGGCCAGGTATGAAGGGAGATGTTGTTAGTTTCGTGATTAGGTGTTCTACATGTCAGTAGGTGAAGGTGGAACATTAGCAGCCATCAGGTTTATTCTGCAGTTTCCCATTCCTGAGTGGAAATCAAATGATGTTACAATGGACTTCGTGGTAGGTATGCTGAGGTCACCTAGGGAGAATGATGTTTTTTGGGTTTTCAATGACAGACTCACAAAAGTTTCTCACTTCATGGCGATCAAATAGACTTTCAGTGTTGATTAACTGAGATAGTTGTACATATGGAAGATTGTATATTTTTATAGAGTTACACACTCCATTTTTTAGATATGGATTCATGTTTTACTTCTCGGGTATGGTAGGGGCTTCACAAGGCTTTGGGAACACTTGTACTTTTGAGTACAACTTACAATCCCCAGACAGATGGATAGTCCAAGAAGAAGATTTAGGTGCTTGAGGAGATACTATGATCATGAATTTTGTATTTTGTAGGTTCTTGGGAGAATAACATTCCACTTGTGGAGTTTTTTGTACAATAATAGTTTTCAATAAAATATTTAAATGGAACCTTAAGAGGATTTGAACGGTATGCCATTCCGATCACCCATATGTTGGCTGGAGGCAGGAGAGGTAGCCATATAGGGACCTCGTCTTGTCCAGGAGACCATAGAGAAGATAGATTTTATTCGGATGAGGATGGATACTTCATATCCCAATAGAAGATCTATTTTGATCTGGAGAGACGCCGACTAGAGTTCGAGGTCAGGGATCAGGTTTTCATGTGTGTCACCACGAGGTTAGGACACCGAAGGATTAGGATTCAGGGATAGCTTTCACCAAGGTACTTCGGGATATATGGGGGTATTTTTGAATATCGGTTGTAGTTACATCAGAGGTATATGGATATTCACAACGTCTTCCATGTTTCTTAGCTTTAATGTTACTTATCTGGCTCGTATCTTGTCTTCCCTCCCAAGGAGGTAGTGTTGGAAGTGGATGCATCATTTCCAGAGCATCCTATATGGATTTTCATTCATATTACAAAGGTTCTCTGTGTCTGGTATGTTCCTCTGGTACAAGTGCTATTGAAGCACGGGCGAGTATAGAACAATACTTGTGAGAGGGAGGCAGACGTACGATCATAGTGTCTAGATTTGTTCATGGTTTCTTCCTCTATGACGCCATTCTAGGAAAAATCGTTTACAAATTTCATTATGGGTGGATTTTTCTAAGAACCTAGATCTTCTTTTCAGGTATGTTTTCCTTTTCTGGTCGTTTTTGAGAAAAAGGGTATTTTCCAAAAAAAAATTATGTAGACGCTGTGTATTTTATGAGTACACTCCGTGTACTCGATTACCGCATATAGCCATGTGTTGGGAGTGTAATGGCCGCACACACTTCAATGTGGGGGTGACCTAGAGGCTGCATAATCTATTGTATGGAAAAGGCAAGTACACACCATGTACATCCAATGTACACACTATGTATTTTAATTTTTTTTCAATTAACGTACTAGGGTCGTGTATGATAGAGAAAATGTCCAACTTCTTAACCTAGTTCATACGAGAGAGAACTGTACTGCCATGAATCTTCTCTGAACCACCGAGTCATCCTCTTTTCTCTGAATCGACCTTCATTGATTGATTTGGGACCGCCTCGGTAAACTCTTCCTTCTGCTGGATCTTTGTTTCATGTTTACTTCTCTTCCTCAATTTATACTCAGTTGAACATTTTAGGTGTTTTTGTAGATATTCCACGTTAGTGGTCGATTCAAGGATTGTGGTTCACGTATAGCGAGCTACCAACACTGAGATAGGTGGTTTGTGCCTTTCCGTTGAATTTATTTGATTTATAAATGCAAACTTTCCTAATACACATGAACATGGTATTGTGTGTTTATTGTTTTAGTCTTCGTATTTTCCTTCTATGATTTTATTCATGAGTAGAGAATGAATTTATTGTGAATAAGGTGACTTTCTATGCTTTGGAGGTGTTTCCCATGCATGTTTTGGATGTGTCTATTTGGTTTTTCTTAGCTAGTTACACAGCCTTGTTTTTTCCCACGCCTTGTTTTCAAAGATGGAGTGATCTTATTTATCTGACATGAGGATGCAGTAGACTTCTAGACATGTAGTTCACGAGGTTTACTTTGGCTGATGCGTGTTTCTATACTTTCTTGTCTTACATAGGGCCATGAGAACCTGGTGTAGTAAACCACAGAGATAATGTATATAAGGGATTCTCCAGAGTGTTTGTTTTAAATATGATTCAAGACTATAGGAGGAATTAACGTAAGTGATTCATCAGAGTGTATGTAGTTCCTCAATGCGGGCCACAGAGGGAATGTGACATAACTGCATCCCTAGAGGACCTTCAGTTACTGATATGAGACTATAGGAGGAATTAAAATTGAGTGCTTCCTCAGAGAGTCTAGGATTTAGTTGATCCATTGGGGTTGGCTATGAATACTTCCCTGAGGGTTCCCTTTTGTATCTAGTGACTTTATAGTGTTTGTAGGCAGGACAAGAAGGGATAAGTTGTGAGTACTTCAAAGAGGGTTTCTTTGTTAATTACCTGCATTGATTCACTATTTCTTGATATATGAAACTGAATGCATTGAAATTGTGAAATGTTTACTACTATGTACTTCCTTTTGTACTTATTTCTTTTACATATTACCTTCCATATACTCACTAACTTTTCAGCACAGATCTTATGGTGGTTGCCTACTGGGATTTATTTTGACACCCTTTTTGGTCCATTATTGTCGGCCCAAGTGAATTATATAGCTATATGGATAGATATGATCAATTTCCCTTCTACATCAGGTACTTGACTGTTAAGGATCTAGAGAGCACGAGGCTAAGCCAATGCATGCAATGCTAAGGAGCTGTAATCTGTTTTCTTTTGTAATTTGTTTTCATACTATTGGTATTCCTGCATTGCGATTTGTTTAGATGATTTCCTTGAAATATGGATCATGCATCATTTCTATATATGTGTTTTCTCTAGTTTAATATATTTAAGTATTCCACTGTTTACTTTTTTATATAATATTACTTACTTCTTCTATTGTTATTGATCTATTCTGCTTTGTTACTCTACCAATGAGGGTATAGTTTCCCCACTATCACACCCAAGGACCTCGCTACTAGTCGCCATCCTATCATGTTTGGGAAAATGTGCATGCGGCTATGTTACCAACCGGGTACGGGGTGCCTCTATGCGGCATCTGGGACCATGATGTGACACCTAATGTTTCTCCCCAGGAAGCTCTAGTTTTTTGGGAAATAGGAGGAAGATATCAAGATGATTTTTGTAGATTTTCATATCCAAGACCCGATTTATAAAATAAAATTAACCCATTTCCACGAATTGATGAACTCGTATACTTGTTGAGATATATGAGTTTGTTTTCTAAGTTCTATTTGAGGTGAATATTCCACTAGTTAAGGTTTTGTTATTATAATGTTCTAATTATTTTCTTATGATGTCTTTATAAACACTATGTGTTTTAGGGGATTATGTTCATTATATAAAAATACCTTCATGGCATCTATATCTCTTATTAATCTAGTCATTCATCAATACATTCAATGAATTATTGTTTTCTCCATTGATGAAAAATTTATATACACTACATTATAGGAGGAGCATGAAAATAAGATGAGGATAGCCATAATTATATGTTTGTAGGACAAAAATTATGATATGTTCTCGATGTTCCAATTTTCAATCCATGAGGTTCACTTTTTTTATAATGTAATATCTGATATTGGATTATCATTAGACCCAGTTAAAATCAAAAGAGATATATCATGATATCCACCCATGATGTTGTGAGAAGATAAGAGTTTTCATATCATGGTGGGGTACAAGAATATAATTGTGCTATAATTTTCTAGGATGTACTTCCATCTAACCCCATGATGTTAAAAGGGATGGTTGTTGCCCAAGATGAGAAATGTTTGAGATTCTTCATGGAGATGAGGCTGATGATGAACAATGTTTCTATGTTTAGACTACCAGATGAGGTTGTGGAGGATGTAGTATTTTCTGATGCCTTAGATAAATTGGCATAACTAAATGTTCAGGAAAGGTAGACAGAAATCAAATTTTAGTAAAGGAATCTATGACCCCCACCCCAATGAATTACTATGAAACTCATGGCATAATTTTTAAAGTGTTTGTATTTTCAATTAATATATGTGGTGCTATATTCTAATTGATGATTTTTTACATAGTTTACTGGAGACTTATGCACATCTTTGTGTAGAGATATTTTAAACCCAGATAGTAGAATTAGCTGGATTTCATATAGGACTATTACATCAAAATAATAGATACTTCTAGTATGGGATACATGCTGGTAGTTGACCATTGTAGGAAGTCTCTCCCTCTGTTGGTGGAGAATCATTTGAGATGATTGCTTCATTGCAGCTTACCCCATTAGAGGAGAGAAGAAACAATTTTCATTAGACCATGAGGGTGGCTCCCCAAATTCATTAGTTATAGTTATATTATTTTTTTTGGATTCATAATATGTAATGTTATGTGTGACAATATATATTTATGAGGAGAAGAGTAATTTTTTTTAAAGGATAATATAATTTAACCATTCTTTTTGAATGATATTTGTAAGAATCATTATTTGTGATGAGGTGATGACGTAATTTCAAAAATATATATTGAATATAAATCCATGTGAGAAAATATGTGCATGGTCCATCAGCAACCCCATCTATGCTACCCTACTAGCCACCTGGTTGGTAGAAAATGGTTAGAGAGAGTTCCCTTTTTAGGCCTAACATAGTGCACAAACGCACATATAATGTTCATATAATGTGAGAGATATGGGGACCCCCATGAGAAGGAAAAAATATAATAAAGTTCAAGGTCATACCCCCTAGAGTTTAATAATGGAGGAAATGTTTTCTTGATAGTATCCCAATGATGATGATCGTAAACACATCATTAAGAAAAAATGATATTCCAAATGTTCATCTGGATATTCATGATACAGTGGAGGGTTAGTGGGGTTTCAAATTTCTTAGTCTCATTCCCAATGTTAGAACGAGTGCATGATGTCTTCCATGTTTCACTATTCAAGAGATTTGTGCATAACCTTAATTTAGGGAATTATTTTGGATGAATAGACATTGAGAATGGTGGAAAACTTATGGATTACCCATCATTGATTGATGATCAATGTGAGGGGGTATTGTTATAACGGAATGTTCCATGAGGTCATATTCTCTAGTAAGATGATAATGTGCATTAGAGATTCTGGGAGCATGAGAGTTCGATGTGGACTCAATTCCATCATCTTTTTTGGATTGTTCATTTCAAGTTGAAAACTATTAAAGTAGATGGTAATTTAATGAATTTTTTTTGTATTATCTTTCATTCAAATGTTTATATATAAATAAATATTTATCTTTACTGTGGGCATGGACATTTGGTGTCTTAGGATCCTGAAATTAACATATTACATGTATTTATGTACTTTATTTCCCAAATATGCATTTTTTTGTTTTTAAATTTTTTCCCATTGTTCTGGACCTTAGAAGGGAAATCAATTTACATGGTTCGATCTAAAATACATGAATTACATATGGAATCAATTAATATTTGTACGAGTTGAACGTTCTATGCATGGATACTATTGAAAGTGTTCTTAATAATATAAATATATAAATAATTTTATTTTATTTTAAATTCAAAACCTAAATCCCTCATTAAATAGACAATTAAGTAAAAATACCATAGTTATCCAAAAAAACCAAGGTGGACATGATTGGAAGAGGATCATATCTTTTTGGTATATTTTGATCAATGAATAAACTGTGATTAGATCTAGGTGGATTACGTTGCTGAAAATGTAAAGGGTCTTCTTCATACATATAATACGTATTATTTACTAATGAGAAATCCATAATAGATGTATGGATATATATTTGGGGTTTCTTCACATAGATTAAATAGCGATCAAGGATTTTTATTTTTGTTTTGTTTCTAATGAATGATGATCTGTAATGGGATCCAGACATGTAATTACATTAAATTATCCCTGGATCACCTATATATTCCCAATATTATGATAATTTTTAATGATTTCGTTGTAAAATTATGCATTTATTTTATTCAAGGGATTTCCCTAAATTTTTATTATGTTGTTCACCATTGGCCCAATCGGCCATGGATCAATTTTGTTGGGATGGTTTGAGTTAGAAAGACCCAAAATATTATGATCTGTAGCTCCAAAATTGTTTGGAAGGATAATATGTAGATGGTTTGGGGTTTTATGGGTTGTATTGTTGAAGGATCCATGGATTTTTAGATCTTGTGTGGAAATAATAAGTGTGTGGCGTAATAGGATTCCCTACCCAACATTAGGTGGAAGGAAAATATCTACGAGTGGTGGATCCAGTATGGATATCAAATGATATGTATCCACCACCATTATTGAAGGATGAAATGGAGATAGTGGAAACTAGTTGAGATGCACAAATACTTCCCTGGGTTTCAATGAAAACCTCACTACATTGTTTATAATCCAGGATCCCATTTTATATTGTCCCTTGGATGAGATGTAAATGGTGTTCAGAAATACTAGGATAACATTACAAGTAAGGCACATACACAATGTGTGACCTAGTGCAAGTAGGTCAGCATTTACATTGGGTGTACATGGGCATAGTCACTTCTACATACATCAACATAACTAGATGTAAACAATAACTACAAGAAAAACAAGGTATGGCCCTGAGTGGCGGAGTTAATCAATGAATTACCAAAACATGATATATAGTAAAACATGGTTAACAAATCCATCTATAGTTAATGAAATGATTAGGTTCTCAAGTTTAGAAATACACTATATTACCCATTATACAAAACATATACATTTCTCAGATAAATTTACCATATGAATCTATTTCTTCTAAAATTGTATTTTCGAAAGAGTATCGTATCAAAAGATGTCCTCCATGTATAATGTGATGATAGCCTTCATAATGGAATTCAGGACATGATGTGAGGACTGAATATCATGATTCATACTACAGTGAATCATGAAAGATAGTAATGATAATGATATTTGATCATTGTGATTCTTTTGTCAACAACTCCTCATTCAAACTATGGTGCGGATTTTCCATACATGTTGAACATGTCAAGAAACACCCCCATTAAACTCTCATTTGATTCCTATATCAATATATATTTTGAGTGTTACCCATTGGTGCACGAGGGTGTGGTTCCTATTTCTACTGAGTAATACCCCCAACACTCTAGGGAACAATTCCTCTAATCATTAATAGACAGAGTAGTACCGCTTTTCAACAATGAAGAAAATCCCCTATATACTAAGTGGTACCCCATGATGCATTTGGCTGCGAGTCCATTTGCTACTCAGTGGTACCACATGACCCACTTGGGACTAATTCCTCTGACGTCTGAGTGGTAAACCACTATATCAAAAGGTTACGAGTCCTCCATGTACAGAGTGGAACTTCCCAATCCTACTAGGGTATGATTCTTCTATTGTATATTTTCCCACTCAAACATAGAACATAATTGATAGGTTTGATTACTCCATTTATAATTATTATTCAAAAACTTTTGATGATTTCCATTGAAGATATAAATTTAGGTCCCCTGGAATACTCAAAATCCTTTTCTAGGCTATGGAGATGGATATCCCCTTTTTATTTCTTATGGATTTCATTATGAGGATATATGCCTTGCGATTTTGTATTCCTGTCATATGGGTTGATCTCAACTCTCATAATTATATATATTTCTACCCTTTTAGATGTTGGTGAATTATATTGGTAATGTATATAATCCCCCTTCTGTGGTCATTTCCTACATGTGTTGTGACTTATAAAGATGTAATGAACATTTCTAATGAAAATAGTTGATCATAGTGATACATGGATACATTTGTTATGTATGGTGTTTAGACATGGATATAATGTGATGAGTTATATTATGTTTTACCATTTCTCTATTATTTTTCTTTTTTTTGTATTCATTTCTAGTGGGTAGTGTACTTTTCCCAATTACACGTATTTTTGTTCTTTTATACTCTGATGTATTCAAT
The DNA here is from genome assembly GCA_963277665.1 of Viscum album. Classification (NCBI taxonomy): domain Eukaryota; kingdom Viridiplantae; phylum Streptophyta; class Magnoliopsida; order Santalales; family Viscaceae; genus Viscum; species Viscum album. The sequence continues at coordinate 1,837,854,325 of OY728163.1, read as the reverse complement.
AGATATTATTGCATGCATAGTTTTACTCAAGATAATTTTTTCCTCATTATATTCCTCAACACTATTTTAGAGAAATAATGCTGTTGTATGGTTATGTACCTAGGCCATTTCATATAATAAAAATTATAAATCATCACATCCTATATCCACCAAAGACTTTTGGAGGTAGGATTATAGTTGACAAACACGAATTCTCACCAGCCAAGAGATCCAATGTTAACGAGGTTTTCAAATACATCTTATAAAACAAGTTATGGGATATGGAAAATATTTATGAAAATGGGAGGAATTCCTAGTTAAACCACTTATTATGCATACATAATTAACTAAGAACACACATTTAGATTAAAAAACATCACACGATATAGAACAGAACTAGCAAGGACTACATTAAAATGTATTTATTAATTGAGGGGGAGCCAACAAGAGGGGTTCGATAAGGGGAAACTAGGATCACGTCATCCAACTCGAGTATCCACAGACCTACTGGGGAATTTTATTCCCAAAAAGATGAATAGGACTTGATAGTATTCATGAAGAGAATCTTCTACTTTTTGAGACCATAGAAGAACACACAATAAAAGATGTGTTCTTTATGTTTCTAGGTATTACTAAATGATGGTGATATGATATTATATATAATAGTATGCATGAAGGTATGTAAAGAGAATCCTTTATGGAACTATTCATTCTTTAGTTATTCCATGATAAACTAAAGGTGGCCCTTGCTCAAGAGTTCATTAATATCTGGATTGGGTGATATAATTGTCGACTTATTCAGTGTGATTAATCCAATTGAATCACACTAGACCTCTTCTTGTGGGGAAGAAGGAAAATGATTCTAAAAAAATGTAGATAGGATATCATCTAGATAAGAAGTGGACTGTTATCAAAAATTATCATAGGATATATAATATAGTGCATTATAAGGTCCAAATAATAGAAAATTCAATTCATGAAGACATAACTATATTGTCGATCGACTAGTGTCTTCTAAAATAAAATCATTGTTGATTATTCAAGGAATAAGAAAATTATGTGAGAGTATCAATTCCTTCAAATTTATTTAATGTAAAAAATAGATCATAGGATATTAGTATCATTATATGGAAAATGTATCTTCTATGTGATATACATGTGGGTGGAAGGGACACTATCACTTATAAAATCTTATTTCTCTCAAAACATGTAACCAATGGGGTAAGGCCTTTGAAATGTGGATTTTATTTTATATGTTTTTGTAGAATAATGTTGAATGGATAGGGCAAGATTTGGTTTTCGGACCTCAGCAGTAAATGCAAACCATACAATTGTTTGTGATTCATGTGGATCAAGAAATTTAGGGGAAACATAGATGTCATCGTTGGCATGTTAAATGTAGTTGATCATGTTCTCGTTGATATTGGAGATAGAACATAAATAGTTTGTAGTTCAATTCCAATATCTACAGTATTATATGTCCCTCTGTTTGAAATATATACTTCACATCTAATCATAACTACAGAAGTTGTGGATTGGTTTGAATTAATAGAAATTTTATCTTCTAACCTATTATTCATAAATACACACATGGATAATAATTTCGATAAAATAAATATATATCCATGATGATTTATAGTGGTTACTAGACTGAACCATCTGTGTATCATCATAATTTTTCTTGATGATTTTTTTTCTAAAACATTTTTCTTGGATGTGATAACAAACAACCATGAAAAAATCAATTGTTATCAGAAACAAGTGAATTTTACTACTTATAAGGGGGGAATTTTGTGTAAACTGATGAATTGGAAGAAAACTATTGAAGGCTGGGACAATATCCTCTTTAGAGACAATCCTTTTCAATGTAGGTGGTATTCATGATCCTTTCAGTGAATAAGAATAATTTTCTATCATTTTTTCCACAGATGGTGGGAATTTTCTCATATGTCTTTCATAATGATATCATAATGTTACACCAAAATAGTGTAGTTTTATTTGAAATAAATGGTGTTTTTAGTGTCAGGCTGATATCAGTTCCATCATATTACTTGAAAAAAATTGAATTTAAATTTCAAATTATACATTTTAATGATCTTTAAGATAATGTATTATTCAGTCCAATGTATTTACCCATAGACTGATATAGTATTTCTCTCTGTCAAGGTTCAAAGTTGAATTCATATTTTTTTGTTATATAATAATTTCAATCTAATAACATTGAAAAACAAGTAAATGTGGGCATGAATTGATGACATGTCTATGAAATTATGGTATTTCAGGTGTTTTTGGTAATTTAATTAGAGCATGTTCCATATGAATATATTTAATTTTTAATCAGGGTACAAGATGATTTTTATTTAAGATATTATTCTCATAGATGTTCATATGATAATGGCTACAAAAATGTAGTAATTTTTTAATAGAAATACTAATGTGAAGAGGTATTTTAATAGAGTAAATAGTGATTTATTTTAGTTATGGTTTAAATTCCTGATGAACATGGAGGTGGATATGTGGTACATTACGACACATATTATGTAATCCTAGAAGTTTTTCTGACATAGAGTTTTAATTATTTTTCTTACAGGTCTCAGCAGCTATAAACCCTGATGATAATATTCATACGTATGGTTTTGAGTTGGTAGTGGTGGTTTATATATTTTAATATTGAATAAACTATCAATTTTCGTGAATTTTTTCATATACATGGACCATAATGGTTTTTAATGTATTTTATCCAACTGTGACATGATTATTTATGAGGAAAATTTTCAAAACAACTTGTAAATTCTTGGATCTGAGTATGTTTATACTCAATTAAATTGAAATGTGGTTAATTATTCTCTCTCCAAGAATCCCCAAAATTTTTAGAGAATATGTGATAAGTAGGTTTGAATCTTATAGATTTATAAGAATTCTTTTTTGTTTTAATTATAGAATACCTAGAAGTATTGACTATTACACACTTGGTGATATTATGATAGGATCTCATGATTCGTAGTTTGTAGTGTTCCCAATAACTAACAAAATGTATAATGATATCTGGGAGACTGACAAAGTAGACTAAGGTGACTCATTTATTACATATATGGGAGATTATTAAACATGATGATCTAGGAAAGATATTTGTTGAGATGACTATATTTCATGACAATGTTCATTTGAAAATTGTATATAAAAACTATATTTTGGTTCACATCACAATTTTGGAAAGGATTTTAAATGGTGAATGGGACTCAATTGAGGCTGCGAATGACCTATTAACCAAATAATTATTAGTATTTAAATGGAAGGAATCAAATATTTGGTGATATATATCACACATGTGTTCTATAATTTTTGGGAGTCTAGTAATATATCAAAACTATTGTAGAATTCACTCTCAACAATAATTTCATTCCATAAATTCATATGGAACTTTTTGTTGTTCTTTATTTTCATCTATTTGGTTGAAATCAATGCTAGGATGTATGATTAGAAAATTCTTTTGATTGACCTTAATTGGGTTAGGATAGTATGAATATTGTGTAGTTATACTGAAACCAATTTTTTATTCCTCAATGAAGTGAGTGATCATATGTTGATTAAAGGACATAAGCCTTTTAGTTCACTATGGGTGATAGAGTTCTCTTGTATGTGTCCTTTATATTTGAGATTGAGATATTATAGTGGTCATTGAAATTGAAAGGATTGTGTATCAGCCCATTTAAGATCAATTAATTCTTTGGGATGATTCTCTATCTATTCAATCTTCATTCATGATATCATGGAATGTATAATTTTGTATGTGTCTATCAAATTAGAATGTTCAATCTTGATCCTTCAATTTCTATCAACAATTTAGGAATTTAATTAAAACTAAATAAATAATTTTTCGATGGCCCATTGAAATTTTCAACCAAATAAATAATATAATGTGAGAGAAGAATACTCCTATTTTTAGTGTAGAATGGTCACTTAGGTGAATTCAGGAAGAGATATTGGAGAGGGGGACAAGAATATAATTATATTGGCCTATATTTTTTGAGAAGAAAACTAGTGAGGCCTATCAAGGATAATAGGTCATTAGAGAGGTTTGATTTATGACACACACTACATATGTTAAACCTTTTCTCAACTTTTATATATCTTTCTTATATATGTTATAAATTATAAAGAATATTAGTGGTGTTTGTGATAGTAGAATCAAAAACGTCCAGACCAGTGATTCATGTTCCATCATGAAAAAAATGTAGCACCAATAGAAATATTGTGTGATTCTTATTGATTGGGGATTCATCATAGTGACTAAAAAATGACATGTTTCGTCCAACGACTAGCCAGTAACACAATTATGGCCTTGTAAACCAAGTAAATATTTCCTAGTATTTTTTTTGAAAAACCTAACTCTCCCTATTTTCTCAATCATATTAGGCCAACTTTGACCCCCAATACCTTAACAGTTATCATTTAATGATTTTGGGCGATATCTTCTCTATTTTATTCCTCCCAATAATTTTATAATAAAATGATCATCCCAAGCTTCCAAATGTAGCGAGTTCAATTCTAATATAGAAAAATCCTATCCAATATTCTGATGTCAACCAAATGATATTCCTAGATTCTTGGTAAAATCATTGTGTTTCTAAATTGTCTAATAAGGTAATTATTAGTTGATGAATGGTTCAACATCTTGTTCATGAAATTGGAATCTCTGTACCATTGAGTCAAAGTTAATTATGGAGAAAAAATTTTCTTATGTTTGTGTGATATTGTTCAATCTTTTAGTGTGGTTTCTAGTGAATCTTGATCCTATAAATCTAATCAAGCAGGTTCGAGAGATGTTCAAGGATTTAGAGTTGTTCGAATGGACTCACACATTGACCCTTTTCATATAATCATCAGTTAACCTAGTATAGTTAACCATTAATACGAAAAAATATTTACATGGGATCCTCGAATGATTATCTGGCATGCATGTTCATCCTAAAAGACTTATCTTAGAAATTTAATCAAATTTGATGTTCTTGGAGCCCCGTTGAACCAATTTTTTTTATTTTTTCACTCAAATGTATTTTATGATGGATATGAATTTTTCATAATTATTTGTTGATTTTTTTTCCTATATATATTGATTTAATGTGACGTCCCTATGTATTTTATAGTTGATAATGAATGTTAATCGATTTGAATTATTGCATCAAGGGGGATGTTTCAAACATTTTATTAGAATGTATATAGTTTATCCCATTATGGTGGATATATAAAACAAATTTATTTACTACACCTTCAAGGGGAATTTAATTGACAAGATCAGTTTAAATTCCATCCAGTATGAAGATGAAGCATGTATAGATTTTTATTAAGGGTGTTCATTTATGAAGAACTAATGTGATATAATTTTTAATTATTTAAAAAAACATTATTTTAATGGAACATACTAGTTTATAATATAAATGTATGTTATGGTTTTTTTTCATACTAATAGGATTGATAACTACACTCTACTGTTTCACGTCAATGAGCATTTATATTTAATGAACCAAGATCAGTTATTGGGAAAGGGAGGTATAGTGGGTTATTAAGAATCATTAACAAGAGGATGTGGGGTAATTTTGGGAGAACATTAGGATTGTATGCCTATTGCATTTGTTTCATGGTTATTTTTATCTCAAATATTGAACCACCGTATTCATGTTTTTTTGGTTGTGTTACTATGACATAATACATTTATTGAATGGGTTAGTAGTTTTTAGTATGATGTATTTTTGGGGATTTATATTTTATTCAATTGTTGTTAATTTTTAAAAATATCAATTCTATTGTATTATTTAATTATTTAATACCATGGTCATTGTCTACCAATATTGTCTCTATATGCCCTTTTAATTCATGAGAATCTTCTTCCAAATGGGTTGGTGTGCATGACGTTGTGTGGCATGACCACCTTGAAAAAGTTATTCTGGTTGGGTTGTTATGTCAAATACTGATAATACATATGAATATAATTAAACTTAAATTTTAATAAATATTTTTGTAAAACCATTAATTTAGAATAGTTTTATCATGTAAAAATTACTAATATAATTCTTATTATTTCTTCAAGAGAATACAATTTAAAATGTTATGAATCTCATTTTATTTCCATGAGATCATTATTATGTGATTTATGAAAACCATTTTCCTCCCATGTATTATATATGAAATCATTATTGATTTTATTTTAATCATATCTGTATGTTTAATAATAGATAGGTCTTATATTACCCACTATGTCATTTAAATTTTTTTTATTTATTAAGATATGTATATGTGGGAATAATTATATAGTAAAAAAGTAGGGTAAAATGTGTTTTACAATCAATAGTTTTGTAAATGAAAGTACAATTAAGTTCTCATTCCATCTTGGGTGAACGATTTTGAATCCCATAGGTTATTTTTACCTATGTTAATGTTTGTAACACTAACCTAAAGTCTAGGGTCTAGTAGACGTCGCTCTTAAGAAATTATAAAATAATAAACAATAGAAAGTCAAGCATGCAAGGGGTTATTAAAAAAAGAGAGTGTGTGACACCACATCTATCCATTTACACAAATGAGGCATAATAATCTAGGGATGTGAAAGACCAAATCATATCCATTGGAATAATCTCCCTATCTGCCGGAGTGTTGTGTACCTGATTGGCCTCCCAATATGCATGCGTCATAGCCAAATGAATTTTAGTGGGGTTGTTAAGAAACTCAATCTGATGGGGTAACACACGTCATGGAACATTGGGAATCATTGTAACACTATCGTATACATATTCATATGACTATGTTCACATGTCTTCAATAATGTTTATTGACATAGTTATTCACACTTTTCTGATCCTTTTTTATGTTCTTCCATGTTGTGTTCCACGAATCATGTTTTATGAAATATTATTTATGATGTGGGATTTTATTTTTCTATTTTGATTATAATCGTATTCTCATCATATTTTCACTTGTGATCTTTGATTATCTTAGTTTTAATTTAACCTTAATAATCTTTTGATCGCAACCATTCACCATCATGTTCTTCCTGATTATCAGTTTTCATTTTCCATTGTGGATTATCATGTGTGCGTACAACTAAGGACAAATAAAATTTACCAATTATAAAAATATTATTATAAATGAACTAATATATTAATATTATATGAATTGGAAATTAGTATGATATTATATTTACCACACATAAGAATTATAATAATCATTTATATTATAAAAACTAGTTTATATTTTTATTTTCATTTTACATTTAAAATATAATTTTTAAATAAATTATTTTAAATTAATGAAATCTGAATTCATTTTTTATATTAATAGAATAATATTATCTTAGAATAATTTTATGGAATTTATTAAATAATTGATTTTATTATTTGAATAGTGAAAAAATATTATTTCCCAACATTATAAATATTATGTTTGAATAAGAATGAATATGAAATTTATAAAATAAATTAATAAGTAAAGTAGATATTTATGAAAACAATACACAATATGGAAATACTCTATGGAATATTGAATACCTATCATTGTAATTTGAGAAATAAAAGTTATATTTTATAATAAAAACAATTTTTAGTAAATTATTAAATTATATATTAATTTTTTCAATGTGGGTTTGGATTAGAGTGGTAAAAGTCTTTTTATATGTTATAAATGAAACCAATATATATAATTAAAAACTATGAAATTAATAGTATTACTCTAAATAAATTTTAAAATTAAATATTTATATATTATATACACGTGTTTGATACATTATTTGTGTAAATGATAAGATTTATTTTTTCTTGACGGAGAACTATTGTATGTTTGAATAGATATTACATTTTTAATTATTTGTTCAAATTTCATTATTTAGACTAAATTTATTTTTATTCCATAAATATAAATTATTTAGGTAAAATTTAGTTGCCATCGAAAAACCAAAATGGAAAAACTGAAAATTGTATGAATAAATGGAATTAAAAGATGTTTACAAAATGTATCAAAATGAACGGTTAAGGAACTCTAGAACTAATATCATCCTGCACTCCATTATTCCTAATATTTTGTTCCACACAACATGTTTATCATTTTAGTCCTTTATAGTAAGTGGGTATATTTGAAAAAAATATAATTTCACAACTTATAAAACGAGACCACTGCCACCTCTTCAAGGCCTCTCAATGAATGTGTCATTCACGATAAAATAAATTTTTAATAATATTATTCATTTTACTCGAGATTCTATCTATTGGTGATTCTTCTAACACCTCTATCTTAATGGAGTCTTCCAAGGGAAACCCATAATCGTTAACTAGAGTAAATGTTTTCCCAATCAATATCTTCATTCTTATTCTCATTGATCAAATTTCCAAATTCCTTTACAATGGAATCATCATTTATATTATTCTAAATTTAATTATTATATAATTGTAAATATTATCCATTTTTTCATTTTTTTTGTTTAGAAAAACACTTCCATAATTTGTGTGTTGTGAGGACTACCACCTTCAGGAAGTGAAAAATACCATTTTTCACCACTAACTCTCATTGATTATTATAAGGGTAAAATAGATTAATAATTACGCAATCAGTCATATATTAATTATTTGGAAGAGAAAAATTATAATCTACCAACATTTTATAACATTCAATTGGAAATTAAAACATTAACCAATGTTGGGTGGACTATTTCCTATAGAGAGTTTAATATCTCATTAATCATAACTTTATTTATTATTTTATAAATTATATAAAAAAATAATTCACCTATTTTATTGTACATAAATAATTCAATTTAAATTCTTTAATAATTATATTATTCCAATACGAACAACTTTACCAACAATAATTATTCATTAATTGTGATATGTTCATGTTTTATTTTGTCTAATCACATACATGAAAAATGAAATAAAATAATATAATTAATAACTATTGAACATAATTAGTAATAATATATGAAATAAATATTAACTAAATACTTTATTTTTCTTCAATAATGGAATCATTATTATAAAATTCAATAATTAATATACCATTATATAAGTATTTACAATATACAAAACAAAATAATATTTTATTATAAGCTTAAGGATCAAAATTACAAGACAAATATAATGAAATTATAAAAGTAAATATAATTTTAAAATATTAATTATAGTGATTTTTATGATTTTTGTGTGATAAAATATATAATAATAATGTAGAAACATTGTTGATAAAAAAACTAGTTAAAAACATTCATGATTATCAACCCTGGATACCAGAATTTGACAATATAAAACTTATACACATTTTGAGAAAAATTGTAAAAAAAATATTACAAAATTTTATATAAATTATATTTTAAAAAATAGTTGGTAATAAAAATTACGTTTTCTATATATGAACATAAACAATCTGTGACTTTGAGGAGAAATAGAGAATGTGTTTATAATATCTATTTTCAATCCCTTAAGACATACTTTTTATTATACATCATTTTTTCCTCAGATTGGTTTATCAATGTCCCCATTAAAATTCTTAATCATGGTTCTAAAATTAATCATTAGATGAAAATTTTCATTTGAAATAAAATCTCTAATGGTGTTTTAATTTGAATGGTTATATGATTGTAGGTGGTACATTGTCTAAAATCTATTTTATTAAGAATAGTATAATATTTAAATCCAATAATTCTTATATATAGTGTATTTAATAGAATATTAAATTCATGTTTGACATATAATCCATTTCCTGATAATTAAATTTCACTTTCAAGAACATTGGAAAAATATAATTTTATTCACAGATTAACAATAATATGTTGGGATTCTCCCATACCATAATAAAATAGAGATATCTTTTGAAATAGAATCCATCTATGGAATTTAAATAATTTTGTCTCTATAAACCATGTTTTTTTATTCACATTTAATCATCCTTTTGGGTTTACATGTTTTCATTCTATTTCATTTTACCCAATGTCTTAATATTTACCTAGTGTAATGAAACACAAACCACCATTTCATTTATTGTTGCGATCGTCCCCTCTCATGTATATACTCATTGTAATAGTTTTAAAATTTCATTATATATAACTAAATAATTTGTTGTGGTAATTTTTTACTACATTAATCTATTAAAATGTTTTGAATACAATCTTAACAAATTTTAATCCATTATTTTCATAATTTTGTAGAAGGAATCTATAATTAACATTTTTCATGTGCACATATATTTTTCATCATATATCATTTTTATGAAATATTGTCTATAGTTTTTCATCAGTTATAAATAATATTTTTCAGCAATTTGAATAAAATATATATTTAACAGTGATTTCAGGGATCAGGGAATTTTTTTTAAATTCATGTTTACAAAACATAAAAAATTAATAGAAATCATTTTCCTTTGACATATATTTTTCTTGATTTATGATATTCATAAAATGACTGAATATTTATCATTTCTGATAAAGGATTATGACATGTTTTTTTACTGTCCACAAAATCATTAATTACAACTATTTTAATATCTAATTTTCTTTAGTATATAGCCATAATGTTTCTCATGATATATTTTCTCTAGGAGTGCTCTATTTTAATTCTTTTTATTGAGTAATGTATAACATGATTCCATTTAACTATTTTTTGTAGAAATATTTGACTAAATATTGTCTATTTTCATAAATAGTATCAACACCACTTATAATCATATTTTATGGATACTATTCTAAATATTTTCTAAATGTATTGGGATGAATATTTATTTTCATTGGGTTTATCATGTTTTTATTATTTATTGAATTATGAATGATTTCCTTAGATTATTATTTTTAAAATTGATATGAAAACCAATTCAATTTCAGGGGAAACTTATGATGCTTGGAGTGAAATTTATTTTTCTTTAATTGGGTTCTCTATGAAGTGATTATTGATTTTATGTGGAAATTATAAGTATATATGTGTATGAGTGTAGCCTTATATCACACTCTAATAAATTTTTTATAGGATTATATCTCATGATACATGTATTCTCAATAAAAATAAATCCATCTCACAGACATTGGTGGAAGTTTCAGACTCAAAATGATTATTTTTTAAGGGATAATATTACATTTCCTCATAGGAATGTTTTGAAGTGCCTGACTCCTGGTGGTGATGTTTTCTTATTACCGTGTTTATTCCATATTCTTATTATTATTATTGTGAATGTGTTATTCACTCATGGATTATGTTTATTTAATAACATAACAAAACTCTCTTAATTACATTATTATGTCACAACAGGTTGTTTTCCTTCAGTTATGTTTTACAATCTATGCTTTATTTTGTATTATTTTCATATGTATCTTTGCTATACCTATATTATCTTCTTATGATAACTTACTATATTGAATTATTATCTACTATAATTACCCTTACCAAATTATAGGCCTCAAACCAATATAATATTTCAATTTTTCCAGCTTATAATGAAATTTAATATGAATAATGTATCATTATGAGAGTAATTCATGATGGAATTTTTAGAAATATTTAATGGTTTTTAGGGAATAATATGTTTTTTATGTAGTGGTAAAATATAGATTAGTTCAAAAACCAATGATTGTACTTCAATAATGTTATGTCTTTATTATATAATTATATTATATGAAAATATCATGGGAATATATTATAAAAAATGTTAACATTATTTATTAAAAATAAGACAATCTCATTAGTGGGGAATCATATGACTTATTAGAAACTATATTTAATTTTGTTTTCTAAATTAGATATATGGGAGTGAGTAAACACTACTACAATAATTGTCAAAAATAATTTCCATATGATCAAATGTATATTACATATTAAATATAATATCCTCTATATAAATCATAATGTCGTCGAGTGATCCGGATTTGATGCATTATAATATGTACCTTTCCATATATCATCCAAATGAATATTGAAATGAATTGAATCTAAAAAATATATTATTTATCATATAAAATGTGTTTTATATGATGTTATAAAATTATAGAAGAATTTTAAATTATTTAACTAATTTTAATTATTTATAATAACAAGGAGATAAATCAAAATTATCCTCAATAATTACTAGAGTAATTCCCATTCTCGAGAAAAACTTTTTATGGAGTCAAATCTATTTCTCCAAATATATCCATGTATATTTCAATAAATAAAATGTCTTGAATATTTATTTTAAAGATTAAGTACTTTTATAAAAAAATATTCTTTTATTATTCATTAAACTCTTGAAAACTTCATTTTTTTCTAATAGATATATATTTTCTGTAAATATTAATATAACATTGAAATTTTCTCATAAAACTAACTTCTGCGTCATATCCCTTGACATTTAACCCTAGAAGTTATTACGTCTCTTTTTCTTATTTGAATGGACTTCCAATAATTAATTCAGTGTTTGTATCTCATATATTCCTATAAAACAATTAAATGATGACAAAAAACCAATAATAACTCTATATAATTTCATCATTATTAATCCAACGGTAACTAATCCATATATATTTATATCTTTATTTTTTATAATAGTCAATATTCCCATTAAATATTATGGAAATCTATATTTCATCAATTTTTATCTTGGGAAAAATTATGACATTATGATTTTAATTACTTTGATAATAAAAAGTATTAATTATAAGACAACATAAAAGGATTTTAGAATATTACATTATAATGATTTTTTTGGAATAGTGTTTTTAGTGGATTACAAAAAAGAATAATAATATGATTGCATGAATAAGAGAAAATGTTCATTTTCATATAATAAAATTCTTATGAATATACGCATTGTTTCATTTATTAAAACACATTCTTTAATAAATTACAATTCCCAACATTTATAGATTGAATTCAAAAATGATGGTACTAACATTTCTACATCATGAAATACATTTAAAATATTATGATGTGAACTAAAATTTAAGTAAGGTAAATTTAAATAATTAAATCCCATTATTGTCATTGAAAGTCATTAAAACTCTTAATAATGTTTTTATTTTTATTTAAAATCATTATATCATAATATAATCAATACCCACTATTGAAATAATCATTATTTACTCAATTTTTCATAAAAAATAATTTTATCAATGAAAAAAAATCTCAAAATTAATGAAACAATTACCATTAAAAATCAATTAACTTATAAAATATTATACTCTATTTTTTGAAATAATAAATTCATTGTTTTTTCATTAATATCAAAATACAGAAATGAAAAACATTTTTGAAACATAGAGATACCATATCAAAAACATGGGGCATTATAATTTAGTAATTGAATCACTTAATAAGATATTTTCATCACTCCATATGGAGTTACTTAAATCAGTTCACTAAATTAGTTTTTATGAGTAATTAATTATGTTCATATTCTTTTAGGTGTAACAGAAAATACATTACTCCATCAGTTTCTCCAATAATTAACCAAATTCATTGGAGGGATTTATTTAACCCCCAATCAAATATTATACATTGTCTTGTATGGGATTAGTTTTACTCTAGATTCATACAGTCGTCAATAATTCTCTATAGTGTTTCTTAAAAAATATAAATCTATTTGTATGAAATTTTCGTCATAAAAATAATTAAGTTGGAATTTAATCCCATAAATAATATTTTTATTTGTAATAAATTTAATATGAGAAGAAATGTCATTTTCTTTTGAAAACTCTTAATAATGAATAATTCCTCATTTTTTAAAGAGTTGTTTCTATATTGTAATTACATGATAAATATTATATTTTAATTTATAATGATGAAGTTTTATTTTTGAGGTAAAATCTATTCATGTAGTATATGTTAAAAATTAATTATTTTCCAATAATGGTAAAAGTAGTCAAAAGTGATCAGTCCAATAATCATTGAACATGTTCATGTTTAAACCTTATTTAAATTTTATAAAAATTATTTGAGTGTATTTTTTAAATCAATTGAATAATTTAAATGAAAATTTTGAATCATTTAAAAAAATATAGAGGGAGATGTGGTTAAATCTTTTAGTGAAATACTTTAAAAAACCATTAAAACATTGGGAGCATTTAAATAGAGTAATCACTGAAGTAAGAATATTAAATGAATATTGGAAAACGATGAATTTAAAAAAATAATTATAAGAGATATAAATATGATTACTAAACCCTCAAAAAATAAAATCAATGGTGAATATTGAATGACTCTCACAAGAAGTAAATTATGACATGAAAGCCCATACCATATGTCTTACTCACCATGTATATTCTATAAGTCCTATTTAATATAGATATAAAAATTATTTGGTTTCCTCATAAAAAATTTATAGATTATTAATTTATCATATTTCAATTTCATTCCTTTATTACCATGTATTTTATAGTTACTAAATCAATATATTTCATGTCGAATGCTTTCATGACATTCATTTCATATTCCAAGAAACAAAATTAATAGGATCTCCAAGGTCAAAGGACCAATTATTCAGAAATATATTGAATATTAATATTGATATATTTATAATTTTTATACATTAAATGAAATTTTTTTAAGATTCATGAATGAAGTATATAAAAAATGAATCACATCACATTATGGTGGTGGTACTCCACAAGTACGCATCAACGATGTTATCATTTTACAATGGATTGAATAGGATTAAATAAAAAAATTATTTTTATAGATTCATAATTGTGACATTAATTTCATATATTTCCATTAAATCCATAATAGTAACTATAATTTTGATGTGGTGATTATAAATGAAACACATTACTTCGTGGAGTTGGTAGTCCACATGTATGGATGATTGATGTTTTCTTATCCAATAAGATGGAAATTGAGATGATGTATGAGGAAATAAATTATGTAGAAAATAATTACATAATTTGATATGATAATTAAAAACATATAATAAAAATTTGTCTCTTATATACTTATAAGTTTAGTGCATTTATAGACTAGCTACATAAACTTGTTGTTTCATGAATGATATTCAATATCTTCCACAATGTTCTTGTAAAAATCTTCACATGTTAGTCACACCATAAATAAAAATATTATTTATATTAATGGGACCAAATTCATAAAAATTTGTTAATTAATAAGCTCAATTGGGGTCTAAAATACATATATCAGTCTATGATAATATGTATGAAAAACATGAGCATAAGGGTATAAGAATATGATAATAAAATTTGAACATATTAAAAAACACATCATAAATCATAATCATGGAATTTTGATATGATAGTTTATAATACATGAATTAGGTAGTAATTAAAGATCATTATCCATGAGATAATGCAAAAACATATGAACATGACTTAATGATTAGAATAATAGTTATGGCATAATAATAATCATAAAAATAGTTTTCCAAGGATGTCCTATAAGACATTAATGAACTATATGGCTTGTTGTAACCATAAGTGTACCCACTTTTGTAATGATTTAAACTCATGTGTACCCTCATTAGGTTTTGGATGACCATTCGTAGACCAGCTTTTCACTGTGAGATAAATTATAGTTTACATTATTTCTGGTATGGGATAATCTATGGAATACCCTTTGATCTCAATGATATTTGAATTTTCCCGAAGGAAAATGTGTGACTTAACTGATCAACATGTAATATTATCATAATCAATTAAATTTTATACAGAACGATCAGGGACGTATATTCAATTTTTTCATATTGATCAATTTTAAATAAAAATTCATTTAATCCATATTTCATTGTCATATTCCCTCACATGGTTGGGAAATAATAAAAATGGTAGTGTTAGAAAAAATCCCTGATAAATCACAAGAAACATAAACAGATGTTTTTATAGATTAAAATATAAGTAAGAGATCACCAGAACTTTTCATGAAGAAATTGCCCTATCTATTTTTATATCCCAGAGTTAGAATCAATAAAATTCATAATATTAATAAAACATTTTCAATGGCAATAACCATGTAAACATAAAATGTATTATTCAAATTAAAGAAAATACTTAATGACATATAAACATATTTGTGCAGTATATCTTAAACCATGATTTCATTTACAAATTGAGGAATAATTACCTCATTTAGAAAACAATAAATTTTAAAAAATATTATTTTGAAATTAAAAAATGTATAAAAAGGTATCCAATATGTCATTATAATATAAATTCATATTCCTAAAAATGTTATATATAAATTATTTACCCAGAAAAAAAAATCTACACTCAAGAGTAATGATGGATTTCCTTAAAAATATTCTTTCGAAATTATTCGTACGTAGAGAGGGGGAAATGATATTAATACATGAATTACATAGTAATAGCTCTATGATAATAAAATAAATGATACTTATGATTTATAAATCATATAATTTCATTTTCATTAATTTATTTATAAATGGTCCCAATAAATAGAGAAATTATAAAATAAACCCTTATGATTGTTGTATATTTTGAATAAAAACACAATGAATTAAATAACATGAAATGAAATATTAATTATAATTATGATAATTATATTCATTATTTAATGAATCAATGGGGAATATAATATATATTACAAATAGTAATCATTTTATGAGAATGAAATATGACTCACAGAAAATAAAGTTAGATGCAAAACACATACATCAGTTCCCAATATCCTTATTAGTGATTTCAACCACTATTATAGTTATTCAACATTTATAAAAAACCTATAAAAATATGAATACATATATTAAAATTAATTTATTCATAAAACATGTAATACCCAATTCATTTCTAAGGATTCATTACAATAATTTTTTAAGCTGTTAAATTCGGGTTTTTTCTTATATATTTCAGTTCGACAGTTAAATTCATTTCACTATGGCCATATATGCATAATATCCAAAATATTAATAATGTAATTATTATAATATTAAATCATTATATAATCCTTTAAAATCAAAAATATAATTTAGTAATAAAAAATGAATCACATCTCGCCATTGAGATGGTATTCCAAATAATACACAGGTGCAACATTATCTATTTCAATAGATGGGAATGTAAAAGGTTAAATAAGATATTATAGTTTCAGAATATTAAATGTGTATAAAAACATTATACCTATCATAATAACCATCCAAGAATGTTAGAGATGAAAAATTAATCATTTTGCTATATTGATATAGTAGTCCAAACACACACAATAATGGTAATTTCATTTCCGATATAATGGATAGAAAATGTAGTCTTATTTTACCACAATATTTATTAAGTTTCAGTGAAATTTTTCATACATTATTCATTATTTTCTGATTGAAAAAATAAATTTAGATCTAGTTTAAGAATAAATTTACATTGAATGATTAAAGTATGAAAATTACCTCTTTTTGAAAGACCTCATTTTTCAAACACCATAATCATTCGTAGGATGGTCTATGTGTAGTACCTAGAGATCAATATGTTATACAAGGAAACTATGATTTTTTATAGGACATGGACGATAAATAATTCAAAAGTTATGTTAATATGGGAGGAGATTAGGATCACTTTTATAAGTAATGGTGGGGTGGGGGGACCCGCCTATAATTACATAAAAGATTTAACAGTACTATGTAAATTTCATTTTAATGTAGAATCAATGTAGAATATACAAAATATATGATTTATAATGTTGAAATATAATCAATTATTACTAATTAGACATGTTATTATGTAATTTTATAGTTATTTTTTAGTTTACCCACATCAGGTATAGTCATATGAACAATAATCAAGTGAATAATTATATTATTGTTATTAGTAATCTTTATGAAAAATAATATGGTGGAAATGTCATAATATTAATTAATTGTGATTCAAAATATGAAATTAATTTAATCACTTAATATTTATATAATATTGAAAAATAAATTCTAAAATAAGTAATAAAAACACAATAAAAATATTCTATTTGAAAAATAATCTTCATCATAATACTGATTTTACATTTATTCATGAGTTATAAAAATATTAGAAAATTGTAAAATTATTTTAATGAAATTTAAATAAAAAAAATTAAAATTTTTCACCTATTTGAAATGGTTGATTTAATTTATAATGTTTAAAAAATGTCACAAAAAATAGATTCATAAAAAATAACACTTCTTTATATTAAATTTTTTTATCATCATTTTTATCACCTATATAAATAATTAATGAATGATTAGTTAAAAATTATATAAAAATTAAAAAAAAAATTAAACTGTGAAAAAACAATTCATATTTAAAATCATTTCAAAGATAATAATGAATTACTTTCATAAAATAACTCTTTTTAGTATGAAATTATATTATAAAAGAAATCTAAAAATAATTCCTAGGAATTATTAATTAAAATTTAATTATGTAAATAAGTTATATATACCCTTATGAATGTGGTAAATATTGTTCATACTATACAGTATAATAACGATGGTTTAAATGAAATTATTCATTACATTTCATTTATACTCTAAGTTTCATACAAAGAAAGCTAAAGAATAAATTAAATTATTTTTAAATGAATGATTTGTAAATCTAATGGTGTTTCCAATAAGTAATGTGACGTCTATATAAAAATATTTTGGTATATAGAATATTAATATTATAATATCATCATTTTTAGGAATTAATTTTTGGAGGAATAAGACAAATAAAATAAAGGAACTCTCTAAAGAGTAATACATCTTATTTCAAATACACCTAGGGATTTAACACGAGCCTTCATTAGATGATCTTAGGGAATAAAAATAAGATATATGAAGTTTAGAATAAATATTAGTTCATATTTATGAATGTATTTAGAGATATATGCAACTAATTTATTTTGAATAATACTACAGAGGGAGTGTCCATTTATATGTCAGGTGGGTAGAAATATTGTGAACACATGAAATATTTATATATAATATTATTCTATAACATTTAATATGGATCAAAAGAAACATATATTTTATTATTAGATGATAAGTTACAAATAGAATCTACCCATATAATATAGACAATATTAATATTCATTTTAAACTATATCCTTTGATTTAATAGCTTCATAAATTGCATTTAAAATTAATCATTATACAAAAATTCAGTATTTATTTGACAGGAATGTATATTTTGAAATTTAAAGTGAAACATACATCAACAATAAAATATATTATAATTAATTCTCTACACACTTTAATAAAGATAATATTTTTAAGATAATTTCTTTATTTAAAAATAAAATTTATAAATTAAAAACCATTTAAATACATTTTCATGAAAAATTACATACCTTGACAATAACAGTATCATGATAAAGAAAAAAATAACAAAAACACCATAAAAAATTAATTAAAATGAACAATTAAATTATAATTCATGGAACATAATAATAAATTCAAAATATATTAATCTTAATGATTTTAAACTCGTTAATTTAAGTTTTCTACTATAAGAACATGTGATGCGTCGATAATTCATATTCATTAAAGAAATTAAAATAAATCATTAAAATAAAAAACAATAACATAAATATAAGTCACTCTTCTAGGGAAAAAAATTTATTGGTTCATATTTATTTTTGATCCCAAGAATAATATGTTGAATAATTTAAAAAAATGGTGATATTTTTTAATTTTTCTTATTTTAAACTAATATAATATTCATAATCATAATTAATGTGTCATAAAAAATAATAAATTTATAAGATATGTTGATGAAATTTTTTATAACTCTACAATTAATATTTATGAATAAAATTTGTTTCCTATAAAAAATTATTTACCATAATTAATACTATTTGTACATTTACCATAGTAACAAATTTTTACCTTGGATTCTATTAATAATTTTGGAATGTGAAATAGAAATTATAACTAAATTTGAAAAATAATACTTCAAATATTTGATAAGATTTTTAGGAATCATTTTTTCAAATCATATGATATTATATTTAATATAAATTAACATTCTTCAAAAAACAATTTTTATAAAAAATTCCCATTTAGAATACAAATAAATTCATCCATAATTAAAACATAATGTTTATTCAAAGATAATTATTTAGATAAAAATAATAAATTAGATTTTATGTTACTTTAAAACTAAATATAATGTATAATGGGATTTTTTTAATTAACTTATTTAAGGAAAATGAATTATAGTTTTACAGAAATCATCGATTTTATGTTTTCAATTAAAAACCAATCGATTAAAAAACATAATTCCATTATGAAAATTTTATTGAAATAATAAATTCTATTTTTAATATATGTTTTTTATGGTGGTAAAAATTATTTTTAATATATGTTCATAACCTGTAAAAAAATCGTTTTACATGAATTTTCATTTATGAAGAAAAAACATAAATTCTTATCACTACATACCATCTAATAATATTTTTTTGAACATTAATTAATTAAAATGGTTATATATACTAAATATATCCCCTTATAATAATTTTTAAGTGTTTATATTTTATTACAAAAAATATAGCTGAGAAAATGATAATAATTTTGAGAAATAAATCTATTTTCATTCCAAAAGTTTAACTTCATTAAATATAATTAATAATCAATTTAAGATTTATTTTTAATATTATAATGTAATAAATTTATATAGATATTTCATAATATTTTTTATCTTATTCATAACCACAAAACCAATAGCGTTCTCAAAACAATCATAAGTAAATAATCATATTTCCATAGTACATCATGGATTGTTTAAGAGTGATGCTTACTACATTAAAAGGTATAAATATATTATTTAAATTAAAAAAAAATTATTAACCAATAGGCTATTAAATTATACACCATTGACGAAACTCCATCCAAAAAATTATATTCTTTGTCTTGTAAGGTGGTCTAATACTTTTTATACATTAATTCAAAGGGGTAGTAAAAAATATGGATAACTAGCATGAATTATATTTTAATTAACAATGATAATATTTCATTTAGAATTTTAATATAATATATATGTTTTTAATTATAATATTTTTATTACTCATTATTTATTTAACGATGTTTTTTCCATTACGAGAAAAAAAAATTGAATGAGTATTATACATAATATCATAATGTTTATATGATTGATCATGATATATTTATCTTCCACTATATTGTATTATGTAATTATTTTAACATACAGATATATAATATGATAAAATATACATGCATGATTTATTTCAAATTCAAAATACAAAATTTATCTTTTGTTCATTCTTTGAGTAGCTTCTACATCTATCTCAACTCTCACACTAAGAGATTGATATTAAAAATTAATATCTCAGGCATAAAGCAATAAAATATTAATTCTGAATATCCAATGATCAAAAAAAGTGTACAATGTTATTTCACATTAATTTATGGATTGAATGAATCCAAAATAGTAATTTAACATAAGATATTAACCAAAATGAAAAAATAATACATAAATCATTAAATATCCCATCTTTATATTGGTTGGAAAATTAATGATGGAATATGAAATTTTATACTTGTTGATGATCATAATTTATATTTATGATATAGTGTCAAACATGATGATATGGATTTACTCACAAATATGTAATTGGACATGGGATGGAACTCAGATGCTCTTATAAGGAGGAGGGGGTCCAGAAGAGATGATAGAAATCCTAAGTATATGGGATATCAGGTGGTTGTAGTATGTTTCCACTGGGAGTCCACTAAAAAGATAATAGTAGGAAAATTTCTTATCCCATGCCTATGTTGTCTTACAATGATAAAAATCTATAAAGTGTGTATTTAAAAAAATTATTTTATAATTCCCCCCAAGGTGTTTGAGGGGAAACCCATTATTCATCAGGACAATTGCCAATGCGAACTTGGGGGGACAATCTTGACTACCCTCTCTAATTACCACAAGTTTTGAGGTGTTTTTTTGGATTTTCATATAATTTGGGTGGTTGGGGTTTATCAATATCAAGTGACCTTCAAAATCTACATTTATTTTCTTCCAATCTAATTTCATTCTCTTATATGTAATGTAATCATTTAGATTCATCTAATTTATGGGGGAAAATAAAAAAGTGATGGGGATATGAAGAATCATTGTGAGAGGATGTCATAATATTCCAATTACATGTAGCTTCTTGAATATTTTCTAATTTATTTCATTTTTAATTATTTTATTTATTTTCATTCCTAATTTTGAATTATTTTACAGTTGATTTTCATTTCTGATTGTGGATTTTTTTAGTATAGGGATAATGAATAGGGACACAATTACACATGGTTTTGGATCAATATGATGACCCGATGAGACTTAACTGATTATTAAGGGTTATAATTGAATTATATTTTCAATTAGAATATCTATTATAAATTAATTTTTTATTTTTGGTTGGATATAATGGTTTAGGTAATGAATTCATCTGGGGATGGACATCATCATTCTTGATCGAGATTGGGAACGACTTTATAGATCAATTGAATCTTGGAAATAAAGGAGGTAAGATTCAATTAATGTAGGTGGTATCATGTACACACCCTATGGTTTATGAACATGATTATACACCTTTTTTTAATGTTGTATCACAACGTTAGGATGACAAACCTTTAAATTAAAATAATAAATAAATTATTTTGTTATATGTCGATAATAAATTAAAGTGTTAAAATATAATTAAATGATACGACATCATAATAATTGAAATAGGGGTCTAGTCCCACTATATACCATTACAGAATAATGGTTTGCCTAAAATATCGACTGGTGAATTATTAAATTATTAAATTATGACTTTCTATTAGATTTAGACAATGTAAGAGGTGGTACTTTTCTCAGTATATCATAGTGACCAATGAGACATACTCATAATATGTGGGTGGACATTTGTCTATAGACGATGAGTTTAGAAGCATAGAGAATGTGTAAGGCATTGAGGACCAATATGTTCTGTGTGCCATATCTTGAGTGTTGATAGTATGACACTCCAAATTTAGAAAAATATTCTTTTCTATTTGACTATGATTGAAGGTATAAATTATTCATTTAAGGATTTTTTGTTGACTGAAGAGCTAGTTCCTGACTGATGACCCTTGTAAGGGTCCCTATTCTATGCTATGAAATAGAGTACGTAGAGGGTGACCTGGTGAATAACTGACCTTGATAGAGTGTGAATAGTAATTACAACCCAACCCACCAAGTAACATCTAGCCTATAGAAGGATGATCCACCACAACCCCAATCCTACAACGTATAAGATAGGGGATGAAAACATGTAGTGATAAGGTACAACTAAAATGGCAGGCCTTAGAATAATGTGCTTGTTTGCATGCACCAAACCATCTCAATGAAATGTGTAGAGGAATTATAAATGAAAGTATCATGTATAGTAAATCCATTCATAAATAAAATATAGGTAATAAAAATATAATTTTTGTACTAAACAATATTTCTAGTGGAAAAATACAAGCCAAATCATAATGAAGGTCCCAAACTGATAAAAATTGGAAATAAAGAAATCTCGGATTATCATGTTCTTAATCTCCAAGCATGAACAATATACATGGACATTGCTTCTATGTATCCCTTAGCTCCACACATTTATACAGTTATCATACTATTCTCTACACAAGGCATGATGCATGTTATAAAATTATTTATAAGAGTAAGATTAAAAAAACCCAAAAGGATACACTGCAAACATAGGGGAGTATTTGAAAGATACAATAAATAACATCTAAACCCAATTGAAAATTGGAAATGAAAACACAATTGACATATATATATTCTAATAAAATAAATATAGGTGATAGATAAAGGGGATATACATATCATAACCATCCAAGGTCAATGATCATTGTATGACATCTAAATCATTCCATCATCAATGTCTACCATCTCTTGTTTCTGTCAATGAATTACGTGGTGGGGGAGTCCCACATCTGAACAAAACACCATATCTATATTGGGGAACAATCATCAAATTGAGGACCTAAGGATTATTATGATTAGGGTATTCATCTCAATAGATATATTTCCCATACTGAAGTGTATTAGGGGTTAAGACTCAAATGAAAAAATAATCGTGCATTTATGTATCAGGGGGGGTCCACTAGGAAGGTAGAGGTCCATCTCCCTAGTGATTATGGAGCTTACACTCCAACAATAGTGGACACACAGCCTAATACATTTGGTTTTTTCCACTAAAAAAGTGTTATGAGCATAGGGGACGCACACCGAGGTATAAATAGGGGGGTTTTGACCCCATCCTCTCAATTATGATTTAGCTATATCACTCCCATCATTAAATTTCACCTTAGTAATAATGAAATTTGTAACATTTCATCTTTTCTATCAAAATTAAATAGAATTAATCCATCACATTCTACATGGAAAACTACTCAGGAAAGGATACATGCGGTCCAAAATCTGAATCTAGTTTAATATTATACAAAATGATGATGTTACTGGGAAAAGTAAATGATGTGAACAAAAAGGTTGGACAATGGGTGACCATTACAAGACTCATATATGTTTCATTTCCCTCAAAAACATGAAAAACCCATGAATTATTACACTTCATTTGATTCAACAATATTTCATGTAATTCCCACCCAGGTTCTTCACTTGTTCCCTTTCACATAATTGTGTAATTGGGGTTGATCCCATTTACCATTCCACTCTTAGGATCTAATAAATGCCCATATACCCTTGAACATGAATTTGTACATCAAAATTAAACATCATTTCCAGCTAGATGGGGTTATAGGAGTGTGCAATTGTCACATGGATTGTATTTTAGGAAGGATCAAATAACGTTAGTGCCTAGACAAAACAAGTTTTACCATTATCTATTACTCAAACCCTAGTCACGAAAGCCAGGGGAATACACAATAGGTGTTTTCATAATATTTGTTATTTAATTTTATTTTCTACCCAAACCCTAGGAATCTCAAAATGATTCCTTTATACTATCATGGAAGTCATTTTTATCATCATTCTTATCAAGGGTCCCATATCTAGAACAATCCAAGCATGATCTATCACCAATGCCCAGATTCTACACACCCAAACCATGTTCTCCACCAAAAAGCATTTCACTACACATTCATCGTGGTTTAGATCCCAAACTAGTGGTGGTATCACCTATAAATATTCATGATCTACCTGAAAATCCTCATCCTAATTTTTCTAGCCAATCAATCCTTGATCAATGTTTTCGATCTCACACAGAAGACATATGAAATGAGGAATCATGTAACTATATTCAAATGGTGAGGAACATGGAGAATTATGGGGAGAAATTAATATATAAAAATCTCACATTTATTATTGGACTGGTATTATTGGATAATGATATTATATTATGGAATCCAGTGTGATAGCATGGAATAAAATGAAAAATTTATCTAAAAAATTTAATTCATTAGGTGTGATCATACTAATGGTGTGTAAACTTAGATTTAATTAATATAAATAGAATATATACTAAATATTTTATTATAAATGGAGGATAAGACAATTGATGACACATGCCATTATTATGGACCATTCAATGGTATCTTTTAGTGATTAAGAAGACCTACTGTGTTCGCTGCCACTTGATCCACCCAATCCGCTAAAAAATAACACTAAGAAGATTCTCTCATTAATATATTGGTTATCTGGTGATCCCTTGATAATTTATAAAGTGGAGTATCCAAAGAGTATCTAATTAATTAATTTTAGAAAAAAATAAAAATATTCATATATATTAATGAAATTCATCCTCTAATGGATTCCTCAATCAAACATAAAATTTCTACAAATATTACATCTAGCCTTGGGTAAACAACATGTTCTAGATTCATTAGTGGTATTATATTTACTATTGGATGATACATTGATTATATATTTACACATATATCAAAAATAATGTGTCTATGGTATTGGAATATTTAATATTTTTAAAATATCAATTTCATGATCACTGGGACTTATAATCTCATGTTGTCTCTACTACTAGATCTAAAAACATTGCTTATATTATTCTAATATCATATAATGAAAAAAGGGACACAAAATTTTCTCCTCATTTATGATATCCTTCCATAAACAGAATATTCAAAAAATGTTGTGGATACATAGCTCACATATGGTTCTCTTACACCATGGAGCTCTCTAACATACTCCAACAATAACAAAATAACATGAACCACGTGAAAATACTTTTCTTATAGCATCCTCTACAATATATCATCAATTTACAAAACATACTTCCCAAAGGTGGCTCCATCCCTAATGTATAACTCACTCAATTCAATAAAGTGATGACTTTCATGTAGATTTACCATCATCCATGACACATAAAAGATTTAATTCAACCACTCCAATATTGGTGGTGAGGCCAAAAGAAAATTAACCTCTCAAACCCTCTGTAAAATATCAAATAGCTGGATTAATCTCATTAATAGATTCTTTCCCAATATAATATTTCCAATAATCATCATTTGGAGACTCTATAGACAACATGTTATACCAATATTGACTCTAAAAACTTACATAGTCGCTTTGTGTATGATTTATGTTCGATATGGGTTGTCCTCATCAACTCTCAGGTCACTTAGAACTTCTCTGTCATCTTCAAGACTATATCTATCTCAAAAATAGATCCATCATGAATATAATTCTTGCATAAGTGTGACCTGTTGGGTATCGATACATGGGCTCGAAAGGATCCATTCCAATAATCGAGTGAGAGAAATTGTTATAGGTAGAATCTACAAATGTAAAATGATCATATTTGTTCTGTAAAATGTCCAACATGAAGGACCTTAGCATATCATCCAAAACCTAGATTGTGTACTCGATTTTCCCATCTCCCAGGGGGTAGAACATTGTACTCATACTCAATTTGTTCATAAATTACTCTTGTATAAATCAACAAAACAGTTACATAAACTTTTCATCATGGAAAAAGTCAAATTTCAATGGTACACCACGAAGCTCGATGCTCTCCCAGCATTAAAACATTCCCATACTCTCTATTGGTCTCTTTTATACTGTATGAAATAAAGAGGGAATGTTAAACCTACTAGATCATGGTGTTTATCCTTGACATGATAACAAATAAAACGATTTGAGATAAACTCAGTGACACTCTACCACTTACTATCCCACAGAAACTACTTCTGATGGTCCTTTTAAATAATCCACACACCATGATGTACAACCATGGTGGAATTGAGAAACTCACTCTTCACATCATCTCTCAACCAGATCAAAACCACAATTCATCCATGTAAAAGGATTATGTGCTCCCCTCTACCAAATAGTCCATATGATGAATAATATTTTGTTATCTACTCAAAAAAAGAGTAAATTTTAATGTCACCAAAATGATCATATCTGAAACATAAAAAGGGATGAAGTTTCAACACCATGAAATGAAGAAAATATATAGTCCTATTATGTCTTAGAATTAGTTATAATGAATCCAACTACCCTAGAGTTTCATCTGTAATTTCCCATCCAAGAATTCACTAAGAATTTCCCCAAGAAAGTCGTTCAAATTTCATCATGTGTGCCTAAACATATTAAATTGGATAATTGCTATAAGTGATGATCTATTATGAAAAAATGAGAATACTACACCCTCATAATTATTTTGAAACAACAAGTAATAAATTAATAACAGAATACTTGAAGCATAATAATAACTGACAATGATAATAATAAAAGTATAAAATACAGATTCTATCAATAAGAAATCCAACAAAATAAATATATATCACCTTATAAAAATTTTTACAATGACATATCTCATAAAAAATGATCAAATAAAAATTGATGAAGTTAAATATATATAAATATATCAAAACTCAAAAAAACTCAAAAAGGTTATATCTAGAGAGCATGGTGATCCATACCTTCTTCAAATGATCCCCTGCTCCCATGATATTATCAATCCTGAATCAATAATTTTGAGGTGATTTCTCCAGTCCCTACTTATATCCACATAACCTCCCTATGTACTATCAAGGACCGTGATATGGAGTGAGATAAATTTAGTAGGAAAACACCAATGTTGTCCAAAAAATTTCTTGTTAATAAAAATAATCTATATCCTAGCAAATGTATAATTGGTAAGAAGTAAATAAGATAAAACAATGGAAGTCCCTAAAATTGACATCATATAAATAAGATAAAATAGATGAGAATCGATATATATAATGCTGCAATAGCAGGTAGTAATGAGCTACAAATAGGAAGAATTTGATAAAAATAAAAACCCTCAACTGGAAAGTCCAATGTTTTATAATAGGGAAACCTATATACAAATATGATAATATATAATCTTGTCTCATGTTTCATTACTAATGCATCCATAATAGTGACACAATATAAATAATCATACACAAGGGTCACAAGTGTCATTCCCAGATACAATAGATTGTGAAATACCATGATATTATAAGCGACATTCCTTAATAATCATAGGTTCCATAATTCAATAATAGGACGTTGCTATTAAAATAAGTATCTAGGTCTAGAAATTATAATAATTTTGTTCCATATTGGGATGTAATAATATCAGGACTGCTTGATAACTAAATTCAAGGTCTATATTAGTGTCCATAACCATTTTCAATAATAATTTATTAAATTTTTCATTCATTTTAATATTATTTAATAACATGTAAAAAGATTTATAATATTATCCAACTATATAATTTCATACATATTATATGTGTGGTGATCTCATACACCCAAAGTGATGTATTAACATAATGAAGATAAAGGAATACATCACATTGGTGGCTCTGGTTGAGGATTAAAACAACCTACCATGATTAGGTAATACAATGGAAACCCAAATTAGGATAATTTAATTATTTAATTATTATAATATTTTTATAATTATCAGAAAGATGGTATGACATGTAGCACAATGGTGGTAGCCAAATAAAAAATTGTCCTTTTAAAAAAGTTATAAACCATAGACCTATATCCTATTGTTGACCAGTCACATAGTATCAACCTTTGGATTGATCTAGTTTCTATGAAAATATAGAAATAGATTAAAACCCTATGAGTATGGACCAAGAGATTGCACCAGTATAACATCATCAAGGGGGAGATAAATGATGAAAGGTCACTATAGATTGGTGAGCATAATAGTGGATATCCAATGTCATAGACAGATCTCGAATTAGAATCCCGATGGTGGAATAGTTTTAATGATTAGGTTACACTTTAGGGAGAACTTCCTTGGTAGAAGGAGGGGTTAATTGTCTATTTGAAGTGAAAAATGAAAAGGTGTTTGTTCATTAAATAAATGGAGGAAAAAATTTACAAATTGAAAAATAATTAGAAGTCACACAGATTAGATGAATGGATTTAGAATATATGAACTAACCATGTGCACCCCATTATATAGTGAGCACACATTGTATGAACATAAACCCATGGTATGAAAAAACCATGCATATCCAATGAAAAAACTCTATAACATCCTAGAACAACCCTATCCATTCTCACACGGTTTGAGTGAAACCATGTAACCCTTTTATATGTACTGAAAGGACCCACAAGGTTTTTTATAACCATGTGGACTAGGATTCATGATTTTTACTGACTATGTATCCTTGTATTTCATCCCGAACCCAGTGATCTGGGCATCGAGAAATCCCTATATACCACCGTTTATTACTTAGACTTATTAGGCATATATACAAGGATAAATGTTATGAAACCAACTAAAAATAAAAGATTCAACATCTCGGTGAAATGAAAGGATCTTATAGTATATCAAAATTTACAAAAAATTTCCAATTCATTTCCTTAAAAGGGTGATAAAAATCACGTTTGAATAATTATAGACATTGAGAACCAACAACAACCTCTCCATCCTTTTGGTCATTATGTACATAGTTTTTCATCCAATGCAGCTATACAATATAAACCAACCTACCCTGATGATACTTCATTATTTTTCATCAATATAGTTATTGATTTCCTCAAAATATGAATCAACCACCAACAAAAACTCATAATTATAAAATATTTGAGAAGGGTTTAAATAGAACCAACTAATATATGAATCATGGAATAAATCATTTTTTCCTACTACCTCTGTGAAAACCATAATTTATTGGATATTTTCCCAAATCTCCCCACAACATCCAAACTTCAAATGAACTAAGGTGAATGATTCATCTTCTATATAAACAATCGATTCCCCATTCAATAGGACATGTTAATGAATACCCAATTACCATCATTAAAATATACTATTATATAGTGAGGATTGCAATATGAATTATTCCTTCACTGATCCATATCCATCTATATCCTAATAATTTAAAACAACTGTAATGTCTCTGAAAATGTATGAGGTCCTTCTTAAGATACCACACCTTTCATTAACCAATATAGAAGTGAGTGGCATAGACTAACATATAAATACTCACTCGAATACATTTGTATGATAGTTTGAATTATATTATTCATTGATATATCAAAAATAAATGACTGTATCTACTAATATCCTCTTCAATCAAGGATTCATGCTAAGACAATGTTGTTTATGACATTTATAGTTTGTTCAAATTGACCATTATTCTGTGGATGAATGGATGTTCTCAGAATTACATGCATACCCAAATTAGGATATATCCCCTTACAAAACCTTGAAATGAAATGAAAATTCCAATATAAAATAATATTTTGAAGGACCATGTGTACTCTTATAACCTCATGGACATAAATTTTTCAAATATCATCCAATTTGTAGGTATATATTCTAGGTACGAAGAGATCAACCATTATTTTCTTATCAGTGGTCACCATTACAACATATCTATCTCTCTAAAATCTTGGTAAACTGGTTAAGAAATAAATCATGAAAACATCCAATTTCCAAAGAAGAATGGGAAATGGCTATAAAAACTAGTATTGTCACTAGTGTTCTAACTTCACCTTCTAATAGGTGGAAAAATAGGTAACAGAACCGATTGTTTTCCATTTTTTCTAGGCCACTTATTCAATTGATGAAGATCCTGATGCATATTTATAATTTATGAGTATACTAACCCTATAGAAACATGATACTATATAATTAAATACTCGTGAATATCAATATGAAATCTGACACATCCCTTAATACACAAAACCAAACCCTCATCAGTGAACCAAACTAGAGGAGGGTCATCAGCAAAAACACACCGCCATAGGAATAAGCCCTTGGAATTCAATATATGGATAATCTTAACACTCTCAAAAAGTTTAGAGGTCATAGAAAATTATAAAAGTACATTCCATCCATTATGGATATGAGACTCTATGTTGATATCTGAAAATGGATCCATAAGCTTCCACTAGATACTAACCTCTTAAACTGACCGTGTAAGATTCCTCTAACATAGAATATCTTATCTAGTAAAGAAATTTCTAGTACTATAGAAAAAACTAATTTCAAAATGACTATTTTAATTCAGACATCATTATTTACCTGAGGTTCAATTCACATAGTGTGAAAATATACATGAGGATTTTAGGTTCCAAAAATAAAAACAAAATTCTCTTCTGATAGGAAATGACTCGAGCAACGCAAGATGTGAACCACATATTCTAACTCATATTAATGCAGTGTGTAATTTATTAGAAGGTGATGTCAACTAACTACACATGTGTTCCTTTAATAAATCATCCCAAATCATGAATACTCAATTCATGGTAACAGATTCATCAATAAAGAGAACATTGATTCAGATTGGATGAACCAGAATCATGATCGGTGTTAACGTCAATCACCCTATGAGCTACTAAAAGTTTGTTTCACATGCTTATGGCTATATGAACTTGACACTCGTCTTACTCAATATTGTGATAGGTGATTTATAGAGTGAACTGTATTGAATAATGTAACTGTAACACCATATATCCACAAGAATCAATGTATGTCAATGAAATTATTGGGATTCTACTAGGTAACTACAGTTCTAAATTTATATGGGTCAACAAATACTCATTATTATGAGATAATATAACCCAATAAGTTGAATTTGTTGACCCAAAATGGGCGTTTCGTGATATAATAATATAGATGGTTCTATCTAAGTGAATTTATAATGATATCAGGATGTTTTAAATGATAATATCATGTCATAGAATACACCAATATGACATATATGAATACTACTATTAATGAATCCAAAAAATAGTGAATGATCCAACTGATTAGAGATAATAAAATATGAAACATATTTGTGAGATCGAATGTTCTCACAAGATACACATAAATAATATACCCATTATGGAATTTCATACAAGGTAGGTCAAAATCTATGACACATGGCGATAGCCTGACCTCAAATACATCATCGATAAAAGAAAATCCTCTAGAATATCATCTAAGAGGATATCTATTTGAGGAATGAAATACTGTTTGATCACATAAAACTATATCTTCATTTCAGAATCTAATAAATACTAATGTTTTCATACACCTTCTTTGAAAAAGGATAGGTGAACCCTAGGGTGACTTATTGGGTTTATAAGCCACTTAGCATATTTTTCCCTAGATATCTCTAAAACACATACAAAATAGTACTGTACATCCTATAAGAATTAATGGACACTGGTGTAGATACAAGAACCAGATCAGTAGAGATCTCCACCTCTATATCAGGAAGTAAACTAGTAAATTCATTGGTTAAAAAATCATTGAAATGATTGAAAAAAGAATAAATTCATCTAGATGATAAACATGATTATTCATGTAATGTCTAGAAATCTTATCTAACAATCCACTCAACCCACAATGCATTTGTCTATCTCATATATCCTAGACATATCACTGATCCTTTTGAATATATGTACTACCCTATGGAAATTATAATGACGCCTTATGATGATAACTGTTCACATGGGAATGATAAGGACCTAAGTAGTACATCATAATAATAATGTATAATCTGGAAATATTAAGGTTTAAGATGTAGATTAAAAATTTACAACCACCAATCTATAGGGGTAACTGACTACATTGAAGTATACTCTCAGAATGTATTCCCAATGGGGTGTCTATGACCAGCATCCCACGAATGTAATGAATATAGTATGTGATACTTGAAATGATTTACATATGGTAAATCATTCAAATAAACAACATAAAAAACATATACCAAGGTATACGCTACAGAAATTGAACAAAAAAACTGTAGAAGTTATGAGACCCTGCTCCCTCGTCCCATTCTACATTGACTATGTGTAGCCTATTAGGTGGCCCTAAGATACAAAATTAATGTCTTCATCATGATCAATCATATGAAACTATGCATATGGTGAAAGGCTCCAATAACCCTGATAAAATCCTCAGACTAATATGCCTGGTTCCTTCAAGATCATACCCTAGAGTGGAACTGCTGATCCCACTCATAGACCCAGATTTGGTTTGTATCAATTGTAACTGGCCACTAGATGAAATATGATGTTTAATAACTATAAATGTATTATCCATCCACATGATCGTTACTAAATTATGTCCCTCTGAGACTAAGGATTCAGGTTCCCATAATTCTTAAAACGATTAGAGTTTAAAAATGATATAGAATGTGCCCTCTTACTTGTACTAATCATATGATAGATCTTAATGTGATTCTTATTTCAACAATGTACTACACTATTGGACAATAGATATAGTCCGTTCTAATTTAGACCACCATCTTCCCCTAGTTCAAATTCAGTAATAAGAGTCTATTTTACTATATTAGATATTATATTTATCCAAAAAAAAAATTAATGGTGAATGTATAGGATGCCTGATCAAATCATCAAATTTTATCAATTTTACTAGATCATTAGAAGTATATATAGGGACATAACCCAAAAAATTAATAAAATGATTTGAGTCATCCATAATAGACAATGAACCCCAATACATGTTAATGAACTCCTAAAAATGATTATAACTCAAGGAAATAGGAATGAAAAAGTTATAGAAGAGAGATTGGAAATCTCTCCAAGTAACTTTTTACTATATACCAAAAATTTCATAATATCCCATAAATTTTTCACATAGACACAAAGAATATACATAGTGAGTTTCACTATCCTCTTTGGTGGTTTCTCATGTTTCTTGGGAATAGCCGACATGGCCTCTATACTAGAATCTATACACTATGGTCTATTATCCCTTAACAAATATGTGGTTTTTTATTATGAAATTCACATTCCAAATATCCCATTTAAGGGGTAGGTTATGAAGCTCCGTATATAGTCTACTAAAGCCATATAAAGTTCAATCAAAACATGGTATTGTCACACTTTTTGGGATTAATAGGCAGTTCCACATGAGGAAATACTATACATAGTACTATTTTCACATGGACCACAACCATCAGACCATATTCATCACCACCATCCTAGAATAAGAAATGAGGATGACGTGGTGGCATAGAACTAAAAATTATAACAATAGACCTTAGATAAGACTAAACATTGGTAATACTACAACTAAATAATATGATAGGTACAATCCTTCATATACAAGAACCACACCCCTATTCCTCCTCCAAAATACATGTTTAGTTGAGAGAGACTATCACAAATTACACTAGAGATATTGCTTACTTATCACTATTATGTTTGGCTTGGTGTAATGCTCTATATTTTCTATAAGGATCCCAATATATTGATGTCCAATTTGATGATATTGAGGATGAAACCCTTTAAGATAAAACATACCTACACAATTAATATAAACCATATTGAAATTATATATTTATTAGTTGTTAAATTATTATTATAGACGAGTTAACAGATGAACTATTCCCAATTTATAAAATATATATTTTCAAATTGCAATTGGAAGTTTACATATCTATATTAGAAAATTATATTAAATAATGGATTGTAACAGGTAGAAAAATATGATATGACGAAATTATTCATCATTTCTAAATTATATTTCTACATTAACTCGTTAAC
Organism: Viscum album; assembly: GCA_963277665.1. NCBI lineage: Eukaryota > Viridiplantae > Streptophyta > Magnoliopsida > Santalales > Viscaceae > Viscum > Viscum album. Next base: position 1,837,819,443 of record OY728163.1, on the reverse strand, counting down.
ATAAAATTAAAATTCATGTATTTCAATTCAACAATGGTTTTCATCTATGTAACCTCAGTTAAATGTCTCAAACCTATGATAATTCGTTAATTACGAATCAAACGTACAACCATATACGAATATTTTTTTATTGATTAAATAACATTAATAACACATTATATGTCTTTTCTACCAGTAGAAATGTTATTTTCATAACATATATATCACCCAAGGATCCTATAAAAAGTGTCATGAGGTTACGAAAAGAAATATATATGGGATAAAATAATGCAAGGCATATTATTCCTATAAGGTGCCTAACTGATTAATTATCATGGATTCCTTACTATATCAAACAAAGGATAAAATTTATTCCAACATAATAACATTAATAACATCACAAATCATCTGCATCATGTAATTGTAGAATCAAATCAATGTTAAATAGGTTTCATCCGAAATATCATATACATCCCAGCAATTTGGATTTCCCCCATGTGTGGGTTTCAAACCCCTAAGAATATAATCATTGTTGAATTCCTACACATCATAGCCTCCTTTATACCATCACATAATAGTATCGAAAATAAAAATAACATATCGTAAAATTTTGTAACATACTGACCATAATGTCACTAAGAGGAACCCTGAGTGGTTTAGTCGCACGGTGTCAAGCATGTCTTATAACATGATAGAGGCCTCCGACAATAATCAATGGTCCAAGATTGTACAGTGGGGAGATAATAACCTCATAAATAGAATCACATATCTGGTAATAATTGTATAACATAATTGAGGATTCATAATAATAACTAACTATGTGAATATCATATTTACAGCACATAGATGATAATAATAAAAAATCCATAAAATGAAATATCTTGTTCAATATAGATATTGGTGTGATGTCATTTATTTAAAAAATCATAAAAAATGATTTTAGTTACACATACATATATGTATATAAAAAGGGAAAAAATTACAAATATATTATCTCAATAAGGAATCACGAGCCATATATTGGTCTTGTGATACCCCGGTCCCCTGAAATAATCAATCATGATTCAACATATTGCCACATTTCTTTTTCTATACCCACATCCACATAATATTTTAGGTTACCACTGAAAACCCAGATTGGGTATGAGAAATACTCTATATGACACACCCAATGGTCTGGAAATCCATTCTATGAAAATAATCTTTAACTATGTGTATGTATAATATATTTGCAGTGAAGTAAGAAAAATATAACAAATGAAGGTAATAATCTATACAAGAAATAGGTAAAAATTGAGGAGAATCAATATATATATATAGTATAAATTGAATTTATTAATTGGATTTAAATAATCTATATCTTATAAAATAATATACAGTCATGGGCCAGGTCTGAGGGTAAATATTTAGGGTGACATATATATGATGATGTAATTGTATATATGAGTCATAGGTTCCATACCTCAAACCTCATTAAATTAAGAATACCATAAATAATCATACATTTGGGTCATAGGTGAAAAACATTAATACCCCAACCCATGGAATATCTTTATATCATAGGTGAAACACCATTATAATAATTAAGTGACATACCTCGATAATAGGTCGATTCATACAGATAATTATGAATTTCCATACCTCCTAAGAATTTTGTGCTAACCGAGATTTAATGATCTGAAAAATGTAACATAATAAAAATAATGGGATATGTGAGTGTCTATAACCATTAAGAAATATCAATTTATCACTATTAAAAAAAATTAATAGAAATTATAACACAGAAAATAATGATTTACCTTCTCTGTCTATCACATTTAATTAATTGAGGCTCCCACTATATGTGTGGAAATATCACACCCCTAAAGAGGTGGTTTAACATTAGGTAGATAATGTAACATACAACCTGGTTAGGTCAGGTTGGGGATTATAACATTCAACCATGATTAGGTGTTATAAGTTATACCAAAATTCAGATCATTTAATAATTTAATTCTTAATAACTAGTTTATGAGATTCAATTGAGTGTTATAGAAGTAGAAAAAATAGTGGTAGAAATTATAAATAAAACATTATTTAAATGGTATAGAAAACCTACCTTAGGCCAATGGTAGAACTGTTATCCAGTATCAGCATTTGGTTTGGTCAAGATGGAATAAAATGTAAAAACAATATGAGAACTCTAAAAGTATGATACATTCGATCACACCAGAATAACAATGATGAGTGGAATAGAAATAAAATATATGTTTACAAGGACTATATAAATTATGAAAATCTATCTAATACCATAGAAAAATATAGAATTGGAGTCTAGAAAGAAGAATAAAATCAAATCCTTGGTTAGGCTTCAGGGAGATCTTCGATGGGATAATGAAGGCTAATGTATTTTGGAATTGAAAAAATAACATGGGTTAAATCATTTAATTAAATGGATCGAAGAATGTTAAAATTTTCCATGAATTATAATTATCATTATTTTGTAGAATACCATTCCAAATCGTGTGCCAACTATTCAGACCCCATTGTCCAGGGAGCAGAACATGCACGACAAGAAATAGAAAGTTAAAGAAACCATAGACAACTCATGTGAAACCTATGTTTAATCACCACCCAAAACAAGACCCCCTTATACAATTTGAGTCAAATAGCTCAACACTATATTATTCCTTGGATGATCTTGTATGGATTTCTCAAACCATGCTAACTAGGATAAAGGGTTTTTATCAACCATACGACCCACTTGTTTCTTCCAAAACTCGATGTTCTACGATCATAACAAGCCACAAATTCCCTTTATTCCTCCATTACAAAATTAGGAAAACATACATGTTAAAATTTTTGGAATCCAACATAAAATAATTTTTTTGTTCATTGAATAATATATAGGATCACAAATCCTCCACCAAGAAGAAAAATAGATCGAAATAAGGGAATACACACCTAACATTTCCATCCCAATTGTATATACTATCTCAATTTGATATTAATATAGGAACTAAAACCAAAAACTATACCTTATGAAATGATATCTCTAGGGGAATATATAATTGATACTGTGATGGTCTAAGTAAAAAAATGATCTCACCAAAATGATTGTTCTTCCATATCATTAGAGGAAAGAATACCACTAAAAACACTAGGTCATGAGTTTCATAGTTTATAACATGGAATATCAACTATTTCATCCCATATATGATCAGTTACAACCAATTAATCAACATAAAACTGCTACTATCAAAATGGGCATTAAAAATACTATGTAATCCATTCCTTCCTCTATAACTCTTAACAAAAGAGTACACTTCAACCCCAATCACAATTTATCAAAGTCTCTTTGACATGGACTTCTCTAGAAAAATGGTTTCACATTCTACATTAGTTAATACAATGTGTATTCTACTCTAGAAAATTAATCCATTAACCAGGTATATTACCCATCCATGATAATGAGATTTTGGTCCTCTAACCCACTCATGGGTGGCTCTGAGGAAATAAAAACATAAATCTTTTTAGGTTTCATAGCTAATTCAGGATTAAAATGGCATGAACTAGATGGTGGAACATATGGATTGAAAACTGACACATAGAAGGCTAACCAAAAAGCTTGTGCTCCGAATGTATGTCAAAGGCCATCCTAATGTGATCTTCGTGATCCTCCTAAAACATAGAGTATATTAGTATGAAATCGATAAAGGAAACACAAATCATTCCATGTTTTACTATAATAAATAGTTTTTAAAATCCGTAATAATTGTTGAGGGATTTTTCAAATTAAAATGTTTCACAAAAAACGCAGAGATTATATAGAGTTAAAAGAATACCATTCTCCGAATATTACTGTAATTACCTGACCCCAGTTACCCAATGTCGTTGAATTATTACATAACATTGGAACGAATCAAGGATTCATGTCCCGAAATACCGATAAGTTTAGTAGCATTGGAATTTCTAGATACTTTCATAAGATTTACATTACTACATGAAATAAAATCATAAATACAATTTTTCCCTTTTTAAACAGACTGAAATCCTTAGCATAAACCTATAGGACAACAATAAAATAATTCTTTGAATCTAAGGAAAAACAAAAAATTCAATTTTTGAGCTCAGATGCTCTATAAGTTTAACAATATAGTGGAAACTTTCATAAATAAGCATAAACACAAAAGGAAATTTAAAATACTAAAACAAAATCCATTTAAACGTAAACATCAACATTATATTGAAAATATAAAATCATATAATTCTATTAACATATTCACATGGATATTCTACTAGTTAAATAATGACATTCAATATCAATAGCCACTTTCTTAATGATGGAATGGATAATGCCAGACTTCATAACCACATAGTCAAGGAATAGTGCCTAGAATACAAAAAAAATTCATGGCCTTGTTCCAAGACACAAGATTGTCTCATGATACCTACCGATGCATCAAGGAGCTATAGGGCGCTCCACCCATCACATACTAAGTCAAATGAATTCCTCATATTAAAAGGTTTAAACATTACATAACCATTTTTATTAAAACTAGGATATGGAATTCCAATACTATATCCCTAAAACATGAATGTAATATAAATAAAAAATTCTTAGTCAAACATATTTAAAATCCTTCAATCCAATATTAAATATATGTATCCTAATAAAATATCCTTGATCAAGAATAATATCCTATAAATGATATTGACATAGTTCAAAATGATCAGAATTGTTTTTTAAAAGAAATATCCCTTTTTTCAGGAAATAATTTAAAAGTCACATAATTTATAAAGGAAGTAATTTAATAGATAGTTTTGAATCGAAGTGTCTCATACCACTTTTAGACTTTTAGAATGGAATTTACATTTTAAAACATTCATATCCATTTAAATAAATCCTTAAACCATTTTGAAAACATGGAAATTAATGAGAATGATTTAGATGAATAAATATTTTAAAATTTTAAAATGTTGTTTTAGTAAAATAATAACTTAAAAATAATCCATTTGAAAACCCTTTTATTAAACGTCGACAGGGATAATATATATGTCCCAGTAGATACTTATATAAAAATAACCTCCGAAAATAAAGAGATTGTTGAATTAACCCTTACGTAGTACTTTTTCTTATATGATAGTACATTAACCTCCTGTATAATACATAAATCTTTGTTATTAAATGATAAAATAATCATATACCTTAATATGATATCATATATGATCTTTCAATATTTCGTTGTTAATAATATTTTAGTAGTATCATAGTTTCGGGTGTTAACTGATCTGTTTTCCTTTATATTCTTGGTTATGTAAACCATTATTGTTATGGATAGGATGTATTTGATTCATATCCAGAATGATATTATGTTCTCATACATTATTTTTAATCATAAAATGAAAATTATTCTTCAATGATTATAATGGGCAATGAATCTCATCGTTTTCTTGGAGACGATAATTTATACGTATGCATGAGAAAAAATATTATTATATTGATGGTGAAATCATATATAATTTAATGGTATATCATATATAAATAATACATAAAATTCTATTAATTATTATATACGTTATACTAACTATTATACCCATCCAAATTATGTGTGGGAATAACAAACTACACGACGATTGGGAGATAGTAAGTCGTACGTACACATGTATAGAGACTTTTTCATTTATAGAAATGATAAAATAACAAATATGGTTGTAACATATTTATAATAACATCAAAGTATGTATAAGGTGATTTAGTTATTATTTTGGTTTGGAAGAAACAACATAAGTGGAAGTGGAAGAAGAAAAGTACATGAAAGAGGGTGGTGAAATTATTACCGCTATTTTGGTGTTTCCTTTTATGTTGATCTAAAGGGCTCATTAGGATGGATTTATTATCAACATATTTCCTCTAGGGTGATTTTAGGGAAGTTTGGTGGATAATTGGGTTGGTTTTAGACAAGCCAAAATGCATTGGAGGTGTGAAAGTAAGACAAGGGGATGTGCCCTTTTGTATGAGATGTGAGGGTCAGTATAGGAAAAAAAATTAAATATTAATTTATACTAAAATAATTTAGGATTTATAATGCCTCGAAAATAATTTATTTAGAGGATAAGGTGGGGATGGGACGAAAAACTCTTAAAGAATAGGTTTTAGACTAGATTAGTTCACCATGTTAACCATTTCATTTAGATTTAACTCTTTGTTAACAAGTTTGACATTTACCATTTCTCTTTGAATTTTTATAATATATGAAAAATAAAATTTATATAACAAGACAAGAGAACCCCAAGAGGTTCATTATTAATTTATATAACCGTATATATGCACTTTTTCATATCCATATATTTTTAAGAATATATATCATTTAATAATATGAAATTTGTTTTAAAAGCTTATTTATGTCAATTATGACACAATTTAGTATTTGGTTTTTTTGAAAGTCATCACTACATGATTACGTAGAATAAGATATATGTAAACAACCCTAACATTTCATATTAACCTAGAAAATTCTTGGATATCATAAAAACTTTGAAATTATACTTATTTTAATATTTATAATACTGTTAATTTCATTCTTTAATTAATAAGGTAATATCTGCATCATCATTGTGTCATAAATAAATTTAATAATATAATGTTTAAAAATTAAAAATAAAATTACATCATTTAGGGAAATGTTTTATCTTTCTAATGAATATCTATAATCTAATTTATCTTATGTATAACTCTATATTTTAAATGGTTTAGTTATTAAACATTCAATTTAACAATTTTAAATCATCTTTAAATAAAATAATTATAAATGTCCTAATCTGATCCAAGTGGAAAAAAAGAATCATATTTTATTCCTATGGTTTTTTTCATATAATTATATCTATCCAATAGAATTAATACATGTGTTTGAGTAATTATGTTATCATTTTTTCCCATAATTACCCTATTTACTTTTAACCCTACTAAATAAAAGTCAAAATTACTATTCACCAAAAATTATTCTCATCTTATAAAACCAAATTATACTTACTGATATTAACTATGACTCTCAGACTTTTGAAATTCAACTCACATATGCAGTAAAATTATGTTTTATGAAAATTTTAAAATGCTCCTATGAGGTGGGTAAATGACTGTATAATGTTCAATAAAAATTTTATATATCTAAACATACTATAAAATGGATCCAATGAATTACTTTGAACATATATAAGAATTATTTATATATTTTTAAATAAAATAAATTTAATTAAAATAAATAATTATTTATATACAAAGTCGGTTTTAAACAATAACACTGTGGCTTTCATTATTCATAAAAAAATTGCATGTTTTCGGAAAAATACAAAAAATTCACCTTAAGATAATTTTGATATTACAAATTCAAAAATTGAGTCCACGTTGAAAAATAAAATTTAAAAAATTTAAGAAATTATGTACAACAATTCTTAAAGACTAGTTTGATTGGTCGTGGTGGACTCGAACTAATTGTTGCATGTAGTGCAAGTTATTGAATTAATTTGAAGAGATAACATAAAATGAAATATTGGGGAGTTAAATTCTCCCCTCCTTCAATAAATTGTTTTCTCACAATTTGAATTTGTTCGTCAAAAATAAATGGTTAAAAATAAAAATATACCTTTGTGGAAAACCCACATCGGTAATTGGTGTATTTAAATTTAGTCTCAATAAGAGGGAAAGGGAAATGAAAAAGTCACCACAAAATTATGATCTCGATTATGATAACATTGGAGAAAATTAGAGTCACATAATTGGAGGAAAACATAAATATTTATAGCTATTGAATGGGGCCATCAATCACAAATAAGTGTACAATTGAGAGCCTCAAAACTGTTAATCTATGATGAATTAAAATATCACTGGTTCAAAAAAAAATTTATTAGGATAACCGAATTTTTGGATTTAAGATCCCTCCACTAATGCTTAGGAAATAATTTATTCATAGAATAAGAGGAAAAAATATACTTGATCCTAATGGTATAGGGTTCCAAAAATAATTGAATTCAAATATATTATATTTATCCTAATGGTATAGGGTTCCAAAAATAATTAAATTATAATTCATGTTTTAGACTATTTTAAAATTATTACATTATAAAAACCAGGACATCACATATGCCAATGTTAGGTGATTCACCATTGTCACCCTGTGGTTGCGGGTTTATGTCTCGCGGGTTTTCCGGATGTTACATGTTGTCGCCCGACCTCCAGGTAGTCCTTTTTATGACAATCCAAAATTAAAATCCACAAAATCATTAACCCCAAAATTATTATCCAATGTAAAACATAATTGATTCAATTAATTATACTAATCCAAAATACTTCTATCCAAACTCACAATCCAAAATTTATAAGGACGGAAAACACAATGAAAATCCTTTTTTCCACATAATAACGTGTGAATACTTTCATTATGTATTCTTTAAAACATTATAACACCTTGAATTACCATAAACCCATATTGATTAAATTAATGTTCACTTAATCCTTATAGAATTATAGATATCTTCCTTATATCCAAAAATTTAGAATACTCCAACAATGATGGAATAAACAAACCATTAATCAGTTACAAGGTAGTAAGGATTATCCAATAAAATTTATTCAAATAAATCATATCTTATTCCAAATTCACTACCTTAGTAATAGAACCATATTATGTTTTATCTTTCTTTCAACCATTTATTTTCCAAAAATACCTCTTTCTAATTGAGTAACATATCTTAGAACCCTATAATCTCAAATCCTTAAAAATATAAAACTCTAGTGAAATTCTTATTTAATTTAAAAATACATATGACTGGTAAATTGTTGATACAATACTCAAATGAAATAATTAAATAATAAAAAAATTAGAATACTAGACTTTCCTCTTCATCTGTGGTAGTATCATATCATTATTATTATCCAACAGCATCATTTGGGGCATACTCTAATGATTTGGACATTGATTCACACAGTGTCCCAAATACATACAGATGAATCATTATACCTTTGACACCATTTTCATACCCTTGCAATCATGTACATGGTGTCCTTTTTCTCAACACTTATAAAAAACTCTCATTATCTTCAAAAATTTAACAAGGTGATTTAATCCAAATTTATCACATATTGGAAAATACTTCTTTCCATACTTCCCTTTATCCATCTTTCTCTCTACCATCCCTTTTTTTCTTTTGATCCCCTTCCAATCAATAGGAGTTAGAGAATTATTTACATATTTTATTAACACATGATACTATTTCTTCATAAGATTAGAATACATTAGAGACTATTACCATTTAAATATTCTCTTAATACCATCAAATATATGATCCATCTTCATCTTTCCAGCAAGCATATTACTGGAATTCTCATTCCTTCTACTGGGCGACATTTCTGTAGAGTGGCATACAGTACAATAGTTTATTAATCGCAATGCACAATGCCAAAATTTTAAAATACCTAACGTAAATTGTAATGTCTATGCATATAATCTATAATAATAAAATGTTTTCTTTGGAAATGTATTTAAGCCAAAATCCTTCATAATGGAATACAATGAAAATGTAAATTATCCTATTCATATCCCTCGGGAGTTTTGTAACCCAGAATAAAACCACGCCTATTGTCATATACCAGGATACCCCACTGTTAAGCCTGAAACACCTTTCTAGTGTTTTCACTCATAGGTACATCTGCGCCAGAGCTGCCTCTGCAATTTCATATCCAAATAGGGAATTTTTTCCTATAAAACTCAACAAATCTATACATTAACAAAATTTTGGGATTTTCTTCTATAATAATCCTCAAATTATATCTTAGCGTAATTTTCTCTAATACTAGAATTTATAAATATAGTTTCCAAGGTTTGTGCTAAAATTATTCTGATACCAAATGTAACACCCCATCCCCAATTAACTAGAGTCAGTGCATTATTAAATAACATTTCCATGATACAAGGAATGATGTCCCGAACGATCAATCAGTTTTGTAGCCTTGGAATTACTAGATACATTAATTAGTTTTACATTACATCATGAAATAAAAACATCAACAACATTTCACCCCTTTTTGAAGACACCTATACCCTTAGCCTATCCATGTAATTCAATCATAAAACACATCTTCACATAAATGAAAAAGTAAAACATAGAAAGGGGTGAGCTCAGATGCTCAGTAAGGATAACAATATTTCAGAAAATTTCATAAATAAGTATAACAATTTAAGGGAATGTATAAGACTAAAATAAAATCCTTTTAAATATAAACATCACCATAATATGGCTAAGATAAAATAAAATAATATCATTTACATATTCACATGGATATTCTACTAGTAGAATAATCACATAGAATATCAATAGCCACTTTCATAATGAGGGAATGCATAATACCAGACTTCATACCCACATAGTCAAGCCCTTATGCCCAGAATACAAATAATAGTTTATCAAGGTATTGTGTCGGAAAAATATATTTTTTCATGAGACCTACCTATTCATCAAGGAGCAATAGCAGGCTCCACCCATCACTTACAAGGTCCAATTCAATCCTCATATTAAATGATTAAACATAACATAAACATTCGTATTAAAAATAGCATATAAAATATCAATACTATATCCATAATCCATGAATGTTATAAAAATAACACATTCACAGACAAAAATATTACAAAACATTAAATACTATAAGGAAGACTGGTATCGTAATAAATCAACCTCGATCAAGAATAATATCAAGTAAAGGATTTTGACATAGTTGAAAATGATCAGTAAAAATAAATGGGAGAATTATACCTTTTTCATGAAATCAATTAAAAGTCACATAATTTATAAAATAAGTTATTTAAAATATTGTTTTTAATCGATGTGTCCCATACCACATTGAATATTTTTAAAGGAATTAACATTTTGAAATATTCATGTCCTTATAAATAAATCCTTAAAACCATTTTGAAAACATTGAAATTAATGAGAATGCTTTAGAAGAATAAATCATTACAACATATAAAATGAAGCTTTAGTAAAATATCCCTTTAAAATTCCCATTGAAAACTATTTTATGTAACATGGATATGTATAATAAATATTTCCCAGTAGATACTTACATAAACACAACCTCGGATAATAGAGAGATTATGGAATTAAATCTTTCCTTGTACTTTTTTTTATTCTAGGGAAAGTTAATTTCCTATATAATAGTTATATAATTGTTTTTAAATTATAAAATAATCATATACATAATTATGATATCATATATGTTCTTCCTATATTACTTTGTTGATAATATTTTAGTAGTATAATAGTTTCAGGTGATAACTGGTCAGTTTTCCATTATATTCATTGTTACGTATGCAATTCTTGTTATGGATAAGATGTAATTTATTCATATCCATAATTATATTAAGTTATTAAAAATTATTTTTAATCATAATATTATATTTATTATATAATGATTACAATGGGGAATGAATCTCACCACATTAATGGAGATAATAATCTGTTTGTACGCACGAGTGACAATATCATTATATTGATTGTGAAATTGTATGTATTTTATGGTATATAATATATATATAATAATTAATAGGTTATATTAATTATTTACAAAAGTTTTACTCAATATTATACCCATCCAAATAATGAATGTTTGAATAACAAACTATACCACGATGTGGAGACGGTAAGCTGTACATACGCATGTATGGTGACTTTGGCATTTATAGGATGGATAAAATAATGAATATGGTTGTACCATATTTATAATAACATCATAGTATGTATAAGGTATTTTATTTAATATATTGTTATGGAAACAACTAATAAATATTAAACGGATGAAGAATAGAGCTTGAAAGGGGGTGGTGAAATTATTACCTCTACTTCGGGTATTGTTTTTTGAGATGATCAAAAGGGCTCAGTGGGTTTGATTTATGATCATTGTAATACCACTAGGATTATTTTAGAGATTATGGGAGAATATTTTGGATGGGATTGGACGATCCAAAATTCTTTGGGGGTGAGAAATTAAGAGATGTGGATATGCCCTTTTATAAGAGAGGCGAGGGACAATTTTGGAAATGCTTAAAATAATATTTTCTAATAAAATAAATTTCCATTTATAATTTCTTAAAAATGATTATTTAGAGGATAATGTTGAGATGGGTCTAAAACCTCTCATCCAATAGGTTTTAGACAGGTTTAGGTCACCATATTATCCATTTCTTTTAGATAATACTCATAGTTAAATAGTTTGACATTTACCATGTCTCTTTGCATTATTATATTATATGGTTAATAAACATACTATAAAAATCCAGTATAACCCCAAATTGTTATTTATTAATATATATAATATTATCTATGTATTTTTGACAATCTGTATATTTTTAGTAATATTATTCATTTAATAATATAATATTTGTTTTAAAAACTCATTTATGTCAATTTTGACACTATTTTGTATTTAGTATTATTTAAAGACACAACAACATGATTACATAGAAAACGATACATTGAATAAACCCTAACATGTCATATTCATCTATAAAATTCGTGGATGTCATAAAAATGTTGAAATTATTTTTATTTTATTAATTATAATTTCATATATTAGATTAATTCATTAATATGGTAATTATGACATCATCGTTGTGCCATAAATAAATTTATTTATTTAATGTCAAAAAATAATAAATAAAATTCCATGATTTAGAAAGTCTTATTATCTTTCAAATGAATATTAGTAGATGAATTTATCTTTTATAAAACCCTTTATTAAAAACTGTTTAGTTATTAAACATTGAATTTAAAAATTTTAAATATACTTTAAATTAAATAGTAACAAAATGTCCTAATCTAATACATATAAGGCCCCGACCTTAAACCTTACTTAATATTGAATTAAATGAATAATTCACGTTGAGGAACTTTTCAGGTTTAGAGTTTTAGAGAATTAGTACATAACTATTACATCTCAAAGGATTACAAAGTAGTCAATTCTACTAAGTTTCCATAATAAAAAAAAACTCTTAAAAAAACATGTCTAGTTCCATGTTTTATATGAAATTCCCTTGATCCCATCCATGACCTTATTCCACATTAAGTCCTGTGAAAAACATTTCAAAAAACTTGGGGTGAGAATAAAAAGCTCAGTAAGGGATACACAATGAATGAAAACTGTTAGTTTTTCAAACCTCAAGTAAACCATGTATACTCTATCAAAGTAATACCTCCACCTTCATGAATTAGTAAAATCTTTTCACTGAATAAAGTGTCATTACTTACCTTTTTGTAACCAAAGTATTACCATAAAACCCATATAAAGAACACATAACATATATAAAGGTAACTTGGGACATAAACATACTTATGTGGAATAACCATACGGTCGACTTCCACACATATCACTTAATGGAATAGCCATATGGCCAATTTCCATACATACTTAATGGAATATCCATACGGCTGACTTCCATACCCAATTAATTGGAGGTTATAACGTAACCACCCGTCCTGGTATTCACGGCACCAACCGTCATATGGTTTATAACGTAACCACCCGTTAAAATGTCCAAGTACCAATATAAAATCATAAAACATAAAACCAATATAAAGGAATGATAAAATTTACACATCACAATATATCATAATAGAATCCTTTATCAAAACCATTTTCAATACCAAAATACATAAAATAGTATATGGTATTTATTTTATTTAAAAACATTACGGCTTGTTGAGGAAGCCAAAGACCAAATAATACTCACGGCGGCGGAAAAGGTCGTTGTCACCGCGTACGTTAAAAAAACATTCCTTTTTGTCGTTTAGTAAAATTATTCATAGAAAAATATTCCTTTTGTATAAAAGTAAAAGTCAAAGGAGTTTATACACCGTATATAAGAATGTTGTGTATAAAACGAAATATGTCTCAATGAAAGGAGATTGAGACGAAGTCCCTTAGAAAGATCATTTTTAAAATAAAATAGATCTATTATGTGTATTCAGTATAAGTACACATAAATAAAGCACAAATACATGATAGTACATAGTAATATCATGACATAATTTGAATGTAGAAGATTAACCCAAAGAATGATAATTGGGTTAAGAAGTTCCCTTACCTCGGGTCCGACTTGACTCGATCGTTCTTTAACGTCCTGAATAATAAACTTGAGTTAATTTATACTTGATTAAGAACCCTTTTAAAGTTCATTAATCCTTTTTTATCACTTATTGCCATGTTATAAACATTATGTAACCATTTAAGTTAATAATGTTTGTTTTGTCAATATTTGGTTCTTATGTCGAAAGTGGACTTCTTACAATTACATGTTGTTCGTGTGGTCAACGGTTATTTATATCCAGAATGAAATTCCTGATTTGGATATCATATATATCATATATATCCAGCATATACATGTATTTATAATATTACATAATCATTTAGAGGTAAGAAATGAAATGCACCGTTCATGGAGACGGTAAGTCGTACATACGCATAAACGCTACATTCATTTTTATTTCGTATTTTATAGAATGGAATCATAATAATACAAGAGTATATTATAATTCCAGTATAATAACATATATACTATCATTAAATTTATCCTTTACACATCCCACATATGGTATGAACGAATCAAATCATGTTCAGAGGGCGGTAGTCCGCACTTCCTAAAATGAAGATATCGTGTTTACCCATAATGGAAACAATAATGTTATGCCATAAATGAAAAATACAGAATCTTAAGGAAATAATAAACATATTATATATCATATATAAAAATAGTGACATCATAATGGCCACCTTTGAAGGTGTTAAATGTGTATTGAACAATCATTGTTTCGGGAGGCAGAATTTCGCCACCCACGGAAACCGTATGTTCTTTAACCATTTGATGTAGTTGTGTGTGAGTGTAGCTCGAATAAATCATATAACAACATCCTATTATATTGAATATTCTGGTTTTGTTACAAAATAAGTGAATAAAAAAGAATTTAGGGGGTTGTAGAAGCAAAATAAAACAAATGAACAAGACAGAATGAATTACCTTTAAAAGTGTAACTCCTTTTGATTTGAGCCTAAAGGCTTCCATTGAAAGGCTTCTGCCCAAAGGGAATCTTCTAGGATGAGTAGATTGATGTGGAGAGAGTAAATTGGCAGGTTTTGGACGAGAAAAAGGCTTGAGTAGTGTGTTTAAGGTGGTAGAGTTGGGGGCCTTTTATAAGAGGAGAGGAGGGGAACTTTTGGAAAGTAAAGAAATATTACTTTATTTGAAAATTTGTTTCGGTTTTAAAAGGTCCCAAATTGATATAATTCGTGGATAAGGTGATAAGGGTTATAAATACACCCATACAATAAGTTTTGGACATGTGTAGGTCTTAGATATCACATTATCTTTCCATTTTATTTAAATCGTCAAATAATGATGCCATCGCTGCATCATTATTATGTCATAAATAATTTAATTTATTTAATCAGTGAAAATTATAAAAAAACTTCTATGATGTAGGAAATCTTTTTATCTTTCCAATTAATATTTATAATAAAAAATCTGACTTGTATAACCCCATTTCATATTTGTTTTAGTAAAACATATCATGTTTGTGCCATTTTTTACATTAACATTAAATAAAAGGTATTTATGTCATTTTCCTACCAAAGTGGCTCCATGGGGTCCCCAAGTTGACCCATGGCTTGCCTTGGTCGGCCGTGACACATCCAATGAGGGTAGGACATGTGTCTTGGTCATCTCATATTATTAAAATATTAGTTTTACCTTAAACTACACTAATTACCACTAATCGCGATTAAAAACTTAATAAGTTACTATTCACCAAAAAATTATTTTTATCTCATTGAACTACATTTTAATTATTAGTGACAACCATGTATGTCGGATTTTTGAAATTCAATACACAAAGGTGGCAAAATTTCATTTAAATGGAAAATCAGTTTTTATAAGTACCACTTAGTGATTTCACTATTCATCAAAAATTGAAGTTTTTCAGAAAAATTCCAAAAATTCACCATAAGCTATATTTGATATTCCGAATTCAAAAATGAAGTCCATTTTACAAAATTCAAAACATACAAGTAAAATTAATTAATTTAATAATTAATTTCCATTGTCATGACAAATAGCGTTTTTTTGTGAAATAATAAGTATCAAAAAATTGACACTAGTTTAAATCCGATTTCAAAGTGAAATTAATTCCAACGACCACTATTGGATTTAATGGTAAAAATATTTTCTAATTTATCTTTAAAACCAATTCAAAAGATAATATAATCATATAAATAAATTAGATTAAAAATATGTTTTGAATTAAAATACAACATTTTACACTATTCATTAAAAAAATAAACTTTATCAGAAATGTACCAAAAATTTACAGAAGGTAAATTTTGATGTCCCGATTCTAAAGAAGAGTTATTTTTGGTCCAATAGAATTTATAAGATTGATCAAAACTATATTTAATGACGGTTCTCCATCAAAAGGTGATAAGTGAACCCTTAGTGAAAATTAGGGTATAAATGCCTAAAATTGAACTCTTTCTGTATATTAAGACTTTATCTTTTATTGGGTAAATGTAAAAACATTTAAAAACATATATAATCATATTTTAGTTATTTCTATCCATTCCCGCCAGTACAATGGCTACTTGTTAACTAACATTTAAAATAATATTATTTTATTACTTGTGTGCAATGTATGTTTTCAAAGAAACTCATCGGTGCGTATCGAGTATGCTATCGAACGTAGAAACCCCTTTTAATTAAAATTAATATTTAATTCGTAAATATTAATAAATATGAAAATTCGTTATTCTTTATTTACCTGGGATGTTACAATACAAGTGGACCAAAGAGGGTATTATTTTTTTCCTATGGTTCATTTTGGTTGAATTTTACTTATCCAATATAATTATTACATGTGTTAGGGTAATTATGATATCATTTTAACAGATAATTACCCTATTTACTTTTAACTGTGGTATATAAAAGTCAAAAGGTACTATTCACAAAAAATTATTTATATCTTTTTGAACAAAATTTTACATAGTATAATTAACCATGTATCTCAAATTTTTAAAATTCAACTCACAGAAGTAGTTAAATTATGTTTTATTCAAATTTGTAATTCTCCTAGGAGGTGGGTAAAAAATGCTAAAAATTACAACAAAATTTTTATATGTCTAAACTTATTATAAAAGTAATCCAATGAATTACATTTAATATATAAATGTATTTTGTATCTATTTTTACCAAAAATAAATTTATATATAAAGTCTGTTTTCACCAATAACGTTGTGTTTCACTATTCATAAAAAATGAATGTTTTTAGAAAAGTACAAAAACAATCACCCTAAGATAATTTTGATATTCCGAGTACAAAAATGGAGTCCATTTTAAAAAATAAAATTTATAAAATTTCAAAGAGCAGGTATTAATATTCATAATAGCTAGTTTGATTGGTCGTGGTGCGCTCAAACTCGTTGTTTCATGTAGCGCAAGTTATTGAATTATTTTGAAGAGATAAAAATCTATGAAATCTAGGGGCATTACAATTACCAACATGATCTCTGAAAAAGTTACAATGGGCCACAAGATAGATCATTGTGAACCTACCCATGCCACAAAAATGATCATTGGACGACATTATTCCTTAGAAAGGGGTACCTATTATTTATTATTGTAGGGTTTATGAAAATATAGTTGGAAAATATATGATAGATCTTATCCATCACTTTTATGAACAAAAGTAGAGCTTCCCCAAAGAACATGATAGGTATGATAAATCCCTTATCTCAATGGTCTTCCAATGACACACTCATTCACCAGATATGAGTATGTGAAATTCTATATATCCTAAAAGATATTGTTACTTCCCTCTTGTAAAATGTAACACATAACCCTGGATACCACAATAGAGTTAATCCTATAACATCCTTGGGAATTATACTGAATTATTCTTACAACACTAATAGAAACTATATACCTAAACAACA
The DNA here is from genome assembly GCA_963277665.1 of Viscum album. NCBI lineage: Eukaryota > Viridiplantae > Streptophyta > Magnoliopsida > Santalales > Viscaceae > Viscum > Viscum album. Next base: position 1,837,801,457 of record OY728163.1, on the reverse strand, counting down.
CAATACTCTAAATGTTCAACTAACCAACTCATGGTTGATGGTTTGAATCATCTTTTTCACATGCCCACTCTCTTGACCATGATATATATCTTTCCCAAAATGGACAATGTTGTTCCATCGTTTCAAAATCATCTATCCCATATGTAATTATTGTCAATTTAGCTGTATTCCATAGAAAAAAAGTGCATACCAATTATGATTTCATAAGGCCCTTCCATGATGAAAAATTAGACCCACATAAAACTCTCCCAACCAGAAAACATCTCACATAACCAATATATAGGAAAAACAAAGAGGTGTTCTCCAAATGAAGCCCAAGACAAAGCTTATGGTATAATGTCTCAAATTGAAGAAATAGTTTTACCACTATATATAATTAGATGATGTTGTAACTATAAATTATTTCTAATAGTACTTAGGTAAAATTGGAAAAAACATAGATGCTACCTAGGATCATATATCTTATAGACTGGCCATAATATTCCAAATCCATCAACTACTGATAGCCCTAAAAAAAATCTCCCAGATCCTATAGTGGGCATCATGGTGGTGGTGGTGGGGGAAGATATAAGTGTTATACCCACCAAATAAATCCCCCTTCATAGCTACACCCTTTTACAAGATATAATTTCGTCATTATAGGCTACCTTGTGATCATTTTGGAGATCACTAATAACAAAACTACTCTTCCATGGTGGGTCATATACTACCAAATTTCCATCCCCATCATTTTTGGTTTTGAAATAATTTTCTATGTGACCACTACCATCACCTATGTGACAGAAAAAAAGTTATTGAAAGGGGTATGATGCCTAAAATGAGTCAGGGTGGACTAATGTAATAAAAAACAAAAGAATCTTCCATAAACCAAATTAACAACCTCGAATGGAGATGGAATCAGGAACTGTTGAAAATAATTCAAGGGTGGAAGTAGGATCCTTAATTTCTACAAAGTAAGAATACTTTTTTCCTTCATTGTAATATTGAGTAAGACTTATGTAATTACAGAAATGCCTCGGGAAATACTGAAAAAATAGTTTATATACCAATGAGTAGTATATGTATATTAAATTGAGTTGGAGTAATCAATGAATCTGTTTACACCTTTTGGACCAAGATTCCCTGGGACAGACAAGATTCTAATCTCGTGATCATGTATACTACCTATTCTATATAAGATTCCCCCAAAAAAATCCAAAAACTAAAATCAAGGACCACTTACCCATGATTATCAATGTAGCTCCATCTCCCCTCATACAACTATTCATAACTAATCTGTCAAAATTTAATTTAAATCCAGATTCAGTGGCCTCTTTGTGAACCCACATTTCTGGAGGTCATAAATATTTATCCAAAATTCCACAAACTTATCCACCATGAACCTATGTAAGAAATGAGAACAGTCTTCATGCTTGAGTTGTGAGGTCAAATCCCGCACATTGAACATCTCTTTTTCCTGCAATGTCGATCAGGAGCTGGGACTCCCATCATGTCAGGCCTTGTTATGTGTGGACTAAAGGGTCCAACATCCAACATACAACACAATTGACCACAACATCCACTCATCCACATAAACCCCCACACCATTAAATCGGGATTGAATAATCTCTTCCAGGTAATACATTATAGCTCTTGCCTCGTGTAAATGATGAAATCATTGCAAATTTAAGAATCCCACTAAACTTTGATGAATGGGTGCATTAAAAATTCTAATTTAGGAATTTGAAATAAGAATAATTTTGAGGCCCTTTGGACTTTTTTTTCTCAAACCCCATATTCCATGGGGAGAGAACAATAATGCATACAGAAATATAGAAAGTTATATTTTTTGGGGATGTCATTTCAATAAATAACCCATTATTATGAATGCTAATTGATGTTATCATTAAGAACACTATGATAATATTTTGAGGAGAAGGATCTGAAAGGGGAACCAGTGATCACCATCTGGTCCAGTTCATGAGTCATGAATTTTTTTTGAAACAATTCATGTTGCAGAGGGTTTAGAACAACATAGTTGAGAAAGGGACTATATTTTGAATGATGGATGAGAATGGCATGAACTATGTATCTTTTAAAACATAGAGTACTCCCATACCAATTTCCACAAAATATGTCTATTTCCCCCACCCAAAGAAACCATCTTCTGAACAATTGTTTTTTATTAATTTTTCATCATGTTACATTCCAAAGTATAGAATATATACCACATTACATGTCAAATGGTGTCCCATGTTTTAAGAAGGAAATCCTATAATAATTTGATTTCCCTAAATAAATTCACATGTCTATATATATTATAGGTTGGAAATGGTGTTAGAAACACTCCATAGGTTGACCCCCCTCTTAATTGTCACAAAAAATACTTTTACATGAGGACCAAGGGAATTTACCCTCCCCTAATTCATTCCAAATAACAAAATCCATGGTTTTTTCAATGTTACAAAGGATATGGATTGAAAAATCATGGCCAACAACACATGCTTGAGGGTGGAAGTGAAGACACTATTATCCAAGATAATTCCCCCCCCCCTAAAGGGAAAAATATTATTTTCAAAATGATGTTATGAACAGTGTGTTTTTCCACTAGAACATAAATCTTTTGAATGTAGACCTTACCTGGGGATATTGGGGAACCAAAATATTCCATAGGAAAATGTCACATAGTGATCCCCAATTTATCTCCAATCCTTTTAAAAATTACTCTAGAATAATTGATTGAGAGATAACCATAACTTTTCACCTATTTAATGATTAATCCTCTCCATTTACAAAAAAAAATCAATAATGTTGTAGATATCCTTCAGGTTCCTTATACATCCATTAAGAAATATAATAAATTCATTCTCATAATGAGGAGGATAATGCAGTGGAAAATAATATTTCACTAGAAAGGACATACCCTCCCATCATAGATACATATATTTAGATATCTACTCAAGTCATCGTGTATCATAATGAAGATACTAGGGGGGGGACTCAGTCCCATTCTTTTAGTCATCATAATGATTCAGTGAAAGAATAACTCTTCCCTATAATAGTAACTGAAATCCAAATAGAGCTGATGCACCTAAAGATGATGTCACGCACAATTTTTGAGAAACTCATATTCATTGTGACATTTATAAGGAAACTACACTCAACATGGTCATATAATTTATCTACATTAGCATTTATGAAAATATTTTATATAAGGATTTTATTTTTGATATCTCCAATATTTCGTGAGTCTAGCTAATTGCTTTTTGAGGAAAGTGGTCCTAGAGGAAACCATTATTATCAACGGAGACCCACATGTGACGTTACATTGAAATCCATTGATTGATAAAAGTAAACTAAACAATATAGGAAAAATTAAACATCCTAATCAACCAATATTGGCCAAAATCACAAGGATCCTTTACATTGGGTATGAGAATAAGTGTGGTGGAACACGCCACATGGTGGAGACTTTCCCCAAAAAATAGTCTTGGATGCATCCAATAACTTCATGTTTTATATGGTCTAATGATTTCATATTGAATGATCCTAGAAATATTTCTAACCTAGGATCCCATTTCAGGTTGACATCATTAATTTTATTTTAAACCTCGTGCTCGTCTGTGGACCTATCAATGTCTCAATTGAAATCACGGGAGACAACATGAGGAATAGAGTACAAAATGTAATTTGTTACTATGGGACAACCATCATATATGTGAGGTTGAACATCTTTATGAAAAGAGTAAAAATGATTCATCTTCATACCACATACAACTTGTTAGTTATCGGTAAAAGATCAATCTTCATGAAAAATGATGTGAAATTTGGATGGCTTCATTTCATTTACCCTTGCATGAAAGAAGGTATTTTTTCACCTAATTTATGCCTTGTAAACCTAGATTACTCCATAGAAATTATTTCTTATTCTAGAATATGTTCCATTAAGAAGTTAATGATACTAGTGAGGTTTCTAAAATCATGCTCATTGTAGTGAGTTTCATAACCCTTCTCATTATATTTAACAGCCACCTCCATGATCTCCAAATCTATGAAGCTGAATTTCATGGAGTTTCCCAACAGACATATCTTATATTTCCACCAAATTATGCTTGTTTTGAAACCCCACCTTTGTGTTCTATAATATGAGTTTATTTCTGTGAGGAGAGTACTATGGAGGAAAAATTATGTTCCGCCACCAAGCTCATGGAATAGAAGAAATGAACTTACTAGACATTAACACCTTTAAGGAATATGAGGAGAGGTGAATTAACATAAACCACCCAAACCAAATGATCCATTGTACCATTAGAAATTGTATGGATAAACTTAATGTTGGATAATCAGAAGTCGATCGATCCCCAAATATCAGGGATTCATTTCCGATTATTCCACCATGCAAATTTATCTTCTATGTATCAAATATATAACAATACATTTTGAGATGCAATGGTTGTGGAAGATCTAATTTCCTTCAATGGATATTCTCTACCACAATTGTCTCTTTAGGGTCAAAGATATAATTAATATCCACACCCATAAGCAACAACACAAGAAATGTAGTGATTTCTCCCCTATATTTCCAATGCAGGTCTCGCTCCCTCAAGCAACAACTAGATTTGAAATAAAAAATAAGTTGGAGAAGACCTCAAATATAGATTTTACATTAATTTGAATCTAGGAAATGATATCCTTCTCAACAGATGTGGATTCATTCCCAAATATCCAATTTCAATTTTTATCTTGAACAAAATTCATGAAATTAAGAAAACCAAATATTCTTGAAATTACTTGTATTTTTGAATGCTAGTGATTATGTTCTAGGATAACCACTACATCCACCTTCATGTAATGGAACAATAGAAAAACATCTTCCTTTACACTCAAACGCATCCTTTGGTAATTCTAGATGATGCATGAGATTTTTTGAATCAGGGAAATCAGGCCTTACCCTATATAGAGGTGACACTAATGTTGGGAGGGGGAATAAGTGTATTCTCTTTTGACTCGTGCTTGTGTTCGTACCCCACTGGGTAAAGGAGAGGAACCTATAGACTCTATACTAGTATCCAGATGTGAAAAAAACAAATATTATTATTGAAAAACTAGAATATTGGATTGAAGAATTTGGGAATCACACAGGGGTTACATTCAACTTCTACAGATGAGAATCAATTTTGCATGATAGAGGACAATATGTACCCAGGTGAAGGGTTGATCTAAAAAAAATAATCCCCATCAACCCAATGGCGTTGGGACTAAGAATTTAAATAGATAAACATGTTTGTTTATGTGATAAAAAGATCACTAATAACCATCTCAACTCATTTGTAGAATCATCAATGTATGATTAAATTGATATATAGGAGGATAAACTATAGATGGATGCACCAAACGTTCATGCATATGGAAAGCAATGACTTTTGAAGGAGCCAAGTGGGACTGATTAAAAGTCACACTAGATGGTATGGATTAATTTGAGATGGGTTGAAAATTACATTGTGACTTGAGTAAAATATTATCTAACTATCCGGGAGATGATAAGACACACATTAACATGTGATAGAGAGGTAGAAAACTGATTTCGAACATGACACCAATATTCCTTCCCTAAACTAGATGTCAGAAGAAGGAAAATTGGATAAATTAAGATCCATAAAGATACAAGCCACACAAAAATCCTATAGACGGAGATCCCATTCATCCAGAAAATTAATGTATCCAATCATATGAAAAAATCCAGAAATTAATGAATGGTTATGGAATAGTATGTGATACCTTGTAATTTCACCCAGACCGCTACTTGGGGGGACTCTCAACCACAATGTTCATTTATAAACTGTTTGAATAGGTTGATTATCATCATAATGATTGAACAAGGGATATATAAACAATACTTCACAAAATATTTGTATGATTCTATCACCATATAAGAGGCTTTGAGTGTGAGGATCAACACCCTTTCCAGTTACTGTAGTCCCGAATAAAATTCGATGTTCTGAATGAAGAGGAAGGGATTTTTATCTGCCAAAAAGAGAGAGACCATGGTCCATCTATGGAATACCATAACTAATTAAATATAGTCAATGGGGAATTATATCACTAGATATCCATAAATTGAAATAGCATGAAGTATACCCATAAGAATCTCAGGGATAGGGGAAATATAATCTAACCATGAAGATGACGAGTGAACAACCCCCTCTTTCAGAGATGGACCATTTGAGATACTATAGTTCATGGATAATATTGATTAGTATATGGATATGACGAATCATGGTCATGGATGAACTATGATACCCATAGAAGGCTTGACATCCATTAATGGAGATATTAGAGAAGACCCCAGTTGGGGTGGATTCATGGGAACATTCAGAGGAATTAAAAAATTAAGAGGTGTGTTAAGCGCGATATCAATAATGTAATCTATTCCCTAATATGACACACTCGACCACATAAATCATATACATTACATATCTCCTATACATGTTCCCCGAGTCCTCTATGTACCCTACACCCCATGAACATTTCTCTAAGTATTTCCTCGAGATTTTATCCTACACTAATATTCATTTGACTGATACCTTCTACCCACTCAAGATGAGTCAACTGCATGATTCCCACTACGTACTCCAAAAACATGGTTTCACTAAGATAGGATTTTCTTCATTATTAGTGATGACTCTAACACTCCAGAATAGGCGTAAAATCATATGGGTTCCATATTGGAAAAAAGTATCACCATACACCCTTCATTAAATTTTATACCTAAATGTAACCATCTTGGACCCTATTGAGGGAGTAACTAATATAGTTAGTAATCCTCCGTGAATAAAATGAAACTTTCATTCAAATTTATTTATCTCTAGATTCCCTTAAATCTAAATACACCAAAATCATGATGTGTACTACTCCTCATGAAACAGTTGTTTGAAGTCAATTCATTAGAGTTCCACCTCAATCATGAGTAATTGTTATTAACCCCACCAAGTCTATTGTGATCCATGGAAAAAACTTTCTTCTAGTGGAACCATCTGATTAGTTTAATTCAAATAAAATAAAATTACTTATATCACATACTAAATATGATACTCTACTGTCTGGGGATATAGATAACCATAGAACCTTAGTGGAATCTATCTATGGAACCCACAATGTTCTCTTAGAATACTAGAATCTTCATCCTACCCTCGTAGTAATATTTTCTAATGAAATAGTGTGGGTTATTTTACTTTACCACCTAGATGAATGACTCATGTTTTTTTACCTTAACAAATGCCTCATTTCTCATCATATCACCTTCATGATCATGAATCTATAACGTGGGTAGTTTTCTTTTTAGAGGCATCTTGAAAGTGATTGAGACATACCACTATTATACAAGAAAATTTATATGTTGATATGAATCAAGAAGGATATTCAAAAAAATCAATCCATTATAACACATGTAAAAAATTCCTTTCAATTAATTTCTATGTTTTTTGAGTTGACATGATTGTATTCAATGTTTTGGATTATAGATAAATTAGTTTACACACAAGCCGTATATTACCTAGTCCGAAATCCACACTCCAGACACTTTTATACCATATAACTAAGACGCAACCAATACTGAAATTGGTAAAACACCTAACACAATCCATTGGAATGATCAACTCTCGTACTACACGTTAATGAACAAACCAATTATGGCCCACCTATACTGCTGAATGTTAATCCACAACAACCATAATCATGTATCTAATTGTCATGGGGATGGAAAAAATCACTGGGAAGGCATAAATAAAATGATATTACTTTCTCTAATGATAATTTATGCACACCATCGACCATATCAACAGAATATGTAGATAAATTATAAGATAAGGTAACATCATGGGTAATTCCATGAATGTAATAACCTATAATTAATACGTTAAAGTATTACAGAATCATCACCATTTAATGTGATGAAATAGATTGCCAAACATAATAGATGTCACAACGTAAAAAAAACTAGAAACAATGAATCATGAGAGTGACCAACAGCTGCTCACCAAGCACAAACATAATACACAATAAAAGAAAATATGTATCAATAGTATCCCCTGATGTATCCAACAATCAACATGTCTTATGCACATGACATGACACATACATGAAAATACCATAAAGGGTGAGTATGAACATTATTTATATGATTCAATGTAAACCACATGGGGGTAATAAAATGATACAATAATGGTAATATTCTCCCATAATATTTTGGTAATAAAAAACCCAAGAGGGATATATATATATATCATATATGACAATTAATGAAACCCATACAAGAGGGAAGGGGGATATACATTTCTTAGCCTATCCCAGGTCCATGAGTCTTCCAAAATATTTATAATGGTTCATCTTCATTTACTATTATCTCACAATTCAATCGAAAAAATCTATGTCGAGGACCAGTGTAACAGCCCGAGATTTTATGAAAAATGTTCCTTTTAATTTTATTTCTGTCTGGTGTTGTGCGCTACACCAAAAGGAGCTTGCACAACACACATCCTTCACTTGCCTTGCATTACACGCAATCACGACCTTCCTCGATAGCGTGTGTTGTACGCAACGCCAAGTTTCGCTAAACAACGATATGCTATTAAGATATTATTAAAACTAGCTGTTGTGAATAGTAATAACCACTTTTTGAAATTTTGTAAATTTTATTTTTCAAAATGGACTTCATTTATGGATTCGGAGTATCGAATTTAGCCTAAGGTGAAATTTTGGTACTTTTCGGATAACTTTCATATTCTGATGAATAGTGAAAATTACTAAATTATAATTAAAAACAACTTTTTTAATCGAAATAATTAATAGTGATAAATCATTAATTTGAGTGGTTTTAAAGTATATTTAGAATATATTTTTACAATTTAATACAATGTTGGTCATTGGATGTAATTTCACATTTAAACTAGACATAAACAAGTGTCAATCTTTTGATAGATATTGTTTCTTAAAAACACGCTATTTGTTTTAACAACGGGATTTAATTATAAAATTAATTAATGCAACTTTTATGTTATGAATTTGGTAAAATAGACTTCATTTTTGAATTCGGAATATGAAATATAGCTTGGGATGGAATTTTGGCATTGTTCTGAAAAACATCAATTTTTGATGAATAGTGAAACCACTAAGTGGTAGGTTAAAAACCGAATTTTGCATAAAACATAATTTTACCGCTTCTGTGAATGGAATTTCGAAAATCCGAGAGACATGGTTAATATCAAAGACTAAAATATGGTTCAATGAGATGAAAATAATTTTTGGTGAATAGTAACATTTTACTTTTTTTTACCGCGATTAATAGTAAATAGGGTAACTAAGGGTAAATATGATATTAATATTACCCTAACACATGTCCTAATTCTATTGGACAAGTGTAATTCGACCGAAAACAAACTTAGGAATAAAATATGACCATTTAGGCCCACTTGGATTAGATTAGGACATTTATTATTAATTTATTTAAAGAAGGGTTAAAATAGTTAAAATCAACGTTTAATAAGTAAATCATTTTTAATATGGGGTTATACATAAGATAAATTAGACTATAAATATTCATTAGAAAGCTAAAAAGATTTCCTACATGATGGTATTTTATTTGTAATTTTTAGACATCAAATAATATAATTTATTTATGACACAAAGATGATGCAGTAATTATCTTATTAATGAAATATTGACATAATTGATAATATAAATACCAAAATAAATGTAATTTAAGACTTTTTAGGAATTCCACTAATTTTCTAGGTTACTATGATATATTAGTGATGATTTAATCAACTTGGTTCGAACATATAATTCTGTTATGACTTTCACAAAAATCATATATCAAATAGTGTCAAAATTGACACAAAATAGTTTTTAAATCAAATATTATATTACTAATTGTTATTTTATTCTTAAAAATCTAAGGATCGGCCAAATGACTTAGATAAGGATATATGTATTAATAATATACAATTTGGGGTTCGTTTGGCATGTTATTGTAAGTTTATTAACCATATAGTGAAATAAAACAAAAAGACACGGTAAAAGTTAAATTATTTAACTTAGAGTTAAATCTAATTGATAAGTTTAAAATAATACCCTAAACTTGTCTAAATCCTATTGGTTGATAGGATTTCGACCCATCCCAACTTTAGCTTCGAAATAAGACCCTTTGGAACCATTCTAAACCGATTTTGACTTTAATATAAAATAATATTTTGAGATATTCCTAAGGTGCCCCTCTCCTCCCCTATAAAAGGACACCTCCTCCCCCTCCTCCTCACACCAATTTGAGCACTCAAGCTCGGCCAACCCCTGCCAATTTCTCCTCTCCACTTCCCTAGCAACATCCTAAAGGTTCTGGTCTTCTTCAAAGACCAATTTTAGTGCCCTAAGAGGAGGTCTCAAAGAGGCACTTCAAAGAAGAGGTAATTACCGTTACCAATTCTTTCATCTTTATTTCTTCTTCCACTTCTTCTTAGGTTGTTTCATTATGAAGTAATAACATCAGTATCACTAATATACTGATATGTTATTATAAGTATGAAACAACCCTATTTCACCATCTATCCATCCTACGGAAAAAGAAATCACCGCGCGTGCGTACGTACGGAATATCGTCTCCACGCCGTGGTGTAATCTATTTTCCACCACCACCTTACATGGATGGGTATAATGGTGTAAAGAATAACTATACATAGTTATTACAACATCATATTGATTCTGATATATTGTATAATCCACTTCAATTCAGTTCAATATTTATGGAAATGATATCATCGCTCGTGCGTACGTACGGACTACCGTCTCCACGACGCGATGAGATTCATTCTCCATGTTAACCATTTAAGAATGATTATAATGTATATATAAGAAATAATAATGAAATATATGACATTATAAAGATACTGGATTTATGTATATATAGACATATGTATGTCATCTACTTACTTCCATTTCAAGACAATAAGGAAAGGAAAACAGCGTTCATGCGTACGTACGGACTACCCTCTCCATGAACGGTGTTTTTCATTATATTTATCTACCTATTATATATATATATATACTGAATATATATGATATATAAATCATATTTTATATTCTGGAAGTAAGTAAATCATGATATAAGTAATAATGATGTCAAGAACAACAAGTCAAAACACCTACGATAAATGAAACGATTTTACCCAAAACGCTTCTTTAACATAAAATTTACAAAAGAACGGGTAATATAAAGTCATAAGTGAACCATATATGATATCATAAAAATGAATATGATTCTGTAATAAGTCAATGACATTATTTAAATCATTATACAGGAGGTTCGGACACATACGAAGCAAATCGGACCTAAGGTAAGGGAAATATCACAATCTCATTTTTATCCGAGATTGTTTATTCGTAAGTATTTATTGGGGTGTATTTTATCATCCACATCCATGTTTCTTCAATATGTAATATTATTTCCATCCAACTACAACTGTTTAAATCCAATTTTACCCTTCGTTGAGTTTTTAGTAAAAGATATGAAAGGAATCTTTTGTCGTTTTTTATACGAGGTATTTTTTGACTTTTCCGACAAAAGTACGAAGATTGTTTTTTTTAACTTATACGGCACGAACGGATTTATAATGTTTTATAAAGACTTATTTTCATGAAGCTTCCTCTAAAAGATTTCATTACTATTTTCAATAAAATCTATTTCTTTTAAAATTGCATGATGTTTTGTGAAAAGAAATTTGATTTTGAAGAAGAAAGGATATTTTCCTCAAGAATTCATTTCAAGTGTTTTATCAAAATTATTTTCCATCTAAGATAATAAAGGGTTCTATTTAAATCCATATTTTTACATTGATTTGACTATGTTGTGATGGAATTATGTTTATGAATTCCTTTATCTTATAAGAATGGTTTTATGATGTCATGTTGTTTAAGAATTCCATTTTTATTACATGGGTTATTCAATGATGTATGGTATATGATTTTGTGGCACACATAAGAATGGTATCATTATGAGATGGGTGGGACCTATATCTCCCTCCAATGCATTGGGTAAAGATTTTATATCTCATGAGATAGACATGGCTGGAATGGTAGGTTATACCGGTTCAGTGAAACAGGACTGAAACGAGGATTACTCGATTCAGAAAGGGACTTTGTCCACTAAGATAGTCTGGCAATGAGTCTTGACTAACAAGAAATGATTCTTTATGATTATGTGTGTATGCCACAATGAGTAATGTTTTAAGTTATGATTTCATTTTCACTTCCATGAGTTATCCCATGTTATGATATTATGATCTCTTTTGCAGGTTAAGATTTCCAAAAGCTATGTTCTTATGTATATGATGTGATTGATATTTATTTTGTTTACCCTTACTGAGAATTTGAGCTCACCCTTTTATGATTTCTTTTCCCCAGGATATAAAGAAAGGATTTTAGGTTAAAAAAAAGGGAAGATCTTTATGGGAGATATTGAAGATCTTTCACCACGATTAGAAGATTACGTTCCGAGTTTCCAAAGACACTAAACTATTACGATCCTTGTGTGTGTTTTTGTTATGTACTAAGTATTCCGCAAATGTAATGTAATGTCCATGTACGTCAAGATACGGGTCTCTACAGTTGGTATCAGAGGAAAGGTTTAGTCAACCTTTGGAAACTAGGATGCGAAAACGTTAGTGAGATCCCTAGAGATATTTCTAAGGTATGTCTAGGGATGCCCCTAAGGATAAGTATACATATAGGATATAGTTCTAGAACTATGGTAACGATATTAGATTAAACCAAAGATGATAGATATTTAAGTTACTCCCCCTTTATTATGATTATTGCATCTAACACTATTCTGTTTGGGTTTTAGAAAATGGCTGGAAACAAGATGATTCACAATAATGGAGGATATGATGGACAATGGAATGATATTCTTCATGAGCAACCAAATGAAATGGGATTTGGAAGTCCAAACATCATTATTATGCCGAATCAGCAATCTCATAATATGATCAATAAAGTAAAATTTGGTAAGTTTCCTGACTCGACTAATAAGAGAAAGATGGAGTTCCATGATGATCATAGAGGAAAGAAAGTTCAATTTCCCCAATGTAAATCATGTGGGAAGAGGCATCAAGGAGAATGTTTCAAGGGAACTGGAAGATGCTTTGGGTGTGGAAAAGAAGGACACAAAGCAAGTAAGTGCAAAGGAAAAGGGTCGGTTAACACCATGGATGAGGATAATGGTAATGCTACGACATCAAAAATGGTTAAGTGTTTTAAATGTGGAATGTATGGGCATTATGCAAACAAATGCCCTAAGGGAAAGACTCATGAAGAGAATCAGTATGGTCATATGGGTAGTATTTATGTGGATGATGATGAAGAGACTACAAATGATATGTGAGATGAAAGAATTTTTGAAGCTCGGTCAATGGTTTGAGAATGTAGTGGAATGATTACATGATTATCATGTGTAATTTTGGAATAAAGAGACATCTATGGATTGTTACACTGTTGTCTTTCCTTGTGTTTTGAAAGTGTATGATTAATGTTACCAGTATCCATGAAAGGTTATTCAGATATTTTTGGAATGTAGATGATATGCGCATAATGAAGGGATAAGGAGAAAATTAAATGTTTGATAGTATTCATGAGCTCATGATTGATATAAGGACTAAGTGATATCATGGTTCGAGTATATAGAATTTTGAGGATTTTAGTATGTGGAAGGTGTTAACTTTTAACTGCATTCATGTTTTCACTAAGGTATTCAAGAGAATACATGATTAAGGACTTTGAATGTTTGGAATGTGACCAACAAAACATATCTTATGATATATGGGGATCAATGATGGTATTAAATCTCTGGTAATCGTTTTCACTGTGTTATGAGAATGGAATGCAGTATTATGGATAAGCCTGAAGACTAGAAAGGATTTTGTTGGACATAAGTTAGTATTGTTTAAGGATAGAAGTTTTTTTCTATATTATTGATGGGATCTTATAGTAATGTAGTTTTAGAAAAAGGACAACCTGCAGGACGGGCGACAGCCCATCGCTTCGGACAAGGCTGTAGGAATCGAACCCACAACCGAAGTGCGACTGGCCTTTATCGCCTACCACTAGCCTACAGGAAGTCCCTGTTTAGTATAAACTAGTTTTATTATATTAAGCAGCATGATATATGAAGTATATTTCCATTTTAGGAACCATATATGATTAATCTCACTATAGAATGACTTATAACTTTTGCTAACCTTTTGTTTGAGACAGATGGAATGAACAGTCATTCTATCACATGATCTGCTAACACATCACGAATAACAAATTCAACTTCATTTATTTAAGAGATGAAGTGGAAATTGTTCAAGGCACGAACAACAGTGAGATTGTACCAAAATAAAGTAAGTATTTATTCTAATTCAAATTTTCAACTTTAGGGAAATGATCTTGAAAACCAAAAATGTTGTCCTAGTGATCTTATACCTGATGAATCAGATGGTACCTTAGATCATCACAAATTTATGGATTTGTGATTACTGGCTTTTCCATAGCCATGTTCTCTACCACTCTCCATCAGAACATGATGGTTAGATTTCTCTTCCATATCCATATTTTCACCTATGTGGAAACCCAGTGATTAGTTTATTTGGGTAATCGTTACATTTCATAATTTAGTTTTTAAAGCCATGTTTTGGTATTCCTTTTTACGATGTGGGTTTCTATTAAAGAAACTTTCGAATAGTAAACCATTTATAACCCCGACGAATTTCGAGGGCGAAATTCATTTTAAGGGGGGTAGAATGTAACAGCCCGGGATTTTATGAAAAATGTTCCTTTTAATTTTATTTCTGTCTGGTGTTGTGCGCTACACCAAAAGGAGCTTGCACAACACACATCCTTGACTTGCCATGCATTACACGCAATCACGACCTTCCTCGATAGCGTGTGTTGTACGCAACGCCAAGTTTCGCTAAACAACGATATGCTATTAAGATATTATTAAAACTAGCTGTTGTGAATAGTAATAACCACTTTTTGAAATTTTGTAAATTTTATTTTTCAAAATGGACTTCATTTATGGATTCGGAGTATCGAATTTAGCCTAAGGTGAAATTTTGGTACTTTTCGGATAACTTTCATATTCTGATGAATAGTGAAAATTACTAAATTATAATTAAAAACAACTTTTTTAATCGAAATAATTAATAGTGATAAATCATTAATTTGAGTGGTTTTAAAGTATATTTAGAATATATTTTTACAATTTAATACAATGTTGGTCATTGGATGTAATTTCACATTTAAACTAGACATAAACAAGTGTCAATCTTTTGATAGATATTGTTTCTTAAAAACACGCTATTTGTTTTAACAGCGGGATTTAATTATAAAATTAATTAATGCAACTTTTATGTTATGAATTTGGTAAAATAGACTTCATTTTTGAATTCGGAATATGAAATATAGCTTGGGATGAAATTTTTGCATTGTTCTGAAAAACATCAATTTTTGATGAATAGTGAAACCACTAAGTGGTAGGTTAAAAACCGAATTTTGCATAAAACTTAATTTTACCGCTTCTGTGAATGGAATTTCGAAAATCCGAGAGACACGGTTAATATCAAGGACTAAAATGTGGTTCAATGAGATGAAAATAATTTTTGGTGAATAGTAACTTTTTACTTTTTTTTACCGCGGTTAATAGTAAATAGGGTAACTAAGGGTAAATATGATATTAATATTACCCTAACACATGTCCTAATTCTATTGGACAAGTGTAATTCGACCAAAAACAAACTTAGGAATAAAATATGACCATTTAAGCCCACTTGGATTAGATTAGGACATTTATTATTAATTTATTTAAAGAAGGGTTAAAATAGTTAAAATCAAAGTTTAATAAGTAAATAATTTTTAATATGGGGTTATACATAAGATAAATTAGACTATAAATATTCATTCGAAAGATAAAAAGTTTTCCTACATGATGGTATTTTATTTGTAATTTTTAGACATCAAATAATATAATTTATTTATGACACAAAGATGATACAGTAATTATCTTATTAATGAAATATTGACATAATTGATAATATAAATACCAAAATAAATGTAATTTAAGACTTTTTATTAATTCCACTAATTTTATAGGTTACTATAATATAGTAGTGATGATTTAATCAACTTGGTTCGAACATATAATTCTGTTATGACTTTCACAAAAATCATATATCAAATAGTGTCAAAATTGACACAAAATAGTTTTTAAATCAAATATTATATTACTAATTGTTATTTTATTCCTAAAAATATAAGGATCGGCCAAATGACTTAGATAAGGATATATGTATTAATAATATACAATTTGGGGTTCGTTTGGCATGTTATAGTAAGTTTATTAACCATATAGTGAAAGAAAACAAAAAGACACGGTAAAAGTTAAATTATTTAACTTAGAGTTAAATCTAATTGATAAGGTTAAAATAATACCCTAAACTTGTCTAAATCCTATTGGTTGATAGGATTGCGACCCATCCCCACTTTAGCTTCGAAATAAGACCCTTTGGAACCATTATAAACCGATTTTGACTTTAATATAAAATAATATTTTGAGATATTCCTAAGGTGCCCCTCTCCTCCCCTATAAAAGGACACCTCCTCCCCCTCCTCCTCACACCAATTTGAGCACTCAAGCTCGGCCAACCCCTGCCAATTTCTCCTCTCCACTTCCCTAGCAACATCCTAGAGGTTCTGGTCTTCTTCAAAGACCAATTTTAGTGCCCTAAGAGGAGGTCTCAAAGAGGCACTTCAAAGAAGAGGTAATTACCGTTACCAATTCTTTCATCTTTATTTCTTCTTCCACTTCTTCTTAGGTTGTTTCATTATGAAGTAATAACATCAGTATCACTAATATACTGATATGTTATTATAAGTATGAAACAACCCTATTTCACCATCTATCCATCCTACGGAAAAAGAAATCACCGCGCGTGCGTACGTACGGAATACCGTCTCCACGCCGTGGTGTAATATATTTTCCACCACCACCTTACATGGATGGGTATAATGGTGTAAAGAATAACTATACATAGTTATTACAACATCATATTGATTCTGATATATTGTATAATCCACTTCAATTCAGTTCAATATTTATGGAAATGATATCATCGCTCGTGCGTACGTACAGACTACCGTCTCCACGACGCGATGAGATTCATTCTCCATGTTAACCATTTAAGAATGATTATAATGTATATATAAGAAATAATAATGAAATATATGACATTATAAAGCTACTGGATTTATATATATATATACATATGTATGTCATCTACTTACTTCCATTTCAAGACAATAAGGAAAGGAAAACAGCGTTCATGTGTACATACGGACTACCGTCTCCATGAATGGTGTTTTTCATTTTATTTATCTACCTATTATATATATATATACTGAATATATATGATATATAAATCATATTTTATATTCTGGAAGTAAGTAAATCATGATATAAGTAATAATGATGTCGAGAACAACAAGTCAAAACACCTACGATAAATGAAACGATTTTACCCAAAACGCTTCTTTAACATAAAATTTACAAAAGAACGGGTAATATAAAGTCATAAGTGAACCATATATGATATCATAAAAATGAATATGATTCTGTAATAAGTCAATGACATTATTTAAATCATTATACAGGAGGTTCGGACACATACGAAGCAAATCGGACCTAAGGTTAGGGAAATATCACAATCTCATTTTTATCCGAGATTGTTTATTCGTAAGTATTTATTGGGGTGTATTTTATCATCCACATCCATGTTTCTTCAATATGTAATATTATTTCCATCCAAATACAATTGTTTAAATCCAATTTTACCCTTCGGTGAGTTTTTAGTAAAAGATATGAAAGGAATCTTTTGTCGTTTTTTATACGAGGTACTTTTTTACTTTTCCGACAAAAGTATGAAGAATGTTTTTTTAACTTATACGGCACGAACGAATTTATACTGTTTTATAAAGACTTATTTTCATGAAGCTTCCTCTAAAAGATTTCATGACTATTTTCAATAAAATCTATTTCTTTTAAAATTGCATGATGTTTTGTGAAAAGAAATTGATTTTGAAGAAGAAAGGATATTTTCCTCAAGAATTCATTTCAAGTGTTTTATCAAAATTATTTTCCATCTAAGATAATAAAGGGTTCTATTTCTATCCATATTTTTACATTGATTTGACTATGTTGTGATGGAATTATGTTTATGAATTCCTTTATCTTATAAGAATGGTTTTATGATGTCATGTTGTTTAAGAATTCCATTTTTATTACATGGGTTATTCAATGATGTATGGTATATGATTTTGTGGCACACATAAGAATGGTATCATTATGAGATGGGTGGGACCTATATCTCCCTCCAATGCATTGGGTAAAGATTTTATATCTCATGAGATAGACATGGCTGGGATGGTAGGTTATACTGGTTCAGTGAAACAGGACTGAAACGAGGATTACTCGATTCAGAAAGGGACTTTGTCCACTAAGATAGTCTGGAAATGAGCCTTGACTAACAAGAAATGATTCTTTATGATTATGTGTGTATGCCACAATGAGTAATGTTTTAAGTTATTATTTCATTTTCACTTCTATGATTTATCCCATGTTATGATATTATGATCTCTTTTGCAGGTTAAGATTTCCAAAATCTATGTTCTTATGTATATGATGTGATTGATATTTATTTTGTTTACCCTTACTGAGCATTTGAGCTCACCCTTTTATGTTTTCTTTTCCCCAGGATATAAAGAAAGGTTTTTAGGTAAAAAAAAGGTAAGATCTTTATGGGAGATATTGACGATCTTTCACCACGATTAGAAGATTACGTTCCGAGTTTCCAAAGACACTAAACTATTACGATCCTTGTGTGTGTTTTTGTTATGTACTAAGTATTCCGCAAATGTAATGTAATGTCCATGTACGTCAAGATACGGGTCTCTACAACCAGCACCTCATAATAAATCCACATCCACAGGGAGAACAATATCTATATAGAGGCCCCGAAAATTATTATGATAAGGTGGTTCCACTCAGTCGATTGAGGAACCACACCATGTCCTTGTAGGGTGGTTTCACTAAAAAGTTTATGAAAATATATATGAGTGCAATAGGGTGGTACAACATAGAAGGTAGAGGAAGAACACCCTAGTGCATCAGATGGGTTTTAACTCAAAATGTACAAAATCATTGACCTAGTGAGTATGGGGGGTGACGCTCAAAATTTATAGGACCCACTCCCTAGTGTTTCAAGGGGTTCTAATAATCTAGCTCAAGGATTTTAGGGGACCTATAGCCAGGTACGATCGAGGGTTTTGTAACCCCAATATCTCTCTGATGATACTAATTGGTCAATAAAATTATTATGATTCACATAAAAATCATTAAATTCTCATAAAAATCATCAAATTCTCATAAAAATCCATTACATATATCAAAGGAAACAATGAAGGTTACCATTGTGTTTTAAAGGATATATTTCTCAGGATAGGATACTAATGAACAAATATATGACTCATGAATTTGTTGATATAAAAGGTGGATGTTGTTGGGAAAATTACATGAGTTTCACAAGGGGTCGCATTGCATGTGACCACAAATGGCCACCTAGAGGTGACCCTTACAATTGATGGATAAGATGCCTATATTTCTGTAAAGGGCTTGTAGTTCCACCATAGAATTCATCTTATCAACATAGAAAATATAGTTTTCTTATAGATATTTTTTTGCACATTAGGTAATGCACATGTACAATAGAGCACAATATTCTACTCCCAAAATTCATGGTGTGTCATCCTGCATGGGGTCCTAGATATGTGAGTTGGAACATAAATACGATTCACAGGGAGGGTCACATGATGTGTTGTCCTGACTTATGTTGAGTGATCCTAATATTTAACCCAATCCCTAGTCTCCGTAGTTGGGGAACTACAAGACATGTGTTTATAGATTATAATTAGTGTTTTCACATTTTCCATTAGAACCGAATGACCCTCAAAATATTTTCATTTCACCACCATCATTATATTTTACTTGTCCATACACACTATAGGTAATATATCATATGTATTACAAGAATGATAAATCGTTGGTGGTCATATTCCATCAAACCAAAATCCTCATTAATCCACTTTTTTTATGATATGTTATCATTACACTCAGAATATCAAATCCACATATATATCTCCCACAAATCATCATGGTCTACTCTAAAATGATCATCCCATTTTTGTTTCTTCAATACAACATGAATCATAGGGTTCAATAACATTCTAACACCCCCAAACAATGTTAAACTACATACCTATATGCTAATGGGGAAGAGTGAATATAATAGTTTTATGAAATTCACATTAAAAATGTAATATCAATGTTTGGAAAATAATCATTTTCAATTTATTTTAAATTGGGAAATATTCGAGATAAAAGGGTATAATGAAAAAAAGTAATTTTAACAATTCCATTCAGTCAGAGGGTATCACGTGAAGGGTGTGGAAACATTTATCAAAAGTAGAAAATATAATTAATTATCAATTTTTTAATGAAATGTAAATAAAATAAATGTTAAAATCCATACCTATATCATGGATTATTCATTGTTGATTATCGCATTCCACAGAAATGGAGAATGTCTATAGCATTCACAGCCTCTAGATCCAAATCTATCTAGTTATTGTTTATTGTTCAGCCTCGACCAGCCAATGAAGAACACTCGGAATATACTCTCCCTTATTAATGGTTTTTGATAATATCCTTTGAAAATTTCTATATATTACCATTTTTAATGAAATATAATTTCATAATTTATTAATAAAATTAAAAAATTATTTATTTACCTTAATAAAACACACCCGCCAATAGTTGCCTCATCCAAAAATCTATCACTAACCAACCGTTGGTTGGTCTACGGCTACACCTATTTCACTATTCATAAATATATTTGTATTTCCCATCCAAGGCTACATTTAAGATATGTTGACATATTTCTAAAAAATAAAATGCAAAATAATTTATTAAATGTAATATTGTTTGAATATAAATTACAGAATCAAGGTGCCACAAAATCCAACACGATCACATATCTGGGATTAAAAAACATTCTCTAATATAATTAAGAGTATTTTATATAACAAATGGTCACCAATATGGTTTTTTATGGACTATACAGTGTGTATGTAACACCCCAAGATTTTACGAAAAAATATTCTTTTTAATTTCATTAATGTCTTGTGTTTTACGCTACACCAAAAGGAGCTTGCACAACACGCATCCATGACATGCCTTGCATTACACGCAATCGCAACCTTCCTCGATAGCGTGTGTAGTACGCAATAACGTGATTCACTAAACAACAATATGCTATTAAAATATTATTTGAACTAGCCGTTATGAATAGTAATAACTGATTTTTAAAATTTTGTAAATTTTATTTTTTTTAAATGGACTTCATTTTTGGATTTGGAATATCGAAATTAGCTTAGGGTGAAATTTCGGTACTTTTCGGATAACTTTCATTTTATGATGAATAGTGAAAATTACTAAATTTTAATAAAAAACAACATTTTTAAACAAAATAATTAATAGTGATAAATTATTAATTTTAGTGGTTTTAAAGTATATTTAGAATATATTTTTACAATTTAATACAATTTTGGTTATTGGATGTAATTTCTCATTTTAACCATACATAAACAACTGTCAATCTTTTGATAGTTATTATCTCTTAAGAACAAGCTATTTGTTTTGACGACGGGAATTAATTTTTAAATTAATTAATGAAACTGATATGTTTTGAATTTGGTAAAATATATATCATTTTTGACTTCATAATATCAAATATAGATTAGGCCTAATTTATGGTATTTTTCTGGAAACTTTCATTTTTTGATGAATAGTGAAACCACTAAGTGGTAGTTAAAAAAATGAATTTTTCATAAAACATAATTTTACCGCTTCTGTGAGTGGAATTTCAAAAATCCAAGAGACACGGTTGATGCCAGTAAGTAAAATGTTTTTCAATGAGATGAAAATAATTTTTGGTGAATAGTGACTTTTTAATTTATTTTACCACGGTTAAAAGTAAATAGTGTAATTAAGGGTAAAAATGATATTCGTATTACCCTAACACATGTCCTAATTCTATATGATAAGTTTAATTAGTCCAAAAACGACCTTAGGAATAAAATATTACCATTTAGGCCTACTTGCATTAGATTAGGATATTTATTATTAATTTATTTAAAGAATGGTTAAAATAGTTAAAAAGAAAGTTTAATAAGTATATCATCATTAATATAGGGTTATATATAAGATAAATTCTACGATAAATATTCATTAGAAAGATAAAAAGATTTCCTACATAATGGTATTTTATTTTTAATTTTTAGAAATTAAATGATTTAATTTATTTATGACACATTGATGATGCAATAATTATCATATTAATGAAATATTGACATAATGGATGTTATAAATACCCAAATAAATGTAATTTGAGACGTTTTATGACTTCAACTAATTTTATAAGTTAAAATGACATGTTATTATTGATTTAAATAACTTTTTTAGAACTAATCATTATGTTATAATTTTTACAAAAAACAATTACTAAATAGTGTCAAAATTAACATAAAATATTTTTTTAAAACAAATATTATATTATTAATTGTTATTTTATTATTAAAAATCTAAGGTTTTTCAAAATGACTTATATAAGGTTATAGATATTAATAATAAACAACTTGGGGTTCGTTTGTCTTGTTATAGAAATTTAATTAAACTTATAGTGTAAGAACAAAAAAAGAAACGATAAAAGTAAAATTATCTAACTTAAAGTTAAATATAAATGATAAGGTTAAAATAGGAACCTAAACTTGTCTAAATTATATTGGATGATAGTATTTGGACACATACACACCTTTTCATCGAAATAAATCAATTTGGAGCTATTTAAAACCGAATTTGGCTTTATAATAAAATAATATTTTTTGTTATTCCAAAGGTGCCCCTCTCCTCCCTTATAAAAAGGCACCTTCTCCCTCTATTCCTCACACCAATTTTAGCATTCCAGCTCGGCCAACCCCTGCCAAATTCACTTCTCCACTTCCCTAGAAACATACTAGAGGTCATAGGATTCCTCAAAGACCAATTTTAGTGCCTTAAAAGGAGATCTCAAATAGGCGTTTCAAAGAAGAGGTAATGTCTATTACTGATTCATTCAACTTTATTTCTTCTTCCACTTATTCTTATAAGGTTGTTTAATTGTGAAGTAATAACATAAGTATCACTCATATACTGATATGTTATAATAAGTATGAAACAACACTATTTCACCATCTTTCCATCCTACGGAAAATGAAGTCACCGCGCGTGCGTACGTACGGAATACCATCTCCACGCTGTGGTGTAATCTATTTTCCACCACCACCTTACTTGGATGGGTATAATGGTGTATATAATAATTATATATGATTATTTTTAAGTGATATTGATTCTGAAATATTATACATACACTCCAATACAATTCCACGATCATGAGAACGATATCATCGCTCGTGCGTATGTACGGACTACCGTCTCCATGACGTGATGAGATTCATTATCCACGTTAACCATTCATGAATGATTATAAAGTATATATAATAAGTAATAATGAAATATATGAAATAATAAAGATATTTGATTTATTTGTATATATATGTATGTCATCTACTTAATTCCATTCAACTCAATAAGGAAATGAAAACAACGTTCATGCGTACGTACGGCCTACCGTCTCCATGAACGGTGTATTTCATTTCTTTTATCGACCTATAATATATATATGTAAATGATGAATATATATTATAAATCATGTTTTTCATTCTGAAATTATGTAAATCAGGATATAAGTAATAATAATATAAAGAACGACATGTCGAAACACATACGCTAAATGAAATGATTTTACTAAAATTGCTACTTTAACATGGAATTTACAAAAGAACGGGTAACATAAAGTCATAAGTGAAACATATATGATATAATAACAATTAATATGACTCTTTAATAAGTCAATGAAATTATTTAAATCATTATACAGGATGTTCAGATACGGACGAAGCATATCGGACCTAAGGTAAGGGATAATTGTGCAAATCTCATTTTTATCTGAGATTGCTTATTCGTAAGTATTTACTGGGGTTATTTTTATCATCAATGTCCTTGTTTTATAAAAGTGTTTTCATTTATGTTTAAAGACCTTTTTACCCATTTTTGACTTTTACTATATGGTATGTAAGGAATATTTCATGTGTTTATGTTACGAGGTACTTTTTGACTTTTCTGGAAAAAGTACGAGAATAATGTTTTTTTAACTTATACGGAACCAACAGATTTTTACGGTTTTATAAATACATATTTTCATGAAGCTTCTTCCAAAATATTTCAGGAATATTTTCTAAAAAACCCTTTTCTTTTACAATTTCATGAAATTTTGTGAAAAGAAAACGATTTTGACGAAAAAAGGATATTTTCCTCAAGAATTCATTTCAAGTGTTTTATCAAAACCATTTTCATCTGAGATGACATTATTTCACATGTGTATGTTTCAAGTATCATTTCTCTATGATTTAAATGGTCTCACTTTTGTTATGATGAAATGATATGCATTTTTTTATATTGATTATGTTATGATGGAATGATTTTTATGAAACCCATTTTATTCTTGGGGTTATGAGGACTGTTTTATGTTTATTTTGTGGCACAAGTAATAATGATTTCATTATGATATGGGTGGGACCTATATCTCCCTCCAATTCATTGGGTAAAGATTTTATATCGCATGAGATAGACATGGCTGGAACGGCAGGTTAAACTGGTTCAGTGAAACAGGACTGAAACGAGGAGGGAACTCGGTTCAGAATTGGACTTTGTCCAATAAGATAGTCTTGGAAATGAGTCTTGACTAATAAGAAATGATTCTATATTATTATGTGTGTATTCCACAAAGTTTCATGTTTTATGTTATGATTATTGGGGATTACATTTCACTACTATGATTTATCCCATGTTATGATATTATGATCTCTTTTGTAAGTTATGATTTCCAAAATGTTATGTTCTTATGAATATGATGTGATTGATATTTCTTTTGTTTACCCTTACTAAGAATTTGAGCTCACCCTTTAATGTTTTCTTTTCCCCAGGATATAAAGAAAGGTTTCCGGTAAAAGAAAGGGAAGATTTTTATGGGAGATGTTGAAGATCATTCACCACGATTAGAAGATTATATTCCATGTTTCCAAAGACACTACACTATTACGGTCGTTGTGTGTGTGTTTTTGTTATGTAATAGGTATTCCAAAAATGTAATGTAATGTCCATGTACGTTAAGCTTCTGGTATCTAAAGTTGGTATCTGAGGAAAGGTTTAGTCAACCTTTGGAAACTACGATGCGAAAACGTTAGTGAGATCCCTAGAGATATTTCTAAGGTATGTATGGGGATGTCTCTAAGGTTAAGTATATGTATAGGTTATAGTCCTATAATTACACTAACGATATTAGAATTTAACCTAAGATGATAGATATTGAGGTTACTCCCCCTTTACTATGTTGTTTTCCCTAGCATGATTTTTTCCTCTCACACTATTCTTTTTGGGATAGAGAAAATGGATGGAACCAGGAAGATTAATGATAATGGAGGATATGATGGACAATTTAATGATATTATTCATGAGAAACCAAATGAAACAGGATTTGTAAGTATAAACATCATTATTACGCCTAATCAGCAATCTCATAATATGATCAATAATCTCAACTTTGGTATGTTTCCCGACTCAGATAATAAGAGAAAGATGGAGTTTCCTGATGATCAAAGAGGAAAGAAAGTTCAATTTCCCTCATGTAAATCATGTCGGAAGAGGCATCGAGGATATTGTTTCAAGGGAACAAAAATATGCTTTCGGTGTGGAAAAGAAGGACACAAAGCCAGTAAGTGCAAAGGAAAAGGTTCAGTTAACACCATGGATGAGGATAATGGTATTGCTACGACATCAACAATGGTTAAATGTTTTAAATGTGGAATGTATGGGCATTATGCAAACCAATGCCCTAAGAGAAAATCTCATGAAGAGAATCAGCATGGTCACATGAGTGGTATTTATGTGGATGATGATGATGAGACTACAAATGAAATATGAGATGAAAGAAATGATGAAGCTTGGCTAGTGGTTTAAAGAAGTTATTGGAATGATAGTATGTTTATAAAGAATATTGTATGGTACTATGGAATAAAGAATCATCTAAGGATTGTTACACTATTGTTTTTCATAATGAATTTGAAGGTATATGTTGAATGGTACCGGTAACCATGGAAGGTTATTCAGATATTTTTGAAAAGTAGATGATATGCGCATAATGATGGGATACGAAGATAATGAGATGTTTGATTGTATTCATGAGCTCATGACTGATATAAGGACAAAGTGATATCATGGTTTGAGTATATAGAGATTTTTGGATTTTGGTATATGGAAAGAGTAATCTTTTGACAACATTCATGTTTTCACTAAGGTTTAATGGGTATTCATTCATCAAGAGAATACCTGATTAAGGTATTCACATGTTTGTAATTTTACCCACAAGATATATCTTATGATATATGGGGGATAAATGATGGCATTCATGTGATTGTTATGTGGCAGTTCAAGTAATCATTTTCTTTATACAATGATCTTGGACTGAAGAATTTTAGATAAGCCTAAATATTGGAATGGATTATATTGGACATAAGCTAGTATTGTTTAAGGATAGAACTTTTTTTGATATTATTGATGGCAAGTAATAGTAATGTAGTTTTAGAAAAAGGACAACCTCCAGGATGGGCGACAGCCCATCACGTCAGACAGGGCTGTGGGAATCGAACCCACAACCGAAGTGCGACTGGCATTTTTCACCTACCACTAGCCTACAAGAAGTCCCTGGTTAGTAAAAAATATTTTTATTTTATTATGCGGTATGATATATGAAGTATAAGATCATTTTTGGAATCGTATATGATTAACCTCATCATAGATGGACATATGTATATTTGATAACTTTTACTAACCTTATGTTTGAAACAGATGGAATGACCCATCATTCTATCACATGATCTACTAACACTTCATGAATAAAAAATTCAACCTCATTTCATTAAGAGATGAATTGGAAATTTTTCAATGCACGAACAACAGTGAGATTATACCAAAATAAATTAAGTATTTATTCTAATTCAAAATCTTCAACATTAGGGAAATGATCTGGAAAACCAAAAAATGTTGTCCTAGTGACCTTATATTCGATGAATCAGATGGTACCTTAGATCATCACAAATCTATGGCTTTTTGATTGTTGGATTTTTCATAGCCATGTCCTCTACCACTCTCTATCAGAACATGATGGTTAGATTTCTCTTCCATATCCATATTTTCACCTATGTTCTTCTTTGTGGAAACCCAGTGATTAGTTAATTTGGGTAACCGTTACATTTCATACATTAGATTTTAAAGCCAAGTTTTAGTATTCCTTTTTATGATGAGGGTTTCAATAAAAGAAACTTTCGAGTAGTAAACCACTTATTACCCCTGACGAATTTCGAGGAAAAAATTAATTTTAAGGGGGGTAGAATGTAACACCCCGAGATTTTACGAAAAATATTATTTTTAATTTCATTATTGTCTTCTGTTTTACGCTACACCAAAAGGAGATTGCACAAAACACATCCTTGACTTGCCTTTCTTTACACGCAATTGTTACCTTCCTCGATAGCGTTTGTAGTACGCAATAACGAGTTCCACTAAACAAAAATATGCTATTAAAATATTATTAAAACTAGCCATTATGAATAGTAATTCTGACTTTTTAAAATTTTGTAAATTAAATTTTTAAAAATGGACTTCATTTTTGGATTCGGAATATCGAAATTAGCTTAGTGTGAAATTTTGGTACTTTTCGGATAACTTTCATTTTTTGATGAATAGTGAAAATTACTAAATTTTAATTAAAAACAACCATTTTAATCAAAATAATTAATAGTGATGAATTATTAATTTTAGTGGTTTTAAAGTATATTTAGAATATATTTTTACAATTTAATACAATGTTGTTTATTGGATGTAATTTCACATTTAAACCAGACATAAACAACTGTCAATCTTTTGATAGTTATTATCTCTTAAGAAGACGCTATCTGTTTTGACGACTGGAATTAATTTTTAAATTAATTAATGAAAATGATATGTTTTAAATTTGGTAAAATAGATATCATTTTTTAATTCATAATATCAAATACATAATAGGCCTAATTTTTGGTATTTTTCTGGAAACATTCATTTTTTGATGAATAGTGAAACCACTAAGTGGTAGTTAAAAAAATGAATTTTTCATAAAACTTAATTTTACGCTTCTGTAAGTGGAATTTCAAAAATATGATAGACACGGTTGATGTCAGTATGTAAAATGTGGTTCAATGATATGAAAATAATTTTTGGTGAATAATAACTTTTTACTTTTTTTTAACACAGTTAAAAGTAAATAGGGTAATTAAGGGTAAAAATGATATTATTATTACCCTAACACATGTACTAATTCTATTGGATATGTGTAATTAGACCCAAAACAAATTTAGGAATAAAATCTGACCATTTAGGACCACATGGATTAGATTAGGATATTTATTATTAATTTATTTAAAGACGGGTTAAAATAGTTAAAATCAAAGTATAATAAGTATATCATTTTTAATATATGGTTATACATAATACAAATTCGACTATAAATATAAATTAGAAATATGAAAAGATTTCCTACATAATGTTATTTTATTTGTAATTTATAGACATTAAATAATTTAATTTATTTATGACACAAAGATGATGCATTAATTATCTTATTAATGAAATATTGACATAATTGATGTTAAAAATACCCAAATAAATGTAATTTGAGACTTTTTATGAATTAAAAGAAATTTCTAGGTCAATATGACATGTTAGGATAGAGTTAATTAACTTTTTCTAACTAATCATTATGTTATGGTTTTTACAAAAATCAATTACTAAATAGTGTAAAAATTGACATAAAATACTTTTTAAAACAAATATTATATTACTAAATGTTATTTTATTCCGAAAAATTTAAGGTTCTAGAAAATGACTTAGATAAGGTTATATATATTAATAATAAATAACTTTGGGTTCGTTTTTCTTGTTATAGTATGTTTATTAACCTTATAGTGTAAGAACACAAAAAGACACGATAAAAGTAAAATTATCTAACTTAAATTTAAATATAAATGATAAGGTTAAAATGGGAACCTAAACTTGTATAAATTCTATTAGATGATAGGCGTTCGACCCATCCCCACCTTATCCTCGAAATATATCAATTTGGAGCTATGTAAAACCGAATTTGGCATTATAATAAAATAATATTTTTAGTTATTCCAAAGGTGCCCCTCTCCTCCCTTATAAAATGGAACCTCCTCCCTCTCTTCCTCACACCACATTGAGCCTTCAATCTCGGCCAAAACCTGCCAAAATCTCTTATCAACTTCCCTAGAAACATCCTAGAAGTCATGGTCTTCCTCAAAGACCAATTTTAGTGCCCAAAATGGAGATCTCAAAGAGGCGCTTCAAAGAAGAGGTAATGTCTGTTACCGATTCATTCAACTTTATTTCTTGTTCCAAATCTTCTTCGTTGGTTGTTTCATTATGAAGTAATAACATAAGTATCACTCATATACTGATATGTTATTATAAGTATTAAACAACCCTATTTCACCATCTATCCATCCTATGGAAAACAAAATCACCGCGCATGCGTACGTACGGAATACCGTCTCCACGCCGTGGTGTAATCTATTTGCCACCACCACCTTACTTGGATAGGTATAATGGTGTAAATAATAACTATATATGATTATTGTAAAGTGATATTTATTCTGAAATAGTATACATACACTCCAATAGAATTCCACGATCATGAGAACGATATCATCGCTCGTGCGTACGTACGGACTACCGTCTCCATGACGTGATGAGATTCATTCTCCATGTTAACCATTCATGAATGATGATAAAGTATATATAATAAGTAATCATGAAATATATGACATAATAATTATGGTGTATTTATGTGTATATATATTTATTTCATCTACTTAATTCCATTCAACTCAATAAGGAAACGAAAACAGCGTTCATGCGTACGTACGGCCTACCGTCTCCATGAACGGTGTATTTCATTCTTTTTATCGACCTATAATATATATATGTATATGATGAATATATATTATAAATCATGTTTTAAATTGTGAAATTATGTAAATCAGGATATAAGTAATAAAAATCAAGAATGACAAGTTGAAACACATACGATAAATGAAATGATTTTACCCAAAACGCTGCTTTAACATGGAATTTACAAAAGAACGGGTAATATAAAGTCATAAGTGAAACATATATGAAATCATAAAAATTAATATGACTCTGTAATAAGTCAATGACATTATTTAAATCATTATACTGGATTTTCGGATACGTACAAAGCATATCAGACCTAAGGTAAGGGGTAATTGTGCAAATCTCATTTTTATCCGAGATTGCCTATTCTAAAGTATTTACTAGGGTTATTTCTATCATCCAAGTCCTTGTTTTATAAAAGTGTTTTCATGTATTTTTAAATTCCTTTTTACCCATTTTTGACTATTACTACATGTTATGTAAGGAATCTTTCTTAGGGTTACGTTACGAGGTACTTTTTGACTATTCTGGAAAAAGTACGAGAAGAATGTTTTTTTAACTTATACGGAACGAACGGAATTTTACGGTTTTATAAATACATATTTTCATGAAGGTTCCTCCAAAATATTTCAGGAATATTTTCAACAAAACCCTTTTCTTTAAAAATTGCATGACATTTTGAGAAAATAAAATGATTTTGAAGAAAAAAGGGATATTTTCCACAAGAATTAATTTTAAGTGTTTTATCAAAACCATTTTCATCTAAGATGACATTATTTCACATGTTTATGTTTCACGTATCGTGTCTCTATGATTTACATGGTTTCACTTTTCTTATGATGAAATGATATCCATTTGTTTTATATAGATTATGTTATGATGGAATGATGTTTATGAAACCCATTTTATTTTATAGGTTATGATGAATGTTTTAAGTATATTTTGTGGAACAAGTAAGAATGATTTCATTATGAGATCGGTGGGACCTATATCTCCCTCCAATGCATTGGGTAAAGATTTTATATCTCATGAGATAGACATGGCTGGAATGACATGTTAAACCGGTTCAGTGAAACAGGACTGAAACGAGGAGTGAACTCGGTTTAGAAATGGACTTTGTCCACTAAGATAGTCTTGGCAATGAGTATTGACTAATAAGAAATGATTCTCTATGATTATGTGTGTATTCCACAAATCTTCATGTTTTATGTTATAATTATTGGAGTTTACATTTCACTACTATGATTTATCACATGTTATGATATTATAATCTCTTTTTCATGTTAAGATTTCCAAAATGTTATGTTCTTATGAATATGATGTGATTAATATTTCTTTTGTTTACCCTTACTAAGCATTTGAGATCACCCTTTTATGTTTTCTTTTCCCCATGATATAAATAAAGGTTTTAGGTAAAAAAGGGAAGATCTTTATAGGAGATGTTGAAAATATTTCACCACGATTAGAAGATTATATTCCTGGTTTCCAAAGACACTAAACTATTATGGTCCTTGTGTGTGTGTTTTTGTTATGTACTAAGTATTCCTCAAAAGTAATGCAATATCCATTTACGTTAAGCTTTGGGTCTCTGCAGTGTAGGTATAGAACATATACTAGATATTTAATTCCCTTAGGTTATGGAATTCAGTAATGGTTTTGGGAATTTGGAAAACCATATAATTTATTCATTTCAAAGGTTTTTAATATTTAAGAAACTATGATAGCCAAATTTGATCCATATGAAATATAATGTGGTCTTTATATGAATATTTTATTATAGGGATATTTATATGTCTTTGTTAGGATACTTCCTTGAGCCTTATTTGGTATAATGTGAGACATCTTAATTGTATTGGATTCATCAGGGATGTCTGGTGTGTATCATGGGAACCAGATATTAAGGCACATTAAGGATAGAAAAGATTCCAATAATAAATATATGGTCTATATGGGATGCTTCAGGGACCATAGGTCTTTAGGATTCTATGAATGATTAGGAAAAATCTGTTTAGCCTTGGCGATTTTTTTAATGACGATGGGATGTCTATCATTTCCCTATTATCTGAAAATACATAGGGATGAAATTACTCATATCTAAAATGGATACCTATGATCCTTGGTATCTAGTTGTTTGGAAATGTTAAAAGGAGTTTTAAAATTAGTGACTTCATTTCTAGGAATCATGAGAATTTGATTATATCCACTTATTACATCAATGTTTAGAAGGATTCCATGGATTTATAAGATACTGTTTTTGAGATATTCAATATATGACCACGTCCACTTGGTATTGGGTATGAGGGGTACCTAGGATACACACCAGGATCCCATATTTATAAGTATTACGTGAATTTTTTACGTGCACAGAGATACCATGGATGGGGTTGATGTAAGGATGGTTGATTAATGTCATAAGATAATGGATTGCGAATTTCATGGTTTTCTCTATGGTAAAATCCCACCCACATGACATTCTCTAAGATGTTCTTCCATCAGGCCAAAACTACTGTTGTTGGATATTTTTATTTATTTTTCTGCTATTTTTTAGTTGATTATGTCATGTGCACACATCACTATATATAAATTTATGTACCTCCAAAATATTGATGTTTCCAACCATGTTATGAACTATCATATTAATAAAGCCAACATTGAACATATATACCAGACTATTCATAACTTGGTATAGGTTTAGGTTTGGTGTGGATTCATTATTTTATCATCGAGCAGGATAACACAAATGGTGTTAAATATTGGGATGAGGCATGGGATAGAGTGGTAGTGGAGCCAGAATATGTTATTTAATATTGATTTATTATTTAAATTTATGAAATACCAAGTGCGATGTTAGCTATTTTTTGTTTGAGATCGATGTTAGACCATTTATTTCATTGTATTTATTATCAAGTTGTTTTTATTTTATAAAATTATTCAAGATTTTAATTTTTTATGGTTGATATTTTGTTATTTATAAATATTTGGTAAGATATAATATTAGGCTATCATCTCTCCTAATTACCTTTTTATACATAGATAATTTTTTGAGGTGTCTAGAATTGGGAATGTGCAGTCGATGTTTTGTGATGAACCCCTAAGGCTTATATTCTTATAGAGAACCATGCCCGATCTATAAAATATCTCAAAAAACCATAAAAGTTAAACATACAACAGTACATAATTAAGTAAACATAAAAAGCTAATAAATTGATACACAATTATTAGAATTATTTGACCACATTTTCTTCTTGTGTCAAATTAACTATTACCTCCCAATAAAATTAATCATTCAATATCAAACATTAAAAAATCATATATTCTTTAAGAATATAATCTCTAAAAATGACTATTTTCTTCAATAAATAAATTGAATGACGATAAATCATTTAAAAGTAAAATATATATCTGAAATATAATTTAACATTGATTTCTCATTTAAATATACATCACAGCCCCAAAACGCTTTATAATAAACATATTCAATCACGAAAATGTAATAACACCTTAATCACATATAAACATAAATTCATCATATTTATTTTTATTTTTAACATTTAATTCTATCAGCACACTTGATCTTCCACCTATAATATATAAAATAATTCTTCCTCAAACAATATTTTCACTCCACCATAATTTAATCCTAAGGGTTGCATGTATCTCCAAAATTTATTAAATCTAAATAAATTTCTCCCAATGTACTCACATCAAATAAATCATCAAAATAAAAATCATTGAATTTATTAATATATCAAACATATACTAAAAAGCTGATGGTGTCATCAAAAACACTAAAAATAGTATCAATGAAAAATTTCAAACTAGAAATAATATCTAAACCTTTTTTAGGATACCAACTATTACTCCCTATATCATAATAAACACATAAATACAATATTTATTAACAGTTTCATGATTTATTACATTTTTAGTGCATATTAGGTTTAGTGCATTAAAGAATTAGTAAAAAACATTATAATACATATGAAATACAAACACACAAATACATTTTTTCCTATAAATATCATTATTTTGTTTACAATATTGCTTCTTTAATGGAATTTTTTAAGTATGATTTTCTCTATATGTACCCTTTCCTTAAAATATTTACAACTCATCACCATGACAATTGAAAAACATTTGAAAATAATGTATGAGCACAAAATTTATTGGAAGTGATATAGAAAAAGAAACCATATAGTATAATATAAATTTTAAAATCCCTATAAATAATTATTTTAATATGGAATAAAATTTGTAGCTCGGTATAATTATTTAACAACCCAATAAATAAATATTATTTCAAAATGTTTTTATTTAACATTTTATAATAATCCAAAGCTAGAAAACATTCATTTCTAAATAATTACCATAATAAAAAATTCCTTTATTTGATCATCAACTTTTATTAAATATATAATACATTTAATATATGTAAAATAAATAAATTTGGTGAAAAAACAATTGTATGCATAAATAAAACATGTCTAAGTATACAATAATCATATATTAAACTAGGAATACCCTAAAAATATAATTCCTACATTATGTTAGAGTAACTTATATAAGTTATATTTATCACATTATAAGAGTAATTTACTAAATATTTTGTATCAAAGGTGTAACCATCAATTTTTAATTAACCACTTCATATTATTAACTTTCCTCAACCACATTATTCTAAGTGAAGATTTAATCTGTTAACTCATAAATTTTCTTTTTTGCATTGGAGTTCTTATACAAAATAACCAATCATATAAATGGAATAGTCCCAAAAGAGTTTTGGCATACAAACCATTAAAAATACATAAAAATTTTAATTTGTTTCATGGAATAAAAAATGAAAATTTTATAACATTAACATTTCATAATGAAAAAATATTATTGGAATATACACACATAAATAAAAAAATTATCCATCATAAAAATTGATTAATAAATATAATTTTATTTTTATAACTCTTAAAAAGATAATCCCAAATAAGTGTTTGAATATTATATTCATATAAAAATTGATGATTTTTATTACCTGATCATGAAGAAATGAAATGATGTTGATAAAATCTATTCATCCAATATAAATTATAAAACATTTTTTTTACAATTGGCAATGATAGAAAAAACATACCTATTTATTAGATATTTAATAAATTCATTTTTAATCCATTATAATGAAATTAAAAAATGTTGAAAATGAATTTCAACACCCAAAAAATATATATATAATAAAATTAATGAACTTTTAAAAAAACATGTATTAAATTTTTTTTAAATAATTAATGTCAATATTTTTTAGAAAAAAATAGTAAACACGTTGGAAAATTTTTAATAAAATGATCATTATAGAGAAAGTGTTTAGAGAATAACAAGAAAAGTATAATTTTAGTAATCTAATGATAATAGAAAACTATATGGAATTATGTACATAAAAAATTATATTTAAAATATTGGATGTGACTCAATGAATGTTATTTTGGAGGAGAAATATCTCACCTCGACTATAAGGACCCAACCATAAAACATTACGTAATATTGAATTAAATGAATAATTCACATTGAGGATCTTTTCAGGTCCAGTGATTTAGAGAATTATGGCATAAATATTAAATCTCAAAAGATTACGAAGTAGACACTTCTACTCAGTTACCAATTTTTTCATAAAATCAAAACTCTTAAAAAGAAACAAGTGTCTAGTTCTATGTTTTAGATAACATGTCTTTCCATCATCCCATCCTTGACCCTATTCATCATTATTTCCTATGGAATTTTTTTTAAAAACATGGGATGAGCATAAAATGCTCAGTAAGGGTAATAAAACAAGGAATGAAAACATTAGATCATCAATAGATACATAACATACGCTTTTTAACATACCTCATGAAATCATTTGACTTATGAATAACTCATAGAAATCATAAGACATAAAGGAAAATTGAGGCATTCATAACATTCTTACATAGTCAGTAACCCTCATGGTTACGTTTTCAATACCCATCAGAGTATATTACCTAATTCTCTCCAGTGAAACCTTAACGTTTAACTCCTTCGTATTACCCAATGCAATGGAGAGATATCTTAGGATCACCCACACTTAGTTTATCATGGAACCACTAGAAATCATAACCAATACCCAAGAACCATAACATAATCAAATCACATAAAACATGCATAAAGGAAACATAATATTTCCACATTTCAATCACAAGATATAAATTAAACTCATTGATATAAACAAAACATTATCAAAAACATTTTCAATTCCAAAATAAAAGAAAATTAAAACGTGGTATTTATTTTTCATTAAAAAACGTTATCTCTTGTAGAGGATGTTGAAACTCAAATAATGGTCATGACGGAAGATAAGTCATTGTCACAGCATATATAAGACAAAAAACATTCCTTTTTTCATTTAGTAAAACACATTGAGTAAAAAAGATTCCTTTTGAATTAAATTAAAATTCAAAAGGGATTATTATACCACTAATAAAAGAAGGTTATATATAAACCTACGTATGCCTCAGTGAATGGAGATTGAGACGAAGTATCGTATGAAGACGATATGTTTAGATGTAAGATAAATCAGTTACATAATTATGTGTGAAAAATATAAATACACATAATATAAGTGGATATTAAGTTTAAAACAATCAGATTTCATCTACACATATTCATAGTATGGAATAATCTGGAAGTAGAGGTTTTTCCCAAGTAATTGAAATTCGATTAACAAGTTCCCTTACTAAAATTTGACTTCCTAATGACGTCACTATAAAATTCAGAAGAAGAGTTGATGAGAGATAAATTTGTAATGACCCTTAAAATTCAATGGAAATTTTTTTTCTTAATTTTCTTTGGGATTTTACAAGAACACTGTTTGTGAGGGAACCTGATTCTGAGACCTGGTGTGCCCGGAATCAATTTCTGATGTTTAGCTCGGGTAAATTCCGTGAACGAATGAGTGAGTTTTCCTATCTTTTGAACGGGTGCTCGGAATCGAAATCTGAGGGCACCGATGGAACCACAACACCGGTAATTGTTTAAGAACACCTTTCCTAGAGTTGCATTTTCTCGGGTGAGGTTATAAATTTTTTTTAGGTTAACTAAAGAAAAAAAATATAATATTGTGCTACAATTTTATTTTTATTCTATGTAATGATAACGTAAGCTTGGTGGTTGGAGTGGGACCCACTAATATCATAACTCTAGTAGGTAGGATATTAATGAGGTGGGGCCATCACGAGCCCCACCCCCTTTATTATCTTTTACCTCACACGTGCATTTATTTTGGTAACTCACCCGCACCCCCCTCTTTAATGCCAAGTCAACTCTCATGTTTAATAGGATTATTAAACACCTCATTAATTGGTCAATTCTTGATAATTAAATCGAGATTTAATTTTGATTTTCAAAAACTGATAGCATGAGTAATAAAATAAGGCAACGCCTAATTTTATTATGGTTGTTTCGTTGTGCGAGAGGGATTGGGGGAGGAATTACTCAAAGCCATGAATCTTCATCTTCTTTGTTGGATAATTTGAAGAACGACGAAGAACGCCGGCCTCCGATGGAAGATGACGAAGAACGCTAGATCCCCGGAGATCGACGACGTGACGTTGTGTACCACGACACCGACGATCCTCCTTCTGCGACGTCCCTTCCCCGTGAAGAACCTTTGTTCAACAACGCTTGAAGTAGGGGTTAATTGTTTTTTCCCATGAATTTTTCCATTGATGATCATCGACTTCTATTTGAGCTGCCTGTTATTGTAATAATGGGAGGAGGTTAGACCACACGAACACGACCGACCCTCCTCCCCCTTTGATGATTGTGTTTGTTGCGGTTCGAAAGAAGTTGGCGCGGTGCAACGACACCACGTGGAAACATGGGGAATTATGGTGAAGACGTGCGGAGCCATCGCGCCGCGCCGTTGAGGACAAACGAATGGGTGGCTGGAGTCGGGCCGTATCAAAGGGGCGTGGTGATGTCGCGCCGCGCCGGAGAACCACGAAGACACCACAACCGAAGCAGGGCTGCAGAGGAGGTGCGCGGTGCCGTCGCGACGCCCCGGTCAGACAAGTCTATGGCTCAAAGCCACGACGGTGCAAGGTGGGGCGGCCGGAACCACCGGCTGCTGACACCTTGCAGGGGAGGGACCCCGGCAGTCCTATGACAGTAGCACCGGCCGGCCGGACCGGGCTGACCGGCTTCCAACAAAACAGGAGTCGTAAACTCCTGGCTGGACGAATGAGTGCCCCCCCCCCCCACATGGGGGATTCCGTTTCTCAATAATGTGGGCATCACGACCTCCCCCCCTGTTCTGCTCAGCTCGGCACTGGCCAAGCTGGCCATGCGGGCAGCGCGAGCGCGCCAGGCCACCGACCTCCCATGCCGGGCCGGGCCGGGCTGCCCAGGCTTGGCCGGGCCGCACCGACCGGGTCGGGCCACGCTCACCTAGCTGAGCCATGCCCAAATGGGCTGGAATCAGACTCGATTCAGGTCGACCCGGTTCAGGCCGACCTAGGGGGTCTCGGGCCGGGTCGGTCCGGGCCCAAAACCCACCTTAAAACGGACAGGTTCGTTCTTTTGCCCATATCATGGGATACAGACCTCCGATCGACGCACCGTCAGTTGAGATGTGATCATGGGATCGAGGCAGTCATTTCAGTATATTATAATCAAGGTTTCAGAGAACATTTTGTACGGCAAGGTTGGTTCGAACACGAAAACAATTGGGCCCTCATAGCGGAAACACATATAACGTGAGCTCCGGAAGTCCAATTGACATTCCGTCGACTTTGATAGATTCCTATTAATGACACAGACCTTTTGGATTACTCCGCTCCAAGTTTGGATGTAGTTGGAGTGCGGTTGGGTTGGTTTTGACTTAAAAACCAACCGGGCCCCTGGTACGAAAAAGCCAATAACTCTTAGATCGGGCGTCCGATTGACGCGCCGTCTGTCACATTGAGTTCCTCTTGTTGATAAAGAACATTGAGATACATCAACTCTGGACTACATGTCAGTTGATGTATCGACCCCTTGGCTCATGAAGCGGACCCTCCCAGAATCGAGCCTGATGTGTGCGGGAACCCTAGAGCTAGCTACGACTGCGATGAAGACTTCATTGAAATCCTATCCGGGTTCAGCAGTGATGAAGACAATACTGAAATCCTATGTGGGTTCGGCAGCGATGAAGACTGCACTGAAATCCTATGTGGGTTCGGTAGTGATGAAGACCGTACTGAAATCCAACGTGGGTTCGATGACGATGAAGACTGCACTGAAATCCTATTTGGGTTCGGCAATGATGAAGACCGTACTGAAATCCTATATGGGTTCGACGGTGATGAAGACTTCACTAAAATCCTATGTAGGTTCAGCAGCGATGAAGACCGTGTTGAAATCCTATGTGGGTACAACGGTGATGAAGACTGCACTGAAATCATATGTGGGTTCGGAAGCGATGAAGACCATACTGAAATCCTCTCTGGGTTCGACGGCAATGAAGACTGCACTGAATTCATATGTGGTTTCGGCATCTTGGATGGATTAGTATCCTACCTAGGTCCCAACTTAGATAAATCAGTGGCTATATATGATCATCTATATCACCGAAGAAGTATACCTGTGTGAGCTGAGTCTTGACATTCAATCAATATCTTCGATATGATTGAATTGGTTTCCTTTGTGGATTGGGTTGTACTTTCCTGTGTGGACGTGATCGATTTTGAGGCTCGGATGTTGGAGCCGAACTGTAATTGATAACTTAGGTATATGTATGGGAATATACCTAAGTAGTGTTGGTTGTTACTTCATGGTTGTATCTTTCCTTTATGGATTATCTATTGTGGATTCTGGGAGACCATCGGGGGTTTAAGGGTCCCTACTGAGTAGTGTATACTCATCCCTGCAGGGGCTATGTCTGCACTAAATTGTGTTGGATGCAGATGATAGACAACGCTGATCGTGGTTTAGGCTAGTGGAGTAGTCAGTACCTGGAGGTGGACCACTGGGAAGAATTTACACGGAGCGAACGACTGGACCCGAGGAGCTGAGGTGTCTTCCTGTACCCACGCTTCAGGTGAGACTTTTAGTGGACGACTCGATGTTGCAGCTTTACTCTCAGTTGTTGTACTTTCTTTCCAGTTATACTTTACTTTTAGTTTGGGTTTGTATTCTGGACCATTAGCTTTCCGCACATACTTCTGTACCCATATTTACGTAGTGTTACTTGTACTGGATTACTCTGTGGTGTTTGTTTACTTTATAAAGGAAATGCATTCCCTTTTTGCCGGGATTTACACATTTGGTGCTAGTCGCCAGCCCCTGGCCTATGGGAGGCGGGCTTGGGGTAGTCATGGCACGAGCCCCGAGGACGGGTCGTGAAAACTTGGTATCAGAGCAGTTCAGTTCTACCGTAGAACTCTGGACTCTGATATTTCTTCTATGTGAAGAAATTGTGATAAGGGTATTGAGTGTGGTTATTAGTCCAGGGAGTCCATTGCTGGTGCGGCGGCCGACGTATCCGTACACCAAGACCCTGAATTCCAATTTCCGACTCAATGCACGAAAACATTGATTGCATGTGTGTTTCAAAAGTTTTCTTTGTGATTAATTTGTGTCAGCTCACCAGGTATACTGTTTGACAGTGGCACACATGTTTCTTTTCATGATGGCCCCACGACGGTAGCTAGCTAGGGTTCCGAGCATTGTGCGAGACGACAGCCCACCGAGCGACGAGGCCTCTATAAAGGGCCCTTTGACAGCGGAGGCCCCGGTGATACCTATACCCGCCGAGCCACCAATGCTACCAACCTCATCCGCTGATATTGAACGTTGCCTTAGTGCGCTGCACGAGTTTCATCGTTAGAGACCGTACAGGTTCTGCGAGGAGATGGACCCTCAGGAATCCGAGGATTGGCTATAGGCTATAGTTAGAGTTTTCAGGTTAGTGGGGACACCAGCTGACCTCATGGTGATCCATGCAGTGAGCCTCCTGCACGCGGCAGCAGGCAGATGGTGGAGATTGATACTCCAGGTGCATGAAGAGGCATCTCTTCTCTTGACGGACTTTGAGATCCTCTTTCAATCAGAGTTCGTCCCATACAACCCCCATGTGGTGCCCATCCAGGAGCTTCTATAGCTGCGGTAGGGCAGTATGACGGTCACCCAGTACTCGGCGAGATTTACCGACCTCTAGCGCTATTCGACGGACATGGTATGATACCCATTTTTCAGGGCCCAGACCTTCGAGTATGGACTGGGGCATGAGATCAGGGCATCGATGATCTCCCTCATCATTCCATCACAGGAAGGAGTACTAGAGATTGCTCTTCTCATAGAGAGCTTTCTTGTCAAACCTACGCCAGCAGTGAGACCTAACGTAGGGCGGCACGTAGCAGAGTAGTCTACAACTGGCAGTCGTCGGATGTCGCAGGGGTTGAGGCGGACCGTATCATCATGCCAACAACCTCAGGTCACTGGCTCAGAGGTGCAGGGCATAGGGCATAGAGCCAACCTTCCGAGGAGCAGGCAGTGCTACGCATGAGACGTGCAGGGCCGCATGGCACGTGATTGCTCGACCTGCCGTGCAGAGGAGCAGCAGATGGTTGAGGGGCCACCCAGGCAGAGGCAGAGGGTCGACCGTGATGTCCCGCTTAGAGCTGGCGGATGAGGCAGGGGAGCTGGCCGAGCAGCAGGTGGTGGGAGACGCTTTGAGGCTTTACCACCACCAACCCCAGGAGGTCC
This sequence comes from Viscum album, assembly GCA_963277665.1. Lineage (NCBI taxonomy): Eukaryota > Viridiplantae > Streptophyta > Magnoliopsida > Santalales > Viscaceae > Viscum > Viscum album. The sequence goes on along the minus strand of OY728163.1, from coordinate 1,837,759,375 downwards.
TCCCCGACCACATGGAGCTGGAGCGTAGAGACCGGCTCAGCATCAGGAAGTAGAGGCCCACGACCACGGCGCGCCAGAGATGATTCGAGGTACTATCTGTGTCTTCTCCACCCTTGATGTAGTTATGATAGACACATGAGCAAGTTGTTCCTTTATTACCATTTCCCTTGTTCCAAGCTCAGAGATTTCGACAGAGGCATTGGCTCGATCCTTATGGCTAGAGAATCCTACGGGAGCATACTCGACGATTACGCACTAGTGCTGGTAGTGTCACCTTACTCTAGGAGGCAAGAGCTTCGGCTAGGGTCTTCTTGTAGTGGCGTCGAGGCCTTACAACGTCATATTGGGCATGGATTGGTTATCTACAGTCTATGCTCAGATCGACTGTATTAGGCACAAGGTGCGGTGTGTACGCACCGACGGGAGCAGGTTCACCATCACAGGCGAGAAGGGAGCCTTTGCAGCACAGTATGCACTCACGCAGACGAGAGGACCGACCATCACTAATCAGTTGTCTCGCCTCATCCTATGAGATGTTGACGTGTGGAGTCCTAGTTTTCTGGTAGCGGTGGATCAGTATGTAGATGTTTTCCGTGACGATGTTCCAAGACTACCTCCTCCCAGAGAGGTAGACTTTTATATTGACATGTACCCCGGGACAGCCCTGATATCCACTCTAGCATATCGGATGGCCCCTGTTGAGCTTCGGGAGCTATGGGTAGATTTAGAGGACTTGTAGGGCAACGGCTTCATCTGACCCAGTGTTTCACCCTGGGCTTCCCCAATATTGTTCGACAAGAAGGAGGACGGGAGCTTGAAACGTTGTTTCGACTATTGTCGCCTAAACTAGGTGACCATGAGGAATAAGTATCCACTACCGATGATTTACGACCTCTTCGATAATCTCGTGGTACCACGGTGGTTCTCAAAGATAGACCTTAGATTAGGTTATCATCAGCTCAGAGTTCGAGACGAGGACATGAAGAATACAGCCTTCAGATGTTGGTATGGCCACTATGAGTTCTTGGTTATGCTTTTTGGCATAAAAAATGCTCCAACAGTGTTCATGGGACTCATGAACATGATCTTTCTTCCATACCTCAATCGGTTTGTCGTGGTCTTCATCGACGTCATTTTGATTAACTCGACCACTAAGGTGGAGCACGCCTACCACTTGCGGGGTGTACTGGACACACTACAGGAGCACATGCTTTATGGAAAGCTCTTGAAGTGTCAGTTCTGGTTATGTGGGGTCCACTTCTTGGAAGACGTCATCTTTGAGGCGGGAGTTGCGGTGGATCCTGCGAAGATCGAGGAAGTGCTAACATGGGATCCACCTAGGAGCGTGACAGAGGTTAGGAGTTTCTTGGGGCTAGCTGGGTACTACTGAAGGTTTGTGCCAGACTACTCCAGAGTTGCGGCACCACTCTCTGCTTTGAAGAAGAAGTGGAAACCCTTCCTGTGGTCAGACAGATGTCAGCTGAGCTTCCAGAAGCTGAGACAGAGATTGACAAGCATGCCTATCTTGAGGCTACTAGAGGAAGGAGTAGAGTACATAGTCTACTACGATGCATCAAGGACCAGACTCAGATGTTTCCTAATGCAGGAACGGGTCATGGTCGCCTATGTATCATGTTAGCTAAGGTAGAATGAGCAGAACTACGCTACCCATGACCTGGAGTTATAAGCGGTGGTCTTCGCTCTGAAGATGTTGCGACACTATCTGATGGGAGAGTGCTTTATACTCTACTCTAGCCACCAGAGTCTCATGTACATCTTCTCATAGAAGAACCTGAATCTGAGACATCGGCGATGGATTGAGTTCCTCTAGGATTATGACATTGAGATAGTTATACTCTTGGAAAGGGGAACATGGTAGTCGATGCCCTCAGCAAGAGGACTGGCATTAAACTACTCGGCAAGGCGACGAAGAAGCTAGGTACTATACAGACATCCTTTACGGATAGAGATTGAGAAGCCTTTCTTCAGTCACTCACAGTCACTCCTCCACTACTACATCAGGTCAGAGAGGCACAACATGGGGATGCTGACTGTGGGACGCGGCGTGCCCAGATATTCTCATGACATGCACCTAATGGATTCTCATGTAGGAGGAGAGCACGTCGTTCTTTTTAGAGGATGTACAATGGTACCCGTTTCTTTACAGGAGGAGGTGCTGAGAGAGTTTTACACTTCCCCTTTAGCGGTACATCTAGGAGTGGCGATGATGTACCATGATATCAGACAATAACACTGGTGGTCAGGTATGAAGAAGGTTGTGGAAGAGTTCATTTCCCGATGACTCACCTACCAGCAGGTGAAGGCAGAGCACAGGTTACCAACAGGATTAGTACATCCGTTAGAGGTCCTAGAGTGGAAGTGGGATGGTATATCAATGGATTTTGTGACTGGACTTCCGCGTACTTCTAGAGGTTACGACTCCATTTGGGTGAATGTCGATCAACTCACAAAGTCGGCCCACATCTTACCCATCAGAGAGTAGTGATCAGTGGAGAGCTTGGGGCGCCTCTACGTTTAAGAGATCATATGTATTAATGGTGTTCCATCATCTATCGTCTCTTATCCATATTCAATCATTACTTCCCATCTATGGATGGGGTTTTAGGAGGCATTCGAGAGGCAGCTATGTTTGAGCACCGCCTTTCACCCTCAGACAGATGGTCAGACAGAGAGGACCATTCACACTCTCGAGGACATGATCTGTGCATGTGTCCTCGACTTTGGTCACAGCTGGGAGGACCACCTTCCCTTTGTGGAGTTCGCGTACAACAACATCTACCACTCCACCATCGGGATGGAACCATACACGGCATTGTATGGCTGACTTTGTAGATCACATCTGTGCTAGACAGACCTTGGGGAGTCAGTACTTGTGGGACCAGAGATGGTCTAGGCCACGACAGAGAAAGTCCAGGTCATCCAGGAACGGATGAGGACAGCTCAGAGCCGGTAGAAGTCTAATGGTGATAGGAGGAAGATGCCACTGGAGTTCAAGGATGGCGACCACATCTTCTTGCGGGTCTCACCTCGACGTGGATTACAGAGATTTGGCCGAGGTGGAAAGTTATCTCTGCGCTTCATCGGACCATTCCAGATCCTCAGCAGGATAGGAGATGTGGCTTATCAGCAGGCTATACCACCTTAGTTGCACCGGGTGCACTAATTCTTCCACGTATCTCAGTTGAGGAGATATGTGCATGACCCAACGCATATCATCGAACATGGGGAGCTGGACATTGATGATGGGGCGACTTATTTGGAGGTCTCGGTGGAGTTCGAGGATTGACATTAGTGGGTCCTATGTGGATGGTCGATACCTCTTGTGTGCGTTAGATGGAAGCACAAGAACCTCCAGGAGAGCACGTGGGAGCGGGAGGCTCAGATGCGTGCTATGTACCCACATTTGTTCCCCTAGTTTATGACGTATCTTTATGGGGACGTAAATCCCTGAGGTGGGAGTAATGTAAATAACCATAAAATTCAATGAAATTTTTTTTCTTAATTTTCTTTGGGATTTTACAAGAACGCTGTTTCTAACAACACCTGATTCCGAGGCCCGGTGTGCTCGGAATCAATTTCTGAAGATTAGCTCAGGTACGTTCAGTGAATGAATGAGAGGGTTTTCTTAACTTTCTAATGGGTGCTCGGAATCAAAATCTGAGGGCACTGATGGAACCACAACGCCGATAATTTCTTTAGAACTCCTTTTCGGGAGTTGCGTTTTCTCGCGTGAGGTTATTAATTTTTTTTTCTGTTAACTAAAGAATCAAAAAAAATTGTGCTACAATTTTATTTTTATTCTATGTAATGATAACGTATGCTTGGGGGTTGGAGTGGCACCCACTAATATCCTAACTCCACTTGGTAGGATATTAGTGAGGTGGGTCCCACACGAGCCCCACCCCCTTTATTTCCTTTTACCTCACACGTGAATTTATTTTGGTAACTCACCCGCACCCCCTTCATTAATTCCAAGTCAACTCTCGCGATAAATGGGATTATTAAACGCCTCATTAATTGGTCAAGGCTCGACAAATAAATCATGATTTAATTTTTATTTTAAAAAACAGATAGAATGAGTAATAAAATAAGGCAACGCCTTATTTTATTGTGGTTGATTCGTTGTGCGAGAGCGATTGGGAGAGGAATTACTCAAAGCCTTGAATCTTCATCTTCTTCGTTAGAGAACGGGAAGAACGACGAAGAACGCCAGCCTCTAATGGAAGACGGCGAAGAACGCTAGATCCCTAGAGATCGACGATGTGATGTCGTGTACCACGACGCCGACGACCCTCCTTTCGCAACGCCATCATCTGAGATGTCCCTTCCCCGTGACGAACCATTGTTCAACAATGCTTGAAGTAGGGGTTAATTGTTTTTGCCCTTGAATTTTTCCTTTTTCGTTCATAGAATTCTATTTGGGCTGCCTGTTATCATAATAAAGGGAGGAGGTCGGACCGCACGAACATGGCCAACCCTCCTCCCCCTTTGATGATTGTGTTTGTTTCTGTTAGAAAGAAGGTGGCGCGGTGCAACGACATCATGAGAAAACATGTGAAAATGTGGCGAAGATTCACGGCACCGTCACCCCGCGCCGTTGAGGCCAAACGAACCTGCTGCCGGAGTCGGGCCGCAGCGATGGGGTGCGGCGCCGGTGTGCTACACTGGAGAAACACGAGGACATCGCGGCCGGAGCGAGGCCACAGCGGAGGGGCGCGACACCGTCGCGCACCACCGGTCAGAGAAGGCTACGGATCGAAGCCGCAGCGAGGCAAGGCGGGAGGCCGGAACCGCCAGTCGCCGGCACCTCGAAGGGGCGGGACCCCGGTGGTCACGTGGTAGCAGCACCAGCTGGCCGGACGGGGCCGACCGTCATCCAAGAAATAGGTGGTCATAATCCCTGGATTGCCGAAGGAGAGGACCCCCCATGTGGGGGGCCACAATTTCTCAATCATGGTGGCAGGGCGCCCCCCTTGTTCCACTCACCTATGCGCTAGCCGAGCTGGCCACGCGGGCCGTGTGAGCATGCCAGGCCACCGGCCATCTAGGACGGGCCTGGAAACACCGACCGGGCCGGGCTGCGCCGCGCCCTAATGGTCCGTAACTGGACCCGGTTTGAGCCGACCCAGGGGGTCTCGGGCCGGGTCGGTCCGAGCCCAAAACCCACCTAAAAATAGATAGGTTCATTCTTTTGCCCATAGCATAGGCTACGGACCTCTGATCGATGAACCGTCAGTTGCGATGCGATCCTTGGATCAAGACGGTAGTTTTCTAATATTAAACTCAAGGTTTCAGAGAACTTTGGGTATGGCCGAGTTGGTTTGAACACGAAACCAACCGGGCCTTCGGAGCGGAAACACCTATAACTTGAGCTCCAGACTTCCAATTGATGTGTTGTCAACATTTTTGGATTCCTTTTAGTGAGACAGACCATTTGGATTACTTAGCTTGACGTTTGGACGTAGTTGGCGTGTGTTCGGGTTGGTTTTGACTTAAAAACCAATCGAGCCCCAAGAACGAAAAAGATTATAACTCTCATACCGGGCATCCGACTGACGCGCCGTCTATCACGTTGACTTCCATTTGTCGAGACGGAACATTGAGATATATCATATCTAAAATACGTGTCAGTTGATGTATCGACCCCTTGGCTCATGGAGCGGATCCTCCTGGAATCGAGCATGTTGTGTGCGAGAACTCTAGAGCTGGCTACAACTACGATGATGACTCCACTGAAATCCTATGTGGGTTCGGCAGTGATGAATACCATACTGAAATCCTATATGGGTTCGACGGCGATTGAAGACTGCACGGAAATCCTATGTGGGTTCGGTAGCGATGTAGACCGTACTGAAATCTTATGTGGGTTCGACGATGATGAAGACTGCACTGAAATCCTATGTGGGTTCGGTAGTGATGAAGACCGTACTGAAATTCTAGGTGGGTTCGACGACGATGAAGACTCCACTAAAATCCTATATGGGTTTGGCAGTGATGAAGACCGTACTGAAATCTTATGCGGGTTCGACGGTGATGAAGACCGCACTGAAATCCTATGTGGGTTCGGCAGCGATGAAGACCGTACTGGAATCTTCTGTGGGTTCGACAATAATGAAGACTGTACTGAAATCTTATGTGGGTTCGGCATCTTGGCAGGTTTAGTATCCTATGTGGGTCGCAGCATTGATAAATCAGTGGCTACATCTAATCATCTCAATCACCGAAGAAGATACCTGTGTGAGCTGATTCTTGACATTCAATAATTATCTTCAATATGATTGACTTGCTTTCCTATGTTGATTGGGTTGTACTATCCTGTGTCGACGTGATCGAATTTTAGGCTCGGATGTTGGAGCCGAACTTGAATTGATGACTTATGTATATGTATGGGATATACCTATGTAGTGTTGGTTGTTACTTCGTGGTTGTATCTTTCCTTTTTAGATTATCCTTTGTGGATTCCGGGAGACCATTGGGGCTCTCGGGGTCCCTACTGAGTAGTGTATACTCACCCCTACACAGGCTATTCCTGCACTACGTTGTGTTGGATGCAGACGACGGACATCGCTGATCGTGGTTGAGGCTAATGGAGTAGTCGGTACCTGGAGGTGGACCATTGGGTGGGACGTACATGAAGTGGACGGCTGGACCCGAGGAGCTGAGGTGGCTATCTGTACCCACCCTTCAGGTGGGACTTCCAGTGGATGGCTCGACATTTCTGCTTTACTTTCAGTTGTTGTCATTCTATTCAGTTGTACATTAATTTTAGTTTGGGTTTGTATTCTGGCACATTAACTTTCCGCTACTACTTTTGAACCCAGTATTACTTAGTGTTACTTCTGTTGTCTTACTCTGTGGTGTTTGTTTACTTTATAAAGGCAATTTCTTACCTTTTCGTCGGGATTTATTCCTTTTGTGCTAGTCCCTAGCCCCTGGCCTATGGGAGGTGAGTTTGGGGTAGTCACGACACCAGCCCCGAGGTCGGGTCGTGACAGATAAATTGGTTATCTAATCACTTGTACATAAAATTTATAGCAATAAATATATATAATAGCATATCCCAACATTAGGAATATGTAAATTAAAATGCCTAACAAAAATAAGTCTTTTAAAAAGTGGAGGGTGAAGGATTCCCTTATCGATTTTGGTAACTTTTGAAACGTACACCCCATGAAACAAGGACTATAAAATGTTCATTTTAATACAAATGATCGAAAGTATATTTCACAAAGTGTATAATAATGGGTAGTACATACACCACTCAAATGAGATACTGACAAATATAGCATGAATCTCATGGGAATAAAAAGTTAGATAAAACCCCCATACCTCATTGTAATAAATCGAGTCGTATGAGGAAAAGATAATAAACACCAAATTAATCTATGAATACCATGAATATAAATAGAATCATGATAATATATATCAAATGTAAGTACACAATTCACAACATTCAATAAATTTGTGTCAAAAAATTGTAATCACATGGAATAAAATGTAAGATATGAAATCCCCTTACCTCAAGTCCGACTTTTCGTGTTCGTTTCTTTATATACATGAATAATAAACATTAGTGAATTTATAATTTATTAAGTACTTCCGTTAAATTTTATTATAAAATTCATATCACATATTATCATGTTATAATAATTATATAATTATGTGAGTTCATATCGTACGTTTTGTCGATGTTCGGTACATGAGTCAAAAATAAAATTGTTTGAAGAGAATTGTCCATGTAGTTATAATTACATCATCTCCAGAATATTATTAATGATTTAAAAATCATAAATATCCAGTATATGTTCATTTTATACTATTTAATAACATTTGGAGCTGAAAAATGAAATTTATCGTTCATGGAGACGGTAGGTCGTGCGTACGCATGAACAATACTATCATTTCATTGTCATATTAATGGAATTAATACCTTATGAGACATATATATATATTATAATTCTAGTATAATATTTATTTTATAGTGTTAACACAAGTTCAATAATTAAATTCTTTATAAAATCCATGTTTGGTAAGAACGATTCACATCACTTGAGGGGGTGGTAGTCCACACGTCCTCAGATGAAATTATCGCAGTTCCACAACATGAAAAGAATAATGGTATGTATTATATATAAAATAAAGAAGAATATAGAGGACATAAATATAAAATATATATAAAATATAAATATATTTCTATTATAATTCCACCATCGGAGGTGTTAAAAGAATATTGGATAATCAGCGTTTTGTGAGGCAGTAATTTGCCTCCCACAGAAACAATATTTTCTATAACCATTACACGGAGGTGTGTGTAAGTTTAGGTTGAATCCATATCATAAAAACATACTATTATATTTAGTATTCTGGTTTTATTATGGGATCAAATAATATGAAGATATTGGTGATTTAAGAAGGAAAATAAATGAAATAAACTCGAGAGAAGACAAAACTAATAAATCGGGTAACTCTTTTTGATTTGATCCAAAGGCTTCTTTAGAAAGACATCGGCCCAATGTGAGGCTTCTATGAGTAATAGAGGAATGTGGTGAGATAATATGAGCAATAGTTGGATGAGAAAAGGGCTTGAGATGTGTGGGTAATGGGGTAGTGGTGGGGCCTTTTATAAGAGGGAGGAGGGTCACTTTTGGAAAGTCTTTAAATGTTACTTTTTTATAAAAATATTTTCAGATTTTAAATGTCCCACAATGATATATTTTTAGGATAATATAATAATAGTTACAAATAAACCCATAAAATCAGTTTTCTTCAAGTTTATGTCTTAGATTTTACCTTATCTTTAAATTTTATTTAAATCATTCACTAATGATGTAATCACTGCATCCTCATGGTGTCATAAATAAATTTATTATTTTAATGTCTAAAACTTATAAAAAAATACCATGATATAAGAAATATTATTATCTTTCCAATGAATATTTATAGTCTATGAGGTCATTTATGTAAAAAAAATTAAATTTTTTTTACATGGGATATACAATCCTTTGTTATATTTCTCTTCTTTTATTTAAAAAACATCATAAATGTCACTATTAAACCCATGTGACTACATGATCCCTCAAGTTTGGTAAAATGTTTTCCATGGTCGTCAATGACTCAAAAAATAGTATTTGGACACAATTTGGGGTCATATAATATTATAATGATCACATTTTATTACCCTAAACTACCTGATTACTAATTAATCACGATAATTAAGGATAATTGCCATCGTTACTATTCATAATGTCCAAAAACAAAAGATTCATAATAACATAATATGGAACTTCTGATTAAAAATATGGAATCCATTGTACAAAATTACAAACAATGAAATTTCAATAATTTATTTAAAAATAATTCTTATTGTCACAACCAAAGAGGAGTTTTTATGAAGTAAAATTTATCAAAAGATGCACTTGTTTTTACATTTATTTGAAAAGTGAAATTACATCCAATGAAAAAAAATTATATTAAGTGATAAAGGCATACTTAAATTACACATTAAAATCAATTAAAGGGACAATATATCTATATAATTAAATTAGATTAAAAAGCAGTTTTGAAGTAAAATGCAGTATTTTTCACTATTCATTACAAATGAACATTTGTCAGAAAAATACCAAAAATTTATCCAATGTAAATTTGATATTCCAAATACAAAAATTATATCCATTTTACCAAATTATAATTATATAAGTTGCATTAATTATTTTTATAATTAATTCATGATGTTAAAACAAATAGCGTGTTTTTAAGAAACAATATCTATCAAAATATTGACACTTGATTATATCTAATTTCAATGTGAAATTTAATTCCATGACCAGAATTGAATTAAATTGTAAAAATATATTATAATTAATTTTTAAAACAATTAAAAAGATAATCTAACAATATAAATAAATTATATTAAAAGGAGGTTGTGAATTAAATTGCATCAATTTCAATATTCATTAAAAAATGAACTTTATCGGAAAAATAACAAAAAAATTACACAAAGTAAAATTTGATGTCCTGATTCTAAAGAAGGACATTCTTTTGTCAAATATAACATATAATATTTTCATGAAGTTGATTTCAAAAGGGTTCCTCATCAAAAGGTAGTTAATCGAAATTTTAAAGAATATTAGAATATTTATGCTTAAAATTTGATTCATTTTCATTTTAAGCCTCTATCATTTATTGGGTTATTGTTAAAATATTTAACAAACATATATAATCATTTTGTAGTTGGTTCTATTCATGCTCGCCATTACAACGACTAGGCATTAACTACTATTTAAAATAATATTATTATATTATAAGTGTCCAATGTAAGATGTAAAAGAAACTCATTGTTGTGTATTGGGTACGCCATCGAACATAGCATTTACATTAAAGTAATATTAACATTTTTTTCAAAAATATTAATAAATATGAATAAGTTATATTCTTTATTTACCTGGGATGTTACATCCTTCGCCTGTTTGGGGAATTGCATCCTCAAAATTTTAAAATTGTTCCCGAAAACATCATTGAAAGCCCCACGTCAAAAATGAGTTAATTAAACTATCACATTAATAGAATGAAAGAAATGTATAAGGGTCACATGAGAAAAATGATACTAGGATTCCATGAAAACGTTGATATGGAGGAGAAAACACACCATCAGGTTCTGATGGAGAGCGATAGAAAACATGTCTAAGAGAAAGTTAACCACCAAAAAGTCAAAAACATGTGATGGGTTAAAAGGTATTTGATTCCCCAGTAGAAAACGTTAACAGAAAACATTTTTTTAAGTTAGTTTTAAATAAGGAATTTATTTATGAGCTTAACTAATTCATACAGAATCATACTTACCAACCTTGTAGACTTTCATCTTTTACTACATTTCTTACAAAAACTTATATTTTCTCTGAAAGATGAGTATTTAGGATTACTTGTTCACATTAAGAGCGCTATAATAAACTTCTTGAGATGACATATTCCACAAAAGATAAACTATATATTTCCCATGTCTTTAGATCTTATCCAAAACAAAATTTTTTTGTACAAGATAATATAATCCCCAAATGGATAATCCTTTATAAAATGAAATAATACTCTTAATCTCTAAAATTCATCAAAAAGAACCCACGGGTCAAGAAATACCATTAAATAAACATTTATCCAAAAAATTCTTCAAAGTGATCTAATGTACGGTTGTAACCCAAATCTCTTAATGATTTAATCACATAGTCTCCAAAGGAAAATCTTAACATTTAACTCTAAATAAACTCAGTTACTCTTAACGTCTCATACTGAAATGTAATTTTCCAAAACAGATATCATCCATGATAGGTCAATAATTTCCATAGATAACCCAAAATAAACTTATTCATGATTCATAAAATCATCTAACTAAAATGAATTTGTCATAATAACCAGGGAATTCACGTAGTCCAGTGGTAGGGGATAAATACCAGTTTCACTTTGGTTGTGGGTTCGATTCACAAAGCTTCATCCGACATGATGGGATGTCACACGGTCTGCGTGCTGTCCCTTTTTAAGAACGATATAATTTTATAACTTTCCCAAAAAGATATAAATTCATCAAAAATAACCATAACATATTTTAACCACAAAGGTTATCTAATAACCTTTTTTCATCCCAAAATGTATTAACCGGTAATTACCTCAAATTCAAGGATCATATATACCATAATAGATGTTTATAACTATATCCCCAAAAGAAAAGATAATTATTCCTTGAATAAAATTTTCATATATCAAACACAAGGGTTACACATACTATAAAAAGTCTTCTAATGTAATCTCATCATCAAAATAGCCTTAAAACATTTAATAATTTAACCATCCTAAAATATTCAATAACTCTTGAATACCTTATATGTTGACTTCTTACTCATTAAACATTTTTCATGATCCTTTAACAATTCCTTTCTAACTTATTCTGAAATACTTCTTTCCTACAAACAATATCAAGAATCATATCCTAATATTTCAATAATAAGAAAACATATGTTATGAAATAATCCACACCTTTCATTGGTCATTGTCAGTTTCATCATCCTCAATAGGAATGTCATTAGGTATTTAAATACAAATATTTTTACGATCCTGGTGATCTCATTCCTGAATCTTTTTCTTAGGACATGTGTTCGTATAATGACTATGCACGCCACATTTAAAACATTCAATTTAACCCTCGGAAAGGACTTCTTTCCCTTTCATAGAGTTAACATGATGATTCATTTTTTCATGGAAGTTTCTTGGTTTATGACCTTAATTTCCATATCTATATCATCTTTCTATCCATTTGAATCATTTTCCTAGGTGTTTCTTTCCACACCATCGACATATAGGTTTTTGAACAGACATACCTTTATGATTATTACCTGATCTTCCGTAGGGATTTTTTTCTCGTATATATGATGCCTTTTAAAAATCAGTAAGGTTCAGGTGGTCAATAATGACTCTAGATAGTTGGTTGTGAATAACCACAGGTGTTCTCATTGCAGCTCCCATATCATTCACTCACTCATTTTGAAAACCATCACAGTTTTCTTCACATCCACTCCTACTTTGGTTCCCGCTAGATCCATCCACTTACTAAAAAAAGTTCTGTGTGAGTATATCAGTAAAATCATTATATAATACTAAGATATAAATATTCATGATATCATAAACTCATTCACTTAATCTAAAAAAATGAATCTTTCTAAAATCATAACCATTATGTTAATGTCTCTTATGCTTAAATAATACTCTAACCTCTAAAGTTATATAAACAGACCTTTGATAACAACTATAAGGACCCAAACATAGAACATTACATAATATTTAATTAAATGAATTATTCACATTTAAGATATTTTCAGGTTTAGAGTTTCAGAGAATTTGTACAATAAAATTACATCTCAAATAATTACAAAGTAGACACTTCTACTCAGTTTCCATTTTTCATCATAAAATAAAAATCTAAAAAGGAAACATGTCTTCTTCCATGTTTTATATAACATTTCTTTCCATGATCCCTTCCTTGACCCTATTCATATTTAAGTCACGTGGAAAACATTTCAAAAACTTGGGATGAGCATAAAAAGCTCAGTAAGGATTATAAAACAAGGAAAGAAAACATTAGATCATCAATATATACATACCATATGTTTTTAACATACATCATGAAATCATAAGATTTATGAATATCTCATAGAAATCATAAGATATAAAGGTAACTTGAGGCATTCATAACTTTCTTACGTATGGAGTAAACGTCAGGGTTACATTTGGAATACCCATCATAGTACATTCCCTAATTCTCTTTAGAGAAACCATAACATTTAACACTTTCACATTACCCAATGCATTATAGAGCTATCTCGGGCTCACCCACAATAATATTATCATGGAACCACCCAACTTCATAAATAATACCTAATAACCATATCATAATTGTATCATATAAAAATGAATAAAGGAAACAATAAATTTCCACATTTAAATCAAAAGATATCAATAATACTCATTGATATAAACAAAACATTATCAGAAGCATGTTAATTACCAAAATAAATGAAAATTAAATCATGGTATATATTTTTCATTAAAAAATTTTATTTCATGTTGAGGAAGAAGAAACTCAAATAATGGTCACAGCGGCGGAGAACTTGTTGTCGCCGCATTGGTAAGACAAAAAACATTCCTTTTGACATTTAGTAAAACTATTCATGTAAAAAATTCATTTTTAATGAAATTAAATTTAAAATGATTTTATTATACTACTAATAAAAGAAGGTCATATATAAATTAAAGTATCCCTCAATGAAAGGAGATTGAGATGATGTCCCATACAAAGACAATATCCTTAGATTAAGGATAAATCAATTACATAATTATGTATGAAAAATATAAATACACCAAATATAAGTGGATATTAAGTGTAAAACAATCAGAGGTCATACAAACATATTCTTAGTATGACATAATCATGAATTAGGGGTTTAACCCAAATAATTGAAATTGGATTAAGAAGTCCACTTAATGAAATTCAACAGCCTTACAACATCAGTTTAAAATTTAGAAAATGAGTTCATGACAGGTAAAAAGGGTATCTCATCACATGGACATAAAATTTACATAAATAAGGATATATAAGAACATTTCCCAACATTAAGAAGATGTAAATTAAAAGACCTAACAAAAAATACATCTTTTAAAAAGACGAGGTTGAAAGGTTCCCTTACCGATTTGGGTAACATTCAAAAAGCACACCCCATGAAAAAAGAACTATAAAATTATGATATAAATACCCATGACCGAAATTATATTACACAAAGAGTAGAATAATGGTCATTACATACAACACCCAATTGAGATAATGACAAATATAGCACGAATCTCACGGGAATAAAAAGTGAGATAATAACCCCTTACCTCGTTGTAATAAATCTAATCGTATGACCAAAAGATAATGAACAACAAATGAATCTCAAAAACCATGAATATAAATAGAATAATGATAATATATATCACATGGCAGTACAAAATACATCACACGAAATAAATAAGTGGAGAACAATGGAAATCTCATGGAATTAAAAGTGAGATATGAAATCCTCTTACCTTAAGTCCGACTTGTCTTGTTCATTTCTTTATATTCTTGAAAAATAAACTTCTGTCAATTTATAATTACATAAGGACATCCATTAATGTTTATTATTCAATTCATATCACATTTTATCAAGTTATAACAATTTCATAATTATGTGAGTTCATATCATATGTTTCGTCGATGTTCGGTACCTGAGTCAAAAATAAACTTGTTTGAAGAGAATTGTCCATGTAGTAATAAGTACATCATCTCTAGAATGTTATTAATGATTTAAATATCATATATATCCAGTATATAATCATTTTATACAATTCCATAGAATATGGAGACAAAAAATTAAATGCACCATTCATGGAGACGGTATGCCATACGAAAGCATGAATGCTACTTTCATTTCATTATCTTATTAAATGAACTAAAACATAATGAGACATATATATTATAATTACATTATAATATATATGTTATATAGGTAACATACGTTCCTTAATTAAATTATTTATAAATTACATGTTTGGAATGAGTGAGTCATATCACATGAGGGGGAGGTGTCCACACTTCCTCGGATTAAATTATCACAGTTCAACAAAATGAAAAGCATAAAGGTATATTTTAAATATAAAATACAGAAGAATACAGAGGAAATAAATAATATATATATATATATCATATATACATTTATTTCCATCATAATGTCCACCATGAGAGGTTTTAAAAGAAGACTGAACAATCATCGTTTCCTGAGGCAGTAATTCGCCACCCACAGAAATAGTATGTTCTGTAACCATTAGACGAAGGTGTGTGTATGTGTAGGTAGAATACATATCATAACAACAAAATAGTATATTTTTGATACTGCTGTTATTATATGATCAAATAATATGATGATAATGGTGAGAGAATAAGGGAAATAAAAGAAAAAAACTCGAGAGAAGACGTTACCTCTAAATCGGGTAACTCTTTTTGATTTGAGACAAAGGATTCCTTTGAAAGACGTCTGCCCAAAGTAAGGCTTCTAAAGGTAAGAGAGGGATGTGGAGAGATAACATGAATAGAGGTTGGAAAATCCAAGGGCTTGAGAGTTGTGGGTATGGTGGTAAAGATAGAGGCCTTTTATAAGATGGAGGAGGGTCACTTTTGGAAAGTCTTGAAATGTTATTTTATTATAAAATATTTTTTAAATTTTAAAGGTCCCACAATGATATATTTCGAGGATAAGGTGATAATGGTTCGAAATAAATGCATAAAAAAGGTTTTATTCAACTCTATATATTATATTTTAACTTATCCCTAAATTTTATATAAATCATTAATTAATGAGATAATCACTGCATCATCATGGTGTCATAAATAAATTTAATTATTTAATGTCTAAAAATATAAAAGAATAACATGATTAAAGAAATAGTTTTATACTTCCAATTAATCTCTATTATCTAAGAAGTAATTTATGTTAACAAAATTAAAATTCTTTTACTTAGGATATACGAACATTTGTTATATTTCTCTTATTTTTTTAAAAAATGTCATAAATGTCACTATTACACCCATGTGACTCCATGGGCCCTCAAGTTTGGTAACAATAATTCCATGGTCGACCATTAATCAAAAAAGAGTATTTGGACACTTTTTGGGGTCATTTTATATTATAAATATATTATTGTATAACCCTTAATTAGCCTATAACTAATTAATCACGATAACTAAAGATAATTACTATCATTACTATTAATAATGTCTGAAAACAAGAGTCTTAATTACAGAATTTGGACCATATGATACCAATTATTTAATCAATTCTACCAAATTCCAAACATATAAAATGAAGTAATTAATTTAAAAATAATTCATGTTGTTACAACAAATGACAGGTTTTTAAGAAGTAAAATATATCAAAACATTGACTTGTTTTTACATCCAATTGAAAAGTGAAATTACATCCATTTAAAAAATTTGTATTATGTTATAAAAACATAAATAATTTACAATTTAAAACCAATTAAAACTAAAATCTATCTATATAATTAATTGATAGGAAAATGTAGTTTTGAAGTAAAATGCATTATTTATCACTATTCATTAAAAATTAACATTTGTTAGAAAAACACCAAAAATTTATCCAATGTATATTTGATATTTAAAATTATAAAATGATGTCCATTTTACCAAATGAAAAACATATAAGTTTCATTAATAAATTTTATAATTAATTATTTTTTTCAAAACAAATAGCGTGTTTTTAAGAAACAATATCTATCAAAAGACTGACCCTAGTTTATGCCCAATTTTAAAGTGAAAATAATTCCAATGACAACTATTTAAATAAATGGTAAAAATATATTTTAATTATAATATCTAACAAAATAAAAAGACAATATAAAAATAAAAATATATTATATTAAAAGGATGTTTGGAATTAAAATACTGCATTTTCACTATTAATTTAAAAAAGAACATTTTCGGAAAAATAACAAAAAATTTACCCAAAGTAAAATTTGATGCCCTATTTATAAAGAAGGATTTTATTTTGTCAAATATAACATATAAAATTTTAAAAAAGTGTATTTAAAAAGGGTTCTCCTTCAAAATGTGGTTAATTGACCTTTTAATGAATATTAGAATATTTTTTCATAAAATTGGATTCATTCGCATTTTAAGATTCTATCATTTATTGGGTAATTGTTAAAATATGTGAAAAACATATATAATCATTTTTTAGTTGGTTCTATTCATTCCCGCCATTACAATGGCTCTTCATTAACTAACATTTAAAATAATATTATTGTATTATTAGTGTTCAACGTAAGATTTCAAAGAAACTCGTTGTTGCGTATTGGGTGTGCCATCGAACATAGCATTCCCTTTAAAGTAATATTAACATTTTATTCACAAATATTAATAAATATGAAAATTTCATATGCTTTATTTACCTGAGATTTTACATCGAGTTCAAGACACCCCACATATTTATAAACTCTTCAACAATAAAATATAATTAATTATTTCTTTTAATAAATACCCTTTTAGGGATATAAACTTATCATATTCAATTTTATATCATTAATTATCATGAATTATATAGTTCCAAAATTGATTGTGTTCATTTCAGAATATTTGAATATGAACAAACTTTTATGATCATTCGTTGTGGCATTTTTTTAAATCAAGAAATGATACACATTTGCCACTATTGGTCTTTATAATCACTAAAAAATTAATTATATTGATTCTAAATGTAATAATTTACTATATATTGCCCATTCCTAGGTGTTTATTTCAATTTTAGCTCAATCATTTTGAGATATTTTATCTATCGTTATAGCCTCTAGTAAAAGATCCATTGAAAATGAATAATTTTTAATATAATATGATCAGTAAATACTGATAAACTGTATTCATCGAGTGAATTATTCCCATTGTTTATCAAATCGAATACAAAATCCATTAATAGGGTACAATTTGGATGTGTTTACTCATTTACTCCCAACAATATAAAACTATAGGACACAATATAATATTTCTATATGTGAACATAACCTGGAATAGATCCATAAATATCATAATATACTACATAGTAGTTACATAGTTTTATAAATGCAAATATACGTTCCCAAGTGAGATGACAATGAACCTCTATAAAAAAATTTTGACCCACATAATAATATTTGAATGGAACAACCGTCTTAGAGAATCCATGAGAGAATCATTTCCCAAAAAATCCCAATATAAATCACCGATAAATCCCAACGAGAACCAGAAAACTGATTTTCATGACTATATTATTTTGTGGATCACCTTATCTTCCTTCTTCCGTACTACATTTCATGATAAAATTAATAACATTTTTCTATTATAAATATATATAAATAATTTTATTGTGAATAGTGATACACTAATGTGCTCAATATTATTTTAATATTATTTACATACTCATTACTGATTCATTATTAAACAAAAATATTATCTTCAAAAACCATAAAAATCTTGTTTTTTATGAAATATAAAATTCAATAAGGTCAAGAAGACTACGGATACATTCGACATACCAATGGTTTTGAATTTTAATTTAAAAATCTTGAATCTTTTCATCATAATATCAATCATGATAAACCTAATATGATTATATCCTATTTATAAGAAACTCTTAGAAAACCACTTGGATCACATTAATTTTTGAAAAGATCATAAATATTTGGATTTTGATTCAGATTTTGGATCTTATAATTATTTCATTAGTGTTACTCTATATGTAATCAGTTGGACCTATATAATGTATATATAAATGTAATTGGTACATCCTAAAGAGATGTAATATATATTCTAAACTCACTACTTTTGAACTCATCTAGACAGAACATTAATTTTAATGACTAAGAAAAAATTATATCATATAAGTCCAGTGTGTCTTTGTCTAGAGAGTAGGTTTCTAGATAATTTAATTTTACACTCAAGTGGAATCCCATAGAAATATTTTCTAAAGACATCTAGGTATGATTCCACTATGGAAGGAGGAATCTTATTCCATGTTTCATTATCATCACCTGGATTCATTATTTATAACTCAAAAGATATGTTTTTATCCACTAAAAATAACGGACTTTATATACCTATATATATATATATCCATATTATATTGAATACATGAAGTGATCTATCTTAAATTGTGGTCTTTATATTTTGTTCATAGCACTCAATATGATATTTTAATTTTACAAGAGAGTCTACTAAAAAACAAAATTAAAAAATCTATCTCTAAGAATATAAATCCACAGAGAACCATCACAACCTAAATGGTAATATATCATGGTTGGAACTATAATCATCTTCGTTACTATTGTCTATGAGGTATCTTTATACTTAAGATTTTAGGATCTATTAACATGTGTAATCACTATTTTTTTAATATGGAAGGTGAAACTAATGAATGTGCTTCACTAGAATCAATCATGACATGCATATGATTCGAGTTCATAAGAATGGTACGTAAAACTATGGTGGGGCCATGTTTCTTACTCATGATACCATGCTCTACTCAATATATCTTTTGATTAGTTCTCAAAATATATTTTTTTCTTCATGTATTTGGTTATGACTAACAACATAAGTGTTCCAGGATGTATCCTAGTTCACTTGTGTTATTGATGAGAACATGTTGTACGATACATTTCTATATAAGAATACAAATTATAATGCGATTTTGAGCCTGTTCCACTAGATTAGTTCATAAAATTCTGAAAATGATTCTAGAAAATCAATTTTCATTATTAATTTTCAGAGAATCCCAATTGGTGCAGTTAATTCCTTCATCATGTGGGTAGGAAAGATTAATTTTAAACAACTATGATAATTACCAATATATGGTGGATAATATATTGATCTAGTTTATTGGTTTATTTTTTCATTTATACATTGGTAGTCAAATTCCATTTTTTATTTATGTGATTTAATTTTCATACACAAAGATAGAAGTATATTGGTTTCCCCTCCACATATTTTTCCTTCAAGACCCCTCTCCCCATCTGGCACCTTATTCTTCAAATAGTGGAAAACAATAACACACAACATTTATATCATTCATAAAACAATGGTCTAGAAAAAACATCTATGTTATATGATTTTATCCACTCTCAATATTATACTATATGTGGAAATATAAAAATATAAATGAATTTAAAATCATAATGTCTCACTAAAAAACATCATTATTATAGATGAGATAATCAGTCATATTTGTTTTTAAAAATTTTATAGAAAGAAATTGTTATTAAAAATATATATAAATTCATTCCAGTTATTTTATTCATCTAAAAAAGATATAAAAACTACATAACAAGAATAATTCAATAGGAATAATGCACATACCATTCAAGATTGACCTTTATTTTATCAAGAGTCACCAAAATATAAAACCCCAGTCATCCTACACAACCATACCTCTAGTATGAGAAGTACAAAATCACTAAAAAATATCAAAGGGTTCTACAATCAATTATCTATAAATGAATAATATGTTAGGATTCATAATTCTTAGGTCCCTTACCAACCACCTAAAAGGATTTAAAGATACTATATACCAAATAGTTGTTCATTTATTGGTTTTTTCAAAAAAAAACATCTCGGATGATCACTCTTATAAGATTCATAGTCTCCCTAATGCTAGAAATTTAACTCAAAAAAACATTATTATATGTCAATAATTTATCCTAATAACAAATATTACTATCATGTATCAAAATAATAAGAACTGTTTCATATAATCTTGTAGAAGTGAAATATTATAGGGAAGTCTATTTACTAATGTGTGATATCTAACACTCATCATCTAAACACATGTAGGAATGTTGAGGAAATACATGGAAGTTATTATTAACATTATTGTAATCTCACTACCCTAGTAACTTAAAATTTAATATTAGAAGGATAAACACATATTTTAATTTATACTTTTCAAGTGCTGACACTGTTTTATAGTTTATACCATCCCAACACAAGTATTGGAAACACTATTACAATTTTTAATATCTTCACCAATCCTATTCACTTGGGCCTAATGGGAGGTGATACAAACCTCTGGCTACATCCCCAAGACACCATTGGATAGAAATAAACATCGAGGGATAATAATTTTTTCGGTTACTTTACCATTCAAAATAATATCCCAATTGATGACAAAAAATAACATTTAACTATATGATTCACGAAAAATAAGATGCACATGTCAATTAAATAATAGTAAATGAAATAATCATTGTAAAATTGGAAAAATATTTTTTGGATTACAAATAAATGTAATAAAATATATGTTTTGAATCTAAGGTGGATACACTCTTTACTAAGACACAAACATCACCAATATCCATCTTCACCAACAATTCATGTGATATAAAGGGATCCAGTAGTGAAGTAAGAAATGTTTCCCTTCCCAGTTTCATGGTAAATGAAATATACATATTCTCTAATTTTCATAGGATGGGGATAGTATAAAACTATTTGGATAATATCCAGAGGCCTCAAAACACATTAATGCAGGACAATAACTTGTTGCTTAAATTTCAAATATAAAATATGTGAATCAGATGAAGAATTTATTAAAACCCATAAATGAGTGACATGTGGTAAAAAATAAACAATAGCATGGTATATGTTTTAATAATTTGGTATAAAAATACCATTTCCATACAGACCCACACACATATGCATGCTATTGGCCTCTCTAAACATTTATGTGGGGAGTTATCCTATCACCAGGCCATCACATGGGGACCCATATGACGGTTGTTGTTTTATTAACGTTATGTCCAATTATATTGAGAATTTTAATTTGGTACTTCAATCCATGATATTTTCACATGAACTATAACACAAAAAAACCCAATTATTGAAATTTACCAATTTATTCTTTAGTATAAAACATAGATTTAGTAGGTATTCTTTGAAAATGATTTACTCCCATAAATCAAAAAGTGGTATTTCTCAAACATATAATAATTAAGATTTTTATTATTAATGAATCAATAAACATAAAATATAAATGAGAAAATTATTTAGGGAAAATAGTTATCTTGTTGCATAATATAATAGAGGAATATAATTGATCCACCTCAATACATGAATTTTAAATCAAAAAGTGAAGTAAAATAATGAGCTACAACACAAGAAATTGTAATCCAAAAGGAATGAAAAAAAAGTAGCAAGAAGAATTTAATAGCCACCCTAAAATTGTCAATTCAATTCCACAAAAAAAGGATTAATTTAATGGTAATAAATCGAAATTATGGAGTTGTATATAATATTAAATCTCTCTCAAAAAGCATTTAATTCAAATATAATTAGTATCCAGTAAGATAGGTGTGAATATTGGCCCATTTAAAATCATGGTTGACTAATTCACAACATAGTGAATCCCAAAATGGACATGGTTGATATTTGAATAGGAGGAATGAAATGTTTAAAAAAAATATTCTAGTGTGTATGGATTTGTTATTTTAGGTAGACCACTACATTGGATATTACATGGACAAGACTACTTGATCAACTATCAAAATGAGGCACCAAGGGTTCCAAAATCAAGGCCACACCCAACCACTGATTATTTTAACATAATTTTGATTCCTAGAGACATAATATATTTAAAAATACTATATTTACATACTCCAATGAAAATTTTGTTGGTCATGGTATTCAAACAAATGTATTTCTACTCCAAACATTTCAATGTACAATTAAAATTATCCCAAAACCCAACTCGAGATTTGAAAAATGAATTTAAAAACAATAAGTATAAGGGAATAAATAATATAGTGTTTTATAATCTACATTCACCATCATGTCTTACATTTATTCTAAACCATAATATATTTCTGTTATGGATCAAAACAATCCATGATGTTTTTAATAAATAAGACAACAATATGTATTTATATATGGGTTCTTTGAGGTATAACTGAATATGAATGATTATTGGTTATCTGTCTCATCTTGTTATATTTTTTTAGTATTATTATATAATTTTAGTGATGACTCAATTGGGTTTGAATGATTTTTTTTTGAAAAATATGAAACACTCTTTGGCACTTTTCACTGTTCATATTTGAAGAGAAGCCCCAATTACCCACATGATGATTGTAAATCATTTATATATGATAGAGGATATATTTTATGGTGTTATAATATTATAATTATGATGTATTTTTTTGTTTCTTTGTCAATGTAAATTAATTATACATTTATTGTTAAATGATATTTGAAATTATAACAACCTCACTATGATTGGTTCATCATTAATAAAACATGGATTTAGATGAAGATAAATCCTTCAACTTATGGGTTTCACTCTATAAAATTATTATTATTTTATTATCATCTTAAATAATGAAATGGTACAAAAACATCCTTCATTAATGGATCAGTGGATAAATATAATAGTTTTAAATTAAATGAAAAATCCTAAAAAATTGAATCTATAAAATAAAATAAAAAATGTTTATGGTTTTATATTTTTTAATATTTCAATGCACGAATTCTTATATCATTGTGTACTATAATACCCCATCCTTAGAAAATTACATAATCTTGAGATAAGTCCATAATTTTACATTAATTCACATCGAGGAACTTTTTAGGTCTAGAGTGTTTAATAATTAGGCTTGTATTAATATATATCATACATAATCAAGTATAGGATACTATCAAAACAATATCCATTTTTCGCACCAAAGAAAAACCATAAAATACATGACTTATTTTAATGATAAAAATATTATTGAATTAATCCTTTAACTTAGTCATCCTTATATCATATGAAAACATCATAAAAAATGGGATGAGGAATAAAACTCGGTAAGGGATAAACTAAGGATAGAACCCATTTGTACATTAATATTTATAAACCCATGAATTTATAAAAATCATGAAATATTCATAGTATTTATTATCATATAGGTAACTTGTGTCTTTCATATCATACATACATTGTAGCATCCAACACCATAAATGGAGTGACCTTCATGGTTATGTTTGGAATACCCATAACTGTTTATTCTATAAATCTACTATGATAAACACTATCTTTTACCTTTATCATGTAACCGAATAAATATTTGATCTACGACAGGCTCAACCACCCTGGATTTTTAATGGAACCACCCATATACATAAGAAATTGACAAGAACCATACTAAAATCATAACACATAAACAAGAATAAATTAAAAAAATATCATTTCCACATTAAAATAATAATTTATCGTTTTAAGATATTGATATAATAAATCCATTATCATAACCATTTTCAATATAAAAATAAAAAACAATATCTTATTGAATATTATTTTTAAAAATAGTATGGCTTGTAGAGGAATCCAAATATCAAATAATGCTCCAGACAGCTGAAATGTCGTTGTTGTCACATGTGTCCAAACAATAATTCTTTTTTCATTTAGTAAAACACTTCATAAGAAAGGATTCATTTTGAAAACCATTTAATGAATTTAAAATTAAATGGGGTTTATTATTCACCATATAAATTAATTTCATATATAAATCAAAATAGCCGTTAATGAATAGATATTGAGACAGTGTCCCTAACCTTGAATGCATATTGTTTCGTTCATTCATTAATTTCTAGAATAATAAACGTTGGATAATGTCCAATTTCTAATGATCCTTATTAAATGTTTTATTCCTTTTATATCACTTATTGCCATTTTATAACTATTAATTAAATATTTGAGTTCATATTGTACATTTTGTCGACGTTCAGTACCTGAGTTAAAAAAGAACTTGTTTTGAAGCAAATTATCCATGTGGTCATAATAACATTATCTCAATATTGATATTCTGGATTTAAATATCATATATATTAAATATATATGTATTTATAAGATTGTATAACATTTGGAGATAATAAATTAAATGAAGTATTCATAGAGACAAAGGTCTTACAAAAACATGAACTCTACATTCATTTCATTGTCATATTAAAGGACTGAAAAATAAATTATACATATGCATATTATTATCTCATATAATATCTATGTCATATATGTAACATAATTTCATTATATCCATCCCTTATATGTTCCATGTAAGGTATGAACGAGTCATATGAATTTGAGGGGGTGGTAATCAATGATTCGACAAATGAAATTGTTGTATTTACACATTATGGAAAGCATAAACGTCTTTTAAAATTAAAAGTTACAGAATCATTGAGAAAATATAAATATAGAACATATAATATATAAATGCAGTTCCATCATAAAGGACATCATGATATGTTGTAAGAGAAAACTGAACAATTAACATTTCGTGATGCAGTGGTTCGTCTTACATAGAAATAATATGTTATATATCTATTATATAAAACTGTGTTTATTTTAGGTAAAAAAAGATATAATAAAAGCATAGAATTTTTTTATACTAGGTTTGTTATAAAATAATGGAATAAAATGAGCTAAGGTATTAAATAAAGAAAATAAATGGAAGGAGCTTGAGAGAAGATATTACCTCTTAATTGGTTATATTTTATTTATTGGATCCAAAATGATTTCTTGAATTACATTTTTGAAAGGGAAAGGATTCTAGTAAGATGCGAGGGATGTCAAGAGATTATTAGAGTAGAATTTGGACAATCCAAGAGGGTTGAGAGGTTTCAGTATGTGAGCAGAGGTGGTGGCGTTTTATAATAGGGAGAAGGGGCACCTTGGGGAAGTCTTGAAATATTATTCTATTATAGATTTATTCACAGATTATAATAGTTCCATACTAATATATTTCGAGTATAAGATGAGTATTGATTGAAATTATCTCATCCAATCTATTTTGGAAATAATTATTCCATAAATATAAGCATATATTTTTCCATTAACCCTTCACTATATAAAATAACTTTTACACGGTATTTAATTATTTTTAATCTATATAGTTAATATGAATACTATAAAATGTAAAAATAACATAATGTGTATGATTAATTAATTATTTAACATTATCTAAGTCATTTTTTCTAATCTAATATTTTTATGACTATTATATAATTTAACAAAATATAATTTTTGTTAAAAACACATTTTTGTGAATTTTGATAGTTTTTTTATTTTTGTTAAGCCATAACAACGTTATTCATTCGTAAAAACTACACTAACTCGAATATAACATGTCATAATCAACCAAAAAATTATTGAATGGCATCAAAATGATCAAACTAGATTTATTTTCATATTTATAATATCATTTAATTTGAATCATTCATTAATAAGGTAATCAATGCATCATCATTGATTGATAAATAAATAAATTTCTATAATGTCTAAAAATTGTAAATAAAATACCATTATGTGGAAATTATTTCTAGATTTATAATTATTATTTTTTGTCAATGATATCAATTTTATAACCCCACATTAAAATTGCTTTAGTAAAATAATACATGTTCATGTTATTTTTCACTTTAATTAAAATTAATTATTATAACATGTCATTATCACACCCAGGTGGCTCCACCAGGACTTAAAATTAACCCAAGGACCTTATTGGTTTGAAATATATCATCCAATAAGATTAGGACTCATGCTGGAAAAGTTTTATATTATTATAATGTAAATTTTTACCGTTATTTACCTTATTTCAATTTTAATGTGGTAATTAAAAATAATTTATGAATGTACTATTAATGATGTCCAAACATAAAAGGTACAGATTTTCAAAATTTGGTCCTTATAAATTCAAATATGTGATCCAATTTTCCAAATTCAAGACAAAGTATTGGATGAAATTAATTAAATATTAAATACCGTTGTCAAAACCAAAAAAAATGTTTTTAAGAAAATAAAACTATCAAAATATTGATATATGTTTATGAACAATTTCAATATGGAATTACTTGAAATGTACAAAATTGGAATCCATGATAGATAAATTAATTAAATTTCAATTTAAAACCAATTAAAAATAGAATTAATTAATATAAATAAATTATTTGAAAATTCAGTTTTGATTTAAAATGTAGTAATTTTCACAATTAAAAAATTTGGAGTTTATCTAAAAAATGAAAAATATTCAACAAAAGTAAATTTTGATGTCATACTTAAATATAAGAAGATTAGTTTTCCAATTACAACATACACAAGTGAAAATAACAATATTTAAAATGAGTTCTCCATAAAAAAGATGTAAAATTTCCTTTTAAAAATATTAGAGAATTTATGCTTGAAATTCGATTCATTCAAATTTTAAGTCTTTAAAATTTATTGGATAAATGTAAAAAAATTTTAAAAATATTTTTAATCATATTGTAATATGTTTATTCACTCTTCACAATACATCAAATTGGTATTAACTAAAATTTAAAATAATAATTTTATTCTGGTATTATTTGTCTATATAACTTACAGTTCTGTGAA
This sequence comes from Viscum album, assembly GCA_963277665.1. Classification (NCBI taxonomy): domain Eukaryota; kingdom Viridiplantae; phylum Streptophyta; class Magnoliopsida; order Santalales; family Viscaceae; genus Viscum; species Viscum album. The sequence continues at coordinate 1,837,731,860 of OY728163.1, read as the reverse complement.
ATATATAATTTTGGAGAAACTCATTGGTCCGTGTCAGGTATGATATCGTACATAGTGTCCCCATTAAAAAAAATTATTATTAAATTCAAAAATATTAATTGATATTTTCAATTTATTATTTATAAATACATGAGACATTATATCCTTTCCCCATTTTCGAAATTTAGTCATCACAATTTTATTCAATTATCAATTAATTGGGGGGTATTTATCACTCATAGAATTTTCTGTTTACCATGTAACCTCTTCATCCATATGGTTTTTACATAAACCTTTACATTTTGAATCTCCATATTCTATAACACATTCTCTTTGTGGTCATGAATTGGTAATGGATTTTCTAAAAAAGAAATATTCTCTTCCAAAATAAACTATATATGGACTCAAAACATGATATGGATCCAAAAAATATATTCTCAATATTGAATCATGAAATGAATTGTGTAACAGGGAAAAAATTGGAGGGTAATCCAATATATATGAAACTAATCCCACATTATCTTAGATTTTATAGGGTCTAATGAATGACACACTTTGCTTTCCCTTATTATGAAAATGCATCACACTTTTTCATGGAGAAAAATTGAGATAGACATGTTCACCTACCTCAAAATAAAGGTCCTTCTTCTGTTTATCTATATAACTTTTCTTCCACCCATGAGCTATCCTCATTTTCTTCTAAATCATCTAAATTTTTTCTACCCTATATTCTACCAATTCTGGTCCGATCAACACTCTTTCTCCAATATTATAATGAAAATCAAAAATTCAACATCAGTTTCCATATAATGAAATAATTTTTTTCATATTTATATGAGAATGAAAGCTGTTATAGGAAGAAAAATTAATCAATGAAATATGATTCTACCAACATCCATAGAAATCAATTGAACCAAGACATAGAATATCTTCTAATGAATAAATTTTCTGTTATGTCTTCCCATCTAATTTTGGATGAAAAGTTATACTAAAATTTAATTTACTGCCCATAATTGTTTTTAATGACTTTAAAAAAGATATAAGTGAAGATAAGATTATGATTAAATATAATAGAGAGATAAACTTATTGTAACCAAAATATTTCATTGTAATACGACCGAGAAAGTTTATCTAGATAATGTGTATCTCGAATAGGAATAAAATTAGAATATTTTGTCAATCGATCAACAATAACCCATATTTCCTTATTAACTTGAGAAGTCTTTTATAGTACCACAATGAATCCCACAGATATATTTTCCCATTTCCATTCTAATATTGCCAAGGTTTAAGCATCCCCTACATTAATTATAATTTTAATTTCACCTGTTAATAATTAAAACTCTTCAAAGTAAAGTCTACAATATATAATTTCATTCATTCTCATAATTAATACTCCAAAAGACATTGGTAAGTCATATTACTATCCATTTAAACAAAGATCTGAGAACTATGAGGTTCACAGAACAACTCATACATTAACAACGAATCACAAGGAACTCATAATATTTTCCAAAATCACAAAACATAGTCTTTATCATTGTTATATTTAGGAAACATACCATTTAATCCAATTATACCTTTTTATGAAACTCGTTTTGTTCCTTATACCCATTCATTACTACGTCTGCTAGAGATGATTTCACTGATGCCTAAATCATAGGAGATGAATTTCCTATACCAACAACTTCCATTCTAGAGTTTATCAAATAAATAATCAAAGTGTCATGTTCCAAACATTACATGGTTAATATACCATTTATTTTTTTGAATCAAAGCATTATCCCCAATGTTTTCTTTTCCATTATGAAAATGAATCATGAAATCATAATCCTTGATTAATTAATGATGTCTTTTATGTATCAGGTTCAACTCATCGTGAGTAAATATATAGATCAGAATTTTATAGCTAGTATATATTTCACATTTACTCCATACATATGATGCCACCATATTTTTAAATCTTAAACAATATAAGTTAATTAAAAATCTTGTGTAGGGCCATTTAACTCATGAGTTTTCAACTAACATTAAGAATAAAATTTTACCTAATCATTCTTCATTAGAACTAGGAATAGTTTTTTAATTTAAGACTTTATAGATAACAAAATAACATTTTCTAGATTTCAATGCCAATGAAAGTTTATTCAACAATTTTCCGTTGAACTAATTAAATCATTCATCACATTATGTTGTACATATATACATAAAATATTTCATGTCAACTTAGTCATAGTGATAGATAATCATTCAAATGTTTCAAGAAACCTCTATTAAAAACCAACTCAACCATGAAAACTACGAATATCATTAATATTTGTTTGTCTTGACCATACTACCACCACATCAATTTTTTAAGGATCAATAATTATTCCACATATAAAAATTGTGACAAAGGAATAAATTTTCTTGTAACCAAAACTCACACTTAATGAAACTCCCAACACGTTGTTTTCATTTAATGTGTCAATACAATCCTTAAATGAATTTTTTTCACCCCTTTATTTTTTGAATATACCAAGATACCATCAATATACATGACCACAAACTTATCCAAGAACTCACAACAAAAATCTATGTATAAGATCCATGAATATTGTATGTTCATTGGTTAACCATAAATGGGTAACTAAAAATTCATATTTCTTACATCTAGAATGAAATGTGGTATTTGGAATGTCTTATTCCTTTACTTTTAACTGATAGTACCCCAACCTCAAGTCAATATTCAAAAAATACAGTGCTCTCTGGGGCTGATCAAACAAATCATCCATATTAGGCAAATAATACATGTTCTTAACAGTGCATTTATTCAAGGATCTATAATCAATGATGAGTCTCAATGAACCATATTTATTTTTAACAAACAAAACATGATCACCCCATATAGATTTGATAGATATAATGAAACCATTATCTAATAACTCATGAAATTTCTTCATTATCACTTAATGTTCAATTTGATCCATTCGATAAGGGGGTTTTGAAATTTTTTAGCATTACAAACCACCTCAATAGTAAATTCATCTTCCCAATCATGTAATATACTATAAAACATCTCACAAAAAAACATCAAGATACAAATTTACCACAAGAACATCGTTAATCTAAACAGTTACGTTTTTTCAAAAAAAATTAGGCACGGTAACATTAATCTTCATATTTTAATAGTTTCTCAGCTTCCTGATCTATTATTAGTAGTAAGGGTTCATTCTTATACAAAAACTGAAATTATTTCTCAAAAGATAACTTTTTTTGTCCACAGTTAATCTTAGCATGATAAACAAAAATCCAATCCACACCCAAAATAAAAAAAAATCTACTAGAGGAAAAAGATTATGGTTTTCAGGTAGGTGTTTCCAACATATAAGGATAAGAAGGATCTTATAATTTCCTTTTGTAACTACATTTTACTCATGTGTTTTTACCATAAGTTATGGATTCATTTCTTGAGATGGAATTCTCAATTTATTAGAAACTTTATCTGAGATGAGGGAATGTGTAGACCAAGAATCAAAAACACATTGGAATAATCTGATAGAAAAAATGGACATGATACTACTTCATTTTATGGGGAAACATTTAATGAAGTATTTTCAAATGATTTCACCACCCCTTTCGGCATATAGTTTGGCATCTTACCATCATTTCAGTTCTTCATCAAACCCACATTTTCATAATGAACAATTTAATTGCAGTTAAATTTTTTTACTGATTGTAAATAGTATTTTGGTTTACCACTACCCAGACCATTTCAGGGAAAATATGTTCCTTATGTTCAATTTTACCACAATGATAGAACATACCATAATTTAATATGCATTCCCTGGTGTTCTTTATACCAATATTTTCAGAAATTGGAAACTTACTATTCATACCATTAGATGTTATTGAATAATTATCCCCTTTCACCTACCACCTCAACATAAAATTCTATTATTTATCAAAGAACTCATGTACATCAACAAACTCCATTTCGACCATCTCTACAAAGCGAACAAGTGTTTCATTTCATTTGAACTCACGAAAATCCATTTCCATTCGGTTCACGAGATTTAGTCAAGAGTAAACAATATTTATTTTACTATAATTCTATCATATTAAATTTGGATCAAAAATTTCCAGTTTAGTGATTGTTCCTTCATAATATTCCATGTATTCATCCTCTTACCTCATTTATAAGAGTTGTTTTTCCATTCTATGTTGAACCAACATTGGAAAATATTTCTTAAAACCATAATGTTGAATTAATCTTATTAAAAATAATAAATATCGACACTATCCTTAATATTTTTAACCATAGACCACAACTAATAAACTTCACCTTCAAAATCGTAACCAAAATGACTAACCTAGTGATTTTATGAACATTCCAGGACATTGAAAATAACTTCTAGGGATTTAATCTACTCTTCATCTTTCACATGGTTAGATGATCTTCTAAATGATGGAGGATGTTGCCTCATGATATTCTCCACCACATCCATGTTCCTCTATAGTGGATGTGGGTGATCTCATGCATGGATACCACCTCCATTTATAGAGTATGTTAATTATTCAATCATAGTAAAAAAAAATTATGTTCTAATTCCAACCATCTTAGATTGCGGATTTGGAAGGTTGTTTTCCTCCAGATGTCATCCTAGAACAACTTCCCTATTTCCACTATAGAAATTCCTTATGAATAGATATATCATAGATGAAGCAACATGGTAATCCTCAAATTCCATTTCAATTTGACTAGAAAGTAAATTTTTTTATTGATAGTCTATTAACAATCTTATCACACTTAATTTTATCTAAACGAACATATGATACCAAATATAATGGCCCCACATTAAAATATGAACTAATAATGTGATATGCCAATAATTTTATTTTAATTTATATTAAGTATCTTTTCAGGTGTATGTTTATAATGAATTAGTCCATTATTATTATATATCATCCCATAATCATAAAAGAGGATACTATCAAAATAATATCTTTTTTATCCACCATCGAATACCCTTTAAAAAATAGGATTTGGTTTCTGGATAAAACAATTAAGGAATTCGTACTTTATCTAAATCATTCTTATTCCCTTTGAAAACATTTCAAAAAACATTGGATGAAAAAAAAACTGAGTAATGGACAAAATAAGGAAAAAACACTTGTCTATGAAGATTTACAACCCAATGAATTCATAAAAATCGTTAAACCTTCATAAAAATTATAAATCATAAAGGTATATTATGAGATCCATATAATACTTACATTTTAGCTTCCACAAACACCTAGGTAATAACCTTTATGGTTACGTTTGGAATCCCAATCATAGTATATAACATAAATATCAAATTACAAATTTTAACGTTTACCTCTTTTGCATTACCAAATGCATTGGAGAGCTATCATAGGTTCATAAACCCTCAGTTTATCATGAAACAACTCATTTACATAATCAAATACCATGAAACATATGATAATCATAACATAAGGACCAGTATAATGGAATAATAACATATACACATTGGAATAATAAGGAATTATTTCAAGATATTGATATAATTAATAAATTCTCAAAACCATTATCAACAAATAATACCTAAAAATGGTATATGGTATTTACATTTATTTCATAAAACATTACGGATTATTGATAAATCTAAATATCAAGTAATTCTAGTGGTGGAGGAATGGTCATTGTCATCACATACGTTAAAAATGAATATTCTTTTTTTCAATTCATAAAATTATTCATAAGAAATTATTCATTTTGAAAACCACTGAATGAAATTAAAATTGAAAGGGTTTTATTATACATCTTATTAAAAAATGTATTATATAAATCAAAATATTCCTCGGTTAATGGATTTTACATATAACTATTTTTTGATGTTCGGTACTTGAGTATAAAATGACCTTGTTTTGATGAAAATTATCCATGTGGTCATAATTAAAATAACTAAAAAAATGATATTATTCATTTCAATATCATATATAATATATATATATGTATGTATGTATATGATTCCATAAAATTTAGAGATGATAAACGAAATGAATCATTCATGGAGATGGTAAGTCGTACGTGCGTATGAAGGATGCATTCATTTCTTTTTCATATTAAATGAATTAAAATTCAATGAAGCATATGTATATTTAAATTCAAATATAATATATATTTTTCAATTGTAACATATTTTCATTAACTCAGTCTCTTATAAATTCCATGTAGGGCAAGAATGAGTCATGTCACTTTGAGGGGTAGTTGTCAACATTTCCTCAAATGAATGTATTGTATTTACACATTATGAAAAACATAATGGTATATTGTAAATAAATATTACAGAAGAATATATACAATATACATAAAATATATATAATATATAAATACAATTCCATCATGATTTCCACCCTGATAGGTGTCCTGGGTAAATTTAACAATCATCGTTTCGTTAGGTAGATGTTTGTCGTATACAGAAACAATAGGTTATATACCCATTAGATGGAATTGCGTGTAAGTGTTAGTCAATAAAATATCATAAAAACATTATTTTATATGGATTATAAATGTGTTTTCATTAAATAATTGAATAAAAATAGGTTCTGTATTTGTAGAAGAAAAATGAATCAAATGAGTTTTAGAGAAAACATTACATTTAAATCGGGTAACTCCTTATGATTGGATACAAAAGGAATTATTTAATTGGCTTATACAAATGGTATGTTTTCTAGATGTAAGGGAGGAATTTTGGGATATTATTTGAGTATAATTTAGATGATACAATGGGCTTTATTAGTGTGAGTAGCTGGGAAAATGTTGTTGTCTTTTATAAAAGGTAGGAGGTTCACATTAAGAAATTCATGAACTATTATTTTATAATAAAAATATATTAGAATTATAATAGTTTAAAAGTGATATATGTTTTGGATTAGATTATTATTTGTTGAAATACTCTCATAAAATTTGTTTAGATATGTTTAGGTCCGAATTTAACCTTATAGTTTTGCTTTAACACTTAGTTAAATAAAGTTACTCTTACCATATTTTTATTTGTTGTTACACTATATGGTTAATTTGGATACAATAAATTTCTAATATTACCTAAACAAGATCATTAATGAATTTTATTACATTATCTAAGTCATTTAGATTAATCTAATATTTTTATGAATGTTATATCATTTAATAAATATATATTTGTTTCAAAAACACATTTATGCCAATTTTGACAGTATTTAGAATTTTTTCGTTTAAGTCATAAAATATTTATTAATTAAAAGAAACTAAATTGACACATATATAACATTTCATATTCATTCATAATGTTCTTTTATGGAATCAAAAAGTATATATTACATTTATTTTAATACTTATAATATCATTGATTTGAATCATTCATTTACATGGTAATCACTACATCATCATTGTGTCAAATATATATATATATTTATATATTTAATGGTTTAAAATAAAAAATAATATACCATTACATAGGAAATATTTTCTGGTTTATAATTAATATTTATATTTAAATAGATTAATTATATAATCCAACCATTAAATTGTTTTAGTAAAAAGATACATGTTTGTGTTATATTTCTCTTTATATTATTATTTATTATAACATGTCATTATCACACCAAACGGGATATATGGGGTACTAAAATAGAGAAATTTTCTTCATTCTAGTCCATATCTCATACAATAGGATTAGGAAATTTGTTAGTGTCGTTTTCTTATTATAATATTTTTTGTGTAAACTTATTTATCTGACTTACCCTATAACCGTAGTAAATAAAAATAATTACTGAACTTAGTATTAATAATGTCCAAAAATAAAATGTATATATCTAAAAAAATTAGATCATTTGATTCCAAATATAGATAAATATTTTCAAATTCAAAACAAAAAATAGGTATACATTAATGTAAAATTTATTATCGTTATCAAAACCATAAACAATGTTTTTAAGAAGCAAAAACTATTAAAATATTGACATGTGTTTCTGTCCAAATTCAATGAGAAATTACATACAATGAAAAAAATTATATTAAATGATAAAAAAACCAATTATACATTAAAATAAATTAAAATTAAAATCTACCTATATAAATAATATTGATGATAAGGAATCAATGATTTAGAATGAAGTATTTTTCACTATTCATAAAATTATAGATTTTATCAGAAAAATACCAAAATTTCAACAAAAATAAATTAAGATTTTCCACTTATAAATTAGATGTATATTTTTTCAAATATTATATATAAAAGTTACAAAAACTAGATTTAAAATTTATCCCATCAAATGTTTCTAAAATGACCTTTTACAATTATATGATTATTTTATGCATTAAATTGGATTCATTATCCTTTTATACCCCTAAAATGTTTTTTAAAAATTTAAAATAATTTGAAAACATGTGTCATTATATTGTAGTTTGTTATACTTATTCATTAAAATATAATTTCTAGGCATAAACTACCATTAAAAATATTATTATTATATTTGTATTATTTTTTGGTATAACTAAATGTTGTGTGCAATGTATGTTTTTTGAGAAACCTGGTTTTGCATGTGGGTTATGTTGGCATACATTGTTTAACTTTTAAACTAAAATTAATAATAAATTCAAAAATATAAATAGATATGAAAATTTCTGATTCCATTAATTCATGGGATATTAATAGTACAATATGGAAGAACCACACAAGTTTGAACAATTCAATTGCATATGATATTTCATTTCCTAAAATAAAACTAGATCTGGATTTTCAGGAAAAAATTAATTGTACCATACTTATGATTTTCTTAATACCATATAATCTGTTTCGATCATAACTATATAGCTAATCATAAGTGGATATATCAACTAAAAAATTGCATTTAGTTCTATTATAAAATATTATTTGTTACATTAGAGTCCTTATAGATTGAATTATAGGTGAATCATAATTTTATATAGATTATACCACTATCATTAATAAAATTTCCAATAATTTAAATATTAAAATATCTAATATTCTTTATTTTTCTTATAATTTAATTTTTTTTATAAATTTGATGTTTCTAAAACTCTTAAATGGTATTTTTTAATACAAAATTATATATAAAAATTTCATAATCATATATATTGTTTGGAATATAAATAATGAATTTAATTATTTTTCAAATACATAAATATATTTAAGATTATAAAATTATTTTTGGATTTCAAAATTACATAGGGTAAACTTATATTATAAATTTTTCTATTAATTTTCCGACCAATCATTTGATTTTAGGCAAAACAACATATGATTTATTATTTTATCCCCATTGACAATTTATTGTAATTATATATTTTTATCATTAATTTAGTAGTTAAATATTGTTGTTAATTCATAAGATTTAGAGATTTTATAAATCAGACTCTCTATTGGGTAATGTCTCCCTAGGAGGGGGACAATGTGTTATAATTCCAGCTATTATGGAGTCTTATTCTTTATCCTAGAGTGGTATGTGTTTTTTATTTATCACACCATGATGACACATCTAGAGATTATAACCCTCATAAAACAATATTCCATAAATTGAGGGTTTATATAACGTTTGGATAAGATTCATTAGGATATGTATTAATATGATTGGGTTCTTTTCTGGGTGAGTAACCAAATTTTCATATTTTTATGTAGTTACAAAAATATTTGGTCTAAAAAAATACTCTATGTTATTTAACATGGATTATAAAAATGAAATCAATATAATAATTCCTACACAAAGGCATAGATATAAAAGTAATAAAAATTTAATACGTTTAAATAGTTATTAATTTAAAAATCATTTTAAGTATATAAAGTCAGTGAAACTTATTAATGACAATAATTTAAAAGAAAATTTTGTGATTTCATCCAATATAGAACTTGTAACGAATTTTATCAACCAACATAGAAGGACATGATGAAAATGGTTTCCCATATTTTTTTCTCCTTGGAATGAATGCAATTGGTGACCAAAATAAAATTTCGGAAATGTTCATTGTATTTAAATTGAGCTACACATAGTTGGGAGACCGTACTAGGTTTTGGTTACCATAGGCAAAGAATTAAGTGAATCTATATGATGGATTTAAATAATGGTTTATCCAATCATCAATCTAAGAATCATATGTATCTAGAAGAGAATTATTTCCAACATAAATGACTATGAAATTGTAAAAATTCATGTAATGAAAAACCTATAAAATATGGGTCTTTCCTCACTAACTAAATATGATGTCTAGGGTCATCAATTTTAGTGGGAGTTAATTCATTAAATTTACTTGATAAAAAAAGATAAATTATTTTCATAATTGATGATAATAATATTGATATCTATTATATCAATGATTTATGAAATCCATTATATGTAACAACTAGGTCTCAGGGATATCACAGAAACTCGGGCTTAACATGGACATCGGGTCCTGGCTCGCTATGTACCACCAGTTGCCCCACACACATATAGTGCCCACCCTAGGGTCCACCTACATGCCAAAACGGGTCATCTGACTAATGATAGACCTCACAAGCCCACAAATGTCGATTCCAGTGTGATTTTTCCTCACTCACACACCTTGGGAAACTTCTTAGAAGGTCACCCATCCTGATCACCACTCCAACCCAAGTAGGCTTAACTGTGGAGTTTTAATAAGGTAGGCTCTAGAAAAATAAGGTGCCCCTTGTTGACAAGAGTCATACCATTTAGGCATTTAACCCTTTATTATTCGGTGGTGTTACAATAACCCCCCCCCCCCCACCTTAGAGGACAACGTCCTCATTGTGGGACCAACATATCAACCCAAGAAATGCGCTGCACTTAAGGCTGTGTACCACCTCTGATACCATTTTGTGACCTATGGGTCCTACTGATAGCACATACACCTTGCCTTAACGTAGATGTTGTTTCATAGCCTGCCAAGTACCACCAGTTGCCCCACAAAAACGTGGTGCCCACTAGACGGTCCACCCACGTGCCAGAATGGTTCAACATATGTCCTTTCCATAGACCAACACATGTCCTTTCCGGTGTGCTTTTTCCTCACTCACACACACCCTGGGAAACATTCCAGAAGGTTACCCTTCCTGATCACTACTACAGGCCAAACACCCTTAACTGTGTAGTTATAATCAGGTATGCTCCCGAAAAGGTAGGTGCACCTTATTGACATGAGTCGTATCATTTAGTCATTTAACCCTTGATCATTATGAGGTATTACAACAAAAAATGGTATTTATAAGTCAAAAGGCCTATTAACGGGAATCATTGTGCGAATTTGATTATGAATATTATAAAATTCAATCCCAAAAATGTAGTTTCATATGTATTGGATACTATATGTTTATTACCCATTTTTTATTATAAACACCATATCAAATATAATATGTAATTTATCAAGATATAAGTATATTTTCATTTCATAAATATCGAATGAGTTACTTCAATATTAGTCATAGCATATTACCCATGAATTCCTAGTGGAAAAATTAAAAAATTATATAATAGTGTTTATATTCATACTATTAACTAAATTTTTTTCCATATATTATTTACATGAGATGGTATTTTCATTCATTATTAAGAAAAATTAATGTTTTATTTATTATAATTATATGATTTAATGAATAATGAATACAATAATAGTTTTATATATTATATATACAGATAAATACATTTATAAAATATAGTGTATTAATATAATGTTTGATAATAAACACAACTATCATTTGCCTTTTCATCTTTGAATCATAGATTATATTTCTTTCAAATACACTATTGAGATAAATTTTTAGACACATATATTTATGAATAACAAGATTCATTGGCATAATATTAATTTTAAAATTTGACAAATGAAACTTTTTGACAAAAAATGTGAATGGAATTACAATTTATAATATCTAATACATATTGATGTATGCTTAACAATGACCAATGGATATAGTTTTTGTATTATATACTTTGTGAAATTTCATTATTAATTTAGTTATAATGGTTTCTTATTTTAAATGATACAAACCATTTAAACCATTTTAATGCTCATTGTTTTTTAGGATTATATATTAGAAGAACTATAAAAATATATTATGATTCCCCCATCAGATCTGGGTGGTTAATTCTTGAGAAATGAATTCATTGATAATCCAAGAGATTCTTGATTCATTACAATTCATAATCATCTTAAAAAAACAAGTAATAATTGTGTGTCTAATATGAGTAATTATACCCTATTATGCATTATTCTATAAATAATGAGTAATTATTTCCATCCAATTTCATTCAAAAATTATTCTCTAAAGACTACATCATTCTTACTTACCTAAACCCCATCTAAATATGTTATAATGACCCCATATGAGATAAATAATTGAATTATTACAAAAATGTATTATTTTATGATTTAGGAATATGGATATCTTATTTTACAATTTTATTCTAACAATATTATCTCTGAAGGAAATATATTATATTTTGGTTATCATAAGGTAACTAGACCATATTATTTTAAAAATCCCATGAAAAATTGTGTTTTTTTAATTCATATATTTCAATGATCTGGTATATATCGTTTTTCAGATTAGTTTGAGGATATATTATTTTAGTGATGTTCGTGTAATGATATATATACTCTTCCATGATTGATATTGGGGGAGTCCCATTTAGAGTTCTGGAATAATAACTGACCCATGTTACATTGAATATCTACTATATAGTGGGATTCATCAATATCTAAATATATATTTATTTTGTATATAATATTATGAGTTGTATACATTGAAATTATATAAACCTTCTACAAATAGAGTGGAAGTAATATGTGTATATTTTGATAAATGTTTAGTAGCTATGGAATCATAAATTGACACAATATACAATAATGAGTTTTAAAACTCTATGGTTTAAACTGAATGAGTTAGAACCATAGTGTTTATGCTGGTTTCCTCTATAAAATAGTCAATGTGATATTGTACTCCTATATAGAAAGCTTATTTATAAAATATTATAATAAATCAAGGTATTGGATATGATGAATCTTTTTAAACATTTTCAATGATCAAGTCTCACTGGATAGGTTTTTCCTCAAAATTCATATTATGTATGAGATATATAAACTGGATTTCAAAATTTCATTCCATAATTAGAGCTTCGTAATGAATATATAAATTATGTAACCCACATTTCACGATGTCCCATGTGACTAAATAAAATGGTTTCTAATTTTTAACAATCCATTTATGGATTGCAGAATGCCTCATAAAATTATAATATTCATTTTTATGCTATAATAATAGAGATTGGGTTCATGAAGACTGTGAATTATTCCTATGACAATAATATTATTAACTTTCGTATTTTGTTGTTTTTGATATTTTATATAGATGAAATACTACATATCAGAAATTACACCCAAATATACACTCTATAAATATGATCCTAGGAAAATTATTCTTGATAAAACACATGGGTTATATAACAAATGTTATGGGAAATGAATACTTATATTGATTAATCTAAGAAAAATCTTGGGATAATTTGGGAAAAATAAATTGCTATAGTTCTAAATAATTTTACGGTTGGGAACACTAAAAATCGGTCTTTACAACTGTTGCATGGAACGAGTCTTCATAAGAGTCATGTGGCTTCTCAAGGGTTGGAAAATATAGCCATATTTTTTTATGCAAAATAGGATATATAATGTATTCCATTATGTGTACTCAACTAGATGTAACTTATTCTCTTTTTATAACTAGTTGACATAATAAAAATCAAGTTGATGGTGACTATATATTTGTTAAGATCATCTGGGGGTACTTATTTGGGAATGATTATATGTTCTTCATCATTGGAGTAGAGGATATGATTTTGTTAAATAAATTTTTTGATTGTAGTTTCAAATGTAATTTATTAAACATGATATTTCAATATGGTATTATGTATTTTATTAATGTTGATTCTTTTTCATAGAATAGTTCATAATATATCATCACGGTGAACTCAATATCATTGGTAGTGTCTATAAATATTTTTATTGGTTTAATACAAACTATTTGTGTTAAAAAATTCATAATGATGCATGGGGTGTTTTTAAAAATCTAATTATCAACCATGATTAAATGAAAATAATTAATCTTTTACTCTACCTATGGAACACTGGTCTTAATGATGGAAAAATAAATCATTTTAAAATACCATCTTTTATGAGTGATCATTGATCGGGTAAGTATTATGATTGGTTGGGTGAATACATACGATAATGTAGTATATCCATTAAAGAAACCATTAAAAACTAAATAAAATGAGGGACATGTCAAATGTTATAGAATATGATACATTAATTATTAATGAAATGATTTTAAATCTATTATGATCTATTAAAAATCTAATCTCCTTTTTTCATTCACTAATATGTACTAAAATATATTTTACATAAACAATTTAATTATAATATCACATTCATTTTTTATTTTGAGTTCCGCTAATCGATGATAGTGATAGTGTATTATGAGTTCTGAATATATTCTAATTCTGTGTTATTTATAATCTTGTTTATTAGAAAATAATTGTACTTAACATACAATGTATTGAAAAATAATGTAATAAATCCAAACATAGTCCATGTATTTTCCCAATAAATTATATCTCATTTTATTACATGTTCTCATCAAAAAAACATTTCAATTTATTTTTATTATTAGTCCATAAGATTGTAGTTTAGATAGATACCTTGAAGGAATGCATTATTCCCATGAATATTTTGTTAGTAAACCTTAAGTATTAGATACTTAAAAGATAAATGAGTATATTTAAAATCAACTTTTAGATTATGGATAATCTTTGATTTTCTAACACTAATTAAGTGATAAATAGTATTTCATCACTTTATTTCCTTAGATAATGAAAATAAATGGACATTATTAGTCGAGTTACAAATGTCTCATTCATCTACTTGGATATGGGAATGTGATGTAGTCATCTTCTTGATGAATTATATGAGATGTATTCAATTACATTGTACAGTTGTCTTAGATAATCATTAATAAACGAGGTAAAAATTATATATTTTTAGTTTTAATGACTAATAGTCACTATATGTTAATTATAAATGAATTATATTGGAATATATATTATTTATTATGTACAACTTGTGACAGGCATGGTCATGTAAATATATGATTATATTTGAAAAAATCATCCCAAACCCCACAGTTGTCGTATAAGAATTGATACATTATTTTGATTCACTACGTGCATACAATTATGAAATAATTTTTTACAATTTTTTGACAGTGATACGAAGGCTATTAGGGATAAACACCTTCTCATTCAGATAAGGAATAAAATTTTTATAAGTTGATTATAACATAATGAAGATAGTTTATCAAACCATATCAAAAATTGTTTTCGGATTGATTTATAATGTGTTGTGACGGTCTTTATAATGTTTAAACATTAGATTAAGTGGTTGATTAATGGATATGAAATTAAATGAGGGATATTTTACTTATAAGATATCCCATATGTCAGAAGATTTTATTTTTATGATATATACATTAAAGCTTGTGATATTATTATATTATAAATTGTTAGAGGATTATTCTATTTCATCACATCATATTATATGATATTCTTTGTGAAATGTGTTTCATGGTATATGAGGGTATGTTGGATTAATTCATTTTCTCACTTGGTTTACATTGGTTATTAATATTAGGATAATTAATTATGTAATTTTTAAATTAATTTTATTTTTTAATTAATGAGAAACTATGAAGCCATAACAAATGGGTTCCATGATATTGAAGTCAATATAATTGATACTACACCATATGTCAATTTATTTATTGATATGTAATTTGAATTTATGTAAAATCATTTTTATCTCTAGGTTTGAGTGATTTATTATCATTAAGACAAATATATAACATTATTATTCCTTTATCATCAGTTATGTCCATTTAAAAGCTTTGAAAACCATTTTTCTGATTTAAAATCCTACCATGATGATAACAGATCCATTGACTTGTGTATAACCTTTAGAGTAATGATTAATTGGGATAATATTTCATCTCTACATATTTTTATTACATTTGGTATTAAAATAACATTGTATTTATTCTACACATCTAGGATGTTTTCACCCATTATAGAATGCTACAACATGTTAATATATAATAGAAATTTTATCTGATCTTTTCAATTGATACTAAGATTTAGATGATCAGTCTCAACCAATCAGCTTTCTTTGAAGAGATTATGAAACATTATGGAATAGATTAGGGAAAAATATCTATAATTATCTCCTATTATAACTAAATAATTAATTCATTAATTATGTTATTCAATAATTAATTTGACTGAAATTTTTCAGTACTGGTTCAACGTAGTTTCCATATATTTCTATATTCATCATTGGTTTTCTTCTTCAATGAGACATTTTTATTCATGATATATAATTATATATTTTAAATTATTAAAATTAAGTAAATTTACTATGTATCAAAATCAATGTTTATTAATACCTTAAAAATGCAGTAGATTTGATTTTTTTTTAATTTTATCATTTAGTTTTAATATGGTAAAAATAGTAATAGAATGGTGTCCCATAAAGAAAAATGATAGGATATGGGATTTCATAATATATGGGTTTAATTTAATATTTTGTTAAACTGAATTTTAGATGTATAAAATCCTAGTATGGTACAAATAACCGATCATCCACACATGCTAGTGTGCATACATACGATCATATAATGCGGTGTTATTATTTTACATTTTAATATTTTCCTTCCACAATTATTTGTGGTGTTTTTTATTTTCACTTATATTTCATTATACTATGAGGAAATAGAGGTTTCAACGAAAAAAATTTATACTCAATACACAATGGGTATGAAATCAATAAATACATTTTAATCCCCATTATATCCCATTTTTCATCCCAATTCCTTGAATTTTTATATTATAAAACACATATATGAGTTATATTGTTATAGAGAACACATATATTCAATGATTGGGTATGATATTAAAAAAATTGATCTATCAAGATTAAAAAACAAATACCTTTACAAGGACAATGTGATCTTACCAATGATTTAATATGACATGATATGACAAATATGATTAAATATAAACAAATATACACCTTACCTATTAATTCTAAAATAGAAGGATATAATATTATGTATTGTTTCTATATTCTTATAAAAATAAACCTCCATTAAAAGGAAATTAAACTAAATTTAATTTTTATTTCTCCCAATTAATTCATCATACATCAATACGAGGTTACTATAATTTAATACAAATTTTTTCAATTATACAATATTTTTTAAATGTTCTTTTATGGTCAATATTTTGAAATAACTATGCATAGGAGATGAGAAAATATTTTATCATGTTGTGGATCGATTATAGGTTTTTGGAAAAACAATGTAGTGAATGCGGTTATACTCTCAATGAGAGTGAAATTTTAATATTTATAAATATTCTTTATATATAATTATATAAACTATTAAAATATTAAATATCCTCCATATATTAAGAAACTATTTAGCTAAAAAAATTACTATGTAATTAAATTTTTATAATTAAAAAATGGAATCCTTTTAATATACATATGGTTCTACAAATATTTAACAATTAATGACAATGTAACAAATATAATTACAAATATTTGAATTTATTAATTTCCAATATGATTAATAATTTTGAGAAATTTAATTTGTAGATTAAATTAATTATGAAATCCCATGTACTGAACATAATCTCTCGGATTCATGTTGATATATTTTTTGATATTTTACATCCACTCACTGTACACATTTGTAAATTTTATATTATTTATTTGAATATTTATATATTGGTTGAACTTATTTTTTTTATAAATTGTCATTATATTTTATTTGTCATTCATTGAATGAGTTTCTATCAATTTTCCAAATAAAAACACATATATATTTTAACAATATTAATAATTTAAAATAGGATGAATTTTCCATATTAATTATTTTTAATAATAATTTGTTTATCTATTTTTGAAAAATAAAATGTAGACGAATATTGTTTTATTCTTTCAATAAAAATTACACCCCCAATAATTGTTTTTATATTTTTAATAATTTATTTTAAATTGGAATCAATTTATTTATTATAAAATTGATTCCTTTTTAATGTTCCCTATAGTATATACAATGTTTAATTGATATATTTTTATACTATAAGATAGTAAAAATATTATTATCAATAATGACCCTAACATCCTAAATCATTTGTTACAAAACCTGGTCCACGAGACATATCTCTATTATTGAAATTTTTGTAATATTATCCCTAAAAATATTATTTTTTGAGATAATGACACAATCCCAAAAGATCACTCATGAGTATTATATTATTTAATATTAATATTCAAAACATCTCATAATTATTGAAACCCATGAACATTAATTTTTTCCAGTATTTAGAGACAGGAAAAAGAAAATTCATATTTCATTATTGATAGAGATCATCTTCCAAAAAAATTCCCAAATTGGGAAATTTTTATAAATACCCTACTTAAAATATTTCTTCAATAACTAGGAAAAGAAAATAAAAGAAATAGGGATATTAGATAGTCTGTACTAGTAAACACTGTTGTTATTAGTCGATGATCATATATAATTATAACCTGAGGATACAGTTATGAAAATATGATCTTATCATTTTAAAATAATGTCCATAAGTTTATATATCATAACCATGGAATATAAATATATTATTTCATAACACATGAAAATTAAAAGAATTAATTATCATGATACATGGGAATAATACATTTTTATCAGAACATATCATATCAATGTGGAATAAATTGTGGCATAACCTTAATAATAACAATAATTTGTCAAGGCTATGTACCGATACATTCATCAAATATAGGTCTTGTGATTACCTCTCATGTACCATAGTTGGTCTTCATATAAAATCTAATGTACCCTTTTTGGGGAATGACTTTACCAATAATATACCCATTGGAATCATACAAATTAAACATTACCCAAATAATTTGGATGGATATAGTTGAAATACTCATCATATAATCATAATTTATTTATATGTATTCAATAAGACCATGAAGAAATGTATCATTCTAACATAACATAATAAATGGAAAATTTGGTCTCATCAGTATTTCATCCACAAAATCCATAAAATTATAGATAAATAAATAATATATTAAATAAATAATATATAACTATAAAATTTTAATTAAAATTATTTTCATGGATTAAAGTACATTTAGTAGATCAGTAGGATATTTCAATAGAAAAATAAACATCTTATTTTCAAATTATTTATGTAATATTTAATATTTTAAAGAATATTACAAAAAGAATTTATTTTTAAATAAACATTGATATTTATAGAGGAGAATAGAATGAAAATAGTAAACATGATTGTGGGAAAATTTATTCTTGTGATGAACAAAGAAAAAACAGTCCTTCAAAAATTTTGAAAAAACATCATTTAATAATGATAATATGATTCCATATAAATAATTTAATATAAATTATAATATACATTAAAATTAATTTGTAAAATAATTATTAAATACTTGAAACATTCTTGCATTTTTTTAAATATAATAAATAAAAACAAGAGAATTATTGACGAGTAAATTGGAAAACAACGTCACTTTTCATTAGAAATGCTCTCTAGGACTTTTGAGTACATGGTGATTAGAAGATAAAAGGATTTTTTTAATAATATAAATAACCATTGGATACGAATATATAAAATATATTTGAGTAATAGATCATATAATTTTATTATCATAAAATTTAAACATACAATATCTACATAAAAGTTGGATTCTATCCCAAGAGCTTTATCGTATTGGTAATATTTTAATTATAACTCCCATGAATGGAAATACATAAAATGAAACATTAAATATTGGAATAAAAATATATTCATGGTATAACATATCTAATGTGAGGTATATAAAAAATATGAATGAAACAAGTGGTAAATATGTAATATCTCTTAATGAAATAAATGTTAGACAAAAAATCATTCCTCGTGTTTGAATTTATTCTCAATTGCATTTATCCTCATGAATAATAAATTATAATTCATTATATATACATACCTCAATCCTAATAGCCCAAAGTTGGATTTTTCTTTATTAAATTTCCATAAGATTAAATGAGTCACATCATAAAGGTATAAATATATTTTTAGAATTCGTAAACTGAATACATACTAGAAATTCCCATTTGAATTGAAAACACAGATTCCTCAATGTTTTCATATTAGAATGAAATATTTACCCTTAGAAAATTCATGCATATCTATAATATCCTAGAACCAATACTCATGTATCTGGTGATAAAAACATAATTTTTTTGTCTTTAATATAGTTTATGGTGACCTAGTAATTTTCTATATATCCAGTTAAACATAAAATGAAGTCTTTGGATCAATAACATTTTCATAAACCATTTTTTTTATATTTTTAGCGAGTTAACATAAAATATTACATTAACAACACCGTTTCCATTAAATTATAATTTATCCCACAAAACCAATCTTGTTTATTATTAAATAAGTCAACATCATCATCCATATGAAACACTTATAAAATTAATTAATTCAATATAATTATTGATAACATGTGAAAAATAAAACAATATAGGGGTGAGCTCGAATACTCAATATGGGAAAAAAACATGAATAATTAAATTTTAATATTGAGAATTAAAAATGGACAAGGGTATAGTGACATAATAACAGTGCAAGATAAATTATATAAATAACTCAAACCCATAAATATTTGAATTATAAATCATGATATTAAAAATTAAAATTTAATAAATGAAATTATTTTAAGAATAAATAACCAATATCCATTTAATATCAATCCTGATCAAATGAAATATTATTAACCCATGTCATGAATAGAAAATATATATTTGTATCTTGAAAAATAATCGTCATGAATCTTAGACCGAACTCATAAAAGTTTAATAACCATTTTAATGACATAAAATGAGATTCTATAGAGAACATAATCATTAAACACTAAAACAGAGAATAATTTGGGATCTACCAACATATATGTTACAACATCCTCACAAGGTGCTACTTGGGAACAACGATCATATAAAATATACAAAAACCACAACAATATTATTGTTCAATGGGATTTTATTTGATTTTAAAACTCAAAAAACAACATTTAATTAATTTTAAAATTGATTATTCAATGGAAGAGAAATGAGTTATATAATAATATCATTGAAATATCATTATATAATTGAAATTAAAAATATTTTATAACAATATCATTGAAACATGGTTGACAATTTGAAAAAGAGATGGGAACCATGCTAATATCATTAATAAATATTAATCCATCTAGACAGTAAACAACCACGGTGATTAAAAGAGGTTTTTTTCATTTAGATGTGGTTAAACCGCCCCCCATGAAATTATTGGTGGTTACTAATGACCTATTTTAATTTTCATGATTACATTGATTAATGATGGTTTTGGGTAAGCAATATTTATGTGGACTTGAATTTAATGGCAGTTAGATTGGTGGGGGGTTAACAGCTTCCAATATCATCCAAATTTTTAATGAGAATGATGGAATAAAGGTTTTTTTAACCACAACTATATTTCTATTTGGATTAGGGGAGGTTATAAACACTCCAAATTGATTCTAAAATTTCTATTTTAGGGGCGTTCATAACAACCCCTAAGTGGTCCATATTTTTTGGTATTGTTTTTTCCATGAAACCCACCCCAATGACCCCTTGAAAATTACCCACAAAACCCCCTAACAGCAAACCCCATGACAACCGAAAATCCCCACTAGACACCCATGAAACCCACTTGACACCCACCCCAGTACCCCCTAACATATAGACAAATCCACAAGACAACCACTCCAAAAGGAATCCCTGAAAACCACGTGATAAGCAACCATGCAACCCTTGAAAACTTCCAGATGCACCATCTCTAGACGCATCACCCAGATACCTCATGACAACCCCCCTGCCAACACCCCATAGAAAACCCCGTCCCACCATGACTTATCCCCATGTCTTAGCCTCTGTGGGACCTCTTTATATCACTAAACGGAGTATTATAAAAAAACCGCGAAAGAGCTAGGATTATAATGAAAGACCAAATGTGAGAATTCTATTTCTAGAACCACTATCCCAAAGCACCTATTGAGTATATGTAGAATAATATATTTTGATTTATAAAGAGTAAAATTAGATTATATATATATATATATATATAAATTTAAATAAAATAAAATATTTATATTTTGGTATTATGTAAATATATATATTATATATCTATGTATATATAATATATATAAAAAATTATATTTTAATATATAAATTTATATTTAAACAATTATATTTGTCATTCTCTGTGTTTTTATGTATTTATATAATATTATTAGATATTATATAATAAATGAATATATATATATATTATGAATTTATATACTAATATATATATTATTGTGTGTAACAATAATATAACAAATTATTTATTATTATTATTATTACACCTATTTTAAAACTATACAGATTATATGTTGGTTTTATAAATACTATTCATTTATATGTTTTATGATTTATATTATACATATATTATGTCAAATACATATATATTGTATTTTTATGTATGTGATTATATACATTTACAATATATAATTCACACACACAAATATATATAAATCCACATGAAATTAAATACATTCATATAATTTGATGTATATCATATAATTAAATGATATATAAATATTTACTATGTTAATTTATAATTAATATGGTATACTAAAATATATATAAAATAATTATATAATATATAATAATTTATATATAATAACATATTTAATAATATTATATATAAATATATAAATAATATATATAAATATTTAATTTTATTCATCTTTTATATATTTCATTACATAATATAGTATATATTTATTTATATATAAATATACAATAAAAATATATTTAATATATCATATGTATAATATAAATCATAATATTAATGTACAGTATTTATAAAACCATTCATAAATTTTTTATATGAGAAATAATAAATTTATAAATACATTTATATTATGTATAAAAATATTTATAATTTTATACATTTTAATTTATATGTATATGTTTGTGTATAATTGTTTTCAATACATTTATATATTGTGTTTATGTAAATTATAGACAGAAATGTGCACACACTAATATATGTTATATAATTTGAATTTATATGAGATGCATTTTAAAAAAACAATAATAATTAATAGGGGGTTAAAACACCCCTCTAATCAAATAAATTAATAGTAGTTCGTAAACCCCCTATATTTTCATAAGTTAGATTGATTTAAAAATCCTATATAATATTTTTAATTAGATGGGGTTCCAAACCCCCTATAATATATTAAATTAGAAGGAATTCACCACCCCATCTAATGTCATTAATTAGAAGGGGTTCAAAACCCCATATATTGTCATATATTAGAATGGTTTCAAAACCCCAATCATAAATCACAGATTATAGGGGGATCAAAACCATCTCTTATTATATAAATTAGAGGGGGTTTACAACCCCCGCTAATTTAAAAAATTAAAAGGGGTTCAAACCGCCCAATAATCTAAGGTGTTAGCAGTTGTTCGTGAACTACATCAAATTTTTTAAATTGCATTGGGATCATACCCACCCTCTAATGTCATACATCAGAGGGGTGTTCAAACCCTCCTTTTAATTTATGATAATAGTGGCAGTTTTGAACCCCCACTATTTACATTAAATAAACAAACACCAAAATATATATATAGTGCGTCTAATATCCAAATGATTTATATATACATATGAATAAATATATATGTATGTGTTTGTGTGTATATATATATAATGCCTGATAAAAAAAATCGAACTATTGGAACCACTAATTTTTAAATTTTCAGTGGTTTTGACATAAAATATATATATATACCAAAAAAATATTAAGAACAATAATGCTAAAAATTTTATAAGGCGTTATGAACCCTCAATTAATTCAATAAATAATGGGGTTTGTTCGTAACCCACACTTAAATTGAGTTAGAAGGGGTTTGGTATAACCCCCTTAAGAAATCACCGATAATATTATTTTTTTGTAGTGAAAATATGAATGGTAATGGTATCATTAAAAAACATCAGTGGGGGATATGTAACAAAAAAGTTCATTGATGTTTTTGATTTGAAGTTAAATTAAAATATCAGTAAAAATTCCATGATGAAAATTATATTTTCACATTGAAAAAATATTTTAAAAACTAAAAAATCATAATTTTTTTTGAAAAGGAATTTTATTTGAAAATAAGCTTGGATACTTATAAAGGACGGTTGAATAAAAAAAGGGGTCATAATTGTGGTTATATTCTTTTAAGCCATACATGTTAATATAATGATTCGTTTAAAATTTGTTCGTAAAATCCAATTAGTAATTTTTTTAAAATAAGACAAAGATAATTTTTAATTTTTTTTAAAAAATAGATTTATTCATTAAAATTACCATAAAATTGCATTTTAAATAATTTAAAACACTTTTAAAAAATAATGTATTTTCCAAGGATGAGATAATTATCGTCAGATTTTGTAAAATATGATTCTTATATAAAAACATATAAGTTATAAAATGTATGTAATTAACAATGAATCGATTTTTATTGAAAAGAACCACTGAAAAATATTAAGTAATAATAAAAAATTAGGGAATAACGACCATGGGAAACTGAATTCGTTTCATATTTGTTAAAAATATACATTACTTTTGAAAAGAGTTGAAGATGGAACTATAAAATGAGGATTTTTTAAATAAACTCTTTTAGCACCTTATAAATAATTGGATCATAAAAAAAATGTATGAATACCATAAACATTGAAAAACTAAATAGATTAAATCATGATATAAAATGTAATATAAGTTTTATGTACACTAAATAATATAATATTTATGAATCACACAAAATATTCTTCAATGAAATGTAATTTTGTCAAAATCCATTATAATTATCATAACACTAATGTGATATATAATTAACAAATCCATTATTTTATCAAATTTAAATAAAAAAATAGTGTATCTAAAACATATTATAATAATATGTCATTACAACTATAATCTTATAGTATAAAAGAAAATGAATATATAATATAACCCTATATAATCAAATTTGGTAATGAAAATCATTACCATGTGGTATCCTTCAAGTAAAATTTTCATTAATGAAATACATAAAATTAATACATAAAATACAATAATTTGGGACGTTTTAATGAAGTTATATATAAGGGTATGTATATAAACCACAAAACAATGAGTGGTGAGTAAGGAATTTTTCTCACCGAAATAAAAAGTGTAAAAAGAAAACCCTTACTAGAGTCCAAACACTCCATGTATTCCATTTTAATCCTCTATAATAAGTATAAATAAATACTTATATATATTAATAAATAATTTGTCTATTTTATTAATTTATTCGTAATAATTTTATTTTATTTATTTATAATGTCATATTTAAATACATAATCGCTCAAGTCCACGTAAGTTGTTTTGGGGACCTTCATTTCCTTTTTTCGAAGTAGATTTGATGTATTATCCATGGAAAACGAGTATTATTTAATAATAAATAAATAATAATCCTTAAATAATTACAATATTTATACGTAAAATATAATTATTATTCCAAAAATTAATTTTGTGTCAGAAATGATGTATATTATTATCATAAAGATGATATGTTGTTAGTGCACATGAGTGATGTTTCCATTTATCAATTTTGATTATTGAATAATGGTATGTTATATTTTGTCATTAAAAAATGATACTAATATTATGAATAAAAATTTGTTTCTTTTTAAATAAATTTATATATAAATCATGTTGTGTAGTTTTGTAAGGAGAGTAAAATATCCTTGTGATTTCGGTAGTCCACACATTCATGAACAATGTTATATTTTTTTGGTCCATTAAAATTTTAGAAAATTTAAATGATATTTTATCCCTTAATATTGGAAAATATATCATCAGTAAAATAATAATCTCAAATATATCACACAAATTATTTATCTTTACCCCTATCATCGTCTATGTATAATGTTAGTGAAAAATGAATCACATCTCTTTGTCAGGCGGTAGTCTACTGTACAAATGAGTAACGTTATTGTACACTCTTCATAATGGATAGTAAAAAATAAACATGTGATATAATGAATAAAGAGGTATTATTATTTTTTAAATATAATTTATATAATTTATATTTATCAGCATACAATAACAACAGTAGTGGAAATGGGAAAATGAATAACATCAATATGGGAGGCTATACATCTTTGTATATATGAATGATTATTTCATTACCCATTTTATGGAAAAGAAGAATGGTTAAGGTTAATAAATTTATCTAAAAATATCACTATTTTTTTATAATTGGTATATTATATAATAAATGTCAATTTTGAATTTTATTTTGTGGTGGAAAAACTAAATATGAATGCTCATAGAAAAACATTACCCCTTATACAGGTAAATTCATTTTAGTGTTAAAAAATCGTACTTATATTTAATTTTTGAACCAAATAAGAATTATATTAATTGAATATTTGATTATGGATTTTATGTTTGTAGGTAATGTCCAAAATAAATGGCATTGATGTTTTGAAGAGGAGAGGAGAGCGGATCACCTTTTATAAGTGAAGAATGACACACCTATAATATTTGAAAATAAAAAAGTAAACCCCTGTTTTTTACAATAATCAATTTCCTAAAATATTTTATAATAAATTAATATAAATTATAAATTTGATATATTTTTAAAAATATTTTTTGTATATGTATTTTTGGTTAATATCTCCCTTATCATGTTTTCACAACCTTTTAGTAACATTTTCACCTTTAATGTGAATTATTTTTACTATTTTCAATATTAATTATTCATAAACATTATATTATCAATATTATATAATAGGATTTATTATTATTCTAAATATGTTATCCATTTTAACAAATTTAATTCACATAAATGAATAAGATAAATTTAAAACCGAACCCACAAAATTAATGAAAATGTGGGTTTTCAAGAAGTGTATTTTTAGAGAAAAATATAACATTATTTTAAATATATTAGTATTAATAATCATTGAAAAAATATTAATTAATATTTTTTGATATATAATAGTGAAATATATTTTATTCATCCAAACTTATTATTTTCTTGTTAATTGGAATAGAGAAACAGTTTTCATTTTTAAACATTTTATAGAAATACATTGTTTCAACAAATAAGAAATAAATATTCTAAAATATAATATATTGTTTATCCAAAAGAAGTTAAGTTGACTAAGAAAATAGTCAGTGTTCGAAACCCATTGGGTGAAGGTGCTGTAGCAGACCTATTATAGCACTGTAGCAGTGGTGATACTATAGCAACAGTGGTATTGTATCAGTGGTAGGGAACTGTAGGAGCAGATAGTACTACGAGGGTACTGTAGCAGGTGGAAATTGTTACAGTACTATTCACAGAATGGGCCTTGGGCCACAAATTTGGAATAAGCACTATGTAATGGGCTACATGCCCACAAGGAATTCAGGATATGTAATGGGTGTCTCCTTATAGAGTTAAAAAAGGTCATTCCTTTGCATTAATAATAAAATGAGGCCTTGGCCCCATCCTGTTTAAAAAATAAACAACAAATATGTTAATTTATTTAAATTTAATAATATCATTGAACTTTTAAATTTATTTATTTATTTTTGATCAAAATGAGTTTTGAATTTATATTTGTATTTTTCAGTATTTAATAAGAAAATAATTATTTTCAGATAACTACCAAAATTGCACTCGATTGAATTTTTTATATTCAAATAGAAAGAAAGAATTACATTTTATTAAAATAATAAGTTTAATAACATGAATTTAATTATAATAAGTTATCAAAAAATTAAATAGAACTCATTTTTAAATAAATAATATTTTTAAATAATAAAATATATGTAATAAATATTGATCGATCTTTTATTAAAAAAATTACCATAATTTATATTGACTATGAAAATAATATGTATATTTTTTAAATTAGTTAATACAACTCATTCAAGATAATTTTTCAGTTTTGATATAATGTTTTAATATTTTTCAAGTCGTTTAAACACATATTGCATGCTGAATACACTGTCAAACATAATTTAATTTTAAAAACATTCAGTTTACTAAAATATAAATCTTAATATTGTCCTTGGTATCTTGGGTAAAATAAAACATAAGACATATGTGATATCAAAGGCTCAATATGTTTATGAGTATAATAGAAATGATGAATAAATATAACATACATAATATTGAAAGGTAAATAACTAAAATATTGAAAATTTAATAAATAAATTATGCATAATAAAAAATGAATAAATAATGGTCAAATTATTCTATAAATGTAACAATAATATCTTGAAACGTTTCTATGGATATTCTATTTAATCAAATAATCACATGTTCATCAATGAAAAATCCCAATATGGGGGAATGAATATTTCTAGACATTAAAACCATAACATCAAAGTCTTGTGCCAATACATATTATATAATATTCTAGGGCCTCACACAACTAACATAATATAGTTTTTTCTTGAGACTGACTAACGCAAAAATGTGATATAATGGGTCTTAATTATCAGAAACTATTTTTAACACATATATCATATTAATAGTGTGAAACAAAATCTATTTTAAAAATATATTGTAAAAAGTGTTATTTTTTTTTTAATTATTTCCCCAATTAATAAACAAAATAAAAAACCATTCAATGTGTAATTAGATCCTAATCAATCCCATACCATGGTGAATTAGATACTAAAAAGTGTAATAATCCTTACTCTTTGCTTGGATGATGATGGCCATTGTGTATGACTCTCCCTCTCATGGTGGGGGAGGGACCTTCATCATCCCATGAGGGAGTTTGACCTAATTAAATCATTCATTTCACTATCTGAGACATCCTAACTTTATTCCCTCAAAACATGGTTAGCTAAAAAGTGAAATATTTGATTGTTGCATTCCAACATCATTCGATATCATACATAGAGTTCATTGATACCTCATATCTACTGAATCTAATATAGATAGATCTATACAAAAAGCCTCAACCATTAGTGGATTGTGTTGAATGACTAATTATCCGTTATTTTGCGTTATAGGATATAGTAATGATGGGTCTCCTTGACAATAGGAACATCTTGGTAATGTTCCCATAAGAGAGGGATTTGGTTTTAGTTATTTTTAGTGCTCCCCGTATTTACAAAGAATCCCAGTTCTACCTTTTTAGGTGTACTTATTAAACAAGATGAATCATTATACAGAAAAAACTACTTTTTGGTTAGATTGCCAAAACTCCCACTTCCATTTAAAATTCTTTATATTCATTGAATGTTAATTAATCTCATATAATGTTATATTTTTTATTAAAATATAAATATATTAGTTTGTCATTATATTTCTCCACGAATATATGTTGAAGTGGTTGATTCTTGTTTTCCAGTTGAGTTTATTTAGGATTATGTTGGATTAGAGTTTGGTTAAAATCATTTTATTTTTTGATCCATTTTATGATTTTTTTGAATTATGATGTAAAATATTGAAATAATTTGAATAGTGATGTAATGTGAGTTTGTTATTTTCCCGATGATGGTTGTAGGATTAGAATGAATTAAAAACGAATTTGAGTCAGGTTTTTGTGAAAATCCATAGTAATAGGTACCCATTATGGTATAAATATATCAAATTAGTTAATCAGAGATTATGAACACTAAAACACATGATGGTTGGGAGAAGACATGGTTAAATATTTTTTTTCATGCTACTGATAATAAGGTTTTACGTGTGAAAACAATGGATGTTTTCGTCTAGAAGAAAAAATAGTTTTTTCCACATAATCCAAATATTGATGATACTAATGGATGATTGAAATGTGACCTGGAGGGGGTATGTGGTATAGGGAATGTTAATATTCAATCTACTAAAACAATGGAATATTTAATTGAAGTAAATGTGGAGATAATTTATGTTGTTAAATGTAGGAAGTTGTTGTAGGAGGTGGGTGAAAAAACATCATTGGCCTGATTAACATGTGTAGGAGACGATTATTGGTTGTTTGCAACCTATAATGAGAGGTCAAAAAACGACTAGTTTGTCAATTCAATATATAAATTTCATTAGAATTAGGATTTTATTGGTCATTTATACGAACAAAGTGTATGGGACACTTGTAGGAAAGGGAATCCAAACTATATTAAAAATAAAGAACTTATGTGAGTATCTAAGCTATTAAGGGTCAAATTCAGATTATGATATATCTAGACATGATTCGAGGGAAAAAAATGATAAAGTGAATGAAATATTTTAATACAGCCATGGCAGGAAGAAGTAGTGGATGGGAAGATGGGCTTAAGGGAGCTATATTGTGTTAAAGAATACTTATTCTATAGGTCATAAGGATAACACTCATATTCCTACGATGAAGGGCACAAGGTACTCTAAAAATAATAAGTAGATTGATATTGAATTTATGTATCATGATAAGGATAAAAATTCAATTTTTCTGAGTGAACAAAAGATACTGTATTTTAGTGTGGAAAAAGAAAAAAAAATTGGTGTAATGATCAATTATTTTACATAGGAGTAGGTGTTTCTAACTAGTAAGGATGGAGAAGCTGATAATCTGGATGTAGAATAAAGGGAATCATTAGAGTTGTTCCACAATTCAAATGATAAAATTATAGTGGTAGAATTCAAAATTAATTATACCCAGGAGGAGTTAAACATTATTATTGATATAATGATTTGAGATGAGCTTGTTTATGAATAGTGTGTGTGGATCAATAAAAAAATTACATTTTTACACATGGCTTCAATGAAAGTAAGATTGATGTGGAAGAGTTTATACAATATTTTGACAAGATGGATGATATCTTTTAAGATACCTTCATGTATAATCTGGACATGAAGGCTAATGAAATTACATGGATTCTTAGTACAAATATTTTTTAATAATATTTTACTCAATTTTTATATATTTTTTATTTATTTTTGGGACACATTTTATCCCATTCAAAACATGAATTGTTTACAATTTTTCCATAAAATTGATTTTCCTAACAAACCATTAAATTTTATGTTAAGGTAATATGGTAAATGATTTAAAATATTTCATATTATTGAATTGATCTTAAATGAACTTGAAAATTAATAATTATTTTTTCATTACAACATATTCATAATAGAGAATAAATTTAAATGAGTATTTATTACCATGAATAATATAAATACAATATAAAATCAATTAAAAACATTATTGAGGAAAATATAATTGTCATATTAAAAAACTCAGATTAAATATAAATTTTTTGAAAACAGTTTCAATTTTTTAATAATTTACAATATAACAGGGATCTTATAAAATAGACTTTTAAACATTGAGTTGTCTTTCAATAATGAAATTCCATACATGTCGTATATGTTTAAAAAAATGAAACATTTTAATTTTCATAAAATAAAAATGGTCCAAATTTCGAAAAATAATTGAATATTCCTTTCAAATTATTTTTAAAATAATATAAATTAGTAAAAATTAACTCATAAAAATAATTTGGATAATATTTAATAAAAATTAAATCAGTTTTAGAAATCATGGATTTTGATGAAAAACGATTTCCAACTTATGAGAGAAATTAAATAACATTTTATTTGAAGTATTATATTTCATTTTAATTAAAAAATGAATAATATGGTACAATTATATGAGAATATTATGAATAAATTTATTATAATAATACTAAATGGGTTCATTTAAAAATTATTAAATAATTTATTCAGTAGAAATCTATGATCAAATAATTCTGATTAATGTGAAATTGAAACATAACTCCCTTAACTCTTAGGTAACATCTGAATCACCATCCCTGTGAATGAAATTAAAAAAATAAAATTTTAGATCCCATGAAGATAAATATATTCTAGATATATCATATCAAAGATGATTTATATAACCTATATAATGGATTTGTTTGTGAATATAGTAAATTTCATAAGGAAGTAGAAGTGAGATTTGAAACCCTTTCCATAGGTTTTAATTCATTAGAATGTTTAAAAAAATATATTATAATAAATATATGTGAATTATACATTTATAGGTGAACCAAATACCAATATACCTTGTGCTTTATGATTATTTTATTGTATTTTATCTCCATTTTATTAATAATTATTTTCTAAAATAACTGTTTCAGTTTACAATTGCTTCATTTCACATGCATTTTTAGGTTCAATAATTTCAGTAAGTTGATCTTAGTAACATCATTTATTTAATTATAACAAATATAAAAATATAATATATATATATATATATATTAAATTTATATTTATTTTTAGTAATCTAGAAATTTTTTTTGATAGAAAATGGATTACACTATTCTGGGAGACGGTATGTGAAACGTATGGGTGAATTTTTTTTCCATTTTCTACATGAATCAAATGAAAACAAATTACATATTTAATAACCCTTGATACATTGTTATGTTATATATAGTGTTTATATAATCCAAATTACCCTTTTTCACCATCCATGTAAATATTTTGTGTGTAATATTTGACATTACAATGTTGTGGTGGTGGACCTCACATACACATGAGGAAAATTTCTTTTTTCCAATGGATTTGAAGATAATATATTTTATGTGATAATATAGTTATATAATTATGGTTCGGTTATAATTATCACATATATTAATTTACAGTATTCTTAGTACATTTCTTGTAAATTGAAAAGGAAAATTGAATCATGTCCCTTTGTGAGTATGTAGTTCACAGTAAACATGAAGGACATAATTTTATCCACCATGGAATGGAAAGTACACAGCTATATGTGAAATCATAATAATTTATGTAAAATATTTTTTCAAATAGCAAATAAATATTTAAAATAAATCCTTATTTATATCATTTTAAGGTGGATACGGAAAACGAATTTAATATGTTTGTGAGGCAATATTCTGATGTACACAAGATCGATGGTCTCATTTCCAATTTTATAGAAAAGGAAATTAATATAGTTCATTAAATAAATATAATAATGTATTAACTAATTATTTTTATTTTTTCATATTATTAGAGATGAAGAATATCTGAATTAGTTAGAATATGTAGTAAAATCACAACTCATTGTAAATAACATTAAATCTTATTTTGATAATCACTTTAGGTCAAACCCAAATAATTAATAGGGGGGTTAAATCTAAATATAAGGTATCCAAGACATTTGGATGGATTTATTAAAGGTATTTTATTATTATTTTACATTAAAATATTTTTTATGCTTAAAAATTGAATGAGAGAAGGAATACATTATTAAGTGGGGGAGAGGATAAACATGGAATTCGTGAAATGATAAATTAATACACACATTTCAATAATTAATCAACCCATAAAAATAGGACATTATAATATCTTAGTGGTGATAAGGGATATATATGGCTATACAATCATTAATAGATAATGGATAGGTCATTTTAACCATTATTGCCTGGGTGTAACTCTTTGAAAAACCCATTTTTACCATAACTAGGCTAATTATTTTATATTATATTTTCTATTATTCATGATAAATAATATGTTGAAGTATTTAGATATAATTAAATATTAAGATTTAATATATGAAATCCATGTTTCCAAATTTTGTTCCCAAATGCCGCAGAGTTCATTTTTTTAAATAACAAGATGTGTTCGAAAAACATATTTATTGGTGAAAAAAATTAAAATGTTTAAGAAGTTATTATATTATAATTCAAAATGAAATTTATTAAATTGAACTAAATTAGTTCAATTATATTTATATTTTAATATTATTAATTTGAAAATACTTTGAACACGATTTAACATATTAAACAATTTTAATTAAAAGACAATTTTTCTTAAAATTTTAATTTTTCGCTATTAATCAAAAAAAAATGTTTTCAAAAAAAAATATCAATAATTAAAACAAGGATAATAATTAATTATATATTTAAAAATTTATTTTTATTTTTAAAAATATATTTTTAAATAATTATAAAAAAATTAATTTTAAATTATTCTCTAAAAGTGTAAGTAATCCTCCTTTAAAAGCATATTTTTTTTTCAAAAAACATTTATTTATCATTTAAATGGTTAATATTATATTTATAATCAATAAATAACCATTGAATTAATTTGATACATGTTTGATCCATATAATTATAAAAATCTATGTTGTCATATTTCTATACTCAATCTTAACAACTATTCTATAATAGTAATGTTTAAATAATAATATTTTAATAGAGTGTCTTGTTTCATTCAAAATTGGAGAGGCGTGCATCCCAAGCTATAAAATAGATTAAATTTAATTGAAACAATATATATTTTAATGTATTAGGGTGTAATATTATCATATATTAATTTTGTTGTGTGTCATAGATGATATAACATGATGTTACTTATTTAAAATATCAGCTTTTTTACATTCATCCCCTATAAATTTATTTGATCCTTGCAATTTAATATTGATGTTATAAATTATTTTATTTATATTTGAAGATATATTTTTTGAGACTTACATCTGAAAAAGTGTCAATAAAATAACATCATGATATGATATAATGAATTGTACAATGGTATTTTATAATAATAATAAATACTTTTACATATAGGAGAAAATTGGGGGGATGTGATGATTTGGACATTAAATAAAAGAGTAAGTGATTATAGAGAGTGATACCGAACATTGATCAAAATAAATTAGATGATAAATTCAATGATAATGACCAAAGTACTAAAAATATTGGATGATTTAAATGACAGTTTTATTAATAGTGTATGAAGGAAGCATGAATTTTTTTCAAGATACATGTCATATATTATAGGATTTATTTTACTATCTAAGAACAAAATAAAATTTATTATCATAATATATTTATAATTAATGAGAAAATTTTCAACTATTTATTGTTCATGGATAAATTATTATTTAATCTCTTACACTAATAAATTAATAACCCCAAATTATTATTTTTAGTTCCAAATATACTGATATTAATTTTATCATGATCATAATATTAATAAAATATTAAAAATGTATTCCTCATTTCATAGCTATCCTTTTGAAATGATTTATAATATAATAATGTAATCTATAATACATAAATAGTAACGATCAAATTTATTCTTATTCCATTTCATAAATGCTTCATCTTAACACTTCTCTAATATATGTATAACCAATTTTATTGTCCAAACAATTAAAAGGAAGGTCCCTAAATTTTAAAAATCAGCATAGAATTAGATCCACCAAACAATATATAATAGATATTAATTTTTTATTTCATTAATTTGGTTACCATATTAATAGTAAAACCATAATGAAAACAATAATTCATTAAAAAATAAAGTCATACCTTGTAGAATATATTCAATAAATCCAAACACAGAGTAAACTCTAGCGAGTATAAAACAAACCACAAAATAATTATCCAATTTCAATGTAAATGATAATATCCCATTATTATATAATTTTCATTATTATATATACATCAACATATATTAAGGGTTATATTTTCAAATTCTTGTGTTCCCTAAAATATCATCTTTTATTTGAATAAATTTATATTGTACCTTTAAACAAATATTGTTAAATACTTATATGAATCATAATTCTAATAATGATAATATCATTGTATCATCCCAGCCCTCACCCACTAGCTTCTGAATATGATGTTGAGGATACTTTCCTTCCGTGACATCCTCAAGACACAAAAGGAATGTAACAAATGAAAGACATAACAATGAAGATTTCCTGATGGATTTCCCCCCTTAAAAGATAAATTTCCCCAACATAATACAATAATTAATGAATCCTCTATATGTTCAATTTTTATAAATAATAATAAAAATATCTAGGAAATTATTTATATCATTTTAAATTATAAAAACAAGTGTCATAACCAAAGGAATCAAAATAAAATAAACCTAGAGACACATAAGGAATCAAACTAGTAAAATCAAATAATTCTCTAAGATCCAACTTGAAAATCCATTACCATAATATCATGAAGAATTACTAAATTACTGAGCTAACATGCATGTACTTATATATGAAAATATGGAATATGTAACTGCATAACAGTGCCCAAGTATCAAATGAGATTAAAATTAGTATGATTTCCCCAATAACTTCTCTAGTCACAAAAAATAATGAATAAAAATTTAGAAAAATTTAATCAAAAAAATTATAAATAGATATAATAACATATATCAAAGAAAAAAATATTTTTCCATGGAATGAAATTTAAAATATTTTTAAAAAATTTCACATTATCATTTTTCATACCAATTCAATGATTCCACTCATTCACTTATCAAAATATGAATTTAAAGGTGATAGTTACATACTCATGAATAGTCTCTCATTGATATAACATGTCATCATAAGGTATCCAATATTAGGTTCCCTAATATAATATATCCCTTCAACCAGGTAACGTTTAATACAGTTGAACACACATCAACCATGTATTTACAAATTAGTTCCAAGACATCTCATATAAAATCATTTTATCTTTTAATCATTAAAATAAAAATTTCCCATTTATAAAATGAAAACCATTAATTTAATAATTTTTTTTAAAAATTATAATCAAATAGAATTAACCACAAAACCCCATTTTATCAGAATTTATCAAAACCATCAGTAAATAGGTTTCAATACATAATTACTGAATAATTTCAGTAAAATTTGAGCAAATAAAATTTTACAAGATAATAATTCATCTTATAATAATGCTAAATTGAGAGATAAGACACCTACATCACAAAAACTAGGTGAAAATGAAGAAAAACATAATTATTATCCTTATATGATAATGATACATTTTTTCACCTATATGAATCATAGAATTATCATTATCTCATCATGAATTCATCCTTGAACATTGATATGTCCCCCAATGATTTATATCTAGGGAGTGTAGATAGTGACGGAGGAAATAGATATGAATAATGACCAAGAATCAGGACTAAATAGAAGATACATGTTTTCAATGATATTTCAATTAGATAAAACTTACTCTGATATCCATAGAAATTTTCACAAAATCATTAAAAGGAAAATTAATCCATGTAGTTGGAGAATTATTGGAAAACTGAGGCATAATTTAATTAAATAAAATTAATTCAACTATTATTTGAGGGATTTCCAAAATCCACATGGCATTGAAAATAATGTGCCAATCATATAATATTTCATCTTTAAGGAAACCCTCACATTGATTTCATTCATATTTAGCAAGACTGTGTGCGAACCATGGGTTCAGAAAAAATTTCTTAGTAAATAGTGTCGCTTGGTGATTTTCATGGATTGGTCAAACCATAAGACAACCTTATTCCTTCTATGTGGCTGTTGACACACATTTCATAGTTTTCTAGAGGTTCTTTCACAGTTTCAAGAAATCATTCTCAAATTGTACATATACAAAAAATAAATCAAGGAATGAAACACTAATAAAAATCAAGAAATACAACCTAAATGATTTATATTCTTAAAGTAAAAAAATAATGGGTTATGTAAATATTAAATGGGATATAAAATTACCTTATTGGTCATTCCATCCCATGAAATTATAAACGGAGAGTTTTCAAAGAATATTTGCGGACCCTTCCCCAACATTTCCCATTTTATACACCGAATGATTAATCCTAAATAAAAATAAGTTTCTATAAATAATGCACAAGATTTATTCGCTCCCACAAAAAGAATCATCTTTCCAATTAGATACTTATACCAACATAGGAATAAAGAAAGGATAAAACTCTAGGTCAATGTGATCCCTCTTAATCACATCATCATGATATGGTTGTTATCTATTTTTTGAGATACACGAAACACATTATATAGGGAACTGATCCTTG
This sequence comes from Viscum album, assembly GCA_963277665.1. NCBI lineage: Eukaryota > Viridiplantae > Streptophyta > Magnoliopsida > Santalales > Viscaceae > Viscum > Viscum album. The sequence goes on along the minus strand of OY728163.1, from coordinate 1,837,693,845 downwards.
GTGGAAAATCCATCCAATATTTTACCTAAGTAAACCATTAAAGAATCTTAATAGGGCCTATGTAAAAGATATACCAAATTCCATTCATATAAAAATATTGATGTCCAATTCCTAGAAAAAATCTCAAAAACACATGATAACTCTCCTTAAATAAAAATTGTCACCTATTAGAATCTGAAGATGATTCAGGTTTACTCTATTCCATGTCCATTGACATCTCAATCTATTGATTATTTTCTATTTTCACCAGAACAAGGATAGTTCCAAATATTTATATCTCAATTCTATCCCCCAAAAAAAGGAGAATGACTAGGATTTCCATACAATAATTCAAAAGGAGAAGTCTATATCGAGGAATAATAAATTTTGTTGCACGAAAACTCCACAAACGTATGTGCTCCTTACATTATCCATAAAAATCCATATTACAACATCATTTAATGTTCTCCATGCTAAGGTTCTTTCTTTTGAATTATCTTTCATTTTGAGGTTGTTACTCATGCATATACTCAACTAATCCCTGGAGATTTTATTAAATTATTTTACAAATAAGTCAAAAAATTTACTTACTATTTGATATATTCAAGACTAGAATTTCATGAATCTTTAAAACTTCTTGAATATTGTTTTTGGACATGTACTATTATTAAATAATTTTTTAAATATGGATTAATTGTGCTGAAATTGTGGACTGATATAGTATCCCTCATACAAATTATGTTTCCCAATAATGCTTGGTAATTTTTTCATAACATAAATGGATATATCCTATAATTTCTCTATGGGAATAAGTAATGACCACATCATGAGAACTGTTAATTTTGGTTCATCCTTGAGAAGAGGATCGGTGAGGCCTCATGAAATATACTCTATAACTACCATTTTTATGCCGACCCACTAAAACTATTCTTTCATTACATTATACATCATATGAATACCGAGATGAAGAACCCATTTATAATATCAATAAAATCTAATTCATTGACCATAACAAACCAAAGTTACCGTGATCCGATTTCTAATCAAAAAAACTGAAATCCAATCTAGCTCTTATATCATAATATTATCAGCACCATTGTGTTTTGACGATATTGAAGGAAATTTAGGATCCAATTTATGAGCCTTTTTCAAAATCTAAAAAAAATCATGAAAAAATATATATGGGAAGAAAACTGTAACATCACCTTTCTTTGTACAATCTAAATTTATACCTAACATGACTGACATCAACTACTTATAATCCAATGGTTTTCTATCCAATTAAGTATAAAACGTTATTTTCAATGCATTGAAAATATAATTTCATTTACCTAATTTAAACTTCAAGAAAAATTAAGACATTAAAAAGTATTTCATCCAACTTATTTTCCTTATATTCCAATATCATTGGGATAAAATTTATTTCAAAAAAATATGTTCCAGAAAAATCATTAATTTATAATCAAAGAGATAACAGTGTTTGGTTTACAAAGTTATGACTGCAACAACTAATTATAGATCACATGTTTTGTAGTTCATCATAAGAAACCATAAATTATATAAACCATAACAAAAAACAAGACCACCATACTTAATAACACATCCCAAAATGGCTCATGATTCGTCAAAATAATCTACGGATACTTGTCCGGATTTTGGAAACCTGAGGATATGTGAGGATTTATGAATAACCTTATGATCTGGAAAGGATTTTATATATTCCAAGATTAATATGAAAATAATGGATTTTCTCATCAATGTTGTCATCAATGATCCCAAATTTTTAAAATGACATACATAATTTTTGCATAATCCCATAATGTTATGGAACAAAATTATCTCAACTAAATTATTTGGTTTCTATGAAGAGATAACATTTTTAATATTTCCATGATCTATTGAAAATAATTTTTTTAGTATATACTTAGATACTAAAACATACCTTAGAATAAATAAATAAATAATTTATTAAATGGAATATAGAAGATTCTCTAATAAGAAACTTAATGCACACCAATCATAGGGTGTGGAAAATAGAAATTTATTTACCTATTACAGAATAGTTGTTAATAGGGGTTATCCCATTTGAGGATCATGTCAAAAAAATTTCATTCTAAATCTAAATATGCTAAACAAATTATTTTTGTTTTTTTTATTATTTTATTAAAATAATGAAAATATTTTTGGGGTTCTGATTTCATTGTAGTATAATGAAAAGACATGATGTTGTGAATTTAAACTAAACTAATATGAAATGTGTTATTTAATGAGATAATGAATAGATAACATGGTTTAATGATTGATTTTTTTTCAATAATTATTATCCATTATTTGTTTGATAGTAGTTTTATTTTATAAACATGAAACCTTATGATGGATTACTATTATTTTTATTATGAAATTGCAATATCCCAAATTCTTTAAGGACCCTCAATTACACAACCTTTGATGGTCAATGTTTATGACACATCCTAGTCTAGGCTGATCCATTACCCCTATGTCGACACAAAAGATGTTGTTCCAGACATTGGTTCACCCAAAACATTCATTTGAGGAGATATCCAAAGAAGGTAAGGAAAATGGATTAATAAAACGAATACAAATATATTAATCTTCTTATCATGGGGAGAATTCTCCACAACCAGGAATTCTACTCATATCGACCAAAAGTTTAAAATAATCAAGAAGAAAAATTCCATAACACCATAACCTCTATTGGGATAGCACCAGGACACCCTATAATTATTGAGATTAATAGATAAATTTGGAGATATTGGAAGAAGAGAAAAATAAATAATTTGTAATATAATAAAAACAACAATGTGAATAAAAATAAAATGATGAACAGTGGATGAAATAGGTAAGCGAGAGATAGACTGATATAGAAAAGTATAAGATTAAAAGAAAAAAAATACTAAAAATATAAAGAAAAAGGTGAAAATAAGGATAATAATAATAGTTATTATTATAAATGGGACAAGCTGAATATTGGGAATAAGGATATGATAAATGATTTATTTTAAATGCATGTTTTTTTAATAAAATAAAAATAAAAATAAAATTTAAAAATTTAAAACAAAATAAATAATTGAAAAAATATAAAATAGTTTGGTGGATTATTTTAATAAAAATGGTTATATTTTTTGTTCGATAAATTTTATCTAAAAAATTTATATTTGTTTTATAAGAGTTCAATAATCAAATAGGAAAAACAAGACTTATGGAATGTTTCATAAATATATATTTTCCATATTTCCATAAATGTTTAGTTTCATCTATCATGTGTAGAAGAAGTTGTATTCCATTAAATCTGAAATAATTTCTTTGCAAGGAAGAATCAATGAATTTCAAAAATCTTATTTTACATGTATTTTTTTTGATCTGATATCTATTTAGTAATGTTGAACAAATGATATGAATTTTATTCATTATGACCCTATATTTATCATTGTTGAATTTTAGCTCCATTGTGCGAAGAATTATTGAGAAATTGGTCCACCATAAAAATATCCATATCCGTACATAAATCTTTAGGAATGACAAATATGATTATTTTGGGCCATTAAATTTTTGATTTAGATCTTCATCTAGAATAATGAAATGAATCCTATTATGTTTTAAGACTAAACAAGTTTCATAAATTATATATGTTTATAAAAAATTATATATGAAAAAAATTAATAAATTAAAAATGTAAAAATCCAAAATTTTTCATTTTTTTCAAATAAGCACAAAATACTTCTAAAACTAAAATATGAAATAATTTTACTTAAAATATAATTTTTTTGGGATTAATATCATTTTTATTCAAATATCAATGAAAATTGAGTGTGTCAATACCCCTATAATTAATCCATGATATTGCTCATGAATAAAATATCAACCTTATAGTTTTGAGGGAACCAATGCAATTATTATACAAATATCAAGGGAATAAAATTAAATAATCAATAACCAAATGAAATATTAAAATTTGAAATTAACTATATTTTTTCACATTTCCCAGGGAAAAAAATAAATTCACATATTTTACAGTCTCCCTTTTCAAAACAATGGTTTTCATTCATTCAATCCTTAAATATACTCTATTAATTATTATTAATCATGCAAAATTATTATTGAAAACATTCTCAAAACATGTCACCCATCTCTGAAGACAAAATTTAAGGAAATTTATTCTTATATAATGAATTCATATTACTTTTCAATAAACTTTTTATGGAACTACTTTCCCAAATTTTTAAGGAAAAATAACAAATAAAATCATGAAGACATTCATTAAATGTTAAAATGACTTTGAGGAATATGGTTATTAATAATTGATATTTAAAAATTTAGGCTGAAGGAGGGGGTTTCCATTTTTAATATAATGAATGATATAAAAAATTAATGTTCAATGTAATTATACAATTAAAATTTGAAACCCTCATTTCCCCTAATAATGAAAGTATGATCATGATGAAATTATTTCAAAATGAATGATTTATACACACTCTTGAATTTTTAATACCATGATAATTTTTTTCAAAAATAAAATTTTAATTTTTTGATAGTTATTTATAGAATAAAGCTCAAATTCAACACCTAACAACATATGATAAAATAAATAAGTCTAGAAATTGTTATTTGTTTTCCAAAATAAATCCCATTTTTTCTAATTTCCTATTTTTTTTAACTTTTGGTATTATTTTTTAAGAGAGAGAAAATAATAGAGTACAAAGCAAAAATTGAAAAACTTTTTCAATACCCATATGATGATCCCACACTTCTTCATATAAGTGAATTACACATCATTCTTCACAACTCCCTTCAACCCAAACATCATCTTTATAATATAATGAAAATACTAAGATGATGGTTAGAATGTTTAAAAGTGTAATGAAATGTGGATCATTCCCAAAAAGTCATTCATATTTTCTATGTGATTAACAAAGATTTACACAGAAGGTGATATTTTTAGGATAATGGGTTATTATAATGTTCCTCAATCATTTTAAATGTATTTTTATAGAAATTGATTTATGAAGTTGAAATGAAATTTTTGGTTGGTGATTATTCGAAGAATACTCATGAAATATGATTTCAAATAAATGTGAAGTACATTGACTATAAATCCTCTCTATAATAGAACATTTTATTTGGAAAAATCACTCATGTAATGATTAATAATAAAAAATAAATTCAAAGGAATCTTATATAATCATTAGGTTAAAAACTATTTCGAAATTACATTTACATGAATAAATTAATAATATAAAATCATGGGTCATTTTTTTAATATCTACACTTCACATTAATAATATAATGTTATTTTTTATTTATTCAATATCATTAACATTGAAATTTAAAACAAGGTATCATAGGATTTTTAAGAAAAATATCTATAATATACTATCAGGTGAATTAAAAATCCAAATGATGGGTTGCAATTTTCTACTTCAATGTTGAAAACATGCTGTTGGAAAAAATGTTGGGAGTTTAAATGATAAACATAAAAATTGAACCCCCTTTTTCCATGAATCGTAGTCTCTGTTTTCCACTATCTAGGGGTTCCATCATCCATCATGATTATACAAAAGATAATTACTCAGTTAAATTGATGTATCGTTCCCTTTTAGATCAAAATAAAAAGAGGGATTGGGTTCATGATATATTATTCAGATGAATCAAATTTTAAAATATATTAATAGATTAAAATTATTATTATAAATATTTGAATGATCCACCATGTGGGGCCTAAATTTTTATTTCCTCTAGAGTGTAGTACCAACTATTATAGAAATTCAGTTGATGGATAAGTATTAATTGACTTCAACCACATAATATGGATCTTAGTATATTTCTTATCCTATATCTTATGGAGGAATGACCCATAAATTTAGTATACCAAATCCACCCTCCTTCATAGTTAAGTAAAACTTGAATAGAGGAGGCTACATAATGTATGATTCATCCTCTTCTTTTATCATTATATGTAAGACCTTGTATTTATATTCATTGTTGGATCCACATAGGATGCATAAACTAAATGATAAATGGTAGTGTGGAAAAAAATTTAAATGAAAAAAAATTAATATTTAATTAGTAATTTCCTTTTTTAATGTGAGAGGAATATCTCATGATTTCCTCAAGCTCAGATAATTGTATCTATTGATGGGTCTCTATTAATGTAATTTGATAATAATTATTGAGCTCTATGTTTTTCTTAAAGGTGTATTTCAAATTTCTTAATCATAATTTATGGAATTTAACTTGTTTTTTGAATCTAAAATTTATATGATGCTAACATCAATATTCTGTTAAGATTGATTAAAATAAACAAATAAATATTTTTGGAAAAGGTTAAATAACTTAGTTGGTTAAGCTAAAATTTATTATATAGTTAGAGGTGTATTATGGAGTTGGATAGTGGAACATGTAGGTATATTGTCAGGCTCCTCCATACATTTATGAAATTAAATCCTGGATGTGTCTTTCTTATCTTTCATAGATATAGTGTCATGTAATTGTACTGGATATTTAACATTGAATAGATTGGGGTGATCATGTTACACCTCAAATACATTCAAGAATACAAATAGATCTTGTTGATATCACACAAATAGATCACCAAGAAAATTTTCCTTATCTTGTATCCACTCTAGATCATCCTGCTCTTTTTGTATTTGAATCTATAAATACTCCTCGAGCTGTGACTCGACCTTTTTGACATATTCATTCATATTGGGCAGCTATGTCATCACGTTCATCATAGCCTTCAGTGTTTAGTAATCATCATTAACATCACAATGCATATCATAATGTTCATCTAATTAAATAGTTGGGTTATTCACATTTATCATAAGCTTTACTAGGTCAGTGAGTTCATCGAGATTTTGTATAATATTTGTCCTAATCGTTTTCTCATGGTATACCCATTTAATTACCAAATTTGTAAATTTAGAGTTATATAAATTTTCTTCAAAATATACTGTGTGTTTGAAAGTACAATATCAGCTTCATCCACTATGCGTATGAAAATTGTTTTCCATTTAGCATAATTTATTAGCTCATAAGAATAATTGAATACTATAAATCTGATTTATCTTACTATTTTAGCAATTATATCAGTAGAATAATGTGGGACCACAGTTGTGAAAATATTTCCTCATGAATTTATATAATTATTTTTGAATTTTAGCTCTATTTTTCTAGAAATTTAGAAGATATAGGTCCTCATACAATAACATATAGAATGTGTGTAGATTTTTAGGGCTAACATGGGATCTTATTTTGGGCCTCCAAATGATGGGTGAATTAATTATTCCATATGAATGAAATTACTTCCAATATATTATTAATACAAAAAATGGAATTTCCTATATTAAATTGTCTTATCAAATGTTATAGGAGTTAGACAAAAAGAATCAGAAAATTTAAAATCCAAAATTACACCCTTTTTTAAATTAAGCAAAAAGTGAATCGCAAATCTTAAAATTTAATAATTCACCCTAAAATAAACATTTCGTTTGATTAAAAAATATAATTTTTTTATAAAATTCAAGAATATTGAGATTTTCAATACATCGAGACTGAAACTAGTATTACCCTCAAGCATAAAATCTAAACATTAATGATTATAGGGAACAAATGTTATTATTATCCATTTGTAAATGAAATAAAATTAAATAATTAAAAACGTCCAATATAACATGAAAATTTAACATCAATTATAATGTCGATAATAGTTTTTACTAAAGAATAATTGATTCAATAATTTTATATTATACCATTTAAAAATAATGGATCATATTCATTCTCCCATTCATGCTCATTTAAAAATTATTTTTAAACATTCCAAATCATGATTTATATATCTTGTGAATCATTTCTCTAATCAATCATGAAAAAAATTAATTATATTTATTCTCATTCCATGAATAAATTATCATTATTCATTGAATTATAAAGGAACTACTTAATCTACTTTGAAACGAAAAAAACAAACATAAAATCATTTGAACTTGCATTAAATGTTAAATTACTTTGAGGATTAATGGTGTAATGAATTTTTATAGATAAATCTCGGAGAAAGAAAGAGGTTTCAATCATATGTATAATTTATGATATTAAAAATATTCATTCAATGAAATTATCCCATCAAATTTTCCACTCCCATTTCCTATAAAACTCAATGTAAGTTCATGATCAAAGAAAATCATAATGAATTATTTATTCACACTCATGATTTTTTCACTACATTTAAACTGATTTTTATTCTTTTTAATGGAATTTTTTAAGTTGTTTTCTGTTTAATAAATAATGCTATGAAGAATCATGACATCCACTACCTAACCAAATATTATAAATCATTTAGGCCTATAAAAGTTTGTTTTTATTTTGCAAAATAAAAACATAGTTTTTTTTAATTTTTTGTTCTTTTTTTCATAGGTAAAATTTTGTTTATTCAAGAGTGGAAATATAGAATAAAATGTATGAATAAATAATCTTTTCCTATACCTATAATATCACCTAATAACTTTTTCCTTATAAACTATTTCACCCCATACTTCATTTCCCCCATCACCCAAACACTTCACCCTAAAAATATAATGAAAATAATAAGGGGGTAAGAATGAATAAAAATGACATGAAAAGTGGATCAATGCGAGAAATTTCATTCATGGATTCAAGGGCATAGACATGAATTGATGTAATAGTTTTTTATGATAAAGTATAACCAAAATAATCCATAAACATTTTAAATGTGAATTTACATAGATATAAATCTATTAGGTATGAATACATATTCTAGTTGGTGACATGTCCCATGAAAACTAAATAAATATACATAATAATACATAATAATTAAATTGTCTAGAAATACTCTTGGGAATGGAAAATATTATTTAGGACAATCAGTCATGTCATGATTATTAATAACAATCCAATTCTAATGAACCTCAAAAATACCAACCGTGAATATTGATTGGGTAATTTACATTCCATGAATCAATTGTCTCCCTCATATAATAAGATCTAATTATAATATCTATTCATCACATTTATCATTTAAATATCCATTTAACTAATTAAATCTCAATAAAATTGATATCTAAAACATGGAATCACCAGATTTTTATGTAACTCTTGTTAACAAAATTATTCTTGTAAATCATAAATAAATTTTTTTTATGAAATTTTCAATTTCCAGGATAATAAATTGTTTATATAAAAAAATGTAGAGAGTATAAAAGTTAAAAATAAAAGTTCAACTCCCATTCCCTTGAAATTTAGTACTTTTTATACAATATATTAGTGATCCTTCATATATCATTAACCTATAGAATAAATTTACTAAATTATGATGATGTATCATGTAATTTATTCTATGAATGATAATATGTATTGGAATTCATGTGAGAAAATTACTGTGATTGAAATTGTAATCTATATTAAAAAAATAATATACAATAAAAAATCATTGCATGATCCCCCATGTGAGCCCTTAATGTTTTTCTGCCTCTAGAGGGTAACACCATATGTTATCCAATGTTATATGGTCAATAATGCTTCTTTTATTTTAACCACAATAAGTGGATTTTGATATATTTTTCTTCATACTTCTTATTTTGGAATTATCCATGAAGAAAGTATATGAGATCCACACTATTCACAATTATGGACAAATTTTATGTTTGGTTTTGGATAATTTTTGAATAATACTATTCCAAGGTTATTAACTGTGAGAATTTCTCTTGGCCATCCATTGAAGGTTCAACATGGCCAACAAAAATTTAATGATAAAAGGGAGAGTAATCATGTATGTTCACTAGAAACAAAATTTATTTTGAATTTTTATAAGTAATTTCCCCTATAAATTTTAGTAGCCTCTATATTGATTTTAAATTTCTTCTCTATATAGATATCGTAAAAGAAAATCACAAGTATATATTCATCCAAATTATTGATATCCCTATGTTCCTCAACAAGTGAATTTTTAATTTATCCATTCACATATTACACATACCCAATATTTTTTAATATGAAAATCCAATGTAGTGGGAATAAATACTCAATTTAGATTAAATAAAATCAAAAGAATCAGAGTTTCAGAAAAGATAAAATCAGTTAGTTGTTTTATATGAATTATCTCCTTCGATAGTGAGTTCTTCTTAGTTTTTTACGGTGGAATGTAGAGGCAGTTTGTTGGACTCCTCCATTCATTCTTCAAATTCCTTTCCTTTTGTGGTTTTCTACTTTTCAATGGATAGAGTAACATGAAATTGTGCTAGATCTTCTACACTATAGTGACCGGGGAGTTAATTTTGTACCTCACATTCGTTATATAATTCATCAAGATATTATTGATTTACCATATATAGATCAGCACAAAATGATTCATTATAACGAATCCACACTAGTTCATCATTTCTTTTTTTTAATTTGGCACTTCAGATGAATGAGTTTTGGATACCCCTCATTCTTGTAGTCAAATGCTTTGATATCCTTAGAATAAATTGGGAAACTCTAGTCACATCCCTCTTGTACTTAATTATTTTATCATAATTATTTCGTTCACCTAGAATATCAGATGATGCATGAAATAAAATTGCAATTTTATCCCCATTTATGATAATCATTGCTAGGTCAATGAGTTCATCATGTTTTTTGGACAATTATTCCAAATGATTTCATGTAATAGGCAAATGTAATTATAGAATTTTAAAAATTAGACTTCTATGATGTTTTAAATAAATTTATTAAAATGTTTAAAACTAAATTTAATATTCATAGATGAGGTATAAAATAATTTATATATCATTTACTTTATATATTTAATCTATCCTCTCCAAAATATTAAATTTCAAAAAAATAATATCCCTATTATTTAAGAAATTAATATCATTAGAGTCAATGGGATATATAGTTATTAATGGTGTTCCTGAGTTTTTTATTTTTATAACTATCAAATATAAACCCCACTATGATATAAATAAACAATATATAGGTTTATCCTAAAAAATATCAAGATCTGTGACTAGATTTTGAGGCATGACATGTGAGCATATTTTAGGACTCCAAATAAATAATGCATCTTTTTATAAAATATAATGAAATGAATCCTATAATATTTTAATCCTAATAAAATGGAATTTAATAAAATAAAACTATTTATAAAATGTTTTGGCTGAAAAAATAATAAATTAAAATATTTAAAATCCAAAATTTTGTTAATTTTGAAATTAATCTCAAAATTATTCTAAAAACATTAAATGTGATTATTAACCATAAAGTATAAATTTATAGTATTACCACCATTTTAATTTTATTGAAAATATTACTAAAAAATTAGTTATTCAATAGCCCCACTGTAATGGCCCGGACCTCTCCAGTCCATTATTTTGTGAATATGTGGTGTTGGAGGTGTTTTGGATGGTCAAGGTGACTTATCCCCAACACTTTTCCAAATTTCCAGTTCTGTGAACAGTGTTCCCAGTTTTATAAATAGTAACAGTAGGTGAACAGTGATTCGATTAGTGAGGTCTATCGATGAGTTATATCGATAGACTTGTACAATATTTCCAGATCGGTAGACTTGTACAGTGTTTCCAGATCTGTAGACATGAACAATGTTTCTATCGGTGAGGTCTATCAGTGAGGTATATCAGTAGACTATTACAGTGTTTTCCGATCGATAAACTTGTACAATGTTTCCAGATCAGTAATGATTAATTGTGTTTCTCTCGGTGAGGTCTATCAGTGAGGTATATCAGTAGAATTGTACAGTGTTTCCAGATTGGTAGGTGTACTGTGTTTCCAGATTGGTAGACCTGAATAGTGTTTCCAGATCTATAGACTTAAATAGTGTTTCCATAATGGTAGGTGTACAATGTTTCCAGAATGGTGAATTCTATCTTCTACCTCAAACGGTGAGTTCTATTAGTAACCTTTAATGGTGAGGTGTATCAGTAGCCTCTAACGGTGAGGTCTATCGGTAACCTCTAATGGTGAAGTCTATTGGTAACCTCTAATGGTGAGGTCTATCGGTAACCTCTGACAGTGATGTCTATTGGTATCCTCAAACAGTGAGGTCTAAAGGTGACCTTTTCATTCCTTTGACATATTTTGAGAATGTGAACAATATTTCTAGCTTCCTACAGTTTCTCCGCTTTGACGTTTCCTTTAACGTAAAATACATTTAAATCCTTATTTTTATGACTTTAAGGTTGATTAAAATTCCATAAATCCTATATTAATTATCCCTATAGCTTGGTATGTTTTTACTTGGTCAAACCACATGGGAAATTGCAATATTATTTTAATGGAGAATTAAGTGTATCTTAAATTATCACCCATTAAATCATCAAAAGGGAAAAGATATCATCCTCCCTTGTTCTTCCTCTTTGTTCTCAGCTATGAGATTCCCGTATGAGTTTCAGAATCAAACCTTAATCCTCCGATTGGTTCTCCTCTATTTTGGATGCAACCAAGTTGTTTTGGACAATCTTCCATATATGGTATGTTTTATCATTGTTCCTTTGGGGATCAATATCTCCCATTTCGCCCATCCACATTATAACATTGAATCTCCATGATTCTAATGGGGTTTTCATGGGGTTTGGTTGGTTCTATCATACCGTGGCATCCTCCTGTGGATGCAGTTGTCCTGAGAGGAGGATTGTGACCCGTTGTGTGGATAAAGAAAGTCAATAATTATTGAGATAGGGGATTCGATGCTTCTCTTTTATTTTAAGTGCAACTGTATCATTAGAATATTTTATCCTAGTGGATCACAATGGAATTGAAATTATAAATATTTGAACTGGATAAATAAATTTATATCTCTCATATTTTATTTCCTCTTCTTTTTCTTGATAGTGTAATATCTATGCTTGTTTTGTTTATTTTTTTTTCTCGATGGAAATCGTCATGGAACGTAAACTAGGATTAATTAATAACTGTTGGCTAATGATAAAGTGGAATGAAAAAGAATACAATTGTTATTACAATTAGATATTAATAAAATTAGTGCAGTAAGCATGATTATTTATCTGTGATAGCTTACTGATTTGGTTTCCCGAATTTGAAAACTACGTTTAATAAATCTGTTAATTCATGATGGATTAATGAACCACTGGTTTGATAATATCTAAAAGGGTTCTAAGTTACCCTCTTGAATGTTAAAGGGACAAGTACCCCTTTTATTTAATTGTTATTTTCCTGCTACTTGGGTTGTGATGTGAGCCTATATGTCTTTTGTGACATGTGGAGGCATGAAGTTATTTGGTGGAAGCAGCAGATGATGCCTTGACTGGCGAGTTGAATCATTTTATGCTTTTGGGTGTTGGGGAGGACATCAGGGATGATGGAATGGTATGGATGTAATTGTTGGATGCTTGTTGATTCTTTGGATGATTTTCTACTTTACTTTTCCCCACTGCTCAAGGAATCTGGTCTTTCTTACCCTTCATCAGAAAGAGGTGAAGATATGTGGGGTATTCCATGTGCTTTCCGTGTTTAGCCTCTCAAGGGAGAATGGGTATACTCTCTTTCTATAGGCGGAAATGACTCAATAGGTAGTACATCTACTCACCGTGTTGAGCCCTTTGTGTTTAGTAGAATAGAATGATTTTCTAGAATGCCTGGGAATATGGGAAAGTAATTCTGTAATGAATAATTGAATAAATGGTGTTAACTAATGTGGTTAGAGTCGATGGAACATAATGACCATGTAGTAATTCAGATGGTACAGTGTATATTGGGTGTGATTCTAATGAATTTTAAGGTTAAATTGTCCATGGTAAATTAATGTTTAAGAAACTAATTAACATACAGTGGAACTGATAAAAAGGGAATGAAGTAATATAATAACGACCTCGAAATGGTTTTGTTCTTATTGGATACCTAGTCTTAGAAGTATCGGCCCGGAGTCTGAGAGACGTTAGCTGCAGTTGTGTCTAAGACTAGGTAATTCCTATAGTGTCGTTGTCAGATATAATATATTCTGAACTTTTTATGTTTCTATATGCTACTCCACCCTATCAATAACAACAACTGCCACTCTGGGGATTTTGAGCCCTTTGGGGGGGGGGGGGTTCCCCCAACATTTTGGTGGGCGGATGAATGGCTGACAACCCCCTTTGGCCCCTCTCTCTTCCCTTGGCAGATACCTGTGCCAATAGGAAAAACCGTTAGTTTCCCCATATATGTGTTTAGAGGGTTTTAATGGATTGTGGTTATTTCACAAACAAATATTCTAAATATAGTATCCTATGGACTACTATAGGTGTAACATGTATATGTTGTGATGGATTGAGGATCCCTACTCGGTGTATGGGCTGTAATGGCTTAAGGTATAATACTCGACGTATGATACACGCTGGGAAGGCTATGGTGGCTCTCAGAACATACCTGGTTACAATTTGTTGTGTTTGGATGGTGTGGTGCATTGCATAGGTGTCTGCGGGAAAGCCTTTGTAGTGCACGAGGTGTAGATTGTTGTGCATCTCCGAGTTGTCTGCAGGAAAGCCTTTTAGAGAGAGATGCGTAGGACGTGCGATGTTAAGGAAAAGCGGAAAACTAATGGGGAAGTAGTAGAGGGGTACCATTGATATTCATTACTAAATGTTATATTCTTGTATGTTATACATGGGGAGAGTGTCCATGGTGAGGTTGGAAACATGGTATACTTGTTAAGGTGACGCGTTAGCATCACTTGTTGTTCAATGTGGTTTAATATTCTTTATTTACTTTTGCACGAGAGGCTTCGGGGAGGATCCTACTGAGTATACTGTTATACTCACCCTATGTATATATAAACTATTTTTCAGGTCACTTAGAGATCCAGCTGGTTTCTACTAACATGGGGTTGTAGGAGCTGTTCGGGCTTGTGGTTGCTGATGTTTTACATTATTTGGGGTACTTACTGTTTTTCTCTTCCAGTTGTAGTACTTTTTCATGAAATTTCATATGTGTACATTGGTTTCTTTTATATTCAAGTTCTGATTCGGAGTTGATTCATGTCTATCATATCTACCTCATCTGAATGTGTTCTCATAGAGGGTAATACCTCCCATTAGTGTGTTTACTGTACCCTTGGTGCTACTCGCCAACCTGGGGCCTACTAGAGGCGGGACTCAGGGGTCATTACCTCCCTTCTCACATTACCGGCCGAGGAGGTGTTCACATTGTGGGGAGGGTGTTGTGAAAAAGTGATATCACCGGTCTAGTTGAGGGATAGGATGGAGTTTGGAGATAGCCAAAGGTGAGGCTGCATGGGATGGTTGGGCAACAGTGTCATTCAGGTTTAGCAAATGACGTAAAAAATGGATACCGGCTGAGACATAGGTGTTTAGGGAACCCTATGTTCTAATGTACAGACCATTAAGTTTACAATGGCTACTAAACAAGGAAATACTAGTTACAGGGTAGAAACCTAGGAAAGGATCATACATTATTCTTCTTGTGCTTGTGTTTGAATGGGTAGACCATTGGAAAGGTTAACCTAAAATGAATGAATGAAAACAATAAATTATTTAATGTTGATTATTCCATATTCCAGGTTTGGTAGATCTAATGGTTTTTTTTATTGGTATGGATCTAGGTCGACGTCCTCATATGGTTTACGTGGAAAATATCTAGCAAGATGTTCCAGCAAAATTCCACAAGGTATTGGATGACGACGACGATACAAGGAGGAAGAAACTTCGATAGTTTCAATGCCAGAGTCTGCAGAAGTTTGAGAGCTCTGTTTCAGATGCAGTCATGATAAACATGTTATCGGAGGTCGAGATCGACTTCAGTTTGATTCATGCCCATAAAGAGAATTTGGTGTCCTTGTTTGTGACAATGTTGCTTGGAGCTACGAGGTAGTAGCGGTTCTTGTTCCTTGGGGATCATGAGGAATCAGCGATCTCATGGGATTAGTTCTGAGAGAGGATTATAGTCGAGTTTCTTTCTTTGACTGTGAATCCCTCCATTCGGAAGGAGCTTCTTAACCTTCGACAGGGGAGATCCACTGTTCAAGAGTTTGGAATCCGTTTTAGGAACCTTCTACGATATGCTTCAGACCTACTGCCAGATGAGGAGGCCAGAGAGAGGAATTTTGAGGAGGCTTTGCGTCCAGAGATCCAGCGCCAGGTCACCCCATTTATGCTGAAGACATATGTTGAGGTGCTGGCGAGGGCATAGGTTGTCGAGAAGACATTTTCCAGGACCAGATAATCATGAGAGGGTAATCAGCATGATTTCTCATGAAGCAGAGCTGTGGTCCGTGGTTCTTGGTTTTCAGGGCAAAAGATTTTCCATTCAACCGGTGGTATGTCCCAGCCATTCACGTCTCGTTTCACTAGAGGCAACAACTCTCAGGCCTATGACAAGAGAACATGGGCTTTATTTTCTTTTGGTGGTCGTGGTCATCAGCAGCGGGAGTGCCCAACCTTTCATAGTGGCCATCGAGCGCCTGTCACTCTACTCTAGGTTCCTCTGTTGAGGTAGTTCTAGTCGAGGAAACAATAGCGAGTTGCACCATCATTAGATCAGTAGAGGGTAGATGGGGCAGGCATAGGACAACCCCATGATCACCCCATCGTTAGAGAGCATGGCGTGGCCAGGGTGGTGGTTTTCATCAGGGTCAAAGAGGCTATGGAGTAGGTCATTGTCAGCATAATGCTCTAGCGTTGCCAGCCCCATGTGTGCTAGATGTCATTCCAGGTACCCTTTCATTGTATTCTACCTTGGTGTATGCCTTTCTTGTTTCAGGAGTTACACACTACTTCATATCACCTACCCTTGTCCATGTTTGGGACTTGAGGTACAGTGGATTCCGTTCCCTTGGCGTTGACTACTCCAGTTGGAGGTAGAGCCGACATGTTTGAAGTATGTAGAGATTGTGAGCTAGTGTTGGGGAATCACCGCTCTTGTGGAGATTTCCTATGATTATGAATACAACCATATGATGTCATCCTCAGCATGGATTATCTGTATTCGGTGCAGGATATAGGGGATTACTTCCAGAAGAAGGTCAACATCATTGGTTTATATGGAGAGCAAGTGGTATTTGATGGTGAGTGAGATCCTCAGATGGGTCATAGGCACATTATATCCATATCATCCATGATGTCTATGTTGATGTTGAGTTCTTCAGAGGTTCATAAGTTGTCATTTCCTAGGGACTTAGAGGAGTACCCTTATGACTTTCCCGAAGATGTTGTTGCGTTACCCCCTCGACGAGAGATTGAATTTTGGATCGAGCTACAGCTAGGATCATCTCTTATCTCTATGTCTCCATATATGATGACCCCTTTGTGAGATAAGAGAACTACGTATTCATCTTGATGGTCTGTTATAGTGTGTTTTTTTTCATCCATGTGTGTCACCGTGGGGTGCACCTGTTTTGTTTGTAAATAAGGCTGACGACATTTTGTGGTTGTGAGTTGATTATTGTCGCTTAAACAAAGTGAAAATAAAGAATAGATATCTTCTTCCATGGGTTGATGATTTATTTCATCAACTGAAGGGTGAAAGCTGGTTCTCAAATATCGACTTGTGGTCAGGATAGCATCAGATTCATGTAAAGGATAAGGATATTCTGAAGACTTCTTTCCATTGTCATCATGGGAATTATGAGTTCGTTGTAATGTCGTTTTGCATGAAGAATGCTCCGGTTGTGTTCATGGGATTGATGACTGCTTTGTTCTGTGAGTTCCTAGAAATTTTTGTGGCGGCTTTCATCGACGACACCCTTTTGTACTCTACATCTGTAGAAGAGCATGCAGAGCATTTACAAGCCGTTTTGGGAGTTCTTTGCCAACATCAGCTGTTTCAAGTAGATATAGAAGTGTGAGTTTTTATCTTGTAAAGTCTATTTCATGGGGCATGTTGTGTCCCAATAGAGAGTAGTTATGGATCCATCGATGATAGAAGCAGTTGTGTCTTGGGCAGCCCCCAAGACAGGTTCACAGGTGCGAAGATTCCTTGGGATCACAGGATACAAAAAGAGGTTTGTAGCCAATTTCTCACGAGTTTTGACTCCTCTAATAGATTTAAACAGGAAGGATCAAGAATTCATATGCACTGATCAGTGTCAAGCAGCTTTCGAGTATCTAAAGGAGGAGTTTGTAAGTGCTCTAGTTCTTTGTCTTCCGACTGAGGGAGTTCAGTTTGATGTTTTCTACAATGCACCGTGTCTGGGGTTAGGGTGTGTTCTCATGTAGCGCAGGTCAGTTGTTTCTTATGGGTCTCAGCAGTTATGTCCCCATGAATGTAACCATGCCACACATGATCTTGAGTTGGATACCATGGTGTTTTCTCTGATTTTGTGGAGAAATTACCTCATCTGTGACTACTTTTTTGGTTTCACCTATCATAAGTGTTTGAGGATTTTTTTCTCTCAGCGGGACTCGAACTTGCCAAAGTTTCAGTGGATGGTGTTCTTGTAGGAATTTGACATCAAAATATCATATAAACCTTGAAAAGGGAATGTTGTAGCTGATGCACTGAGCTGAAAGTCAAGTAGTGATTCTTTAAGTGAACTCGGTGATTCCTAGAGAGTAATGAAAGAACTATTAGCATTAAAAGAAGATATGGGAGAATATGAGGGTAGGGGTTGTCTTTTTCAGATGACGGTATAATCATCTATGATGAAAATGGTGGAAGAGTCCCAGTTGGGAGTTCTTTAGGTGGAGGTCTGGAGAGACCGAGTTGTTTGTGGTTAGGCCCTTGATGGTTGGTCTGAGGATAAACAACACCAAGTGTTGTACCAAGGAAGGCTTTTCGTTCCCTTGATGATGTGCGAGAGGATTCTCTAAGAGTTCCACAGTTCGCCTCTAGCAGTACATCCTGGTGTGACAAAGATGTATCGTTCCTTGAGGAGTCATCTTTGGTGGCCTGTTCTAAATCATGCAGTTGTGGAGTTTGTGTCTCGATGTTTAGTCTGCCAGAAGGTAAAGGCTAAACACCATGTTCCTGGTGGTCTTCTACAGCCATTAGATATTCCTCAATGGAAGTTGGAGGACATCTTAGTGGACTTTGTTACTGGTTTACCTCAAGCTCTGGGAGGACATGATAATATTTTGGTGGTAGTGGAAAATTTTAAAAAATCGTCCCACCTCATAGAGATCAAGGAGTTGAGATTAGTGGAATTTTTGTTAAGTCATTATCTTGATGAGGTGGTGAGACTTAATAGAGTCCCTAGAATGATCATTTTTTATCGAGATCCTCGTTTTACCTACAGGGTGTTGAGGGGTCTCCAACATGCTTTCAGTTCTCAACTGTGCCTTATCACTGATTTTCATTCTCAAACGGATGGTCCGACAGAGCGAACCATCCAGAATCATGAAGACAAGTTGCAGTTTTGTGTTCTAGACATTGGAGGTTCATGGATGAGGCACCTACCCATGGTGGAGTTTTCTAAAAAAATAGTTTTCACTCCACCATTGATATGGTGCTGTTTGAAGTGTTATATGGTCAGCCTTTCTGTTCTTCGTTGTGCTATATTGGGGTCAGAGAGTCAGCAATTCATGGACCGAAACTAGTGCAGAATACAACAGATATGGTTCAAGTGATTTGTGAGAGGTTGAAAACAACGCAAGATCATCAGAAATCATATTATTATCAAATAAGGATAACCTATGGGTTTAATGTTGGGGATCATGTATTTCTGAAGGTGACTCCCCAGTGTGGGTAGCGAAGGTTTTGTCGTGGAAGTAATATTTCTTCCCGGTTTGTTAGGCCTTTCGAGGTGTTATCTTGTGTTGGAGCTATGGTATATCGGGTTGAACTTCCCCCACAGATGAGTTGAATACATGATGTTTTCCACATATCATAGCTCCGTTGTTATCTTCATAATGACTCTCATGTTATCGATTGGGGAGAGATTGATATTGATGATGATGCATCCTTTTAGGATCGACCAATCGAGATCCAAGACCGTAAAGAGAAGGTGGTGCATGTGAATTCTATCCCCTTAATTTGTGTCTTGTGGTGTCACTAGGGCATGGAGGAGAGTATATGGGAACATGAGTCACAGATACGTGCTCATTAACCATAGTTGTTTGATGTTTAACTCCTTTCATGTAATGATGTTCCCTTTGTGTTTAGACCTTTCATTTCTTATTTATGACCTTCTCTTTTTTCCATTTGTATATTTTTCCATTTTGAGAGGTATCTAGATGGGTGGTTGTTCGAACCCCATTTCTTTTTTTTCTATTTATGTTGGTATTGAATTCTCGAGAACGAGAATTTTTTGAGAGGTATCTGATGTAATGGCCTGAATCTATCTGGTCCATTACATAGTGAAAATGTGGTGCTGGAGGTGTTCTTGGAGGTCAAGGTGACTTATCCCCAAAACTTTTCCAAATCTCCAGTAATGTGAAAAATGTTTCTAGTTTTATGAATAGTAATGGTAGGTGAACAATGTTTCTATTAGTGAGGTCTATCGGTGAGGTCTATCATTAGACTTGTATAGTGTTTCCAGATCAGTAGACATTTATAGTGTTTCCATATCCATAGACTTAAACAGTGTTTCTATCGGTGATGTATATCTGTAGGCTTGTACAGTGTTTCCAGATCGGTATACTTGTACAGTGTTTCCAGATAGGCAGACATGAACATTGATTCTATCAGTGAGGTCTATCGATGAGGACTATTGGTAGACTTGTATAGTGTTTCCAGATCAGTATGTGTACAATGTTTCTAGATCGGTAGACTTGAACAGTGTTTCCAGATCAGTAGACTTGAAAAGTGTTTCCAGAATGGTAGGTGTATAGTGTTTCCAGAATAGTGAAGTATATCAGTAACATCTAACAGTGAGGTCTATCGGGAACCTCTAACCGTGAGGTGTATCCGTAGACTCTAACAGTGAGGTCTATCGGTAACCTCTATCGGTGAGGATTATCGGTAACCTATAAAAGTGAGGTCTATTGGAAACCTCTAATGGTGTGATCTAAAAGTGAGGATTTCATTCCTTTTCCAAATTTTGAGTATGTGAATAGTGTTTCCATCTTCCTACCGTTTCTCCCCTTTGACGTTTCTTTTACGTAAAATACATTTAAATCCTTATTTTACGGACTTTAAGGCCGATTCAAATGACATAAATCCTATATTAATTATCCCTATATTTCAGGATGTTTTTACATAGTGAAACCGCATAGGATAATGTGATCCGCTTTTAATAGAGAATTAAGCGTATCTTAAACTGTCACCCATTAAATCATCAAAAGGGACAAGATATCATCCTCCCTTATTCTTCATCATTATTCTCACCTATGAGACACCCGTATGACTTTCACAATACAACCCTACTCCTCTGATTGGTTACGCTTTATTTTGAATGCAACCAAGCTGTGTCGGTCAATCTTCCATATAAGTTATGTTGTATCATCGTTTCTTTTTTGGTATTATCTTCTCTTGTTTCTCCCTTCCATATTATACCATGTAATCTCCAAAAATATAAAGTGTTTTTTCTTGGGGTTTGGATGGGGTTGTCATACCGTGGCATCCTCCGGGGGATGTAGTTGTCACGAGAGGAGGATTGTAACTCCTTGTGTGGATAAAGAACATCAAGAATTGTTGAGATAGGGGATTCAGTGCGACTCTTTTCTTTTACATGCAACTGTATCAATAGAATATTTTATCCCATTGGATAATAATGGAATTGACATGATTAATATTTTAACAGGATAAATAAATTGATATCTATCGTATGTTATTCCCTCTATTTTTCTTGATAGTGTGATATATATGGTTACTTTGTTTAGATGTTTTTTCTTGATGGAAATCTGTAAGGAACGTAAACCAGGATTAATTAATAACAGCTGGATAGTGATAAAGAGGCATGAAAAATAATCTGGTTCATATTATAATTTGATGTTAATAAAATTATTGGAGTAAGCATGATAATTTATCTATGATAGCTTATTGATTAGGTTCGCGAATTTGGAACGTATGTTTAATAAACTTGTTAATTCATGACGGATTAAAGAACCTCTTGTTTGATAATTTATAAAAGGGTTTTGAGTTACCCCTTTGATTGTCAAAAGGCCAAGAGCCCCTTTTATGTGATTGTTGTTTTCATGCTAATTGTATTGTGATGTGAGACTGGATGGTTGTTGTGATATGTGGAGGCATGTAGTCTTTTGGTGGAGGTATACAATGATGTATATAGTGGAATGATGCATCGGTTTATGCATTTGGGTGTCAGGGAGGACACCAGGGATGATGGAATGAGATGGATGTGATTTTTGGATGCTTGTAGATTCATTGGTTGATAATCTGCTTTACTTTTCTCCACGATTCAAGGCATCTGGTCTTGATTACCCTTATTTTGAAAGAGGCGAACACACGAAGGGTATGCCACGTTCATTTCGTTTAGCCCCTCAAGTGAAAATGGGTCTATGCTCTTGCTATAGGCGGAAAAGGCTCGACGGGTAGTATATCTACACAATGTGTTGTGAACTTTGTGTTTAATAGCATAGAATTTTTTTATAGAATGCCTCAGAATATGGGAAGGTAATTCTGTAATGAATAATTTAATTAATGGGGTTTACTCATGGGGTTGGAGTTGTTGGAACGTAATGACCATGTTGTAATTTGGATGGTATAGTGGATATTAGGTGTGATGCTGATGAAGATTAATGTTAAATTGTTCATTGTTAATTAATGTTTAAATAATATATTAACATATAGTGGAAAATGATAAAAAGGGATGAAGTCATCTAATAATGCTCTTCAAATGGTTTTGTTCTTATAGGATACCTAGTCTTAGAAGTAGTAGCCTAGAGTCTGAGAGACATTAGCTGCAGTTGTGTCTAGGACTAGGTAATGCCCATAGTGTGGTTGTGAGATATAATATGTTATGTAATTTTTATGTTTTTATACACTACTCCACCCTATCAATGAGGAAAACTGACACCCCGAGGATTCTGAGAACTGGGGGGTGTTTTACCCAACATTTCAGTGGGAGGACGAATGGCTAGCTTCCCCCTTTGGCCCTGCTCTCTTCTCATGGTAAATACTTGTGCCAACATGAACAATGGTTAGTTTCCCCATATATGTGTGTAGAGGAATATAATGTCTTGTGGTTATTTCACACACATATATTCTGTATATAGTATCCTATGGATTACTATAGGTGTAACATGTATAGGCTGCGATGGCTTGAGGATCCCTACTCAGTGTATGTGCTATAATGGATTGAGGTATAATACCCGATGTATGATTCATGTTATGCGGACTACGGTGGCTCCTAGAAAATACCTGGTATAATTTGGTTTTGAGGATCATGTGGTGCTTTGCCCAGGTGTCTGCGGGAAAGCCTTTGTGGTGCACGAGGTGCAGATTGTGGTACATCGAACAGGTGTCTGCTGGAAAGCCTTTTTAGAGAGAGATGATTAAGAAGTGTGATGTTTGGGAAAAGAGGCAAACCAGTGGGGAAGTAGTAGCGGGGTAACCTTGAGATTCATTAATATATGATATATTCTTATATGTGTTACTTAGTTGGAGTGGCCATGGTGAGGGTGGGAACTTAGTATACCTGTTTATGTGAAACGTTAGTTTCACTTATTGTTCATTGTGATTTAATATTCTTTCTATACATTTTTCATGAGATGCTTCATGGAGGATCCTACTGAGAATACCATTATACTCACCCTATGTATATATAAACTATTTTTCGGGTCCCCTGGAGCCGGTTGGAGATCAAGCTAATTTCTACTAACTTGGGGTTGCAGGAGCTGTTCGGGCTTGTGGTTGTTGTTGTATTACTTCCGTTTAGGTACTTGTAGTTTTTCCCTTCCCATTGTAGTACTTTTTCATGAAATTTCATATGTGTACATGGGTTTCTTTTGTATTCATGTTCTGATTCAGAGTTGATTGGTGTCTATCATATCTCTCTCTTCCGAAAGTGATCTCTTTGAGGGTAATGCCTCCCATTTGTGTATTTACTATACCCTCGGTGCTAGTGTCCAACCCGGGGCCTAATGGAGGCAGGACTCGAGGGTCATTATCTCGCTTCTCACATTGCTAGCCCAGGAGGGGTACACATTCTTGGGAGGGGGTCATGACACTCACAATTAATCAATGGTTTCCCTAAAGTATAAAATCTCTACATTAAAGATCATAGGGATAAAATGTTAGCATTATTCAAATTTCAAGGAAGTAAAATTAAACATTCATCAATGTGAAATAAAATATTAAAAATAAAATAAATTTCAATTAAATTTTATGTTTTCCATAGAAAGAATAAATTCATGTATTTTAGATAATCCCTTCTGAAAATGGTGGAATTTATTCACTTATTCATTCAATATCCTTTTTTCATTGTTATTAAACCGAAAAAATCCTAATTTAACAATCTCATGATGAATTGAATCCATAATCATGATAAAATAAAAGTATATTTATACTCATATCGTGAATACATTCTCCATATTTATAAGCATGTAAAAGAACTTCATTATCCAGTTTGTAAATATAAAATACACATTAATTAATGGGGTGTTACAAAAAATTCTAAAATGAATTTGAGGATTATGGTTGGTAGAAATTTATGTTTAATTATTAAGGATCAAGGATGAATTTTTTATGTTAAATATAATGCATGATATAAAAAAATAATGTTCAAGGGAATTATACCATTCAAATTTGTAACACCCAATTACCCTAAAACTCAATATAAAATTAATATCAATGAAAACCATTTTGAATGATTTATTCACCCTCTAGAATCGTGAACTATATCTGTAATATTGTTATCATTTTCAAATAACATTGTCAAATTTTTCATATTTTTAGAATTTTATTCTTATAATATTCTTCACATCCACCAAAAAAACCATATACTATACACATCACCGGTCTAGTAAAGGTAATTTTTTGATTTCTAAAATAAAAACCCATTTTTTATGTTTTTATTGTTTCTTGTTGTCATTTAATATAATTTTTTTTTGAAAAATGGAAATTTGTATTGGAAAATGTGTGAATAAATATCATTTTTCAATAAAAATACTATAACCCCAAAATATTTTCCATTGAATTTACTTCACCAGATTCTTCATTAATCTTTTCACCCCAACACAGAAACATTATAATATCATGCAAAACTAATAGGAAAGATGGAATATATAAAAATGCATTGGAAATTGACTCATTAATAATAAGGTCAATCATGGATTCTATGAGATAAATATTTATTGATGCAAAGGTGTTAATTTTAGGATAAGTTTTATCAAAATATTTTACAATCATTTAAAAAGTGTTTTTTTCATAAGCATACATTTGATAAGTTCATAATCAAGTTATGGTTTTTGAAATGTTATAATATAACTAATGAAATATGATCAGGAATAAATAGAAAGTATTTGGAATAGAAATCCTATCGATAATGGAAAATTTTATTTTGAATTATCATTTAATGAATGATCAATAATAACATATCAATTCACATAAATCTCTAAAATTCAAAGTATGAAAAATGATTGTGAAATCTCATTTATAATAATTAATTAATTCTATAAAATCATGTGTCCTAATGTTAATATCTATGATTCACATTAATAAATTAATAATAAATTTTACTTATAAAATATCATTAATATTGAAATCATAAACACAGAATTATAGGATTACGATGTAACTCATGCTTCCATGACTAGTCAAGTAAAACATAAATCCCAGTTTGGCCATGAAATTTTCATGTTTATAAATAGAAACATATTGTAGGAAAAAATTATATGGTTATTAAAAGAAAAAAATGTAAATTCTTTACCCCTATATTGATAGTCATTTTTATCTACTACATTGGGATATCTTCATCCATCATTATCCTTAATGAAGATAATTTCTGAATTTAACACCTAGATCTTGTTATTTATGGTCAAAATTATAAGATTGAATGTGATGAATGTTTTACTATATGTATGACTGAAATTTGAATCTGAATTAAAATAATTCATGTAGTAATATAAATCATGGTCTGATTACCCATGTTGTACTTGAATTTTTCCTCCTTCAATATGGAAATACTAGCTGTTTTCCATATATAGTTGGCGGATTATGATTTTTTATTTCAATATCCTCATGTGGATTCTAAAAGCTTTTCACCTTTACTTAATAGTGAGGTATCATCAATGAATAATGTATTCCTATTCACCCCCTTTAAATTAACTACAACTTAGATAGTGTGGGTAAGATAATGTATGAATCATCATGTTCCATGGATGCTAATTTTGAAACACACTCTTTCTCATACAATGCTTCATTATATAGGGACACATGAAATAATGGTCCAAGAGAGGTTAAAATGTACTTTTACTAGAACAAAATCTGATTTATAATTTTAAATAATTAATTTCACCCTTTTAATCTGATATGTTTATGTCATGATTCCCTACGAGTATGCTATATGGATATTCTGATGGGGCTCCAAAAATGAGTTTTCATCAAAATTCGGGTGCTCCATGTTTTCCCAAATAGGTTCGTTTTGAATTTCAAAATTCTACTCAAGGGAATATAAATGATTTTTTAATCTTAAAATTACATGTAAGGGGAATTAATACTCAATTAAGATTGAATAAAACAAGAAATAGGCTTTCAGATAAAATCAATTTTTTTTGATAGATCAACTATAATATATTCATTAGTGGTGAGATCCTCTTTGAGTTGGATGGTGGAAAATGATGGTAGGTAATCATTATCATGAATCATTTATTCAAACCCCATTATTTATGGATTTCCCCTCTTCCATGGATGTATTTTCATGTAATGGTATTGAATCTTATACTTTATTTGTTTTCGATAGATCATTATATAACTCATATGAATTCTAGTGGTTACCTAGATCTTATTTATGAAAAACAATTATATTATATATATTTTTTCCATCACCATTTATTTACTCTAGTTATTCATGATAATTTTGTATTTATCTCTTTAGATGGTTGGGTTACTGGTAATCCTCAAGCAAGGCCCCAACCTATTTTATGTCCTTTCAAAAATAGGGAAAATCCATTGGAACCTAATTCTCAGCCTTTAGGATTTTATATTAAGAAATTACTTCATAAAGAATATCATGAAGTTAAGGAAATGAAATACAATTTTTTCCCATTTATCATAAGATTGGATATGTCAATGTGTTCATCATTAATTTTTAAATTTGTTTTCTTACAATATTTTATGTGTTAGACCCATTTAATTATATAAATTGGAAATTTCGATTTCTTAAAAGTTTTTCTAAAATGCCTATAATGTTTTACCACAACATTTTTCTTCATCTTCAATATGTATAAAATGTTATATATCATTTACTCTAGAATGTTATTATAACCAGATGGAATCAATGGATTTTAGAAAACTCATTTCTCATTCATTTATGACATTGAAATCGGTAGATTAATATGTGCCCATAGATATATACTTTTCCCTTAGTGAAATATATTTATCATGGTAAAACATAATCGCTAGTGTCGAACAATTTATGAGATATAGGTCCATCTTCAAAAAATATCCCATGTTATGCAAATATTTTGAGATCCGACTTGTGATATTATTTGGGCCCCCAGATGATTGATACCGATCATGATTCAAATGAAGAAAATGAATTACAATATATTTTAAACCTAAAATTCGATTTAGTAAATTATATAATTTTATAAAAAATTAGGGTGGAAATTTATAAATAAATTAAATGAGATAAAAACCAATATTATCAAATATTTTCAATTAAGCTCAAAATGATTACAAAATAATAAATAGTGATAATTAATCATAAAATATAACTTTTCCAGGATTAAAAAATTTAACTGCATTTAAAAATATTCATGAATCATGAGTGTTTCAATACCCAAAAATTAGACCATGCATCTCCTGATGCATAAAATATCAATATTAAATATCTGAATGAACATCTGTTATAATTATGCAAATTTCAAGTTAATGAAATTAAATAATAATCAATAAAAAAATCAAGTTCAAAAATTTAACATTAAACATAAATTTAATTTCTCACTTTTTGAAGATATAATCAATTTATTTATTTTAATTTATCCCTTTTGAAAATGAATGAACTTATTCTTTCATTCAATCAATCTGATTTAATAATTATTATTAAAAATTAAAAATTAAATATTTCTCTCCCTGGAAATTTTTCACTCATAACTCACGAGAAACTTCTAGTAGGGTCATTCACAAAGCATTAATATTGTATCTTTGTCTGTTTTCTTGTAAAAGAGAAACATTATAATATTTTCAATGAAAGAAAGACACGTTGAATCATGAGGCCTTGCATTAACGGTTTAAGAGAATCTGAGACATAATTTGGTTAATAATTAAAGAACAAAAATTAACACTGAAGGAAGAGGTTTCTCCATTAAATATAGTGAATTATATAAAAAAATTAACATTTAATAAAATTATAACATTTAAACTAGAAACTATGTTTTCTCCAAAACTCAATATATAGTCAGGAAATTTTTATTGAATAATTAATTATTTCTTCACCTTGTTGAATTTATATCTAATTATTTACCCTTTATTTTTATTTTTTAGATTTATTCTCCATTTATTTTATTATTCATAATTTATTCATATAATAAACCTCACACCCATCACCTAAACACATTTGAAAAAAATAATTGGTCTGGTAATGGTGATTGTAGAGACCCCAAACCTGATGTACATGGGAATTAAATTACTTTGGAAGAATACTTAATAAATGACAAAAATATATACCGAAAGACAATATTTGTTTAGTGTCTTTGGAAACACATAACGTAATATTCTAATCATGGTGAAATATCTTCAACATCTCCCATAAAGATCTTACCCTTTTGGTTTTCTTACCAAAACCTTTCTCTATATCCTGGGGAAAAGAAAACATAAAAAGGTTGAGCTCAAATGCCCAGTAAGGGTAAACATAGGGAACATAAAAAAATTTATAAAAAATTTAATAGAAAAACATGAACATAGAATCTAAACATCAAAATCTTGAGAAAAGACATAAATAATGGAAGTACATAAGGCATATATCATAATGGAACATCAATCCTGATAAAATAGCCTGGGAAGAAAACATGTAATTACGGCAAAGAATTAAGCACTTGATATTATTTCCATAGTATCCAAGGCATTTCTGCCAAGACCATCTGAGTGGACAAAGTCCCTTCTTGAATCATGTTCACTCCTTATTTCAGTACTGTAACACTGAAACAGATTAACTTACCAATCCAGCCATGTCTATCTCATGAGATATAAATCATTACCCAATACATTGGAGGGAGATATAGGTCCCACCCATCACAACGTGAAATAATTCTTATGAGTTCAACAACATAAAAAGAAAATGTTCATCATAAACAAAATAATAAAATTGGTTTCATAAACATCACCCCATCAGAACATAATCTATATAAAACAAATGTATATCATTTAATCATAAGAAAAGTGAAACCATGTAAATCACATATACATTATACTTGAAACATATACATATGAAATAATGTCATCATATATGGAAAATGGTATTGATAAAACACTTGAAATGAATTTTTGAGGAAAATTTCCTTTCTTCGTCAAAATCAATATCTTTCACAAAATGCCATGTAATTTTAAAAGAAAAATATTTTGTTGAAAATAATAATGATATCATACATGGAAAGATTCATGTAAATAATGAATTATGTAACCAAACAATAAATTCATATCATATAAGTAAAATAAACAATCTCCTCATACATTTTTTGGAAAAGTCAAAAATTACCTTATAAGGTAAACAAATGAAATATTCCTTTCATAACACAAAGTAAAAGTCAAAGAAGGGTAAACATTACCTTATACATACATTGAAGAAAATTAAACACATTATGAAAAACTATATTATGTACATGGGTGAAAAATATAACCCCAATAAATACTTACAGATAAAAAATCTCGGATAAAAATGAGATTGGAAAAGTTATCCCTTACCTTAGGTATGATATGCTTCGTACGTATCTGAACCTCCTCTTCTTTGATGCGCCTCTTTATAACCTCCTCTTAAGGCACTGGGGTTGGTCTATTGAGGAGAACAGAACATCTATAATGATTCTAGGGAAGATGAGAAGGGAAATGGGTTGGTGTTGGCTAAGCTTCAAGGCCCAAAAGGGAGTGAAGTGAATTGGGAAGGGGGTGCCCTTTTTATATGGGAGGAGAGGGGCACCTTTTGAAACACTTAAAATATTATTTTATAATAAAGTCGTATTCAGAATATAATATATCCAGAATGATTTATTTCGAAGATAATGTGGGGATTGGCCGAAATCCTCTCAACCAATAGGTTTTAGACAAGTTTAGGTTACTATTTTAACCTTATCATTTAGATTGAACTCTACGTTAAATAATTTATCTTTCACCATGTCTTCTTGTTTTCTTACACTATATGGTTAATAAAATTACTATAACAGGAAAAATGACCCCCAGGTGGTTCATTATTAATATATATAACCTTATCTAAGTCATTTGGCCGATCCTTAGTTTTTTATGAATATAATAAGAATTAATAATATAATATCTGTTGTAAAAACTATTTTATGTCAATTTTTACACTATTAGGTAATTGATTTTTGTAAAAAGCAGAAAAACATTATTAGTTAAAAAAAATTTAATTTAATCAATACGAACATGTAATATAAACTATAAAATTAGTGGAATTCATAAAAGTGTCAAATTCTATTTATTTGGGTACTTATGACACCAATTAAGTTAATATTTCATTAATAAGGTGATTACTGCATCATCATTGTGTCATAAATAAATTAAATTATTTAAAGTCTAAATATTATAAATAAAATACCAATATGTAGGAAATATTTTATCTTTCGAATGAATATTTATAATCTAATTTATCTTATGTATAACCATATATTAAAAATGTTTTAGTTATTAAACATTGATTTTAACTATTTTAACTCTTATTTAAATAAAATAATAATAAGTGTCCTAATCTAATCCAACTGGACCTAAAGGATAATATTATATCCATAAGGTTGTTTTTGGTCTAATTAAACTTATCCAATAGAATTAGGACATGTTTTAGGGTAATAATAATATAATTTTTACCCTTATTTAACATATTTACTTTTAACTCTAGTAAATAAAATTAAAAAGTTACTATTCACCAAAAACTATTTTTATCTTATTGAACCACATTTTACACTTTGATATTAACTGTGTCTCTTGGAGTTTTGAAATTCCACTCACAGAAGTGTTAAAATTCAGTTTTATGTAGATTTTCAAATTCTCCTAGGAGGTGGGTAAAAGTCGGTGAAAAGTTAAATAAAATTATAATATATCTAAAATTATTTTAAAATGACATAAATTATTTATATTGAACATATATAGGTATTTTGTATAATTTTTTACCAAAATTAAATTTAAATAAAATAAATATTTATTTAAATAAAAATTCTGATTTTAAATAGTATCCTAGTGTTTTCACTATTCATCAAAATTTGAAAGTTTTCAGAAAAATAAAAAAAATTCACCCTAGGATAATTTTGACATTATGAATTCGAAAATGATGTCTATTTTGAAAAATAAAATTTATAAAATTTCAAAAAGTGGGTTTAATATTCATAACGGCTAGTTCATAATAATATTATAATAATATCTCATTTAGTGAAACATTGTATTGCATACTAAAAATGCTATCGAAGAAGGTCTTGATTGCGTGTAATGCAAGCCAAGTCAAGGATGAATGTAGTGAAATCTCCATTTGGTGTTTCATATAAAATAATCAAAACTTATTTCATTATTACATTAAATAAATATATACTTAATGTTGCGTAAAATAATTTTCACAAATCGAACTTGAAATTGTGTTAACAAGATCCTAGAATAGTGTTGTGTATACTGCAAACTAACATGGTGTTCTGTATAGTACAATATAATCTTGGTGTATTGTATAATAGAAGACATAATAGAAAATAAAAATAATATATCTCATTAAAAAATCGTGGTGTTACATTCTACCCCCCTTAAAATGAATTTCTCCCTTGAAATTCATCAGGGTTATAAATCCTTTACTACTTGAAAGATTCAATAATAGAAACCCACATCGTAAAAAGGAATAATAAATTATAATTTTAAAAAGGAAAGTTAGAAACAAAACGGTTACCCAAAGTAACCCACCACTTGGGATCCCACATATGAGTGTATAGGGGAAAATATGGATATGGAAGAGAAATCTAACCGTCAAGTTATGATGGAGAGTGGTAGAGATCATGGCTTTGAAAAAGGCAACAATCGTAAAGCTGTAAATTTGTGTTGATCTAAGGTAACATCTGATTCATCAGATGTGAGAGTACTATGAAAACATTTTTTGTTTCCAAGACCATTTCGCAAACATTGATGAACTTTTAAATAATGATAAATACTTACATGATTTCATTGTAATATCATTGTTGGTCATTCCATGAAGAATTTCCACTTCATCTATATTTAAAGAAATGAAACTTATTTTTTCATTCATTAAGAGTTAGAAGATCATGTGATTGAATGATAAGTCATCCCATCTGTTTATATCTCAAAAAGGTTAGCATAAGTTATTAAATATACATAAGTCCACCTATGGTGATATTAATCATATATGATTCCAACAGTGGACTTATACATCATTTATCTTACCGCTTAACAAAATAAAACTAGTTCCTACTAACCAGGGACTTCCTGTAGGCCAGTTGTAGGCGATAAAGGCTTGTTGAACTTCTATTGTTGGTTTGAGTCCTATAGCCTTGTATGACACGATGGGTTGCCGCTCGTCCTGCTGGTTGTCCTTTTTCGAAAAATACATTATTATAACATCCCATCAATAATATCGAAAAAATGTTATATCCTTAAACAATAGTAACTAATGTCTAACATAATCCATTACAATCCTTAGGA
Organism: Viscum album; assembly: GCA_963277665.1. Lineage (NCBI taxonomy): Eukaryota > Viridiplantae > Streptophyta > Magnoliopsida > Santalales > Viscaceae > Viscum > Viscum album. Next base: position 1,837,660,971 of record OY728163.1, on the reverse strand, counting down.
TTATCTAAAATACTTCTGTCCAATCGTATATTATAAAGAAAAAGATTACTATAAATGTCATCAAACAAGCATGTTAATAACAACATTTCCCCCCCATATATCATAAGATATATCTTGTTGGTCACATTCCAAACATGTGAATACCATAGTCATGTATTCTCTTGAAAAATGAATACCCATTGAACCTTACTGAAAACAATAATGCTGTCAAAAGTTTACTCTTTCAACATACCAAAATACCATAATTTCTATATAGTTAATCCATGTTATTATTCATGAGCTCATTTCATTTTCTCTTAATCCCTTCATTATGCGCATACCGTATTCTTTTCAAAAATATTAGAATAATCGTTCATGGTTACCAGTACCATTCAACATTTAATTTGAAATAATTTAAGACAAACAATAGTGTAACAATCCTTATATGATTCATTATTCTAGAGTACCATTAAATTACCAATACAATATAACTCTTTATAAACATACAATCATTCCACTACATTTTTAAACCATTGACCTAGTTTCAACACAGATTTCATCTCATATATCATTTGTAGTCTCCTCATCCTCATCCATATAAATACTAGCCATATGACCATGCTGATTCTCTTCATGAAATTCTCCCTTAGGGAATTGGTTGGAATAATACCCATACATTCAACATTTAAAACATCTAGTCATTGTTGATGTCATAGAAATACCATTATCCTTCTCCATGTTGTTAACTGATCCTTTTCCTTTGCACTTATTGGATTTTTGTCCTTCTTTTTCACATCCAAATCGTCTTCCAGTTCCTTTGAAACATTATCCCTGATGCCTCTTCCCACATGATTGACATGAGGGGAATTGAACTTTCATTCCTTTATGATCATCATGAAACTCAATCTTTCTCTTACTATCCGAGTCAGGAAACTTACCAATGTTTAGATTATTGATCATGTTATGAGATTGCTGATTAGGCATAATAATGATGTTTGGACCTCCAAATCCCATTTCATTTGGTGTCTCAGGAATAATATCATTCCATTGTCCATCATATCCTATATTACCGTGAATCTTCCCATTTCCATCCATCTTCTAAAACCCAAAAAGAATAGTGAGAGAGGCAAAAAACATACGAGGAAAACAACATAATAATAGGGGATTACCTTCAATATCTAAAATCTTATGTTTAATTCTAAGATCATTACCAGAATTTTAGGACTTTAACCTATACGTATACTTATCCTTAGGGACATCCCTAGACCTACCTTAGAAATATCTCTAGGGATTTCACTAAAGTTTTCACATCCTAGTTTCTATAGAATAACTAAACCTTCGCTCTGATACCAATTGTAGAGACCCCAAACCTGACGTACATGGACATTACATTACTATTGTCGAATACTTAATACATGAGAAAAACAGACGCCCAATGACCGTATTGGTTTTGTGTCTTTGGAGACTCAGAACGTAATCTTCTAATCATGGTGAAAGATTATCAACATCTACCATAAAAATCATAAAAATCATCCCCTTATGGTTTTTTTACCTAATCCTTTCATTATATCTTATGGAAAAGAAAACATAAAAAGGGTGAACTCAAATGATCAGTAAGGGTAAACATAGAGAACAGAAAACAATACATATACATTTGAATGCAAAAACATGAACATAAAATCTAAACATCAAAATCATGAGCAAAGACATAAATCTTGGAAGTACGTAAGTCGTATATCATAATAGAACATGAATCCTGATAAAATATCCTAGGATAAAAACATGTAATTGTGGGAAGCCATTAAGCACTTGATATGATGTCCATAGTATCCATGGCATTGTTTCCAAGACCATATTAGTGGAAAAAGTCCCTTTCTGAATCGAGTTCACTCCTCATTTCAGTCATATAACACTGAACCAGATTAACTTACCATTCCAGCCATGTCTATCTTATGAGATATAAATCATTACCCAATGAATTGGAGGGATATATAGGTCTTACCCATCTCATAATGAAATCATTCTTACTAGTGCCACAATATAAACATAAATCATTCTTCCTAACCCAATGAATCAAATGGGTTTCATAAACATCACCCCATCATAACATAATCCATATAAAATAAATGGATATCATTCTATCATATGAAAAGTGAATCCATGTAAATCATAGATACATTATACTTGAAACATACACATATGAAATAATTTCATCTTAGATGGAAAATGGTTTTGAGAAAACACTTGAAATGAATTCTTGAGGAAAATATCCTTTCTTCTTCAAAATCATTTTCTTTCACAAAATGCGATATAATTTCAAAAGAAAAAGATTTTGTTGAAAATAATAATGAAATCATGTAGAAGAATATTTATGTAAATAAGGCATTATGGAACCATAAAAATCATTTCATGCCATATAAGTTAAAAAAACATTCTCGTCGTACTTTTTTTGGAAAAGTCAAAATGTTCCTTATTTGGTAAAAAAAGAAATATTCCATACATAACACAAAGTAAAAGTCAAAGAGGGGTATACATAACCTTATACATACATGGAACAATATTAAACACTTTATGAAAAAAAATTTATGGACATGGGTGATAAATATTACACCAGTAAATACATACGAATAAACATGCTCGGATAAAAATGAGATTGGAAAAGATATCCCTAACCGTAGGTCTCATATGCTTCGTACATATCCGAACCTCCACTTCTTTGATGCATCTCTTATTAAACTCCACATAAGGCACTAGGGTTGGTCTTTTGAGGAGACCAGAACCTATATAATGTTTCTAGGGAAGATGATAATTGAAATGGGCATGGGATGGATGAGCTTTGAGGCTCAAAAGGGTGTGAAGAGAAGATGGAAGGGGTGCCCTTTTTATAAGGGATGAGAGGGGAACCTTTGGAAATAAAATAAAATATTATATTATAATAAAGTCATATTCTGTTTATAATATCTCCAATTGATTAATTTATAAGATAAAGTTGGTATGGTCCGCAATCCTCTCAACCAATTGGTTTTAGAGAAGTTTAGGTTACTATTTTATACTTATCATTTAGATTTCACTCTTTGTTAAATAATTTAACTTTTACCATGTGTTTTTGTTTTCTTACACTATATGGTTAATAAAATTACAATAACAAGCCAAACGAACCACATGTGGTTCATTATTAATATATACAAACTTATAAAAGTCATTGGGATGAACCTTATATTTTTAGGAATATAATAACAATTAATAATATAATTTTTGTTTTAAAAAATATTTTATGTCAATTTTGACACTGTTAGGAAAATGATTTTTTTGAAAATCATACCAACATGATTAGGTCGAAAAAAGTTACTTTAATCAATAATAACATTTCCTATTAACCTATAAAATTAGTTGAATATATAAAGTGTTTGAAATTCCATTTATTTTGGAATTTATAACATTAGTTATGTAAATTTTTCATTAATAAGGTAATTACTGCATCATCATTGTGTTATAAATAAATTAAATTATCTAAGGTCTAAAAATTATATATAAAATACCATTATTTATTAAATATTTTTATCTTTCTAATGAATATTTATATTCTAATTTAGCTTTTGTATAACCCTTTATTAAAAATGGTTTAGTTATTAAACATTGATTTTAACTATTTTAACTCTTTTTTAAATAAAATAATAATAAGGGACATAATCTAATCCAAGTTGACCTAAAGTGTATTATTTTATTCCTAAGGTAGTTTTTGGTCAAATTACAGTTATCCAATAGAATTATGACATGTGTTAGTGTAATAATAATATCATTTTTACCCTTCATTAACTTATTTACTTTTAACTGTGGTAAATAAAAGTAAAAAGTTACTATTCACCAAAAATTATTTTTATCTTATTGAACAACATTTTAGTCCTTAATATTAACCGTTTCTCTCAGATTTTCATCATTCCACTCACATAAGCGGTAAAAATATGTTTTATGTAGATTTTCAAATTCTATATAGAGGTGGTTAAAAGACGGTGAAAAGTTCAATAAAATTTTTCTATATCTAAAATTATTATAAAACGACTCAAATGAATTACATTGAACTTATGTATGTATTATTTATAAATTTTGACCTAAAATAAATTTAAACAATATAAATAATTATTTAAATAAAAATTCAATTTTTAAATAGTACCCCAGTGTTATCACTATTCATAAAAAATTGAATGTTTTCGAAAAAATACAAAAAAATCACCCTAGGATAATTTCGATATTCTGAATTCGAAAATGAATTTCATTTTGAAATATAAAATTTATAAAATTATCAAAAGTGGGTATTATTATTCATAATGGCTAGTTCAAAATGATATTATAATAATATCTCGTTTAGTGAAGCTTAGTATTGCATACTACACACGCTATCAAAGAAGGTCTGTATTGCATGTAATGAAAGCCAAGTCAGGGCTGCGTGTATTGAAAGTTCCATTTGGTGTTGTGTATAACATAATCAAAACATATTTCATTTATAAATTAAACAAAATCTATAATTAATGTCGTGTAAATTAATTTCCACAAAAACACTTGAAATTGTGTGTAACAGAAGCCAAGAATAGTTTTGCGTATAGTGCAAGATAATATGGTGTTGCATATAGTACAATCTAATCATGGTGTAGTGTATAATATAAGACATCAATGAAATTAAAAATAATATATCTCATAAAATCTCAGGGTGTTATAGTAATTTTTCCCCCGAATAAAAAACTATTTTCCCTTTTTTACTTTTCAATATTTTTTATATTTTTTTATTAAAGAAGGTAAAATTAAAAAAATGAACTATATGAACATAAAACCATTTTTAGTACCTGAAATACAACCCAGACACCTTTTACATAAAATTTATTTCATAAAATTATTTATAACTCCATTCACCAAATTAATTTAACAAAAAAATATCATGAAGAATACTAAAATGTGGGTATGATTGGATTAGAGTATCTTGAAAGTGGTTCATTCCAAAGAGTGTCATTCATTCTTTCTATGTGCTAAACAAGGATTGATATAATGTTATTATTTTTAGGATAATATATTATCAATATTATACTTAGTCATTTTAAATCTGTTTTTTTCTAAGTCATTGCTTTGTTAAATTCAAATTGATCTTCTAGTCAGTGACATGTCCTAAGATGAATCTATAAATATTATCAATAATAAAAAGGATTTACATGGTCTAAAAATCCTCTTGTGAATTGAATATTTCATTTTGGGAAATAACTAATTGAATGATTAATAATAACAAATCAATTATCATGAATCTGTGAAATTCAAATCAGGAAAATTTTATTGAAAATTTGATTTTCATTATTGAATTAATTAATTCAAATTATCTGTCCTTATTATAATAACCATGATTTTCATTAAACATTTAATTATATATAATCATAAATAATGACATTAAATATGAGATTTAAATTATTTTGTCCCAGGATTTCTAGGAAACTGATGCCTCAAAGATTAATCAAGTAATGAATAAATTTAAATGTTGGCATGCAATTTTTCAATTTCATGATGAAAACATATTACTATAAAAAATGTACGATTTCTAAAAATATATAAAAATTTGAATTCACTTTCCTAGGAAGATTATAATTTTTTTCCACTAAATGGCTTTCCATATTCCATCATTAACCTATTGAAAGTATTTACTCAATTGATCATAAGGATCATTTCATTTTATCTCATAAAGAAATGATGTTGTGGGTATCCTGATGGACTCTAACAATTATTGAAGTTGAAAAATAAATTTCATGAAATCATGTAGTAAGAGAAATCATGGAATGATCCCCCAAGTGGACCTTGACGTTTTATAGCCTCTATGGGGAAATACCAATTACAATGCAATTCTTGTGGGTTGATGATGCATCATTGATATAGATCGCCACATGTAGATTATCACATATAGTGGTTCGTCCTTATTGAGAACAAATGATCCATAAATAGAATATAACAAATAATTCTATAACAAATTTATGTAAGAAATGACTTATGGTGATAGAATAATGTATCAATCATCCAATTCATTGTTTGTTACTTGTTAACCCTTCTATTCATATTCATGTACTAGATCAACATGAGTAAAATTAATTTAATTATCAAAGAGAAAGTAAACAATTTATTTTTTACTTTAATAATATATAAATTTTAATTTCTAATAATTAATATCCTCCATTCAATGTGAGAATACACAATTTTGATTTCCATAGGTTCAACTACATGGATCTCCTAAAGGGTCTCCTCCAATATATGTTCATCAAAACAATGGAGTTCCATGTATTCCTCAATTGGTTCATTTTAAATATCCAACCCTCTATATGTAATATAAAAGATTATTTGAATCGTAATATTCATTGAAGTGTAAATAAATATTCAATTTATAATTAATAATGTCTAATTAAATAGATTTTTAAAATTGATTATCTCTTGTATTTGGTTTCGCAACATTATCATCTTTTGTGGTGATTAGAACTTATATTTGGATGTTGTAAAGCTGCAGTAGGTAGTCGAGATTCCCTATCCTTTTTTAAATTTCCATCACTAATTTGTGCTTCCTCCTCTTTTAGGGATAGAGTGACATTCATTGGTTCAATATCTTCTACTTTATATGGATTATAGAGATCATGGTGTACCTTATATTTATTATATAAGTCATCTATATGTTGTAAAATATCCTATAGTTATCTCAGAAGGAATGCTTCCTCATAAATAATCTATACTAGTTTAGAATGTAGTTTTTTTATTTATATATTTATATGGTTATGCAGTAGATAATTTTCAGGATAATCCTCGTATGCTTTGATGTATTTAGTAAAATTGGGCAGTACTAGTGGAACATCCTTCTTGGCCTCTAGCCATTTCCAATCATCTTTGACTTCATCAATCATATAATTCATTCCGTGAAATGAAATTCCAGTGTCATTACCATTTATAATGATATTGTCTAGGTTAGTGAGTTTATTTATATTTTGTAGGAGAAATACATTCTCAACATTTCAAAATAATGGTTCATGCATATGTGATTAATTTTTCAATGAATAGAAATAGTGGTCATTTGTAAACAAAATGGATGAATAATTATTAATGGTTTTTATCAATTAAATATATTTAAATGTGAAATAGAAAAAGATCGGAAAATACCTGTTTAGATACCCAGAAATAACACTATTTTTTATTATTTCCTATCATAGGGAGTGTAAAAATAAAATTATTTTCAATGTAATGAATATTAGAGGGCTTACGTAATCTCACATGAGGAGATTCATTGTTTGTTCACCTAGTATATCTAAATAACCTGAAATTATTTTTTATATTTTATGTTAATAAGGAAAAATATTCTTGTGTTTTAGATAAATGAAAAAGTAATATGATGATATGAAATATTAAAATATAAACTAAATTAACATTTAATGTTAAAAATAACTAGTTAAGTAAGGGAAAACTTATCTATTGATACAATCATTATTATCCTTTATTAGATTCATTTTAGTTTGATAATATAAAAATTAAATCATGGGATGTATTTCTACAATTTTTGTTTTGAAATTGTAAAATCTAAAATTCTTTATTAACACTCAATTCCACATTATCTTATAATAATGGTTGAAGACACACCTTGTTCTAGGGTGTCCCATCTTCCCAGAATTACCTTTATCGATGTTATTTTATACATGGATTCAACGAACTCTATCATTTAATTTTTTATAAATTAATAGAGGTAATGGATATTAAAAAATATATATTAATATATGGAGTTTCATTTCATGGGAGAAATTATACTAACCCATGAATTCTACTCATACTTACCAATAATATAAAGTATTATTTTTTAAAGATTCAAAACATGGTGACCCCTTAACATTCCTCAAGTTAGTATCCCATTTGTAAGAGTAAGAGGTCACTTCTGTGATAAGCGAATAAGAGAAAAATGATTGGAACAAATACTTCAAGCTGTTAACATGGGTTTTCTAGTGTGATTATGTTTTTAGAAATATTTATATGACCATGTTTTAGTGTAGATGCTGTTTTCAAGGAATATGAATAAGTTTATGTAGTGTCCTAGTGCTTAACAATGAATTGGGAATCCAAAAAATGAAATTTATAGGGAAATGATTGTTTTTTACTATGGAGTTCAGGGACCACAGTTTATAGATCCCGAAGCATGTAGTTCACAGACCAAAAAACATGGAGATTGAAAATCAAATAGTAATGTAGTAATGGCCTGTATATCATACAGGAAGTATATATAACAATGAATAAAAATGGGAAAATGAAGTGTTAATTTGTAGTAGTGCCATGCAGACTAATTTCCACGTTATACTACTCTTAAAGGTTGTTTGATTCTTATCAGAATGAATGAGGTGTTATTAGAATTCCATGAATGAATTGAGTTGTTACGTAGACCGTGTATGAGGTTCATGGTGATGGCTATACAACTAAGGAATTTTAGGTAATTGTGATTAGTGATTTTTTTGGGATTTGATTATTATATTATTAACCCTAATCTCATCATTATAGTTATCATCACTAGAAGAATTTAGGGAAGTCTGAAGTAGATCACAGTGGAGGATTCCAATAATGAGGATGTAGTTAGTGGAGATCAATTCCATAATAGAGAAAGTTCATGATGATTGTTCATCAAAGGGGTTTGTGGGTATCGATATATTTTAAAGTAAATTGGACCTTGTTGTAGAGCCAATCATTGAGGAATTATCCATACATGATGTAGGAGAGTTTCGTCATGGAAAGGGTGAACGTAATGCACTCATGCCTCACTATCTAATGTACTTAATGGAAGATTCATGGTAGTTCTTGGTGAATTAAAGATAGTTCATAGTGGGGGATATGATGTTCATGATGGGAATAAAAGTTTTCTTCAATGAAATTACTTCAATATATTAGTATGTGGAAAAAAGAATTTCAATTACTAGGTAAACATAAGACTTCAACATAGAATATACCAATAGATTAAGATGAATTCATTATTGTTAATAATGGTCCCAAAACATCCATAATCATAATGGGAATATATTATAGATCAGTGTGACGTGGAAGAGGATAAAAGTGATATTTTTAGCTGGCAATGAGCCATAGAAATAGAGTTAGGAAGTAACCGTTAGTAATAAAATATGTTTAACATAAAATTTGTAAAAGTTATGAGCCTATGAATAGAATTGATGTAGCCCAAATCCTGAATTTTGAAAAAGATCCTTAATATATTTGGTACACCAGCACATTTCCATTATAAGTTCCTTGGATGCATCCAAATGAGGTTTAACCACGTAGAATAATTATATATCATGCATGGTTTAACCGTTTCCCAATTTGGGATAAAAAAGATATAAAATAAAATAGAATAAAAAAATAATGAGAATAAAAATAGAAATATTAATGGTATATGAGAGAAAGAATATGTAAAGACAATGATGGATAAGAAGTATAAAATAATAAATTAATGAAATAAAATATAAAATATAATGTAATAATAATAATAATAATAATAATGAAAAGATGGTGAAAAAGAGGAAGAAGAGAATGTCGGATGGTTGGTGATAAAATATTCTAGAAATTATTGGTTAATAAATGAAGATGTACATGAAAATGAAATATTAAATTTATATAATATCCAAAAATTATAAAAAACTATAAATAATAAAGTGCAGCATCTCCACACTTCTAAGTGGAATCGCTCCATAATTTTAAACTCCCATTGTAAGTGGGGTGTCTTAAATTTATACGAAGGGGTGATATTATTTGTTATAGAATTATAATTTTAAAATTTTATCATTCTACACCAATTTGATGAAAAAATAAGACAATGTAGTCTTCTAAAAAGATGTTCTTTTTTCTCATTTGAAAATAAAATATCAGTTCCAAACACAAAATTTAGATAATGTTGTTTCAAATTTACTCTATAGAGGAATAATGATGGCCATATAGACTATTAGAATTTCTGAAATATGATTTTTTTTTATTTTATGTCCTTGATAAATTCAGAATCATGTTGGTACATTTTCATTAATGATGATATTAGGCGTTTTATATTTATTATATCATAATTTCCGCTAAAATTTGACTAACATTAACATGATATAAAAACAACTTAAAAAATATCTATATATGTGGACACAATTTGAGGCCTGAAATGTGATGATATTTTTGGTGTACAAATGATTGAATCATCACTTGATCGAGATGACAGAAATAAATATGAAGTTCTTAATAATCCAAAAAAAATTGAATTTAAAAAATTAATTCAAATTATAATAATTTATTTCCTAAAACATAAAAAAATTAATATAGATATAATCCAAAATTTGTTTATATTTCCAATAATGATTGATGTGATTCTAATAAATAAATGTGATAGTTAAATTTTAAATATATCATTTGTGGGATTAAGTCCATTAATATTATTAAAAAAATATTCATGAAAATTGAGTGTGTATGTATGCAAAACTATATTCTAGCACTTCTTATGATACGCCTTTCTCCTATAATACACCAATATATCATCCAAAAACAACAACAGAAAATAAATGAAATTATATTTATATCTAATTCAATAATGATAAAATTATGGCTACTGTGATTATAAGATAAAATTTATCAATGGAAAACTCATAATAATAATAAATACTTCAGAAAACTATCTTTGAAATATAAACATTCCTAACTCAAAGTGGGTTATACCCCAAACACAAGAAATCTTTTGAGCACCAATGGGTCCCCTAAATTGATCATACAGATCATCAATTCATGGAAGGGTACATTGATTTGTATTCTTAATATATGTATAATTATTAAAATATTCAAAAATCATAATATTTCTTTCTAAATTATTCATAATTAGAACATTTTCCACCCATTAAAAATTTGTGATTAGATAAACCCTTTTTTTCTTTCTCTTTCTACTATTCCATCAAGTCAATCAATTATTTTACTTCCATCATATATGATTGATGTTATTTATGAATGTTCCATGTTATGAGATAAATCAACAAATCCACTTAGATTTTATATTGAATCCATGATACATTTTTTTGAAAAACACTAATGTTGATTTCCAATATCTTCAGAAAATTTCCAATCCTTATGTCATCTAGAGATGCAAAAGAAAATAATGAAACTAGTAAGAGATATTTCCAAAATCATTATCGGGGGACCAAATATTCTTTTATTCATTTCCCAATCTTTTTTATAAAGCTGATTAAATTATTTATATGATTTGATTCCAACCTACGGTACATAATATTCAATTTAGAAGTCCTTGTTTGTTTGGAAATATATTCCATTTATTAAATTCAATTAAATCCATTGATATCATAAAGAAATAACATAACAAATCAGTCTTATTTATTGTTATCAAACATGATACACAATTTTAGGGTTGATATTCTTTTTTTGCAACGTTACCTTGAGTTTTAAATACAAGGAACCATCCCAACTTGAAAACCTAAAATATCAATGGAATGTGAAGAAATAGAATACTAGGACATTCACATATCAAAAAAAATAATAATTATAGAATAATAAAAATAATACCTCTCATCATTGAAGGTCCATTTTGATAATCCATGTTTACTTTCACATCACAATATACTTTTTTATTAGGTCCACTTTCCACTTTGTTACCTTATTGATATTTTACTGGATGAGGAATCATGGTATTCCATGAATCAACATCGATTTCATGATATTATTGATGAGATATAATCTACATCACTAATCTCATTGAATCATATGATTTTTGAGAACCAAACAATGTGCCACTATCACACTACTGTATAACAATGTGATAATAATACTATAGATTTATCATCTTGTTGCACTATGACATTATCTAGTCGGTTATGTAAAATGTAACAACGAATTTTTAAATAATCTAACCATATAACATTTAGTTATAATCTTTACCTAGGGAGGAATGTTGATTGGACATATGTTTTAATTTGAGGATATAACATTCCCTGGAGAATAAGTGTCCCTCCATTAATTGATTTTAATGCTGGAGTTCAAACTATTCCCATGGGAACAAATGTGCTTCCTCCTACAATATTCCACAAGAATTCTATTTTTTCAACACACACTCTATGTACATTCTCTTTATAATATGTAATAAATATCATCGAAATATTTTGGAAGAGTTACTATTTCATCCATAAACAGAAAAATGGTTTCCATGAAATAAACTGATGATGTATATTATGGTAAATTATGTAGAAAATTCATAAACATTTTCCATATAATATTTTACCAAGTTATTCAACATAATCAAAATGAAATGGAAAATTTTCCAAGAAATTTCGAACATGTGAAGTTAGAATTATTTTTCAAAACATTATTCTGAGTCCTCCCATGCGATTACATGCTCCAATTTATCAGGAACAACTAAATCCCACCAGATGTATGCTATATCCTCCAAGGGAAATTTTTCCAAATTCACATTTTTCCTTAATGGTAAACAATGGAGTACAAAGATTTTATTCTTCTTATTCAACTAGAGTACTTCTTTTCAAGATTTGAATCACCATGAATTATAGATGGATTCAATATTTTAAAATGATATAATGATCCACTTTCCTGTGATCATATTTTTAGTTACAATTATACAAAACCAGGATATCCAGAACAATACTATGGACAAAAAATGTGACCTCTTCTGGTTATGGTATAAACATATTTTCAGAAGCCTCTGTCAGCCCGTTGTTAAAGTGCCTAACTTGTTCCATTCACTCTAATAAAAAAACTCAACATTGAATTACTATCTAACAATTAAAATCATATATGTTTAAAAATGAATATTTATAAGAGTTTTAAAACTATATTTTCCCATTATTAACCATTTTATCCATTTTGAGAATTCCACCATTAAGCCTTCCAAAATCTGTCAATTTAAAAAAATAACACATTTGGAAAATATTTACTGATTACAATTTCCATTAAGCATTAACTAAATAATGAACATTCTAGTACTGAAGGGGAATTCATCATTCTAATGCATGTTAAGATAAAATCATAATCTAAACCCATGATAATGTGGTGACAAGACACTGAGAAGTTTCTTAAGACATTAAGTTACCATACTCCAGGGTAAGATGATATTTAGGATAAAGAGAATAGCTAATCATTTTTATGATAAAAATTATTATAAATAATAATCTTTTAATCCATTAAAATAAATATATGAACATATAAACACTTATAAAAATTAAAACTCTTGGAAATAACACATATAATACAGTTGGATTGAAAAAACTACAACCATTTTCAACATCCCACCCTCACCCATTATATTGATAAAAGGTGGTGGGAATTACATTTTTTAGGTGAAATTTAAAAGACTCTAAATACAATACGTATATGTAAAATGTCGCATGAACATATAATGGATTATTTTTCCATTAAATTATTAATATAAAAAACATAAGAATATTATCCATAAAACCAATAAATGTTTCATGAGTCAAGAAAAATACAAACCTAACCTTATCTAGGACAAGAAAAATAGTGAAAATGTTGAAAAAATAGAATCTATATTTTGGAAACAATAGAAAAAAACACCAGATACACCATATACATCAAACTAAAGACTTATAAACATTATGGTAGGACCATATTTATATTACATACCCAATGTATAAATAATCCTCACTCCACATTTGAGATACCTTTCCTCTACCTATTTCTAAATATATGAATATTGGAAACAGAAAAGATAGTGCCAAAGAAGTGGGTTAGTTTTAAATCATTAGTATTTCTCTATTAACATCCCTAATCGCAGTAGTAAGATAATAATCAGTTATCACACATTATAAAAATAAAATTAAAAATCATTAAATCTATTTGTATCCTAGTTAAAACTATTATATATGAAATGAAATTAAATAGGACTTTAAAACATTTATAATCCTTATTTGGAATACCCTTACCTTGTCAAAATAAATACACAAATCCACACATAGATGCCAAACTGACTGATCCAATCTCACGGGCATAATATTATTGATCTATGATGTCATAATAATGTACCCAAAACCCATTTCCCTAATAGTAAATTCCCCTTCGACATGGTCATGGTAAATGTAAATGAACCCACACAAAATATATATTTTCAAATCCATGAACATCAATTTAATAAAAATACAATTCTTTCCTTATACCATTCCATGAACATTATCCATGTATCAAATGAAAAAAAATAATTTAGAATCAAAATATTAAAATTATTGTCCTAGTAGATTTTCACAAAACATCCATTTTACACAGTTTCTCAAAATCACCACTAATGTGTTTTTCCACAAGTACCAGAAAAAAAAATCCAAATCATTTTTCATGTAATCTAATATTCGAAGCTGTGGATTAATTTTCTAATCACATGGATCCGAGATAGAAAGAAACTGCCTCCAAAATGATTAGTTTAAATAGAGAAAAAACCCATTTATTTTCATGATATTACATCAGAACACCCTTCCATCCATATATTCTTAATGGATTAATAAATATCTCATAAATAATTTAACATATAACATGAGAATATCCTTAGAGAATCAAATATAAATTTACAATATAAAATGAATTAAATAACTAAGAAAAAATATAATGAATAGAGACTCTTTAAAAAATACTTGTCTCTATTGAGAATTGAATAATCTAAAAAATTATCCTATAACATATGTAATTTCCCTCAATCCTTAAGAAGAAAAATAATCTATGTAGTGGGAGTTTTATGGAAAAAGCAATACATAATGTAATTAAATAAAATCAGATCTTTAAATTTCCTAGGGGAAATTGTGTGTTGTATGGTTTGGATGAATTGTTTGGAAAACCATGCACTAACTATGTAGTGATAATTCCTAAATAAAACCCCTCAAATGGATGGATAATATAGTTTGTCCAAATATGTGCTAAATATAAAATGAAAATTATTTCATTGTGAACTGTTTCCTAATAGTATCCACACATATTAGTTAAATTGTGTGCCAACCATATAATTTCTCAATGGCTATCTTATTTTTTTTATATGGTAACAATGAGGAGATTCATAGTTTTTATAAATTTTTTCCAAAACATGAACCTCTATAAAATTAAGAAATGAATTAAAAAACTCCTCTGAACCTTCTGAAACAAAACCCAATCAATTTGTATACCTAAAATATATAATCAAAGGATCACCAAGACTGGGTGTGATAAAATCATAATAAAATAATTTTAGAAAAAATTTATTATTTCAGAATAATATAATGTCAATCATCCCACTTCAACTGTATCAAAAACATAAGCTTATTCTTTTTCCCTTAAGAACTTCTAAGTTATTTTCCCATGATCCCTATTATATTTAATTAATATTTCTATATACCATTACAGTTAAA
Organism: Viscum album; assembly: GCA_963277665.1. Taxonomy (NCBI): domain Eukaryota; kingdom Viridiplantae; phylum Streptophyta; class Magnoliopsida; order Santalales; family Viscaceae; genus Viscum; species Viscum album. The sequence continues at coordinate 1,837,645,594 of OY728163.1, read as the reverse complement.
TAGTTGAATATTAGAAACCTATTTCATAACCTTACAATCACGAGCATAGTTTAATTTCTCTCCACACTTCTAGAATACTCAATTACACAGAAAACATGTATTATAGTGTATATTTAAAAATTTATCACATGGGGAATTGTTTTACCTTCTTACATTTTCCGTCTTTTTTCTATTCACACTCTTAATATATTTATTCTCATTATTTCTATAATTCATGGATAATTATTTATCTCTTTATGTAAAACATGTTATTATGTTTGAGAATGATGAGCATGTTTGGTAGACAAGATCTCTTCGATTAATTTTCTCTGAAACACTAAATTTTACACATTATATTATATACATATTTAGTATCATTCATTTATAATATTTAAATAGTGTATTCATATCTGATAAAATATTTATCTTCCTTTTGCCTTAGAATCATTAATTTTATATCTATATCATATAGTTCTTTATTAAGAAAATGAATTTCCAAGGTTTTTTCCATAAAATACTACAACTCTATGTTTTATATATATTATTCAACCATAGTGTCTTAAATCAATGAACTCTAGTTTTCCACATCTAATTGGAGAAGCTGAACATCATGAAACCATTCTCCCATTCATTTCTTCCCAAAGATAGAACTATCTAATATAAGGTATATATCTATTTCTCATCTAGAAATATATCATTAGTCCCATTTATTGATGAAGTTTACTGATACATTAAGTGGATTAAAATTGTTACACCACATGGTTAATCAGTGGGGTTTATCTTACATTCATGTTTGTTTTATGTAACATGTTTCAACTTTCCAAATATGGTAATAATATGAATTGTTCCAGCTATAGGTTGAGCTCCATCTTCAAAATTGTTCCGTGGATGAAAAATCCAAATATGGGGTACATTAATTGATAGAGTTTACATTCAAATAACTAGTTACCATTTCTATTCAATAAAATAAAATAAATTTCATCAGAATATTATGAAACATATTTTTGTCAGCCATAAACTAAAAAAACACTTATATTAAATCTAGAATTTTATGTACAACTAATTTCATAATCATTATCTTGGTTTCATTGGTAAAAATCATATTAACCAATATTTTAAAAATATGTCATTTAATGAAAATTTGAATTATCTAAAAAATATACCCCAGGAGTGTCCAAACATGATCAATGTTAGTCCTTTTTTTGTTTTCCAGGAAAATATCGTGTTAATATTGATGTTCCTTTTGTAGAGGAATGATCCTTAAACACATCTATGCTAGAAACACACCAAAATATATTATCTATATAGATAATTATTTATTAGAAATAACACATAATAAATACATTACTAAATCATTTTGATTTTTCTATATAATTTTCCTCAATCTCTATCAAATGGTTTTGTTACCTAGTCAATGTTTTCATAAATATAATTATAAAAAATTATAAGAAACATTTTATAATAAAAAATATAATTAACCTAACCCAAGTATTCAAGAATATTTAGTTTCAATGATTCATACGAATAAGGAATACAATTTTCATTTTGAATCATAGAATTGTTGGTTAGTGTTTAAAAATTATATACATAGTTTAAATTAAAAAATCATTTGAGAAAATATATCACACAAAGTTTATTCATTGAGAACTCCATATTCTCACTGAATGCATCTGATATATCAAAAATTGAACACGTCCTGGTGTCTTGGAAAAAATTAAACATAATTGATTACCTAAAATTCATAATATGGGTATTCTTATAAAAGAATCTATAAATAAATACTGTATATTCATATTGTTACTATAAATATTGAAAAAACGTGTCAGTAACCAATAAAATGTGCACAATATAGTGGGAGGAAATAATGATCAAATATTTACACATACCAAGTCACTTAGATAAAAAACAATTATTTGGATATTCTAACTGATGGAATATCCACATTGATATCAAGGACTAATATCATAACTAGGGAATTCATAATTATGGAAATTATTAACAAAACATCAAGGCCTCAATCCCTTATATATTATAAAAGTGGATAAGGAGTTAGATAAAAACATAATCATGTAAGTCTACTGAGATCTACCAATGCATCATGGTGATATAGTGGGCCCAAACCATAACATAAAAAGTAAAATTTATACCTCATATTAAATGGGTGAAATATAATCAACATAAACATTCATATTAAAAAAACAGATATAAAAAATACTAATAGATTTCCAAATAAAAAAATTGTAAACTATTTAATATGGATAATTGTAACAAAGATATATATCCCATTCAAATGATCATAAAAAATCTAGTGAAATAATAATTATGTTATCATTAAAACATATCTACAATGGAGTATAATTTAAAATTATTGTTACTCCCAATGATTAATTAAAATAAAATAAAAACTCTTCTAAATACATTCCTGGGAAAATTAAATTTTTATATTAAAAAAACCATATAAAACTAATAGTTATCAATTTTTTTAAAATTTGATTCCATATAAATAAAATTCAAAACAAATAAATTAATCCCTAAAAACATAGTGGTTTACAAGGTTGGAAATATTTCACATGATTTATACGTTAAAAATTTATCCCTTTCGAATTTTCAATAAAACCCCAAAGGGACTTGATTAGAAAACAAAATGATGATTATTTTATTTTAATTTTAAAATTAAATTGTCGTTAAGTGTTTAAAATATTTCATTTTTATTATTTTAATGATAAATTTGAAGAAACATTTATAAAATATTGATTTGGATGAAAAAATATTTTTTCAACTGAAGAGTGACATTAAGTGGGGTTCTATTTAAAATATTATTTCAATAATATTAAGTAAAAAGTGTAATATTATTATATTACATGAAAATTATTGAACACCCAATAGATAAAAAATTAATATGTTTATTTTTTAATTATCATATAATTTTAATCAATAAGAATTCATGTATAAAAAATCTAAATTAAAATTTGATTGAATCCATAATCACATACCACATTGGAAAAATTTGAATAATTTCCCCATGAAATGTATAACAGCATATGAAAATTTTTATAACATGAAGATAAATATAATTATTATATAAAATAAAAATTGGTTTACTATATACAATACACAATGTAATAAGTGGTCAATGTGTAATATTTTTTATCAATGAAAAAGTGTGATAAGAAACCCTTACCTCAAATTAATCTTCCTTAATATGTTTCCAAACCTCATAAATAATTAATATAGTTTTATTTTAAATATTTAAATAACCATAATAACAAATATAATACTATATTTAATTTAATTATGGTCTTTTTTAAACAATTTCATATTAGTTCTTGTTTATAATCACTATTTCACGCAATAATGAATTTTTATTTTAGGAATGGTTTGGATCAAAAATTTTATTCCTTTTAAATTGACAATGGTTCCATTTTAAAATAAATGATAAAATAATAAAAAAATAATATATATTAATTATATATATATATAAATTTATTTATATGGTATATATACAAATTCTATTAGATCGTTCATTGAGATTTTATGTCATATGTACACATGAACAATATTTCTATTTTCTGAACAGATGGAAAAATTAGAAATAAATAATAAGTAATGTTTAATGGATAATTATTAGGTCATTTGTATCATGTATATTAACAAAATCTATACATATTACAATCCATGTAGAAATAAAATGGAAAAAAATTATAATCGCTTAGTGGAGGAGGCAGTCCACACTAACGTACAAGTGAAGTTATTGTTTCCCAACAGAATGTGAGGTAAGATTATTTAAGAGAAATTATATTTACATAATTATTATTTGGTAATAAATTTCACATATATCTATTACACTATCATTACTACATTCCATTATTGAATTAGTGAAAATTGACTCGCATTGCTTTATAAGGCGGTTTTCAAACATATATATGAGGAATTCCCTCATATTCCTCATATAACTTAATTTAAGACGTAATATATAGAAAAATAATTCTATCCATTCTATATTTATGTTAATATCATATAAATTTATTAAATCATTTATTTTAACTATCCTCTAATGGTTCTGATGGAAAACAATTTATATCGATTTGTTAGGTGGCAGTCTGCCACACACAAGTTTGATCGTTTTGTTTGTCATTAGATAGAATTGAAGATTTATATAAGACATTAACTTGAAATAATAACATCTAATTATATGAGATATACTAGTTTATAATATTATAATTTATAAATAATATTAAATGGTGTTATTGATAGAATTAAAAAGACAATGCATTGATAAAAACATTACTTCTTTAACGAGGAACCATTTTTGGTTTAACATAACGACTTTCTAAGTGGGATTAAAAAAATTTATAAAGAATAAAGGATGATTGGAATGAATTATTTGAGTTATATGGATTGGTATTGGATAAATTTCTTTTATGTGTCAGTAGGGGAAGAGAGTCGGTGGCCTTTCATTATTGAGAGGGCGTAAACATATAGAATTTTGAAAAAGATTAATAAAAATTTTTGTTTCCAACATTTAAAGGCATTAGAATTGAATATTTTTCATCTATCATATGTATAATGGTTAAAATATTTCAATAAAATGTCTTTTTAACCTATTTAAGATCTTCATAAACTCTTATATTATTTTATTAACACCCAAGTAAACACATTTTTACCTTATCCATAATCATTTTTTTACTATTTTTATATTATATTATGGTCAAAATTTACAGAAAAAATATTCGATATTATAAAATAATATTGATAAAAATATTTAATCCATTTCTATAATTTTTCTTCATTGATTTAATTGAATTCAATTTAATATTCAACCCACAGAAGGTAAAAATTGATTTTCTAAAAATGTGTTCAAAAATATTAAAAAGTATATATATATAAAATCAATATAAATTAATTAAAATGACAGAAAAAAGTACAATTGTAATATTGTAGAACTAATTTTTCATTGAAATTAATTTAAAATTTTAATTACCCTTGTTTATAATTTTAATGAAAAAGTAGGATTCAATTGAAATAAATATTTTTCACAATTCATAGAAAATTCAATCTTATTAAAAAATTAACATCAACTCAACAAAATATTATTTTTACCAGATTATTTCATAAATTAAGAGTACTTTTAAAAAAATATTTATAAAAAATAAAAATTTATTTATTTTTTTAAATGCGTGACTAAACAACATATTCAAATTATAATGATTTTAATATAACCTTTATTATTTTCTTTCAATTGGTTATTATATTATTTATAGTCAATTGATAAACATTTAATTTAATTTATACTAGTGTAAACCATTTAATATACAATATTTAGTTTATCATTTTCATTCCCTCTCATAGAATTTCTAGTTTATAATCATTATATGTAAATAATATAATTTTAGTAGATTATAGTATCTCATTCAAACCTAGTTCTACTTGTATTTCCAGCTATCAAAGATATGGAAATTTTTTGTAATGAAAATTATAATATAATTTTAGGGTTTTAGATTATATTTTATTCTTGGGTTTGTGTTTTTCATGAACTATCGAGCATGGTGTTAAGACTTTTAATCCTTGAGGTGTTATTTTATACTTCTAGATAGAAAAATATTCATATTTATAGAAAAATAAATGATTTATTTATAAAATATTCTCACTATGTAATTAACGATATGTCATTATTATTACCATCAAATCGGTCACCAACATCATTTTTCAATTTTTTTTAGTTTGAAAATCTCTAGTCCATTCACATTGATCATGGATGCATAATGTCTTGAAACCTAATAATGCAGTATGTGTCATATTTAATCACTATATACAATTTTATATTAAAATATTAAAATAGATTATGAAATAAAAATCACATAACCTTGTCTTAGTGTTATTCCAGAATTACTCAAGATCAACATTGTTGTCTTCTGGTGGATGGGACTATTATAAGGTTGATAAGATAATATATTTCCAAAAGAATAATTATTTCATAAATATCATTTACACAGATTAAAAAAATCATAACAACAAAAATTGATTTTTCTGATGGAAAATGAATGATATCACTACATTGATCTTTTGTTGAATATGTATGTTGGAGTAAAAAATTCATTATAACATCTTGAGATATTTGTTAAAAGAATACCAAGTTTGATATCATATACCACACACAACTGCAAGATTAAATGAATGAAGAAATATTATTTTATGACCATTATAATATAGCCATTAATTTAGTAAAAATTTATATCATTAACTAATAATTGAAATATATATAAACATGTATTATTAAATATAATTGTATCAAAAAATAATTAATGAATAATCACTCAATTTTAAGTTGTCATTATTTTTCCCAATAAAAAACATTTTCGTCAAAAAATATTTGAGGATTATTGTTATAAAATATTATTATTAATTATTAAATTCTTTATAATATTTATTTCATAAAATTAATATTTTTACATTTCTTAATAACAAAAATAAATTAGGGAAAAATATTGGGAATTTATTTGGTAATTATTGATTATTTAGTGAAGAGTGAAAAACATATATTTTTTAAATATAATAATTTGTTTTCAATGAATTAAGTAATTTAAATTATATATTATAGTTTCATATCTATTAGAAGAAAAAATTATATTTTCTATTTAAATTAAATTTAAATAAAAACATTCTGAAAATCATAATACTTAGTTGTAGTATACAATAGTTTTCTAGCTTAGAAATCATTTTTGAAAGACCATTTTCAAGTACATAATATTTAACCATTTTAATTAGGTGAAATAAAACCTAATTATAGATAAAATAAAATAAATTTATATATTTTATAACTATATATAATAATTTAAATTCATAAATATATATATATTAGTCATTAATTTATCATAAGATCATATTTTTATTGAAAAATACAATTCATGAAAGACAGTTTCTTCATCACATATGTTGGATTTATTAGAAATTAAATTAATCACTTTATTAAGAAAAAATTGTAAATAAATTTCCATATACGGAGTACACATTAATGAAATTATAAAATATGTATATCTTATTTATCAATCTTAATGAATAGTGAAAATATTAAAAAACTATTATTGTGGTTATTGTTAAAACTTGTTTACTGGGAGTTAAACTCAAATGATAACTATTAAAACAACATGAAAAATTATCAAAATTATAATTTATGGTATTATTTATACATTGTCACATAAAATTACAAATAATTTTCATTTTTGTAGCATTTTTTCATGTAAAAACATTTTTAATACCATTTTCTTTTAAAATAATTTTGTGTCTCCTATCCTCCACATATAAAAGAATACCCACTATACTCTCTTCTTTACAATTCAAATTATGTTTGTCCTAGATAAAAACTAAACAAAATATATCATTTATATACTAATCAACATATTATAGTGATTTTTTATTATAAACCCAATTTATAATGTATTTATGACAAACCCCATAGTTTTTTCATAATGAAGAGGTATCGTTCTTAAACAAATGTTTTTTTTCTATTTATTAATACAAATGGTCAAAAAATTATTATTAAAAGATTATATAATAAATTAGTTATATTATATATATTGATAACATATTTTTTTAACTTAATCACCTCTATCCCCTCGTTTTCTATCAAATGGGAACTAAAACCATCGTTAATTTATATAGAGAACTCCCCCCTCACAAACCGATGTAATTAGTTTTCCTTCATTAAATATCATGGATGTTTTTAATGACAGAATTAATTTTTATATAATAATTTAATTATAAATTTTTTATTATTAATAGAAAATATATCATTTTATATTTTCATTCAATACAATGAATATTATAACATCATTCACATGTATGTCTGACATACCGCCTCCAAGAAGTGATGTGATTCGGTTGTCATTAATTCATGACATGAAAGATATTTGTATTCATATATTAAAAAATAATATGAGATTTATAACATAATTATTATTATTTAAGGAAAAAATTTCACTTATCTTATTTACATAATGGATGTCAAAAAATGAAAACATTACTCATGTATACATACATCATTTCATATCCATAATGGTAACATAGTTCATTATCCATAAACAATTCTATTGAATGGTTAAAAAAGTTTTGTTGATAAAAAGGTAAGATAATTAATTATTGAGTATTTATCATAATATGAGGTGACATTTAAAACGTTGAATATAACTAACATCTCGTAGTTTTTTTGAAATAATGAAGCAAGAGTCAATAAAATACTCGACATTGATATAATTGATTGAGTATTTAATTATGTAGTTAAAATGAATAAAATATATGATTTAATTATATGCTTTTAAACCTAGAAAAAATTTATTTTTAAATTAAATTGTAGATATAATCTTATTAGAACATATTTAAAAGAGATACACTGAATATTTAGACTCGAGGTAATCATTTTCTCTTGTCATATTAATTTATTTGAGACATCATAAATATTTAAAACATTAAGTTATTTTTTGTTGTATATACATACTAACAATAAATTTTACTATATATATAATGAATCATATTGGGAATTATTCATTAATATTAGGTTCTCTCTTACGAAAGGTCTTCATCAATATATTTCAAAATCAGTAAGGGGGTTTCTCTGCATTTACATCCATTGAGATATATTTTTTTATGCATGTCATTTGTTTTATTAGGTGTATATACACTACCTAATTTGTTTTAAATATCATTAAACAATTATATTCATATTTTTTTAAATTTTTATCTAACTTACTAAATTTTGGTGTACTTGGAATGAATGGTACCAAGTGGTAATGAGATTATGAACTGAATTTCAATTTATTAGGTGTAAAACGTCTATATTTAGTCTTTTTTGTCACGATTATGAGTGATTTTGCCTCTGAATTTTATATTTTATATGTTAAATTAAATTGTGGATTGTTTAAACATAATCTCTCCATTTATTTACTGTCAATAAAATGATATGATATTTGAAATATTTATTAGTCTGAAGGCCCCTTTCCTTTGGATATAGGATTAATAAATTTCACATATATACATTTATAAGGAATATATATTTTAAACAAATACATTTTATATCATAAATGCACTTATTATAATTGTATTTATTGATTCCTTATATCTTATTATTTTATTGGTAATATGGTTGACTAATTCCAAATTTAGAAAAGTATTTATGTTATAATCTCATTTCATTCCCAATTTGTTTCATTTGAAGCTTCCATTGGAGGAAAAAATATGAAATAATTGTATTAAACCACATATATCAATAATCCACTGGTTATGAATGTGTTTAACATATTTCTTTTCATTTTCATCACTTATATATTAAATAATAATCATGATAGTCCTTGGCATGTGATACTAATTTTGTATCTTCTTTGAGATTTTGAATTCTTTTATTCTAAATTGTTGTTTTCAAAAATATTTCAATAAATTTTCCTTACTAATCATAAAATACATCCTCAATATAAATTTCAAAATAATTTATCTAATTTTAAATTTTCTTAATAAATATATTCTTTATCATTTTCCAAATCTTTCCCTATTTACTCCCTTTAAAAAAGATTGAAAAAATGTTTATTTTAATAATTAAAATATGAATGAAGTTCATATCAGTAAGTCCATATTTTTACATGATGTATCCATTGTAAATATCAATTATTACATAAAAATAAGTGTATTTTAAAAATATTATGTCAATTTCATGTCATTTGGAATTAATTGTCAAATTGAAAAGGCTATTTTTCCCATGAATATTTTTATTATATTTTAATAGTATTTCAAATCATCAATTTCAACAACAATTGGAGTAACGTATGATATATTTTTGATATTTTTAAATGATAATATCCAAATTAAGTATATAAATATATTACGATTATTTCATTGATAATTTTTCAGAATTGAGTCCTTTTACACTGGATAATAAAGTTACTAAAGGAAAAATTGATGTTTATATGATTAGTATGATGAAATTTAAGATCTATGTACTTTAATTATATTCTGGTTATTGAATACTTTTTAAAAGGGGTTCATCCCTATTATATCTCACGGGTGATCCAGGTATGGATTATACAATGGGTGGATCAATATTATAGCTATATATATAATGGGTTAAGGTCCATTATATATTATATGTGAACCCAATAAAAGATATAAGATGTAATAAACACAATTATATCTAAATAATTGTTGTGTTGATCTAAATTATAGATCATGATGTGTTTCATTATCCCTATTATTCGACTGTAATTTATTTTATCATAATCAAATTATTTAGATAATGAATTCAGATGTTAATTCTATGGAAAGTCCAATTGTTAATGTTTCTATAAAGATAATGTTCAATAATAACAATGCATTTTTTTTATTCTGACTATTGGTTTGTAATTATTATCTTTAGAAATAATGAAATAATATGGCTCATGATTATGGATTCTTATGAATATTTCCTTGGTTAAATCATTATTCCATTCAATAAGTTTATTTTTCCATGTTTGATAGGTATGGGAACACTTTTAATAGGATCATATTTATTGATTATGAAATCATACAATTGTATTCATCTCATTATCACTTATGAAATTTAAATGATAATTCCTATGTTTCCCCTTTCTCAAAATTTGAAATTTACCTTATTATATATCATATTCTATAGGTTCGGAAGAAATATGTAAAATTAGTTATATTTAAAAAGGTTTTATATGTGACTAATTTTGTGGGATATGTGGTATAAAAAATATGGCATTTTATTTGATTTTTGTTGTGGGAGTGATGTTGTCTTGGAGACATAGATATTGATTATGAATATTTTTTTGAATTATATAAAACATTAATCATAAAAGGGCCTTAAATATGTAAGTGATACAATATATCAATTCTAGTATGAATGTTTTATATATAAAAAATTAATTACCATTCTTATGTATCAATGTATGAAATTTATTGTCTATTTTTTAACTATTGTACTGAGATTGTGGGTTTGAGTTTATTATAATTGGTATAAGAGTTGCCTTTAGATAAATAGGATATTATGATGTTTTCACATGAGGTAATCATAATAATTATCGGTAACATGAAATGTCTATGATATTAAGTATTTTCATATGGTTAATGTCTTAGACACTCATTACATGGTGTATTATGATATATTATAAACTTATTAATGAAATTTTAAAATATATTTTATTGGGACTATGTACATGAAATGATTGGATATTACTTGAATTATTCCTTTCTATTTTGTGTAAATAATTATTATGTTATATATTTCAATTAGGGATTTTGGGAACGTGGATATTGAGGCAATTATGGGAAAAATTGTATTATTTTATATACAATCATTGAATTGAATCATATTTGATGAATATGTGATTAATGTTATTTTTGAAAATGATCACTATATTTTTTCCATGTGTAATAAATGGAATGAGATAAATTTTCATGATAAAATAGTCCTCAATTGTAATATTATTGAGTTTATTTGCAATGTGGGGTTTTTTATTTTTGAATGATATTGATTGGTCTGTGAGTAATACTATTGAATATTTGAGAGAAATGATATTCCAGTTTATTAATTTTGGGAAATATCTTACATTATTCTGAATACTTTCTTTTTAGTTATTTTATAATTTCTAAAATAATATTTTCATATAATTTTGTGGATAATTTGATCCATAATACGATGATATTAGTGCTTTTGGGTAGAAAAAATTCTTGTTGTCTACTTATATATTAGAGGAAAAGATTATTATGTTGACGAATTTGATTAAATGATTAAAATTTTTATATATTTTAAGTATCATTATATATGTTCTATGATAAAATACAATATAATAACTCAAATATAGTAAATTGAGATTTAAAAAAATATATTACCCTATAAAAAAGAAGAAATTGACTGTCATTTTCACACCTCTTTAGTTTATGGATTTGTTGATGTTGAAATTCTCATGATCATTCAATTTGTTATGATAAATTATATATGTCACACAACGTAATTATTTTGGCATTATAAATTCCCCAAACCTATATTTTCACATCTCACTAATCTTATCCTAATTATATCCCTTGTTATTTGTTTTTCCAGGTCACATTCATATTTCCTTACCCCTTTATAGTGAGAAGATGTTTTATTGATCATTTTTATGATGAGGAATTGCAACATATCTCCTTCCAAATATAAAATAAACTATTATTGAGAAAATGGAAAAAATATAATGAAAAACTAATAATATGTGGGGGGGGGGTGTAACAACACAATAGAATTTTTTTAAAATATAATACAATATCAGATAGCATATACAACACACAGTACCGAGACAAAAATTTGATGAAATATTATTATATCACTATAGGGACATAGTTATAAATTTTGTTTAAATGGATATGATATATTGATTTATGATATCTTTATGTATTAATATATATATATGGGTATAACGAAACATATTGGAATTGATAAATTATTTAAAAATCACTTAGTTTATTGTATGTCATTTTATTCTATTAATGTATACATTTTATTCAAAAAAAAATTTCTTGTGTTATGAAAAATTATAATAAAATTATATTAATTTTAGAAAAAAATATATTAAATCAACTACATTTTTTATTTGATTATAATAAAAATTACATTGGGTTATTTTTTTGTATTTTTCTGAATTTGTTTTTCTATGAATAGTTAAAGAATCGATTTTTAAAATATGGTCATTTGTTTTCAATAAATTTTATTATATAAATGTAACATTTTTCAGTGATTTTTTCGTGAAAAAAAATTATTATTTATTTCTAATTAATCAAAATAATTTATTTAGAATAATCATAAACCATGATTTTCTATAATATTTTTTTTAACATAAAATCATATTTTTCTTATAAACTATTTTTATGTGCATAATGTTTTTGTTTTTGAATTAAATAAAATAACCCATAATATATAAATAATAAATTATTATTTATATATTAAATATTAATAAACATAAATTTAAATTAATATTTACCTAACCATATGTTATAATGTTAATATTATATGATCTCATGGTTGAAAAACACATTTCTTAAAAAATGTGTTTTCATTAGGTTTGTGGATATAATGTCAATATCAGTTCATCCATAGAGATTAATTAGAATTAGTAAAAAAATTACCATATTTAGATTCAGTGTAATATATATTATATAATATGTTAAACTTAGTTTTTATTTTAAATAAATATATAATATAATAAAAATATATTTTGCTATTGCGGTTGAATCTTATTTAATATTGGTTAAAATAAAATGATAAATGTTAAAAGAATATAAATATCAAACGAAATATTATCTTATGGAAGTAGTTATGCCGTCTCAAATATAAATATTTCAAATGGTCCACTTGATATCCATGTAGTGTGTGTGAAACAAGGGAATACCTTTTCATTAGAGACCATCCATGTGTGTCCTAACTTCCCCTTATAAAAGGCATCCCACTGTCATATCTACATCAATGTTGTAATTTATTCTAGTATGAAAATGACAAAAAAACCTTTCATACATCAAACCCACATAATATAGACAATTTTTTCCAAAAATATAATCTATAATTGATGTTGGTTTAATCAAAATAATGTTGTCCAAGAAGAAGATTTTTCATAACTAAGAATTTATATTTCGATTCCTTTTTCTCCATATTTGATTTTTATTCAACCCTGATAATATATATCCATCAGTTTATACCTGGAATTGATATATTATAATGTTATTGGGGAAATATTAATACATCTATTTTTCTATAAAAAGCGATATAAAACTACTGTTTTTGTGTACGGTGGACTACTTCATTGTGAATCAATGTAATTTGTTTTCCATCATTGCATGTCAATGATATTTAGGATGAAATAATTAATGTTATATATAAAATTCATGGAATATTTATCATTTTGTAAAAATAATATATCATTCAAATATTTCATTTCAATTCATTTAAATATTATAATGTTGTTCATCCATACGTATGGAATATAGCCTCAATGTAACAATGCAAATATTTTTTCATCACCACATCACATGAATGATATATGTATCAGTATTAGAAGTAAATATATGAAATTTGTAAAATAATTCTAATCAGTTCAATGCATATTAATACATATCTTCATTCCATAATGTTTTTAAAAAATGGAAATGTTATTCATGCATACATACAACCAACCATCTCCAGGATTATAACATAGTTATTTTAAAAAAATCATTATTGTATTTAAAAGAATGATTGATCCATAAATATGATAATTAATTCTTGATTATTATTCTAAATATTAATTAATAATTACAACCTTGACTATTGTAAACACATATATATTTTTTGAAAATCTAAAACAAATATCCTCAAAACACTGAACATTGGGTTAACAGTAGAATTAATAAAATATGTGACCAAACTAAATAAAATAAACCATTTATGTATAATAGATTTATCCTATAATGTTTAATATGAAATAAAACAATTGATATAAAATTTTTATATTTGATTTTGAGAATAAACATATAAAATATAGAACAAAGATGAGGGTTTTTCATCATAACTTTATTTCTATGAGGCATATTCCATATTCCACAATTGTTGACATCATGTGGGGTATATAATATTCATTAATTTTTGTTAATATTATTTTTATTAAATTTATTAAATTATTAATATCTTTATGTGAATCAATATTTTATGATGTTATTTCCAAATATTTCTAATGTATCATTCAATTTATCATCTATAAACATTCATTGTGGGATATTCTATTGTTATGAAACATATTTATAATACATGGTGTATATATGCTGACCCATTTTTATGTTATGTCTTAAATCTATAATAATACATTATATTACATGTTTCATGATTAATTATTTCAACCTGGAAGATTTTAATTGAATGGTACTAAGTAGTTATGAGTATCTATTCTTAATTTAATTTCATTAGATTGAAACTATTCTGTGGTCGTGACCCCTCCCCCGATGCCCATGTTGTGACTACCCCAATCCTGCCTTCAATAGTATAAGGGTTGGAGACTTGCATCGAAGGCGTATTCACAAAAACTTGGAAGGAATTTCATTTAGATCCTTTAACACACACATCCAAGAACACAATGAGATATGATCTCAAGTAAACTGAATATTAAATAGAGTGAGTACCGTAAGTAAAAGGGTGAGGGCACAACCCGTGCACGGGTGAGTATATAGATTCTTATAAGGGACCCCGAGACCCTCAAGGTCTTACAAAAACCACCAAAGATAATCCACACAATATGGAATCAACTAACAAACCTACATAGGTATACAGACATACATATACCTAAGATATGAAGTAAACCCATCTCAATCATGAGGAAAACACAGAGTCCAACACAAATCCCAATGATCAACTGTTCCACAAAGGAAGGAAAAGCATAACGGCTAGTACGACACAGGTACGCCAAACAGAAGAATACCACCACAGTATTACCACAAAGTAACATACCACATAAGTACGGACTCAGATCACACCAGGTATTTCATAGGTATTGTAGTAGAATTGATTATATTTAACTAATAAATCATATTACATAGTTTAGAGGTAGACTCACGAAGGATCTCAAGATACTGACCCACACTGGATCGCTCGGTGCTGACTCCCACAGGATCGCTCTGTGCTGGCCCACATAGGATCGCCCGGTGCTGACCCAGACATGATTGATAGGTGTTGACGCACATAGGTTCACACAGTGCTGACCCACACAGGATATATAGATTAGTCTCTCATGGAATCCTAGAGGAGTTTTATGTGGGACCATCAATCACAGAACCACGAAGGATCTCTTTCTCAAGTGACAACCAGCTACTGAGTTCCTGCACTACAAGTTATCGTCTCCAAGAGAGTATTCTCCTTGAGACACTAGTCGATACTAAAACATCCATGAAATCCCATGAAGATGTATCTCAAAGGACGACCACATCCTAGTGGTTTTAAAACCAAAAACGGTGTGTCAATCCGATGCACGATCTATGAGTTCTTAGCCTTTCAGGCCCGAGGTCCCGGTTGGATTCGTGCTCCATTAAGCTCGACCATTCCGCAAAAATATCCAAATATATACTGTCGAATAAAAAAGTCACTGTATCACTCCACAATTTATAGTTCCATTGAAGATTCGTGAAACAGACATCAGGTGCCAAATCTTTGGCCAAAAGTGCATAAATGAGTTGAAGTGGGTCCTGGTCCGGCCCAACCCCATTGAGACCGACCCGGACCGAACCAGTAGGTCCGGCCTCACCCGCGTTAGGAATCCCAGACCACAATGGGTGGCCAGGCCTTGTGGCCTAACATGGGTGGTGTAGAGGGCTGCTAGGGCCATGGAGTGGCACGACGAGAACGCGAGGAGCCGTAGTTGCGAGGCGGTGCGATGAAGATGTGTGGCGGCATCGTGAGGTCGCGGGGCGGCTGGACGAGGCCACTGGATAGGGAGGAGTGCCAAATGGGTGGAGATGGTGCGGGGAAGCGTGACGAGGCTTCAGGGCGGCGATCTGCCATTGGTGGTCTTGCGGGATGGTCGCACGTTGTACCATCATTGGTGGTCGGCTTGTCTGGCCGCCCTCCGTTTGTCACCTTCGTCGTGACCAGAAATGGTGTCCTCCACTGTTCTCGTGCCTCAATAAGGTTAGATGTCATCCACCTCCATCATGAAGAACACACCAATTTATCACAAGAAATTGTGGTGGGGTTGGGCCATATTTTTTTGGCACACTCCCTCCGTGATAGAGCAGTTGGAAGTACCAATAAAAATCTTCTTGATTTTTTATGTAACATCAAGAACAAGTAAGGGGAATATATTCAAACAACCACCCTACCTCATTTATTAAGGATGATGAGGACAGATATACAGAAATCAGTGGTATCGGTGCTTCCTTGATCATCAGTTCGTTCATCACTGAAGACGTTCCACATCGGTGTTCTTCGTATAGAGAAGCGTTCTTTGATGGAGAGTGTCTTCTTTCACGTTTATCTCTTGCAACCATTTCCTCTCAATTCCACCAAATTTAATGGTATCCCACATAATAGAATATGTTGTTTAAAATAATATTGGCATAAAATAGGTTGGCTTAGTTAATTAATGAAGAGTTGTCATAATTAATTAATAGATAGTTTTCATAATTAATGTAGGGAGTTAAAAGATTTTTTATCCCATAATGAGGGGTTCGGGTGGTTCCCACCACCAAGCTTTGAATTGGATGTTTCACTAGCTTATGTGGTCCCCACCACCAAGCATTCATAATGGGAGGTTTTATCCCCTCATGCACCCATCTACATACCCTTAAAATGGGAGGTTTTTTATATATAAAATAAAACAATATTTTATTTTATTTTTCATTCCCACGAAAAACCCCAAAAACAATATTTCACGGCTGACCTACAATGGTCGAGCTGATGGTATCCTTAAGAAAATATTAGCGCTGCATGTTCAACAATGTTCTCATATTTCAATTCTAAGCACCAGTTCAAATGTTACAAAATCATGCATGTACGTTAACTGAATGTACCAAACTTGTTTTTTAGAAATTCATTCCGGGAACACTAGGGATCAGAATCACGTGATGTCAGTTTTTTCATACTAGTAAAATTCCCATATAATAAAAAAATTACATTTAATTTCTAGGTCCTTACATTCTCCCCACTTCTGATATTTGTGTTCCCATAATCCAGAAAACAAACCATGGAAACACGTAGGGGTTCTAAGAATAAATCTAGGCCTCCCTCTCCCATGTGCTCTCCTGGAGGTTCGTGTGCTACTAGTGTACGCACATATGAGGTATCAACCATGCATATTGGACATGGTCATGTCGATCCTCAATCTCAACTAGAACCTCTATAAACATCACCACATCATCGACGTCCATCTCACTATGGTTGATGATGTGATAAGGGTCATGCACATATCACCTCAATTGGGATACGTGGAAGATGTTGTGAAGCAGGTGCTACTGTGGGGGAAATTCTATAAGATATTCCACCTCGCCAACTCTATTGAGGACCTAGAAAGCTCTGATGAACCATGGAGATAACTTGTGGCCTTGACAAAATCTCTATAAAAATCTTCATGGTGAGACCCATAAAAAGACATGGTCGTCATCCTCGAACTCTTGAGGTGAATTTCACTTATCATCATAAGGATTTTTCCTACTCTGTGTAGTCTTCAGATCCTCCTGGAAGATCTACACATTCAATGTGGTAACTCAAACAATCTCGGGTCCCTCGTGTGCTGATTCCCATGTGTTAGTCTGGCACAAAGGTGATCTACATGGTCTCCCACACAACGCCTCAAAAAGTGTCATCCCAATGGTGGAGTGATAGATTTTATTATACAAAAACTCTAACAAAGGAAAGTGATCCTCCTAGTAGTGATTGAGGTCGAGGATGCAAGAACAGAACATTTCATTGAGGGTATGAATGGTCCGCTCAGTCTGGCCATCGTTTTGAGGATGGAAGGTGGTGCTAAAATGATGTTGAATCCCGAAAGACTCTTGAAACCCCTTTGATAAATAGGAAGTAAAACGTCCATATTTAATGGAGACAATTTTCGAGGGTTCTCAATGTAGCCATACAATATCCGGCATATAGTGGCATCCCGAACTCTATACTGATCCCCGCTATTTGATCAATTGGAAGTGGGATGACTTAGTGAGTCGATTGATGATCACCCGGATCAAGTCTTGACCCATGGATGCACGTGGAAATCTGGTCATGATGTCTATGGATATCACATCATAATTCCACATTGGGACCTCCATTAGATGAACCATTCCTGGTGGTACCTGATGATCTGTCTTCCGTTTTTGACAAGTGAGGCAACGAGCGAAAAACTCTGCAATTTCTTTCATCATTCCTGGCCACCAGTGATGTCTTCAAAGATCTCGGAACATCATTATTACTCCAGGATGTACCACTAGAGGGGATGTGTGTAACTCCATCTTAATTTCTTCATGTTGCGACACTGGTACCACAGTACGTCCTATGAAGAGGATGACGTTCTCCTCAACTTCAAAAAATCCATAAGGTGGCTACCATGTGGATATCTGAGCATGTCAACCCTTACAATCAGTGTCCCCATGCTACGCCTCCCTAACTCACTGAAGAAGTGTTGGAGTGATTGTAAGAGACTGAAAAAATGATGCTCCATCTCATTCCCTGAATGGTATTAGTAAAGTTGTCTATTACTTCGTCGCCTCACTTAGAATTTGTATACTAGAGCTACGGCTTAGTGAACATGATACAATGTTCACCTTCCCAAGAATATAGACTATCTCAAAGGAATAGTCTTGGAGGAACTCATGCAAACATCACTATCTCTGGTTCATGTCCTTCTGAGAGAAGATATGCTTGAGACTATTGTGATCTGATTAGACTATAAAATCCCCACCCATCAAGTAATGGTGCACATCTTCTAGGCGAAGACAACTGCATCTATCTCCAAGTCATGGGTAGCATAGTTTTGCTAATGATGTCTCAACTATCAAGAACCATATGTAATCACTACTCAATCCATCACAAGGACACATCCGAGTCTCGTCCCTGATGTGTCACATTAGACTACATACCCTACTTCCTCCTCTGGTAGCTACAAGATGGGGGAACTAGTAATCCTTTACCTATGCTCTTGAAAAATACAATGGCATCTCTCAAATGACATGAAGGTTTTCTACTTCTTCCTCAATGCTGATAAATTTTCTGCAACTCTGGAGAAATCTGTCACAAACCTCCTGTAGTATCTCGCAAAACCGAGGAAGCTCGGTACCTCCGTCACACTCCTAGGTAGCTCCCAAGAATGTACCATCTCAATCTTCATTGGATCCCTTGTGACTGTAGCTTCTGATATGAAATGTCCCAGAAAGTGAACCTCTTGGATTTAGAGTTGTCACTTCGAGATCTTACCATAATGTTGGTTCTCTCGGAGTGTGTACAACACTACCTACAAATGATAGGCATGCTCCTCCTCAGTGGCCGAGATGATCATAATGTCATCGATGAAAACATAATCAAAGAGAACAGGGTATGGATGAAAGATCATGTTCATGAGTCCCATGAACACCGCTGGAGAATTGGTTACACATAATGTCATAACCATGGAATCGTAATGGTTGTACCGGTATTTGAAGTTCGTCTACTGCACATCCTCGTCTCGCACTCTGAGCTAGTAATAGCCTAATCTAAGGTATATCTTCGAGATCCATAGTTCTCCCTTCAGTTGATCAAAGAGGTTGTCAATCCTCGAAAGTGGGTACTTGTTTTCAAGGTAACATGATTCAGGAACCGATAGTCAACACAAAGCCTCAACATCCCATCTACCATCTTGGAGAACAAAATCGGGGTTTCCCAAGGAGAAAACCTGGGTCGTATGAATCTCTTCCCCTTCAAGTACTCCAGCTGTACCCACAGCTCATGAAGCTCTACAGGAGCCATCTGATATGCTAGTGTTGATATTGGAGTCGTCACGGGGTACAAGTCAATGTAAAAGTCCACCTCTCTGTGATGAGGTTGAATCGAAACATCATCAGGGAAGATATCCTTGTACTAGTCCTCCACTAAAAGATAACTCGGACTCCTCACATCAACTACTCTGATGGTATGGCTATCCAACAAATGAGTAATCGATAAAACTCTCATCTAGGTAAGTCCATAATGTGCTACAAAGGCTCCCATATTTACAGTGAAGGTATACCTGGTCCCATCCGTGCGGACACACCACACTTTGCACCTAATACTTTCAATCTGAGAATGGGCTATAGATTACCAGTCCATACCCAAGACGGCGTCGTAAGGCCTCGAAGCCACTACTAGGAGATCCCAACCGAAGATCATGCCTCAAAGGGTAAGATCTCACTAACGGAACCAGTGATTAATCATCGAATCTACTCCCGTAGGAGTATCTAGCCATAAGGATCGAGCGGACAAATCTATCAAAATCTCTGAACTCCGAACAAGGGGAGTGTAAATAAAAGAATGACTGACACATGGGTCTATAAGTACTGCTGCTAATATTGAGTAGACACATATCGTAGCTCGTGTCATCTCCGGAGTGCCGTGATCATAGGCCTCAGCTGACTGGAGATGATCTCACCCTTGACCTCAGGCTCTATGGGGTCAGGATGGACCTCATAGAGGTTGTGGCAGAAACATCTCGAATTGTCACCCATCGCCAGCTATCGGGTTAGCTCATATGCCAAGTCTTCCTGCTCCATAAGGACCACCTCAATTGAACCTATGTCTCTGCACTGACAGCACGTCGATCATCTATTGATCATCTGTATGGAAAGTCGAATAGTCACAAGCCATGTGACCATGCCATCTGCATGCTCAACACTACCCTCTCCTGGCATGACTGACTCTGCCACGAGTACCCCTCATAACCTACCCTAAATCCTACAGTCGTCCACCTTTGGGTTTTTTCCTTTTGAATCTATGTGTCATCTTTTTACTGCCAGCTGTAGAAGACTCCACTACGTGATTATTGGTAGTGGGTCTCGATGATGGTGACTGATTAGAAAGGAAACTCTCTAGTAAATGTGCTCTCTCTAACACCCACGCCTGTGTTGGGATGCAGAGTGAGATCATCAAACCCCTGATCTCCGGCCTGAGTCCCTACTTGAAGGTCCGAGACCAAAAGAATAGGTCCCACACAATATCGATAGAGTTGCATGAGAGGCTGGTGATCCTCTTTGAATACCAATCCATAGTCACACTGCCATGTTGAAAATGATGAAGATCATGTATACGTATACGCGAATAATCGCTAGGTCAAACTCTGTCAGAAATAGGCTCTCGAAGTCTGCCCATAGAAGTGTCATCACATCGTTAAACTGGAGCATCAAGATCCACCATCTACCTAATTATGTCTGTAGAAGGCTGGAGGAAGGGACCACCATGAGATATGCTGGTGTCCCTACTAGATGAAAGACTCTCACCACAACCTCCAGCAAATCCTCAGCTGCTTGTGGGTCGGTCTCTCCCCAGAACATAGGTTTCCTCTCGCGCTAGAACTCATGAAACGCACTCAAGCGGTGTGCACCCTCTACTGCTGGGGATGGTGGCATCTGTGGCCTAACTAGTAATGGTACTGCTGGTGCCTCCACTGTTGCCTATACTAGAAGAGGGCCCTACACCAAGGCCTCATCGCTCATTTGTATATCAGTTTGTACTATATATGGAACCCTATTTGGTTGTCCATGTAACTTCCCAGGTAAATAAAGAATAATACATATTCATATTTATTAATATTTTAACTTTAAAGGGGTTGCTATGTTCTAAAGCGTACCTGATACGCAACGATGACTTCCTTTGAAAACTTACGTTGCACACTAGTAATATAATAATATTATTTTAAATGTTAGTTAACAAGTAGTCGTTGTACTGGCGGGAATGGATAGAAGTAACAAAAATATGATTATATATGTTTTTAAATGTTTTTATATTTATCCAATAAAAGATAAAGTCTTAAAATACGGAAAGAATTCAATTTTAGGCATTTATACCCTAATTTTCACTAAAGGTTCACTTATCACCGTTTGATGGCGAACCGTCATTAAATATAGTTTTGATCACTCTTATAAATTATATTGGACCAAATATAACTCTTCTTTTTAATCGGGACATCAAAATTTACTTTGTGTAAATTTTTGGTACCTTTCTGATAAAGTTCATTTTTTTTAATGAATAGTGTAAAATGTTGTATTTTAATTCAAAACCTCTTTTTGATATAATTTATTTATATGATTAGATTATTATTTGAATTGGTTTTAAAGTGAAATTAGAAAATATTTTTACCATTAAATCTAATAGTGGTCGTTGGAATCAATTTCACTTTGAAATCAGACTTAAACTAGTGTCAATCTTTTGATACTTATTGTTTCATAAAAACACGCTATTTGCTCTGACAACGGGTATTAATTATTAAATTAATTAATGTGACTTATATGTTTTGAATTTTGTAAAATAGACTTCATTTTTGAATTCGTAATATCAAATATATCTTTGGGTGAATTTTTGGTAACTTTCTGAAAAACTTCAATTTTTGATGCATAGTGAAACCACTAAGTGGTACTTATAAAGACTGATTTTCCGTTTAAATGAAATTTTTCCATAATTGTGTTTTGAATTTCAAAAATCCGACATACATGGTTTTCATTAAGAAGTAAAATGTGGTTCAATGAGATTATAATAATTTTTTGGTGAATAGTAACTTATTAAGTTCTTAATCGCGATTAGAGGTAATTAGTGTTGTTTAAGGTAAAAATAATGTTTTAATAATATGAAATGAACATGACACATGTCCTAACCTCATTTTATGTGTGATGGCCGACCAAGAAAATCCATGGGTCAACTTGGGGACCCCATGGAGACACATTGGTTGGGAAATGACTTAAATAACTTTTTATTTAATGTAAAAGTAAAAATGACACAAGCACAATATGTTTTACGAAAACAATTTTTACATTGGGGTTATAAAGATAAGATTTTTGATTATAAATAGTCATTGGAAATCTAAAAAGATTTCATACATCATAGTATTTGTTTTATGATTTTTAGACATTAAATAAATTAAATTATTTATGACATAATAATGATGCAGCGATGACATCATTATTTGACGATTTAAATAAAATGGAAAGATAATGTAAAATCTATAAACTAAACATGTCCAAAACCAATTGGATGGGTGTATTTCAAACCCTTATCACCTTATCCACGAATTATATCAATTTGGGACCTTTTAAAACCGAAACACATTTTCAAATAAAGTAATATTTCTTTACTTTCCAAAAGTGCCCCTCCTCTCCTCTTATAAAAGGCCCCCACCTCTACCTCATTTCACACACTCCTCAAGCCTTTGGCTCGGCCAAACCCTGCCAATTTACTCTCTACACATCCCTCTCCTCATCCTAGAGGATTCCCTTTGGGCATAATCCTTTCAAAGGAATCCTTTAGGCTCAAATCAAAAGGAGTTTCACTTTTAAAGGTAATTCATTCTCTCTTGTTCATTTGTTTTATTTTGCTTCTCCAACCCTCTAAACTATTTTTATTTACTTCTTTTGTAACAACACCAGTATCTTAAATATACTAGGATGTTGTTATAAGATTTATTAGAGCTACACTCTCACACAACTACATCAAATGGTTAAAGAACATACGGTTTCCGTGGATGGCGAAATTCTGCCTCCAAAAACGATGATTCTTCAATACTCATTTAACACCTTCAAGGGTGGCCATTATGATGTCACTATTTTTATATATGATATATAATATGATTATTTTTTCTTTAATATTCTGTATTTTTCATTTTGGGCATACCTTTATGGTTTCCATTATGGGTAAACACGATATCTTCATTTAAGGAAGTGCGGACTACTGCCCCCTCAAAGTGATGTGATTCGTTAATGCCATATGTGGGACGTGTAAAGGATGGATTTAAAGTTATTATATATGATGTTATACTGATATTATAATATACCTCTATATCATTGTTATTTCATTCCATTAAAGTATGAGATAGAAATGAAAGTAGCGTTCATGCATACGTACGGCTTACCGTCTCCATGAACGGTGCATTTCATTTCTTATCCCCAAATGTAAGGTACTATTAAAAGTACATGTATATAATTGATATATATAATTAATGATATATCTAAATTATGAATATAATTATTTAATTAAAATATACATACCTCTCATTTAGTTTTAATTCCATTAATATGACAAAGAAATGAAAGTAGTGTTAATGCATACGTACGTCTTACCGTCTCCATGAACGGTGCATTTCATTTCATACATCTAAATGATTATGTAATATTATAAATACATGTATATGCTGGATATATATGATACATATTATATCCAAATCGGGAATTTCATTCTGGATAAAAAGAACCTTTGACCACTTTCGACTTTAGAACCAAATATTGACAAAACAAACATTATTAACTTAAATGGTTACATAATGTTTATAACATGGCAATAAGTGATATAAAACGAATAATTAACTTTAAAAAGGTTCTTAATCAAGTATAAATTAACTAAAGTTTATTATTCGGGACTTTAAAGAACGATCGAGTCAAGTCGGACCTGAGGTAAGGGACTTTATCTCAATCTCCTTTCATTGAGGCATATTTCGTTTTATACACAACTTTCTTTTATACGGTGTATAAACCCCTTGGACTTTTACTTTTATACAAAAGGAATCTTTTTCTACGAAGAGTTTTACTAAAAAACAAAAAGGAATGTTTTTTTAACGTACGCGGTGACAACGACCTTTTCCGCCACCGCGAGTATTATTTGGTCTTTGGCTTTCTCAACAAGCCGTAATGTTTTTATAATAAAATAAATACCATATACTCTTTTATGTATTTTGGTATTGAAAAAGGTTTTGAAAAAGGATTCTATTATGTCAATATATTTATGATATATTGTGATTGAAATGTGTAAAGGTTATCATTCCTTTATATTGGTTTTATGTTTTATGATTTTATACTGGTACTTGGACATTTTAACGGGTGGTTACATTATAAACCATATGACGGGTGGTGCCATGAATACCAGGACGGGTGGTTACGTTATAACCTCCAATGCATTGGGTATGGAAGTCGGCCGTATGGCTATTCCATTAAGTATGTATGGAAATTGGCCGTATGGCTATTCCATTAAGTGATATGTGTGGAAGTCGACCGTATGGTTATTCCACTTAAGTATGTTTATGTCCCAAGTTACCTTTATATATGTTATGTGTTATTTTTATGGATTTTATGGTAATCCTTTGGTTACAAAAAGGTAAGTAATGATACGTTATTCAGTAAAGAGTTTTTAATACTTCATGAAGGTGAAGGTATTACTTTGATAGAGTATATATGGTTTATTTGATGTTTGAAAAACTAATAGTTTTCATTCTTTCTGTATCCCTTACTGTGCTTTTTATGCTCACCCCAAGTTTTTTTTGAAATGTTTTCATAGGACTTAATGTGGAATAAGGTCAAGGATGGGATCAAGGGAATGTCATCCTATATAAAACATGGAACTAGACACGTTTCTTTTTAAGAGTTTTTTTTATTATGGAAACATAGTAGAAGTGACTACTTTGTAATATTTTGAGATGTAATAGTTATGTTCTAATTATCTAAAACTCTAAACCTGAAAAGATCCTCGACGTGAATTATTCATTTAATTCAATATTAAGTAAGGTTTAAGGTCGGGGACTTATAGATGTTATCAGAGGTCGGTTTAGACAACTTTAGGAGTTAGAAAAGTGTTAAATTATAATATGATTGAAATGATATAGCATTTACGGATTACCATGTTGCTTCGCCTAAGATATTTCTCTGTTCAGAATGGTTTTCTGCAGAGGAATCAAAGCAGCTATGTTGGGACGAAATCAGAAGGAAGATAACCTTCCAAATCAGCAACCTGAGATGGTCGGAATCGGAACTGAACAGTTTGTTGCAGTGATGGAATAGTTGACTCAGGCTATAAATGGTGGTGGTATCCTTGCACGAGATCAGCCAGATCAACCACAGAGGAACATGTTAGTGGTGGAACATTTCATGAGGCAACATCCCCCATCATTCAGAGGATCATCTGACCTTTTGCAAGCTGAAGGGTGGATTAAAGAACTGGAGAAGATTTTTGATGTCATGGGGTGTTCAGATCATCAAAATGTTAGTCTTGCTGTCTACCGTTTTGAAGGTGAAGCTGATCAGTGGTGGTCGATGGTGAAAAATATAAGAAATAGTGATGAGATTGAGGATCTTCACTGGGACGAATTCAAAGGTATGTTTCTTGAGAAATACTTTCCTAAGGTGGTTCGTCTTAGGATGGAAAAATAGTTCCTAGAATTGAGGCAGGAGGATGATTCAGTGGCTGCTTATGAAGCAAAGTTCACTCGATTGGCAAGGTATGCTCCAAACATCATACGAGATCTTGATAGTAAAATAAACAGTTTTTACTCAGGGTTAAAGCAAAAGTATCGAAGGGCATTAGCTTCTCGTGAGTTCAAAAGTTATGAAAAACTTGTTCGATGTGCGGAAAAGGTGGAAATGGAGTTTGCCAATGATCAAGTGTTCTATGACAAACAACAGAATAAGAGGTCTAGTTTGTAGGAAAAGGGGAAGAATTCATCAAAGAAGCAAGGAGGTAAGAAAACCAAATATCCATCCTGTGAGAAGTGTGGTAAAATGCATCCTGGAGAATGTTTATCCAAGTCTGGTAAATGCTTTCGGTGTGGTAAGTTTGGTCATATTGATCGTAACTGTAAGGAAGATGATCAAGCAAGAAATGAAAAGCCAACGGTAAGATGATTGAAGTGTAATGAAATGGGTCATTATGAAAATGAGTGTCCAACGAAGAACTCAACTGGGGGAATGTAGCCAGACTACAAGAAGAAAGGGGTGGTGAAATCCTTTGCAACAACTTCAGCAGATGTTGGGCCATCGAATGAAGTGGTATCAGCTCCAGGGAGCTCAGTATTTTTCGAAGATTGACTTGAGGTCGGGGTACCATCAGTTGAATGTAAAAGAAGCAGACGTTCCGCAGACTGCGTTCCGTACTAGATATGGCCATTATGAATTTGTATTTATGCCTTTTTGGTTAACCAAAGAACCTGCTGTATTCGTGGACCTTATGAATAAAATTTTTCATGATTTCTTGGATATGTATGTGTTTGTGTTTTGAGGTTTGGGAAGAGGTTATGTGTGCTTTGTGATTCACAGTTGAAGAATGAGTTGTTATGTGAGGCTCATATTTCCCCGTTTTCAGTTCATCCTGGCAGTACTAACATGTACAGAGATCTGCGGGAGTAATACTAGTGGGATGGAATGAAAAGAGATATTGTTGATTTTACTATGAAGTGTTTGACATGTCAATAGGTTAATGCAGAGCGGCAGTTACCGAAAGGGATGCTTCAGCCTTTACTAGTTCCAGAGTGGAAATGGGAAAACATATCCATGGACTTTTTTGTGAGATTATCGAGGACATCTCGAGGTAATAATGCAATCTGGGTTATTGTTGATCGCTTGACCAAATCTGCTCATTTACTTTCTATACGAGATACTTTCTCTCTAGATCAACTTTCCTGTTGGTATCTTAATGAGATAGTCAGGTTACATGGAGTTCCTCTCTCCATTTTATCTGATCGTGATCCCAGGTTAACATCTAACTTTTGGAAAGGCCTTTATAAGTCGTTGGGTACAAAATTAAATTTTAGTACAGCTTTTCATCCTCAATCAGATGGGCAGCCAGAACGAACAATTCAGACATTGGACGATATGCTACGAGCTTGTTCTATGGATTATCATGGAAGTTGGGACCAATAACTTTCTTTGGTTGAGTTTTCTTATAATAACAGTTTTCATTCCAGTATACAGATGGCACCATTTGAGGAATTATATTGGAAGCGATGTCGAACTACAACTTTCTATGATGAAGTGGGTGAAAGGAAGTTGATGGGACCAGAATTGGTAGAAGAGATGGCAGAAAAAGTTCAGCTTATTCAGAAACACATGAGAACAGCTCAGATCCGGAAGAAGATTTATGCGGATAACCGGAGGAAGGATCTATCTTTCGAGGTAGGTGATCATGTTTTTTCTCAAGGTTTCTCCTTGGAAAAGTGTGATGAGAATTGGTAAGAAAGGGAAGCTGTGTCCAAGGTTTATTGGACCATGTGAAATTCTGGAGAGAGTTGGATCAGTGGCATACCGGGTGGCTTTACCTCCGAGTTTATCTCAGGTACACAATGTTTTTCACGTTTCGATGTTGAGAAAGTATATGCCAGATCCATCTCATGTTTTGAGTCCAGAGGTAGTTCAGCTGGAAAAGAACCTATCTTATGAGGAACAACCGGTCTAGATTCTTGACCACATGGAGAAGGTGTTACAGAATAAGGTGATTCATCAGGTAAATGTTTTGTCGAAAAACCATGTGATTGAAGAGGCAATGTGGGAATCTGAAAATGCTATGAGTGATAAATACCCCCACTTATTCGATAAGTGAATAAAATTGAGAGGACGCAATTCCCAAAAGGGGGGAAGGATGTAACATCCCAGGTAAATAAAGAATAATACATATTCATATTTATTAATATTTTAACTTTAAAGGGGTTGCTATGTTCGAAAGCGTACCCGATACACAACGATGAATTCCTTGGAAAACTTACGTTGCACACAAGTAATATAATAATATTATTTTAAATGTTAGTTAACAAGTAGTCGTTGTATTGGAGGGAATGGATAGAAATAACTAAAATATGATTATATATGTTTTTAAATGTTTTTATATTTATCCAATAAAAGATAAAGGCTTAAAATACGGAAAGAATTCAATTTTAGGCATTTATACCCTAGTTTTCACTAAAGGTTCACTTATCACCTTTTGATGGCGAACCGTCATTAAATATAGTTTTGATCACTCTTATAAATTCTATTGGACCAAATATAACTCTTCTTTATAATCGGGACATCAAAATTTACTTTGTGTAAATTTTTGGTACCTTTCTGATAAAGTTCATCTTTTTTAATGAATAGTGTAAAATGTTGTATTTTAATTCAAAACCTCTTTTTGATCTAATTTTTTTATATGATTAGATTATTATTTGAATTGGTTTTAAAGTGAAATTAGAAAATATTTTTACCATTAAATCCAATAGTGGTCACTGGAATCAATTTCACTTTGAAATCGACTTAAACTAGTGTCAATCTTTTGATACTTATTGTTTCATAAAAACACGCTATTTGCTCTGATAGCGGGAAATAATTATTAAATTAATTAATGTGACTTATTTGTTTTGAATTTTTTAAAATAGACTTCATTTTTGAATTCGTAATATCAAATATAGCTTAGGGTGAATTTTTGAAATTTTCTGAAAAACTGCAATTTTTGATGAATAGTGAAACCACTAAGTGGTACTTATAAAGACTGATTTTCCGTTTAAATGAAATTTTTCCATCATTGTGTTTTGAATTTCAAAAATCCGACATACATGGTTGTCATTAAGAAGTAAAATTCGGTTCAATGATATTATAATAATTTTTTGGTGAATAGTATCTTATTAAGTTCTTAATCGCGATTAGAGGTAATTAGTGTAGTTTAAGGTAAAAATAATGTTTTAATAATATGAAATGAAATTGACACATGTCTTAACCTCATTGTATTTGTGATGGCCGACCCAGAAAAGCCATGGTTCAACTTGGGGACCCCATGGAGACACTTTTGTTGGGAAATGACATAAATAACTTTTTATTTAATGTAAAAGTAAAAAATGAAAAAAACATAATATGTTTTACGAAAACAATTTATACATGGGGTTATAAAGATCAGATTTTTGATTATAAAAAGTAATTGGAAATCTAAAAAGATTTCCTACATCATAGTATTTGTTTTATGATTTTTAGACATTAAATAAAT
Source organism: Viscum album (assembly GCA_963277665.1). Classification (NCBI taxonomy): domain Eukaryota; kingdom Viridiplantae; phylum Streptophyta; class Magnoliopsida; order Santalales; family Viscaceae; genus Viscum; species Viscum album. The sequence continues at coordinate 1,837,615,182 of OY728163.1, read as the reverse complement.
TAAATTATTTATGACATAATAATGATGCAGCTATGACATCATTATTTGACGATTTAAATAAAATGGAAAGATAATGTAAAATCTATAAACTACACATGTCCAAAACAAATTGGATGGGTGGATTTCGAACCCTTATCACCTTATACACGAATTATATCAATGTGGGACCTTTTAAAACCGAAACACATTTTCAAATAAAGTAATATTTCTTTACTTTCCAAAAGTGCCCCTCCTCTCCTCTTATAAAAGGCCCCCACCTCTACCTCATTTCACACACTCATCAAGCCTTTGGATCGGCCAACCCCTGACCATTTACACTCTCCAAACCCCTCTCCTCATCCTAGAGGATTCCCTTTGGGCAGAATCCTTTCAAAGGAATCCTTTAGGTTCAAATCAAAAGGAGTTACACTTTTAAAGGTAATTCATTCTCTCTTGTTCATTTGTTTTATTTTGCTTCTCCAACCCTCTAAACTATTTTTATTTACTTCTTTTGTAACAACACCAGTATATTAAATATACTAGGATGTTGTTATAAGGTTTATTTGAGTTACACTCTCACACAACTACATCATATGGTTAAAGAACATACGGTTTCCATGGATGGCGAAATTCTGCCTCCCGAAACGATGATTGTTCAATACTCAATTAACACCTTCAAGGGTGGCCATTATGATGTCACTATTTTTATACATGATATATAATATGTTTATTTTTTCTTTAAGCTTATTTATTTTTCATTTTGGGCATACCTTTATGGTTTCCATTATGGGTAAACATGATATCTTCATTTAAGGAAGTGCGGACTACCGCCCCCTCAAAGTGATGTGATTCGTTAATGCCATATGTGGGATGTGTAAAGGATGGATTTAAAGTGATTATATATGATGTTATACTGGAATTATAATATACCTCTATATCATTATTATTTCTTTCCATTAAAGTATGAGATATAAATGAAAGTAGCGTTCATGCGTACGTACGGCTTACCGTCTCCATGAACGGTGCATTTCATTTCTTATCCCCAAATGTAACGTACTATTAAAAGTACATGTATATAATGGATATATATAATTAATGATATATCTAAATGGTGAATATAATTACGTAATTAAAATATACATACCTCTCATTTAGATTTAATTCCATTAATATGACAATGAAATGAAAGTAGCGTTCATGCGTACGTACGGCTTACCGTCTCCATGAACGGTGCATTTCATTTCTTACCTATAAATGATTATGTAATATTATAAATACATGTATATTCTGGATATATATGATACATATTATATCCAAATCGGGAATTTCATTCTGGATATAAAGAACCTTTGACCACATGAACAACATGTAATTGTAAGAAGTCCACTTTCGACTTAAGAACCAAATATTGACAAAACAATCATTATTAACTTAAATGGTTACATAATGTTTATAACATGGAAATAAGTGATATAAAAGGAATAATTAACTTTAAAAAGGTTCTTAATCAAGTATAAATTAACTCAAGTTTATTATTCAGGACGTTAAAGAACGATCGAGTCAAGTCGGACCTGAGGTAAGGGACTTCGTCTCAATCTCCTTTCATTGAGGCATATTTGGTTTTATACACAACTTTCTGTTATACGGTGTATAAACCCCTTTGAATTTTACTTTTATACAAAAGGAATCTTTTTCTATGAAGCGTTTTACTAAACAACAAAAATGAATGTTTTTTTTAACGTACGTGGTGACAACGACCTTTTCCGACACCGCGAGTATTATTTGATCTTTGGCTTTATCAACAAGCCGTAATGTTTTTAGAATAAAATAAATACCATATACTCTTTTATGTATTTTGGTATTGAAAATGGTTTTGAAAAAATATACTATTATGACAATATATTTATGATATATTGTGATTGAAATGTGGAAAGGTTATCATTCCTTTATATTGGTTTTATGTTTTATGATTTTATACTGGTACATGGAAATTTTAACGGGTGGTTACGTTATAAACCATATGACAGGTGGTGCCGTGAATACCAGGACGAGTGGTTACGTTATAACCTCCAATGCATTGGGTATGGAAGTCGGCCGTATGGCTATTCCATTAAGTATGTATGGAAATTGGCCGTATGGATATTCCATTAAGTGATATGTGTGGAAGTCGACCGTATGGTTATTCCACTTAAGTATGTTTATGTCCCAAGTTACCTTTATATATGTTATGTGTTTTTTTTATGGATTTTATGGTAATCCTTTGGTTACAAAAAGGTAAGTAATGATACTTTATTCAGTAAAGAGTTTTTACTACTTCATGAAGGTGAAGGTATTACTTTGATAGAGTATATATGGATTATTTGATGTTTGAAAAACTAACAGTTTTCATTCTTTCTGTATCCCTTACTGAGCTTTTTATGCTCACCCCAAGTTTTGATTGAAATGTTTTCACAGGACTTAATGTGGAATAAGGTCAAGGATGGGATCAAGGGAATGTCATCCTATATAAAACATGGAACTAGACACGTTTCTTTTTAAGAGTTTTTTTATTATGGAAACTTAGTAGAAGTGACTACTTTTTAATCTTTTGAGATGTAATAGTTATGTTCTAATTCTCTAAAACTCTAAACCTGAAAAGATCCTCGACGTGAATTATTCATTTAATTCAATATAAAGTAAGGTTTAAGGTCGGGGCCTTATAGTCTACGTAAAGGAATCCAGAAAAAAAATAGGTGGGCCAAGGTCAAAAGTTGTACCAAGTGTGCTGACTCAAGATATCACAATGAAAACTCTTTAAAACACCCACACAATCAGTGATTTCATGCACTAAGTCTTAGATCATAATTCAGTGTCATGGTGTATGGATACGTCGGCCGCCTTACCAATACTGGATTCTTTAAACTAATAACCAAATTTACTACACATAAAATTATTTGAGTTAAAAAGAAAGATCATAGTCATATGTTCTAAGGTATAAACGACTCCTATGATATAAATTTGGCACGACCTGTCCCCCCTGGGCCCGTGTCGTGACAACCCTAAGCCCACCTTCCATCAGCTAGGGGATGAAGACTAGCATCGAAGGTGTATTCCCTAAAAATGGGAAGGATTTTCCTTTATAACCTATAACACACACAACCAAGAACACAGTGAGATACAAACTCAAGTAAAATTAATATTAAATAGAGTAAGTACAATAAGTAAAATGGTTCAGAATACAAGCCTAACTGGAAAGTATAAGGAAAAATGGAATGTACACGATGAATGATAGGTGAAAAGTAGATTCTGATTCGTCCACCACAAATCCTACTCTAAGGATAGGTACTACTTACAAACGTCCATCTCTAGAGTTCGCCTCATCTAGAATCCACCTCTGAGCTACCTCCAGTCCTCAAACTCACGTCCTCAATCAGTGATGTTCATTGTCTTCACCAATATCAACAGGTTGCGGGCATAGCCCGTGCATGTGTGAGTATAACAACACTCAGTAGGGACCCCGAGACCCTCAGGTCTCACAAAATCTACCAACGATAATCCAAAAATCATGGAATCAACTGACTACCCTACATTGTTATATTCTTATACATATTCGTTAGTTACCATGTAAACCCATCTCAATTATGAGAAAAACATAGAGTCCAACTCATATCCAAAATCTCAACTGTTCAACAATGGAATGAAAACAACGAAGTCTAGTACCACACTGATACACCACAGAGATGAATACCACCATGGTATTACCACAAAGGAATGTACCACACCAGTATGGAGTCGGCTCACACCAAGTATTTCACAAGTACATTAGTAGAGATGATTAGATGTAACTATTGGATCATCTCACTCTGTTAAGAGGCAGACCCACAAACGATCTCTAGATGCAGACCCACAAAGGATTTCTCTGTGATGACCCAAACAGGATTGAACGGTGCTGACCCGCACAAGAACTCTCGGTGCTGACCCACACAAGATCACTAGGTGCTGAACCACACGGGATCACTCGATGTGGACCCACATAAGATCGCTAGGTGCTGAACCACACATGATAGTATGGTGTTGACCCACACATGATCTCAAGAGTACTCCCGCAACGAATTCATGGTTGGTTCCATGTGTCACCTTCAATCACAGACACATGAAGGACCTCTTTCTCAAGTCATAACCAGGTTCTGGGTTCCCGCACTAGGGATTCTCATCTCCAGGAGAGTTTGCTTCTCGAGCCACTGGTGGACACTCCAACTGCCATGAAGTCCCATAAAAAAGTATTTCAACGGACCTCCATGTCATAGAGGTATCAACGCAATAGAAAGTGCAACAATCAGACACCCAGTATTTGAATTTTTATCCTTTTAGTCTCGAGGGTCCGGTTAGATTCGTGCTCAATCCAAGACGCCCATCCCCCAACATTATCCAAATCTCTCGTGGGATATATTGAAGGGACCATCTCACTCAAAGGATTACAGTGTCATTGACGGTTTGTGAAATGAACTCCTGGTACCAAATTGATTTCCAGAATCGTGTAAATGGGTCGATGTGGGTATCGGTCTGATACAACCCAGTCAGACCGACCTGGCCCGACTCGGACTAGGCCAACTAGGTTTGGGAAAACACGGCACATACCGAGTTGGGAAGCCTATCCCATGATGGGCGGTCCTACCCGGCAGGGCGGCCTGGCCTTGGTGGAGTGGGGGGCTGTGAGGGCCACGGGGAAGCACAGTGAGACCGTGAGGCGGTGCGGTCACTGGCGGCTTGGTGAGGTCATAGGATGGTGAAACCGCAAGGTGGTGTGACGAGTCTGCGGGACGGTGAGACCATGGGGAGGTGCAGCGAAACCGTGTGGCAACGATCATCCATGGGTGGCCATGTGGCTGGCTTGTCAGGCCTCCCTCCATTTACCGCCTTCATTGCGGCCATTGATGGTGTTGGCCGCCATTCTTGTTCCCCACCACTATTGGTTTCAGTCCTCCTCCATCGCGACGAACACAACACTTTATCATGAGAAATTTCGGAGAGGTAAGGACTTGTTTGTTTTTCCCACACCCTCCACATTAGAGCGATAGAAAGGGGCGATAAACACTTCATGATTTACGATGAATCGTCAAGAATGTGTAAGGGGATGAAATTCAAGAAACCACCCTACATTATTTGTTGACGAAGATGAGGAGGGATAAAAGGATTTTAGTGGTGTCAGCGCTTCCTCGATCATCAGTTCATTCATCACTGAAGACATCCCTCATCGACGTTCTTCATATGGAGATACGTTTTACATTAGAGGATGTTTTCATCCATTTTCTCCCCTTTCCAAACCTTTCCTCTCAATTCCAAAAAAAATTAAAAGAAGCCCACATAATAGAATTTTATTAAATAATATTAGAAAAAATATGTTGGCTTAATTAATTATAAGGACATTTTCTTAATTAATTAAAGGATAATTAGAATAATTAATGTATGGAGATGAATGCGTTTTCCACCATAATGAGGGGTTTGGGTGGTACCCACCAACAAGATTTTAATTGGGGGTTTTACTAGCTCAGGTGGTCCCGAACACCGAGTTTTCAAGTTGGGAGGTTTTATCCCGTCGTGGTCCCCATCTCTATATCCTTCACATTGGAGGTTTATTAGATATAAAAGAAAACCTTATTTTATTTTATTTTTCATTCCCACGAAAACGGAAAAAATTATCTTTCACCCTCGACCTATTGCGGTCGAGGTGAAGGTCTCCTAAAGTGAATACTGGTGCTACGAGTTCAACGGTGTCCAAATATTTCAATTCTGAGAACCAATTCACAAGATAAAAAAATTGACTCATACGTTAATTGAAAATTATCGAAAACAGTTCAGAAATTTATTTCAGGCACACCGGGCCTCATATTCACGCGCGGTTAGTTTTCATAGTTGTTTAAAATTCCCATATAATTAAAATAATTACATGGAATTTCCAGTTCATTACAACTACAATCATTACTTAATTATGTTAATTTTTTTTAATTGATCACTAATTTTTTTATTAGTTATTGTATGTTTTTTATGGATTTACATTTATGAAACATAATATATCTATTTAAAATCTCTTAATTCTATGATATATTCTTTATAATGGTTATTGATATGAAATTACATTTCCTTGGGGAATACATTTAATAAAATTAACTTACCTTTTTTATGAGGTATATGTACTGCCCCATTTAAATGTTATATAATCCTTCAAATATTAATAATTATATTTAAATTTTCATTATATTTTATTATTTAACAGTTCTAATAATTAATGAAATATCAATGTTGACATGGAGATATGATACAATCTCAATTCATTTCGATAATGATTACATTAATGTTTCCCTTGTAGGAAATCATATGTTATTATTTTAGTTAAACAAATTTATTTTAACTACACTGGTAATGAACCTGGTAAAATTTATTAATTTAAATGTTTGACTATATTTATTAAATAAATTTATAGAAATCCATTTTAATATGATGTATATCATGAATCTTCTTTTAGTTTACAAATATTTCACTTCCATATCGATGTTTCCAAACTTTTTATAAAACAAGTTCATTAAAAAAATTGATTTATAAATGTACTTTTCATGATATTTGATTTGATTTTAAATTGTTTTAAAATAGAAATTTTAAAAAAAATCTTCAAAAAGGAAACTTTTAAATCTAGTTGTAAAATGTTTGAAATACATGTTTATTTTAACATTTACATAAAGAATAGAATTTCTTTTCATAATATATATTGTTTTACATGATGATTTAGTTATATAATTGCATGAATATATTAAATGTGAATGATATTTACAATATAATTTATAATTTTTTAATTTAAATGTAATTTTCAAATTAAAAATGTGTTTTCCACTAAAATGTTTTTAAAATAATTTTAATGGTATTCTATTCATCCACTCCAATAAACCTTGATATTTCATATCCTCCACTTGGGGTATTTTGTATTGATTTTATCCCCATTCCTTTTATTGATGATATATAATTTTTTGGAATATTTTCTCATTAAAACAATTCCTTTTACATAGTTTATTAAAATAATGAAATGAATAATGGATGTTTCTATGTTGTTTATATTATGATGAAAGTTATTTGTAGTTTTTTTATTTTATGGTACATGAAAATTGTTTATAATTGGATGTGATCCATTATCTATTATGTTTGATCCTATTAAACATAAATAATTGGTTGAGTGTGATTATATGTAAACATATGAAGGGTTGTGCCTGACTCTGGCTCAAAGGATTGATGAAAACAGGTTATAGTGCCAGTTCAACCTAATTATAGCTCAAAATATGATGGGTTGAGACACATTATAGCATGTTTTCTGATGGGTGTGTCTAAATATATCTCTCCAATTCATTGGGTAAATATTATTTTCTCTATTTATTTATATTGGATTCTAGAAATACGATATTAAAAATATTTAATGATTCTAAAAAGATAACGTTCCATGTTACAAATTAGTTTTATTCTTTATTGACATTTGTTTTTAATGATCCCTTTGATCAAGATTGAAATACCATGGCTCATTGTTATCCATTCCTATGAGTTTTTTACTTTGTTAAATATTTATTCAATAAAACATGTTTAATGATATGGGTTTGATGGTTATCAGTTAGGTTATGTTATTCTCATGGACATTGATTATTTCATAATGTTGTTATTATTATATATTCTCATTGCTAAAATTCAATAGATACTTATAATGTTTAATATTTTTTAGAATTTGAGTTCTCCGTTCATATATTTCCTATTACCATAGTTATAACAAATAATAGTAAATTATTTTTTAAAAAAACGATTCATATATGAAGGAATTTGTAGAACAATTTAAATATATGACATTGAATATGAAAAGATTCGTATAGTGGGAATGATAATCTATTGAAGACATGGATATTCATTATATAACTATTTTTACTAATTATATAATACTCCAGGCCAACAAGGCCCATGATTTTGTAATTTATTCACCATACACTTTTTATGTTTTATTTTTTCAACAAACAAATTTCTTATGTTTAATTGGTTCCATATATATAAATGTTGTGTTTATGTTTTCATAACTAGATAATAATATTTTAGTTTAATGGTATTATATTCAATACCAATTTTATGGAATTGAGGGAAAAATGGTTTCCCCATATTCAAAATAAAATCATGGTATATTTATTATATAGAATTTTTTATGTTAGGATGGAAAAATTATATTTTGTGGAAGTATAATTATACATATAGTTTGAATGACTTGGGGAAGCCAATTACAAATTATTTTCAATAACTCATTTAGATCATGTCTTATGCAATTAAAAACTATCATAGGGTATAAAATAGTTAACCACAATGAAGGGAAGGATGATTTTATGATTTTTCAGGTTTTATTTTTCGATATATATGGCTCAAAATATGTGGACAATCATGGAAAATATAATAGTCTTTTTTATGTGAGGTGAGGGACTAACATGGAATTACATATAATATTCAAACATATAATATCACATTTATATGAATGTGAAAACACATCGAAGATAAATTCAATATATGAATTTATTAGTATGTAATATCTTTAATAAAATATGATTTACCGTAGTTTAATTATAAAATAGAAGCTTATCGCTTAGTTTAACCCGTGGTAAACCGGATATTACTTTAATCGTGGTCATATTTCTATAATTTTTTATATTATGTATGAAAATAAATCTCATTAACAAATTTAGTAATGATGATTCCTAATATGTAATAAATAATAGCACATTTAATTTCTTAAATTGGTAGAAATTATTCTTAAAATAAATGCAAGACTATAGGATTGGTCTTTTGGAAAATGAATTATAAGCATAAAAATTAGTTAATTATAAATAATATTCTAGTGAAAACTATAATATTAATTTTATAATATATTATTTAATTTATATTCTCATAATTTCTTTCTAATCATTAATTAATTGTTATTTAATTAATTTGTTCACATCAAAACACATTTTTCACATAAAAACCATTTTCTAAAAAAATAAACATTTACATTCAAATTATTATTCTTCACTACAAAAAATAAGATAACTAACTTATGAATTATTTTTCTATAAAACCAAAAAAAATTAAAATAATATTTTAATATGAATATTTATTTTATAAAAAAGATAATAACATAAAGAGAAATAAACATATTCTAGAATTATTCCTCTTAAGATTGAAATAATGTTATTCAAGATGTAATGATTATTACATAGGTATTAATAAAGAGATACGAATTGAGTAATAATTTTAGATTTATATATTATTATTAGATTAATCATAAATTAATGTAAAACAGATATGGATATGTTATAAATGATAAAATATATCATAATTTATTTAGAATTCGGGTGGCGTGTAAATATATTTATTGATTACATTAGTCATATACAAAATGAATATATAAAATCTTCTCATTATGTAATATCCTACACCTATGAAGGAAACTTCTCCCTCAACCCTCACTCACATCGAGTGAAAAGAAAACATGGATTCATATTCATCATCAAATATTTTTGTTCATATATAGAAGCATTGAATTTATTGTTTCTGTAATAAACATTTTCAATTTGAGTGGTCCTATATAGAAACACAATCTATTTATGATCTGGAATCCCCTTCAGTTTTTTACTATATTGTAGATCATGATATAGTATTATAACCATTTATTTTAGTACATTTGATGTATTATATATGTAAATTCTCAATATATATGAATGGACCATGCCATGCTCACGAGAGAGATTCAATGGAAGTCCCATGTGAAATAAATCAATATCTAATAAAAAAATATCTATATAAAAAAATTATCTAATCATCCACCCTCCTTTAATTGTATATATTTTAACAATAATTTAGGGATAGTTTTTTAGGAATAAATTTTCAGCAGCTTATAATTTCATTACATGGTAATGATTTTTTTCAAATAAAAGCATTCAATTATTAGATACCATGATGTGCTAGTGAATGAAACTAACCTACTCTAATATTTATTGTGATATCACTGCTCGTAGAATATTTCTTTTATTCTACATCATCCTAACATTTTTATATTGTACACTAATTTTAAATTGGTAATTCATAATTATCCATCTGAATTCACTAGTGAAATATACTATTATTAAAAAATTATACTAGTTAATTATACTGAAAAAATATACATTGAAAACCATGAAATGTAATATTACAATATCCTCTTGGTAATGAATGTTTCTATTATACAAAGAATCTATCGTTGTATTGTATGCAGTAAAAAACTATATATCCATATTTCTCTAAGGGTATTAACATAACATTGAGGCAAATCTCATATATCAATCACATTCAATAAAATATTATACATCATGAAACAATACCTTTTCATTGATATATATATGGGAATATTGATTAAGTTATAATTATTATTAATTAGAAATAAAATGTGATGAATTCATAATGTTATTTACTAAAACCCAAATAGAATTATACCATTAAGATATATTGAAGGGTTATATAAATAAATATGTGAATATGTTTTACCATTTATATATTGGTTTAGTTAATGATCATAGCATCCCATTAGACATATCCCACTCAACTTTTACATTTTGGCATACTAATACTTGATATATATAAAATAATATATATTCATGCATCTTATCAAACCAACGATTATCATTATGACATATGTAAAAAATTATACTTCAAGGGTGATTAAACAATATTGAGTTATGAACTAATTCCAATAACTCCTTTAATTTTGGTATAAAATGAACACATACATTTTTCCTAAAAATTATCACCCCAACATAATAAATAAAAAAACCATTAACATTTCTCACATTATTGTGAAAATAAATATCTTATATTGGTACCACCTAAATCATTACATTGATAAATTTTCAAAAATATTATTATGGTATGTTTTCTCTCAAATATTTATGATCTCACATTTCATAATTTTTGATTGAATAAATATTTGTTTTTTAACATTATCATACTTATGAGGGAATGATGCATTCAACTCGAATCAATAAAACCACTATTTACTTTCCAATGGTGGAAATATATTTACTAATCATAATCAGTAACCAATTTTTACAATATTATTTAGTGTATATAAAAACATATAAATTTTAATATATACATAAATTATATTTATAATGTATTCATATCACATCATTCATAATATAAATAATTCATCTATATATTCCTAGTGGTTAGCGTAATAAAATGTTGAAGGAATTCCATATTAAAAGGACTTACATATATACTATAGGTTGTGATAATGTGTCCCAAAATGTATACAATCAATTAGTATAATTCACATTTTATAAATTGTAAATACAGTTACTCTTTCCTCATGGTCTTCAAAACAATTCTCTTATATCATTATTACAGGTCCTTTATTATTCTGTATTTAAGAAAATCATCCATAAATACAACCAAAGATATATTAACGCAGAACATAAAGAATATATTCATTTAATATTTAAAAATATTGGGGAGATTATAATTTTTAAATATAATCCACATTAATTTAATATTCTCATAACTCATATTTAAATCTATGTCATGTTATTTTTCACTTCTTACTATCAATTAATAGTTTATAATAGAGGTCAATCATGAAAATGTATTGATCTCCTCGAATTTTATTATACAAAAATTCATTATATTAAAAATGATACTTATTATTTATCCTTATCATTACATGATATAAATAATAAATTTATAATAAAATTTTCACTCTTTCTTCTAATGAAAAATAATTGGCACACCCTAATGTTATTTATTTGGATAGATGAATCCTTTATTCTAAATCTCCAAGATTTTATCCATTAATACCATTAATTAGTCATTTATATTCAATATAAATTCCATGAAATATGCATAGAACATAGAAAATATTATATTTAAAACTAAATATCCAGAATTAGAAGAATAAAGTGATCAACATGTATTAATACATTATTAATCTATTTTGTAATATGAATATCTTGGATGGTGAGTAATTCCCCCAACATGTGAAATAAATTTCCAATATGAATATGAATCAAAACCCAAAAAATTATTGTAATTTATTTTGGATATTATTTCCCATCCCCACATATATTGAAAATTGTATCATGTTTTATAATGTAAACAAAAGTTTCTTATTAATTTAATTTTTAAGAGTCACAAATAGAGGGATGTAATAAATGATTAAAATAAAATCTAATTATGTAATTATTTTTAGTATAATATTTTTATAGGGTAAATTATTATGAAACTAAAAATGAATTCATCATTTTTGATGTAGAGGATACATGTTCGCTAACCAACATGTCCCACATTTGTGATTTAATTTATAATGATGTGGCTATAAATATACATAATCGTATGTTTATATAATTAATTATACATTATTCCCCTTTGATGGTATTTTATGTTATTAATTTTTATGGAATTAGTTCATAAATCATATATAACCAAACCATATAATAAAAATGGGCAAATTTGATAAGTTCCCATTTTCCTCTATTTAAAAACATTAATAGTAAAAATTAATTTTTTTCATGAGAACCCTTGACGAATTTAAACAAGTAATATTCCTTTATAAGAATAATCTATAAATTCTTTGAAAAATATTTAGAAAATTTGGGATGAGAAAAAAATTATAAATAAGGGACATAAAAAGAATAAAATCATTATTCCCGTGAATACAGTTAAAACCCAAGAAAATACAATTCAAATTAACAAAATTTTTTAACCATAATTAGAATTTTAATTCATTTAAAAAATAGTTTGTTTTATATTTTGATTATAATTTTTTTTAATGAAAACATATCCAAAACAATATAAAATTAATATACATTGGAAATTTTTATCACTAAAACCATATTGAACATGAAATATCCCTTACCAATTGGAATAACCATATTAAAATCTTCATATGAAATCCGTTGAAAAACATAATCATAACCTAATTCATCAGGGACCTATCTAGTCACACATATTATATAAAATATAACAGGATTATCCAAATATTTTTTAGGTGCACCAATAATATATGGTGAAAATGAATAAAAACACTAATAAATAATTTTATTCGTTCACATTTGATCATAAAACATATGAAAAAGTCAAAAAAACTGGTATAAAAATCACTTTTAGATATGAATATATAATTTTATTTACAAAAAATCATTAAATAACCCAAAAATATATAGATTTTTATTTTATAAAGCATGTAGGATTTTAATGGATGATTGAAATCAAATATTAGTCACAACGGATGGAAAATTAATTCTCTCAAAAAAAATTAAATTTGGACATTTCATTTATCAATATTCAAAAAAGTTTTGTTTAAAAAATTTAAACATTCTTATTTGATTTCCCTAGAATTAAAGTAAAATTTACTTAATAAATCATTTATTTAATTTTAAAAAATTTCAAAAATAATTTTGAAAAAATGAATAATAAAGGGAAATATCGTTTGTAGGATACCATTATATGGTGATTATTTTAAAAAAATCCTCATATCACTTTGGGAATATTTAAATCATAATCACCTATAAATAATAACATGAAAAATTTTATATCATTATAATTGAAAAATTTAGGATATAACATGTTTAATTGGAAGAACACATGCCTCGTAAAATTATATCAATGGATAACATTTAAATATTCTTCAATGAAAGGAAATTGAGATGATTTCCCAATCATGGGGTTTGACTTGCCACATGTGTCTTTATCTTCCAATGAAATACAAATATATTAGTAGTTTAAAATTTTTAGAACTATTTTATAGTTCATTATTAAGTTTATTTAAATTATTAGCTTGTTAATTTCAATAACATATTTTATTTTTTTAGTTGGGTTTATTAAAAACATCTTGAAATGTGAATGAATGAATTTGGTAGGTTGACTATTGATAAATACATAATTATTAAAAATATACAGAATAATAATCATTACATAATTATCATATTTGTACATAAATTATACATTAAAAACAATTAACTAACTACTGTTATGGAAATTGAGATTATATGGTGATTATTGAGATGGTATGATGTATGTACACATGAGTAATTTTCTATTTTGAATGATCGTTATAGAATGAAGTTAAGAAATAATTTCTCATTAAATAATGATAATACAATCATATATTCCATATTACGTAGTTAAATATACTTATATATTTCATTATTGTGATGTGGTGATGATAAAATCAACCATATCACTTTAAGTAGTCATTAGTCCATATGCCAATGAATGATGATGACATTTTATCAGCCAGTCAAATTGATTTTAAAAAATGATATATTATACTTTAATAATGTGATATATATGTCATTAATATCATAATAATTTTATTAATATAACATATATTAATTATATTTTCCATTATATCATCTATGTAACACTTTAGGATAAAATGAATCATATCGCTTCCTTATGTGGTAGCCCACTGTACAAATGAGGGACATAGTCATATCACATAATGAATATACTGTATATGTTAATATATTAATATATATATTATATAATTACACCATAGTATACTTATGATATATATTTATTTTTATAATATACATTGATTCCGTGGTGATGAAAAAATGAAGGACATTGATTTGGGAGGTGGTAGTTTGATGTATAGATGGTTGACAATTTTATAATGCATTTGATGGAAGTGGGAAACTATTTAGGTTATTTAATTAGGATGACCAAATTTTTTTTATATGCAATGTATATTTTTTATTATATAATCATGGTTAAATAATAATTTAAGGGGTGTATAAATAAATAAAATAAAAATGCTCGTTGATAAACATTACCTATTTTTCTAGTATCCGACATAGGTTTTAACCAAAATCCATCCGATGATCTATTAATTCAAAAAATAATGATTTCAATATTATATGATTAAATTTTCAAATGTAATTTTTTAATGACTGGATGGAAAAATTAGTTTGATGGTTTTATGAAGAGAGGATATATGGTTTTCATTTTTATTTAGAGAAGAGAAAACACATAAAATTTATGAAAATAGTTGAGTGAAACCATGTTTTTCATATGTAACATAAGTCCAATATGGTCAATTGATGAACCTTATATTCATAATGGTTAAATTGTGTTCAAAATTAGTATTTATATAAGTATAAAGGTCATTTTAATCGATATATATTTTAATATAACCCCATTTAAACCTACATTTACCATAACCATGATAATTATTTTATTAAATTTGGAAAAAATATAAGATTAACTAATTAGCTAATATAAATTTCTAAAATTCCAAATATAGAATCCATTTTTCTAAAGTAAATTAACAATAGTAAAAATTAATTAATCTAAAATTTATCAAATTGATATAGATAGAAATAGGGATTTTTAATGATAGACTGGGACCTTTCCCCAGAAATGGGGATTTAAGGAAGTGTATTTTTTAACAAAAATATGATTTAATAATAAATATAAGACTAATAATAATTAGTGTATGATTTTAAATTAATATTTAAAAATATATATACTAAAAATTTAGTTGAATAAATTACTAAATAATAATAATTGAAATTAAAACAAATAAAAAATTAATCATTTATAAATATTTTTTAGGAAAACATATATCATATGCTAAATACAAACATATATTAAATTATAATATAAACTTGACTCAAAATTATTTAGTTGTATTAATTATTAAGAAATAATAATGTTAACTTAAATAATATTCAGAATATATTTTGGATTCATAAATGAATGAATTTATTTAAAAGTAAATAAGTTTTTAAAAAAGTATTTTATACTTTTCACTAAGAAGTCAATTTTTTCCTAAATACCAAAAAATTTATTGAATGTTATTTTTGATATGATAAAAATAAAATTGATACTAATTTTTTTAAATTCAGGTACTAAAATTTATAAATCATAATTTTAAATAAAATATTAAAATATTAGACATTAGCTAATCCTATATCATTTTTTATTAGTTTAATGTAATATATTAATAGTAATATAACTATATAATTAATATTGACAAATATGATGTTTATTTATTCTATCATTATATTGTTTGTTAAATAAATACCCCATTATTGAAATTACATAATAATAAATTTATTCTCTAAATATTTAATTGGGTGGATCTTTCCTTTATAGTATTTATAGATTCCAATTTTCCGCTTCAACGCAATGTGTTTCCATAACACCATAACATTATGAGAAACAAAATACCCCAAAAAAGTTCACTATATGGTCTTGAAGTATAGTGTTCTCCCTCATAAAAAAGGTTCTCTAAAAAATTAACATTTTCTTGGCCAAAATTATTATTGGAATTTGAATCATATTTCTATAACATCGAAACATGAAATAAATTATGCACTTATGTAATAATAAGAGAAAAAGACACATGGTAAGCAACTTACCCAACATTCTCTAAGATATCGTATGGTCTAATGAATTGTAGATTCATCTTCCCTTTATAACCAATACAGATAACACTTTTCCATGGAGAATCATTGATAAATACATGATCCCCTACCTCTAAAGAATGGTCTTTCCTTCGATTATCCACAATACTTTTTTTACTAATCTATGATTCCCAAATATATTTCTAAATCAATAGCACCTTCTCATCTATTTCCTCTACCTACTCTAGTCTCTTCAAGCTCATTTCTTATACTCCATCCCAAATTTATAGTGTCTAACACTACATTCCATATAATCCCTCAAAAAAATTCATCTATATACTAGAATTAAAAATATTATTATAAATAAACTCAAGCAATGAAATATTTGGATCCCAACTTCCCTGGTAATCTATTGAACAATATTGAACCATATCTTCCATGGGAATAATTTCCAACTATAATTATCTATTAGGTTGAGGATGATATGTTATAATAAATTTTAATTCAGTTTACCTTGAATTTTTTAGTCCATACCAAAAATTAGATATGAAGTTGAGAACATATTCTAATAAAATAGAGGTAATCACTCCATACAATTTAACAATAATCTTCTAATGTAGTCGATTTGATATAATGATAATATATCTTCTATGGGATGAAAATGATTGTATTTAGTTAATCTATCAAAAATATCCCTAATTACTTTATTACAAAGATAATTAATTTTAAATACCACCATTAAATCCATGGATATATTATCCCATTTCCACTATAGAACTATAAAATGATAAATTACCCTCCATTGTAATTTCATTCTTCTCGAACCCGCTAGGAATTCACACACTTCCTTTTATGGTCAGCTATATATATATCCATTCCATCACTCAAATAATACTCCCAAACAACTCTTTACATCTTGCAACTTCCATGTTGAAAAAAAGGGAAAAAATGATCTCACATTACCAATATCCCCATAATAGGGAATCATAAGGATAAAATAACATTTTTCAATGTCAAAAAACACCTTCTTGAAATATATTAATAGTACACAACATAAAATTCATAATAGATTAATCAATTTAATATAATTATTCTTCATCACAAAGATATTGGTTAATTGTTTCAATAAAATTAATCATTAATAAATTAAGAAAGAAAATGGAGGATGTAACTACGTTCATTTCTGCTTTAAAAAATTTCATCAAATAATTAAAAGGTCACATTATTAACAAAACATTGTCAATATAGAATTATTATTTTTAACTCAAATAATTTACTACATTATTTCGATTTATAGGGTTTTAAATTTTTATAGATACTTGATCTATTTACCCATATTATTACCAGATTTAATAGGTAATTATCCATGAAATATACACCAAGGATAAAATATTCTCGTACCATTAAAATACTATGTACATAAATTAAAATCAAGAAATTGGAATAATTATTTTATTAATCCCCATAATGAGATATTAAATCAAATTGATGACTTGAAACTACATAGGATATCTGAGTGAATATATAGACAAAAGGGGTGGTCTAAAAAGACTACTAACGATATATACATCAGATTATAGTATAATATAATAGTTAAAAGGAACAACATGATAACATAAACAACATGGCTCATTAATAACCATATGTATGAATAAAATATAGAACATGTAATCAAATTATCCTAGGAATATTGGAGTGTGGCAGAAACATCTGACATGACATAAACATGTGTTGAATATGACTCTAAAGATATATCAAATGATGTAAAATGGCTAGTAATGGATTTGGTTTAATCCCCTAATACAATTCAAGGAATCTAATGAGACAAAAAATTATACAATGAAATTGAGTGATATATAGGAACACCATTTGTAGCATGTTCATGTATATGTGTACTATAAAAGTATAAAACATATGGAATAAACATAAGGGTTTCATATGGGGTGGAATGAGAATCATAATCATGTCATAAGGCATAAAAAAAGTGGTTATCATATTGGTATGCATAAAGGAGTGGATTAAATTAATAATTGTACATTAATAAATGAAAAATAGAAATATACCATGATAATTTTATTTACATAAAAAGTGAAAACATGTTAAAAGATTGGTTATGTATCCTCATAAATGTGGCACTTTAGGGGGTTTTAAGAAAAGCAGTAATGGTTCTTTAGAACGTTTAACAGAATAATAATTTATATACAAAAAAAAGTAAAATAAAACAGGTTTTCTAATAATAATTAGTTTTTAAGAAATCACTGATGTTTTAAAACATCTCTCTTAGTGGAACATTAAAATAGGAAATGAAAATAGAGAAATTCAATTTAATCGGATTTTTGAAAGGAATTAATAACGACAACATTAATACATATATATACAAAATATATTAAATTAACATGGTATATATATGATAAAAATATATATAATGAATATATGATGTTTTTAATAATAATAATTTGATATATTGAGGATGATAAAAATATATCACAACTCAATTAAAATATGGAGTTTTGGAAAAATCCATTACATTATGTTTGAGTTTGATATAAAGCTTCAATTAATATCCTAGGTAATCAAATTATATTCATAAATTAATAAAATAATAAAACTATATATATATATATATTATTTATATTTTATTAAAATCATTTATAGACATTTTGATTAGTTATAAAGTTCTATATCATCATTCAGGGAATATTCGTTTTCAGGGTATTATGGTCGGTTTACATGTGCATAATTATTAAAATTATTTGAATTGAAAGAAAACTATGCAAGTGAAATTAAATGGTATTCATTGACAGACATACATTTCAATGGTCCCATATATCCTTTTTTCTTAAATGATTATTTTTATTTGATCATACATTTCCGATAAATATTCTGTTTATTATTTCAGTTTTTATAACATCATGAATTAATAAATTTATCCTTAATATTATGATTATAATTATAGTTCAAGAACATTTAATACATTATAACAGACATATTAATATATTTTTAACCATAACAATTATTTTTGGATTATTACTTTAATGTGATAATGAAAATTTAAAACTCATTATCAACTAAGATGGTTAGTTTCCATAATTTTGAATATGGTTTTTTATATTATTATGAAAAGATGATAGAATTTATGGGTAAATAATATTCCATTATAAATATAAAATTTATTTATATATCTGATACATTTGTCATAATGACTTTATGTATGAGTAATGTGAGGAGAATGCAGAGTAAGTCAATAAAATAAGATATTTGGTTTAAAAAAAGTTATCGATTGAACATATCCTTCAACAACAATACCTTAAGGATATTGGATTTAGCCTTTTGTAGATACCATAACCTATATAATGAGTATATAAAATTTTAAAAGTTTCTATTTTTGAGTATGGTTGATCTAGAAGGCTCATGTTGGTGAAATGAAGTGAAGGCAGTGGATCCCTTTTATAATTGAGTTGAGGGGAACCTTTTGAATTTCATAACATATTAAAATATAATAAGACTATTATATATCCAAAACCTATTAAATATCCTATAAATATAAAATGGATGATATTTAAGACTATATATTAAAACCTTTGGCTTTATTTAATATATTTATGATTTGTAAATAATTTAATAAATTATTATATTCATAAAATATAATCACTATCAAACTGGACAGTATTCACTAATATGAGTTTAAAAACATGACAAAAAGAGTCCAATTAAAAATATATAATTTATTATATCCTATAATTTTCATTTTAATCTATATAATTAATTTATATTATAAATTATCTCAAATTATATTTAATATAATATTTTTAATATCAATTATTTTAGTATTGTATTAATTTAATAATTAATGCATAACTATTGTATAAGAATATAATGTATATATATCAAAATAAAAATTAAAAACTAATTTACCAAGTTGAAGATAAAATTAATTTATTTTATGTTAATTATTATTGTCAAATGTTGATTTTCATGAAAACTTTTTAAAAAATTATACTTATTAAAAACCACATTGTAACATGTTTTTCTTTATTTTAAAGAAAATACTATAAATGAAATAATGTTAACTAATTAGACGCAAAAGTTATTAAATTCAAAAAAAAATTAATGTTTATGGTATAAAATTACTCATCCAATAAGATTTAATAAATTTTTTGGGTCATTTAATGGTTTATAAAATTATATATAATATATGTTTATTGGTTTTTATTCTCCTTGTACTTGAACTATTTCATTGTTGATTATGAATTAAACCTAATTATTTCATATATAAAATTTAAAAATAAATTATCATAAAAAATATATTAATTATAGACAAGGTAATACTTTATATAGTTTAATTATTAATATTTACATAGATCCATTTCTAGAAAAAATATATAATGTGATAATTTCACTTTCATATCCTCGTGCAAACATTGCATTAAAATTTGGATAAAACTCATGTCATATAAGTGATAAAACACAAATAATGAAAATATATATATATATATATATATTATTTAATAATATCATCAAAAAAAGTTACCTCATAATTAATATTTATAATGCACAAAATATGAATTCTTTATTACCACAACAACACATAGTCGACACTAAAAATAAATATTATAATAAAAATGGAATAGTTTATAATTTATTAGTTCATGATTCGTTTTTATGATAATTGGATTAAATAATCATACATGAGACTTTACACATGTTTAATAATTATTTTATTTAATAGTAATGTTTTTATGATATAAAAGGTACTTTGATATTAAGAAAACTACTATTTTTATTATTCTCCAAATAAATATTTTTTACATAAAATTAATAAATTTTCACCATATAATATTCTTGGCTATTTTATATAAAAAATATTTTTCATTTTATCAAATATTTTTAGGATGTTTTATAAAAAAATAATTATACTAATTCCTCAAATATAAAAAATAAAATTACCATTTTGATTATAACATATATTTGATGAATAAAGTTTTTCTAATTAATATTAAGGGTTACATTAATAAGAATAAATAAATTCCATCCATAATATGGTTATTCCTATATCAAAGTAATTTAACCAATAAAATCTTTTATCAATATCCAAATATCTAGTTTGGAATAACCCATTAAATTTAACATATCCCGCCGCTCAACCGCAGAAGAATTCTCATTAACTTTTATATTGGAACATCACCTCTATATCCTATCCCGTTGAGGGTTGTAGTTTATAACCAATATCAATCTCATTGATATTATCCTTAACAAATTAATCCAAGCACATTTGAAAACATATTTTCCATACTATTTCAATAAAATTATCTTTTTTATTGAAATCACATTTCTATGCATCAAAATGAGACTACTATATTTAAATAATAATTTTAGAATCACGTTACTGTTTTCACATTCTAGCAAAAAACTCAATTCAAAAAATTCTATACACCACAACCAAATATGGTTTACATCAGGAAATTCACAAAATTTTAAACAACATTTAGCAAAATAATCTATTTAAAATAAAAACTTCATGTTTTATGAATATGAATTTAGATTGAATCCATCTACCTTGTGAATTGTTGTAGAAATGATGAACGATACAGAAACACCAACAAAACCATCATAGATATCTATAATCCTTCCTTAGATCTCTTTACCTAACATCAAAACATCCATATCTCGTCATTATAGGAATAATAAACATTATATTCTTCAGTAGTAGACTATATATTAGATCTGCAAGAGGGAAGATATTTAGATATATGGAAAACTATGAAAAACATCCACAAACCAGTCATCCCAAGGGAATCAGGCTTCAGCAAACTAAGAGAAACATTAATATCACATTCAATTCAAATGTGAGAGGCATTGGATCCTTTTATAGAGTGAAAAACTATAATTGGGTTGAAATTTTTTAAAGATAAGTGGTTTAGAGATAATCCCTTTCCAGATCAACATTTTTAGGATTTAAATTTTAAATTGTTCATAGATATATGCATGGTTTGTAAAACCATGCAATATACATGTTCCAACACCTATATAATGAAGCACCTCACATCATTGACTCACATGGTCAGACAATCCATATGTCGGCCATGAAAAATTCATTTATCCCTCTTTGTACTATTTTTCCTCAGTGGCTGCATGGTTTGGAAAAACCATGCACTGAACCATATGCCTACCTAGAAGACCATGTTTATCTATTCATGATGTTTTATAGGGGGATGATGGTTTAAAATAACCATAATCAAACTATTATCCTTTATCATAATCCCAAATATAAATAAATGTCTTCCAAACCCCACAATCATGACTCAAAAATTATTTCATAATTATTAATTAGAAAAAGGGGGTTGCCACTATAAAACCAGGGGTTCTACAAAAGAGATTCAGTATAAACAAATTATTAGTGTATGTTCATATGGTTTTCACTATTTAATAAATAGAAAAATTAATGAGTGATGCCTTGAAATTGTACTGATAATTCAGCATAAAAATCAAAAAAAATAAATAATTATATATATAAACTCAACCAAAATATCATTGAATATGTTATAAAAATAAATATCTATATTGAAAGACTAAATTAAAATTTACAAACATATTTTCTATTATAAAAAATAATAATTTATTTGGGTTCATAAATAGGGTAAAAAAATGGTCAATTATGGTATTCTAAGATGATGTAAATCCACCAATAAATAAAGTATAATAGACTATGTCACCAAATAAAATATTTTATATTCATGAATTAATTTATGAATTTGGTAATTTTTTAATCCCAGTCATCATGATGAATGCTTGAGATACATTCAATAAGTAGATGGATTGAATCTATGATATAAATAATTTATTAATGTGTAAAGAAATGTAAACCAATGAACATGCTTAAAATATATATTATTTAGGTGTCGATTACATAGTTTCAAAAAATTAGACATTTGTTCTTGTAAAATAAATAACAATATAGATTTCACAACTCTTATAGGTATTAACAACCCTATCATAAGTTATTTTATCATATACGAAGATTGACTTTTTAATGGTGAACAAAATTTATTAAATCCTTTCTAACTTCTCATCTCTACTGTACGTGAAAAATACATCATAAGTACTCCTCTAATTTATATTTATATTTATGAGAATAATATAAAATATTTTCTATTTCCTGAAAATTTTAATTTATAATCATGATTTTAAATTTATTATCAAATATTACATTATTGATCACAAATCATAAGTCTCTAACTGAAATCAATGTACAACTTCCCACATACCATAGATTTTATAACAAAAAACATTTATATAAAATTTGTACTTAAATATAAATATTACACTTAAAATATATTCAAAATAGAAACTATTTAAATCACAAAAAATATTTTTTATACCATACTCCTATTATTCACACCAAATAAAACACTCAACACTGTTTGTTGTTTCCTGAGTGATTTTTCTCAAACCATTTTTCAGAGTGAATATACTAAAGAGGCGCAGATATCTAGATTGTTAAAGAAACATTAAATTATAATATTTTTGGAATCTCTAGTAGATATGTCGTAAAAATAACATAACTGTTCCATATAGTTTAATGATGTATATATTTACCCTATGTATTACACAAAAAACTAATTGAAGATATCTGGAATGATAGAAACCATGCCTCTATAATCAAGGGTCTTGTAGAATTTTTAATATGATAAAAAATACCCTTTTTTAAAATAAATTAAAATATGAAATATATAAATTTAATTATGTAGAATAATCTCATTTAATTTATATGATTACTATTAACCAAACCTATCATAACACATATCTATGGGAACATTATACCTTAGTAAATTAAGATTATTAAAATTGTTTATAATGGTTGAATATAATTTAATAGTGTGGTTATAATAAATATTTGTTTAATAATTAAAAAAATTATATTATGATAACTAATGATATTAATCATATTAAGGATTTATTAAGAAAATTAATAACTCATTATGACATTCGATGGTTGAAATAAAGAAATATAAACCATTATATTTTCTTGACCAAAATAATGATCCTAGTAGGACATATGGAACTCCTATTTGGTGGGGCATTCTTATTAGATAACAAAAATAACCACCAGACTACATCAATAAATCAATACTGTGTTTACATGTTAACTCAATCTTTATTAGCCAAGAAATAAGACTATCCCAATTCTAATCATACATAAAATATAGTGTAATAAGAAAAATACATTAAAATACACAGATATTCATCTTTTAAGATGAATAACCATTCAATTTACCAAAGAAAAAACATGGGATTGTAAATGTAAAGTGAATTTAGAGACGAGACACAAAATAATTATATTTCATGAATAATCATCAACATCTGAAATAATGATATTCCCGCATAGTACTCCTCTTTTATATACACTATTTTTTATAAAAAACGCGGGAAAGGTTAATAATAAAAGGTTATCTCACAATCTCTATAAGGGTAAAGACCTGTGATACGTTAGAATAACATGAGTATAATTGTGTGAGAACAATATAAAAACATTTGAAAACAATACCTTCCATATCAAAGGTCATAATTTTTATTCATGGAAAATGAATGAAATTCAAAAGATATAAATCAAATGGAAACTAATGAAAATAAAACAAGAGAGAAAAACATCAGGGTAGGACATAGATTTTTTGAATAAAGATATGGTTCACTACAATGTCTATAATTTTTGAATGGATTCAATATATAACATTCATAATACTAAGGGTCCAATCCCTATATCAAAATAGTGTATAAAATAACAATATAAATATTGTTATCCTGTCGTTATGATACTGTATATGATAGAAGATATGAATCATTACCTATAGAAATGGAGGGACATATAGGTCCCAAACTTCCTAGAATAAAAATCATATGTGTATGTTTGTGTGGACTAAAGGATTATGAAATATCAATTATATAATAACCCATAATATTAAATGGTTTTCACAAACAATTCATAATATCATAACCTATTTAAACGATATAGGTTTCATAATCATTTCATCATTTTCTCATAGCATTACCCCTAGATAATAAAGTGGGGTTAATAATAATTTTATTATGGTATACGATGTGGTTGATAAATGGGTTTCATAATTAACATTCCCTTATAAAATATTCAAATAATTAATAATAATGGAATCTATGGGTCATATCCCTATTAAATCATAATTTACATAAATTAATAACTTATTAAGAAGAAAATGATTTTGAAAAATAAATCACATAGAATGTTTCTTGAGGAAAATAAATTCCCATTGAAAATTAATTAGTGAAAATAAAAATCCATAAAATAGTTGGGAAATCCTTTTATTTGATTCAAAAATTAGAAAAATATAAAGGTATAATTAAAATAATATGATATCTTAATGGTGAAAATTCTTTATAGGTTAATCATGAAAAAAGAAA
Organism: Viscum album; assembly: GCA_963277665.1. Taxonomy (NCBI): domain Eukaryota; kingdom Viridiplantae; phylum Streptophyta; class Magnoliopsida; order Santalales; family Viscaceae; genus Viscum; species Viscum album. Next base: position 1,837,589,365 of record OY728163.1, on the reverse strand, counting down.
GACTACATTTTCAATTTTTAGTTACAATACAAATACAGCCTCTTTGGGAATTGAAATGAATATTCATTTATTTTTTAAAAAAAATCAATCATGGTTAATAATTTCATAAATAAATAATTTGTTATATTTATAATATAGTTTTTTTATAAAACATGGTTTTTAAAGAAAAACATGATTTTGACCATAGAAAGAGATAATTAATATTTCTCATAAAAACAATATTTTGAATTCTATAATATATATAGGGATTAACATAATAGAAGAAATGTATTCTCATTAAACAATGAGATAATAAGAAAAATAAAGAGTATTTTGAGATTTTTATTATTATATTTTATAATCTGAAAAATAATCATAAGCAATTCTATTAAAAGGGAATATTATAAAATAAAAATGTTACAACCATATTATATTTGAAATGTAATCCCAATTAAAGAATAACATTAAATCAACCATAATATTTAATGATAATAACTACGTTAATGTTATTAAAAATTAAATATTTTATACACGCACATCATAAAATATGATAGGTGAAAACCATAATAGATGTTCCATGGAAGGAAAATTTAGACAAATAGACACTAAATCTTTGGTAATATTTGAATTGTATACCCAATAAAATATAGATACTAAAATGGATATACAAATACCCATTAAATTAAGGTTTATAATTAAAAATTATTATAAATAGATAAAACATAATAAATAAAAGATCTTAAATATGGCTTTTGTCTAACAAAAAATAAAAGAGAGTCAGAAATTCTTTATAACGTTTGTAATATTTTAAAACATAATCCCTAATAAAGGATAAAATTATATAAATAATTAAATATAATTAAAACATGGAAATTTTAAATATAACATGTATTATTTATAGTTTATAAATAGAAAAAATGATATGTGTGAGAAATTTTAATATGTCTCCCTGAAATAAATAATTGTCAAAATATACCTCACATTATATCTTGATTTCCTTAATAAAAGTACAATGTCCTGTATAAAAAAATATTGTTATTATTATTTTTAAACCATACACATATATACTCTACTATATATTATTTAATTATAACCATTTTTCAGATTTATTAATAATTCTTGTTCTAAATCACATTTCTGATAATAACAACATTTTTTTTGTATGTTCTGATATTTTTTTTTCAGTACTCTTATGTTGATCAGGGATCCATAATATATGTAATATTAAAAAATATATACAAATATAGAATATGATCACTGTATATGTATTTATAGAAATCTATTAAGGTCAGAGCTACAAAAATAAATACATCATTTAGGGAGATGGCCGAATGTGCGTTTGCATGATCATTGTTTTCATTTTCTCAATTAAAAAAATCATATAAATGGAATACATAAGTTACCATTATTGAATCAATTTAATGTCCTATAAATACAATATTCAAAATCCTTATCACCATTCATGCAATTCATGAATGAATCATAAGACTTCATGAGTTTGTAGTCTATTGTACACATGAGTGAAATTTTCATATTCCCATAAAATGAAAAGTAATATGGAATCTTTCAAATTATTATTACAGAAGCACAATAAATTATAAATATCACATATAAAAACCCATTCTATAATTATATCTAGTCATGAAAGTGGGTGATGGAAAATTAATTGCATCAGTTTGGGATGTGGTAGTATGCCCTATGCATGAATGTTTATTTAATATCTCATTTGATGGATGCCACGATTGTTGTGAAACACCCATTAAAATGAAAAAATATTATTATATAGAATATTATGATGATATTAAATACGAATTTTTTTAATAATTATATAATCATGATGATGAATAAATATAATAAAACACCTCCTTAGGGACACTGCCTCTTCACCAAACAACATCTATTGGTTTACACAAAAATGATTCTAAGTTAGGATCTATGAAAAAACTATTATTTTTGAAAATTATTATGAATTTGAAGAATCTATATTTGTATGTTTCTTATAAACTTATGTATACTATTAGTGTGATGAGGAGATGAGTGGGGGTTTCATTTTATATGTGAGGTTAGTGGCACCCTTTAAAATTTTTATATGAAAAATATTCACCCACATTTATCACATTCCCAAAATATATGAAATTCGTATATTTTAGATTATATATTATATAAAATAAAAATATTCCAATAAAATTAGTGTTTTACATGTTTTGAGTCATTTTAGACATTATCATATTAGTTTAACCCCTTAGTAAACCCATTTTTTCCTTAACTAGATTAAATTTTTTTACCATTTTTAGAATTCAATATGGTAAAAATGTATATTGACCTTATTAGATAATATATATTTTTATTACTCAAAAAATGGAATTCATTTTTCCAAATATAATTTTTATATGTTGAAAATATATGATAAAATTAATCTCATTGATGAATCGACAAAATTAGTTTAGTAGAAAACACCCAAATGTTTAAAAATATATAATTTCAAAATTTAATAAAATTATTATTTTAATGAATAATAATAAATTATTAGACATATAACTTAACATATATTTTTTAAAAAACGTTTTTAAAATAATATGTATGATTTTTTATTCATTAATAGAAATAAAAATTCAAAGTAAAAGAAATTATTATTTCATTATTCATTGAAATAATAAACATATCAAAAAATTCTAAAAAATCACTCTTATTTATTATTTAGATGATGATATTAAAAAATTAAATTTATTTTTAAAAATAAATATTTTGAGTTATTGATAATTTTTTTAAAGTACGTGTATAATAGTTGATATAAATATTTTTCAAAAAATATATGATTTAAGAATAAGATTAGTATCATTCTTATTTTTTATCTAGAAATCACATATATTAAGGTTAAAAATTATATTGAATATATAATACAATTATTATTTTTTAAATAATTAACCAACTCTGTATTTGATAATTTATTGATGTAAAATGACTTCATTTTCATAAAAATCAATTGTTAGAAGAAGATTAAAAAATTAGTTAATCCTATTTATAACCACTATTCCAGTGGCTAGCTGATAACTATAAAATAATGGTATGTCATGTTTTGTATACAATCTATGTTTTCTATATCAAAATTTATTTTAAACATTAAAAATAATTTATTTTTTTTACAAAACAGAATTTTTTTAAAATCTACCACTTAACAAAATTGTTTCCTCACTAATTGAACATCGGTATTGTAAGAAGGAGTTTCATCATTAGAAACGTCTTTCTCGGGACCCAAAATTTTAAAAAGGTATATAAACCATCTTATAGAAAACAAATATAGGAATCATGAAATATAATATATAGTAACAAAAACAAGAATTCCATATAGAAGAACATTTGTGGAATGTGAAATCATGGAAATATATGTGAAAACAAACACCCATATAAAGATGGGGAGTGATAGATAAAACATTCAGGAGAAATTGGATGACCATTAATCTATAAACAAAATAGTTTTCAAAAGTTCATTTATATCATAAACAACTATAAAAATAAGATTAAATTTTATTTCATTATACATTTCCTAATTTTGTGGAGTTTTTATGATAAAATATACTCTCGTGATTTAATTCAATATCAAAAGCACAATCTCATTCTTCTATTATTCCTTGACAAATTTACACCTCATCTATTTCTATGGAAAAATTATTCTTGCCTATAGCACTAAATATGAGTCATAACGGAATAATAATATCATCATTTTATTTGTATTAATTACTAAAAATAAAATGGTAAAGATAATTTATGTGTAAATCATTATAAGTTTATAAAATATAGTATTCAATAAAAATCCTCCAAAATTAAATTTATCCAATTCAATAAATGGGTAAACATAATGCTTATCCAAGAATCAAAATTTATAAATAAAATCAATAAATATAATAACCCTAATATCCTTAATTTTAGAATATTGTTTTTATTTTCACAAAAACAACATGTCAATACCTTGGTCATTTATTTTCTTACATCAAGGTATTAAATATAATTACTACAAAACCCAAATGAAACATACACAGATCATAATTCCATTAATAAAACTATATATTAATAAATATATTCCATAAAACCTATAATGTATCAAACTCGATTAATAATAACACAATCTAACTTTTCAAGAAATCAATAATCATAACCATTGTTATCAATATTATTCAATTTACTTTTTTCATATCAATCGTATCTTTTTCCAAACTGTACAACATCTTCCCAATATCAGAAATATTACAAGTGTTATAACCCCGTAATCAAAATCATACATTTCTATTCAATAATTTTTCTATGTGATGAACACCATTCAAAATAGTTTTCAACATCCATATAGAAAGACATTCACTGAACAATCATGATATATTTCATGATTCATATGGCATTATTAATCAATTATAATAAAGAAAAAATATACTAATCCCACATTATACTCATACCATTACCTATAATTCAATTCCATATTATAATAATTGTAAAGATATTAAATATATATTTTAATGATTATGGAAATATTTTACTCTTAGATATTGTATTATGTAAAAAAATTTATATAAATTGTTTAAATAAAAAATTTCTGGAAATGTTTCTATCAATTGAATTTAAAGGCATGTTTTTTAAATAAATATGAAATTGCACAATTAGGTCTATTTTATTTGATATTGTATAATGGATATGGTTAAATATTTTTGTATATTTTTTTGGAACACATGTTGAGAGATTATAGGAATTTAGATCTTGACCTTCCTTTTTCATCAGGAATCATTAGATCTTAATATTATTTGATTAACTAATGATAAGGTGCCTCATATAGGAGGTGAGAGTTATTGAGACTTTGTACATAGAGTGTTTTTTCCATTGGCTACTGGATTTTTATCATTATGGTTTTGTTATTTTGATGATATAGTTCTGAGGTCTTATTATACATATTTTAGTTATGTTACTTTACCCCCTTGGAATTTTCATTTAGAATAATAATATATATCTATTTCTTATACTATTTTTTTTTTGAGAAAAAACATTCAAAATTTTACATTGTAAGATTCTAGTTATTTATATCCAACCTATAGGGATCAATAATTCCATTTTGTCCATGTGACCTCATTCATGGTTATAAGGGTATCTAGAATGGTTTGTGATATGATAGTGGAAGGAAACCTTTAAATCGGTGATCATAGTTTCTCTATTGTTTTTAATAAGGAACATAATTATGCATAACCTGATAATAAATTTATAAGAACATAAGAATAGAATTTCCAAATAATACCATGCACATCAAATTTTTTAATCTAGAGTCATGGCATAAATTTTATATCATCAAAAGTCATGAATTGAAAAAAAACATAGTCCCTACCAGAATAAAATTTTCTAATAGATAGATTATTTTTATACCAATATAAATTGGAAATCATTTCCTTAAAAGAAAAATATCACATATAAGGAAATCCTAGTGTAATGGGTTCACTACCAAATCTATCATTGTAGGAATGGTTCACACTAAAGACTATAATAGTGGAGATATTTCATTACTAAACTAGTTTCATTCCATCATCCATTGCAGTATATCTCATGTGATACTAAACATTACCCAATGCACATAAGTAGTATATTGGTATCAATCAAAAAACAATAAAAACCGTACATATTATTTCCCCAAAATCATAAAACAATCATCATATAATTATACATGAAATAAAATGTGTTTTTAATACAATTCATGATAAATTATCCTATGGAAATGTAGATATTTTAAAAAAATATCACTGATTCTTTTTTACATAACCTATGTAAAAAAGAGGTGGGTTTCATAATAATTTTGTCTTTTTATAACCCATGAATGAATAATATGAATAACAAACATCTGCTACTCAAAAACCATTTACAGAATAATAATTATGGTATCATTGGATCATAATCACATTAAATAAAATGTTACATCAGTAGATTCCATCTTAGATTCAAATTTATTTTTAACGATAAATCACACGGACGGTTTCATGAGAAAAATAAATTTTCCTTGAAAATTTATTTTTTAAACTGTAAAATCATAAAATAATTTTGATAATTTTTTTAATTAAATATAAAACCTTATAATGGAGGGTTTAAAAACTTTCATTTTTATGATGGTGGAAACTTTTGTATGTTTAATAAACAAAATATTAATGATTTATTTCCCATTTACATAAAAACAAAACAATCATTGTTTGAAAATAGAATGTAGATTACTTTTAATAAATTTTACAAATAAATCAATATTGTTTTAAAATTTCATCAATAAATAATATGGATATTTCTAAAGAAATTGAATTTTTATTTGTAAATTATTGATGAACAAATGGTTATCGATTGAAGAGAGCGATAAAGGTAATTATTCATAAAATCATTACGTTAATCAAATAGATTACATATCGAGGGAGAAATATAAACAATTTAATGTTATAAAATGAATTTAAAATTATATGTTTAAATTAATATGTTTATAGAGATATGGTATTTTATTTTAATCATCATCAATATAATCATAAACAATATTGCTAAAGGATGCGATTAGGACATAAAATATTTAACACATTGACATCTATAAATTATAAGCCCCATGAAATAATAACAAAAAATAAAACAAAAAATGTAATGAAAATAAATAATGTTATTATATATCATGTAAATGGTGTATAATATAAACCTCATAACATAAAATTTTTCATAAAATAAATTATAACTCAAGGGAAAAAATTGAGGTAACAATACCTTAATGCTTTGGTAACTTTTAACCATATACCCAATTAAAGGGAGATCATAAAGGGGATATGTAAATACCATTAGTTTTTTAGGATTCAAATTTATAAATAAATTAATTGAAATTATTTATACCAATAAAAAATAAAAACATGGTGAATATGGATTTTGTTTCATAGAAAATTAAAGTGATATATAATACCCTTAACAATTTAATAATTCATTGCAAAAAATTTTCCACAAAATACTAAAATAATGTGAATTAATAAATATAATGAAAAATAAGATACTCATGAAAGTAAATTATAGTGGTTCCATATATACACTAGAAAAAATTATTGAGTGATTTATTTGTATATATATCTAAGAAAAAAATGAATGACTGGTAATACATTTTCTTATGTCTCAACATCCATCATACACATTATAAAATCCTATAAAATAAATATAATGTTAATATTAATATATAAAATAAAAACTCACATATATATATATATATCCTATAATATATGATTTATATATGATTGTTTATTACTTGTTTATTAATAATTCATTATAAAAATGATATTTGAGTAAAAAAAATCATTATCTTTGGAATTTAAATTAAATTTTTATTTTTATGATCAAATGAAATTGATCATCCATATATAAAATCTAAAATATTAACAATCATACAAATATCATATATATTAACAATATATTTATTTAGATAAATCTATATAATTAAATGACAGAAAATGAATTACACCATTATTGGAGATGGTAGGTCATTCTTACATATGATTGATGCTTTAATTTTTTCAAAAGAATAAAAACATTTAAGGTAAATAATATTATAAAATTAAGTATTCATTTTTATTTCGAATTTAAGAAATATTTTCATGATATTAAACCTTATTAACTTCTATGTAAATGTTGAATGAATCACATTACTTCTAAATGCAATAGTCTTTCATACAAACAAGTGACTCTATCATATTCCTATGGAATTGAAATTAAGAAGTAAAAGATAAAATAATGATTTAAAAATCAAAATAATATCTTAAATGTGAAATTTAACCAATTAATATATAATTATATCAAACCATGATTGGTGGTGAAAAAAAAACGAATAATATATGTCCATGAGGTGGTAGTTCTCCATACACATGAATATTGAGGTCATATCTTAATTTATAAAAGGGAATTACTTTTTAGGTAATGATCATAACATAAAAAAGACTTTTTATGTGTAACATAATCATGATATTATATCATCATGGTTTAAAAATAATTTAAGGAGGTGGATTATGAAATATATGAAACATCTTATTATGGAACACCACATATTTTTGGGAAAACATCTTTTGGTTTGAACTAAATTTATTAATAGGATGAATTTATGAAATAAATATGTCTTATAGGATGGTATTTGGGAATTAAAGAACACATTTTCTGTTTATATTTTAAAAAACAATTTTCATTTGTGTGAATAAGATAGGATAAAGTGTGGATTTTATAAGTGAGGTGATTAATTCACTTGAAATGATTGAAAGGAATAAATTAATCCATCGTTTTTCACATGAAAGAGTGTAAAAAATTGGAATTTATAGATCGTATAAGTGATAATATCTAATTATGTATATAAAGTGTTTTTTATTTTTTTTTCAATTTATAAACAATATAATATTAGTTTAACAACCATTAAAAAAATATTTATTTTAACTACATTAAATTAATTTTTTTTTTACTATTTAGAATTGTTAAATTTTAATTTTACATAATTAAATTATATGAATTTTTTTTAATAAAAAATGGAATCTATATTTTTGATATTCTATTAAAAAATGTGATGAAATTGAATTTAAAATAAATCTTGTAGATAGGATGAGAAAGTAGGTATTCAAAAAAATTTAAAATGATTAATGTGTTTATATATAAATATTTAGTATTATAATTATTTCAATGATATAATTTAGATTAATTGATATATAATTAATATAATTTTTAATTTAAAAACATCTTATAAAATTATATATGTATTAATCATATTTAATAGAAATTAAAATTCTTAGTAAAAACCATTTTATTTTCAATATTCATCTAAAATTTTTCTACTAAATAATGTATCCAAATATCCTCGAATGTTAATTTTTAGCTTACTATATGAAAATTTAGTTTATTTTTTCAAGTCATTATTCATTAATTATAAAAAATTATTTTTATAATAAGACTTCTAATGGAAAAAATATCTTTTTTTCTGAATTGTACATTTTTAATAGAATATTTGGTATTATTCTTATATTTTGACAAAAAAACGACATAATACTAATGTTATTGATTTTATTTAATATTTAATATATAATTTTCATTAATATCATTAACCAAAGTTTTTTTTTATTTAATGTGTTAAAACAAATTTTCTTCATCAAAATTGTTTTTTAGAAAAATATTTCCTTTGTAATAAAATAGTTTTTATTTTCATTAATAATTAATTGGTCCAAAAAAATTTCATTTTATATATAGGCTTCAATAAAATATATTTATAATTTATTTAATACTATTCAAAACATCCATTCGAACAACTACATGATAAATAATAAATAAAAATATTTTAGTTGAATATCCCATTTTGGTTCACCTCATTGTTTCTTGTTTCACAATATATCCAAAAGATTAAATTTATTTGAACAAATATTTCACAATATAATGAGGTGTATAAAATAAAAACATCATGTTTACAAAATTAAAATTAGGATAATATAATTTTAAATTAACATGTTATTAAAAATATTTAATATGATCATTCTAATCACAATGATGTGTTTTCTCATGTATCAATATTAACATGTTATTCATAATTATATTCAAATCAATATTCATGTTCTCTCATCTATATGATATCAACATTTTTATCATTTTTTATAATTCTAATGTAGATAATTATTATATGGTATTCTAAATTAAATTATATCAAAACATGATGGAAGAATATCATCAATTATGTATATTTTAAACAATGAATTAAATATATGGGGTTTGTTAAATTGTAAAATTTAATAATTTAATTCAAATTCTATTTATTTATATTTTCAATAAAATGAGAATCAATATATTTAATATTTATGAAACTCTACTTGAAAAATTATCCCCCATTCCATAAAAGTAAAAAATAATTTCAATATGATTTGTTACCAATAAATTGGAATCATTGTACATTGATTTAATTAACTATTAATATGCATGTTTATAAAATATTGATTCATTAAATACTTAGAAATTATATCATATTATAAATTTATTAATTTTTTTAAAAACAATATATGACTGAGTATTAATTTAATTTATCATTTTAATGAATTTAATTTATATTTCTAATTATTTTTATGATAATAAAGTTTTTTAAAATATTGGTTGAACAAAAAAAATTTTAACGGGATAATTTAATCATATCATTAATCACATTGTTGAAATTCTTCAATATCATCAAGAATAATGTTTTATATTTTTTTAATATGATTATCGTTTAAAAAAATAATAATTAAAAATATATTTTTAGAATATGTATATATAAAAGAAAATTAATATATGTAAGTGACATCATCCCTTTCTATATGGGTGCTTCAATTTAATCACACATTGGAGGAATATTTATATGATCTTATCATTTTTCGTCATAAAAAATACAAAATAAATGATCATAATGAAAACCATATCCTTTATGATTAATTACTAATAATCATTTAGTCATATAAAAAATATTTTTTTTTCACTTGAGAACATATAATTATTCCATTATTCATAATATGATTGGAAATAATATAATCAACATTTTAAAAGTATAAATAAAAATAACTATAGTACATAATTATATTATTGTTAAATTACTCTCTCTTTATATAAAAATCATATCTATAAATTTCATAAATATAAATATCATTTCATATCATATAATCAGTTCAAATATATAATTACAATTTAAATTTATGATTAAATATTTTATTGAATTGAAGAATGTTGGTGATGGTATATTCTATAATTCTCATTTGGTCATTATAGTTATTGTTTTTTCATAGAAAATAATTATATATATATTTAATTATTATTGCAATGTTATTGATTATTTATTGCATTCTTATAACATATTTATTGTTTTAATAGATGACATCGAAAATGATAACGTCATGAGGGTTCCTATTATATTTAAAGATCGAAGATGTTCCCCTCTATGATAAGAACCTATAAGTCCATTTATAATTTTTTCTTAATCAACTTCATGTTGTCAGATTCTATGATTTTATTGGAAAAATATACATATTATCTTGGGTAAAGGCTCATTGGAAATAGATACATTATATCTTATTATACACAACAAATAAAAAAATTATAAGAGGTTATGATATCATTTACTACCTATAATAAATCAACATTCATATTTGTTTTTATATGTTACAACTTATATACTTGTGTAATTGTCATAATAATTTATTATTATTATATATTCATACCATGATTTGTTTGTTTTTATGTATTAATATCAAAAGTGGTGACATATTCCCTTTATGAGGAGGGATATGTTGGGTATGTTATGAGTAGTAATACATTATTGAATAATGGGAGAGTCGATTTTTCACTACCAAATTTAATGAAAGCTGATATCTTATACCATTTGATGATTATATAACAGGAAAATTAATCCATTGAAAATGATATTATATTATTTATATCATTTAGAAAAGACACAGAAGGAAACATCAATCATGTAGGTTTATTACGCACATAGACAACCAACATTATTTATGGTATCATGATAAGATTATTATATTACATAGTGAGTAATCATAATTTATTATGTCATTTTGACATTAACTCACTTCTAGAAGAGTTATTTAACATTTTTATATACACTAACCATATAATTTATGGAATGTTTACTTATTCAATTGATAATGGTACCAAGAGCACCATAGAGTATTTATATCGGGAACCGTAGTTAAATACAATTTGAATTTTACATGTTTCATAAATATTATTTCCAAACATGGTTTAATAACTATTTTATATCTAGATTTATCTCAACTATCCAGTCACATTTCATTTGAATGAATAAATTGGATTATTATATTCTATTGAATTTTATTCATTAATTTATTGAATCTATTGTTTAGAAATTTATATATTAGAAATGATGAAATAATTATTTATTAAAATTAATTATTATTATTGATGATCTGAAAAGTTATTGTGTGGGATTTTCATATTGTGTTTAATATTTTTTGAGAAGTAATACATTAAATATTTTATTAATAAATATTTATATATTTAATTATGAAATAAAATTTATTTATTCTTGAGTGTATTACATGTTAATAAAGTAATAATAATAATAATAATATGTAGAAATGGAATTATTATAAGATAAGATAATAATAATGTATTAATAAAAATAATTATTATATAATCCAATCCTTATTTAAACATATTCCTACCATTTGATACCCTAACAAATTTTGTTTATATTGGAAATATTAAGAATATTTTAACAATTTTTATTTATATCTCACTCTATAAATACCCTAAAATGGGAAGATATTATTCCCCTCATGCTTATTAGATCTAATAAGATTAATAAGAATCATTATTACATAAATTGATTAATATAGTTATAATTAATGAATAATAATGTTGGTTTATGCTTCCAAGCAATCCCCTCAAGATTTCAATTAGGACATTCATAGCATAGTTCCACATGTTCAGTTGATATTCCTCATTGGATAACTCTATATATATTAAAAAAGATAATGATATTTAAAATTTTATGTGGGATAATAAATTACACATCGTGGAAGTTCTTTATAAAGTCATACAAGAAATGAAATCCACGAATTCTTCATGGTGGTTATTCCTCACCCAAGAAAGGTAATATTAGAATATTGATGAATGTGAAAGAATACAATGAGGGGGAAATGGACCTTTGAAATGATAGTTCACTATGTTTTAAAGGAAATGGTTTAAATGAAAATTAAAAAATTAATCCTAAAGAAAAATATATTAAATATATTTAAGGTTTTAGAAAAAAAAATAGGTTATGTGTGAGAAGAATTTGTGATGTTTGGAATAGATTCAAATTTAAGAATAAATAACGATTCATCAATAATGCAATTGATGATAGATTCACTATCATAAGAGTAAAACATGTTGTAATTTCCCATTAAATAATGACCCGACCAATGCATGGTATATGAGTGAAAGAGGTGAAAATAATATATAGAGTTATAAGAATGGTTATTTTTTTCAAAAGAACATGAGTAAAATCTCAAAAATTAAATAAGTGAGATACCTATATTAGTTTAAAAGAAAAATTAATGTTTAATGTGTATATTTTCAAAAAACAAAGATAATGTTACAATTAAAATTATTTCAATTTGGTCAGCTATGTTAATTCAAAATTACATATATAGGCATATGAGACAAAATTATATAGGTGGGTTTTTTAATTATTTACATTCACTAATGTAATTACATGGTTGATGTATTTATTCTTTATTAATCACAAATCAATGATAATTTATATCATATTAATATGATGAAAACCTCAGGATGAGGATTTGACAATTTAACATTAATATCATTTGATCAGATAATGATTGGGAGAATAAATTAAAAAAAATTTAAATAATATAAAAAATCATAGAATATAACATCATTACAATGTAGCCGATATTATCTAATAGAATGAGATAAATGGGATGAAAATTATATGCCTTGTATAGATAATGGAAAATATATTTTACAATAATAAATTCACTAAATTATTTTACATATAATTTTAAAATAATTTCCATATACCAAAAAGTGTTTTTTTAAAATTAATAAAACACTTTATACCTTCTATGATCAGTTTTAAAAAATATACAATAGTTCTGTATTTTATCGTTAATTAAATTCAATATGAATTCCATTGATTCAAACCCTTTAAAATTAAATGGGAAATAAAAATATTGAACATAAATGGTCCACCTATAAAAATTAATTGGCTATTAATGTTAGCAAAAAAATATTGAATAATAATTTTAAATCTTTGGATGTTGATGTGATTAAATATTATGACAGTTTCAGTTTGTCCATTGATGTAGTTCTTGAAATTAATAAACAAAAAATAATGGAAGCAATATGTATACTGATTATGAATATAATTATAATTATATTGATTTTAATATATATAATTTTTTATTGAATATGAAATTTATAAAAAATGAACCTTGAGAGAATTAGAGATTAGGGATTATTGGTGAGTAAGTATATATTGTTAGAAGTCAAGAGAATACGATTAAAATAAGATTAAATTGTGCATTGAATATCTAACAAATGTAAAATCACTAATTGAGGGAATGTTAGTAAAATTAAATTTTGACCACAAGAAATGTATTAAATTAGAAAATTAATCACATAATATGATTGATAATAACAATAGTTGATATCTTTTTCTAACACAATAAATTATATTTAGATTGGAATAAATAATATCTTATGATGATAAAAATTTGATTGGAAAAAATTTGGAATGTTCCTCTCCCACTATAATGAAACTTATATTGGTGAGGATATATAAAATATCTAAAATTAACCATAATGAATATTTCATCTTTTTATAAAAATTTTACCCCTAAATGTAACTACAGAGGGCCCCAAGTACATCCACATATATTACTAGGTTAACCCACTTGTTCCAAAAACATGGTTGAACAATCTCTCCTCCTCACATGTCACATGAGTCTCTTATGACACCTCAAGCCATCTCCAAATAAAAAAACACTTAATATTTCATTCCCCAAAATATTAAAACTTAATATCAATTAAAAAATATTCATCATATATGAAATATAGTTCCTTCTATTGATATACGTAAATTATAAAATTATTCCAACATTTTTATATGAAAAAACTCCAATTGGGAATAAGATATTAGAGTAAATACATAATCACATTGATCAATGAATTTTGATAAAAACCTATATTATTTTTTGGGCTTCATTATATAAATAATGTAAAGAAAAAATAATGGTCCAATGTACACCATAAAAAATTACAACTTGTGATTGATTGTCGGGAAATCAAATAACTAAAAATAAAAATATATCAAATAAATTATTTTATCATCATGAATATGATAAGTTAAAAAATAAAGATCAATACAATAATACTCATGAAATGAATATGAAAACATCAAATATATTAAATAATATGATAAAAATTCATTAATTTATGAATATAATCACTTCGTTTATTTTATCACAAGTAAAATATCATTAAATCCCAACTAGATTTTAAACTATAACAATTACCATTCGTTAAATGTAATAGTTTATAGATCTGTTATTCAAATATAATTTATTTTAAAATATAAAAAATTTAAATTATTATAATTCGTCAAAATATTATATACGAATTTATAATATAATTTAATAAATATGATATGATTTAATTTTCCATTACATACGAATAAAAAATATTGATTACTATAAAATTTTAAATTTACTATATAATTATTAATCTTATGTGTCTATATTTCAATACCTATGTTAGGAAAGTCAAAAAAATTATATCTTCTCATTTTTTATATTATCTGTATATGGTGTTACTATATGATATTAAAAGTCGATATCTTTTTTAAAAAATTTCATCTTCAATAGCTGAAGATACATGAAATATTACGTATTAACACACTATGATATACTATTAGAATATTATTATGTGATGGTTATCACATATCTATTGGAATAGAGAGTATGAGTAGGACTAACTAAAATATGAAATACATAGGGTAACATATGTATATAATGAATTAAATCATTATCAATTAAATAAGAATAAAAATAAATAATCCTTCAAAAATGAAAAGTTTATTTTCTGAAAAACTAATTTTATGTATAAAATATACCTCAACCTAATTAAATAAAGTTAATCATTACTGGGGACATATTTAAATCTAATTTATAAACTCCATTAAATTTTATGAAATTAATTTTTTAATTTTATATTCATGGGATAAGAATTAAGAATTTTATATACTCATAAGTGTATTTTTCAGAAAAGATATTTTAATCATATTCTACAAACATTATTTAAACTTATTTTAATAAATATATTGGTATCTAGTTTGATAAAATAATTTTTAAATTTTAAATCAGTAGTTTGATATTTGTTAAATAAAAAAATTATTTTTAGACTATATTAATAATAATTGTTGACAAAATTTTCACCTCGGTATAGTTTATATATGGTCAATCATAAATTAAAATAATTTATAAAGAGAGAATATTTAATATTTATTATTATTTGATGAATGGAAATAAACTATTATAAACCTATTCATGAAATTTATTTTATGGGATTCATGTCAATGAAAAAGAAATATATACAATTTAATGAAATTAAAGTTCTACAATGTAACTCAATTAGATTTCAAAATTTATTATTTGTTCTCATGGGGAAACCTCAAGTTATGAATGTATATATTTGTAAATTCTTATCTCAAATAATATATTTACAAGATATAAATTTATTAATGAAAGATATTATATATTTCTCTTAAATTCCTATGAAACACCAATACAATATTAATTGTATTATTACAAAAAATGAATTAATCGTATTAAAAGAAATATAATTGGGGGATTTATTCTACACTGAAATATTTATAACTGAATATGATATATTATGGATGTTTTGATGGATTTTATTAATAATAAAACATTATATTTATGTCAATTAATTTAAATTAAATAATTACAATCACAATTGAAATTTATGATATTTAATTAAATTAACATTTTTAATTATTATTAATTTATTAAAATAACAATTAATGATGAAATTTAGGATAATATATTATATAAAATTTCATCCATTTTCAATTTATGATTAAATATCCTCCAAATATGTAAAATTATAACCCTTTCATAGTGAAATATTAGTTATCATGGTTATGGTTATAAAGGTTTAACTAAGGGGCCTTTGGAAAACATAATGATTAATAAATGACATAAATCTAGGAAAATTTTATTGGATTATTTTATTTTGACACCATAAAAAATATTATCAAATAACTATCATTGTTGAGGCATTTTTCTTGGGTAATAACTCTCTTCTATTTTGATATTTTATGAAATCCCAAAATTTCTCCACACATCAATTATAAAAAGAGAAAATACTTTGTCTCTTATTCATATCACTCTGATCAATCTATCTTAACTATAATGAACTGAGAACCCTTATAAATATAATTGAACACATTCCATAGTTACTTCTATTCCATAAATGAAAACCTATGACTGTTAAGAGGATATGCAAATGAGTTATATCAAAGAAGTGATAATCGAGTTAACCCACTATCATTATTTTTACTTCCTTTATACATAATTTTACTATAGAAAATAGAAAATAATATAATTATTAAATTATCATAAATAAATAAAAATTCATATTGAAAATAATATGACCATTATTCACCCGCTTTCCAAATAAATTGTAAGTGAATGTACATGTTGTTCGTATGAACGAATTACTATCTATATGTAGCAATAAAAATCATTTTACACTATTGTATTTCAATGATTGTTATTATAATGGGTTAAAAAATTATATATTTTAAATATTAAATAACTATACATATATAATAATACTTCCAAATCCTTATTATTATATTCTTATCCAATGGGAATTCATAACATCAATCATGTGTACATGAAAACTACAACCTCCACAAAGCAATGCAATTAAAGTATCATATAAATTTTACAAATGATGGAAATAATAAAATATTCAATTAATAAAAAAAGATATATTTTATTATAAATAGTTTGGAATTTTTTTTAATTATTTACATTTATACAGTTTCATACATGGAAAATTGATGAAATAATTCAAGCGTATGTATGACTTACCATCTCCATGAACAATGTAATTCACTTTAAATGCTATATTTTAATGGAAAAATTTAAATAAACATATAATGAATTTATATTACATATATATAATGATTATGTAACAATGATAATTGAATATGTGTCAAAACTACATAAATAATGCATATATGAAAAACGATAAAGATCTGAACTCAAACAATATTTATAATAATTAATCATTAAAAAATAGAAGATAATTTTTTTTAAGATTATTAATTATATAATAATATATATGATTATAATTTTATAATATATTTATATATTTCATATATTTATTATAACTGAATATCAAACATGTATACATGATGTTGGGCATGTTGTAAGGGTTTTTCTTCTTTACACTAATGTCATATTATCCACCTATCTTCTTTTATGGGTGGTATATACATCAATTTTACCATTAATATAATTTTTATCATTATGTTCATGATATTTAATGTTTCATTTTGTGTAAATATTTCGTGGATATTATGATTCATATGTTACTGAAGCAATATCGCTTTTATTTTACAATCACATTTTTGTAGGGAGTGTTATTGATTGTGATTCCCATGATGAAATATTATTATAAACCTCTAATTAAACACATAAATAAAATTATTCATTGATTATTTACATATATAAAATGTCTTATTTTAAATTCCCCTCTTTATTAATAGAATATTTTAAAAATATAATTATAATGGAAAATGTCAGTATTTCCCACTCTAGTTGGAAAATGTTTAATTGTATATCCATGATTTGTAAAAATTATATAAATAAGGTCATTATTATTCCACTAAGAGTTGTGATGTTTATTTTTATCATTTTTTTACATTTTTCAAAAAAAAATTAAAATAAATTTTCTTTTAATTTTTCAAACATGTTACATTAATGAAATTTTCCCAAAATATATATAGAATTGATTTCTATTTACCAATATGACATGAAAATAATTTAATACCATCATTAAGACACAATAATTGAAATATTCCCTCGTAATTTTAAAAATATATTTTCAGATAAAATAGGATTCACAATATTATGTGATTTTTTGGTTTTTGAAAAGTTTCATTCAATGATTAAAGGGGAATTTTATCCAGAGTTCTATTTTATCATCTTCTAATAAACTTTATATTTTTTAAGGACATCTACCATTGATTTAAATCATAAATTATTTTGGATATAATCCATGAATATTATCCATATTATTCATCATCATGAAATATTTTTATGATGGTATGAATTTTATGAAACCTATATCATTATCATATGATATACTGTGATGAAATATTTATAAAACCATTTTCCCATGGGTTACATTATTATGAATTGTTTTAGAACCCAATTTATTTTATTTGATAGTGAATCGAAAATTATTTTATTATCCTTCTAAGCACATAAGAATTAATTTTAATTATTTATTTATGGTTCTAGATTTATATATCCCTAAACATTATTGGGTAACCATTGATATCATTTAAATAATACAGTGTTTTCCTATTTCTATAAGATACTCTTTCAAGTATGTTTGTCTTGGGAATTAATTCTTAATACTCTGAAGGATTGGGGAATGAAAAAACTATACAATTATAGTGTTTTAGGGGATCCTTTACTACTATAATGGCTTTGGGTGGGAGGAACTCAATACACTATCAAAGATGTGGTAGAGAGCCTCAACAACTAAAGAAATGATTTTCTATTCTTATATGTATTCCAAAACCTCATGTATTAATCCAATGTATTTTATCACATAACATGATCATTTGTTCCCTTAGGATTCTTATCTTATTAACTGCCATGAATTAGTCCATGACTCATGATTATGATTCGTAGGGTATGGTTTTCAAATGTCATGGTATTGTTATGTTTATGTTATCATTTTTATCTACTTTAATCAAATTTACTATGAATTTGAGATCAACATAATTTTTTTTATTTTATATAGGTTATAAAAATACTTTTTATTTATTATGTGTAAATGAAGAGGTATTTTTATGAATATCAAGGTGGTAGATGATCATAATATTTTATAAATTGGTAGTTATTGTCCAATATTCCAATGGCCCAAAGAAATTACTAACCTCATACAATTTTTTTAGTAATAAAAGACATATCAATATATTATTATCTAAAATATATACATATATATGTATATATATATATATATGAAATTTATTTGTATCTATATTTGAAATTAGTTGTAATTGTTTCCCTCCGATCCTTGGAAAATCTCATAAGTAAAGAGTTGGTGATGAGTGACTCTCTTCCCAAGGGTATCATGAGAAATATTATACCAATGAGGATGGTACTAAGAGTACCTCTTAGTAGTTTTAGACACTATTTGAGAGATATGATTTGTATCATTTATATCCCACTTTTCATAATACCAAAATATGACATATTCAACCTTATAATTGATTTATTTATCAAATTTTTATTAGTAAGATAAAATCCTATTGAGAACCAAAGGTATTAGTCTATATATTGTCTAACATCTGCATTTATTTTGTTAATGATCATGCATAAACTAAGTTAAACCTAAGGATTCATAGAAAATCGTTTCATGATTACGATATTAAATTAATGATTTTTATGAATATATATTTCATCATTATGTTTTTTGTTTCTCACATAATGTTTTGTTGTTTTAGTCAATGGACAGAACTCAAAAGAATCATATTGATATTTATGAAGATAGAAAATATAAATATTTTTCTCCTCATTAAACTGTTTTTATTGGAAATATAATGAAAAATATCAATATTATTCATGCATAATTATCTCACCATTTTATTCATGATGTCATTGTAAATGAGAAAAGGAGGGAATAATATTCAATTGGGATTTTCCTAAATAAAAATATTGAATCTAATTATGGTTCCTTTGATAAACTATTTGGTGATTAATAAATCAATACCACTGAAACTATTTTTTATCCTCTCCTGAGATCTGTGAATAAAAAATTAAATTTGTTGTCAATGATATTGGTAGATAATAAAATGAAATGTAGAATCAAATAAAGAATGTGAGGAACACAGACTTAATTTACTTAATGTAGTGTGATAATCTAAAGGGGTTGTTTTTCAACCATCACACTCCCCTATTTCCCTTATCAAAATGTTGTTTCAATTGAGGATCTAGACTAGAAAGATGATGAATCTCATTATAACTATGAAATAGATTTTGTGAGATGTTGGAAGTATTATCTGGTAATTAAAATCCAACATAAAAGCATGTTTTATGGATTTAACACTATCTTAAATCTACCACATTGAATGGTTTTAACCATATGTGAATTTAATAATGATGAAGATATAATTTTATTTTCTAATATGGTGGAAAAATATTAGAATTTCCATTATATCATATAATTTTGACAAGGAAAAATATTGAGTTCAAATGAAATTCTATGAAACAAGGAGTAAATATGATTATACATCCATTATAATAATAATGTGGAAAGAAAAAATGTGGATGTTTTTCTTAAGGATATTGATAAATTTTTATTTTTTTGAATTTAAGGTCATTATGAAATTAAAAGCTTCAGTGATTGGAATAAGGAAATTAGTGATGAAAATATAGATAAATATCTTAAAAATAAACCAATAAGATTAAAAAAATTGAAATACAAGTAGAATGATTCTTATGCGATCATGTTTTCAAATATATATGTTAATGATGTTGATATATGCATGTGAACACATACGTAAAGAGATATATAAAATTATTAGGTAATTACTATCTTTTTTCTAATGGTTATGATATTGATGTGGTGAATGGTAGACTTAAAATACCCTCATTAACTAATAATATCTTATTTGACAATGGTTCTACCAACATGTTTTAAATCTATGTAATTTTATAACAGTGTCAAAATTTCACCCAGATTATTAGATATTGACCTTTTTTGTGAAACAATATATCTTTACAATAATCTCATATCAATTATATTATTATTCTATAGTTAATGATTTTGGAAATGTTCTTCATAAAAGTATTATTATTCTCCCTCTAGTTTAATTAGATGTTATTTTCTAGAAATGATTAATATCATTACATAACTCCCCCATTAATTTTATTGGAAGTTAAGTAAAACTTTTTATACAAATTAAATATATTATTGCCTATTACATTGAATATAAGAAGTATATTTTTATAGATATCACATCCAGTGTAATTTACATGATTCCAATTATAAAGGGGTGTTTATTTGATATTTTGTTGAGAAAATCAACACAATGGTATTAATATTTTCTGTGAGTTTTTTTTATATATTTATGAATTAAGGTCCTCAAATACTCCCACATAATGAAGATGATTTATAATAGAAATCATTCATAGATAAACACCTATTTTAATGACTGTATTTAGAATGAATCTAATTAAGTTATTAGAATTCATGAAGAAACTCCGTGGGAATTATGAAAAGTGGTTAATTCATACAAGTGGAACATCTTATGGTGTTGATATTTTTTTATATTTTAACTATGTATAATTTAAATTATTAATTAATAATAATAAACATCACAATACCAAAATCCAGAAAAAGTATCCTCTAACATGTAAGGATTACTTGTTTATTTTATGTGAAGATATTAATGCCTTTCTTAGAATGAACTTAATTCTAGATATCATCAATTTATAGTCATTAATGGTGATGTACCCTTAAAAAATTTTCTTTCATGTAATAGAGACTATTAATTTATATATATTTTATTAGGTCTTTCTAATTCCATATATATTATAATCTATTTAATTAATTAAGTCATAGGAGATTACAGTAATTACTTATCAGTATTAATTGATGATTTTAATCATAAATACTGATAGATCAATAAATATCACGAATATCAATTGAGAATATTATTTAAGATCAGGATAAAGGTTAATAATATTGAAAAATGTACATAGTGTGGATTTTTAGGAAATATTCATTATTGTGTCATATAATCTCAACTAATTTTGTAATAATAGATCGTCTAAAGATAAATGTTATTAAATATTTGAAAATACCATTCATTATGATTGAAATATATAGTTTTTTATGGGAATTATTTACACATTTTGGATATTTTTATCGATTTTCCAATCCACCAAAAATGTTAACTTAAAAGATAACCATTTTCCTTTATAGTATTGTATATGAAGAAAAAATATAGGATCAAAATATACATTTAGTTAGTGCACCTTTTTTTACATTACCATGTATTGAGTAATTGTTTTAAAACTATAATGATTTATTTAATAATATTTTGGAATTCATTCTCATGAATAATGATATGGTGATAACATATTCCTATTTTGAATTGAATAATAATTTTAAAAAACTTCTATCTCGGTATTTGGAGTCACCTATGGTTATTTTTTGAATACTTTTTTTGATGGACTACATTTAGAGAGATATGTGTGATATATATACTAACCATAATCTTTTATAATATATTTTCACCAAAATGAAGTTAATTATTCCCTAGAGAAGATGGTGGTATCTAGTTAAATACTATGAATACTCACCAAATTAACAACCTATGAATATTGACATGAAGATAGATTTTATAAGTCAAAAGGATAACGCTATAAAATAACTGATGGGGATGATTAATTATCTAATGTATCTATATTTAAAAAGGATGGATCTTGAAATTATGAAGTAAGGGTATACAATCATATCTTATTCTAATGAGAGTTTAACCATATACCCATGTATAGATTAAAGAGGCACATAAGGAGGATGTAGAGATATATTATATTGGAAGAAATATCTCTAAGATTAAGCACTACTATGATGGAAAGAAATAATCCATCAAAATTTCATGTGCCCCATCTGTAATGATTTGATGAATAACCTATCTTAATAGGCTTATTGTTTATCATTCTCTATTGATCCCAGAATTATAAATATTTAAAAACATATAAAAGAGTATTTATAGTTTGAATTCATTGAGATTTATTTTTAGGAGTATGTATTTTGGTTCATAGTATGTAATATAATAATTATAAGGGACCATAGTCTATGGAGATGTTACAACCATCACCCATACCATGTGGAAATGGAAAAAGTTCAACATATATTTTGTTATTGGACTTCCCAAAATCATCTAAAAGATGAAATAATATTTATCTTGTAGTCAATATTCTAACATATTCAACACTTTTAATTACTCTTAGAATATAAATAGATTTAGATATTCTATACTGGATATGAATTTATGAAGTGGAATGGTTGTATAGAATAACATATATTAATATAAATTTTCTGGATTCGAGGATTTTCTCAACGTTCGGGAAAAGTATTTAGAAGTCTCTAGACATAGAGATGAGTGTCAGAACATCATATCATCATCATACATATTTTTTGTCAAACAGTACCATTAAATCCATATGGGATATATTATGATCTTTTTTTTTGTATATAAAATATCGTCGGGATCACACCTTCGTCTACTCCAATTCCCATACAACAATAACATTCACACACACATTCATATGGTTCCTTATAAATTCCTCTTTGGAATGTATTTTCTGATTAAAAAGATCTTATATTATATTGGAGAAATAAATATATTAAGAAATAATCTATTTGAAATTTTTTAGATAATATTAGATCAATTCAATAACACTGCATGATAGCTCATAGTAGATAGAAAAATTATGCTCAAAATCATTAGTGTGATCTGAATTAAGATGTTAATGAGAATGATCTTTTACAAAATTCAATATGACCATACATTTTTATATGTTAGTATTTTTTAGAACCTTGAATAGTCAAATTGATTATTTAGAAAACATCCATACTAAAATATTTTGATTTTCAATATTTTAACATCTGTTTTTAATCCAACCGATCTAAAAATTATTTATTTCATTTGAGGTCATTTATTGGTAAAAATTTTGTCAAAAAATCGTCAAATTAATTTATTTTAAAAACATTTTGGAATCAGAATCTGGACATTGATATTCTAGATAATATACAATGAAAAATAAAATTCATATTTTTTTTCATCAGTTACATAAAACTAACATCACAATTCCCACTTTTAACATTTATGGCTACAAAATCAGTTAGAAAATGATGTTAAAATAAATATAATGATATATATTCTGATTATTAAATGATTTTATACACCTACCCTATATCTTCAGAAAATTGTATTCAAGATTCTTAATCTTCTAATGATGTAATGACTAAAAATATTTTGATAATTATGGATAATCTTACATCTATTATAATTTCCATGTTTTGACATGATTAGATCAATTTCAATCATCATCATCGAAATGTTTTTATGTTCCATTTGTAATTAGATAATAAACCACATTGTTTTCATTCCTATGATGGTATTGAATAAAGATGTTATTGTCCCTGATTACATGAAACAATATTCGCAAGTGATAATTACGATTGTTCTGTGTGGATATATATTTATGGTTAGTTTGATATATATATACATATATATTTTCACAAAATTTATCAATAAAGAAAACTCTTGAAAATAATTATTAAGAAGATAACTACATCAAAATTTATATCATGTGTTGGATATCTATAATCATGATCTTTTTACTTCCATGAGTTTTCGACTATCACATTTTCATTTTTTTATTAGTACATAACTGAATCCATTATTTTTAGAATTGATGTATACAATGAAATGTTATAGAGTTACATTAAGATAATATATTTTAAAATTATTAGAATTATTTTCAATTACATGAATATCTCTTCCCATTCATTAGTCAAATAATACCTTACTCACACTCTATTCATCATGGTTGTCTGATATAGTATCATGGTATTTTCCACGTAGATCATTAATAGTTCTATCCATTTATAAGGAAACTATGTATATATA
This sequence comes from Viscum album, assembly GCA_963277665.1. NCBI lineage: Eukaryota > Viridiplantae > Streptophyta > Magnoliopsida > Santalales > Viscaceae > Viscum > Viscum album. The sequence continues at coordinate 1,837,563,864 of OY728163.1, read as the reverse complement.
GTAAAAATATTATCCTATTTCAATTATTAATTTCCTCCACTGTAAAATTGTTTCCAAATATCTGTTTATTACTATAAAATTCTCCAATAATTCTACCTTATCTACCCAAAACTCAGATTTATATTAATTTTTATATTAATTCACTTTCCATAATTTCAAAAGTCTAGTAGTAATAATTTTTAATTGTTCATCCATACTTTTTGGGTATATAATAAATTCATCTATAAAAACTACCACAAATTTATTATCGGTAACATTTAACGTCCCTATTCAATAAATCTATGAATATTTATTGACCATTCCAGAGTTTGAATGGAATAAATATGAAATCACCTATTTTTTTAACATTTTTGGATGGAGTTATTTTAAATATCCCCTTTTTCCCTTTAACTAATGATATTCTAATTAATGTTTTAGTTTAGAGATATATTTTTCTCTATTAAACGTATCAAACTAGTCATTAATTTCAATAAATATGTACTTATTCATTTTCATGATATTATTATGTCAAAATAGTCAAAATAGAGTGACATTTTCCCTTACATATTATTGAAAAATTGAATGTGTTAATTGAAATGTGAAGATCTTGGGAATATGAATAACATGTTCAGATTTTCTTTTAACTACTTATTCTTTTTTTTTAATGTGTACTATGGTATATAGAGTCTGAGATATTGGAAATGATTTTAATATAAGTTCAATTTAATGATCAAACTATTGATCAAGAATAATACAAGGAATCTCTTTGGTTAATTCATCGACATACTATCTTAAAAATAGAATTTCTTAAAGTGTAGTCTTCTATTCGGATTCAATTATTTGATAATGATATAATTTATCATTATGAAAAAATAACCATACCTATGTATAATATTTTTAAAATCATATATCTTCTTTCTAAGCCTGTTATAAAGTCATGGCATTATTCAGTCTCTGGAATGTGAAACTTTTTATTTGAATTTAATGCTAGATATACCCAATGATAGAATAGTTCATCATAGTATTAACACAAAATATAAAAATGGAATTATTAAAATTTCTGTTGGGAGAGTCATTCCATTGTCAAAATTTGTTGAATAGTTAGGTGTTGGATATTCAATAAACACCACAATAACTTTTTTCAAAGGCAATATAACGTCTATTTTTTTAATTTATATTTTATTATTTAAAATAAAATTTCCAAATATGAATGATTTCATAGAACCATAATAAAAGATAACATTATCTATTATTTAATGAATAGCTAGCATATCTTTCACCACATAAATTTCAATCTCAAACTCAAATGTTGTTTCTATATAAGGCTTACCTTATACTATTAGACATAACGATTTTTTCCATTTATTTAAATGAAAGACCCATGTATTGTTTTTTTAATTTTTATAATTTACATATTAATTATTTTTAAAATATAGTATGGTGAGATTGTGATTGATCTTGTGATATTTTGATCAATATCATTATTGGGTAGTTTTATCACACTATGACTTGAAATTACTATATCGAGCATATTTCCACAATTTATGAACTTTCAGGCCCCTTGATACAATTTATTGGATATTTTATTCAAAACCATAGATAGTTAAAAAAATTACATTCTTACAATCAAGTATTTTATTTAGTTTTTATATTGGGTTAATCTTAATTCAATTTTTGTGTATCTGATGTACCCAAAGAATCAAAAATTTCCTTCAAAAATTTGACCAAACAGCAGTAAATTCCTTCATAACTAAAAATCTTAAAAGTAAGAAATTCTATATGACATCTACATTGCAACCCACTATAAAAATGGTAAAATTTCAATTAATGGGTTATGTCACTCTCAAAATCATACATTGCGAGTCCTACAATGTTCGTATCATAAAACTAATATCACTTATATTCCTTTTTCACTAGTAAAAGAATATAACAATTTATTTTAACTAATAGATTTCATGGTAAATACTCCTTGAAAAATAACCGGTTTGAAAAGTCCAAGTCTATAGATTTTATGTCCTCCCTATAAATTTTTTTTATGGATTAGTGTCCACAAATGATATGTTTCTCCTAAATAGGGGTAAACAACCAATTTTACCATCTTGTTTTTAGAACACTATAGTGGAAATAATATCCTTTTTAATGAGTTAATAAATAATTATATAATTATGTTATTATAAGATCCAATAAATGTTTAAGGGCTCTTACACATAATATACTAAACTATAACATTATCATGTAGTAGGATTTCATTCTAATTAATGTTATTTTTAAGAAAATGTGCTCATTGTCCCTCTATTGAGATGAGGTTCTCATATCACGTTCCCAACAATGTAATAATATCATCTTTGTTGTTTTGAAATTTCCCATTGAAACTATCATTATAATGATTCCCCATATCTATATACATTTTCAAATATAAAGGGATTTAGGGATGAGAATACTTAAATGAGTAAATGATTATAGGTTTATCCATAAACATATATGGACTAAGTCATAAATGATCAACAATTCCTAACATCTTAATATCTATGATTAAATATATTTTATTGATGGATATAATCTAATAATATTTTTAACACCAACAAACTATTAAATTATATAAAATATATTTCAATCACTCATTATAATTTTTAAATAGAATGTGAATTAACAAAACAATATACTTGGAACAATCAACTCTATCACATGGTAAGGTCTCACTAACTATACACCATAATGATGATTGAGATATACTAAATATAAATTTTTCCTTTTTCCCAAGAAGTATCTATGTAAAACTAATGTATACATTATTTTCTAAATAATATTTAATTTCTTAAAAATCCATATATTCTATACCTTACTAAGACATCTTAATTTTAAAAATCTTATGATTATCTATAGGGTATTTTATAATGTTATCAAATCCTAATATGAATATATAAAAAGTCAATGTTTGGATACCATCTATTGTTACCAAAACATTAAACACATATCATTTCAAAAAAATTAATATAGCTTATAAAAAATACAATATTGTTAATTATATTTGGAGTATTAGGAACATAAATTAAAAAATAGTTATATCATCCTTCCAATTATTTAATCTCATTATTGTCGCCCTAACTCCCATATATTTTATAAATACATAATTGGATAACCTTGGAAAATATATGATCACAAGGGTGAAATAAAAATAATATGTTGTTAATGAACATGTAAATGATGCATAACATGGGAATCATAACATGATATCATAAATAGAATGTCCATAATCATGAAATCATAGAAGAAGGAAATAAAAAAAATAAGAGAACGACGTAAAAATTATCATTTCGTAAGAACATTGAACTAAAGGAAATCATAAATTCACATAATCATGACATAATACGAATAATTTATGGAACCCTACATAAATAAATATAGTAGTTTCTAACTTAACTATACAAGCACCATATTTGTCTAGGCTCAATATTCTTGCATTGTGATCTCCAAGGACATGGAAACATAATCCATTTTCTAGAGGGATATATATTTTCAAGCATACTAATCACAGATTTATCGTCATGTAAAGTACTTTTATAAGTGAAAAATAAAACATACATAAGTCATAAAAATTGTGAAACCCTTGAAATGAATAGCGTATATTATATTATATTAAGCCATATCTGAAATCTATGACATAATCATTTTAAATAAAATAAGGGATTAACTGTTTTTGGACATTGAATTATAAATGGAACATATGTAATGTTATATTATTCAATGGTGGGAAATCCTTGGCAATGTTCTAATAAGTAAGAATAATAAAACAACCATTTTGGTTTTGTTTGTTTAAATAATAAAAAACATTTTGGATAAATTGAATCAAAACATTCCATTGAAATTATAAATTATTTAGATAGGTTGACTGTAAATTATATAAAAATTTCAATTTATATTTATCATTTTAAATAATTTAGGCGGTGATTTTATATTTGAAATTATAATTTTAAAAATAACATTAAATCATGATTCCAAAAAAAATATGTGTTTTAAAGGAAAAATAAATCATTTATAATGACAAAAATTGAAGGGATATTAAACATTCATTATATATAAAGGAAATATTTAAAAAATAGTAAAAATATTTGAATATTTGGTTTCATAAATGTGTGATGGATAAAGATAAGTTTAACTGGATTGTTAGGAGGGATGTATAGAAGGTCCCTTACTCTTATGTCCCATAGAGTTTTTTCCCTTTTAGCTAACATCATGTATTATTAATTATGTTTTTCAATAAAAATAATAATAAAATTATTCAATTATCATTATTTTCCTTAGTTATATAATTTTTAATATGTTTATAATGTATTATATGTTTTCTATGCGTGTCAGTAGCATGAGGTGGTTTGGGTGATTTTTTATTATCGTATCATGTTCACTATGTTTATGATTAGAATAAAAATTAATTAAAAAACTCTATAATTAAAATTGATACATGAATATCATATATATATTATCATCATTAATCATACGAGACAAAATAAAATTAAGTATATTGTTGACTTCTAGGCGGTAGCCCATATATACACACAACCAAAACATTAATTCTCTAAAAAATGGGTGACAGCTAGAATGAAAATAGTAATCATTCAATAGTGATAATTATGACATAAACATAATAATTTTTACTCATTTTCAACCATGTGTTCATAAATTAATGATAGAAATGAAATATAGAAATCATATCTTAATAGGGGGGAATGTTTTTATAAATTCATGATTAATGCTTAGCTTTTTCTTAGAAAATGTATAGGGGAAAATAATTATTTTTTAATTTATATAAGGATACTATTGTATATATATGATAATTAATCCATTAAATTATTTAGTTTATATGAGATATTTAAAAAATTAAATTAAATATAAAAATAAAATACTATGAAGAAGAAACGCTCAGGTCTTGTAACAACCCTTTTCTTTATTACATAATTAAACAAGATTTTTTGACATAAAATGATTATATGATACAACATAAAATATTGATATGTCTAGTTTATTTTGGGATTAGGAACATTACATAAAAACATAAAACATAGAACACAACATCATATTGAAAACATCAATTACATGACCACTACATTCCCTCATACATAGCATTTCATGGGATAACATGAGGACATGTATAAGAAAATGATACGATATAATGCTCATTAAGGGAGTCAAAAAGGTATAACATAAATATTACAATATATTTTTTGAAATAAGCATATAAATGTAGTGTAAGAAAAACATTAAAATAAATTTGTGATAAAAATAATTATCATAACATAGAAATGTGGAAACAACACATAACATGGAATTAGAATGATCCAAGGATCATTGCACATGGATCATGAGTAAAACTTCATTGAACATGAAGCATGAGAAAACCATCATTGCACATGAATTAGCATGAGTCAACACTCATTTCACATGAAGCATCATGATATAATACTTTACCAAATGCATTTGAGAGCTATCATGGTGCACCATTCTTAAACATTTCATTTCATGCCTAAGTGTGCCACATGGATCATACAACATTGAATTATTTAACATCATAATTTATTCCATGATAATGTAATGTGGAATACTTACATGAACCATTTTAAACAATAATAAAAATTGGATAAATGTTCATACCATTGATAGAGAACTGGGAAAGGCATTCACTACACATTGACATTAGCTTGGAAAATTGCGGGGCAATTTCAGCAGTATAACGGTGTGACACAAGAATTAATAAACATTCATGACAAGATATAATTTGGTGTGAAATTATATTTACATGAAATGGAATGTAAGGGGTCATATTGATAGTTATCCCAGCAAGAGTAATGAAATTTTAAATTAATAATACAAAAGAATAGATTCAATGTGAATGAGGAGAGAGGTGTTTCTTACTGAATATTGGCATGGTAACAGGTGTACATGGGTGGCATTAATGATAGAGAAAGGGTTATCTCTTTATTCAAACCAAAATAGGGTTTTATGGGGGAGGTTCAAAATCAAACCCCAAAATTTATAATTTAAAATAAAAGGGAATAATAATATTTCAAAACCGACATAAAATGAGAAAGAAAGGATTCCCTTACATTTAAGTGTGATCTCAAAGGTTTGGGAGAAGCTTGAGAGAGGTTTCTTTAGACCTTGGAGTTCCATGGGAGGATTCTGGGGGGTTGAGGGTAGAGGATGGATGAGTTACAAAGTCTTTTAGTAAATATTATATGGGAATTTGGGTAGGATTATATAGGAATGTAGAGGGAATTAATTATTATTTATGTCTTGGAAATCACACATTAAACAAATCCAAACTAAAAAATAGTCCACAGTTTTTCCCATGTAATTTTCCAAAGGGGATTGGAAAACAATCTTATAAAAGGACAATGTCCGATCTTCTTAAAATAATAGGTTTACTTATGTGGATGAGAGTCACACTCAAAAGGAAAACAATTTAAAAATATAAAATGTTATACAAGTCTTTGAGGGTCCACTAAGGCTTTGTAAAATAAATAAAATTTGTCTAAAATTACATTATTTTAATGGTAAAACATATATTGGCCGAACATATCATTTATAGTAATTAATAAAACCACTATTTGGTCATTGTGATTTCATAAAACACGTTATATATTTAATCAGTATTTATTTTTAAACAAAAAATTCAACTATCTCAGAAAATTATGAAAAATTTACCATTGAATAATTTCAACATCTTGATTCCAAAAATAATAATCATTTTATCTGAATAATTTTTTAATATGTAAATTTTCACTTTAAAAAACAAACATTTATTGAAAATTCATGGGTTTTGACAAGACCCACTTTCAAACAATAATAGAAATTAAAATTATATTCATAAATAAGATAAGATCATTTATAATTTATAAAAACTAATTTAATAATATTGTTTTCAAATATTATTTAATTCAAAACTAATTAATTTATCAAAATTGATTCCTTAGTTCAATATTAACGAAAAGTACTATTTGTGCTATAAAAATAATTTACGAAGTAACAATAATAAAATTAATATATATTATTTATTATATACAAAAATAATGCCCATAATCATAGTGTTATGGTCTTTTACATAACATCTTATAACACCCGCAAAAGATCGAAGGGTAGTGTATGCGATTGTGACCGATTCTTAGGGTGGCTCAAGTAACTACACTCGAGTGGTAACCTTTATCCACTTCCAATTCTCACATAGGGGGTTCCGCATGAGATTCACATGTTGAAGCTCGGCTTCACATTGGTCAAGAGGGAAGATCAATAATGCCACCTTATTTCAGAGATTTGACAATTATGCTTCATATGAGGAAAGTCTACTAGATGAGGCCATCACTTCCTTTATCTGAGTAAAATGTATTTGTTAAAGCCTTATATTTATATTAATAAATAGATCATTGTTCCATATATATATTATAAATGGTCACAATTCGTACGAATATTTTAATATCCAAATTCATAATACCAAGGAATTTCATATTTTTTATAACCACATTTAAAAATAATAAATCTAATTAGGCCTAGGGGAATTTTCCATGAAAAATGTTTGGGTTGTTACAAATTAGGGAATTATATTCTCATTGTAATTATCTATTTAAATATATTGATTAATCCAACTAAAAAAGAAAAATTGAACAGGTTCAAGGGATATCATTATAGTATAAAACAATTTATATATTTTCTCAATGTAATTATATGGACTGGGTAAAAATATATGAGTTGTTACTGTATCCTTTTATATGAGAATAAAAATGTAGTTTTTAAATTACCTAAAATTAATTAATTAATTAATTAATCTATAAAATGTAAAGGACTCTGATATTATAAAAATATGATATGTGTGGAATGGTATTGTTGAAAATCTTCCCATACACTCTTTTGGGATACAACCATGAGAGTGTTGTGGGTTTTTCCATTTAACTTGCAGATTACCATGTTGTACTTTTATTCAACAACCATTACATCATCCATATTAAATAATTAAAGTTTTATATTTTAATATATATCATACAAATTTATTTGTGTACTATAATCCAATATATTATATTAATTTTTAAAAATAAACATAAAACGGTTTAAACATGTAAATTTTAAAATAAATGCCCATTATTCTTATAAACGGGTTTTAATGTAATAATGTTTTTATAAAGAAAAATTAAATGTTAGTTAAAATTATTTATTTCAAAAATAAATAATGAATTAAATTTATATAATTTAAATTAATTGATTCATATTTTTTATTAAAATAAGACAATGACATATTTTTTAAGAATATTAGTCTATTGATGGAATGCATTTATTACATTTCCATTTATTAAAGTAAACTTATAATATAGTTTTAAATTTATAGGTAATGTGTTCCTATGTTGAAATAATATATATAAAAACATATTATTATATTCCTTAATTTTATACTTGAACACTTAAATGATTATTCATTTTTTCAATCATATATATTAATAATTTCATGAAAAATATTATTTTTATCAAACTACTTTTCTTACAAAAATTTGACATTTTCCTAGAACTCCTATAAATACACTATTAATATAATTTTATATTATGAACTCATTAATTTTTTTATTTTATCGAATAATATTTTTTAAAAATATACATTTACAATTTTATATAAAAAGAAAAATATAATGATAATTTTTTTATAATTTATATAATTATTTAAATTTAATTTTTATTGATGAAGTTTTTATTATACTAAATTTTTAAATATTTTATATTATATAATGATATCTATATGTTTTCATAATAATAATTTAAATTGGAATATCTTATTTTAATAATGTATCACAAATTTATTTAATTGCATTATGAAAATTGTATTGAATTATGTATTAATTAGATGAATATAAATATACTGGATTGTCATGATTTTACATATATGTTGTGAGTGTGAAAAAATTAGGGAACCAAAAATGGGAATACAAGGGATTTGCATGAATATACGTGTATTGTTTTTGTTCATATAATAATAAAAATACCTCATAATAAATACTCCATCCTCAAATATGTTATCCTCATGAAAATGGTGACCACCCTACATTCATTAGTTATCGCTATAGATGAATAATGTTCTCATTGATTTAAGAATCCCAAAAAATCCTTATGTCCTTAAAAAATAACCATGATACATGATGAAATGTTTCACCCTTATTTCACAACTATTCCATTCATCACATGTCACAAAACACTGATTGAATTAACTAGATAGATATTTGCATAACTGGTGAATTGTTTACACTAAAACTGCCACCAGATTTACTATAAACCATGTGATGAAACGTCTATAGAATATCCATTCAGAAATTTCAATATTAATATCATGAAACAGTGACATTATATTTTTTGATTGTCTCAATAACTCATAGTCACAAGTTCCCCAAGACATTATCATTGTGCAAAAAATTCAATGGAATCATCCACACACCTAGTGACATCATCCCCACTATATTTCCACATACATAAGGAACAACAATCACCAGTGTCAGTAGTTAACTAAACCACGATGGATAATACTAATAAACAAAAGTTCTATATAGTCACAAATGTCACACAATACATTTTCCTATAGATACACATCATGTAACACAACCCAATATCATTGACATTGATGAACATAGTATCATATTATGAAATCCCAAAATCTAGTGTCCCATGTATAACAAATCCCTGAAATAGATTGTACTAACCCCCTCCTACAAAAACCACTATAAAACACTTTCATACCACAAATACTATAATATTTTCTATTCCCCATTACTCCAACACCCCTTTTATAACATAAATCACATAGTTTACGAACATATATAATAATATAAAGCTAGAGAAAACTTACTAGGTTTCGGTAGGAGTCATATCATTTGATTATAGGACCCGATTTAACATGAGTAAGGAGTGTTCTAGAGTTTATAGAATAATACCAAAAATGTACCTTTTAGTTGAAAGACTTACCAGTGGAAAGGGTGATATAAATAAATTATGGAGGACATAAATTTTTTACCCTATAATTTTCCAATTGTATTTAAAACAACAAACATTCCATGAATGAGTGAAATCTATATTAGGAGATGAGTGTAATGTGAGAGTGTGTAATGAATTTATAAGGATTCATAAAAACATATATATTCCATCATTTAATATAATAATATATAAATTTAAATATAATTAATTAAATGTGAAAATAATTTCTGGGGCGAATCATGTACCTAGTCCCCTTCCACTAAGTACCCAACCAATGACCCCAAGGTAGTTGGTGGACTTTACATAACTTCTCCTACCCAACAAGGGAACAATAGTTAGTGTCGAGTAGTCACATAGGTTCTTGATGAATTATATATTCAATTATATATATTCAACTGTAGGGATGAAATAATGAATCAAATAACAATACTTCACTAAACACTTAAAACACTAAAAAAACAAGTATCATATTTTCTGAAAAAAAAATAATACAAAATAGCTCCTCCAAACAACAGATGGTGCTAACTAACCATTGTAGAAATACTCATACTTATGTTTTATGTAACAAAAATAATGAATATCCTAACAATAATCATAAACTATATCTATAATAACTCCTAGTTTATTTAGATGATACTAAACACATGTATCAATTCATGAGCCGGAAAATTGAAAAAATCAGAGTTATTGATTACGATTTTGGTTTCCCAGAAAATTAGAATCACCCACTAGATATCACCAACATCCAAAATCCAATGATAATGATGGTATAATTTCATAATAGCATCCCAAAAACATAAATATTAGTCATGAAACTCATATTCACCACATATCATGCATTATCGTCAGAACCCATACCACCACATAGAATGTTCTTCCCATATATCATAGACATTACACCAATTCCCATCATGTAAAACCAAAAACCAAAATACAAATGAAATAAATATAACATTCATTGGATCAATTGTCTAAATATCACATTTTTTCGAAAGCATAATCAAATGAACTGAACTCTACCATTATAGTTCATAAACTCCCTAGGAATCTGGAATCAAAATTTTCACTTTCCCCATTTTAAAAAAATTACCCATTGTCATCACCTAATCATTACAGTGAATCAAAACTAATACCTTAATCAATTTTCATTATTAATATTATAGAATCATGAGGATTTCCTAACCCCAAGTAACCAACAATATATAAATGATTATGAAATAATATTAGCAATTAAATTAATTTTTTAATATGAATAAAACACCATGGGTTGTTAATCACATTGAATCTAAATATGACCTAGTAATCTATAATGATAAATTCTTTAAGATTGTTCAATATAAAAATGAACATATAATGTCCAGATCTATCATCCCAACATGGTTTCATCATTCTGTTTCTTATAGAACCCATATACTTGAATACCATCTCTACCTGATGCAACTATTTAACTACGTGAACAACTATCTAAAAAAATACTCTCAACTCTAAAATACATGTTCGCTACCGAATTACATGATGTCAACAAGAAAATATTTATTTATACTAGCTTGCATGTCGATTCCTATCTGATAAATTACTACACTATGGAATTATTATCTCCATTTAATGTTGGAATTAAAAAATAGATCTATTAACAAATCAACACAATTCATGACTGATACACCCTCACAATTAATTAATAAGCATTCTCTCCATAATCATTTTAAGAGAAACAATTTGAAGAAACATGCCTCAAAATATTATTCTCTTTATTCTATCACTAATACCAATATGAACCTATATATCCCATCATCGATTCCCTGGTCCCCTGGATATATACATCACCAAAATCACCCAGAAACCAATATTGATTATTTTAATTTATTGTATCCAATAAAACTACTGGAGGTATTACTTATCCATTTAATTATGGAGTGTAATTCATATTTAAATTTATAGTAAGAAACTCCATTGAAGGAATAACACCATATATTCCTTTGGTAAATATCTAGATTACAGTTACCATGATTTACAAAAATAAGACATCAAAGAATTATCCAAAATTGAATAGCTACATGGAATATCGTATAAATTATACATGTTATGTGTACTCATAAACACCCTCAAAGATCTCATATAGTGCTACCTTTAGTGGAATTAAATATCTACTATTAATGTGGACAAAAGGTACACACTATAATGGGTGGTAATGTTTATATTCTAAGTGTTGTTACATATTTTTTCATAACAAAAAGTTGTATTAAATAATATCATCATAAATAAAATAAATAAAATAAGGAGTGATATAATGGATAGTAAATTCAACTCACCCATACGAATCATTATCTATCTTCAAGTATCATAGTATCAAATACTATATCCCCATATACCCAAAACTATGTTATGTAGTACACAAATAATATATGATCCACAAAAATATAAAAATTATGATTTAAGAACCCATGTAAACTAATTACAATTATTATATGACTATATATAATAAAAAAATATTTATCTTATTATTAAACAATTAAATAAATAATACATTTAATTTTTGTATTTCTTTAATTAAACTACCACATACCGAAAAATGTGATGTTATCCCTACCAACATCAAATGATGTATGAAAAAAAAATTATTACATTCTTTTAAAATAGTAAAATCGAAATCCATGTTATAATAATAAAAAAAATATTTACAAAAATAATGATAAATTTTTTTTCATAACTATAATTAACATCCCAAACCCTATAAAATGGTAATCTCTTTTAATAGGGGAATCTAATTAGTTGAATATAGATAATTTCAAATTCGTTTACCTGCATAATATACTACACACATTAAAAATATTTATATAAAAACATTATTAACACTAATGTAAAAAACATATAGCATCCTTGATACACTAAATCATAACTATACCCTCTTATCAATGTGGAAATAATTAGGCATGACTCAATGTATGCTTGAGGATATCTAATAGAAGTGAACATCTACTGCGTGATAGTGGTATAACTACACCATCTTATCAGCATGAAAATATTTAGATAAAATCAATAAAATACGAAAAATCGTTCATGGTTAATAATTAATTAATTGTGATGGTACCCTAAAACATAAAAAATCCCATGAGACTACAAAATTTAATTTAATATGTAATCATATAAAATATATTCCTAGTGTTACCTATGGTGGATTATATATATACATGAAATTAAAATACACAAATGAATACATATACATTTTCATCAGGGATTTACTTGGTCAAATTCAAAAATTCATCAATGTCTTACACATACATCGATTGGACCACTAGTAAGTTATGAACTAGTTGCATTTCCCTTTCCCAAAGTTTTTTTCTAAAAATAAAATCTACATGAGCTATAGGGATCCCATATATTATAAGAGTAAGAATTAATAGTGATCCAAAAATTTCGTACATTGATATTTAAATGTATACATGGTATCATGAGAAGTAGTTACATAAATAATTATTATTTAAATAAATGTACCTCACTCTACTATGTTCTAGACAATCTGTGTGTTACCAACTACCTACTTAAATTATCGATAGAGTGGGATAATGTAACTAGAAGTCTAAATAGACATTGAAGCCACCTTTTCATCTAATAGAATTCATGTCACTCAGGAACTAACTTGAAGGTCTTCATACTCAAATTTGTTATCCATAGCACATGACCACGTCTTTTGAAACATCCATGAGGAAAATTTCCATACTCAGTTAGTATATTATCCTAGATTAGTGATCATAGTGACAAATTATTAACAATATGAAATTATATAGTGTTTCCATCCATAGATTCTAGAGTCAACATCCATATCAAATGTCACATGATTTTCAAAGGATTATTCAATCTACTGGGGATTTATCCTATCAAATAGAAGGAATGACCGAGTTAAGTAGTTCATAAAATACACAACACTGAGATTAACCGAATAATGAAATATTATTACATAAATGTGACCAATATATCATATTCATTAACTTGGAGGTAATGAATTACATTAGTATTATTATTAAATATATAATGGCAGTACTCATTATTTATTCATTAATTTATTTATTTTAAATAAGTAAACTATTTCATTAGTTATTTTTTCTAAAAAACATCATTTCATCAAAAATGGCTTCTATGATATTTTTGATTGAATATTACAATTATTTAATAAAAATATTTATCAAATTTTTTCTAAAAATAAAATTAATTTAATTTTTATATAAATCATGTCAAAATTATCCTCTGATTAGTTTTTGACAATTTTTTAATATTTTTTATTTTTAATGAATTGTTATAAATATTGATTTATATTAAAAAATATATTTCCATTTTAATTAATTAAAATTTAAAATTCTATTTTTGGATTAGTGTTAGAATTTAATTTTTTAACTTTTATGTATTATAATCCAATAATATTTTTGGTATAGATTTTATCGATGTATTTAGTATAAATACATTTTATATTTCAGAAATACATTTCAATGAATAAATAGTTTTCATCATGATTTTCTATACTTAATTTTAATAGAATTTTTTAACCCTAACTAATGGAATAACTATATGAAATTAGTTTTTCCATTTTTTTTAATAAAATTTCTTAATTTGATTTCAAAATGAATATTAACCGTGAATATTATCTTACTTTTTTAAATGGTAAACCAGATATTTAAAGGATTAAAATTAATTAGAAAGACTAAAAATGAACCAATAAATTCCAAAAAAATATAAGTATTTCACATTAATTATCATCTAAATGACTAATATATTTTCTTTTTTCTACTTTGATGTGATTGTGAACATTAAAAAATTTGAGATTCTGAAATGGAAAAAATGACACACTCCTACTATTCATAAATCTAATATATATAACTTGTTTAAAATAGTAACTTGGTTTTGATATAAATATTACTTTGAAATATTAATGATTTATATTCATCATGAAAATATATTTTTTAATTTTTATTGAAGAAAATATTTTCTTAAATGTTCTCACAGCGCGAACACTATATGTATTGAATTAATGGAACAATAAAATGAATGATATTGAGAATATTAAAAGGTATATAATTTTATAAATAAATTGACTAGACGAACATGAAATGATAGGTATGTAATGAAACAATTTTCTACATTTTAACTTGTTTCCATGATGTCATTATTTTTGAAATAATGAATAATTATACATATTTATATTATCGAAATTTTCTAAAAAATAATATTTTATTAAATGATATAAAATTACCCAAAATATTATACTTATACAAATGATTTAGATATTATTTATAATATCAACAATTCTCTGTTTACGGGACATTGGTTCATTTATATATCTATAGTGACCCTTAGTACGTATAAATCATTGTCATATTATATTTAACAAGAGTTAACGAAAAGTTATGACCAATAGATAAGGATAAAAAATTATACCTACATGTATAATTATTATTTAATGATATAATTTAAACTCACACTCGTCACATATTGAAAATAAAGCAATTTTTTCTATTTGAAATTAAAAATTATTTTATATTAATTTAATATGTTCAGAGATACCAAGAATTCCCTTCCCATAACTTGTAAATGGTAATATCATTTTCACTTTACCTCACACGTGAAAACCATTTTTTATCCAAGATGTACACTAATAAATTTATATACTAATTCCCTAATTATATAGATCCTAGTATATAGAGAATATTATCATTAAAGGGATTTTGGTGTTAATAAATGGAAGCTTTCCAAAGAAGCTGTATAATCATGACTGTATATTTTGATTTTATTTCATCATGAACATATTTTAAATATTATTCAACAATGATAAATTTATAACGTCAATATAATATATATTTTTCTATTTTATTATGTTAATTAAATTAGAACAAACCATGATTATCAAATGTAGATATTATATCTAGATTTAATATTATTGAATACATTACACAAATATGTCATATGGGACCATAAATATTTTTTAATTTAGGATACATTAAATAATTAATTTCTATCTTTGAGAAATATATTCATTTTACCCATTAAATATATTTACCTTTAGTAAAATTACATCAAAATTTCATCAAAACATGTGTAAATTACACTTAATAATGTGTGTGATCAAATTCTCATTAAGGGTAAATAAATGAGATATGTAAGCACAACATGAACATAAGGGTATGAGAACATGCTGATAACACTTTGATACCATAACCTTCATATCATTTATCATAATATTCAATCATGGAATTATGTTTGGTAGTTCATAGGACATGAATCAAAAGATAATCAAAAGACATCAACCATGAGAGTATAACATTGTAACAAGACAAATATTATTGGCATAAACATAAGAAAATAATAATATCAAGGATACATACAATTTTATAAATAACATCTTAGACTTGGGATAATGAACCCCATACCAGCTTTGGGATTGAGATGACCTCTCAACTACCCTATTTTTTATGGATGGTATGAAATATTATATTGATTCATGTTGTGGACTTGGGATGACTTCATATTGAGCATATTATTTATAGATTAGGAGGACCACCCATGTACCATATAATCTGATTGAATATTAATGATATACCAATTAATTCAAGGGATATATAGGTCTCACCCATCACATAATGAATTCAAACATAAATGTTTCATAAGATAATAAAGTAATAAGTATATGATGGCTCAGAAGAATGGATGGGTTTCATATAACTAACTTCATAACCCAAAAAATTAAATCGATATTATATTCTTTTGAATATATTAAAAAATGTGGAAAATAAATAGGTTTTCATTCATTTACTCATATAAAAAACTGTGAAAATATTGTGATTCTTCACAATATATGCACTGGAATAGAATTGAGTTTCATAAGAAACATTCTATCTTTAACACATACTATTAAAATAAATAATTATAACGGTATCTTTATATCATATCCTTATAAAAGCATAAACCATATAAAAAGATGTCATATTATATAGAAGAGGATTTTGAAATATATCTAAGAGCCTTTTATAGGGTAAATTAAATTTCATTGAAATAAATTTTATAATATGTAAAAATATTAAAATATTATTCATTAAAAAAAGAATTTTTTTATCAAATAATTTAATCATTATAATCATTTTAAAATATCAGTAGGAAAATTAGATTTCCTCTTTAAAAAAAATATTTCTAAAACCTATGTATAAGAAATTTATTTTGAAAATAATGAATCTAATTAATATTATAATACAAATTCAGTAAAAACAATGTTTTTAACATGAAATTAAAGCTTCAATGTAATTATGATCATGACAATAAATAAATTGACACATGTCAAGCATTCACTTTTCAACATAAAACGATTGGAAAAGTTCCATGATTGGAAATTTGAAAGAAGAATTACTATATAATAAATTTATATAATAGTAATACATGGGTTGAAATTTATTTTCAAAATAATAGGATAATGGAAAATTAATTGAATTTTTTTAGAAAATTTTTTTTTTAAGAAAATAAATCTCTAAAAGAATATATGTTAATGTTAAATTTTCTGAAAAAGAGTATTTTAAAATTAAATATGCATTAAAGAGTAAAAAACAAAATCATTTAATAAAGTTATCATGAATAACTATTGAAGAATAAAATTCATAATGACTATGTAGATATGTATCATAATATATCACCAATTAATTCATAATCATAAACAATATTGATAAATGAAAAAAATTTATCAATAAACTATTATCACTTTGGTAACATTTAATAATAATCTCCATGATAGAATTAAATTACATGAAATTTATAATACCATAATAATAAGTATATTCATGTTATAATATTTCAATGGGGTAGTACAAACTCTTTGTTAAATAATATAATCACATAACATAATATTTCTCTCAAAGAAGTAAAATTCAGAATGAAAATTCTTTACTAGTTTAAGTAAATTGGAATTGTAAACACCGTAAAAGAAAGATCCTAAAATGGGTATTTAATAAAAAAATATATATTAGGAGTATAATAATAATATAAATTCATGGGAATTGTCTACAATACATAGGAGAGATATGTGGTTAATATAGCACATGTCTTACAAAACTAAAAAAATTATGATTTCAGTATGATAAATTATTTCTTGAATTCGTTCATAAATTTTTCTATATCTTTTATAATAGGTATAAATTTATTATAAATATATAATATATCCATAAAACATATATTATACAATTTATTTTTTTATTATTCATTTAGATTACCTATTTATTTACAATACAATGTTAATGTTATGTTTCTGTTAATAACATCTTTTTTTTCTTATATGTTTTGACTTTTTTGGTTCTCTTAACATGATCATTATTTAAAAAATTATATATATTAAACCATGACATAAATAAAATATATCATAAAAATATATGGCTTTATAATAAAATTTATAATATATAAATATGAAAAGAAATACAATGTTTATGGAGACGGTTGGACTTACATACGCATGAACATTGTTTCAACTATTTTTTTGAATTGAAATAATTAAAAGTAAGTTATATATATATATTTATATATAATAAAAATAATATAATAATTATTTCATTTATATCAAATTTTCTAGTGAAACCATACAAAATACATTCTATGTATTGCATGACCGAATCATATTGCTTCGTGTGGCGGTAATCTGTCGAACACATGAATAATGTTATCATATTCTAAAAAAATGGAAAGCATGAATATATCTATTAAATAAAAGTTATTTTATCATAAATAAAACATTAGTAACATATATATAATTTATAAATATAATTTTTATATGTGTTCTCAGATGTAAGAGGCAGTAATGGGAAAACGGTTGACATCAGTTTACAAGGTGGTATTTCACCATATACATGAATGATAATTTTGTTGCACATTTATTTGAAGAGTGTTTACTTTTTGGTAATAATATAAACATAAACCATATAAATATAATAAATATAACCCATTTCTTATATATTCACGATATGATAATTCGTTCTGGAGGTTGGGGATGAAATAAATAAACCCGCATTGATGAGTATTTCCTTTTGGTCGGGTATCTCCTATTGTTTTTTACTAAAAGTCATCTTGAATGGCCTTATTCATAAGTAAAGGATTATAGGATTATGCTAGAGAATTTATGAAGTTTTTTTAAGGGTAAGATTTATCCAAATGGCTTGAAGGGTGTGAACATGTGTAGCGATTGAGTACCATTTTATAGTTGATGAGTAGTGTCATTCTTGTAATTATCCAATTTTTTTTGTATTGGGAAGTATTAGTTTCCTCATAAAGATATAAATATTTAATAATAAATTATGTTATAGTTAATTTGGTCTTTCTACACATCCACTAAACAAAAATATATGCATTTTTATAATATCATTCCTTAACTTCTTTGCATTCTTCTTTTTAGTACTTTGGTTTTTTATTAAAGTCGCTAATTTTCTATCTTAGGTAATTTATTTTTTTGGACAAAAATAATGTTAGAATTTTTTTAAAATTAGGACCCATATATTATAAAATAATATATTACTTTTTTAAAAAAACATTACATATGTGGAAAAATTAATTTTAATTGAGGTGCTTATAAAGTGCAAAAACACAACAATAATAATACCTATTATAACCATTTTTGTCTTCGGATTTCTTGTTAATGTGTAAAATATAATTTATAAATTTTTACATAAATTTACCATATATTAAATTGATTGACATAAAATAATATCTTTAAATAAGATAATTTTTAGAATATTTAACTCATTAAAAATTATCATTTATTAATAAAATCACATTTTTGTTATTTTTATCACAATTAAATTAATTTGAATATAAAAATCTCCGGAAACTAGTCGAATTTTCATATATTCAGTTAAAAAAATTGGTAATATGATATATTATTCTAAAAATTAATGAAATAAAATAATTATTTCAATTTACTCATCCTTTAATGTTTTCAGTATCACTAATTTTAGCTAATTATTATCAAAATAATTAAATTATTAGTGTTTCATAATCATTTAATGAAATTAATATCTTCCTGAATGGACAAAAGGCATTCATTTTTATTTATTTTAGATAACCCTCTTTCAAGGGATTAGGGGGAACCTTTACAAGTCCCGTAGTGTCAGAGATTACTTGGATCATAAGATTAGGAGATTTCATGACCCGGGGGTCTTAGAAAATTCAACCAAAATATCTTCAACGAACTACCCCTCCCCAGCATCTGCATCCTGATAGTAGATCTCCCCCTTTGCCTGACTATCTTGGTAGGATTCTCGTACAAGAACACGCTGGTACCGATGGAATAGCCATACCATCTCGTTCTGACAATCGATTTTTCTCTGCTCTAGTGAGTGCACCTCCTCTTAATCAACTTCTGAGGCTGCTCCTTTTTTGTAGAGTGTTTGGGGCCTGCATTGATGTGACCCGAAGGCCTTGGGGTGGCCCTACATCCATAAGGTTGCCCGAAGGCGTTGAGAATCAACTAGACCTAAGGCCTTGGGTGGCCCAAAAGCCTTGTTGGACCCGACGACCAAACCGATGGCCCGAAGGCCCAAATGGATGAATAGTTCCGTCTCCTACAGTACTGAATAGTACCTGATACCATACTACTACAGTATCTGCTATAGTTCTGCTACAATATAACTACAGTATAAGGAACCATACTTATATATTACATATTATTGAATTAATTGAATAATTCACATTGGGGATCTTTTCAGTTTTAGAGTTTAAGAGAATTAGGACATAACTATTACATCTCAAAAGATTAAAATGTAGTCATATCTATACAGATTCCATTTTTTCATAAAATAAAAACTCTTGAAATAAATATTCATGCCTAGTTCCATGTTTTAGATAGCATTACTTTTCCTTGAACCCATCCTTGACCCTATTCATCTTTACGTCTTGTGAAAACATTTCAAAATATAGGATGAGCATAAAAAGCTCAGTATGGGATATAAAACAAAGAATAAAAACATTTGTTCATAAATACAAAAAAAATGAAATCATTTACTAACATCATTAAATCATAAGATTTTTGAATGACACATAGAAATTATTAATCATAAAGGTAACATGATGCATCCATATCTTACTTACATTGTAGCTTTAATAGCTACATAATGAATTACATGGGAATACCCATTACAGTATATTCCCTTAATCTATTATTAGAAACCTTCACCTTTACCCCAGTCATGTTACCCAATGCATTAGAGAGCTATCTCGGGCTCACCCGCCCTAGGTTTATCAATTAACCACCTTTATACGGAAATAATGCCCAAGAATCATAACATTATCTTAACACATAACATAAGCATAAAGGAAAGATAAAATTTCCGCATTGCAATAATAAAATATCATTTCAAGATATTGAAATAATAAATCCATTCTCAAAATCATTTTCAATACCAAAATACGTAAAAATAGTATATGGTATTTATTTTTCCTTTTAAAAACATTTCGCCTTATTAAGGAAGTCAAAGATCAAATAATACTCACGGCGGCAGAAAGGTCGTTGTCACCGCTTACGTAAAAAAACATTCCTTTTTGTCTTTTAGTAGAACGATTCATATAAAAAATATTTCCTTTGAATAAAATGAAATTTTAAATGTGTTTATACACTGTATAAAATAAAGTCATGTATAAAACTAAAAATGCCTCAATGAAAGGAGATTGAGACGAAGTCCCTTACCTTGTGTCTGACTTGACTCAATCGTTATTTAATCTCTTGAATAATAAACTAAAGTTATTTTCTACTTGCGTAAGAACCTTTTACAAGTTTACTATTCCTTTTATATCACTTATTATAATGTTATAAACATTATGAAATCATTTAAGTTACTAGGGTTTATTTTTTCGATAGTTGGTACTTGAGTAAAAAATTAACACCTTATATTTACAATTTGTCCATGTGGTCAAAGGTTCATTATATCCAGAATTATATTCATGATTTGGATATCATATATATCATATATATCCTTCCTATAAATGTTTTTATAATAGTACATAACATTTAGAGGTATGAAATGAAATTCACGGTTCATGGAGATGGTAAGTCGTACTTACGCATGAACACTACTTTCATTTCAATTTATTATTTTAATGGAAATAAAACAGAATTATACATAGGTATATTATAAATCCAGTATAATATCATATATAATATCATTAAATTTATCCTATATACATCAAACATAAGGCATTAACGAATCAAATCATTTTTAGGGGGATGGTACTCCGCACTTACTCAAATGAGATTATCATATTTACCCATTATGGAAACCAGAAAGGCATGATATAAATGGGAAGTACAGAATAATATGAAAAAAAACATAATATATATCACATATAAATATAGTTCCATCATAATGGATACCATGAGAGGCAGTAACATGTAATTGAACAACCATCGTATCGTGAGGCCTTAGTTTTCCATCCACAGAAACATTATTTTCTTCATCCATTAGATGGAGGTGTGTGTAAGTTTAGTTCGAATACATCTCATAAAAACCTCCTAGTATATTGAGGATACTGGTGTTCTTACCAAATAATAGAATAAAATGAGTTTAGGGCATGGAGAAGTGAAATAAAAGAAAACAATTTATGAGAAACTGTTACCATTAATTTGGGTAACTCCCTTTGGTTTGAACCAAAGGACTTTTTTAAGTGCATTATTCCAAAGTTAATGATTCTTGGAGGAGGATAGGGATGATGGGATCTTAATTGGGTAGTGTTTGGACGAGACAAATGGCTTGAGTGGTGGGAGGAATTGGATAGAAATGGTATCCTTTTATAAGAGAGAGGAGGGGCTCTTTATAAATGTGTGAGAACAATATTTTATTATATAAGGATATTGAGTTTATAAAGGTCCAAAATCATTACGGTCAAAGATAAGATGACTAATATTTGAAATAAAATCATTCAATCAGAATTGTAAATGTTTTGGATAATATTTAAATCATTATAATCTTATTTATTTATATCATTTATTAATGAGGTAAATACTGCATCATTATTTTGTCATGAATAATATAATTTATTCGATGTCTAAAAAATATAAAAAAAAACTATCATGTAGGAAATCGTTTTAGATTCCCAATGAGTATTTATAGACTAAAATAGGACTTATATAACACCATTTAAAAATTAATTACTAAAATATATTTGTTAATGTCAATTTTGTCTCTATATTAAATCAATTAATCGAAAGTGTCATTATCTTTCATAAGTGGCTCCATGGGGTCCCAAAATTGAGTCAAGGATTTCCATGTTTGTCCATTACTCATAAAATAAGGTTAGTATAAGTGTAAAGGAAATTTGGAATTATTATAATATTCTTTTTACCTTGAATTACCCTATTTATATTTAACCGCGGTAAATAAAAGTCAACCGTTACTATTCACCCAAAAAAAATCATATTAATGAACCACATTTTACATCTTGATAATAACCATGTATGTCAGATTTTTAAATTAAATTCATAGAAGTGGTAAATTTTCATTTTAATGAAAAAGTCAGTTTTTTTAACTATAATTAAGTGGTTTCACTATTCATCACAAATTGTCATTTTTCAGAAAAGTACAAAAAAATCAGCCTAAGCTATATTTTATATTCCAAATTAAAAAATGATTTCATTTTTGTAAAATTCAAAACATAGAAGTGGAATTAATTAATTTTAAAATTAATTCATGTTATCAAAATAAATAGCGTGTTTTTAAGCAACATTAAATATCAAAAGATTGATACTTGTTTATGTCAAATTTCAACGTGAAATTAATTCCAATGACAAAAATTGTATTAAATGGTTAAAATATATTCTAATTACACTTTAAATCTATTTAAAAAGACAATTTATCCATATAAATGAATTAGATTAAAACATAGTTTTGAATTTAAATACAATATTTTCACTATTCATTAAAAAATGAACTTTATCGAGAAAATTCCAAAAATTTACACAAATTAAATTGTTCTGTCCCAATTCTAAAGAAGGATTTTATTTGGTCATATAATAATTTATTAATGTAACAAGAACTATATTTAAAGAGGGTTCTCCCTCAGAAGGTGATAAATCATCCTTTTAATATAAATTATGCTTAAAATTAGATTCATTCACATTTTAAGCCTCTAACTTTTTATTGGATAATGTAAATACATTTATAAATCATGTATAATCATATTGTAGTTTGTTTTTCTCATTCACCTTAATATAACATCTAGGAGTTAACTACCATTTAAAATAATAATATTATATCATTTGTGTGCTACGTATGTTTTCAAAGAAACCAGTTGTTGCGTATCGGGTACGTTATCAAACATATAAACCCCTTTAAAGTAAAATTAATAGCTAATTAATAAATATTAATAAATATTAAATATGAATTATTCTTCATTTACCTAGGATGTTACATCCTTCCCCCCTTTTTGGAATTGCGTCTGTGAAATTTTTATTCACTTATCAATATAAGTGGGGGTATTTATCCCACATTGCATTTTCAGATTCCCACGGTGCCTCTCCAACCATATGGATTTTCCATAGAATCATTACCTGGTGAATTACCTTATTCTGAAACACTTTCTCTCTACGGTCATGAATCCGGACTGGTTGTTCTTCATAAGAGATATTCTCCTCCAACTGAACTACCTCTGGGCTCAAAACATGAGATGGATCTGTCATATACTTTTACAACATCAAAACATGAAAAAAAATTGTGTACCTGTGATAAAAATGGCGGTAAAGAAACTCTATTCGCAACTGATCCAACTTTCTCTATAATTTCATAAGGTCTACTGAACCTCGGACTTAACTTTCCCTTCTTACCAAAACACATCACACATTTCCATGGAGAATCTTTGAGAAAGACATGATCACCTACTTCAAAGGAAACATCCTTCCTCTGGTTGTCTGTAAAACATTTCTGTCTTCTATGATATGTTATCATGGGCTTCTGAATTAACTTAACTTTCTCTGCCATCATTTCTACAAATTCTGGTCCCATCAGCTTCCTTTCACCTACTTCATCCCATAATTATAGAGATCGAAAATGCTTTCCATATAATGCCTCAAATGGAACCATTTGTATGCTGGAATGAAAGCTGTTATTATAAGAGTGGTTAACCAATGGAAGATGTTGGTCCCAAAATCCCTAGTAATCCATCGAACAAGCACGTAACATATCCTACAAGGTATGAATTGTTCGTTCTGACTACCCATCTGATTGAGGATGAAAAGGTGTAATAATATTGTATTCAGTACCCAATTACTTATGAAGGCCTTTCTAAAAGATTTAAGTGAACCTAGGATCATGATCAGATACAATGAAGAGAGGAACTCCATGAAACCTGAATATCTCTTTATCATACAACAGAGAAAGTTGATCTAGATAAAATGTATCTCTAGTAGGAAGGAAATGAGAATATTTTGTCAATCTGTCAACTATAACCCAAATTACATTATTACCTTGACATGTCTTTGGTAATCCCACAACAACGTCCATGGTTATAATTTTCCATTTCCACACTGGCACTGGTAAAGTCTGAAACATTCATTTCGGTAACTGTCGCTTTGCATTAACCTTCTAACAAGTCAAACACATCATAGTAAAATCATCTATATCTCTTTTCATACCATCCCACCACTAATACTCCTGAAGATCAATGTACATCTTAGTAGTGTCAGGATGAACTGAAAATGGATAACTATAAGCTTCACATAACAACTCATTCATAAACTGTGAGTCAAAAGTCAGACATAATCTCTTTCCAAATATCAAAACACAATCATTATCAACATTAAAATCAGGTTACTTACTCTTCTGAACAAACACAACCATTTTCTGCTACTCACTTTTTTCCCTCTAGGTTTTCTTAATTATATTTGACAGAGATGATTTCACTAACACATGAAAAAAATAGAATAATTTCCTACAAAAAAATCTTCTATTCCAATTTTTATGAAATCAAAAACCAAAGGATCTCAATACAATCATAACATGGTTAATGAGGTATTACTTTTTCGACTCAAAGAATCAGATACTTTATTTTCATTACACAAATGATAAAGGGTCATGCAATCATAAATCATGATTAATTTCAACCATCTCCTCTGTCTCATGTTCAATTATTTCTGAGTGAATATATAATTCAAATTTTGTTGATAAGTATATATTTCACACTTCACTCCATAGAAATGATGCCTCCAAATTTTTAAATCCAAAATAACAGCAACTAATTCCCAATCATGTGTATGGTAATTTAACTAAAGTAGTTTAAAATGACTTGAAGCATTAGCAATTAACTGATAATTTTGCATTAGGAAACAACCCAGTCCTTTCAAAGAAGCATCACTGTAGATAAAAAACTCACCATTTCTGGAAGGAAGTGCCAAAACTGGAGAATTCACCAATGTTTTATTAATTCTTGAAAACAATCATTGCATTATTTTTTCCAGATGAACTTTACACCTTTTCGCATTAACATAGTCATTGGACTAGATAACCATTCATAATTTTCAACAAACCTTTGGTAATAACCTGCTAAACCAAGAAAACTACGAATTTGGTTTATATTTTTGGGTCTTGGGTATTCTTCAACAATGTTAATTTTAGACGGATCAACAGTTATGCCATTTTTTGATAAATGAGACAATGGAAAGAAATTAGTTGTATCAAAAACTCACACATGCTGAATTTCCCATATAGTTTCTTTTACTTTATGGTTTGCATGAAATCACATAAATGACGTTCATGTTCCTCCTTACTTTAGGAATAAACAAAAATATCATCGATGAACACAACAAAAAAAATATCCAAGAACTCATGGAAAAATTATTTTCATATGAACCATGAATACAACAGGTGGATTCTTTAACCCAAAAGTCATAAGTAAAAATTCATAATAGCCATATCTAGTATGAATCACGGCCTTTGGAACAGCTTCTTCCTTTAATTTCAACTGATCGTACCCCGACCTCAAGTCAATCTTTGAATAATACTGAGCTCTATGGAGCAGATCAAACAAATCATAGATATGAGTAAAAGGATACTTATTCATAATAGTGATGTTATTCAATTATCTATAATTAATGCATAGTCTCATTGAAACATATTTCTTATTAAAAAACAAGACAAAAGCACCCCATGGTGAAGTTCTATGTCAAATGAAACATTTATCTAATAACTCCAACAATTTCTCCTTTAACTCAGAAAGTTCAATTTGAGCCAATGGATAAGGGGGTTTTGAAACTTTCATAGCATCAGGAACTAAGTCAAAAGTAAATTCAACTTCCCGATAAGGTATAATAACATGCAACACATCAGAAAAAAAAATTCAAGTTACTCATTTTCCACTAGAACATTATTAAACTGAATAGTTCCTTTGATTTAAACAATATGTGAAAGGTAACATTCATTTCCCTCTTCTACTAGTTTATCAGCTTCCTGGTATGTTAACAACAGCAATGGTTCATTTCTGTTTACAAACTGAGAATCATTCTGAAAAGTAACCTCTTTTGATCTACAGTCAATCTTAGCATGATAAACAGAAACCCATTGCATGCCCAATATAACATCAAACTCTACTAGATACAAAACATTAAGGTTTGTAGGTAGATTCTTTCCGCAATGATGGACAAAAATGTTCATATTTTTTCCTTTTATCTCAACATTTCCTCCAAGTGTTTATACAGTAAGATCAGTATTCATATCATGAGATGAAATTCCCAATTTACTAGAAAACATCTCTGAAATGAATGAGTGTGTAGACTCTGAATCAAACAACACATTGGAATAATCTGAACAAACAAACTGTGTACCTGACACAACTTATTTTTATGGACCATCATTTTTTGATGTAGTTGCAAAGGATTTCACCACCACTTTCTTCTTGATGTCTGGCAGATTTCCTTCAATTCAGTTCTTTGTTGGACACTCATTTTTATAATGTCCAATTTTATTATAGTAAAAACATTTGACTGACTATAAATCATATTTTGTCTCACCATGACCCTGATCTTTTTTAGGTAAATTACGAGCCTTATGTCAGATTTTACCACATTGGTAGCACTTATCAAAATTCAAAAGATATTCCCCATCATGATTTTGACCATAATTTTCACAAACTGTAAACTTATGTTTCTTACCATCAGAAATTGTTTTAGAGTTCATCCCTTTTGTCTTCCACCCGGACCTCTTATTCTGTTGTTTTTAAAAAAATCCATGATCATCATAAAACTCCATTTCCACCTTCTCCGCACAACGAACAAGTTGTTCATAAATTTTGAACTCATGAGAAGCTGAAGACCTTAGATACTTTTGCATTAATCCTGAGTGAAAACGGTTGATTTTACTATCAAGATCTCATATGAAATTTGGATCATACCCCGCCAGTCGAGTGATTTTTTCTTCATAAGCAGCCATTGAGTCATCCTCCTTCCTCAATAATAGGAATTGTTTTTCCATCATAAGAAGAACCACCATAGAGAAATATTTCTCAAGAAACATACCTTTGAATTCATCCCAATCGAGAGCATCAATATCCTCACAATCCCTGATATTTTTCACCATCGACCACCACTAATCAGATTCACCTTCAAAATGGTGAACAACTAGACTAAAATGTTGATGTTCTGAACAAACCCTAATATAAAAAATCTTCTCCAGTGCTATGATCCACCCTTCAGATAGCACGAGGTCAGGTGATTCTCTGAATGATGGTAGATGTTGCCTCATGAAATGCTCTACTACGGATATGTTCCTTTGTGGTTGATATGAATGATCTCGTAGATGGATACAACCACCATTTATAGTCTGAGTCAACTGTTCCATCGCTCAAGCTTACTATTCAATTTCAATTTTGTCCATCTCATGTTGCTGATTTGGAAGGTTTTCTTCCTCTTGATGTCATCCCAACATTGATGCCATGTTTCTTCTGTGGAAAACCATTCTGAACACAATAATATCTTTGGTGAAGCAACCTGGTAATCTGGAAATGCCATATGACTTCAATATTAACATAAATTAATTTATAGATATTACATTAACAATACCCTTACACATAAAGTAATCTAAACCAACCTCTGATAGCAACTATAAGGACCCAGAAATAAATATTACATAATATTGAATTAAATGAATAACTCACATTGAGGATCTTTTCAGGTCTATAGTTTTAGAGAATTAGGACATAACTATTACATCTCAAAAGATTACAAGGTAGACATATCTGCAAAGTTTCAATTTTTTCATAAAATAAAAAATATTGAAAAAAAGATTCATGTCTAGTTCTATTTTTTAGATAGTTTGACTTTTTGTTGATCCCATCCTTGACCCTATTCATCTATAAGTCATGTGAAAACATTTTAAAACATGGGATGAGCATAAAAAGCTCAGTAAGGGTTATAAAACAAAGAATGAAAACATTTATTCATAAATACATACAGAACATGAAATCATTTACATACCTCATGAAATCATAATATTTATGAAAGACACATAGAAATAATTAATAATAAAGGTAACTTGTGGCATCCATATCATACTTATATTATAGCTATCAGATCTACATAAAGAGTTACATTGGAATACCCATCACAGTATATTACCTAAATATCTTTAGAGAAACATTCACGTTTACCTTAGTCACATTACCCAATGCATTGGAGAGCTATCTCTGGCTCACCCACCCTAGGTCTATCATGGAACCTCCCGTATATGTAAATAATTCACATGAACCATAGCATGATCAAAACACATAACACAAGAATACAGTAAAGATAACATTTACATATTGCAATAATAAAATATCATTTCAAGATATTGAAATAATAAATCCATTCACAAAATCATTTTCAATACCAAAATACGTATAAAGAGTATATGGTATTTATTATTCCTTCATAAAACATTCTGACTAGTTAAGGAAGCCAAAGATCAATTAATAATCGTGGAGGCGGAAAGGTCGTTGTCACTACTTAGGTAAAAAAAACATTGCTTTTTGACTTTTAGTAGAACTATTCGTTTAAAAATTATTCCTGTTGAATAAAATGAAAAGTAAAAGGTCTTTATACACCGTATAAAATAAAGTCGTGTATAAAACTAAAAAATCCTCAATGAAAGGAGATTGAGACGAAGTCCCTTACCTCATGTCTAACTTGACTCGATCATTCATTAATCTCATGAATAATAAACTAAATTTAATTTCTACATTCTTATGAACCTTTTTCATGTTTATTATTCCTTTTATATCTCTTATTACCATGTTATAAACATTATGAAATCCTTAAAGTTAATAACATTAATTTTTTTGATATTTTCCACATTACTAAAAAATGAACACCTTATATTTGCATGTTGTCCATGTGTTCAAAGGTTCATTATATTGAGAATGATATTCATGATTTATATATTATATATATCATATATATCTTGAATATACAACTTTTTATAATAGTACATAACATTTAGATGTAATAAATGAAATGCACTGTTCATGGATACGGTAAGCCGTACGTACGCATGAACGCTGCTTTCATTTATATTTCATATTTTTTGGAAATAAAACATAATAATACATAGGTATATTATAAATCCAGTATAATATCATATATAATATCGTTAACTCCATCCTTTATACATCCCACATAATGCATTAATGAATCAAATCACTTTGAGGGGGGGGGGGGGTAGTCCACACTTTCTCAAATTAGATTATCGTATTTACCCACTATGGAAACCATAAAGGCATTATATAAATGGGAATTAAAGAAGAATAAAGAAATATTAAACATATTATATATCATATATAAATATAGTTCCATCATATTGGCCACCATGAGAGGCGGTAGGATGTAATTGAACAATCATCGTTTCTTGAGGCCTTAATTTTCCATCCACAGAAACATTATGTTATTCATCCATTAGATGGAGGTGTGTGTATGTATAGTTTTAATCCATATAATAACAACATCTTAATATATTTTGGATACTGGTGTTGTTTCAAAAGAAAGGAATAAAAATAGTTTAGGGGTTTGAGAAGTAAAATAAAAGAAAACAATTTTAGAGAAACTGTTACCTTTAATCTAGTTAACTCCCTTTGGTTTTAACCAAAGTACGTATTGATGTGCTTTATATCTAAGGTAAGGCTCTTAGGATTAAGAGATTGATGTTGGGAGATTAATTGGGAATATTTTGGATGATAAAAATTGCCTTATAGGTGTATGGAATTCGATAGAAATGGTCCCCATTTATAAGGGAGAGGAGGGGCTCTTTAGGAAAGTGTGAAAATATTATTTAATTATATAATGATATATGGATTATAATGGTCCCAAAATTATTAAGTTCAATGTTAAGATGACTCATATTTAAAATAAAATCTTCCAATAAGAATTGGGCATATTTTGGATAATATTTTAATCATTATAATCTTATTTATTTAAATCATTTATTAATGGGGTAAATACTGTATCATTATTGTGTCATGAATAATATAATTTACACGAGGTATAAAAATATTTAAAAAAAAATCAATCATTTAGGAAATAGTATTATCATTACAATGATTATTTATAGGAGAAAATAGGGCTTATATAACACCATATAAAAATTAATTACTAAAAGATATTTGTTAATGTCAATTTTTCCTTTACATTAAATCAATTAATCTAAAGATTCATTATCACTCATAAGTGGCTCCATGGGGACCCAAAATCGACCTAAGGAATACCATGGTCGGCCATTACTCATCCAATAAGGTTAGGACATGTTTTTTTGTAATTTATAAATATTATAATATTGTTTTTACCTTGAATTACCCTACATACCTTTAATTGCAGTAAATAAAAGTCAAAAGTTACCATTCACCATAAATTATTTTCATCTCAATGAACTAAATTTTACTTTTGGATAACAACCATGAATGATGTATTTTTTAAATTAAATTCTCATAAGTGGTAAAATTTCATTTAAATGTAAATGTTGGTTTTTTAACTACCACTAAGTGGATTCACTGTTCATTAAAAATTGATGTTTTTTAGAAAAATACCAAAAAATCTGCTGAAACTACATTTGATATTCTGAATTCAAAAATGATTTATATTTTTGAAAATTACACGAATAGATGTGGAATTAATTAATTTTAAAATTAATTCCCATTATCAAAACAAATAGGGTGTTTTTAAGAAACAATAACTGGCAAAGGATTGATACTTATTTATGTCAAATTTCAAAGTCAATTTAATTCCAATGACCAAAATTGGATTAAATTGTAAAAATATATTCTAATTACACTTTAAAAACAGTTAAAAATATAATTTAACCATATAAATGAATTATATTAAAACATTGTTTTGAATTAAAATAAAATATTATCACTATTCATTAAAAATGAACATTATTGGAAAAATTCCAATAATTTACATAAATTAAATTTTGATGTCCCCATCATAGTAATGGATTTTTTTTGGTAATATAGAATCTATTAAAGTAACAAAAAAAAGATATAAAGAGGGTTCTCCATTAAAATGAGATAAATCATCCTTTTAATGTAAAATATGCTAAAATTTAGAATCATTCACATTTTACGCCTCTAACATTTTATTGGATGATGTAAATACATTTAACAATCAGGTATAATCATATTGTAGTTAGTTTTTTTAATTCACTATATTACAATGGCTAGGAGTTAACTACAATTTAAGATAGTAATATTATATTATTAGTTTGCCAGAAAAGTTTCCAAAGAAATTCGTTGTTGCATATCGGGTATGCTATCGAACATAAAAACCCCTTTAAAGTAAAATTGATATTTAATTAAATAATATTAATAAATATTAAATATGTATTATTCTTCATTTACCTGGGAGGTTACAATAATTACTCGGAAATATTCCTCCACCCAGATTAGATCATGGGTCTCTTTGATGCACCTAGCGAGTCCTCACCAACTGGGATGAGGCTCATGTGCTAATATCTCACTATAAAAATTGAAATAAATTACCAGTAATGAATAAATAATTTATATTTTAAATTGAAATACATAGCCAAATAATTTTTATATTTTCCCTTATCCCAAAGCATTAACAAAAATTAATGTAAGAAAATAATATTTTATGTAATTTTCATTACCTATCCTGTTTTATGAGTTATTTTAATGGAATTGAAACCCCCTAACTCATAAAAAATATCCTAACATCATAAGTTTAATAATATATCCATTAAATAAATGTTGGTAAAATATATAGGCTATTGATAACCTTATGTTTAAAGGTTAGTCTATTAGTTAACATGTTTTTCTCTTAATCACAGTGATTAATTTTAAATGTTTTCACTAGTCACATTGGTAAAAAAGTATGTTGGACATATTGTAAATAATAAATTATTCTTATTTTTAATTTTTAATCCATTTTTATTAATTCGACATATAGAATTGAAATTAATTAATTTAATTTTAATCTTGTATTCATGATGATAAAGTGAATTTTAAAAGTGAAAATGATCAAATGGTTTATAATGTTTTTATATCCAATTTATATATGAAATAGAGTTAAATTCCATAAATAAAACATATATATAATATAGATAATTATACGTTAAAAGTGATTTAAAATATAATTTTACTATATAAATTAATCGAAAAATATTTAGTTTTTTATTAAAATTCCATATTTTTCACAATTCATAAAAAATGCACCTTTTTCTAAATATCCCAAAAAATAACCATAATATAATTTTTAACACTAATAAATTAAAAATAAATTTTATTTTCTCCAAATAATATTACGTTGAGAAAAAATGTTTTTAAATGGGTTTTCTATTACATGGTGGGAAAACATGCTTTTAGATAAATGCATAATTTTTTATTTAAAATTGAATTTTTTTCTTATATCATCCATAGAAAACACATAATAGACATTTAAAATAGTCCATTTAATATATACTATATATTTCATTAAAATAATTTCTAAACTTTTTCTAATATATTGTGGTAAAACTAGTTTCTTCATTGATGAAATTGAATTTTAGTAAAAGAATTGATTTGTTTTCAAATAGTTCTTAATTTCATTTATATTCAATGGTTACCAAAAAATTAAATTTATAAATGTGAAAAACTATACTTTCATAATATATTAAATCATTTTAATACATACCATTTCATTAGATACAAGGTAATAATAATTATGTTTTAATAATATGCCATATTTTGATTAAAATCAGTATTGTGTGTAACCTAATATATTCTTATAGTTATGTGAGATAAAATGTAATCATGGTGATGTGTGTAATGAAATATAAAATTGATATTTCATAAATCATAAGAAAAAAATTGTGTTTTTATACCGAATGTTAAATTAAATGTTGCGTGTAATGATATATTAGTATTATTTGTCTATAATTAAAATTTAACTAGGCGAAATGTAATATGCAAAAACTCATAGAATTAAAAAGTTCCATGAAAAGACAATAGTTATAAAAACTAGAGTTATTATATTATATCAAGAGAATGATAACATGATATGATTTGGACAGTCACTGGTGTACCTTATCTAGGCTTCAGATGAGATCCCCAGAAACCTCTTGATTCAATCCTCAGATGACCTCCCATATACCCTGTAACATCCCAGGTAAATAATGAATAAAACATTTTCATACTTATTAATATTTACAAATTAAATATTAAGTTTACATTAAAGGGTTTGCTATGATCGATAGCATACCCAATACGCAACAAAGAGTTTCTTTGAAATCTTATGTTGCACAATAGTAATAAAATAATATTATTTTAAATGGTAATTTACACATAGCCGTTTTATTTGAAGGAATGGATAGAAATAAGTAAAATATGATTATATATGTTTTTTTTAATGATTTTAATTTTATCTAATAAAATATAAAGGCTTAAAATATGGAATGAATTCAATTTTAGGCGTATATGCCCTAGTTTTCACTAAAGGTTCACTTATCACCTTTTGATGGCGAACCCATTTTAAATCCACTTTTTGTCAATTTTATAAGCTTTATTTTTCAATATAAACATATTATTTGTTATTGGGACATTGAAATTTACCTTGGGTTAATTT
Source organism: Viscum album (assembly GCA_963277665.1). Classification (NCBI taxonomy): domain Eukaryota; kingdom Viridiplantae; phylum Streptophyta; class Magnoliopsida; order Santalales; family Viscaceae; genus Viscum; species Viscum album. The sequence goes on along the minus strand of OY728163.1, from coordinate 1,837,528,817 downwards.
TTGGTATTAATCTGACAATGTTCATTTTTCAATGAATATTGAAAAATACTGCGTTTTACATCAAAATTTCTTTTTCATATAATTTAATTATATGGTTATATTATCTTTTTAATTTGTTTTAAAGTGTAATTATAAAATATTTTTACCATTTAATCCAATGATGGTCATTGGGAATAATTTCACTTTTTAATTGGTCAGAAACAAGTGCCAAACTTTTCATAAATATTGTTTCAAAAAAACATGCTATTTGTTTTGACAACGGGAATTATTTTTAAATTAATTTTTGAAATTTATGTGTTTGGAATTTGGTAAAATTGATTACATATTTTTAATCAGAAGGTCAAAATTATGTAATTAAGACTCTTTTTTTTGGACATTATGAATAGTAACGACAATTATTATCTTTAATTATCTTGATTAATGAGTAATCAGGTAGTTAAAGATAATAAAATAATATCATAATAATAAAAAAATTACCACAACATGATTCCTAAAACTAAGGGTTGTATTATGGATCACCATGATATGCCTTGTACCAAACATGGGGGCCCCATGGAATCACTTTTGTGAGAAAGTGACATTTTATCTTTTTTATTTTTAAAGAATGTTAAATGTAACAAAAAATGTATCACATAAGTAATATATTTTTAATTTTGTCTACATAAATGATATTTTGGACTATAAATATTCATTATAAAGATAAATATATTTCCTACATCATTCTATTTTTTTTTTAATTTTTAGACATTAAATTTGTTAAATTATTTATGACATCATGATGATGTAGTGATTACCTCATTAATAAAGGATTTAAATTAAATGGATAGATAATGTAAAATATAATACCTACACATGTACAAAACCTATTGGATGGGAGTATTTAAAACCCTTATCACTTTATCCTTGAAACACATCAATGTGGGTCCATTAAAATCCGAAACTCATTCTAAAATAAAGTAACATTTTCTTACTTTCCAAGAGTGCCCCTCCTCTCCACTTATAAAAGGCCCCCACCTCTACCTCCATACCCACACTTAAAAAGCATTTGGATCGTCCAAACCCTGTCCATTTTGTCTGTCAACAACCCTCCCTTACTCCTTGATGCCTCACTTTGGGCCGAAGGTTTCCCAAAGAAGCCATTGAGCTAAAATCTAAGAGAGTTTCCCGATTTTAAGGTAATGTCTTCACTTGAGTCCTTTTGTTTTATTTTGCCTCTCCAACCCCCTAAACACTTTTTATTAATTTCTTTTGTAACAACTACAATATCTTCAATATACTAGGATATTTTTATAAGAATGATTCGAGCTACACTTACACACACCTTTATCTAATGGTTAAAGAACATACTGTTTCCGTGGATGGCAAATTTCTGCCTCCCGAAACTATGATTGTTCAAAATTCTTTTAACACCTTCAAAGGTGGCCATAAAGATGTCACTCTATTTATATATGATATATATTATGTTTATGTTTTCCTTATTAATCTCTATTTATCATTTGTGGTATACCTTTATGGTTTCCATTGTGGGTAAACACGATAATTTCATTTTAGGAAGTGCGGACTACCGCCCCCTCAAAGTGATGTGATTCGTTAATTCGATATGCGGGATGTATAAAGGATGGATTTAATGTTTTTTATATATGATGTTATACTGTAATTTTAATATACCTTTATATCATTATTATTTTATTCCCATTAAAGTATGAGATAGAAATGAAAGTAGCGTTCATGCGTACGTATGGCTTACCGTCTGTATGAACTGTGCATTTCATTTCTTATCAATAAATGTAATGTACTATTATAAGTACATGTATATAATGGATAAATATGATGAATGATACATGTAAATAATGAATATAATTCTGGAATTAAAATATACATACCTCTCATTTAGTTTTTATTCCACTAATATGACAAATAAATGAAAGTAGCGTTCACGCGTACGTACGAATTACCGTCTCCATGAACGGTGCATTTCATTTATTACCTTCTAAATGATTATGTAATGTTATAAATACATATAAATTACAGATATATATGATATATATTATATCCAAATCAGGAATTTCATTCTTGATATAAAGAACCATTGACCATACGAACAACATGTAATTGCAAAAAGTCCACTTTCGACTTAAGAACCAAATATCGACAAAACAAACATTAATAACATAATGATTACATAATGTAAATAACATGGAAATAAGTGATATAAAAGGAATAATAATCTTGAAAAAGGTTCTTAAGCAAGTATAAATTAACTCAAGTTTATTATTCAGGACGTTAATGAACGATCGAGTCGAGTCGGACCCTAGGAAAGGGACTTCATCTCAATCTCCTTTCATTGAGGCATATTTCGTTTTATACACAACTTTATTTTATACGGTGTGTAAACCCCTTTGAATTTTACTTTTATACAAAAGGAATATTTTTCTATGAAGTGTTTTACAAAACGTCAAAAAGGAATGTTTCTTTTAATGTACGTGGTGACAACGACCTTTTCTGCCGCCGCAAGTATTATTTTGACTTTGGATTCCTGTACAAGCCGTAATGTTTTTTTTAAAATGAAATAAACACCAAATACTCTTTTATGTATTTTGGTATTGAAAATGGTGTTTTATAATGGATTTTTTATGTCAATATATTTGAGTGATATATTGTGATCAAAGTGTGGAAATGTTTTCTTTCCATTATATTTGTTTTATGTCTTATGGTTTTTATAATGGTACATGGACATTTGATGGGTGGTTACGTGATAAACCATATGACGGGTGGTGCCGTTAATACCAGGACTGGTGATTACGTTATAACCTCCAATGCATTGGGTATGGAAGTCGGCTGTATGGCTATTCCATTAAGTTTGTATGGAAGTTGGCCATATGGCTATTCCATTAAGTGATATGTGTGGAAGTCGACCGTATGGTTATTCCACTTAAGTATGTTTATGTACCAAGGTAACTTTATATGTTATGTGTTCTTTATATGGGTTTTATGGTAATCCTTTGGTTACAAAAGGGTAAGTAATGATATTTAATTCAGTGAAGAGTTTTTACTACTACATGAAGGTGAAGGTATTACTTTGATAAAGTATACATGGTTTAGATGATGTTTGAAAAACTAACAGTTTTCATTCTTTGTGTATCCCTTACTGAGCTTTTTATGCTCACCCCATGTTTTTTTGAAATGTTTTTCACAGGACTTAATGTGGAATAGGGTAAAGGATGTGATCAAGGGAAAGTCATTCTATATAAAACATGGAACTAGACATGTTTCTTTTTAAGAGTTTTTTTATTCTATGGAAACTCAGTATAAGTGTCTACATTGTAATATTTTGAGATGTAACAGTTATGTCCTAATTCTCTAAAACTCTAAACCTGAAAAGATCCTCAATTTGAATTATTCATTTAATTCATTATAAACTAATATTTATGGCTGGGGCCTTATAGTTTGTATCATAGGACGGTTTAGACAACATTAGGAGCTAGAAAATTGTTAAGTTATAAGTAAATATTTGGTATGACTGAAATGATATGGAATTTAAAGATTACCATGTTGCATCGCCTATGATTTTTCTTGTGTTCAGAATGGTTTTCCTCAGAGGAAACAAAGCATCTTTTTTGGGACGACATCAGGAGGAAGATAACCTTCCAAATCAGAAAACTGAGATGGTCGGAATCGGAACTGAACAGTTTGTTGCAGTGATGGAATAGTTGACTCAGGCTATAAATGGTGGTGGTATCCACGCACGAGATCAGCCAGATCAACCGCAGTGGAACATGTCAGTGGTGGAACATTTCATGAGGCAACATCCCCCATCATTCAGAGGATCATATGACCATGTGCTAGCTGAAGGGTGGATTAATGCACTGGAAAGGATGTTTGATGTCATGGGGTGTTCGGAACATCAAAAGGTTAGTCTTGCTGTTTATAGTTTTGAAGGAGAAGCTGATCAGTGGTGGTCGATGCTGAAAAATATCAGGGATAGTGATGAGATTGATGATCTTCACTGGGGCGAATTCAATGGTATGTTTCATGAGAAATATTTTCCTAAAGTGGTTCGTCTTAGGATGGAAAAACAGTTCCTAGAATTGAGGCAGGAGGATGATTCAGTGGCTGCTTATAAAGCAAAGTTCACACGATTGACATGGTATGCTCCAAACTTTATACGATATCTTGATAGTAAAATTTACTATTTTAACTCAGGGTTAAATCCAAAGTATCAAAGGGATTTAGCTTCTCGTGAGTTCAAAAGTTATGAAAAACTTATTCAATGTGCATAGAAGGTGGAAATGGAGTTTGCCGATGATCATGTGTTCTATGAAAAACAACAGAATAAGAGGTCCAGTTGGCAGGCAAAGGGGAAGAATTCATCAAATAAGCAGGGAGGTAAAAAAACCAAATATCCATCCTATGAGAAGTGTGGTAAAATGCATCCTGGATAATGTTTATCCAAGTCTGGTAAGTGTTTTCAGTGTGGTAAGTATGGTAATATTGCTCGTAACTCTAAGGAAGATGATCAAGAAGGAAATGAAATGCCAGTGGTAAGATGTTCTAAGTGTAATGAAATGGGTCATTATGCAAATGAGTGTCTAACGAAGAACTCAACTAGGGGAAAGCAGCCAAACTACAAGCAGAAAGGGGTGTTGAAATCCTTTGCAACAACTTCAGTAGATGTTGGTCCATCTAATGAAGTAGTATCCGGTTCAATATTTTTTTGTTCAGATTATGGAAATGTGTTGTTTGATTCAGGGTCTACAAATTCATTCATTTCTGAGAAGTTTTCTAGTAAATTGGGAATTCTTTCACATGATATGAATCCTGAACTTATGGTAAAAACACCTGGGGTAAACGTTTAGACAAAAAGGAATTATAAGAACCTTCCTATCCTTGTGTGTTGAAAGAATCTACCATCAAACCTTATTGTTTTTCCTTTAGTAGAGTTTGATGTTATCTTGGACATGGATTGGCTTTATTTTTATCATGATAATATTGACTGCAGAGCTAAAATGGTTTCTTTTTATAAATATTTTCAATTTTTGTACATGAATGAACACTTGCTTTTGATAACATATCAGAAAGTTTTGAAACCAGTAAAAGATAAAAATGAATGTTACATTGCACATATTGTTGAAAATAAAGGAACTGTTCAAATTAATGATGTGCCAGTGTTAAATGAGTATCTTGATGTTTTTTCTGATGAGTTCCTTGGTATTATTCATGATCGGGAAGTTGAATTTACTGTTGACATTGTTCCTGATTTTAAGCCAATTTCAAAACCCACTTATCGAATGGCTCAAGTAGAACTTTTATAGTTAAAGAAGCAATTACAGGAGTTATTAGATAATGGTTTCCTTCGACCTAGCACATCACCATGGGGTGCTCCTTTCTTTTTTGTTAAAAAGAAAGATGGCTCAATGAGACTTTGCATTGATTATAGAGCCTTGAATAATATTACTATTAAGAACAAGTATCCTTTTCCTCATATCGATGATTTGTTTGATCAGCTCCAGGGAGCTCAATATTTTTCAAAGATTGACTTGAGGTTGGGGTACCATCAATTGAAAGTAAAAGAAGTAGATATTCCGAAGACTGTGTTACGTACTAGATATGGCCATTATGAATTTTTAGTTATGACTTTTGGGTTAACCAATGCACCTGCTATATTCATGGACCTTATGAATATAATTTTCCATGAGTTCTTGGATAAGATTGTGGTTGTTTTCATCGATGATATTTTGGTGTTTTCTAAAAGTAAAGAGGATCATGAAAGACATTTAAGGGTAATTTTACAAACCTTAAAAGAAAATAAACAATATGGAAAATTCAGCAAGTGTGAGTTTTGGTTACAACAAATTTCTTTCCTGGGTCACATTGTTTCAAAAGATGGCATAACTGTTGATCCTGCTAAAACAAAAGTTGTTGAATAATGGAAAAGACCCACAATTGTAATTGAGATCCATAGTTTTCTTGATTTGGAAGGTTACTACTGAAGTTTTGTTGAAATGTTTTCACAGTTATCTTGTCCAATGACTAAGCTAACTCGTAAGGGTGTTATGTTCATCTGGACAAAATAATGTGATGATTGTTTTCAGGAGTTGAAAAGAAGATTGGTGAATGATCCAGTTTTGGAACTTCCTTCCAGGAATGGTGAGTTTTTTATATACAGAGATGCTTTGTTGAAGGGACATGGATGTTTCCTTATGCAGAATGATCAGGTAATTGCTTATGCTTCACGTCAGTTGAAAACTGATGAGGTAAATTACCATACACATGATTTGGAATTATCTGCTGTTGTTTTTTCTTTAAAAATTTGGGGGCATAATTTGTATGGAGTAAAGTGTGAAATTTATAATGATAAAAAAAGTTTAAAGTATATATTCACTCAGAAATAATTGAACATGAGACATACGAAATGTCTGGAATTAATCAAGGATTATGATTGTACAATTCATTACCATCCAGGAAAAGAAAATAAAGTGGTCGATGCTTTGAGTCGAAAAATTAATGCTTCATTAACCATAATTCGTTTGGAATGAGATCCTTTGGTCTTTGATTTTATGAAATTTGGCATAGAAGTTGTTCGTGCAGCAAGTTCTTTCGTTTTGTTTTAGGTATCAGTGAGATCATCCCTATCAGACAGAATTAAGCAAGCACAGAGGGAGACAGTGAGTTGCAGAAAAAGGTAGAGCTGGTTCAAGAGGGTAAGTTTCTTGAATTCAACGTTGATAATGATTGTGTTTTGAGGATTGGGAAGATATTATGTGTCCCTAGTGATTCATAGTTGAAGAATGAGTTGTTATGTGAGGCTCATAGTTCCCCATTTTCAGTTCATCCTTGCAGTACTAATATGTACATGGATCTACAGAAGTATTAATGGTGGGATGGAATGAAAATAGATATTTCTAATTTTACAGTAAAGTGTTTGACTTGTCAGTAGGTTAAAGCAGAGCGCCAGTTATCGAATGGGATGCTTTAGCCTTTACCAGTGCCAGAGTGGAAATGGGAAAATATATCCATGGAATATTTTGTGGGATTGCCGAAGACACCTCGAGGTAATAATACAATCGCGGTTATTGTTGATCGCTTGACTAAATCTACTCATTTACTTACTATTCGAGATACTTTTTCCCTAGAAAAACATTCTCGTTTGTATCTTAAATAGATATTCAGGTTACATGGAGTTCCTCTCTCCATTGTATCGGATCGTGATCCCAGGTTTACTTCTAACTTTTGGAAAGTCCTTTAGAAGTCGTTGGGTACTGAATTAAATTTTAGTAGAGCTTTTCATCCTCAGTCAGATGGGAAGTCAGAACGAACAATTCAGACCTTAGAAGATATGCTACGTTCCTACTCTATGGATTGTCAGGGATGTTGGGACCACCATATTTCTTTGGTTGAGTTTTCATATAACAACAGTTTTCATTACAGTATACAGAAGGAACTATTTGAGGCGTTATATGGTAAATGGTATCGAACTCCAGCTTTTTGGGACTAAGTGGATGAAAAGAAGCAGATGGGACCAGAATTGGTAGGAGAGATGGCAAAAAAAATTCAGTTGATTTAGAAACACATGAAAATAGCTCAGAGCAGATAGAAGAGTTTTGCAGATGACTGAAGGAAGGATCTATCTTTCAAGGTAGGTGATCATGTTTTTCTCAAAGTCTCACCATGGAAAAGTGTGATGCGATTTGGTAAGAAAGGAAAGTTGAGTACAAGGTTCATTGGACCATATGAAATCCCGGAGAAGGTTGGATCAGTTGCTTACCGAGTGGCTTTACCTCCGAGTTTATCTCAGGTACACAATGTTTTTCATGTCTCGATGTTGAGGAAGTATATGCCACATCCATCTAATGTTTTGAGTCTAGAGGTAGTTCATCTGGAGGAGAACCTATCTTATGAAGAACAACCAGTCCAGATTATCGACCGAAGAGAGAAAGTGTTGCGAAATAATGTAATTCACCAGGTAAATGTTTTGTAGAAAACCCTTATTGTTGAAAAGGAAACATGAGAATCTTAAAATACTATGAGGGATAAATACCCCCATTTATTTTGATAAGTGAATAAAATTGCTAGGTCGCAATTCCCAAAAGAGGGGAAGGATGTAACATCCAAGGTAAATATTGAATAACACATTTTCATATTTATTAATATTTACAAATTAAATATTAATTTTACTTTAATGGGATTTCTATGTTCGATAGCGTACCTGATACACAATAAAGTGTTTCTTTGAAATCTTATGTTGCACACTAGTAATAAAATAATATTATTTTAAATGGTAGTTAACACATAGTCGTTGAATTGGCGGTAATGGATATAAATAACTAAAATATGATTATATATGTTTTTTAAATGTTTTTACTTTTATCAAATAAAATATAAAGGCTCAAAATATGTAAAGAATTCAATTTTAGGCGTATATTACCTAGTTTTCACTAAAGGTTCACTTATCGCCGTTTGATGGCGAACCCAATTTAAATCCACCTTTTGACAATTTTATAAGCTCTATTTTTCAATATAAACATATTATTTATGATTGGGACATTGAAATTTACCATGCGTTAATTTTTGGTATTTTTCTGACAATGTTCATTTTTTAACGAATAGTGAAAAATATTCCATTTTACATCAAAACTTCTTTTTCATATAATTTAATTATATGGTAATATTATCTTTTTAATTTTTTTTAAAGTTTAATTAGAATATATTTTTACCATGTAATCCAATGATGGTCATTGGGATTAATTTCACTTTTTAATTGGGCATAAACAAGTGCCAAACGTTTCATAAATATTGTTTCTAAAAAACCAGCTATTTGTTTTGACAACGGGAATTATTTTTAAATTAATTTTTGAAATTTATGTGTATGTAATTTGGTAAAATGGATTACAAAATTAGAATAAGAAGGTCCAAATTATGTAATTATGACTCTTTTATTTTTTGACATTATGAATAGTAATGACAGTTATTATCTTTAATTATCTTGATTAATGAGTAATCAGGTAGTTAAAGATAATAAAATAATATCATAATAATACAAAAATGACAACCACATGTTTCCTAAGGATACTGGTTTTCTCATGGACGACCATGGGATTCCTTGTGCCAAACATGGGGGCACCATGGACTCGCTTTTGTGAGAAAGTGACTTTTTATCTTTTTATTTTTAAAGAATGTAAAATGTAACAAAGAATGTATCACCTAAGTAAAATATTTTTAATTTTGTCAAAATAAATGATCTTTTGGAATATAAATATTCATTAGAAAGATAAAACTATTTCCTAAATCATTATATTTTTTTATAATTTTTAGAAATTAAATTTTTTAAATTATTTATGACATCATGATGATTCAACGATTACCTCATTAATAAGGGGTTTAAATAAAATGGAACGATAATGTAAAATCTAAGACCTACACATGTCCAAAACCTATTGTATGGGTGTATTTAGAACCCTTATAACCTTATCCTCGAAAAAAATTAATTTTGGACCAATAAAATCTGAAACTCATTCTAAAATAAAGTAACATTTCCTTACTTTCCAAGAGTGCCCCTCCTCTCCTCTTATAAAAGGCCCCCACCTCTACCTCCTTGACCACACATCAAAAGCCTCTGGCTCGGCCAACCCCTACCCATTTTGTCTCTCCACATACCTATCTTACTCCTTGAATCCTCACTTTGGGCAGAAGGCTTTCCAAGGAAGCCTTTGAGCTCAAATCTAAGAGAGTTACCCGATTTTAAGATAATGTCTTCACTTGAGTCCTTTTGTTTTATTTTGCCTCTCCAACCACCTAAACTCTTTTTATTCATTTCTTTTGTAACAAATACAGTATATTCAATACACTAGGATGTTGTAATAAGAATTATTCGAGCTACAATTACACACACCTACATCTAATGGTTAATGAACATACTGTTTCCGTGGACGGTGAATTTCTGCCTCCCGAAATGATGATTGTTCAACATTATTTTAACACCTTGAAAGGTGGCCATTAAGATGTCACTCTATTTATATATGATATATATTATGTTTAATCTTTCCTTATGCTTCTGTATTTTTCATTTGTGGTATACCTTTATGGTTTCCATTGTGGGTAAACACGATAATTTCATTTTAGGAAGTGCGGACTATCGCCCCCTCAAAGTGATGTGATTCGTTAATGACATAAATGGGACGTATAAAGGATGGATTTAAAGTTATTATATATGATTTATACTGGAATTATAATATACCTTTATATCATTATTATTTTCATTCCATTAAAGTATGAGATAGAAATTAAAGTAGCGTTCATGCGTACATACGACTTACAGTCTCCATGAACGATGCATTTCATTTCTTATCCGCAATTGTAATGTACTATTATAAGTACATGTATATAATGGATATATATGATGAATGATACATCTAAATGATGAATAAAATTCTGGAATTAAAATATACATACCTCTCACTTAGTTCTAATTCCATTAATATGAAAAAGAAATGAAAGTAGCATTTATGCGTACGTACGGATTACCGTCTCCATTAACGGTGCATTTCATTTCATACCTCTAAATGATTATGTAATGTTATTAATACATGTATATGCTGGATATATATGATATATATGATATCCAAATCAGGATTTTCATTCTGGTTATATTATCTTTTTAATTTGTTTTAAAGTGTAATTATAAAATATTTTTACCATGTAATCCAATGATGGTCATTGGGAATAATTTCACTTTTTAATTGGTCATAAACAAGTGCCAAAATTTTCATAAATATTGTTTCAAAAAAACATGCTATTTGTTTTGACAACGGGAATTAGTTTTAAATTAATTTTTGAAATTTATGTGTTTGGAATTTGGTAAAATGGATTACATATTTTTAATCAGAAGGTCAAAATTATGTAATTAAGACTCTTTTATTTTTGGACATTATGAATAGTAACGACAGTTATTATCTTGAATTATCTTGATTAATGAGTAATCAGGTAGTTAAAGATAATAAAATAATATCATAATAATACAAAAATTACCACAACATGTTTCCTAAAACTACAGGTTGTCTTATGGATGACCATGAGATGCCTTGTACCAAACATGGGGGCCCCATGGAATCACTTTTGTGAGAAAGTGACATTTTATCTTTTTATTTTTAAAGAATGTTAAATGTAACATAAAATGTATCACCTAAGTAATATATTTTTAATTTTGTCTACATAAATGATATTTTGGACTATAAATATTCATTATAAAGATAAATATATTTCCTACATCATGCTATTTTTTTTAAATTTTTAGACATTAAATTTGTTAAATTATTTATGACATCATGATGATGTAGTGATTACCTCATTAATAAAGGATTTAAATAAAATGGATAGATAATGTAAAATCTAATACCTAAACATGTACAAAACCTATTGGATGGGAGTATTTCAAACCCTTATCACCTTATCCTCGAAACACATCAATGTGGGTCCATTAAAATACGAAACTCATTCTAAAATAAAGTAACATTTTCTTACTTTCCAAGAGTGCCCCTCCTCTCCTCTTATAAAAGGCCCCCACCTCTACCTCCATACCCACACTTAAAAAGCATTTGGCTCGTCCAAACCCTGCCCATTTTGTCTCTCCACAACCCTCCCTTACTCCTTGAAGCCTCACATTGGGCAGAAGTCTTCCCAAATAAGCCATTGAGCTCAAATCTAAGAGAGTTACCCGATTTTAAGGTAATGTCTTCACTTGAGTCCTTTTGTTTTATTTTTCCCCTCCAACCCCCTAAACTCTTTTTATTAATTTCTTTTGAAACAACTAAAATATCTTCAATATACTAGGATATTTTTATAATAAGTATTCGAGCTACACTAACACACACCTTCATCTAATGGTTAAAGAACATACTGTTTCTGTGGATGGCGAATTTCTGCCTCCCGAAACTATGATTGTTTAAAATTCTTTTAACACCTTCAAAGGTGGCCATTAAGATGTCACTCTATTTATATATGATATATATTATGTTTATGTTTTCCTTATTCATCTGTATTTTTCATTTTTGGTATACCTTTATGGTTTCCATTGTGGGTAAACACGATAATTTCATTTTAGGAAGTGCGGACTACTGCCCCCTCAAAGTGATGTGATTCGTTAATTCGATATGCGGGATGTATAAAGGATGGATTTAATGTTTTTTATATATGATGTTATACTGTAATTGTAATATACCTTTATATCATTATTATTTTCTTTCCATTAAAGTATGAGATAGAAATGAATGTAGCGTTCATGCATACATACGGCTTACCGTCTGTATGAACGGTGCATTTCATTTCTTATCCACAAATGTAATGTACTATTATAAGTACATGTATATAATGGATAAATATGATGAATGATACATCTAAATGATGAATATAATTCTGTAATTAAAATATACATACCTCTCATTTAGTTTTAATTCCACTAATATGACAAAAAAAATGAAGTTAGCGTTCACGCGTACGTACGACTTACCGTCTCCATGAACGGTGCATTTCATTTATTACCTCTAAATGATTATGCAATATTATAAATACATATATATTATGGATATATATGTTATATATGATATCCAAACCAGGAATTTCATTCTTGATATAAAGAACAATTGACCATACGAACAACATGTAATTGTAAAAAGTCCACTTTCGACTTAAGAACCAAATATCGACAAAAAAACATTATTAACATAATGATTACATAATGTTCATAACATGGAAATAAGTGATATAAATGGAATAATAAGCTTGAAAAAGGTTCTTATTCAAGTATAAATTAACTCAAGTTTATTATTCAGGACGTTAAAGAATGATCGAGTCAAGTCGGACCCGAGGTAAGGGACTTCGTCTCAATCTCCTTTCATTGAGGCATATTTCGTTTTATACACAACTTTATTTTATACGATGTGTAAACTCCTTTGACTTTCACTTTTATACGAAAGGAATCATTTTCTATGAAGTTTTTTACAAAACTTCAAAAATGAATGTTTCTTTTATCATACGTGGTGACAATGACCTTTTCCGCCGCCGCAAGTATTATTTTGACTTTGGATTCCTGTACAAGCCGTAATGTTTTTTTAAAAACGAAATAAACACCAAATACTCTTTTATGTATTTTGGTACTGAAAATGGTGTTTTATAATGGATTTGTTATGTTAATATATTTGAGTGATATATTGTGATCAAAGTGTGGAAATGTTTTCTTTCCATTATATTTGTTTTATGTCTTATGGTTTTTATAATGGTACTTGGACATTTGATGGGTGGTTACGTGATAAACCATATGACGGGTGGTGTCGTTAATACCAGGACGGGTGATTACGTTATAACCTCCAATGCATTGGGTATGGAAGTCGGCCGTATGGCTATTCCATTAAGTATGTATGGAAGTTGGCCATATGGCTATTCCATTAAGTGATATGTGTGGAAGTCGACCGTATGGTTATTCCACTTAAGTATGTTTATGTACCAAGTTAACTTTATATGTTATGTGTTATTTATATGGGTTTTATGGTAATCCTTTGGTTACAAAAGGGAGAGTAATGATATTTAATTCAGTGAAGTTTTTTTACTACTTCATGAAGGTGAAGGTATTACTTTGATAAAGTATACATGGTTTAGATGATGTTTGAAAAACTAACAGTTTTCATTCTTTGTGTATCCCTTACTGAGCTTTTTATGCTCCCCCCATGTTTTTTTGAAATTTTTTTCACAGGACTTAATTTGGAATAGGGTCAAGGATGTGATCAAGGGAAATTAATTCTATATAAAACATGGAACTAGACATGTTTCTTTTTAAGAGTTTTTTTATTCTATGGAAACTCAGTAGAAGTGTCTACTTTGTAATATTTTGAGATGTAACAGTTATGTCCTAATTCTCTAAAACTATAAACCTGAAAAGATCCTCAATTTGAATTATTCATTTAATTCATTATAAACTAATATTTAAGGATGGGGCATTATAGTTGGTATCAGAGGTCAATTTAGACAACATTATGAGCTAGAAAATTGTTAAATTATAAGTAAATTTATGGTATGACTGAAATGATATGGCATTTAAAGATTACCATGTTGCTTCGCCTATGATTTTTCTTGTGTTCGGAATGGTTTTCCTCAGAGGAAACAAAGCAGCTTTTTTGGGACGACATCAGGAGGAAGATAACCTTCCAAATCAGCAAACTGAGATGGTCGGAATCAGAACTGAACAGTTTGTTGCAGTGATGGAATAATTGACTCAGGCTATAAATGGTGGTGGTATCCATGCACGAGATCATCCAGATCAACCGCAGTGGAACATGAAAGTGGTGGAACATTTAATGAGGCAACATCCCCCATCATTCAGAGGATCATATGACCATGTGATAGCTCAAGGGTGGATTAATGCACTGGAAAGGATTTTTGATGTCATGGGGTGTTCGGAACATCAAAAGGTTAGTCTTGCTGTTTATAGTTTTGAAGGAGAATCTGATCAGTGGTGGTCGATGGTGAAAAATATCACGGATATTGATGAGATTGATGATCTTCACTGGGACGAATTCAATGGTATGTTTCATGAGAAATATTTTCCTAAAGTGGTTCATCTTAGGATGGAAAAACAGTTCCTAGAATTGAGGCAGGAGGATGATTCAGTGGCTGCATATAAAGCAATGTTCACTCGATTGGCATGGTATGCTCCAAACTTTATACGATATCTTGATAGTAAAATTTACTATTTTTACTCAGGGTTAAATCCAAAGTATCAAAGGGCTTTAGCTTCTCGTGAGTTCAAAAGTTATGAAAAACTTATTCAATGTGCATAGAAGGTGGAAATGGAGTTTGCCGATGATCATGTGTTCTATGAAAAACTACAGAATAAGAGGTCCAGTTGGCAGGAAAAGGGGAAGAATTCATCAAAGAAGCAGGGAGGTAAAAAAACCAAATATCCATCCTATGAGAAGTGTGGTAAAATGCATCATGGATAATGTTTATCCAAGTCTGGTAAGTGTTTTTGGTGTGGTAAGTCTGGTAATATTGCTCGTAACTCTAAGGAATATGATCAAGCAGGCAATGAAATGCCAGCGGTAAGATGTTCTAAGTGTAATGAAATGGGTCATTATGCAAATGAGTGTCTAAAGATGAACTCAACTAGGGGAAAGTAGCCAAACTACAAGCAGAAAGGGGTGGTGAAATCCTTTGCAACAACATCAGTAGATGTTGGTCCATCTAATGAAGTAGTATCAGGTTCAATATTTTTTTGTTCAGATTAAGGAAATGTGTTGTTTGATTCAGGGTCTACAAATTCATTCATTTCTAAGAATTTTTCTAGTAAATTGGTAATTCCTTCAAATGATATGAATCCTGAACTTACAGTAAAAACACCCAGGAAAAACGTTTAGACAAAAAGGAATTATAAGAACCTTTTTATCCTTGTGTGTTGAAAGAATCTACCATCAAACCTTATTGTTTTTCCTTTAGTAGAGTTTGATGTTATCTTGGGCATGGATTGGCTTTATTTTTATCATGATAAGATTGACTGCAGAGCTAAAATGGTTTCTTTTTATAAATATTTTCAATTTGTGTACATGAATGAACCCTTGATTTTGATAAAATATAAGAAAGTTGAGAAACTAGTAAAAGATGGAAATGAATGTTACCTTGCACATATTGTTGAAAATAATGGAACTGTTCAGATTAATGATGTGCCAGTGGTAAATGAGTATCTTGATGTTTTTCCTGATGAGTTCCTTGGTATTATTCATGATAGGGAAGTTGAATTTACTGTTGAAATTATTCCTGATTCTATGCCAATTTCAAAACCCCCTTATCGAATGGCTCAAGTAGAACTTTTAGAGTTAAAGAAGCAATTGCAGGAGTTATTAGATAATGGTTTCCTTCGACCTAGCACATCACCATGGGGTGCTCCTATCTTTTTTGTTAAAACGAATGATGGCTCAATGAGACATTGCATTGATTATAGAGCCGTGAATAATGTTACTGTTAAGAACAAGTATCCTTTTCCTCATATCGATGATTTGTTTGATCAGCTCCAGGGAGCTCAATATTTTTCGAAGATTGACTTGAGGTTGGGGTACCATCAGTTGAAAGTAAAAGAAGAAGATATTCCGAAGACTGTGTTACGTACTAGATATGGCCATTATGAATTTTTAGTTATTCCTTTTGGGTTAACCAATACACCTACTATATTCATGGACCTTATGAATAGAATTTTCCATGAGTTTTTGGATAAGTTTGTGGTTGTTTTCATCGATGATATTTTGGTGTTTTCTAAAAGTAAAGAGGAGCATGAAAGACATTTATGGGTAATTTTACAAACCTTAAATGAAAATAAAAAATATGGAAAATTCAGAAAGTGTGAGTTTTGGTTACAACAAATTTCGTTCCTAAGTCACATTGTTTCAAAAGATGGCATAACTGTTGATCCTGCTAAAACAAAAGTTGTTGAATAATGGAAAAGACCCACAAATGTAATTGAGATCCGTATTATTCTTGATTTGGCAGGTTACTACTGAAGGTTTGTTGAAACTTTTTCACAATTATCTAGTCCAATGACTAAGCTAACTCGTAATGGTGTTATGTTCATCTGGACAAAATAATGTGATGATTGTTTTCAGGAGTTGAAAAGAAGATTGGTCAATGCTCCAGTTTTGGCACTTCCTTCCAGGAATGGTGAGTTTGTTATATACAGAGATGCTTTGTTGAAGGGACTTGGATGTGTCCTTATGCAGAATGATCAGGTAATTGCTTATGCTTCATGTCAGTTGAAAACTCATGAGGTAAATTACCATACACATGATTTGGAATTATCTGCTGTTGTTTTTTCTTTAAAAATTTGGGGGCATCATTTTTATGGAGTAATGTGTGAAATATATAATGATCACAAAAGTTTAAAGTATATATTCACTCAGAAATAAATGAACATGAGTCATAGGAAATGTCTGGAATTAATCAAGGATTATGATTGTACAATTCATTACCATCCAGGAAAAGAAAATAAAGTGGCCGATGCTTTGAGTCGAAAAACTAATGCTTCATTAACCATAATACGTTTGGAATGAGATCCTTTGGTCTTTGATTTGATGAAATTTGGCATAGAAGTTGTTCGTACAACAAGTTCTTTTGTTTTGTTTTAGGTATCATTGAGATCATCCCTATCAGACAGAATTAAGCAAGCACAGAGAGAGACAGTGAGTTGCAGAAAAAGGTAGAGCTGGTTCAGAAGGGTAAGTTTCCTGAATTCAACGTTGATAATGATTGTGTTTTGAGGTTTGGGAAGAGATTATGTGTCCCTGGTGATTCATAGTTGAAGAATGAGTTGTTATGTGAGGCTCATAGTTCCCCATTTTCAGTTCATCCTTGCAGTACTAAGATGTACATGGATCTGCGGGAGTATTAATGGTGGGATGGAATGAAAATAGATATTTCTGATTTTACAGTAAAGTGTTTGACTTATCAGCAGGTTAAAGCAGAGCGGCAATTACCGAATGGGATGCTTCATCCTTTACCAGTGCCAGAGTGGAAATGGGAAAATATATCCCTGGACTTTGTTGTGGGATTGCCGAAGACACCTCTAGGTAATAATACAATCGCGGTTATTGATGATCGCTTGACTAAATCTACTCATTTCCTTCCTATTCGAGATACTTTTTCCCTAGAAAAACATTCTCGTTTGTATCTTAAATAGATATTCAGGTTACATGGAGTTCCTCTCTCCATTGTATCTGATTGTGATCCCAGGTTTACTTATAACTTTTGGAAAGGCCTTTAGAAGTCGTTGGGTACTGAATTAAATTTTAGTAGAGCTTTTCATCCTCAGTCAGATGGGATGTCAGAATGAACAATTCAGACCTTAGAAGATATGCTACGTGCCTTATCTATGGATTGTCAGGGGAGTTGGGACCACCATATTTCTTTGGTTGAGTTTTCATATAACAACAGTTTTCATTACAGTATACAGATGGCACCATTTGAGGCGTTATATGGTAAATGGTGTCGAACTCCAGCTTTTTGGGACGAAGTGGATGAAAGGAAGATGATGGGACCAGAATTGGTAGGAGAGATGGAAAAAAAGTTCAGTTGATTTAGAAACACATGAAAATAGCTCAGAGCAGATAGAAGAGTTTTGCAGATGACCGGAGGAAGGATCTATCTTTCGAGGTAGGTGATCAGGTTTTTCTCAATGTCTCACCATGGAAAAGTGTGATGAGATTTGGTAAGAAAGGAAAGTTGAGTCCAAGGTTCATTGGAACATATGAAATCCCGGAGAAGGTTGGATCAGTTTCTTACCGAGTGGCTTTACCTACGAGTTTATCTCAGGTACACAATGTTTTTCATGTCTCGATGTTGAGGAAGTATATGCCACATCCATCTAATGTTTTGAGTCTAGAGGTAGTTCATCTGGAGGAGAACCTAACTTATGAAGAACAACCAGTCTAGATTCTCGACCAAAGAGAGAAAGTGTTGCGAAATAATGTAATTCACCAGGTAAAGGTTTTTTAGAAAACCCATATTGTTGAAAAGGCAACATGAGAATCTTAAAATACAATTAGGGATAAATACCCCCACTTATTTTGATAAGTGAATAAAATTGCTAGGTCGCAATTCTCAAAAGAGTGGAAGGATGCAACATCCAAGGTAAATATTGAATAAAACATTTTCATATTTATTATTATTTACAAATTAAATATTAATTTTACTTTAAAGGAATTTCTATGTTCGATAGCGTACCCGATACACAATAAAGATTTTCTTTGAAATCTTATGTTGCACACTAGTAATAAAATAATATTATTTTAAATGGTAGTTAACACATAGCCGTTGAATTGGCGGTAATGGATAGAAATAACTAAAATATTATTATATATTTTTTTTAAATGTTTTTACTTTTATCTAATAAAATATAAAGGCTCAAAATATGTAAAGAATTCAATTTTAGGCGTATATGCCCTAGTTTTCACTAAAAGTTCACTTATCACCGTTTGATTGCGAACCCAATTTAAATCCACCTTTTGACAATTTTATAAGCTATATTTTTCAATATAAACATATTATTTATTATTGGGTCATTGAAATTTACCTTGGGTTAATTTTTGGTATTTTTCTGACAATGTTCATTTTTTAATGAATAGTGAAAAATATTCCATTTAACATCAAAACTTCTTTTTCATATAATTTAATTATATGATAATATTATATTTTTAATTTTTTTTAAAGTTTAATTAGAATATAATTTTACCATGTAATCCAATGATGGTCATTGGGATTAATTTCACTTTTTAATTGGGCATAAACAAGTGCCAAACGTTTCATAAATATTGTTTCTAAAAAACCAGTTATTTGTTTTAACAACGGGAATTATTTTTAAATTAATTTTTGAAATTTATGTGTTTTTAATTTGGTAAAATGCATTACAAATTTTGAATAAGAAGGTCTAAATTATGTAATTAATACTCTTTTATTTTTTGACATTATGAATAGTAACGACAATTATTATCTTTAATTATCTTGATTAATGAGTAATCAGGTAGTTAAAGATAATAAAATAATATCATAATAATACAAAAATGACAACAACATGTTTCCTAAGGATACTGGTTTTCTCATGGCTGACCATGGGATTCCTTTTGCCAAACATGGGGGCACCATGGACTCACTTTTGTGAGAAAGTGACTTTTTATCTTTTTATTTTTAAAGAATGTAAAATGTAACAAAGAATGTATCACCTAAGTAAAATATTTTTAATTTTGTCAAAATAAATGACCTTTTGGACTATAAATATTCATTAGAAAGATAAAACTATTTCCTAAATCATTATATTTTTTTATAATTTTTAGGCATTAAATTTGTTAAATTATTTATGACATCATGATGATGCAGCGATTACGTCATTAATTAAGGGTTTACTTAAAATGGAACGATAATGTAAAATCTAAGACCTACACATGTACAAAACCTATTGTATGGGTGGATTTAGAACCCTTATAACCTTATCCTCGAAAAAAAATTAATTTTGGACCATTAAAATCCGAAACTCATTCTAAAATAAAGTATCATTTCCTTACTTTCCAAGAGTGCCCCTCCTCTCCTCTTATAAAAGGCCCCAACCTCTACCTCCTTAACCACACATCAAAAGCCTCTGGCTCGGCCAAACCCTACCCATTTTGTCTCTCCACGTCCCTATCTTACTCCTTGAATCCTCACTTTGGGAATAATGCTTCCCAAGGAAGCCATTGAGCTCAAATCTAAGAGAGTTACCCGATTTTAAGATAATGTCTTCACTTGAGTCATTTTGTTCTATTTTGCCTCTCCAACCCCCTAATCTCTTTTTATTCATTTCTTTTGTAACAAATACAGTATATTCAACACACTAGGATGTTGTTATAAGAATTATTAGAGATAAAATTACACACACCTACATCTAATGGTTAATGAGCATACTGTTTCCGTGGACGGTGAATTTTTGCCTCCCGAAATGATGATTGTTCAACATTCTTTTAACACCTTCAAAGGTGGCCATTAAGATGTAACTCTATTTATATATGATATATATTATGTTTATTATTTCCTTATGCTTCTTTATTTTTCATTTGTGGTTTACCATTATGGTTTCTATTGTGGGTAAACACGATAATTTCATTTTAGGAAGTACGGACTACCGCCCCCTCAAAGTGATGTGATTCGTTAATGACATATATGGGACGTATAATGGATGGATTTAAAGTTATTATATATGATGTAATACTGGAATTATAATATAACTTTATAAAATTATTATTTTCATTCCATTAAAGTATGATATAGAAATGAAAGTAGCGTTCATGCGTACATACGACTTACCGTCTCCATGAACGATGCATTTCATTTCTTATCCCCAATTGTAATGTACTATTATAAGTACATGTATATAATGGACATATATGATGAATGATACATCTAAATAATGAATAAAATTATGGAATTAAAATATACATACCTCTCATTTTGTTTTAATTCCATTAATTTGACAATGAAATGAAAGTAGCGTTTATGCGTACGTACGGCATACCGTCTCCATGAACGGTGCATTTCATTTCTTACCTCTAAATGAATATGTAATGTTATTAATACATGTATATGCTGGATATATATGATATATATGATATCCAAATCAGGAATTTCATTTTGGATATAAATAACCTTTGACCACAAGAACAACATGTAATTGTAAGAAGTCCACTTTCGACTTAAGAACCAAATATCGACAAAACAAAAATTATTAATTTAATGATTACATAATATTTATAACATGGAAATAAGTGATATAAAAGGAATAATAAGATTGAAAAAGGTTCTTAAGAATGTATAAATTAACTCAATTTTATTTTTCAGGATGTTAAAGAACGATTGAGTCAAGTCGGACCCAAGGTAAGGGACTTCGTATCAATCTCCTTTCATTGATGCATATTTCATTTTATACACAACTTTCTCTTATATGGTGCGTAAACCCCTTTTAATTTTACTTTTATACGAAAGGAATCTTTTTCTAAGAAGCATTTTATAAAACGACAAAAATGAATGTTTCTTTTTACGTATGTGGTGACATTGACCTTTTCCGCCGCCGCGATTATTATTTGGTCTTTGGCTTCCTGAACAAGCCGTAATGTTTTTTTAAATGAAATAAACACCAAATACTCTTTTATGTATTTTGGAATTGAAAATGGGTTTTTATAATGGATTTGTTATGTCATTATATTTAAGTGATATATTGCGATCAGTGTGTCGAATTTTTTTCTTTCCATTATATTTTTTTAGGTCTTATGATTTTTATAATGGTACATGGACATTTGACGGGTGGTTACGTGATAAACCATATGACAGGCGGTGCCGTGAATACCAGGACGGGTGGTTACGTTATAACCTCCAATGCATTGGGTATGGAAGTCGGTCATATGGCTATTCCATTAAGTATGTATGGAAGTTGGTCGTATGGATATTCCATGAAGTGATATGTGTGGCAGTCGACCGTATGGTTATTCCACATAAGTATGTTTATGTCCCAAGTTACGGTTATATGTTATGTGTTCTTTATATGGGATTTATGGTAATCCTTTGGTTACAAAAGGGTAATTAATGATATTTTATTCAGTGAAGAGTTTTTAATAATTCATGAAGGTGATGGTATAACTTTGATAAAGTATACATGGTTTACTTGATGTTTGAGAAACTAACATTTTTCATTCTTTGTGTATCCTTTACTGAGATTTTTATGCTCACCCCAAGTTTTTTTGAAATATTTTTCACAGGACTTAATGTGGAATAGGGTCAAGGATGGGATCAAGGGAAAGTCATGCTATATAAAACATGCAACTAAACATGTTTCATTTTAAGAGTTTTTTTATTCTATGGAAACTCAGTAGAAGTGTCTACATTATAATCTTATGAGATGTAACAGTTATGTCCTAATTCTCTAAAACTCTAAACCTAAAAATATACTCATAGTGAATTATTCATTTAATTCATTATTAAGTATTGTTTAAGACTGAGGCCTTATATACCCTCTCATTTTATATAATGTATAACCTCTCATGCAATCTTTTATTTTGGGATTGGTTTGAACCCCTAGGTACACTCTGATCTTATCAAACAGTTTCCTTTACCCAATGAATTTTATAGAGATATTTTTTTCACACTTCCCAAAATGAATCCATATATACATGTTCCACAAGATGATAAAAAATACATCATATCATAACCCATAAAAATAGATGTGTTTCATAAACATCAATTAATTTCCTATGAAATTAATTAGTTATTATAAACATTTAATAATATCATTTCATTTTGAAAAGAAATAGGTTTTGTAATCATTTTCTCATATCATGACCCATGAAAAAATGTGTTTCATCTTTGTATAACCCATGATTTATAATTGGGTTTCATAAAGAACATGTCATATTAAACAAAAACTATTTAATAAATATGAATGGTATCCTTGGATCCTACCGTAAATAAATTATAAACCACATCAATGAATATCATCTTAGATGGAATAAGATTTTGAATTATCACATTTATCATTCATTAATAGACTGACCCATCTTTAGAAATTAATATTTAAATCATAAACCATTATCCAAAACTTTTTTATAATGACCCGAACTATGATATAATAAGTTTATATTTTTGATTTGATTGAATTTATTTATATGTAATATGGTTATATAAAATGCGTAAACTTGTTTTTTTGTATCTTATTTTTGTTAGATGACTATTAATAATATTTACCATTATTAGTAAAGTCATAGAATAGTGATCAGATGATTAGTATAAATATTTGGTCGTTAACCAATCCAACAGACTCCGAAAAAGGATGTGATGGACTCAACCAGCTGAATCATTCCCTATGAAGCACATTTATCATACATTTTGAGGGAGATAGAATAAATATGATTTTTCCTTGACCAGCCCAAAGATGAGACCAATCAACATGATCACAAGGGAATCTTTTTATCAGTGATGTTCAAGGTCATCTAGATTATATCCCAATTCATATTCGATGAACAAACCCAGGAACTTCTCAATATAATGTATATTACTCTTAGGGTGTTTCTCGGCATGATATAATGATATTTCAAAGACCTTAATAATATGAATAATTATATTTTATAGAATAATTATTTCATTTTCATTTTTTATTGTTTTTTATAAATGATATTGTTTTTGATTCAATCAAAAACTAATTATATTTTTAGGCAATATTAAACTTCAATTAGGGGAATTATTTTGAATAATTAATTTATTATTTAAATTAATAGTATTTTAATAAAATCTTATTATTAAATAATATTTCTTAATAATAAATTGTCATTTAATTTTTATAACAAGAAATAAACATTTTATAAGGGTTAAAAAATAGTTATTGTCAAAAACCAAAGATTATAAATTTTGAATCATATTTTAAAAGTGAAATTGCACATATTGATAATAATATTTAGATAAAATAAATATTATTTTTTGAATAAAAAAACAAAATTATCCAATGGTTAATTGTTCATAATTTTATGAGACAGTTGATTTTTAGGGTAAAAATTAAATACCATAAAAATATAAAGTGTGTTTTATAACATCAAAATGATCCCAAAATGATGTAATATATAATTTATTGGATCTATTCTTTAAAATATATGATTACCTACATTAATAATCTTATATTATGTTTATTTATTAATTTTATAATGCTTTTATGAATCTACCAATGTAAATAATATTTTTTATGATTTTAAATTCATTACATTAAATGAGTAACTAACCCCCTCCTAATAAAGTGTAAAATTTTAATATTTGGGAACTTTTACAATATATATAATTAAACCCAGCATTATTTAGATAATACTATGGAAAAAATCCATGGAAATGTTTCCGGTTTATTAAATATTATTATATATAGTAAAAAAATTATGTTTTTAAAATATTAAATAATTACAAATCTCATTACCAATAGAAACCCACCAATGCTCCGACTATTATTAACTACGAATCATTGAAGCAAATTTTTTACTCTGAACTCCCATATATATAATCCTATAAAGCATCTTGAAGCTTCCAAGAATCCATTTTTCATTTTTTTGATTCCTCACAATCAAGAATGGTTTCATTCCTTTCTCATCTTTATCCTATTTTCCTTTTCATGTTATTCTCATTTATGATCAATTACTAAGGATGTGGTATGGTTTTTTACCTCCCACATACTTCCATTATTATTTTTAAATGATTATATAACTATTTCTCTCCAATTAATCTCTCCCATGTACTGTTGTTACCATACCCAAATTTTGTAAGCATAATTTCCCTTCAGTTTTTTCATGATTATTTACTATCATTTAGCATCTATTTTATAATTATATATTTATGGAAACGTACTTACACATCTTTATTTTTTCTTATTCTGATATATTTATTCTCTTACAATGATTTCTATATCACCCCATTCATATGTATTTCAATACATAATCAAATGCAGTTTTATTCTCATGCATATTAAAGATGTTCTCAATAAATATGTTGTAATTCATGTTTAATGTTGAAATGAAATATAAATAGTTTATTAAAACACCATATTTCTCAATCATTCACATTTTATTAAGTGTAAATTTATGTTATTAAATAATATATTAATGTGTTATAAATATAATGGTTTTATTGTTTGTATTAGAGGAAAAGATGTGTTATTTTTTGGGGTCGTAATAAAAAACTCATGAAAACCCCTTAGAGATATGAATAAGTATAAGAAAACTGACATAAATTTTTGGTGAGTATAGAGTAGGTGGTGTATCTAACAAACACATCAATGTCTAGATACTTTTAGTGGACGTGGTTCAGGGACACATATACCTAGGTGTAACAACTCCGACAAGGGGTCCCTGTTCTGACTCTAGGGAAACTAATACATGACAATATTCCTTATTACACACCTGGTAAGACACTATTATTGAATATTAATTACTAAGGTCATATTATTATATAAAACATTATTAAAGGAAAAGAATTCCCATAATAATATATTTTATGAAATTTATCATGGGTAATATATATTTAATCCTATAAATTCATAATTAATGGAAATTCAATAAATTTTTATGTTATAACTTTAATGTAAATTGATTAACCATTATTTGTTTAATAGTTTAAGAATAATCATCCCCAATTTTCCTTTTATTATTTCATATGGACATAAATATGAGGAATCAGGTAAATAATAATTGTGATAGTAAATGAAAGGACTATCCCAATGAGATGACCAACCTAATGGGAGAAGGAAACCTGAAATTCATGATGACACTCTATCTGTTGAATTGGATTTTTAATAGAGTACTAAATTATGAATAGTATTTTAATCTCTCCTAAAGATAATAAGATGAAATTTAGAGTCTAATAAGATAATGTTCTACTACTTTCGATTATTAATTTTATCCCTTAGTAGTCGAATAATGGATCAACTCCATTAAGAATATCTTCTCATTTATTCAATGCTTCAAACAAGAGAATGTTATTTTATTATTATATGTATTCTGAACCTAATAAATGGTGG
This sequence comes from Viscum album, assembly GCA_963277665.1. Classification (NCBI taxonomy): domain Eukaryota; kingdom Viridiplantae; phylum Streptophyta; class Magnoliopsida; order Santalales; family Viscaceae; genus Viscum; species Viscum album. The sequence continues at coordinate 1,837,502,728 of OY728163.1, read as the reverse complement.
AAATTGATAATAAAAATGAATCCTGAGGATGAGATCATGTTGATGGGATGGAAGGATTTTTGAGAATTGTTTTTTGATAAATATTTCCAATGAACCCTCCAACTTAAAATTGAAATGGATTTAATTTCCCTAATGAAAATAGATGACAAATCTATAGGCGTGTTTAGAAAAAATTTCATATATATTGATTAATATACATATGAATTTTTTTATACCTCAATGTATAAGGTTGAACACTTCTTTGGGGTGCTAAAACACTGTGTATAGAATGACCTAGTGATTCATTACTTTGATAGGAATGTAGAAATTTTCTAATGATCTATCAAATATGAAATGGAGATTAGTCAATCTCTGGTGTATCAAGATCATACGAAGAAAAATGTGGAGGTCAAATATAGTGGTCTTATAGAGAGATTTAATGGTGCCATGGAATTTCAACACCCAAGTTTCCAAATGTGATTAATTAAAGAAACATGTAAATTTCATGCAGGGTATGAGAAAATGATTACCTACTGAATGGAAGGAAAAATAGACAATGATTTCTAGTAGGAAAATCGTGTTATTATGATTGAGGAAAAAATGATCTTGTCAACCCTCAATGTATTATTTATTTCTACAACCGTAAGGAACCATGTAATTTTTCATAAAAATAAACCATGTTAAAGGTTTTTAGAGACAACAAACAACATCAATAAAACAAAGGGATAGAATTTCACATAACAACTACTGAAGTGGATCATAAAAACAAGGTAGTGATATGTATGATAGCTTTTCATTCAAGAATATATGAAATAATTTTTTATTCTAGTGTAATGCATTCCTTCATGTCCTGAATGTTGAATAAAACTATTTGTATATAGTCGCATATCATAGAAGTGGTAATATTAGTGATAAATATAAATGGGGAAATTATTGAATCCCAAAAATATAACTCCTTCTCTATCACAATTTGTGGGATGAACATCTTGGTAAACCATGACATACTCTCTTTGATGAAATTTTATTAAATTATGGGCATGGAATAACCTTCCAAATATAAATCCAACACAAATTTCTCTGAGAAGGAAACCACTATCCACATAGAGAATAATCTGATAATTATGTAAACATGAAATTGAGGGATGTATCTTATTTTACTCAAAAATTTCAAGAATGGATATTATTTCACTATGAGCAAGCATATCTAGATCAAATGATTGTGTATAGGGAAATAATCATTTTTTAGGAGATGACCATTGTGAGGGAATACATTTATGTATTTCTTGAGGAATTATCTGGTCTTTCTCCTTGGCGAGTTGTTGAATTTTGAATCAAGCTTATATATATAAAATTAACATTATCTTAGACTCTATCTAGAATAGTTATTTTATGACCTTCAGGATCTAATGAAGAAATTAAAGTAGAATCTGGATAATGGTTTCATATTCCCAAGGGATTAACATTGGGGTGCCCCGATCCACTTTGATAAGAAGAAGGATGTGATAATGTTACTTTTCCTTAATTATCGTTGTCTCTAAATGGTATGATAAATAAATAATATCATCTCCTATGGATTAATGAACTTTTAAATCAGATATGTGGGGATTAATATGTTTTTACAAGTTGGATCTGTGTTCATGATATTACCATGTTAGGGTGAAAAAGGTGGATATCATCAAGACTTCATTTCTAATAAGATATGTGTAGAATGAAGACATAGTTATTCCATTCAGACTCAAAAATTCTACAACAATACTTATGGTCTTTATGTATATAGTCATTAATTATTATCATGAAATTTTTTTAGTATTATAAATATTTGATATTTTAAAAGAATTCAAGTGTAAAGAGCAGTATAAGGAAAATTTGATTTCTATGATATAGACCCTCTGAAAGGAATATCATTATGCTAAGTACAAAAAATGTGACTTTTTTTTTGAAGAATTTCTATTTCATTTGGAATATAATCACAAGAAATAAGATATTTGTTGCCCGTTTGAAAACAAAAGTACTTGATGGATTGTCGAAGAAAAAATATATCCATATTTTTTTTGTATCTAGGTATTATATATGATTTTTGTGAAATTTTACAACATTATTAAACACTCTTACTAAGATTACTCAGAAGGGAGTCATGTTTTAGTGGAATGATGAATAAAATGAAAGAATCAAGTAGTTCGAAAAGAGTTTTATCCCTATGCATGTGTTCACACTAACCAAAATTGGAGAGTGATTCATGGTATTCAGCAATTCATTGAATAAGGGAATGGAATGTGTGTTGATGAAAATGAAAAATTCATTACCTATGCTTTATGGAAGTTGAATTTTATGGAAAACAACTACCCAAAACACGATATATAGTTGGACGTATTGATTTTGGATTTTAAATTTTTATATAAATTTAAGTTTGGTCAGTAGTGTGAAATATATACGGATGACAAAAATATGAAGTATATATTCACACTAAAAGAGCGGAATATGTGCCAATGAAGAGACTTATAAATGATTAAATTATCTAACATATCAATTCGCTACCATCCTTGGATGAAGAATAATGTGAAAGATGATATATGAATAAACGATCCATCAATTAATTTATTGAATAGAATTTGGCAGGATCTGATCATCTTAGACATAAAATGTATAGACTAGGGAATCATTAAAAAACATCATTATTCCTTTATGAAATGATCACTCAACTATATATGCTAGATAGGTTAAAGGATTCTTAATGAGATTAAGTGTGAGTTCATAAGAAAGTTAAAACTACATGTAAAGGTTAATCCTTGAAGTTAAATGTTAATGAATATGGTTTTTTATGATTTTAGTCAAGACTACGTGTACCATCAAATCACTAGATAAAGATGGAGATGGTAGATGATACACATAGTTCATCCTTCTCAACCATCATGGATGCATAAAGATGTATTGATATCTATAAGAAATCTATTATGTGGAAAATATGTTAAAGTAGATCATAGAATTTACAACAAGATGTCTTGTATGTCATCATGTGATGCAAAACAATTCCAAAATCAAAGGGGATGATGAAACTATTACGCATACCTATATCTAAATAGAAAACCATAAGCATAGTATTTGTTATTGGGATTCCTAAACTATCTAGAGGAAATAATTCTACCTGGGTTGTGGTGAATAATTTTACAACTACTACACACTATATTGTGATTTGAGAGGAATTTTCATTGGATTAACATGCACGGATATACATCCAAGAAATGGTGAGGCTATATTTTGTACCACTATTGATTATATCCGATTGATATCTAAGATTCACTCTATAATCTAATATATTCCCAAGAATGATCTGAATATTGAGTTTATTTTCATTATATCCTATCACCTTAAAATTGATGGCCAACCTGAGTGGACTATGTAGATTCTTGATGACATGTTGAGAGAATTATCAATGGACATCAAAGGAAGAGGTTAACAATATCTTCCTCTATTTGAATTCTCACAGAATAAAAATTTCCACTTGAGCATCCAAATGGCTACAAATGAATCGGTTTACTGGAAGAGGAGAAGAACACCAACAATTCGTGTTGAAATTGGGGATTGAAAAATCCTAGGTCCAGAATTGGATGAGCAAATAGTGCAGAAGTTTAAGACCATTTGGTAGCACATTAAATCTACATAGAGTCGACAAAACAACAACACTAACAATAGTCAATGAGACCTAGAGTTTGATACTGGAGAGACTCTTTTCATCTTCATATATCTATTTGAGAAAGTGATGATATATGAAAATAATTGAAATATTATTCAAGATACATCATCCCCTTTGAGATCCTTGATCACATTTAAGTAGTGACCTTATGAATAGTAATACCACATAAACTATCTCATGTACATGATGTATTCCATCAATCTCTCTTAACAAAGTACATACTAGAACCCTCACATGTAATCAACCCAGAAGTGAAACCATTTGACTATGACATATCTTATGAGGATAAGCTAGGGAAAATCATAGATTGTATAGACCATGATTTGCAAAATAAGATAATACACCTAGTCAATTTGTTTAATTAAAAAAACATGTTTGATAATCGATCATGGGAAACATTAGAGGTGATGAAATTGAGTTCGCCTCATTAGGATTAGTGTGGGTTGTGAAATGATTTACAGAAAATTTACTTATGAGGGGAAGATTATAAAAACCCAAATTATTATAAATTATGGATTTTTTATTTAATTAAATGTCAAATTATGTAATATGGTTATGAAAACAAGCACTTATTTAGTTATATATTATTGGATTTAGAATTTGATTAAGAATATGAACTCTTGTTAATATATAAATTTAACAGTCATCAAAATATTATTATAAATATAATGATTTTTACATATATAATTGACAAGGAAAAATAAAGATATAACCTCAAATAGTTGAATCATGCCTTGTAAAGCACATTTATCATGGATTTTGAGGGAGATTTAATGTCTATGATTTTACTCTATCCAATCCCATGATATTATCAATCAATATAACCGTGGGATAAACCATTTATAAGAGATTTTCAAACTCATCAAGATCACATCCCCAACCTTGATCATCAAACAAACCCCTGAAATTCTCATGATTGCAAAACATACAATTAGGGAAAACTAGTGTAATAAAGGTATATGTTTAAAGACATAAAGATAATGTGTACTTATATTTTATAGGATTATAAATTTTTTTTCATTTTTATTGTTACATTATAAATGAATTTAATATTGAATCAATTGAACAGAAATTGTATTTTTATGAAAAATATAAAATAGAATAAAGGACTTATTTTGATGAATTAATGGTTTTTCTATTAATTAGTATATTACTAAAGTGGTATTGTGAAATTAATTTTCATAATATTTAATGGTCATATTATTTTAATGATTAAAAATATACAATTAATTGGGGTTCAAAAACATTTATTGTCAAAAACCCATCATTATAAATGTTGAATATTATATTAAATATGAGCATTAAAATATTTAAAAAATAATTTACATAAATTAAATATTATTTTTGGAATTATAAATAAATTAATGGGTATACTTGGAATGAAATAATTATTATCATTAATTCAATAATATTTTTTGATTATTTGATTTATTTTATAATTATTTTATGAATCTTGTAATATATAAAATATATTTTAGTATTTAAAATTAACTTCTTTAAAAGAACGATTCATCTCCACATAAGAAATGGTGATATTTTAATGTTTTAGGCACCTTTATTAATAATATACAAAATACCTCCATTCATTTCATAAATAAAACCACCTAAAATTAAACTTAATTTCACTTTAAATCATTTAATAAAATCATTTATATTATATAACCTCTCAAGAATCCCCTCCAAACCCCCTAGCACTCAATAATCCATTTTCATGTTTTTATAGCCACACACTCAAGTAAGTGTTCTTTCCATTCTAATATATTTTTTCAAAATCCTTTATCATGATATTCTATGTATTTTTAAATTACTAATTATGGGGTATGTTTTAATAAAACCCATATACATAATTTATTATTTCTAGACAATGATATACCCTATTATATCTCATTATGCCCTTCCATGAACAACCATTACCAAGCCGGAATTTCATAATAATAATTTCGTTTCGATTTTATTCAAGTATATTTATTGTAATATACCTTATTTTTTCTAACTATATTTTAGTGGATATATTCTTTAATGTAAAAATTACCGTCCACATCATTCACAAATACATAGATATAAATTTCACTCTCACAAACTCATTTTATGAATTTTTTGTGATGTCACTCTACTGCCAAATTTTCACCCTGATTTTCTACATAAAAGTATTTACAAAAAACTCATTTTTCATTGAATGAATATTAATGATGAATGAATCATTGTTTTATAATCTATGTGGAACACTTAAGCATGATAGTGAAATTAATTTGATGGGTGCGCTAGAAATTATATAGCGTTCGAATACATTTGGTATTGTTTACTATCATGATACTTAGAATTTGGAAAAGTATGTTCCTGATTTTTTTATTGTATTTTTTCTACGATGTAGTCTTAGCTATTTAGTCTTGACTTAAATTTTTGATTCACTTTTCTATGTAGTTTCTACATTTCCCTTTATATTATTAACATGTTTCATGATTCTATATTATTCATGTCTGATTATTCCTCACAGATATTTCATGTCTAACATGTATTATTATCTTCATTTTATTTCTTAATTATTTTCTTACATTGAATTATGTCTCACCCATTTCTTATATATTTCCCCAGGGTATATAATGTAGTTTTAAGCTCATGCATTTTAACGTAGATTTCAAAAAAGTTGTTATAATTCATGTTTAAATTTATAATGCAATTTATGTATTACCAATGACAGTATAGTAATCATTACATCCAGTTTTATTAAGTGTTTTTTTATTAAATCATTTATAAATGTGTAATAATGATAACGGTTGTTATAATATTATTTTAGAAACATTTTTAAAACATATGAATTAACCATTAAAATCATTGAAAAAAATTATTTAAGAAAATATTTATTCCTTTTTGAAAATTATTTTGAAATCATAAACCATTATTGAAATCCTATTTCATAGAGAATGAATTACAGAAAAATTAATTTCACAAATATTTGGAATTAATTTTCATTAAATAATTTTCTAAAATAAAATTTAATATTTTATTATATTAAGGCCACAAAATATTATAAATTTGTACTTCTCTAACATTCCTTTTTTACCTTAAAAAGTTAGGAAACATCCTGTGAAATGGAATCATAAATAAGTTTGATTAAAAAAAATATTTCTTAATAATAGAAATTATGTGTAAAAAATTATTTTATAAATATTATAATGAAATTAATATTTTTTTTTGAAATATTTTCAAAAAAAAATAGATTTTAAAGAATATATATGTTTGACTTAAATGAGATATAAATCAAGAATTTACTAAATACATTTTATTAAATTTATTAATTAATACTGTGTGGATATATATTACCATTACATAATGATATCATTTTTATCTAAATGAGAGTAAAATTTATGTGAATTATTGAGATATAGAACATAATAGTTCCCCAATGGAATCACAATAAAAAACAATCCTGATAAATATTGAGATTTAGCTACAAACTCTTACCAGTTTATTAACTCTGAATTATAATAAAAATTAAATAATGAAATTCCATGAAGTATAAAAAATAATGAGAATAATAATATTCATTATATTACATCTTAATAAGTAATTTTAAATTTTTTTAATAGAAAATATGTGCATAAAATAACTTGTTTCCCAATGAAGGAAAAATAAGGCAAAATTCCTTTATCGATTCAGAAAATTCAACACTGTAATCCCCATGAAAAGAGATCATAAAATTAATATGTAAAAAACAATAATAATTAGTAAAATAATAATAAAACGAATTAATTAGAATCAAATATTTCATATAAGAGAATGTGATGGTGACTATTGAAGGTTCCTTACAATAGTAAAAAGTGAAGTAGAAATCCCAAACCATATATATTGACAAACTTAATACACATTCAATCCTAATTTATAATAAATATAGGTTAATTATATATCTACCATAGAAACAGATTTATATTTTTCATACCATATATTATTTTATTATGGATTTATATTAACTGTTTATTATCAAATCCATCTTAAACTAATGTTTTGGGTAATTATTATGTTTTTTGTATATGTTTTGAATTGTAAATTTTTTATGTTCATAATTTGACCATGACTTGATAATTTAATTAATTTAATAAACAATATATATTTCATATATATCTGGTTGGAAAATATTTATAATTTCTATTAAAATACATAAACTGAAAATGGAATACATAATTCATGGAAATGGTAGGTCATATTTGTGTATGAATAATGTTTCCATTTTTTATCATATATAAATAAATAATAATAATTTATATATATATATATATTATCATTCTACTCGAATTTTCTTTCATATATATCAAATATTTATATTTAACCTATAATTTATAAATTCTTTTTTAACTATGAACGAATCACATCAATCGGTGAGGAGGTAGTCCATCATACACACGAATGTCATTTTAATATTCATAAAAAATGGAAATCATTAAGGTATGTGTTATATAATAATTAAATAATGCTAAATAAATTAGTAATATAATATTTTTAACATAAAAAAATATTTTTGTTCATTACCCCAAACTTACGAGGTTGTAATAAAAAAACAAACATTATCATTTTGTGAGGTGATTTTCTATCATACACATGAACAATGATTCTGTGGAACATTTTATGGAAGTGTGTGTGATTTTTGGTCATAAAATTAACTTAACAAAATACTATTTTAATTATGACACCAAATTTATTTTATAATAATGACATAAAAATAATTAAAGGGGTTTGAGGAATAAAAAAGACAAAAACATTCGTTGATGAATGTTACCTCTTCATCAATTATATATTTTTTATTGAATTAATCTAATTAATTTGTTGTATTTTTTCATAAATTAGGGATTCAATGATTAGGTTAGTGATTTTTGGAATTCATTTTATTAATGTTTCCTTGATCCAAATTGGTTGAGAGGTGTGGATAAGTGGGGATACTGTGTGGTATATTATATTGGAGGAGGAGTGGGATTCATTTAAATATGAAAATTATTTCACAATTGGTAGGTCTACCAATCTTTATGTGATATAAAAACTAAATAATAATTTATGTTAGGGATTATTTGGTTAGGAAAAAAACCCAACATAAAAAAATAAATAATTTTTTTAATATTCATCATTAACATCAATGTTTCCTTATTTATTCTATTTTGATTTTCTAATGAAGGTAACAATGTTACAAGCATAGTTCATTTTTCTAGTAGGTCTATGTGGTGGTTAGAATTATTTTTAAATTAATTCCTATAGATTCTAAAATATGATATATAATTTTAAAAAATAAATATCCCATATTTTATGGAAGATAATTTTAACAGAAACACACATAATGCAAAAATACAATACATTAACCCTAACTAAAATAACAATGATTTTAGTATTTTGGGGTTAATTTTTCCATTATAAAATTTAAATTATTCAATTATTTGGAAATATTTTTCATTTGAGAAAATTAAATTGTCTCTATGATGAAGTTATTATTTTTTAGTAAATTTAAATCATTTAATAATATGTCATTTACTATAAAATATAATTAAATTCATTATTATCAGTATTTATTTTATTTGAAATAAAAAACATAAAATCATTAATAAAATATAAATATATTATATCCAAATATATATAAAATGACATATTCATCTAGAAAATTAATGTAAGAAATTAAATTATTTATACTACTTCAATATTAATATTTTTATTATACATTAATTTAGTTATTTATTAACTAAATAATTACATTGTTGGAGTTTCTTAAGTATTTATGGTTTTTTATTTTTCTACTAAATATTTAAAAATAACTTATCATAAAATAATAATTTTCATTTCAATGTTATATAAATTACCAAAATATATGTTATATTTTCCCTATCCAAAATCATTATGGAATTTAAACGTTAGAAAAGAATATTTATTGTATTTTCCTATACATAACTTATTATATCTTACACCGCAATGGAATAATATCACAATAACCTGTAAAAATTGATCCAAATGTAATATAGATCTCAAAATTTCTATAAAATGTGTTGTTTGACTAGTTTTTACGGATTCTTACCATTAATTTTAATGTTTAGTCCCTTAGTAAATTGGTTTAATCATAATCAAAATAATCTATTTTGACTATTTTCACTAATTAGTTTGAAAAAGAATAATGTTTTTCAATCTGGAAATGTTAATTATTCTGATTCCAAATATGAAATTTTGTTTTGAAAATTAAATTTTGTGAATAAGTTTAAATTAATTTAATATTAATCTCATAGTCATGTTGAGGAAACTGGTTTTGAAAGGGAAAATGATGATTGTATTTAAATGTTTTTATATGAAATTTCAATATAAATTTGATTAAAACTACCTAAATTGGAGTAACAGGTATATAATTTATCTAATTATCGTTAAAAAATAAATTATTATAAGTAAAAAATTTAGAGCTTTCTAACAAAAAAGGCAATTTCAATTAATTTTTTTTATTTTTTACATGTCGTTAATTTTTTTCAAAAAACACTAAAAGAGACACCCTAAGAATATTTTTTTCATCAATAATTGAAAAAAAAATTATTTTTTTCAAAAATATTTTATTTTAGTGTAAAAAATTTGATTAAAAAAATTCACAATGAAAAGGCCATAAAAATACCTTCAAAAATCATTTTTATTCGTAAAATTGGATTTATTATTATCTATTTAATAGAAATTAATTTTAATTAATTAAAATTTATGATATAATATATAATTAATATTTAATTAAGATCATTACTAAAATGTTTTTTTATATAATGATTTAAAACATGTTTAGCATAAAAAATTAGCTTCTAAATAAAATTTATTTATTTTAAAAAATTTCATACAATCATTTTTATTTGATTATATAATAATGAAATTTTTTAAAAAAATAATAAAATATATTTTTATATTTTATTTTACTCTTTTTCATTCCCACCATTCCAAATTGTAGGTGATGATTCAAATAATATATTAATAACTTGTCATGTTTCTTTTAAAATATGTTTTACATGTAATGCAATAAAATCTCGGTGTTATGTTTACCACAAACTATTATTGTTGTTGCATTTCACATAATATGAAAATTATATTATTTGTAACATATATAATTTATTTTTCGGTTCCAATTAATAAACTATTTTTAATGTGTAGTGCAAGCATAATATGGTGTTTTTTTTGATAGATTATAATTGTGTTGAGTGCAATGGAATACATCAATAAATTTTAATCTACAAAATTAAAATTATAAAAACATTTGATGATACCCTAATAACCTATGTACATCATTATTATCCTGGAAATGGGATCCGAATTCCTGGTTTATTTTCATAATGAGCTACAACCCTATGAACTGATGTAATTATTTTTTTGTCACCGCCTATAAAGTTTAGTTATAAGGATATATTTTATGTATATATATAATGATATATTTTTTAGACTAAAAAAATAAAATGACCCTTATTATCTTATCTTTAGAGATACTGAAAAATGATATATTTTATCGCTTGTACGTTTGGTGCACCACCCCCATGATGTGATGTGATTTATTTTTTCCTCACACCATAACATGGATAATATATATAAATATATATATATATGTATATATGATTAGAATGTTATTTAATTTATTAATTTCATTATGTATGTATAAATTAATTCTAACCTCATTCCAAAATGATCAATGAAAAAAATAAAAGTGCTACTCATATATATTTACGGACCACTATCTTCATGATAATAACATAGTTCATTTTTCAATACTATAATACAGGATTTATTTTAAAATTATTATTGATTTATGAAAGTGATAGTTATCTAATCACAAAATGAATTTAATTTTATGGAATATTTTACCCTTTGACAATTGAAAATAAAAGAAATTTCCTTTTAAAATATTGAATCAAACATTCTAAAAACACACGACATTCACTAATCTGATAATGTACCTAAATATGTCATTAAAATAAATGAAATAAATGAGTTTTGATTAAGGATTTAATACTATTAAATTTTATTAATAATTAAAAAATCTTATATTTTTTTATTATAAAGGCGTTATATTAAAATCATGGTATGGCTGACCATGATGTACAAAATTTTGGAATAATTTTCATTCGTTAAGGTACATCTTATTTCTATTCACCTTCTTTTTTAATTATTGGTATTTAATGAAAATAATTAAGGTTATGTAATTATTCTATTTTTTTCATTATATTTATTGTTTTGTTTAATATTATCCCATCTTTTATACTATTCATGATAAGTTACAATATTTTTAAATGATTTAGGTTATATTTTATTTTTTTTAATATTATTTATGATCATGTTTCCTATATGGTAAAATCATATAATAATATCCTCTTGATCCAAATCCAATTTATTTCCCTATTTTTATGATAGTTTTTACATTTTGACCTTCCATTTCCACTCTTATTGATTAATGAAGCATAAAGGAAGTCATTTATATGGGATAATAATCAAAAAAATTATTTTAGATAAGGAATATTTATCATACATATACATGTTTTATAAAAAGTTTGTTAAAATTTATTTAAAAAAATATATATTTCAATTTATTTCACATCCTATCTTAACATATATTAATATGATTAAAAATTAAATTTATTCATGTTTTTTTGAATGGCATAGAATATACACATTTTTATAATTGTCAAAATGATTTGTTTTTGTACATTTACAATATGAAAATATGTTATTATCATCCTGGAAAATATTTTCATTGTTGCATCCATTATATATTTCAATTTTTAATTTCAACGTAATTTTCCTTCACTATATTTCTTCAATTTTTTTATATATTTATTTTAAATGTGGAATATTTTTTCCTCATGACTTGTGTTGGTTATTTTTAAATAGTATATTATATAATAATTGTAAACAACCCATGATGACATATATACTACAATGGGTATAATTTTTAATGATACCATCCTTATTCATCTTCTAGATTGTATTATGATTGTTTCATATAAATTTTAATAGATTATATTTCATTCTCATAGGAGAATCAGAAAATGAAATAATAATGATTATTTTTTATTAACAAATTGGATGATTATAAATTTGTAATTCATCAAATGTACATAGATATTATTGTTTCTCTCATTATATCATATATGATGGCATTAACCCCAACATCCCTCACAGGTGAGACCCATGTTGTTTATATCATAGATGTTCCCAGATAGTGTTAGGTGATCCTTATATATCATATATGATGGATGCACCTATATAGAGTTCCATGAATTAGACAATGATTATTTACATTGGAGAAAAGAATGGTGGGATACTATAGAATTTCTCAATTGGATTTTTATGGGATGTTGTTTTTTCCAAACATGGGTTTAGAATGTGTTATGAAGATAATGTTCCCAAAAACCAATTAATTTTTTATGAATTATTTTAGTTATCAATGATTTTCATTGATCACGATTTAAATAACAGGGTATATTGATATTGATTCTTATGAATCGTTCATTTATCAGTGATCAAATCGATGCAACACTATTAATTATCTATGTATTAATGGGTGTGAATTATTTAATTTTATTCTAAATAACTTTGACTATATCATCATTCACGTATTATCATCCTATTGTTCCTAATGTCATTCAATTTTTAATGCATTCATTTCAAATTATTAACAATTTGGGTACAAATTTATATTATTCCTTTATCTCAGGTTGTGAGGAATGATGAAAAATGTTTTCTATTAAGATTGGTTTCATTTATGAATAAATTTGTGGATGATGTTGATGAATTAACATTGAATATGAATACATGATTACAATAGTAAACAATATATCATTAATTCATGACGGTTGTTTATGTAATACTTCATCCCAATTCTATAAAACTATAAACCAAATATTTCCATGTGTATATAAGTGTTTTAATATTTTCAATTATCATTGAATGATTTTGATTGAATAAAATTTTTTTCAGATTTATAATAATCAATGACAATGCTATGGTACATATGGTCGAGTCCTTATAATTTTTTATTATAGACGGGTCTATATTACTATGGATATTAGAATATGTTATGATGTGTTTTATTTTGAGTAAAGGAAACCATCATGGTTTAGATGAATACTATTAATTATGATTTTAATTTATCATACCCAACTTTTATTATATGATTAATTTCAAATTGGTTAATGATATATTTTCAGATTATATTTATATGTGCAATCATCATATACAAATTTTTGTGAAGGATATGGTAATATTGATTTTATATGTGTATTTCATATACAATATAATTTTCATCAAATCATGATATAATTAATTTTATGTTTTATTGATGTTATTTTATAGATATTATCATTTGTTAATTAATATGGAATGAAAAAATAATTCATAACCTTCTTTACCATTATAGTGTATTTTATTTTCATTAATATTTCAGAATATTTAAGAAATTATTTTCACTACATATTTAGTATTTAATTCACACCAATAAACTGATTGACATATCCAATTAAATTTTATTTCACTAATAAATTTACTAATAATGTTATTTTATTTAAATACTTTCAAAAACACAATTTATACCTTTATTTTAATAAGGAAAATTACACTATACTATAATTTCATTATGGTGTTATGAATTTTATGCTACAATTTAAAAAGGTATTTTTAAATCATAAAATTAGATCATAATGTTTTTATTTATATTATGAATAAGTTTCTTATGTTCAAATTATGAATCCAGAATGATTGTATGTTGAAAAATAATAAAGACTATTATATGTTAATTTTTGAAAACAAATTTTAGATGGAATATGTATCCTTCAAAATAGAATATTGAAAATGTGATAATTATTTTGAGGAATTTATTCAGTTTTGATAAATTTATTAGGTATATCAAAACCCTTGTTTTTGACATATTAAAATCTTATATTAGTGGAATAATGACTATTAACATTTTGTACATAAGATTAATTGTAGGACTTGAGAAATATATGAAATATAATTTTTAGGTAATTATTTGTAATTAAAATTTGGGACCATATATTCTATCTTATAGAAACCCATTAGAATTGAAATTTATTTCACGATGAAGGGATTTTTTTTTATTTTTCAATAAGTTCACATTGTTGGTGAGCATTATAGGATTTATGAAAATAGAATAATTTTGTATTATATTTTTTTGTCATGCCCAACTATCTTTTGGAATTATATGTGATCATAATTTTGATTTATGTTTATTTAAGTTATATATGAAAATGATTTTAATATTTTTGAGATTATACGATTAAGCCATATACATTTTTTACCTAAAAATTTATGATAGATTTTTACCATTTGAAGAGAAATATAATATTTATAATGGATGAATATGTTATAAATTCTTGGGAATAGATATTAGTCTGGATTACATTTATGTATTTTTAGTGTATTTATTTATCATAAGATGTAAATTTTATGTTGGGTATTAACAATGATTTTTGAAGAATAAAATCAGTTTTCTTTATTTGATGGATTTTTTTCAAAATTATCATACCTTGTGATAATAATTTTGGGTCATATTAATGTATAAATTTACCAGAAATATATTTTCATAACCTAATGTATAATGTGAATATTAAAAAGACGTTATTATTGTTTTATTTTGAAAAATTAATCTTGAATACTCATAATTTTGAGAAAAATATTAGTTTGTAGTTGAAATTGATTAAAAGATGAAATTATATTTGAGAGGTGGATATATTTACTCGTGTTATTATTCTATATTGTAAAATAATTCCTTATATTTTAGGAAAATGTTTTGAAACAAAAATAAATCCCTTAATTTTCATTACCATGAAATCAATGGTCTTTTAACCCATCACATATTTACAATATTTTGATGGATAGATTTATCAATTATAGGTTTTCTATCACTCTATATGTATAGAACAAAAGCGTGATGTACATGGACATTACATTACTTTATCAGAATACATAATACATAACAAAAACAAACACACGAGGACAATAATAGTTTAGTGTCTATTAAAACATGGAAAAATAATCTTCTAATCATGGTGAAAGATATTCAACATCTCCTATAAAGATCTTCTTCTTTTGTTTTATTACCTCAAATTTTTTTTTATTTCCTGGGGAAAAGAAAACATAAAAATTGTGAGCTCAGATGCTCAGTAAGGGTAAATATAAAGAACATAAAACAATCAATAAACATTTTAATGTAAAAACTTGAACATAAAATATTAACATCAAAATCATGAGCTAAGACATAAATTGTGGAGGTACGTAAGGAATATATCATAAATGAACATAAATCATGATAAAATATCACAGAATAAAACATGTAGTTGTGGAAAACCATTATGCACATGATATGATTTAAATAATATCCAAGGAATTGCTGCCAAGACAATCTTAGTGGACAATGTCCCTTTCTGAATCGAGTTTACTCCTTGTTCTACTACTGTATCACTAGACCAGATTAACTTACCGTTCATGACATGTTTATCTCATGAGATATAAATCATTACCCAATGCATTGGAGGGAGATATCGGTCTCACCCATCTTATAATGAAATCATTCTTACATGTTCCACAACATAAAAATAAATCATTCATCATAACCCAAAGAATAAAAATGGGTTTCATAAACACAATCCCATCATATAATAATCCATATAAAACAAATGGATATCATTTCATCATAATAAAAGTGAAATCATGTAAATAATAGAGATATTATACTTGAAACATACAAATATGTAAATAATGTCATATTAGATGGAACATGGTTTTGATAAAACACTTGCAAAGAATTCTTGAGGAAAATATCCTTTCTTCATAAAAATAATTTTCTTTTCAAAAAATGCCATGGAATTTTAAACAAAAATGATTTTTTTGGAAATAGTTATTAAATCATGTTGAGTATGCTTAATGAAAATAAGGCGTTATAAAACTGTAAAAATCCATTCATGTCGTATAAGCTAAAAAAGCATTCTTCTTGTACTTTTGCCGAAAAAGTAAAAAAGTACCACGTATTGTAAAAAAAGAAATATTCCTTACATACCATGTAGTAATAGTCAAAAATGGGTAAAAATGACTTTAAAAATAAATGAAATCATTTTAAGATAACATGGACGTGGATGATAAATATAACCCCAGTAAATACTTATGAATAAACAATCTGGGATAAAAATGATATTGCATGATTTTCCATTACAATTATCTTTTTGTAAAAAAATAGATCAGTTATGTGTATTGAATAGAAGGTCACATAAATAAACTATAAATAACTGATAAGATATAAAAATTCATTTCTCACATAATCAAAGAAAGACATAAACAATAATGAGACGATTATCCCAATGAACGGAAATTAGGTGAAGAAGTTCCCTTACCTAGTGTCTGACTTGAGTCGATTATTCTTTAATCTCATGAATAATAAACCAAAGTTAATTTCTAAATTCCTAAGAACCTTTTTTGAAGTTTATTATTCTGTTTATATCACTTATTACCATGTTATAAACATTATGTAATAATTTGTGTTAATAACGTTTGTTTTGTCGATATTTGGTACTTGAGTCAAAAATGGACTTATTTTAATTACATGTTGTTCATGTGGTCAAAGGTTCTTTATATCAAGAATTATATTAATGATTTATATATCATATATATCCATAATATACATGTATTTATAATAGTACATAAAATATGGAGTTAAGAAATGAAATGCACCATTCATGAAGACGGTCAGTCGTACGTATGCAGGAACGCTACTTTCATTTCTATTTCTTATTTTAATGGAATTAAAATAGAATTATAAATAGTTATATTATAATTCCAGTATAATATCATATATAATATCATTAACTCCATCCTTTATACATCCCACATAAGGTATTAACGAATCAAATCACTTTGAGGGGGCGGTAGTCCGCACTTCTTCAAATGAGATTATCGTATTTACCCACTATGGAAACCATAAAGGCTTGATATAATTGGGAAGTACAGAAGAATTAAGAAATCATAAACATTATATATATCATACATAAATATAGTTCCAACATAATGGACAACATTAGAGGTGGTAGAAGAAAATCGAACAATCATCGTTTCGTAAGGCATTAGTTTTCCATCCACAGAAACATTAGGTTCTTCATCTATTAGATGGAGGTGTGTGTATGTTAATTCGAATCCTTATCATAACAATATTCTCCTATATTTAGGAAACAATTGTTGTTACAAAATAAAGGATTAAAAAGATATTAGGGGTTGGGTATGTAGAATAAAAGAAAACAATTTTTGAGAAAATGATACCATTAATTGGGGTAACTTCCTTTGGATTCACCCAAAATGACTTCTTGAAGTTCCTTATGCCTAAGGTAAGGTTTCTAAGGTGATGAGAGGGATGTAGGTAGCTTTATTGGGTATAGTTTGGATGATCCAAATGGATTTATTTGTCTGAGGAATTGGATTGAAATGGTCTACTTTTATAAGGGGGAGAAGAGGCTCTTTTGGAAAGTGTGAAAATATTATTTTATTATAAACTTATCTACGGTTTCAAAAGGTCCAAAAATCCTTAAAGATAAATATAATATGACTAATGGTATAAATATAATCATCCAATCATAATTGGACATGTTTTGGTTAAAATTTTTATCATTATAATCTTATGTATTTAAATATTTTATTAATGAGGTAAATACTACATTATTATTGTGTCATGCATAATTTAATTTATTTGTTGTCTAAAAAATATAAAACAAATACCAACATGTAAGAAATATTTTTATCTTTACAATGAATATTTATAGTCAAAATGATAATTTATATAAACACGTATAATAATTAATTACTAAAAGCTTTTTGTTAATGTCAATTTTGTCTTGACATTAAATTAATTAATCCAAATTGTCCTTATCACTACCAAGATGATCAATGGGGTCCCAAAATCGTCCCAAGTATGCCCATGTTCGTCCACTACTCATCCAATGAGGTTAGGACACGTGTAAAGGTTATTTTAATTATTATAATATCCTTTTTACCTTGAATTACCCTATTTACCTTTAACCGCGGTAAATAAAAGTCAACAGTTACTATTCACCAAAATTATATTTTCATCTTATTGAACCAAATTTTACTTCTTGATAATAACCACGTATGTCGGATTTTTTAAATTCAAATCACATAAGTGGTAAAATTCCATTTAAATGAATGAGTCCGTTTTTTAACTACCACTAAGTGGTTTCACTATTCATCAAAAATTGAAGTTTTTCAGAAATAACCACAAATTCATCCTAAGCTATATTTGATATTACAAATTAGAAAATGATGTCTTTTTTCCAAATTGAAAACATAGAAGTGTCATTAATTAATTTTTAATTTAATACTCGTTATCAAAACAAAGAGCGTGTTTTTAAAAAACAATAACTATCAAAAAATCGACACTTGTTTTCGTATAATTTCAAAGTGAAATTAATTACAAAGACAAAAATTAGATTAAATGGTAAAAATATATTTTAATTAAACATTAAAACCATTTAAAAAGATAATATAACCATATAAATTATTGCGATGAAAAAAGTTGTTTTTAATTAAAATATAGCGTCTTTATCTATTCATTAAAATATGAAAGTTATCTGAATAATATGAAAATTTTATCCAAACTAAATTTTTATATCTTTATTCCGAGGAATAATTTTATTTTTTTCAAATTGAACTTATAAACATGTCAAAAACATGATTGGAATAGGGTGCACCATCAAAAGGGGGAAAAACTGTATTTTTTGAAAAATACTAATTTTACCCGAAAAATTTATTTTGTTCACATACCATGTTTTATAAAATGTGTATGATGAATAATAATTTTATAAAATTCAGAATTTATTTAATAATATTCATAAGGTCTAGTCCATAATAATATTATAACTATATGTCTTTGTTTAGTAAAAATTGGTATTGTGTACAACACACGCTACCGAGGAAAGTCGTGATTGCGTGTAATGCAAGCGAAGTCAGGGTTGTGTGTTCTGCAAGAATAATTTATTCATTCGTATAACAGAATCCAACCATATTTCTTTCATACATATATATATATACCCTCAATGTTGCTTATAATAACTACTATCAAGCGAACTTGAAATTGTTTGTAACAAGATCCAAGAATAGTGTTGCATATACTACAAGCTAATACGATGTTGCGCATAGTGCAAGATAATTTTGGTGTAGCATACAACATAAGATATGAAAAAAATAATATATCTCATAAAATCTTGAGATGTTACATTCTACCCCTCTTAAAATGAATTTCTCCCTCGAAATTTGTTGGGGGTTATAAATGGTTTATTACATGAGATTTTCATTCAAAGAAACCCACATCATAAAAAGGAATATTAAAACATAATTTTAAAAAGTGATATATGAAATATATAGGTTAGTGAAATTAACTAATCAAGGGGTTTCCACAGAGGATAACATATGTCAAAATTTGGATATGGAAGAGAAATCTAACTATTATGTTCTTGTGGAGAGTGGTAGAAAACATGGCTATGAAAAAGAAAACAATCACAAAGCCATAAATTTGTTATAATCTAAGGTACCATCTGATTCATCATATATGAGGACACTAGGATAACACTTTTGGTTTTCCAGATCATTTCCCTAAAGTTTAAGAATTTTTATTAGATGAATTACTTACTTTATTTTGGTACAATATCATCGTTTCTCATGCCTCGAATAATTTCCTCTTCATCTCTTAAAGAAATGAAGTTGAATTTGTCTTTTGCGCTGTTTTAGAAGATCATGTGATAGAATGATAGGTAATTCCCTCTATCTCAAACATAAGGTTAGAAAAAGTTTTATACATAAGTACATCTATGGTGATATTAATCGTATATGGTTCCTAAAATGAACTTATAATTCATATATCATACCACTTAATAAATTAAAACCAATTTATACTAACCACGAACTTTTTGTAGGCCAGTGGTAGGTTATAAAGGCATGTCACACATCGGTTGTTGGTTTGGTTCCCATAGCCTTGTCCAATACGACGAGTTCTCACCCGTTATGTATGTTGTTACTTTTTTTAAACCTACCTTATGATAACATTACTGGAATAATATCAAAAACATTTCTAGCCTTAAACAATACTATAATATATCTTAATTCATTCCAATCATTAGGCTTATAAAAAATACTTAGGTCCATGCTCATACTATAAAGAAAACGATTACTTGAATGGTCACATAACAAGCACATGAATACCATCATTTATCCCCATATATCATAAGATATATCTTATTAGTCACATTCCAAACATTTGAATACCTTAATCATGTATTATTTTGAAAAATTCCTTACCATAGAACCATAGTGAAAACATGAATTCTGTCAAAAGATAACTCTTTACACATAACAAAATCCAAAAAATTATTTATACTCAAACCATGATATCACTTTGTCCTTATATCAGTCATAATCTCATTAATACTATCAAACATCTCATTATCTCATTATCTGTTCATTATGCACATATCACTTACCATCCAAACATATTTTAATAACCTTTCATGGTTATCGGTACCATTCAATATATACATTCAAATACGAAATACAATACAATAACAATCATTATATGTTTCCTTATTCCATAATACCATTAAATTACCCAGACAACATAACTCTTTATAAACATACAATCATTCCACTACCTTCTTAATCCATTTACTGATCTTGAAAAATTCATTCATCTCACATATCATTTGTAGTCTCTTCATAATCATCAACAGAAATACTACCCATACAACCATTCTGATTCTCTTCATTATACTTTACCTTAGGGAATTTTTTTTCATAATGCTCGTACATTCCACATTTAAAACATTTAACCGTTGTTGATGTCATAGCAATACCATTATCCTTGTCTATGGTTTTAACTGATCCTTTTTCTTTGCAATTAATGTCTTTGTGTACATATTCTTTACACCTAAATAATCTTCTAGTTCTTTTGAAACATTCACATTGATGCCTCTTCCATCAAGATTTACATGAGGGAAATCGAACTATCTTTCCTCTATGATCATCATGAAACTCTATATTTCTCTTATTAGTTGTGTCGGGAAACGTACCAAAGTTGAGATTATTGATCATATTATGTGATTTCTGATTTGGAATAGTAAATATATGTGGACTTCTATATCCAATTTCATTTGGTTGCTCATGAATAATATCATTTCATTGTCCATAATATCCTCTATTATTGTGAATCTTACTTTTTTCAGCCATTTTCTAAATCACAAAAAGAATAGTTTGAGAGGAAAACATCATAATTAAGGGGGATTAACTTCAATATCCAACATCTTAGGTTTAATTATAATATTGTTACTATAATTCTAGAACTATAACATATTCTTATACTAAACATTAAGTACATCCCTAGACATACCCTAGAAATATCTCTAGGGATTTCACTAAATTTTCCTCAACATAGTTTCCAAAGGTTAACTAAACCTTTCGTCTGATACCAACGGTAGATGCCCAAATCATTATGTACGTTACATTACTTTTTTGAAATACACACTACATTAAAAAAACACACAAGGACCATAAAAGTTTTGTGTCTTTGGAAACCTGGAAAAATAATCATCAAATAATGGTGAAAGATATTCAACATCTCCCATAAAGATCTTCCCCTTTTGTTTTTTTACTTGAATCCTTTATTTATATACTAGGGAAAAGATAACATAAAAAATGTGAGCTAAAACGCTCAGTAAGGGTAAATATAGAGAACATAGAACTATCTATATACATTTGAATGCAAAAACTTGAACATAAAATCTAAACATCAAAATTTTGAGAAAAGACATAAATATTGGATGTACATAATGAATATATCATAAAGGAACATAAATCATGATAAAATAGAATGGGAATAAAACATGCAATTTTGGATAACCATTAAGTACATGATATGATTTCCATATTAGCCAAGGCATTGCTGCGAAGACCATCTCAGTGGACAAAGTTTCTTTCTTTATCGAGTTCACTCCTCATTTCTGTCCTGTATCACTGAAACGGATTTACTTTCCATTCCATCCATGTTTATATCATGATATAGAAACCATTACCCAATAAATTGGAGGGATATATAGGTCTCACACATCTCATAATGAAATCATTCTTACTTGTGTCACAACATAAACATAAATAACTCATCATAACCCAACGAATAAAAATGGGTTTTATAAACATCATCTTATCATAACATAATCCATATAAAACAAATGGATATCATTTCATCATAAGAAAAATGAAACCATGTAAATCATAGATATATTATACTTGAAATATACACATTTGAAATAATTTCATCTTAGATGGAAAATGGTTTTGATAAAACACTTGAAAAGAATTCTTGAAGAAAATATACTTTCATCTTAAAAATAATTTTCTTTTCACAAAATGTCATGCAATTTTTTAAAATAAAATTATTTTTTGAAAATATTCATGAAATACTGTAGACTAAGATTCATAAAAATAAGGCGTTATAAAATTGTAAAAATCTATTCATGTCGTATAAGTAAAAAAACATTATTCTCGTACTTTTCCTAGAAAAGTAATAAAAGTACCTCGTATGGTAAAAAAACAAATCGTCCTTACATACCATTTATTAAAAGTCAAAAATTGGTAAAAATGAATTTAAACATACATGAAAACTTTTTTAGAAAACTAGTACATGGATGATAAATATAACCCCAGTAAATACTTATCAATAAACAATCTCAGATAAAAATGAGATTGCATGATTTTCCCTTACATATGTCATTTTGTAAATAAAATATATCCCTTATGTTAATTCACTATAATTTCACATAAATAATGTATAAATACATGATAAGATATAAAAATTAATTTATTACATATTCAAAGAACGACATAAACAAGAAAGAGAAGATCAACACAAAGAATGAAAATTTGGTTAAGAAGTTCCCTTACATCGTGTCCGATTTGACTCGATCTTTCTTTAATCTCCTGAATAATAAACCAAAGTCAATTTATACTTGTTTATGAACCTTTTTCAAGTTTATTATACATTTTATATCAATTATTACAATGTTATAAACATTATGTAATCATTTAAGTTAATAACGTTTGTTTTGTCGATATTTGGTACTTGAGTCAATAATGGACTTCTTATAATTACATGATGGTCATGTGGTCAAAGGTTCATTATAGCCAGAATTATATTAATGATTTATATATCATATATATCATATATATCCAGAATATACATGCATTTATAATAGGAAATAACATATAGAGGTATGAAATGAACTGTACCATTCATGGAGACGGTAAGCCGTACGTACGCATGAACGCTACTTTCATTTCTATTTATTATTTTAATGGAATTAAAACATAATTATACATAGTTATATTATAATTCCAGTATAATATCATATATAATATAATTAACTCTATCCTTTATACATCCCACAGAAGGAATTAACGAATCACATCACTTTGAGGGGGTGGTAGTCCGCAGTTCTATAAATGAGAATATCTTATTTACCCACTATGATAACCATAAAGGATTGATATAATTGGGATAAAACAATAATAAGAAAATCATAAACATAATATATAGATATATATATATATATAGTTCCATCATAATGGCCACCATGAGAGGCGGTAGGAGAAAAAACAACAATCATCATTTCGTGAGGCGTTACTTTTCCATCCACAGAAACATTATGTTCTTCATCCATTAGATTTATGTGTGTGTATGTGTAGTTAGAATAATTCTCATATAAGACATCATAGTATATTGAGGATATTTTTGTTGTTAAAAAAATGATTAAAAAGAGTTTAGGGGTTGGAGATGTTGAATAAAAGAAAACAATTTATGAGAAACTGTTAACATTAATTTGGGTAACTTCCTTTGGTTTGAACCAGAAGGACTTCTTGAAGTTCATTATGGATAAGGTAAGGCTTATACGGTAGGATAGGGATGTAGGGAGCTTAATTGGGCAGATTTTTGGTGATCCAAACGGATTTAGAGGTGTGAGGAATTGGATAGAAATGGTCTACTTTTATAAGGGTAGGAGGGGCTCTTTTGGAAAGTGTGAAAATATTATTTTATTGTAAACATATCTTCGGTTTCAAATGGTCCAAAAATCATTAAAGATGAATCTATGGTTATTAATGGTCGAAATAAAATCATCCATTCATAATTGGACATGTTTTAGATAAAATTTTAATCATTATAATCTTATTTATTTAAATCATTTATTAATGAGGTAAATACTGCATCATTATTATGTCATAAATAATTTAATTTATTTGATGTCTAGATATTATAATGAAAATACCACCAATAAGGAATTTGTTTTAGATTTCCAATGAATATATATAGTTGAAAATAAATATTATATAACCCCTTATAAAAATTAATTACTGAAATATTTTTGTTAATGTCAAATTTGCCTTTACATTAAATTAATTAATACAAATTGTCATTATCACTACCAAGTGGCTCAATGGGGTCCCGAAATCGACCCAAGGATGTCCATGGTCGGTCACTACTCATTCAATAAGGTTAGTATAAGTGTTAAGATAATTTTGAATTAATATAATATTATTTTAACCATGAATTACCCAATTTACCTTTAATAGCGGTAAATAAAAGTCAAAAGTTAATATTCCCCAAAAATTATTTTCATCTTATTGAACCAAATTTTACTTCATGATAACAACCAAGTAGGTCAGATATTTGAAATTCAATTCACAAAAGTTGTAAATTTTCATTTAAACGAAAGAGTGTTTTTAACTACCACTAAGTGTTTACACTATTCATCAAAAATTGAAGTTTTTCAGAAAAAACAAAAAAATTAGCCAAAGCAATATTTGATATTATGAATTAAAAAATGATGCCATTTTTATAAATTCAAAAAATTTAAGTGTCATTAATTAATTTTAAAATTAATTCCCGTTATCAAAACAAATAGCGTGTTTTTAAGAAACAATAACTATCAAAAGATCGACATTTGTTTATGTCTAATTTCAAAGTGAAATTAATTCCAATGACCAAAATTAGATTAAATTTTAAAAATATATTCTAATTACACTTTAAACCCAATTAAAAAGATAATATAACCATATAAATTATTTAGATGAAAAATGTTTTTTTAATTAAAATATAGCGTATTTTTACTATTCATTAAAATATGAATGTTATCTGAATAATATGAAAATTTTATCCAATGTAAATTTTTATATCCTAGTTCCAAGGTAGAATTATATTTTTTCCAAATAGAACATATAAAAATTTCAAAACTAAATTTAAATATGGTGCACCATCAAAAGGAGACAGAACTGTATTTTTTGAAAAATAATAATTTTACTCATAAAAATTTATTTTGTTCTCATACCATGTTCTAGAAAATGTTTAAGATGAATAATAATGTTATAAATTTTAAAATTTATTTAATACTATTCATAACGTCTAGTCCATAATAATATTATAACCATATGTCGTTTTTTAGTGAAACCTGGTATTGTGTACAACACACGCCATCGAGGAAGGTTGTGATTGCGTGCAATGCAAACCAAGTCGGGGTTCCATGTTGTGTGAGACTCCTTTTTTTCATATAACACAATCCAACCATATTTCATTTATATATATATATATATACACTCAATGTGGCGTAGAATATCTACAATCAAACAAACATGAAATTTAGTTTAACATGATCCAAGAATAGTGTTGCGTATACTGTAAGCTGATACGATGTAGCGTATAGTGCAAGTTAATCATGGTGTAGGGTATAACAGAAGATATGAAAATAATAATAATATATCTATTAAAATATCAGGGTGTTACACTATATATACCCTTTATAGTTATGATTTTCTTCAATATATATTTTTTATCTTCCCATCAATGTCAACCTATTTAGAACTTCGTATTATTTTTTCTATATTTGGTTCTCAGTTTCCTTTCTCTATTTCTATGATAATGATTTATTTACATTTTTAGAGATCCGGGGTTTAAAAAATGTGCCCTAAAATGTCAAATTCGGGTTACTGATCCTCAGATACAATTTTCATGAAAAATCTATTATGCGGGGGGTGAAATATTGTATGATTTAATAGAAATAACAATATTTAATTTCATAGAAGATACAAAATATTAAACATTAAAATTAGTCAAATATTATAATTTAAATATGGACACCATAAGATTTCCATTAAATTGGAAAACATAAATAATATTTACTTTTTTTGAAATTTATAATGTTTTACTAATTAATTTTTTTTACATAATTTATTTTAAATTAAAAACCAATATATAAAACTAATCTTATTCATATAAAATATTTTTTCTTCAAAAACAGATTTCCATTATTATTTCGGGTGAATATAAATATCAATATCTATTTATTATAGAATCCTTATTCGTGAAAACTAAAAAAAATATTAATTAATCAAGTCACAATTATCATAGGATGATTGTTTTAGAATTGTCTATAAAAAATAAATTTTCATCTAATTTTTAGAAATACTAATTTATAATATTTTTTTTATTTTTTATATATAATGTCAAATTTTTTATTAATATTTTTAAAATTTAATTATATAATTATTATTTATTATAATCCAGTTATTTATTACATGTATCTTATAAATTATTTTTTATTAATAATATTTGTTATTTTAAAATGTCATTTTTATGGAAAACTATTTTTCAATCCAGTAATCCGATTTTATATTAAATTTCTATCCTTATATTCTGAAATCTAAATACTAAAAACCGAATTAAAATATTTTAATTATGTTTTCTAAATTTTTTAAATTGGTTCGACTTATTTTTAGACAAAATGAATAGAATATTTTTTATTTTTCACTATAATAAAGGGTAGGTTATGTAATTAAGTGTTAAGTATAAATGATAAGGACTAAAAATCAAACCCCACATTTTCCAAAAAAATTGTTGAGTATATACAATATATCATCATCCAAATGTCTTATATATGATTTTTTTCTTATTTGGTTGTGATTAGGATCATTATATATTTTATATAAATAAAAGAAAATATTTTAAAATTATTTTTTAAAAAATAAATGAAAATATTTTGAATTCCATGTAATCCTAGTACATGTTGTTTAATGTTTTGGCAGTTATATGTTCATGATGTGTAATAGAGTCGAAAAAATGGGGGAAATATGCATACACACGTTGGGTATTTTCTAGTACATGCTGTGGGTTTTTCATTTTATTATCGCTAAAATGGGGAATGTATTCTATTTTATTAGCTGGAAAAAACAATCCTCCCCCGTTGGATGAACTAAAAAGCCATGTTTACCCAGGGTAATGGTTACCGCCATATTTTTCATGTAGGCTTCATTTTGAAGGCTTCGAATTTCATTATAAACCCTTCAGTGAGTTCTTGATCCCTTGTGATCTGTTCATAATCTCTTATTCTCTTAACCTAATTATCATTATTTGGGTGCTTATGCTCCTTTTTCAGATTTATCATGTTATAGACCGAATTAGAGACCAACGGTGGATGAGGTTATTCATACAAGTACAAGGTTTGTGGTATTGTACCTTTTTTTAATTATCATTTTTTTTACATGTTGGAGCGTCACACATCCCTTTTTTGGGTGTCGTCATAATTAATAATTGACCTTAGTTGTTTCCTATTCATGTTTACATAATTGGAGAAGTTTTCAAAAAATTTATAAGTTTTAATACTTGGAACGATACCCACCCATTGGATGAGTTTCCTTGTATTACTGTTTATCGGTGTTTAGTCTAGGACTCCAATGAGGAATTCCTTGGTTTCCCCTTCTAGGGTTGTTAAAAACATTTTAAATTGGTTAATAAATTATAAGGTTATTAAATTGAAATTGAATTGGTTAGGGTATGAGATTATAATTTTATCCATGACCTCTATTTTTATTTTCATGTTTGACAACATTTGGAATATTTTCCTCTGACTATGAACCTACCCATGTGAGTTTTTTAATATTAATGAAATGTAATAATATAATTTACCTAGGATTATACTTATATGTAATGATTAATTAAATATTAAGCATTAGTGGGGTAAATAAAGATAGGGAAACCATGGTATCTTTTAAAAAGTCCATGGACAATCTCAAATTACAATTGCAACCTATACCTTGGGTGAACCATGGATTCAGATTTGAATTCCATGGAAGGACTAAAATAGTGTATTGTTCTATACAACTGTGAATGATACAACGATTTTGTGGTCAGGATCATGGATTCATAATTTAAATGTATACCTAAACATGGATCCAATGAGGGATTCCATGGATGGTATCTATTTTTAATGTTTATATTTAACGAGTTGTATTTAAATTATACCACACCAAGATTAATGTCATGTTGTTGAGAGGTACACTAGAATGGGCTCTTTGGAGGTTGGTGGAATTTCACCTAGAGTATTACTTGAATTCCATCTTTGTAATTTCTTGTATGAGGTTATGTTATAAATCTAATATTGAAATATAATGTCTTACGATTCGTTTTATAATAGAAATAACAAGCTCATTAATCAATTTCCAATTTTTTTGTTTAGATGGTCTATTGAGACATCAGTTGTGCTTTATTTTATATATGGGATTCCTGGCATATTTCCAATATCTTGTTTTATATAATACAATGAAATATAATTTTTAATGAACATGAAATGAGTTTAAATGGAATCCAGTGCTTGTAAGATTTCTTACATTTTAGTACATTCTATTCCTCTACATTCATTATTTTTAAAATGATAATTATATATATTCAATTACATATTGGAATAGACATTGGGTGGTTTCCAAGTTGGAATTAGTCTAATATATTGTTTGCGTCATGTATTTCGGCCTAAAAAAAGAATACGGTTATAGGTGTCAAAAATGTAAAGGGCCATTCTCATGCTATATTATATATTGTATAGGAGCAAGAGAGCATGGGAGAAAGCTGAAGATTTCGATGCTTCTAAGTTTCATTCTTCATTTTTTTACATTTCTATTTTTTTTTCATTTGTTAATACAGTGTACCCTGTTTCGGTTGTTTTCCTAGAACATGTAACATGCATAATCATATATTGTTTCATTTGAAATCTAGTTATTTATACTATAGTCTACCACTGTTTACTTCTCTTTTATAGTATTAAAACTTTCTCTATTTTTTTACTATTTTTTCCATTATGTTATACTCTACTAATGTGGGAAATTTCTCCCCACTATCACTACTAGGCCCTCAATGCTAGTCGAAAACCTATGGAATATTGGGAGAACACTTGAGGACATGGGCCAAACTGGGTACGAGCACATTTGAGGGGAATCTAGATCCAAGACATCACAATGTGCTATTATAGAATTCTTTTATGGTTTATTTATTGTTATCAGATCATTAGAATAGATATAAATTGAATGGTATTTGGTAATTAGTTGTTCCTTAAATTATTTACTCCACACATATAAAGAATCAAAATTTATTCAAATTTAATTGTGATTTTTTGGATATTGTGTTGTTACAGTTGATTTGACTTCTTCGTTGGGTGACACAGTTGCATTGTGGTCCTATAATTCATATTTTTTTGGATCAATTTTGTTGCAACCTTATGAGATGAGATTATTCCATCACATTCAGCATATATAATATTACCATAAATCAAATTCCATGCTTTTTTCATTTCCATTTAGAAGCATTACTTGTTTCATGTTGTTTTAATAGGTATCGTAATAGATATACTTGCTGTTGTGATCGATGTATAGGTATGTGTTGTGTATCCAATTTAATGGATTCCAAAAAAAATTCCCAAAGGTGAATGTTCCCTCTTGGAACCAAATTTGGTGGATTGATTTTTTGAATTATATTGAATTGTGTTATGATGTGATGTATGTGGATGTAAAGCCTTGATTCACATGGAATTCCCCCCCATGGATTAGAATTTGGCATTCCCGTCAAGATAGGAATGTGAAAATAGTTTGATTCACATGGGATTTGAGAAATCATAGTTTTTTCCATTATAGAATCCTAGATTATATGAGGTGTGGTAAAAGGATACACAGAATGTGTTTTTACTATTCAGGTAGGATAATGTTTATGGTGGTACACATCGTGTTGGGGGATAAATTCCATGTATTGGTACATAGATTTTTAGCTAAGTACGCAGGAATTTATACCAGTCTTGGGGTTCATAACTATGTAATATACATGACTAGTCCCCATGTAGGTAGTAATATATGGAGAAATACTTTCCTTGACTAGGTAAATTTCCAATCTGGTAGAGTGATAGGGGCATGTACCCCTTGTTGGGTACACGATGTCTACCATTCTTACATGATGTGTATTGGGAGAGTTTACATACCCTGGCAGGAAGATGTACATGACCATGTAGAAGTATGAGGGTACATGTTGTGTATGGTGTCTACATGATGTGTACACATCTTACGGTACCCATTTTTTTGGTATATTCCTATTTTATATTTGTAATCATGAATTGAGAACAATGAAAATGAAATTGAACTGAAGTGTTTGCTTGACCTTGTAGATTCACGCCACCATGACGACCTCTTATTAAACATCTAGAGGGTAATTATAATAATAACCCTAATATAAGGACCCGACCTTAAAATATTAAAAAAAAAGTCATGAATTAAATGAGTAATTCACATTGATTATCATTTCATGTTTAGAGTTTTAGAGAATTAAGAATTAACTGTTACATCTCAATGATTACAAAGTAGACACATCTACTCGGTTTCCATTTTTTTCTCAAAAAAAACTCTTGAACAAATGAGTCATGTCTAGTTCAATGTTTTAGACAGCATAATATTTCCATGATCCCATCTTGGACCCTATTCCACATTATGTCTAGTGAAAAACATTTCAAAAATATGGGATGAGAATAAAATTCTCAGTAAGGGATACACAATGAAAGAAAACTTTAGATCGTCAATATATACATAATATAAGCATTTTAATATACCTTATGAAATCATATGATTTGTGAAATAAACATGAAAATCATAAAACAAAAATGTAACTTGTGGCATTCCTAACATTCTTACGTAGGGAGTAACCCTCATGGTTACGTTTGGAATACCCATCACAGTATATTATAGAAATATCTTTGATGAAACCATAGCACTTAACAACTTCCCATTACCCAATTCATTGGAGATCTATCTAGGGCTCACCCTCCCTTATTTTATCATGGAACCACCTAAATTCATAAACAATTCCCATGAACCATAACATAATTGTATCACATAAAACATGCATAAAGAAAACATAACCTTTACACATTTCAATCAAAAAATATCAATACAACACATTATATTATAAAAACATTATCAAAACCATTTTCAATACCAAAATAAAAGAAAATTAAAAAATGGTATTTATTTTTCCTTTTAAAAAATTTATGGCTTGTAGAGAACGCATAAACTCAAATAATGGTAACGGTGGTGGAGAGGTCATTGTCACTGCGTACATAAGACAAAAACATTCCTTTATCGTTTAGTAAAACAATTCGTGAAAAAAGATTCATTTTGAATGAAATTAAATTTAAAAAGATTTTATTATACAACTAATAATATAAGGTCAAATATAAATTGTTGTCATCCTCAATGAAAGGATATTGAGACAAAATCCTGTACAATGACGACATCCTTAGATTAAGCATAAATCAATTACATAATTATGTGTGAAAAATTAAAATACACTCAATATAATTGGATATTATGTGTGAAAAAATATGAGGTCATCCACACATATTCGTAGGATGACATAATCATGAAGTTGATGTTTAACCCCAAAAATAGAAATTGGGTTAAAGAGTTCCCTTACAAAAATTAGGTAGCCTAACAGCATCATATCAAATTTCAGAAAATGAGTTGATGAGATATAAATAGTATCTCATCAGATGGACATAATAATTAAACTAATAAAGATATATAAGAACATATCCAAACATAAGAAGATGTGAATTAGAAGACATAACAGAAAAATCCTTTTAAAAAGAAGAGGGTGAATGGTTCCCTTAACGATTTGGGTAACATTCGAAACGTACACCCCATGAAAGAAGGGTCATTAAATGAAGCTATAAATACCCATAAATTAAAGTATATTACAGAAAGAATAAATTCATGGGAAGTACGTACACCACAAAAAAATTAGTGGCAAATGTAGCATGAATCTCATTGGAATAAAAAGTGAGATAAAAACCTCTTACCTTGTTGTAATAAATCGAGTCAAATGACCAAAAGACAATAAGAACCAAATGAATAACATAATAGCATGAATATAAATAGAATAATTATAATATATATCAAAAAAAGTACCCAATACACAACATGTAATAAATAATTGGGGAACAATGTAAATATCATGGAATTAAATGTGAGATAAGAAATCCCCTTACCTCAAGTCCGACTTGTCTTCTTCGTTTCATTATATTTGTGAATAATAATCCTTGGTCAATTTATAATTTCATAAGGACATCATTTAATTTTTATTATTCAATTCATATCATGTATTATCATGTTATAATAATTAGTTAATTATGTGAGTTCATATCATACGTTTTGTCGATGTTCAGTACATGAGTCGAGAATAAACTTGTTTGAAACGAATTTCCCATGTAGTTATAAGTACATATTATACAAAATGGTATTACTGATTTAAATATCATATATATCATGTATATATTCATTTTATAGTATTAAATATCATTTGTATATTAAAAATGAAATGCACCATTCATAGAGACAGTAGGTCGTACGTACGCAAAACCGCTACTTTCATTTCTTTGTCATATTAAAGGAATTAAAACTAAATGAGAAATATATGTATTATAATTATAGTATAATATATATTTTATATAGGTAACATAATTTCATTAATTACATTCTTTATAAATTCGATGTTGGGCATGAATGAGTCACATCACTTGAGGGGGCGGTAGTCCACACATCACCATAAGAAATTATTGCATTTACATAACATAAAAAGCATAAAGGAATGATTTAAATATAAAATATGGAAGCATATTGTGGACATAAATATAATATATATCTTATATAAATATTTTTTCCATCATTATGGCCACCATGATAGTTGTTAAAATAAGATTGAACAATCATCATTTCATGAGTTAGAAATTCACCACCCACAGAAACAGTATGTTCTTTAACCATTAGACAGAGGTGTGTGTAATTATAGGTATAATCCTTATAATAAAAAATCCTAGTATATTGAGGATACTAGTTTTATTATGGTATCAATTAATAATATTATAGTGGTGAGAAAAGAAGGAAAATAAAATGATGAAACTCAAGAGAAGACATTACCTCTAAATCGGGTAACTCATTTTGATTGGAGCCAAAAGCATCCTTATAAATACTTCTTCCCAAAGAGAGTCTTGTAGAAATAATAGAGGGATATGGATAGATAATATGAGAAGATTTTGGACGATCCAGGGGCTACAGAGGTGTGGTTAAGTGGGTAGAGGTGGGGGGCCTTTTATAAGGGGGAGGATGGTCACTTTTGGAAAGTCTTGAAATGTTACTTTATTATAAAATGATTTTCAGATTTTAAAGGACGAAAATGATATATTTCGAGTATAAGATGATAATAGTTGTAAATAAACCCATAAAATATGTTTTCAAACAATTTTATGTCTTATATTTTACCTTATCCTTTCATTTTATTTAAATAATTCATTAATGAGGTAATCATTGCATCGTCATGGTGTCATAAATGAATTTTTATAGATAATGTCTAAAAATTATAAAAAAAATACCATGATATAGGAAATATTTTTATCGTTACAATGAATATTACTTTTCTAAGTGATCATTTATATAAAAAAAGTTAAATTTATTTTACTTTGGATAAACAAACCATTGTTATATTTCTCTTCTTTTTACAAAATAATTTCATAAATGTCACTATTACACCCATGTGACTCCATGGTCACTCATGTTCGGTAAAAATCATCCCATGGTCGTAAATGACTCAAAAAAGAGGATTTGGACACTTGTTGGGGATATTTTATATTATTTTCATATTAGTTTATTACCCTTAACTACATGATTACTTAATAATCACGATATTAATGATAATTACTGTCGTTACTATTCATAATTTCCATAAACAAAAGTGTATTAATTACTTAATTTGGACAATCTGATTCCAAATATTGAATCAATTTTACCAAATTCCTAACACAGAAATTTCATTAATTATTTTAAAAATAATTCTCGTTGTCACAACCAAAGATGGGTTTTTAAGAAGTAAAATTTATCAAAAGATTGACTTGTTTTTACATCCAATTGAAAAGTGAAATTAATTCCAATGAACAAAATTGTATTAAGTGAAAAATATATAATTCAGTTACACTTTAATACCAATTTAGAGGAAAATATAACTATATAATTCATTTATATGAAAATGTATTTTTGAAGTCATATGTAGTATTTTTCATTATTCAATAAAAATTAAAATTTTCCAGAAAAATACCAATAAATTTTCCAAAGTAAATTTGATATTCCAAATTCAAAAATGATTTCTAATTTACAAAATTCAATACTTAGATGTTTCATTAATTAATTTTATAATTAATTCCAACTATCAAAACAAATAGCGTGTTTTTACGAAATAATATCTATCAAAAGATTCACACATGTTTATATCCAATTTTATAGTGAAATTAATTCCAATGACCACCATAGAATTAAAAGGTATAAATATATTTTAAATATAGTTTAAACCCAAAAAAAATATAACCAAACCATTTAAATAAATTAGATTAAAAGGAGGTTTTGAATTAAAATACATCATTTTCACTATTCTTTAAAAAATGAACATTATCGGAAAAATAACAAAAATTTAGACAATGTAAATTTCGAGGACCCAAATATAAAGATGCATTATATTTAGTCAAATATAACATATTAAATTGACAAAAATAAGTATTAAAAAAGGGTTCACCATCAAAAGGCGATTAATCAACCTTTTAAAGAATATTAGAATATTTATGCTGAAAATTGGATTCATTTTCATTTTAAGCCTATATCATTTATTGGGTAATTTTTAAAATATTTGACAAAAATATATAATCATTTGGCAGTTATTTCTGTTCATTCCCACCATTACAATGACTAGGCGTTAACTACCATTTAAAATAATAATATTATATTATTAGTGTGCAACGTAATATTTCATAGAAACTCGTTGTTGCGTATTGGGTATTCCATTGAACATAGCATCCCCTTTAATGTAATGTTAATATTTTATTCAAATATATATATATATGAACATTTCATATTCATTATTTACCTGGGATGTTACTTCCTTCTCCCCCCCCCCCTTTGGGAATTGTGTCCTCACAATTTTAAAATTGGGCTCAGAAACATTATTGAAATCCCCACATCATAAAAGGAGTAAAAAAATTATCACTTTAAAAGAAAGAAAATAAGTACAATGGTTATCTGAAATAACCCATAGTTGGATTCCATTAAGACATGAATATGTATAAGAAAACAAACTATCAAGTTCTGATGGAGAGTAATATAAAATATGTCTAGGAGAAAGTTAACCACCAGAAAATCACAAACTTGTGATGGGTTAAATGATATTTGATTCCCTAGTAAGAAATGTTAACAGGCAATGTTTTTGTTTTATGTTACTTTTCATAGAGGAATTTATTAATGATCTAAACTAAATCAGAAAGAAACATATTTACTTGTGATGTAGACTTTAATCTCTTACTGGATTTCTTAAACAAACTCATATTTTCTCTAAAAGATGAGTATTTAGGATGACTTGTTCACATTAAGAGCGCTATAATAAAATTCTTTAGGATCACCTAATCCAAAAATGAAGAAATATATATTTCACATGTCTTTAGACCTTAACCAAAACCAAAATTGATAGTACAAGATCATATAATCCCCAAAATGATAATCCTTTATAAAAAGAAATACTACTCTTAATCTCCAAATTTCAACAAAAAGAAACCAAGGTTCAAGAAATACCATTAAATAAATAGATATCGATAATATTCTTCGAATTAATCCAAATTAATATTGAAACACAAATCTCTGATGTATTTAATCACCAAGTCATATGAGGTAAATCTTAACATTTATCTCCAAATAACATCAGTTACTCTTAAAGTCTTATATTGAAAAGTAATTAACCTAATCACATATCCTCCATGATAAATTAATCATTTCCCAAAATCAACTTCTTCCTGAATCATAAGATCATCTAACTAAAAAGAATTAGTCATACTAACTAGGGACTTCACTTAGTCCAGTGGTAGGAAATAAATACCCGTCGTACTTTGGTTATGGGTTCGATTCCCGCATCTTCTTCTAACGTGACAGGTTGTCACACGGTTTTCATGTTGTTCCTTTTCAAAACTACACAATTTTATAACATTACAAAAAATAGACAAAATAATCAAAAATAACCATAACATAATTTTAACCACAAAGTTTATCTAATAAATTTTGTTTTGCATCCCAAAACATATTAACTGGTATTTTCCTCAAATTGAAGGATCATATATACCCAAATGGTTCTTTATAACTATATCCAAAAAAGAAAAGATAATTATTCCATAAATAAAATTTTTATATATCAAAATCAGGGTTACACATACTATAAAAAGTCTTCTAATGTATTCTCATCATCAAAAGAGCCTTAATACATTTAATAATTTCACCATTCTAAAATCTACCATAACTCTTGAATCCCTTATATGTTGACTTGGTACTCATTCAACATTCCTCATTATCCATTAACCATTCCTTTCCAACATATTCTGAAATACATCATTCCTAAAACAAAGCATGAATCATATCCTACGATTTCAATAATTGGAAAACATATGTTAAGACATAATCCATACCTTTCATTGGTCATTATCAGTTTCTTCATCATCAATCGGAATGGAATTAGTACTGGTAAACAAATATTTGTATGATCTTGGTGATCCCATTCCTGAAACGTCTTCATAGGACATGTGTTTGTATAATGATCATGCACACCACATTTAAAACACTCAATTGATCCCTCGGAAAGGGATTCTTTCCACTTCCTTGAGTCAACAAGATGATTCCTTTTTCCATGGCTGGTTCTTGCTTTATGAAATTCATTTCAACATCTATAACATCTTTATGTCCATTTGAAACATTTTCCTATGTGTTTTCTCAACATATTTGACACATAGTTTTTATAACATTCTCACCTTTGGGATTATTACCAGAACATCCATAGGGATTTGTTTCTCGCATATATGATTCCTTATAAAAATAACTAAGGATATGGTGGTCAATAATGACACAAGATGTTGGTTGTGAATAACCACGATAGTTCTCAGTGAAGCTCCCATATCAATCAGTTGCTCATTTGGAAAACCATCACATTTTTCTTCACATCCACTGTTACTTTGGTGCCTTCTAGATCCAACCATTTACAAAAACGAAAAAAGGATGTTTGATTATATTAGTAAAATCATCATATAATATCTTATGAGGAGGGTAAACACTAAGATATACTTATTCATTTTATCTTAAACTCATTCACACTAAAAAAATAACCATGAATCTTTCTAAAATCCTAACCATTATGGAAATGTCACTTATGCTTAAAGAATACCCTAACCTCTAATGTTATCTTAACCGACCACTTATACCAACTATAGGTACCCAGCCTTAAAATTTTACAAAATCATGAATTAAATGAATAATTCATATTGAGGATCTTTTCTAGTTTATTGTTTTATAGAATTAGGACATAACAATTATATCTCTATGATTACAAAGTAGCCACATCTACTCATTTTCCATTTTTTTCACAAAATAAAAAATCATGAACAATAGATTAATGTCTAGTTCTATGTTTTAGAAAACATGACATTTCCTTGATCCAATCCTTGACCCTATTCCACATTATGTCCTGTGAAAAACATTTCAAAAATATGGGATGAGCATAAAACGGTCAGTGAGGGATACACAAAGAATGAAAACATTAGATCATCAATATATACATAACATAATATTTTTACCATACCTCATGAAATCATATGATTTGTGAAATAAACATGGAAATCATAAAACATACATGTCACATGAGGCATTCATAACATTATTATGTAT
The DNA here is from genome assembly GCA_963277665.1 of Viscum album. Taxonomy (NCBI): domain Eukaryota; kingdom Viridiplantae; phylum Streptophyta; class Magnoliopsida; order Santalales; family Viscaceae; genus Viscum; species Viscum album. The sequence continues at coordinate 1,837,463,877 of OY728163.1, read as the reverse complement.
GGAGTAACCCTCCTGGTTACATTCTGAATAACTAGCATAGTATATTCCCTATATCTATTTTGAGAAACCTCACTATTTAACTCTATTGTGTTACCCAATGCATTAGAGAGCTATCTCGGGCTCAACCGCCATTAGTTTATTATGGAACCACCTGACTTCATCAACAATTTCCATGAACCATAACATAATTATATCACCTAAAACATGCATAAAGGAAACATAACCTTTCCACATATCAATCACAAGATATCAATTCAATACATTGATATAATCAAAACATTAGAAAAACCATTTTAATAACCAAAATAAAATAAATGTAAAACATGGTATTTATTTTTCCTTTAAAATATGTTAGGGATTTTAGAGGAATCCAAAACTCAAATAATGGTCACGGTGGCAGAGAAGTCTTTGTCGACGAATACATAAGAAAAATAATTCCATTTGTCATTTATTAAAATGCTTCAAGTAAAAATATTCCTTCTGAATGAATTTAAATTTCAAAAGGGATTATTATACAACTAATTAAATAAGGTTGTATATGAATTGTAGTATGCTTCAACGAAAGGAGATTGAGACAATGCCTCGTACAAAGACGGTATCGTTAGATTAAGGATAAATAAATTACTTAATTATGTGTGAAAAATATAAATACACTCAATATAAGTGGATATTATGTGTAAAAAATTATAGGTCATCCACACATATTCGTAGCATGATATAATCAAGATGTACAAGTTTAACCCAAATAATTGAAATTGGTTTATAGAGTTCCCTTATAAAAATTTTGTAGCCTAACGGCGTCACAGAAAATTTCATAAAATGAGTTGATAAGAGAAAAAATGGTATCTTATCACTTGGAAATACGATTTAATGAAATAAAGATATATAATAACATATCCCTACATGAGAATATGTTAATTAAAAGACATAACAAAAAGAAGGCTTTAAAAAAGAAGAGGGTGAAATGTTCCCTTACCGATTTGGGTAACATTCTAAACGTACACCCCATGAAGAAGGGTCATAAAATGAAGATGTAAATACCAAAAAAACTATATTATATAACACAATTAATAAAATCATTGGTAGTACATACACCACACAAAAGGAAATAGTTGCAAATGTATCATGAATCTCACTGGAATAAAAAGTGAGATAAAAACCTATTACCTCGTTGTAATAAATCGAGTCATTTGACCAATAGATAATAAGATACAAATGAATAAAATAATACCATGAATATAAATAAAATCATGATAATATATATAAAATGTAAGTACACAATACACCACATGAAATAAATAATTGTCGAACAATGGAAATCACACAGAATTAAAAGTGAGATAAGAAATCCCCTTACCTCAAGTCCGACTTGTCTTGTTCGTTTTGTTATATTCCTGAATTATAAAACATGGTCACATTATAAATTATTAATGAAATATTATAATATTTATTATTAAATTGATATCAAATATTATCATGTAATAGTAATTAGTTAATTATGTGAGTTCATTTCATACGTTTGGTAGATGTTCAGTACATGAGTCAAAAATGAACTAGTTTGCAATGAATTTCCAATGTAGTTATAAGTACATAATCAAAAACATTGTATTAATTATTTAAATTCCATATATGTCTAGTATATATTCATTTTATACCATTTCATAATATTTGGAGATAAAAAATGAAATTCACCATTAATGGAGATGGTAGGCTGTACGTAAGCATGAACGATACTTTACTTTCATTGTCTTATTAATGGAATTAAAACATAATGAGACATATATATTATAATTAGAGTATTATATATTTGTTATAGAGGTATCATATGTTCATAAATAACATTATTTATAAATTCTATGTTTGGCATGAATGTGTCACATTACGTGATGGGGTGGTAGTCCACACTTACTCATATGAAATTATTGCATTCAAACAACAAGAAAAGCATAAAGGTCTGTTTTAAATATAAAATAAAGAAATATTGAAAGGAGATAATTATAAAATATATCGTATATAAATATATTTTCATCATAATTTCCACCATGATTGGTGTTAACATAATATTTCACAATCATCATTTCGTGAGGCAGTAATTCGCCACACACAGAAACAGTATGTTCTTTAACCATTAGAAGGAGGTGTGTGAATGTGTAGGTATAATCCATAACATAACAACATCCTAGAATATTGAGGATTCTGGTGTTATTATGGGATCAAATAATCAAAATATATTGGTGAGTTAAGAAGGAAAATAAAAGTATGAAACCCTATAGAAGTCATTACCTCTAAACCGGGTAACTCTTTTTGTTTTGAGCCAATGGATTCCTTTGAAATAATTATGCACAAATTGAGGCTTTTAGGAGTAATAGGAATACTTGGAGAGATAATATGAGCATATGTTGTACTAGAAAATGGATTGAGAGGTGTGGGTAAGGGGGTAGAGGTGGGGGCATTTTATAAGAGGGAGGAGGGTCACTTTTGGAAAGTCATGAAATGTTACTTTATTATAAAATGATTTTATGATTTTAAAGGTCAAAAAATTATATTATTTGATGAAAAGGTGATAATGGTTCTATATCCTCCAATATAATTGGTTTTTGAAATGTTTAAGTCTTATTTTTTACCTTATCTTTTCATTTTATTTAAATCATTCATTAATGAGGTAATCACTACATCATCATGATGTCCTAATTAAATTTTTTTATTTAATTTCTAAAAATTATAAAACAAAAAACATGATATAAGAAATAGTTTTAGCTTTCAAATGACTATTTATATTCTAAGAGATAATTTATGTAATCAAAATAAAAAAAATTACTTATGATATAAAAACCTTTTTTATATTTCTCTTCTTTTTAAAAACTAATTTCATAAATGTCACTATTACAACCATGTGACACCTTGGGCCCTCAAGTTCGGTACAAAACTTCCCAACATCGTCCATGACTCAGAAAAGGTTATTTGGACACATTTTGTTTCATTTTATATTATTATGGTTTTATTTTATTACCCTTGACTACCTAATTACTAATTAAACATGATAATTAAAGATAATTAACTTTATTACTATTCATAATGTACAAAAAAATAATCTTAATTACATAATTTAGACCTTCTGATTCAAAATATGGAATCAATTTTACCAAATTCAAAACCCAAAAATTGAAGTAATGAATTTAAAATTAATTCTCATTGTCACAACCAAAGATGAATTTTTAAAAGTAAAATTTATCAAATGATTGACTTGTTTGTACATCCAATTGAAAAGTGAAATTAATTCAATGTAAAAAATTGTATTAAGTGATAAAAATATAATTAAATTACATATTAAAACCAATTAAAAGGAAATTCTAACTATATAACTAAATTAGATGAAAAATTTGTTTTGAAGTAAAATGCAGTATTTTTCACTATTCATTAAAATGAAGATTGGTCATAAAAATACCAAAACCTCATCCAAAATAAATTTAATAGTCCAAATTAAAAAATTATATCCATTTTACCAAATTCAAAACATAGATGTTTCGTTAATTAATTTTATTATTTACTCCCGATGTCAAAACAAATAGCGTGTATTTACGAAACAATAACTATCATAAGATTGACACATGGTTATGTCCACATTCAAAGTGAAATTAAATCCAATGACCACCATTGAATTAAATAGTAAAAATATATTTTATATACAATTTAAAACCAATTAAAATGATATTCTAACCATATAAATAAATTAGATTAAAATGGGGTTTTAATTAAAATACAGCATTCTCACTATTCATTAGAAATGAACATTATCGAAAAATTAAAAAAAAATCACAAAGTAAGTTTTGATGTCCCGATTCTAAAGAAGGATTTTATTTTGTCAAATATAAAATATAAAATTGAAAAAAAGTATTCTTACGAAATTTTTCTCCATCAAAAGGTGGTTAATCGTCCTTTTAAAGAATATTAGAATATTTATGCATTAAAATGGATTCATTCGCATTTAAGGATCTATCAATTATTGGTTAATTGTTAAAATATTTAAAAAAATATATAATCATTTTTTAGTTAGTTCTGTTCATTCCTTCCATTACAACGACTTAGCATTAACAACCATTTAAAATTATATTATTATATTATTAGTGTGCAACATAAGATTTCAAAAAAACACGTTGTGGCATATTGGTTATGCCATCAAACATAGAATCCCTTTTAAAGTAATATTAATATTTTACTCACAAATATTAATATATATGAACATTTCATATACATTATTTACCTGGGATGTTACACCTAAGGTGGTAGGCCAAGGTCTACCAGTGGATCCTCGAGTTTTTGTAGTTTGTTCATCAGCTATTATACTTGATGTCAGTTATAATGAATACTTCTGTGATGTTTTTTGAGGTTTATGAAAACCTTTTAAGGAGTAATACACTCTACCATGTCTATGGAATAACATTAGTGAGTGTTCTAGTAGTAGTATCTTCCCATGTTTTTATGGGATGGTGGACCACATGCCACAGATTCATGGCTAGAGGTCATGCTTTCATTCATCGGGCATTTTTTGGCGTCCCTTGAGAAGAATCGTATTGCTAATTAGGTATATGTTGTGTGATTCTACCAATATATGGTTTAATGTTATTAGTAAGGTGGATTATCAACAATATTTGTCATGGAAATATTTTTATACAAATTTATATGATTATTATTTTACTGAGACAATAAGTGTAAATAGATCCATGGTTTCTATGAATATAGAGAAGAGAAGAATATTAATTATGGATTATTCTACTAGTTTTACTTAGATTTTTAATTTTTCACCTATTCTGATGGCTAAAAATGTATAGAAGGTTAGATAATTTAAGGATTGTATCTGGTATATTGTTTAGTAGAAGGTAAATTACTTATGGTTGACTAATATATCTACTATAGTGAATTAGTTGTTGATTACCTAGAGCAATATAAGTAAATATTGAAGTACGAGGCTGAGCGGTTCCACAATGAGATCTGGTACTATCTCAGATGATAGTAGGAAGTGTCATCTAATGATTTTTCGAGGGTGTGAATTGTATTCAGAATGTATCATCTGGTATCCCATGGGTTTTTTCTGGAGCAGTTGGATTGGGTATACAAGACCACAATGTCGAATGGACCAATACGAGTTATAATATTTCAGAATGATGGGATATCTACAATGCTTTTTAATGATGTTTCCACCAGTAGCTAGTAATAGTGGGTCAGCACTAACTCCATGTTTAGGATAAATCAAGGTAACTTCTCTTCATATATGGAGTTGGGGATACTTAACGTCATTAAAGATGTGGTGGTGATCGGGGTTGTGTTATCCAAACCCCAGGTTCTCAGTGACAAAATGGTGGACCAGCTCACGGTAGCCAGACATCATCCAATGGTCACGGTACAGGTCTGACTTATGTAGTGAAATAGACCTAGTTAGAGAAGGATCCTCAAAATTCTTCTATGATAGGTGATATTATTGTCACCTCTGATTCATCTTCAGTACTTTTTAATATATAGGCTTCACATAGTTTCATATTTTTGCCTATTGTGGACATCCATGGGCTCTATGTTTTTATTTCTGAGGATGTTATGGTGATAGACACTACATTAGGGATTGGATCCATATATTTTGGTCCATTCAAGGAATTCACCAATGAGATTGGTTGGTGTAACTTCATTTGGGACCACTATGTTATAGAGATTACATTGTTAGATCCCATATTCAGAATGAATTTGTCGGTTCCCTTCTGAAACATTGTTGATTTCTATCGTCGTAGGGTTAGTTTCATGTCACCATCGGGTTTAGAGTTTTTACATAATCATCAAGGGAATGTCGAGGCAATCCAAGTTGGACCCAAGAATAATGGGTTAGTTAGGATGATAGCTCAGATTTCATGTTTTTATATAGATGACTAGGGAACACCTTAAATTTATTTTCCTCCAACAGTTGATCAGTTTAGGGAAGTCTTCATGGATGGTTATTCATGTTTATGTCTATTGAGGGAGTTAGAGTTCTCTACCAAGCTATTTCTAGTAGTTTTACTGTATTCCATTATTCCTTATAGTATGGAAATGAAAGAGTTATAGGATCTCATGTGGAAACTATATTATTTAGTGGAAAAGGGTTTATTTTTCCCAGTAATTTTCCATGGGGGTTTTCGGTCATTTTTCTAAAAAAATTGGTACCCATAGGCTATGCATGTATTCATGGAAATTTAACAAGTATAGTGTTTTGAATTGGCATCCTTTCATGAGGATATATGATCTATTAAAATAAAATTGCGGATATAGGTTTTCTCAAAGATTTATTTGTGATCCTGTTATCATCAGGTTCTTATTAGATCGTTAGACATACCTCACAAAGCCTTTTAGAGCATGTATGGTCTATATGAGTACTTGTTAATTTCATTCTTTCTAATGAAGGAATGATTAGTCTTGATACCACTAATTAATATATTGTTAATTCCTTATCTTGATTCATTTATTTTTGTTTTAATTGATGATATTTTGGATTATTGTTACAATCTACACAAACATTCCAACTATCTTGAGATAATTTAGATTACATTGATAGAGCATAAATTGTATGCTATGATAACTAAGTGCTACTTCTGGATAGATCAGTATCACTTCCTAGGTCACATAATTATGGAGAAAAGAATATCATTGAACCCAAAAAATGTGAGAGCAATTGTTTCATGGGAGCATCCTAATTATGTCTTTGCGGTGTAGAGACTTATAGTCATGGTTTATTAATATAGGCACATCATTTATGACATATGATGTTTTGAAGCAGCATTGATGGGACAGACTAATATATGTGTGATGTATGTATTGATATATTACTAGGAGACAGCCTTCCCAGAGCTAAAAGAGAGATTAAATCATGTGCATATACAATTTTTTCCAAATTCGGGCATGTGTTACACTATGTACTATGACAACACAAGTATCTAGCTAGGTCCATTTATTATTAAAAGGGATCAAGTAATTCAGTATGGGTCACATCATTTGAGGCCACAAGATGGGAACTACCAGATGCATGATCTCATGTTAGCTGTAGTTGTTCACAGATTTCCCTGTTGGAGAGATTTCATATTGGGAGTGCATTTGGTGGTGTACATGGACTAAAAAATCCTCGATTACATTTTTAATTATTGTGATATGAATATGTGGTAGTGACAGTTTTTTGAATACCATTAGTCATTTGACATCAAACATCGCTACACACCATGGAATGGAAATGTTTTGGCTGATGATTTGAGCAGGATTTCTAAAATGATGGTAGTGTGGTAGGCCATTAACAAATACCAACATATTTCTTTTTTTAGATACATTTTGAGGTGCAATACATTCAGGTATAGATTATTATTTCTTCATTACCTATTACCTCCTACCAAATTGAAATGGTGAGGATGTTGAATCTATTGTATTATGAAGGCCTAAATATATTGGAATGTGTGGAAAATGAGAACCCTCCTCCTGGTTGGACCACAGGAGAGGATTATATACTGCATTAACATGGTATGCTATGGTTTTATGCAGACTTATGTGAGAATCTGATGTGAGAATTTCATTCCTCAAGATGGGAAGTCCATCCTAGTGTCTCTGAGGTGTTTTAGGATTTTAATCATTAGTATTGGTGGCTGGGAATGAATTGTTCTGTATTTGATTTCTTCATGAGATGTTGCCCCTGTAGGAAAGTGAAGGGGAAACACCAATGACCTGCTTGACTTTTGCAGAAGCTACCCTTTAAGTAGTGGAAATAAAATTATGTCGCAATGGATATCAAGATGGATTTATTGGGGACACCTCATGTTAATGATTCTATATGTGTTATATTTGATAGACTCACGAAGGTTGAACATTTCCTACAAATCAAGGAAACCATCAATGTTGATGATAATGGGAGGTTGTACATTTCTGAGATTTTCCGAATCCATAGGGCCCCACATTGCTTCATTTTAGATAGTGACACCAACTTTACATCTCATTTCAGGAAAGGGCTATAGAGGGATATTTGTAAATAGGTGCTTCTGAGCACAACATATATCCTCCAGATAGATGGCCAGTCCAAGCACGTGATTTAGGTGATGGAGAACATGATATAGGCTTGTGTCCAATATTTCAGGGCTTCTAGGGGGAGACACATACCCTAGGTTGATTTTTCCTATAATAATAGATTTTATGATATTTTTAAGATGGATCTATATAATGCATTTTATGTTAGGCCATACTAATAACCCATATGTTGACTGGATGCAGGAGAGGTATCTATGCTTAGACCCTGTCTATTCTAGGACACCACTGATTAGGTGTGGTTTATTCAGAACCGAATGAATACAAGAAAGTCTCATCAAAAATTGTAACCTGATTTTTCTAGACTACCTTATGAGTTCTAGGTTGGGGATCGAGTTTTACTACATGTTACACCATGGTTGTGGAACATGAGGACAAAGAGATAGGGTTACATTTCACTGAGATATGTCAGCCCATTTGAGATTATGGAGTGGGTTGGGTCGGTTGCCTATCGGTTGAGGTTTTCCAAATGGTACTAGGCTAGGCATCATGTCTTCCATGATTCTCTTTTGATACCTTAAATTTCAGAACCATCTCATGGTTTTTATCATGAGGAGGTTGAGTTACGTGAAGATAAATCTTTTTTAGAATCATCTTATACAATTTTCGATCGTAACACAATGTTCATCTATGGATGGTATCTTCCTTTACTATGGATGCTATGAAATAATGACGAGTATGGAGGGAGACATGTGAGTGGGAGGCCAATAAATGATTATAGTTTCCAGAGATGTTCTAAGATGATTATTTACCACCATTTGAAGGGAAATTTGTGGATGACATAATTTAAGGGGGGATGTTTGTAAGAACCAGGTTCTACCATTGAGGTACAAATTATTATTTTTTGTGATGTACTTAAGAAATAAGTGTAAATATAGGTTGAGGGTTGGCTATAATAATGATACATTACAAGAATAAGTGGGGAGCACATCATGTAATCCCAGTACACTCCATATAATGGTCTGGAAGGGACCAGTTCGTGACTTGTAAGGGTGTGAGATGAAAAGGGGGAAACAAGCATATACAAGTAGTGTATTTTCAATTACATTCCATGAATTGTTTAATTTTTTTATAAAACGGGATGTGGCATATATTATGTTAAACATAATGAACCATCCACCCCTGTTTGACGAACTACAATGCCAAGTCATACTGATTTAAGGATTGCGTCCCGATTCTTTATACAGAATCCGTTTTGAAAGCTTTTTGTAGCATTAGAACAACATATGTGATTTATTAATTCCACTTGATCTGATAATGATAAATTATTCCCTAATCAAAAATATCATGATTTTTTATTTATAATCATTTTTCAGATCTACACTATTCTAGGCCAAATTAGAGGCTAATGCGGGATGGGGAGAGTCATAAGAGTACGAGGTAGATGGTCTCATTAATTTCACTAATTTTCAATATGTTTATATATAATGATTGAAAAAAATATATTTTTTGGGTGTCACCTTGATTTATAATTGACTCTAATTGTTTTCATTTGATATGTATGTAATTTGACAAGTTATTCAATGAATTTTTGAGGTTTTATACCTTGATTTAGGGACATTCCATGAGGGGTTTCTTTGTATGGTAGTATAGGTCCATTTTTTCTAGGATGCCAATGAGGCATGCCATTCCTTCTATTTCATGGGTTATTAAAAACTATTTTATTTGTTAATAAATTCTTAGGTTTTTTAATTTTAATTTAATATTTTTGGAATGGGATTATTCGTTTTCTCCATGACCTTTTACTTTCATTTCTTGTTTAAGCATATTTGGAATTTTTTCTCAAACTATGATCCTACAGACGTGGGTTGTTTAACTATAAATTCGTGTATTTGTTTAATTATAATGTGTTTCTTCTTATATGAGATGTTTTATTAAATCATAAACATTAATTTTATAAATAGTGATGGGATAACAAAAATCTCATTTTATAATGCCATGGACCAGATCATATGCATATTTCACCTTATAACTTGGCTGAACAATGGATTTAGATTTTAATTCCACGGACGAACTCCATTTGGGTATTACTAATTTATGTTGTGATAAAGACACATATTAGGGGTCAGTATCATGGATGATTTATTAAAATGTTGTGAGAACCATGGATCTAATGAGGAATTCCCTGGATATCCTCTTATGGAATTGTTTATATGGAAGGAGTTATCTTTTACTTTTACCAATCCTAGAGTTATGTCAGGATCATAAGAGGTATGGTAGAATGGGATCATAGTATATTATTGGAATTTCTCTTGGAGTGATACATGAATTCGGACATAGGAATGTCAATTATGGGCTCAGGTAATTAATTGAATATTGATTTGGAAAGTCTTATGACATGTTTACCAAGCCAAAGCACAATATTTGATTCATTCATTACATGTGATTGTTTAGGTTGTCCTTTGAGACATCTGTTTTCAGTCATTTTAAACAGGGGATTCCATGATTATATAGGATATCAATACCTATATAATTGAATGTAATTTAATTGCTAATAAACCTTAAATTAAGGTAAATAGAAACATGTTCATGTAGGACTCCTTACTTTTTAGTAATTTGTAGTTTACTTCTTTCATAATTGTACACTTCTTGTTATATATATTCACTGACAGATTGGCATAGACCACTATCAGCTTCCTACTAAGATTTAGTTAAACATCCAGTTTAGGACATTTTTTGTGCTGAAACATATTATATGGTTGTAGGTGTCGATAAGGGATTACACAATTCTATAGGTACTTGACATGTTGTTTAGGAGATGTGGGGAAAGGTACCAAGATGAGTCATGTGATGATTCATTGTTTATTTTTTTACTTTGGTAACTAATAAAATGAATTATAGTAGTGTAACCCGATTTGGGGGTTTTACTAGAACATGTAAGATTAAAAATCATCATTTGTATAATATAATATCTTGTAATTTATGTTTTTTTTCATCTATTGTTTTCTTCATTTGTATGGTATTACTGCTTCTGGTGCTCATTTTATATTTTTTATGTGGTGTTACACTATACTAATGATGGAATAGTCTCCCCTCTATCACCCATTGGCCCTCTCATATTTTCAGAAGCCTTTAGGGACTGGGGAGATTCCCAAAAGGTGATATGGCTATCCAAGTAAGGGTACATTTTAGTGGAATCCAGATCTGAGAGGATAAAAAATAGAGGATATGATTGTTTTTAAATATTAATTTCAAAAAAATAACTTATATTTATCATGGTGATTTATATATATTTTCCTATGAAGAAATATTTACCTTAAATTCATTCATGATGATGACCTGATAATTATTCATCTAATTGAAGGACAAAATAAATGATATTAATTATATTAACAGTATTATAATTTGAGATATGTAATTTGATACTAGAATTTTCAAGAAGAAAATAAAATATTAGAAATTTATTAAAAAATATTATTCAAATTTTACATGTTCTCGTGCTTTTACATTGGTCAATCTACTGAATAGTTTTATAACAAAACATTATTGATATTTTGCAACAAATAATATTTTATTAAATGATTTAAAATTCATAAACATATTCTATTAAGGCATGTAATTAGGATATGGTTGAAACAATAATAAAAAATCCATTTATATGACATGTTTTTATTTATAATATTTAAATTTACCTTTAATGTGTAAGAATATTTTTTTTCACAATAGGTTTCCAAGGAGTCAACAATGGTTACAAACCCAAAGATATAGACACAAAAGTAGTGAAAAAATGGATATTATATATTATATGAGATTATTTTGACCCATAACCATCCTATCATCAAAATAAATCAATTTTATCCATTAATAAATATATTATAATTTAAATTAATGAAATATTTTATAAAATTTGAAGATTTCATCTCCCAACTCTTATGAAGGTGAATATATTCCTCCCATTAATTCATAATTTAATATCAATTTTATATTTAATACCTAACTAAACACATTTGAAGATTACCTAAACCAATTCTTGGGTTATTGGTTTGGGGTGAATATCAACCATATATGGGTTATGATTTTAATGAAAGTAGGATTTGAAGATAAACGGTATAGTTTTTAGTTGTATATTTTGGTGTAAATTCATCTTCTACCTCATTAAAATTTTCTTGTTCCATGATAAAATGATAAGAACATAATCCTCCATATAAAAATATGTTTTTATATTTTTTTAATAACCTATATCTATCTTAAACATCAATAAAATGGTAATCGAATAAATAGTTCATGTATATGGTGGACTACGAAATCGTGAATGGATGTAATTCATTTTCCAATTTCCACTATCATTGCTAGTAATAATGACGGATTATATATATATATATATATATATATGTTATTATTGAAATATTCATGATTTTATAAATATTATATTAATCATATTTTATAACATTATAAAACAATAAAAAATGATAACACCATTGATGGGTATGTGTGGACATCCACCACCATGAAGCAATGAGTTTCATTTTCCTCACGATATCATATAAATATTTTATATATAAGTATATATAATGGAATAATATGATATTTATGATATTATGATCATTATTTTATGTTACAATAATACATTTATTTATTCTAAAATGATCATTGAAAATCGTGAAATGTTACTCATGCATATGTATAAACACTTATTTAAATGATTATAACATGGTTCAATTTTAGTATCCATACTAATTATTTGAATTTAAAATAATAATTGATCTATAAAGTTAAAAAATATATTATTATTATTATTATACCCATTAGGTAATTTATTCCATATTACCATAGGCAAAACAAAATATCAATTTTCAAAAGTATGATCCAATAATTTTCCAGACACATGATGTGGACATAAATGATTATGTATCTAAGCAAATCATAAAAAGATGTTAAGTTGAATATTTAAGGAAAATGAGTAGATCTGTGAAAATTATCTTATTAAATCCAATAATTTATAATATGTAATTGTAAATGAGTTAAAGGGCATACATAGAGGATCTGGACATGAGTTAAGGGATTATGACTTAATTATCATCCCTTAAGGAATGTGTTATTACTATACACATAATTTCCTTAATTAAGATTATATACTAGTATTTTGTAATACTATTTCCTGAATCTATTTATTTTAATTGTATTTAATGGTTCACTTTAATTTATTTTTTCATTTTTCTTATGATTGACAATTTAGAAAAGTGGAAAAGGCTTTATGTTGTGATCTTTTACATTTCACGATTATTTACATTAAAGGATCCATAAGTGAGAAATCATATATTATTATTTCTTGGAAACAAATATATTTCATCATTCACATTATATTAATGATTTATACAAAATTAACATGTTTTTTCTCTCTTATTCATTAAATAATCACCAATATGGTTTCATGTAAGTGATATATATCTAGTAATGTTTTTTATATCGAGAATCATTATCTTCCAAATATATGACTTCTAAAATATTTTATAAAATGATACTATAAAATCATTATTTTTTTCTTAAAACTATTTCTAAATGTAATTAACCTTCTTTAAAATGGGTTTAGAATTTATTTTATCAATATATACCAAGTGGTTACACTTGACCCTTTTTTTAATTGATCAAAAAGAATTGAAAATTTTCAAAAATTTCAAAAAGAATATTTTTTTAAATAATTTTGTACAATATTTTTATTTAAATAATCCATTATAAGATTATTTTTATATTTTCAATGAAATGTATTTTCCATATATTTCTTTGATTTTTCATTTAACTTGTTTTTTAAAGTGAAATGATTATTTTCCTGATGAATGTATTAATAATATTTTATGGGATTTTCTACTCATAATCAATAAATAACCTTTATGATATATATCATTATATGATGATATTTTGATGTAATACAATCCACATTATTCTTCTTGATGTATTTTAATTATTTAAAATATATTCTCATGGAACATGATTCTTTTCTATGGGTGAACCAAGAAATAGAAGAATAATGATTATTTTTATGTCCAATATTATATTATTATAATCATTTTATTCAAGAATGATACATGGATATTATGATTGAATCTAATATAACTTATATGATGAGTCCCCCCCCCATTATTTATGATAGGGGAGAGTGTTGTTGTTTATATGTTGGGTACACCCATATAGAACTAAGTGCGAATGATATATAATACTATAAATAATACCTATTATAATGGGGATATACCCATAGTTTTATAAAACCATTGGAAAAATCTAATTTTATGAGCATATAAAAAATGTTTTATGTAGATGTTGGTATAACCTATTGATATATTTTTCAATACGAATGTGTTTTAGAAACCATTTGTATAGGTTACTAAATAAAAATGATTTATTAAAACAATTGGTATATAGTTTCTAAAAAAATATCCTGTAACACCACATGAATTTGTGAAATATGTTTTTTAATAAATTTTATATTTTTCATATTTTTTAATTCACGTTTCACAAATTATATATTTTTTTACAAAACAACTATTTTTTGCCTTGCTTTATTAGAAACTGCAAGTTTATTTTGTCCCACAACAAACACATAGTTTAACTTGTAGAAAACCCAACACTATATTTTTATTGTATTACACATTACACTAAGACCACTTAATATCATTTGTTATACAAATGGTTGGGTTTTATGAAACTACATGATACTGTTAAAAATATTATTAAAATATTATTATATCTACCAAACAAAAGTTGGAATGGATGCTATGAATAATATTTAGTAAATTATTAATATATACTTTCAACATGTGTACAATATTTATCCTTTGGTCATAAATTTGTACACGTGAATATAATAAATAATAAAAAAATCACTTTTCAATGAAAACTATCTTTCATTGTACAAAAACAGTTTTATATTAACAAATTAAATGACCCGTATTTTATTAATGATTTAAATAAAATTTATAATATAAAGATAAATCCAATTTTAGGAATAACAAGTTTTATTCTTTTAAAAGGTAATATTACAACCCTTTAATGGTGAATCCATTTTTGAAATGTATTTTTACAATATTATGATATTTATATTACAAAATAAATTTTATATTTGAATTTTTAAAATATAAATTATATTTGGGTAATTTTATGGTATTATTTAGTGATGTTTCATTTTTTTAATGAATAATGAATTATATTGAATTTTATTTCAAATATGCTTTCTCATCTAGTTTATTTATAAGTATAAATTGTGTTCCTGAATATTTTTATTGTTAAATAGGATAAATTATACATAAATTTATAAAATTTAGTTCATTTCAATCAATTTCACTTTGATATTGGATATAATATTTTACCGAATGTTTCGATATTTTACTTTTAAAACCCGCATTGTCACGTCATCTGTGGGATTAAATTTGAATTAATTTATGAAACTTATGTTTTTAGATTTTGTAAAAATGGATTAAATATTTTAACATTCATCCATGAATCCATTATTTTGGAATAAATACAACCAACAAAGCCCTTTGGTGCAATCCAAGAGGTGTTACACAAATATAAGGTAACATCCTTCCTCAATATACAATTATTTTTTTCCAATTTCCACCCCTACACTATTAATATTATATTATTATATAAAACTTTATGAATCATTAACATTTATATAGTTTTTTCTTTAAGGGATCATACTACACTTATAAATACTTCTATTTAATGAATATTGAACATACTATTCTTGTGTACGGTGAAGTACCGCCTCAGGAAATGATGTAGTTCATTTTACAATTACCACCTCTTATTGATATGAATTATGATGGAGAATATGTATTTATATGATATATATATATATATGATTTAATTTTTATTATTTAACAATTATATAAACATATACCTTCATACATTATAATTTTGATAAATATGCTCACTTCATTTATTGTTTTATGCACTATCATCTCATCAAAGAGATTTTATTTGTTCAAATTCATCATAGAATGTATTATGGATGACATCATCAAAATTATATTTTTTATATATTATAATAATTAAAATTTAATTATATTATATATATACATACCTTTCATTAACATTTCATTCAATATAACAAGAAAATAGAAACAATGGTCATGTGTACGTAAGACCTACCGTCTCCATGAATAGTGCAGTTTATTTCCTTAATATTTCTTTTATAGATTATTATAAATATTTACAGAATGAATATATATGTCATATAAATAATAAATTACATTGTCAAAATAAATATATCATGATCCATTTAATTGTTTCAATAATAAAATGTAATAACATATACAATAAACATTGTATTTATTACATGAAACATTGATTTAACGTGTTATTGTTAATAAAAAAGTAATATAAAGAATAAGTGAAATATATATGGTCTAATATATATGAATATGGGATTTTTGGTGATTTATAATATTATTATATTGATTATTCATTATATTTTAATTTTTTCAATAGAATTGAAAATATAAGGTAAGAATTTTTTCATATCACTTTTTACATCTGTGAAATAAATTCTTTGTTCGCCAATCGTTTCATTTTTTAGTGTATCTAGTTACTCTAAATGTATTATATTATAATTACAAAAACATTTATTTGTATTTAAATATTGTTATTATGATCATTATTTTATGGGGTTTATGGGTGAATGGTTAGCAAATCGGTAATGTAATTTTGTCTCAATTTGAAGTAATTATTATATACTCCAGGTCATAAAAATATATTTTTCAATGGGGTGTATGTACTTCCATATTTCTTGTTATATATTTAATATAATTTATTTAATTGTATTTTATGATTCATTTAATTATACTCATTCATGTGGATTTTGGTTCTATTTTACAAAAAAGGCAATAATTTATTTCTATAGTCTTGTTATTTATCAAGAATATTTATAATTATTCTACCATTAATGAAATATTATAATCTTTTTCTAAAAAACTCATTAATATCCTTATACTATGGTAATCTATAATTTCTCAATGTATTGGAACAATTTATCACTCTAGGTTACTCCATATAATTAAGAAAACGTTTTTAAGAAAATACATCTTTACTTCCCACTTTAACCAGAAATTTGTTTTATTCAGAAAACCATGTTTTCAAATAAAGAGATTTTAAAAAATATTTAATTTTTAAAAATTTTACAATTTTTTTTCAATACTGATTTATAGGATTTAAATAAAAATATTATATGGTTTTTAAAATGTTTTCAAGCTTCCTTATTAATTTTTTTTAAATAGAGTTTTCAAATATCATCAAGGTAATTTAAAATAGAAATGGATTTGAAATGGTTTTGTGTCTGTAAATGATTTATTATTAATATAATAATTAATATATTCTTCAAGATATGTCTCATATGATTTTAAATATTTATTTATATGTATTCACCGAGTTATTTTTAAAAAAAAATATTGAATACATTTAATGTTTTAAAAAGTGAATTTCTGTGAAATGCATTTTTAATGAAAAATTCTCAAAGTGAACATCCAAAATAATTACCAATATAAGATGGAATGCAATGATATATTTTAATCATTATTGGGAACATAATCAAGTAATACAATTCATATTATATCATGATTAGTTTATGATTTGATGGAATAATATTAATGACCCACTTTTCCCTTTCATGGGTTATAAGCCATTAAAACTCACATAATTTAAATAGTTAATATTTAATTAATGTTTTACAGGAATAATATATTATATAAATTTAATGACATGTTAAAATATTTATGATAAATGTTTCAATTTAAACGTAATGATATTATTTATATGAAATGAACTTATTTTTATAAGTCATGATATGATATAGGTTTTTTTATATTATGGATCATGAATGAATTATTTTATTATGTGATGGGTGGGACCTCTACATACATCTAATTCATTGGTTAATTATTTATATCTCATAATATAATGATGTAAATCAAGTCAAATGGCATTATCCACTATTGATTGTGGGGAAACCCAATCAACTTTTAGAGTTTGAGGAATACTTGTACACTCTATGAAGATAGAGAAGCTTGATCACCTATGCAAAGATGGAAAACCCAATCAACTATTGGAAAATGGGGAAACCCGATCCACTATTTGAATATGGGGAAAATTGATCAGCTCTGGGAAGATAAGGAATCCCAGTCCACTATGGGAATATGGGAAATCTGATCCACTCTGGGAATATAAGGAAAATGGTCCTCTATTGGAAATTCTGGAAACCTGGTCCATTACAACGAATGGACTGTGAAAGGAGATGGTGGGGTGTCCCGACTAGTAGGTGTATTCCTCATGATGTTTCCTGATATTTTTTTAGGAATAAATCCTTTACTTAAGTAGGACGATGTTGTATGTTTTTGTTTTTACAATTAATTCTATGCCACATGCCTTTGATATGCTCACACAGTTCATGTTCTTGACATTCATATGATTCATGACTTATGAACCACCTATAATATTTATAGATATATTTATTATTATGTTTTTATGTATGTTATGATCTTTTAACATTATGATCGAGTTCTCATATCCTTTTGCTCATGTTATGCTTATATATCTACCTTCTTTTCTCTTAATGATCATCTGATCTCACCCATTTCTCATGTTCCCTTTCCCAAATCTATAAATAAAGCATTTAAGTAGGGGTACGATATTGGATGATCTTCTTGGGATATTTTGATGATATTTCACAATGTTTTAATATTTTGTTTCAACATTTCAAATGACACAATTCTAATACGGTCCTTAGGGCATGTATTTTTATAATGTGAATAATATTTATATAAAATTATATATTATTCATATATTTTATTCATAGGTATCTATAGATTGTATCATAGAAATTTTTTAGAAAAATATTAAAGTATTTTATTAGAAAAAATTAGTGATATCAATGGGTATATTAATAACAACATGTTTAGGGTGTCTCTATGTATATGTTTATTGACCAGTTGAAGTATAGTAAAATGTCATGGAATGTTGGTAATGGATAGAGTGATTGGTTTCCTAGAAATAAATCCTATAATATATAATAAATGTTTATGTGGCACTAGAATATATTTAAATAGGGGTAGTGACCTCAAAATCCCTATGATGATTTAAACTCGATCGTGAACTAGTGCACGACCACATGCCAGGGTATGCACGTCTTTTGATAATCCTAGGGTTAATGTATTGGAAATACATCAAATCATTATGAACCACAATGAAATATTAAAATAATTTTTTTTCTGAGTAAAAGACAATAAAAATATGGATTCATTGATTAACGATTTATGCGTCACTATTTAGACATATTATGAATAAATTTTCATAATTATGTGGTTTTTTATATGATTAGTGGTTCTCACCCTATGTTTTCTTGTCTTATTAATTTGTGGTAACTAGAAGGGATTGGGATAATATAGACAATTTTAGATGAATTAATTATGGGAATTGTGAAAATTTATCTAATAAGTGGAAATAACATGAAGAGAAGCAACATGGTCCCTGACTTTGGGTTATATTACAAATGACAAAGAGACAAAAAAAAATTTTGAATGGAATAAGATGTTCATACCATATTATTTTCATTTAACAGTTGATGAATTATTATATTGTGTACGATAAACATGACGAAATGAATCGTATTTCATATTCTTGGTAAGGGGTATTATGGGATAATATAATCAAGCCTATGAAATGGTTTAAGAATATGATTGGAATATTGAACATAATTTGTATAAGGATACATGAATTATGTTATATGAATCATGACATGTATGTTTTCCATTTATAATTTGAAAAAATATTTAATGGTGAGGATAAATAAGTTATTTATTGTAAATCTAATATTTTGATTAAGGGATGGAAAACCTAAATGTATCTGTGATATTGAGAATATTGTGTTTATTAGGGAATAAGAGATGACTAATATGGATAGCGTAAAATGGTTAGTATAAATTATCCTTGAATTGATTGTTGATTTATTTAAAAAGAGTAATATTTCATCATGGATGATGTTTAAAAAATATTTTTTTTAGGAAATATATACATTAATCATTAGAATAAGGAAACATGCATTTTATTCCCAAAGGATTTATTACAATTCAGGTTATTACCATGTTTCAATAGAATATAAAATGAAGATGTTCACATGTTTTAAATGTTGAAACCAACAGGTAATTCATGAGATTGCGGGATCAATGTTAAGCTGATTTAATTACCTTATTTCTACAAATTTGTATTTTTATATTTCAAATGGGCGTTAAGGTTAACAATTTAGGGAATGTTTAAGTTAAACATCAGATAAATAATGTGAGATTAAAGTATTATCTCGCCTAATTAGGATTAATGAATATTGGATAACATGTTTTTACCACATTTTGATGATGGAAAATAATGAAATAAGGGATGACATATCATATATCACATGATCTGTTAGGCATTGAGGGGTGAAAAATTCACCTTCTATTTTGGTGAAATTGGGGAAGTGACAATTTGACGATACATGGCCAAAGTGTGGGATTTTAATTATAAATGGGATTGAAATAATGTAAGTATACTTCCTTGTTTAATAATTTAATCAATTTTTTTTGGAAATTTATCTTAGAAGAAACGGTTTTTCAATTATAATCATTTTAATAATATAAATAAATACTTTCATGATTGTTCAATTATATGGTTTCTTAATTGTTAACATTCTCTGGATCACCCAATTTTCTAGGATCACTGACATTTATCAATCTCTAGGATTATTTACACTATTCATCCTTGTCCATATTTTCACATGCCACTGATGTTCTCCTATGTTTAATCTTATTTATTTGTTATCTTGGGTTACTATTATATTTCAAACATTTTATTTTTTAATGTAGAAATTATTATTCATTTTTACGACGAGAGCTTTCATAAACGAAAATTTCAATTATTAAAGCATTTATATCAATGAAATATATAAATAGATAAATTAACTTTAACCGGGGTATAACATAACTTCCTGACATCATTTGATATATTTTATTCAAATAAAATTAATCATTTTAAAAAATATCATTTCACACGAAACTGAATATAAATTCAATTATCTAAAAGCACTATGTTAGAATTTCAATTTAGATAATACTATGTTCATATTATGTCATAAGAAACATTTATATTTGAATATAGTACACATTGAACTATGATTTTTTTATATTAAAAATTCTATTTGTCCATTTGATTCCTTGTGTTATATGAAAGTTCATGTTCTATCGAACTATAAGAAACTATAAATAATATAATGAAAGTATTATTATAGCTACCAACTAGCCATTAAAATGGATGTTACAGATAATAAAAAATATTTTTGAAAATATTATTTACACATGTATATTATATGAATACATTGGTTATCAATTAGTATAAGTGAATGTAATAACTATTCAATAATTAAGAAATTACTTTTATTGGGAAACTATTTTTCTATTTATAAAAAAATATCAACAAATTAAACAAACCACTATTGAATAATATATTCAATAATATTTCTATATTACATATTCATTAAATATTTTTTATACTCATCTGTTAGATTTTATGTCTATATGATAAGAATAAATATTATTATCATAATTAAATGATGTATTCTTATAAAAGTTAATATTGACTCAATTTAATGAAGAATCAATTTTAAATATGATTTTGACATTATTAATATTTATAAATATAAAAATAAACTACATTTTAAAATAAGAAACATTAAAATTATTTTATGATGAATTGTTTGTCTTTTTCAGTGATGTTTCATTTTTTTTGAATAGTGAAAAATTAAATTTTTTTTTGAAACTTTCTTTTTCATCAATTATATTTCTAAGGGTAAATTGTGTTTTGGTTGGTTTTAATGTTTAGTTATATAAATTATACATCATTTAACACAATTTATGTCATTTGAATAAATTTCACTTCCAAATTTGATTTACAATCATACCAATCATTTGAACATTATTATCTAAAAAACTCGCTATGTGTTCATATCTGAGGGATTAAATTTTAATTAATATAGGCCAATTATATGATTGGGATTTCATAAAAATTGATTCCTTATAGTGAATAATCATAATATATATTTTCAAATTAGTTCGTATTTTTTTTAATGCTAGTATTAATATTAAAAATTAATTACAATGATTAAGAGGAAATTTATCTTAACAAGGGATTAAACCATTAAAATTAGAAGAAAAATGACATAAAATAGTTTCAAAAATCCATTATCTATCCATATTTTGTCTCTATTCTCCATGTCAATAAAATTTTCTAATTATTTGAGATGCTTTTCATAGAAAATTCATTGGTGGAATTCCCTTTTAGAAAATTTACAAGAACTCCACTCCTCATCAACTATAAAAAGAAACTCACCCCTACCAATGTATTACACACATATAACCCTATTTATCTACAAAACTCATACAACATTATCACCCAATATCCCTTATATCATCCTATAATCCTCACTTATTGAAAAAATCTCTCCAAGGAATCGCTTTGGTGAAACTAATAAGAGTTATGAAAGGGTGAGTTAAAATCCTTACTCAAGATCTTTTATTTTATTTTCATTATCCACCATTAAAATCATATTATTATATTATAATAAAATAAAATAAAATTTATAAATAAACATAGAGGTTTTTATTAAAAGTGTTCTACCTAGACCTACTCACACATACATCTAATGTGTAATGAACATACCATTCTTGTGTATGGAGTGCTACTACCTCACGAAATGATGTTCTTAATTATTTCCATAACAACATCACATGGTATGAAATTATTATACATATTCTAGTTTTATATTATATGAATGTTATTTATTATTTATTTATTCTTCTATCATTATTATATAATCACATTCCTTCATTCATTCTATTTGGAATAAATATGATAAATTTTTTGTGGATGTGTGGAATACCACCTCCACAAAGTGATGTGATTCATTCACACTGGACATGGAATATATCCTGGATCAATAAAGTAAAATTATATATTACATATTAATTATTAATTATAATATAATGATTAAATATTTTTATAAATATATTTCATATGTTTTCCAATATAACAACTAAATGGAAACTGCATTCATGCATATGTATGGCCTATAGTCCCTATGAATTATATATTCCATTTCATATAACAATATTTTATATATTTTTATAAATAACAATCAATTAATAAATATAAAAAATAAATAATTTTTAACATTCATAAAAAAATTAAAGCGTTATCCATTTAACCCCAAACCAGAATAGCCCTAAGGCCTTCATTTATTATTGATTTTTGATAACCCGACATTAAATGGATGAATGGAAACCCTTATAAGGGATGTATACTTAGAAATTCTGTGTCCTATAAATAATTGAAAAGATACAGACTATACTTGGAACTCCCCCACCCTGCTTTATTATCGTGATATCATCTCTCAACCTTGGCATGGTAGTTTGTCTAGTTTTCTCATGTAAGCACAGGCTGGTACCAATTGAAATATCATACCCTCTCTTTCTAAAAATTCCATTAAGCTTCTTCTCTGGTGAATGTGCCTGCTCTGAATCCCCATCTGTAGTCTAATCCTTTTTTGAGTTGACGTGATCTTTTTGAGAAGAATTTCAAGTGGCATGAAGGCCTTGATGTGGCATGAAGGTCTTAAAAGACATGAGGCCCAAACTAGTGGCCCAGAACACCAAACAAATGAATATTTCATGATGCTATAGTAATTACTATTGTAAACTGGAAATATGTCTCCACCTAGTTGTGAACTCAGTACGATTGGATGCACATTCTGAGTACTCATCAACTAGGCTGAGGCACTTTTGTTATTGTTCTATTTAAAAGTATAAATAATACCATGTAAAAAACATAATTTAAATTAATAAGTTTTGAACCAAAATTATCTGTTAAGATGGATTTGTTAATAAACTGGTAATATAATGTCATAATTGATCAATAATTGGTCTGAAATATTTGAATATGGATATTTGTAATATTTATCATAAAATTGTATTGATTATAAGTGGGTTTTTAATGCATGTAATGTAATTCAAGACTTAATGTAACATTTTTTTCATCACACTTTTTATATTCATGATATACATGCCATGTTACCCACTCATTTCATTTATATGGTGTATATAATTCTAATTATTGTATTATTTGATTCATATACATAAATTTATGGGTATTTACATATACTTTTTGTGATATATCTTTTATGGGTTTCAATTTTAAAAGTATACCACATCCGTAATGTAATTTTACCTCAATTTTCCTTCATTGAAATAAATTCCATGTTAAGGGAATATATTTTTCTATGGGGTGTGTATAATACTACATAAAATGTTATATCATGAATAGAATTTCTTTTATAAAATTGTTAACTTAATGTAATTGTATGAATTCAAGGGTATAATGATTCAATATTACATAATAGTAACCATTTATTTCCATAATCTATTAATTTATTGGTACTGGTTATTATTATACTACCATAGTTGAAATTAAATCCATATATTAGGAAAAATCATGAATATATTTATCGTTGAGTTATCAAGGATTCCTCCATGTATTGGATCCATTTTTCACACTATGGTTTTTAGGATAATTAATAATGCGTTCTTAAAAAAATCCAACTCTATTTCCCACTTCAGTTGGAAATGTTTTTATTCGTGATACCATGTTTTCAAAGAAAAATTATTTTTTAAAATACATTTTAAATTATTTTAAATCCTTCATATTATTTATTCATTTTATAATTAAAAATGATTTTGAAATGTTTTCAAGATTCATTTCTAAGACTTTAAGGAATTTGATTCAAAATGCCCTTAAGGTTATTTTCAATGAATATGGGTTTGAAAATGTTTTAGGTTTCAAAAAAAATTCATCAATGATAAATAATTATTTTCATAAATATATGTTAAAAATTTAAATATTAATTTATATTTTATAAAAGTATTTTTTCATGAAATTTATTTGTAATTGTTTCAATATTTTTAAAAAAAAATACAAAAGGTTATTTTCATTAAGAAATTATTCATGTCATATTTCAGCATTCAAATAAATCTATGATGGAATACTTTGATAGAGTTTGTGATTATTTTGGGGCAAGATCAATTAATACAATATATATTATTTATTTAGTGTTTTATGTTTTGATGACATGATGTTTATGAAACTAATTTCTCTTCAACATTTATTATTCATTTGAAACCCGCATAATTTCACATGATATTATTTGATTAAATTGTTATGAGAACTACCAATTTACACATGTCATGATATGATTAAATGTTTACGATGCCTATATCATTTCATGGTTTATTATATAATGTCTTTGAAACCCATCACTTTTTATTTTTTGATGATATGATGCATTAATTCTTATATAGTTGAACATGTATGCATGATTTTATTATGTGACTGGTGGGAAAAATATATTCTTCCAATGTATTGGATACTGATTTATATGTCATGGGATAATGCTGGATTCAAGTAGAAGGTTGTGATCTCTTATGGATTGGGAGTAAAACCAATACCCAATGAGAAAGGGGGAAACATGATCCACTATGGGAACATGAAGAAATTTAATAAAAAATCGGAAGATAGGGAAACCGAATCCACTGTAGGATGATATGGAATCCCATTCCACGATGGGAGGATGTGGAAAACAGATCCACTAGGGGATGATAGGGAAACATAATCTGCAATAGGAAAATGGGGAATCATGATCCACTATGAGAATATGGGGAAATCCAATCCCACACATGAAAGGGATTGCAACTAGATATGGTGGTGTGTCTCAACCAGTATGTGTATTCCTCATAATGTTCCCTAATTAGTTTTTGGAAATGAGCCTTATCTTATGGGGACTGATGTTACATGTTTATGAGTTTGCAATAAATTTTATGTCTTAGAAGATTGATAGGAACACTTGGTTCATGTCACTGTTTATATTATTATTTGTGTTTTATGATCTTCAATTCATTATTCCATGTCTAATGGTTATGTTATTTCTCTATAGGGTATGATCTTTTAACAATAATATCATTATCCCATTCTCCTATACTCCTGTTTTTCCTATTTATCACCCTTATTTTCCATAACTATGATTTTATGCTAACCACCATATTATTTATCCTTTTTTTGGTTTATCATCAAAGGTTTAATGTAGGAGTAATAATGGGGAATATAAATTGTGATATGTTTATCATCTTTCCCTAAATTAGAAGATTATTTGTAAATGTTTCCAAAGGCATTAAACAATTATTGTCCTTTTGAATGCATTTTTTAATGTCATTATTATTTATCCAAAATAATTTAATATCCATTTATATTAATCTTAGGTAGCTATACATTTATTGAAACATGGGTATTTCCCCCAAAATACCATGATCTCCTCCACCATAACCATATACATCCAAAACCCTTAATCCCAAAACATTAAGCATTCTTCTTTCATACCCATTTGTTGTGATATATCTTTTCTATATTCTTTACATACATTTTTATAAATTTTTAAATATGGTTCCTTCTTAATCATTCAATTAGTATATCAAAAAACAATTTTATTTTTATTATTCGTCAGTAACCAAGGTAGATTGAAATTTCCCAACCTGTAATCTCATCATATATATTTAAAACAACATATCGCTTATGAAAAAATGGTTTTCTCTATTTGATTTCTTTTGATCCTGATTATTTTGTTTTATTTATTCTTTCATATATTCATTTCATGTATCTTTGGGTTAGATTATTCCAACTTGGTTGATTTTTTGTTTTTTCAGCTAAATATAGATTGGATAATTATAATTTGTTTTACTATAATTTGTTTATTTGGAATAATTTATTTAAGTCGAATTTTATTTGATTAATTTTTTATTTAGCTATGATTTATTGATACAAGATAATGTCATATTAATTATAAACCAATCACTATAGTTAACTACGACTGGGGAGCTATAGGTGGTTTCATTGTGAGTTACATATTCTCACCGAACATATGATACTCTTTGTTTAAGTATTTTCAAAAATATAATTCTTTTTTGAAGAAATGATGAATGAATTTTTTATTTTATGTTTCATGGGATATGGAAGATTTGTTTTATAATTTTACACTCTATTAATACATAGATAAATTTTTTATGGAATTAACTAATATTGTTTTTGGAAAATATGTATGTCATAAGAGTTTTATTATGTTTTTTATTTATAATGTTATGTAATGTCAAAGGTATATTTAATAGTTGACTATTGATATTGTTTTTGTTATATATATATGGATTTATATTAATGTATTTTAAAACTATTATCAATAATTATTGGGAACACCTTATCTTATATGTGTATATATTATTAAAGGAAACTCAAGAGATATAGATAGAGAATGCATAATTTTTAATAGAATTAATCATTCATCGTTAATGAGTTTAGAAACTTGTAAATTTTTCCCAATCGATAAACCCATACAATTGGATCTTGTACACAGTCCCCTATAAATGGGGAACACACATGGGGTAGGTGGTAGTATGGTTTATGTCAATAAATGAATCATAGTGGGCCATTTTAATGTGTTATCATTTTATTGTATATGATTATAGATACATTTTATGTATAAAATATGATGGTTTCAAGACATTAAATGTAACATAATATATCATTTAGGAATGGTATATATAGTTGAATGTAAATTTAGTAATGGGTAGTATAAATTATTAAACATCCATCATAGATATGATAAAGGTATTCTGTTTAATATCATGAGTATATATTAGTGTAAATTGGGAACAAGTTCTAGTCTATTAAAGTATAGTGGTTTATCATTTTATAGGCATCACAATCGCAATATATTTCTACATGAAATATTCATGCATATTTGTGATATATAAATTTACATTTTGGACATATGTTTTTAAAAAAAATGTGGAAAAATGGTTTTGGAAAATTAATTTTAAATTTAAGAATTTTTTTAAATAATAAGATAATATAAAATTTATTACTATTTTTGGATCATTTCTTCTGTGGTTCATTAACAAACTTACCAAATATGTATAGAACCAATGTTTAGAAAATTTAACCAAACCATATCAATTAACATAGAAAAATTCCAAATAAAATTGATTATATAGAACTAAATTGAACTAATATCACCCAAACTATCCCACTATGAATTCCCCAAGAATTATTTTCCAAATACCTCAACACTCATCTTCAACATTGGATCTCTCATTCATTCCAAATTCTACTACATGTACACCAATAACATTAGAAACATTTAACAATCCACTACATCAGCCCACACATTCTCCACCTGACATCTACCCATTTCGATTCATCATCAACTATCCATTATAATCCCTAAAAGGAAAATATTATATGGTTATCCAAGAAAATTATCCTTTCATCGAGTCCACCACTAAAAACATTTATGTTCTAGTAAAATTGAGTTCAATATAGAAATATAGTGTATAATAATTCCTACAATGTATATATAACCACCATTAATACATTTATCTCACTGATAGTAGTGGTTCAATTTGACATACCATAGAATGAGAAACCAATAATCATGTGAATACCAACCCAACATCATAATTTATAATTGATACAAAATATTAATACCTAGAAATAAAAATATTTGATAAATAATTTTTTATAATATTAAAAAAATTAGTAAAAAAAAATTGAATAAGAGAAAAATTAATAATGGAAATCAAAAACACAATTTTGTGTAGTTTTATATATAGTTATCATTTATTGATATAATGGAACTCAATATCATAAATAAATATTTATATTAATTTTTATATATAAATGTTTTTTTTTGAATTTTATTATATGATTCCAAAATGGACTACTGTATTTATTATGGTTTAATAAAAATTAACAAATTCTACTTTCATGAAAAACATATTTAGTTTAAATTTATTTTTTTCTTTAGTTTTAATACATGGACCAATTTTTTTCTAAAATAATAGATATATGTCATATATATGAAATTGATCATATCACATGATATTTTAGAAATATTTAGGATAGATTTTTATACATTTCATTTAACAATGCTTCATAAAGAGGTCAGATAAACTAACCATGTTATAATTATGTGGGAAGAAATTGGTTATGTTTTGAGGATGTTACCAACCATATCAAAATAATATTGATTTAAAAAAATAGTATTTGTTGAATAAGAATAATTGAGAAATGTAAACTCAAAATGTTCATGATCTAAATGAGATGATTAGATTTTGGAATTTATTAGATGATTTGTTTCTATTTATTTTTCATTGTGATATTGAATTGGAGAAGTATAAGAACCAAGCCATAAACCATACTTAATATTGAATTAATTGAATAATTCACATTGATGATCTTTTCTTGGTTTTGAATTTTATAGAATTAGGAGATAACTATTATATCTTAAAATATTACAAAGTAAACACTTCTACACAGTTTCAATTTTTTTTTAAAAACATGCCCTCTTGAAAAAAAGAGTCATTTGTAGTTCCATTTTTAAGATATCATGACTTTTCAATGATCCCATCCATGAACCAATTCCACATTATGACCTCTGAAAAATATTTCAAAAACATGGGATGAGCATAAAATGCTCAGTAAGGGATATAAAAAGAAGGAAAACTATTAATTTTTCAAAACAACAAGTTAACCATGACTACTTTTACATAAGTAATAAATTTCACCTTTATGAAGTAGTAAATACTCTTCACTGAATAAAAGATAATTGCATACCCTTTTGTAACCAAAATATTACCATAAAAACCATATAAAGGACACATAACATATAATGGTATCCTGGGACATAAACATATAAAAATGGAATAACCATACAGTCAACTACCACACATATCACTAAATGTAATATCCATACGGATGAATTTCATACCCAATGCATTGGAGGTTATAATATAACCACCCATCCTAGTATTCACAGCACCACCCATCATTTGGTTTAACAAGTAACCACCCGTCAATTTCCCAAGTACCATTATAAAATCATAAGACATAAAAAAATATAAAGGAAAGAAAACATTTCCACATTTCAATCACAATATATCACTTAAATACATTGATATAACAAATCCATTATCAAAACCATTTTCAATACCAAAATACATAAAAGTGTATATGGTATTTATTTTCTTTTAAAAACATTATTTCATGTTGAGGAAGCCAAAGATCAACTAATAATTGTGGCGGAGTAAAATTTCATTGTAACTGCTCATGTTAAAAGAAACATTCATTTTTTTCCGTTTAGTAAAATGATTCGTAGAAAAATATTCCCTTTGAAAAGTCAAGGATGATTATATAGTGTATAAAATAAAGTTGTGTATTAAAAAAATATTCTTGAATGAAAGGAGATTTAGACGAAGTCCCTTACCTCGTGTCTGACAATAATTGATCATTCTTTAATCTCTTGAATAATAAATTAAAATTAATTGCTACATTCTTAAGAACCCATTTTTATGTTTATTATTCCTTTTATATAACTTATTACCAGGTTATAAACATTTTTTTATCATTTATGTTAATAATGTTTGTTTTGTCGATATTTGGTACGTGTATCAGAAATGTACTTCTTATAATTACACGTAGTTCATATGGTCAAAGGTTCATTATATCAAGAATGATAATCAAGATTTGGATATCAAATATATCATATATATCCATTATTTACGTGTTTTTATATTAGTACATAACATTTAGAGGTACGAAATGAAATGCACCGTTCATGTAGACGGTAAGCCATACGTATGCATGAACGCTACATCCATTACTATTTCATATTTAATGGAATTAAAAAATAATGATACATAGTATTATTATAATTTCATTATTTTATAATATATAATATCATTAAATCTATCCTTTATACGTACCACATATCATATGAACGAGTCATATCACTTTGAGGATGCAGTAGTCCGCACTCTCTCTAATTAGATTATCGCGTTTACCCATAATTGAAACCATAAAGGAAGGTTATAAATTAAAAAAACAGAAGAATAAAGAAAACATAAACATTATATATATCATATATAAATATAGTTGCATAATAATGTCCACCGTGAGAGGTGGTTGGAGAAATTCAACCATCATCGTTCTGTGATGTGTTAGTTTTCCATCCAGAGAAGCATAATGTTCTTTATCCATTAGGTGGAGGTGTGTGATTGTGTATCTTGAATACATCTAATAAAAACATACTAGTATATTGAAAATACTGATTCTGTTACAAAATAAAGGAATCAAATTATATTAGGGTTTGGAGATGTAAAATAAAATAAAACAATTTTAGAGAAACTGTTACCTTTAATTTGGGTGAATCCCTTTGGATTGAACCAAAGGACTTCTTGAAGTGCCTTTTTCCTAAGTTACGGTTTCTAAGAGGAGGATAGGGATATATAGAGCTTAATCAAGTAGAGTTTGGATGATCCAAAAGGCTTGAGAGGTGTGAGGAATTGGTTATAATTGGTCTCCTTTTCTAAGGGAGAGGAGGGGCTCTTTAGGAATGTTTGAAAACATTATTTTATTATAAACCTATATTCGGTTTTTCAAAAGGTCCAAAAAAAATTATAGTCGAATATAAGATGACCCATATGCGAAATAAAATCATCCAATCAGAATTGGACATGTTTTGGATAATATTTTAATCATTATAATCTTATTTATTTAAATCATTTATTAATGAGTTAAATGCTGCATCATTATTGTGTCATAAATAATTTAATTTATTTTATGTATAAAAATTGTAGAACAAAATAAAATGTTGTACTAAATATTTTTAGATTTTTATGAATATTTATAGTCCAAAATATAATTTATATAACCACTTCTAAAAATTAATTTAATAATAAATATTTTCTTTTTTCATTTTTGCCTTTACATTAAGTTAATTTATCTAAATTTTCATTATCACTCCCAAGTGTCTCAATGGGGTCCCAAAATCGACCCAAAGATTCCCATGGTCAAAAATGACTCCAAAAATAAGTTGTAGACAAATTTTAAGGTAATTCTGAATTATTATAATATTCTTTTAACTTTGAATTACCCTATTTACCTTTAACCGCGGTAAATAAAAGTCAAAAGATTGTATTCGAAAAAAATTATTTTCAACTTATTGAACCACATTTTACTTCTTGATAACAACCATGTATTTCGGATTTTCGAAATTAAATTCACAAAAGTTGTAAAATTTTATTTAAATGAAAAATTCATTTTTTTAACTAGAACTATATGGTTTCACTATTGATCAATAATTGATTTTTTTCCAAAAAATACCAAAAATTCAGCCTAATTTATATTTTATATTAAAAATTAAAAAAAAATTTATATTTTTCCTAATTCAAAACATTCATGTGGCATTAATTAATTTAAATTTAATTTCTGTTACAAAAAATAGCGTGTTTTTAAGAAACAATAACTATCAAATGAATGATAGTTGTTTATATACAATTTCAAAGTGAAATTAATTCCAATGACAAAAATTGTATTAAATGGTAAAACATGATTTTATGTTCACTTTAAAATCTATTAAAAAAATAATCTAACCATATAAAGAATATATTTTAAAATACACTTGAATTAAAATTCAATATTATTCACTATTCATAAAAAAATGTACATTATCTGAAAAATTCCACAAATTTACACAAAGTAAATTTTGATGTCCTCATAATTACATGTCATCTCATCTCTTAGCCTTGAAATAATCCCATATAATTTTCTAATAAATATACATGGAAATTTATATGACATTGCAATCTCCAGACCTTAAGGCTCTACATCCTCACATGCCAAAAAAGGTATAAAAATTTGGGGTACTAGTCACATATCATAGACACCATCTCCAAAATGATCTCACGAATATTCTCATGCTTCCACAAGACACGAACTATAGGAATCAATCATCTATGAAAGAACTAATTATATCAATCATCAATCTCTATTGGGAACATTGCAAACGTTTCCACATCATCAATATCATACTATCCCTAGTCAATGAAGTGTGATGGATCATGTACGCACCTCCTCAACTGCAATATGTTAATGAAATGATGAACTAGGTTCATCTATGGGTAAAGAGCTAGGTGGTATGCCACCTCACCAACTCTGCTCAGAACCTAAAAAGGGATGATGAATCTTGGAAGAAACTTTCTGCACCATACAAATCACTATAATCCACATCATGGTGAGAACAAAATAAACACATGGTCTCCCTCCATGAACTCTATGGGAATGCGTCTTCTATCATCATTTTATTTATGAATATTTTGTGTAGTCCTCATCCTCTCCTAGATGTCCAGAACCTTCTCAGTTTTAACCCATACCAACAAAACACCCAAGAGTGTTAAATCCATTGGGTCTATCCGACATAATGTTTGTCTAAATTATCAACCATAAAGTGCCTATAACAGTTCCATTCCAATGGTGGAGTAGTATTTGATGTTCTACACAAACTCCACTAGTTCTAGATGATCCTCCCATCTTAAAATGAAGTACAAGATGCAAATACCAAGCATGTCCTATAAAACAAGGATTGTACAATCTGTCTAATCATCTATTTTTCGGTCGGAAGTTGTGACCAAGAGTTTTTGTGTTCCAAACACCACTTGTAATCCCTTACATAACCATGATGTAAAGTCTGTGTCTTTATCCATGACTATCTTCGACGGGAATTCATTGTTTCAAACTATCTCTTATATGTAGAGGTATACCAATCCCTCTACCGAACCCTGTTATTTGATGGGAAGGTAGTGTGCCGACATGGTGAGTTGGTCCAAAATTACCCAGATGGAATCATTCCCTCTTGATGTGCAGGGTAAACCCATCATGAATTCTATAGAGATGTCGTCCCGCATTCACTTCAGTACATTGAAATATTGAGTCATTCCTTCTAGAAACTGATGTTATACCATCACATTCGTACAAGTGAGGCACTGAAATACAAACTCTACTACCTCCTAGATAATCCCCAACCACTAGTACTGTCATCTGAGAACATGATACATCTTCAAAATTCGTGGACACATTTCCATGCTGGGGTGTGGAACTCCCTCATAATCTTCTCTCGAAACAGAACTGGTTTAAAATTGTGCCCGTTGAAAATAAAGATGTGACCACCAACAATCGAATATATATGAATGGCATGTCATAAGAATAATTGAGCACCTAGGGCCTCGTAGTCAACACCCACAAAACGTTCCTCCCTAACAAACAGTTAGAGTGGTGGACTAATAGCCATCTAATTAAGATAACCTACTCCATCACCACCCACAATGGATATCTTCATCATAGATAAATTCTTAGATGCTTCACACAATAACTACAAACTAGATATCCTTGTGAGCATGTCGGCCACCACTTTCCCCTTTTTAAAAGTGAAGACTATCTCGATGTCATGTTCCTATTAGAACTGTATACACTATTGTTGCCTCAATTTCAGGTCCTTCTGAGAGAGGATATAACTAAGAATTTTGTAGTTAGAGTAAATGGTTAACCTCCCACCCATCATGATGTATCTCCATTTCTACATAGAAAAGTCCTCTACTACTAGATCCCGGTCATGTGTCACGTAATTCATCCCTTAATGCTTCAATATCCATGAACCAAAGGTGATCAATGATGTATCCCTCATCATGATAAATCACATTCTCGTTCTGATTTCATCAAAGAATACTACATACTAAATTCACTCATCTACTAGTCATATGTTGGGGGAACTCATCAGTATCAACTGTATCTCTTGAAAAATATGGTGGAATATCACTATTCACATGAAGTGATACCCCATACCAATAACTGCTAAAAAGGGTTCATCTACCTTGAAAAATTGAGGAACGATCCTCAGGTAGTGTCTATCAACTCCCAAGATACTCTGCACCTTAGTTATGCCTATGGGTGTATCCAAAGAAAGAACCACCTCTATCTTTACCAGATCCATTGAAACTCCACCATCCAAAATGACAAGTCTGAGAAAGTGGACCTCTCGTATATAGAATTGGCACATCGAGAGGATCCCATAAATATGGTGCTCCTTGAGTGTATCCAGTAGTATCTGCACGTGTGTCGCATGCTCCTTGTTGAATGTTGAGTACACAAGGATATCATTAATGATCACCATGATGAACCAGTTAATGTATGGTTGTATGATCTTGTACATGGGTCACCTGAAAACAGATAGATAATTGGTCACTCTAAATGAAATCAACAGGAAATCATAGTTTCCATTCCAACATCTGATGGTTGTCTTCAGTTCATCCTCATCCAGTACCCAAATAAAATGATACCCTAATCTGAGGTCTATCATTGAGATCTAACTTTATCCCGTCACCTGATTGAAGAGGACATTAATCCATGGTAGTGGATATTTTTTTCATCATGGTCAATTGATTTAGGAACTATAAGTCCACGAACAACCAAAAACTCATATCTTCTATCTTTGAAAAAAATATTGAGGTTGCCAAAGGGAAACATTGGGCCCCATGATTCCCTTAATTTGCTGGTCCTCAATATATACACTCAACTCACAATGTTATGAGCGGTCCATTTAATATGATAGTGTGAATATCGGTGTTTTTCAAGGATATTTTAATTCCGAAGTAAACCTATCTGTAACGAGGTAGTCCCTAAACATACTCAAGGAATATATCCTCATTATAATCCACCACTACAAAAAACAGGGGACTCCTCTTGTCCAACGTACTGAGGGTATGTCTAGAAAACTGGTGACCGATTAGTTGCACCCTCCCCCATGAATGTATATCCTACGCTGCAAGTGTTCCCTTTGAATCAGTAATGGAGAACCTTATAACATATATGTGGACACACCACATTCTGTGCTTAAATAGTGAAAATGTGCATGGACTATGGATAACTAGTCAACACCTATAATATCATTATAATGCATCAACATTGCTACTATAATATCCCAACTAAATCTATGTCCTCTAAAAGAAAGCTCAAATTTCTAGCACTGGTTTGTGATATAGAATCCCCTTCTATTTGAGTCCTTAATCTTAATGATCGTGTCTATGGATCCACAAGAATCAACAAAATCTGAACATGGCCCAGGGAAAGGAATGATTTACTAGCAACATTATCTATAATAACATCTACTATAGTGGATAAGACTTATATCGTACCTCAAATAATCCTTTTAGTTTAAGTTTTACAAGACTTTTTTTCTTGAATTTTGCCTCACCTCAGTCTACTAGCTCCTAGAGACATTGGTGGTCCACCAAGTGGAGGTGGTGGTTGTACATTGAACCTACATCCACTAAATTTCACATTATCTACCCAATTCACCATCTAAAAACCTATGTACCACCCTACTAAACCATTTTAATCTACATTTGTAGTCCATTGACTTTTCGCTGATCATCTGCACAGAGAGTTTGGATGTCACGATCCATGTGCTTCTACCCACCACATCAATAGAACACCTTGTTCCTCAACTAACTCTTATATCCCTATTCCCTCATATGAAGGACCATATGTGCATGGGCTATCCCGTAGAAGGATTAACCCATTTGGTTCTCTGTGTCAGCAGCCTGCTACCCACTGTTATATTCTCCCTAGCCTGGAGTCTACTAGTAGCTCCTACTGATAGGGCCTACTCTTCAAGGATGCTCACTTCAAGTAAATATATTTCTATCACGTTAGCATCAGTGGGATAATAAGAGGTTCGATGGATTCCACGATCTCTTGGAATTTTCCCTTCTCAAAATCATGAGCCATGAATAATTGGTATCACACCATGCCTTTAGAATAATGAGAAAGGTTGGTGAGTCTCTCTATGCACTCTACTACTATCATGCTATCCTGTTGTTGGTGTAGTAGCTCCGGTATACGCACAGACTGTAAGTCGTTGGAAGGAACACCTCCTTGAAGATGAACTCAACTTTATTTTGGGTGGGTTTCCCCTTGTCATGTGTTTGGATCATCATGCTACACCATCTCTTCATTGAGCCTCAAATAAGGCTAATATCTATGATCTACATATGGTTAGGTGGAATCATCACTAGATGGAAGGCTCACGTAACTACAAGAAGACAATCCTTGGACATGTGGGGGTCAGTCTCACCCATGATTAAGGGAAGATGGTACCTCTGGAACTCTAGTATGGAAATGAACCTACATGTATTCTATACATGTAACACTGGTTGGAACTTCTGATCGATGGGTGGTGGAAACATTGGTGCACCACCTAGTGGGGTCATGTCCAGTATTGGTCCATGAACTAATGCCTCATCACTAGTTGTACCATTCCCATAGTCACATACCAAAATACTGACAGGATGTATGCATGGATGCATCCTGAAATAGATTAAGATGAACCATAGTAAATAGATTATATCTTGTGAGATGTCTTAGACTCAATAATATGATGAGAACACTCGGAATTCATATATGATTCATGCATCATGTTTTTTATTGTACTTAGTTGAAATGAATAATTTGGGGTCTTGGTGTATTCATGTGTTGGGTGCTGCACCCACACAAGGCTACCCAATTTGGATTGTTGAAATTGAAATATTCAAAAATATTTCCAAAAAACAAAATCATAGACAAGTAATCTTTAACGTTGAA
This sequence comes from Viscum album, assembly GCA_963277665.1. Classification (NCBI taxonomy): domain Eukaryota; kingdom Viridiplantae; phylum Streptophyta; class Magnoliopsida; order Santalales; family Viscaceae; genus Viscum; species Viscum album. Next base: position 1,837,426,221 of record OY728163.1, on the reverse strand, counting down.
CTTTCCTCCTTTGAAACCACTTTTTCATGACTTGTCCCTTGATGCCTGTGTCGTGACCACACTAAGCCTACCACATTACACTCAAGTTCTGATGACTAGGGACTAATGAATTTACCAGAATGTGGGAGGCATTTTCCTAAGTACATGTATGCACACACATACACAAAACCGCATCCAACAATAATAAAAAGAAATAATGAAATCCACTTAGAAAACAACTGTGGGTAACAGTTAAAAATACAAAAGTAAATGGGTCAGAATAAAATCCCAAGAAAATAAAAAGTATAACACCTGAAGATCATCTACTATTAACACTACATGATGGTGGGTGATTGGGTTTCCACGTGATGTCGTAAAGGTACACTCTTCCGTCAGATCTCACTTGGAACCTCCAAGTCTCGGACCCTCAAGGTCTCTATCAAAGCATATTTTTTTCTGTAGAAGGAATGAAATAAGTAGGGGAAGCCCATGCATGGGTGAGTAAAATAATACTCAGTAAGGACCCCAAAACACAATGGTAATAACAAAATGGATAGTACACACAATTATTGTCAACCCACATTGGTATAATCTAAATTAAAGAAATAAAGATTAATAATTTCAATACATAGCACATTGAACTACTAAGCACCCATCCCAGATGTGTTCCTTGGGCAACTGGATCACCTATTCCCACTCTTCACATGGTCCAACTAGATCACTTTTACCATCTAATCCCTTGTGCTAGCTGGACCGTGTAGACTCGATCATATCTTAGGGCAAATGGATCATGTAGACCCACTCATCTCTTGGGAAAACTAGATAAACTAGACCCGATTATCTCTTAATCTAGTTGAATCACATATACACTCTAATCATATTATTCATGATATAGAAAACTGTAGGATTTCTACTATTATCATGCTTGATTATGGGAGATTCTACTCCTCAAGACATCAGTCAAATCACAAGATCCAAAAAATACCAATTAGTGCATTCCAGAAGGGATTCTACATCACTAGTGTCGCAATGTCAAAATAATATTTTTAATAAGATGTACAATTTTGATGTTAGGCCTATTGTAGTAATAAGAGGTTGGCCGGGTATGTGTTCAGTCTGACCTGACCGAGGTCCGGTTCGACTCGACCTAGGTCCGACCTAGTTTTCTAGGCCATGCCTAGACCATCTGAGATCGGTCCAGACCATCAGGATGCAAATCTAGTCCACTTGGGAAGCCCGTCATCCCAACCTAGACCACTCACTATGGGCCGGTCTGATATACCTATTATGTGGTAGGTGCCGCAACCCACCCAAATACATGTTGTTGGCTCATCCTGATACCATTCCACATGTGAACACAACCTTTGTCATTTTTCTATGGTAACCCACCGCATCATTATTTCATGGGCCTTCACCATTGAAGTGGTTGTTTTCACCACTATGGCACACCCCGAGAGCAAGCCACCTCAGTCGTCGGGCACATGGCCACCACCGAGGCACGAGCTGGTACTTATGTAGACCACTTGACTTTCTATGATGGACCATTATTCGAATCAAAAGAGTTTCTATGATCCTCAGGTAAATCCCATCATCAAATGGTGTCCAAATCTACGTTACTACCCACTTATTTTGAAAATTATTGAATGGAGATATCTCCCACATAGCCTTGATCTGTTCGCCAACATCTTCATCACACCACCATTGTGCTAGGTCTATCTCGGATCTGTAATAAAAATTTGTTTCACCAATAATCAATTGCATAATGACATGTCAATCTCCAAAAGTTGATTCATGGGTCAAAGGAAGAAATTCCCATGAATACATAGAATAAAAGGGGGAATGGCATGATTCAGTAGAATAGGGAAAACCCTCTATTGATTTTAGTGTTGATCATGGATTACCATCGATAGATGAGCTTTCATAAACCAAAGTAATGCATAAGGTTTTTCTACAATAATAACCCCACACAAGTAATCCAATCACGCAACACAAATGGAACACATGGAAATTATTTTTATTAATTTTTTATCATTCATCATTTATAATGGACTAATGGTTAAAGGATAATCACTTATAAAAGATCCTCTATCCTAGAATAATAGATCGATTAGAGATAGAGAATCGATTTTCACACTATCAGTCATCGTTTTATGATCTTCAATTCACTAGTATCATTGTTGATCATTTGAGGGAGGAGGAAGGGGTGAAGATTTATCATCATTATAGGTGATTCTTAATTCATCATCGTTCACTGCTATCAAACTCTAGTACATAAGAGTTTCTATGAAAAATCCAAGACAATCCAATGATCATGTATTATTATTATGTTTTTAAGCGATGAACACGTTTTATCATTTCAGTTATGCTAAGTCACCACATCATTTCATTGTTTCATTTAATAAATGAAATTGTGTTACTGTTACCCTTCCATTTTAGAGACTTCATGTTTTCTTACTTATTAAATAAAACATATTCTCTATCATTTTGTTGTAGTGAATGATATTTAATAAAATAAACTTCCATGTTTAATTTAATTTATTTTATTTCATTTTGAAATACCTGGAAATTTAAATTTACCATAGAAACACACAATTCATGGTCATGTCCGTTCATTGATAAGGTTTTCATTATAGAGGCAATGATTCCATCATATTTTTAATATGGGTACACATTTAGAAGATTCGAAAACCGCACATGTGGTCTATTTTGAATAACATAAAAAAGATCAAAACAGTAATTCGAGATCACAAGGCCTCATAAATATATCACTTCTCACCTCTTGTCCAAGAAATAATCCCATATAATTTTAAAAATAATTACATAGAAAATTCTATGACATTACAATATATTAATGAAGAAATGTGAATAATGGAATGAATCATATCTATTTGTCAACAATGTAACGAATTTACAAAAATGATCATGGTAGGATTAATGAGAGTGAAAGGGGTTATCATAATTTATTAATTAAATTTATTATTGTCATAATACGGGAGAACGTATCCAAGCATGATATAATTAAATTTAATAGAAAAAAGCTAAAATAAGTTCTTGAATGTAAATGGTAATTGAGAAACCCCTTAATAAATTTTAACAAGGAAACATGTGTATATAAAGTATCACTGAAGGATTTCTGGAAGATAAAGGAATGTATTTTCATTTATAAATAGAGTTAATATTGTGGGGGATACATTTGAACAATTTGAAAAATAAGTAAAATAAAATACAGGGACATAATAAAAAGATGTGTTGGATAAAAAGAGGTGAATAGATGATCCCTTACATGGGTGACTAACTCCAAAGTCTTGGGAGGGGATTCTTGAGAGCATGGGTTCACCCAAAGTGTAATCTAGTGAGTTAAGGGATGATTTTGGTCTTGATCTAGGTAGTTTGATGGTAGAGAAATTATTGATTTTGTGGGATTATATAATAAAAGTGGGATACTTCTTTATAATTTTGGTTTTGAAATATACATAATAAATTATCCAAGACCATCAACCATCCCATTGTAATTTTACATTTTGTCAACAAAAATAAGAATTTTTTTGTAATTTTATAGGGCCGAGGTCTTAACCTGTTAAAATTATTCCTTTTAAAAGGTGGAGTTGAGTCACAATGATAGAGAAATTATATTAAAACATAAAAAAATATTACAGGTTTTTTAGGATTCATAAAGGATTTAAAAAATAAATAATATAAGATTCAAATTTCATTATTTTATGTGAAAAATTTTATTTGGCTATGGATACCATATATAGTAATGTTTGAAATAGTTGTTTGTATTTATGTAGTAATAAAACAAAATCAATATTTATATGATATTTAATTTTTACCCGAAAAAATGTCAATATCAAAATATTCTAAAAAAATAATCAATGGATAATTTAGACACGTTAATTCAAAATATAGATTAATTTAATCTAATTATTTTAATTTTTAATTTTTTTGACAGAATCAAAATTTATTAAGAAATATGTTTTTTTTACAATAATTATTTTCCAAAATTTATAATAAATAAATTTTATTATATCATGAATTATATTTGATATAAAACTTATTTAATAATAATTTTTTAAATTAAAATATTATATATTTAAAAAATAAATAATTTCATAAATTGATTAATTGAATATCAATATTAATGAAATATAATTTTTTTCATCATTATATCAAAATAAAAATCTTTTACAATGTAACAATAAAATGATTAAAATATATTCATTATTATATACAAAATAATGTACATATTCTTATTTATAGGATTCAAATATATATACCTTTAACATGAAAGAATATTCCTTAAGGGTAATTTGTGTGATAGTGGGACATTCATTTGGACGTTCGGCGAAAATATTTTGGGTCATGATCATGATGATGACGAACTTGTCCTTCAAATGATTTGATCATCCTTATGTTGTTGGATCTCAGTTATAGATTTTCCATGTGAAATATCCATAGATAATATATTTAATGGATTCTCTAAGAAACGTTCTTTATAGGGTAAGATCCTACAGTTTGAGGTCATAACCTCTTTTTTCATGGTCAATTAGTTCGATAACACCCTATATTTATAATAACCATGTGATAATTGTTCAACAAATATATTATCAGTAGAAATGATTCATATTGTTCAATTGAATTATAATGTATAAAATTAAACCAATGAATTGAATATTTTTATATAATAAATTTTAATAAATCAAAAGTGGACATTCATTTTTCATAGTTTGTGTCATTACAATATTCATCCTTTAATACATTTCTCCATCAAACATTTCTATTCACACTCTAAAACTGATGTGGGTAACTCTGAATCATCACCTCCTCGGGTTCCTACATTTATTCCTCAAATCATTGGTTTCTCTACAACACATTGACAAGGTAAAATGTCTTATTTAATAGAAAATTTTCCTTGTGATCTATTTTTTTCACCATCTTCTCTTCATAAGAAATTATATTATATAATTGTACCACCTATGTACTGAGTAAATGGTATTTTTATGTTGTTTAATTCTTGAATAAGGATATATGGGATACATCTTTAATTGTTACTGGTTTATTGGGACTGATAATTGATATGACACCATTCCAATGTGATTAATGACATAAAAAATGGTTTATGAACCTTGAAATATTCATTACCTTTTAATAAAGTCTCATCACATTATTTCATGGAGACTTGTAGAGTAATACCATGTATCTACCATCAGCCACTAGTTTTTATAGAAGATTCTATGTATTATACTTTTTCATCATTGAATACCCCTGATGTGTTGGTGAATTGTGTTTTCCTTTTCAACCATTTCCTCAACCATTTATGGACTTATGAATTGGCATTCCAAGTCATCATCCCATCATTTATGTTTTCTACACATCCTCCCATAAAGGGAATCATAGGGATCTATTTGGATGGTTGAGTGGAAACTGTTGTAGTAAGGTAACTACAAAACAGGAATATGTTGGTCTCATACTTCTTTGTTGCCAACTGAGAATACACTAATCATGTCATCAAGAGTTTGAATAGATCACTCATGTTGTACATCAGTTTTGAAGAGATTAGTAATACATAAGTTCATCAAATTTATTAGAGCATGCTAAAGACCATCCAAAATCATATAGGAGAATCTTGGATCTCGATCCGACATAATCGATAGAGGTAATACACGCACCCTCACCTATTCTCCATTGTATAAACGTGCAATTAGATCTAGTGAAAAAATCCTTTTGAATCGCAATGAAATATAATTTCTTTGTAAGGAAATCCACATCATCCTAGATAGAATTATTTCCATTGGATATCTTCATAATCCTTATGACAAAGTCCATTGTGACTTTTTCACAATTCCATGGTCGTATGGGTAATGATTGCAACATTACTTTATACTTAATAACTGTTACATTTCTCATGATAACATACCAATAACATTGATCTTTATTCCATGATTTTTTACTTAATTTTGACCCACCTAAATTAATTTCAGAGATCTAAATACATATATCTGTTTCTTGGGTGAATGAAAAAAATAAAAAAAAATCATCATTCTATAGTTCCTTTATTAACTAAAAATTTGATGGAAGACATATTCTTGACCAAAATACCACAATTGATTCATCATTAAAATTGAACTATAAGTATTTACATTTTCTTATTGTTTAAGAAGTCTTATAAATTCCCCCTTCACCTCCTATGAAAACATTTAACAATTCAATAATACATAGTTGGAGTATCTTTTGTTGAATGATTTATGACGTTCTTTCCTTTGCGATTCCCATGTGTATATTCATCTAATATCTGATGATTGGACTCTTGTACATTTTCATAAATGATAAAAAATCTAGATCTTATCTTATTAGAACATCCTCCACATTATTCAATTTCATAGGATGGTAGTGAATTGGGATGTCATATTCCTCGATAATCTCTAACCATCTTCGTTGATGTATATTTATCTTTTTATATTTTAATATATATTTGAAACATTTCTTATTTATATATATTTCACACATATACCTAAATTTACAATTGAACTATATTTTCTATGTGATGATCGTTTTATCCAACTCTAGTCATGTGTTGGATTGTTTTATTCTTGAAAATTGAACTGCCTTTTAGTATATGCAATGAATTAGAAAATTTCCATCAACATAGAGCTGAATCTATTTTTAAAGCATCACTAAATATTAGGAAATTTTCTCCACTTATGAGTAGTGTATGCACATGGGTAGTGATATTCATCCTTTTCAACTCAATGAATAATTCTTCAAATTCATCAATCCATGTAGAAAATACTATCTTCTAAGTTATCTTGGTAATAAGGTATGAGAATCATGAAATTTCTGAAAAATTGATGATAATATCAAACTAACACAAGGAAACTACATATATTGGTCAGGAATGTTGTTCACGAACATCCTAAAATTGATTTTTTATTTTAACGATCCATATATATCCCATTTCATATGATTATATACTCCCAGAATGATGCTTCCTTCAACTATAAATCATATTTTTTTTCTTTGCATAAATATTACCCTTTCTTAATGCCTTTAGAAAAGAACTCTAGTGATCATCATACTACTCCATGGTTTTTTATTATATTGGAATATCATCTATAAAGAAAACCAAAAAAAATTCATGGCCATTTCAAAAGTAACAATTCATTAATTCCATGTAGAATTGCTGATCAATAGTGATTTACAATGTAATTACTACAAACTCATAGTGCTCATGCCATATATGAAAAGAAGCTTTAGTAATATCCACATTATTCACCTAAAATTGGTAATACCACAACCAGATATCCAACATGGATAATTATTGAGCTCTATGTAGCTGATCAAACAGGTCATCATATCATGGTAATTGGTACTTTTTCTTTTTCGTGATCTAGTTATTCTCATGATAATCAATGTAAAAGTGCATGTACACATCCATTATCTCAAGGAAGTGGGTTGGTACACCTTATAGTGAAGCACATGGGACTATAATCCCATTTTCAATATTCTCATCTAGTAATTTCATGAGATAATCATGTTCCATAACAACAATTATAAATAAATTCAGGGATATTAGAAACACCTCACGTATATGATTGATTAAAAATTCATCTTCTCTTCTAAGAGGAAGACCATCCATTTATATAGAAACAAATACATATATTCCTTCAAAATATGAAAGACATTGATTATTATCATTTCATTTGAATGAATCATTTGATCATGATATTCTTTCATATTGGGGAATAATATCCATTCATGATATGATGGTACTATAAATAATTTTACCCCCTCTTTGAAATTATATAGAATAATGGGTTGATTCATCATACAGATAGTGATTTACCTTCACCTAGATATTTTTATTTTCCCTATATAGGGAAATCTATTCCCTAAACATAATTGCCTTAAATTGGACAAAAGTTATTGAGAAAATATTTGATGGGTTTTTCACCCCCAAAAATGTGATCATGGAAGAGTAATGTACATGGGATGAAATAATTTCACCATTTTAATTTTTATTGATAGATCTACTTTCAAAATTTGTGGTGGTGTTTTAATAGTTATAATATACTTTCCTGATATGAATGAATTTGCAGAAAGAGAATAAAAATTATATTTTTATATTATTTAATTAATAACTAGAGTAAGTGTAACCATTTCACTATTATGATCCAACTCAGTAGTTGTAATGGTAAAATATTTCACTTTTTACCCTGGAGGCTGTTTTTTGTCTTAAAAATCACATGGATTAGTGAATTGATTTGAAAAGTTCTTTGGATCCATTCATTTTAGACAATGAACAGTGCCCTGGTGGTTTACTAGAGACTTAATTTCCTCTTACGATGGAGTGGGTTTCTTCTATCAAAAAAATTCATGTAGGTTTCCTTCCTTGGTACACCTAAATTATTTATTCATTACCTTTATGATGGTTTTGGGAGCTTCTTTCCTCACATTCGATATGATGGATGTTGGAATTTTATGGTACAATTATATTTCTCAATCGGACAACTCAAATTAAACATCACTTTATGATTTTTATAATTATGATAATCATGAGATTATCTAATCTCGAATCAACATTCATGTAACATTCAAAAATTCCCTCATTGTTATCAATGTAACTGATCTACAAGGTATTTTGCAGTGTAGGTTTTATCCAAAAGAAGTAGTGATCAGCCTTGAATTCATGGGTATTGAAAAAACCATAGGTTTATTCTTCAAGTCATGTAACATTTTAAATTTATTGACAAATAGATTCATCACCTTTTATTCTTAAGTGATTTGAAATACGTTTCCATTTTATGATAGAGAGTTTGAGTAACTTATTTATCCAAAAACATCATTCTTAGTTCTTTCCACGCCATTTTCTTGATATCTTCCTTAGGCATGATCATTGACCACTAATTATCATCGAATTTCTATCCATGATAAACAACCAAAAAAACATTACCATATTATAACATTAAATTATGGAGAAGATATTTTTAATATAGTTGGAAAATGTTTCCCTGAATAACAAATCTGATGATGTTTTAAAATTACTAGGCCTTTTTTGCATAAAGATCTCGATTGCGTCTTGTTCTCTTTTAAAGGGGGTCTGGATTTTCCTCTGGATCCTAGATTAAATTCCTAACCTTTGTTAGTTGTGATAGTATCAAAATGTAGATTATGATTCCTACTCCCATTGGTTTTGATGTCATGTTGGAGCATTCATCACATTTCCCACCACGTTGATTTTTTTCATGATTCCTCATAATTCAATCCATTTGATAGAATAAAAGGGAAACAAGGTGTAAATACTTTTAAATTATTAAACTCATAAAAGGTAATACATTGATATTAATTTTTTAACATATAAATTAATTTTATTTTCTTAACCTTTGAATTTATATGTTTCATTCTATGCTATCCATTACGTATTTACTAACATGTATTATTATGGTAATTTTTATTTGATAATTTAATAATGGATTATGTGAATTTTTTATTTTATTCCTTAATAATGGTTCATAAGGAGATTACATATTTATTTATGCATTTCTTATAGATGTTTCAAACAAGGAATGTAATAAGGACCGTTGTCATATATCGATATACCCAAAGTTGGGTCCAGAACACCATTTTCGATTTTTTTTCCCAGGTATATCTTTTTGCAAGCCACATCGACTATTTATCGAAATTAAGATGTATTTCCTTGATAAACCAATTAATCTAAAATTACCCACATTTAATAAATTTTCATATACCTTTTTTATCCCCAGTTATTTCTCATAAAATATTATGATCATAATCCCTAAAATTACCAATCCTTTCCTATGATACAAAATATAACATCCTTGATCTTTATTCAACATTAATACATAATTTATTTCATAATATTACATTTATTTATAATATTGAGCACATGTTTTCTTAGATAAATGTAAAAATGTATTATAAAATTATTAATGTGTGTATTTTTAATTTTTCTCATTTAAAAAAAGGAATCACATCGCTTGGGGTTTTTTAGAGGATTTGCTAAACTATTTATTCACTCATATGTTTCAAAGACCATCAGTAAGGAAATTTATTTCTTAAAAGATGTGTGTAATAATTTAATTATTGGAAGAGTGTGAATCAAGAAAATTATCTTATCCCATTGTCCACATCCATGAGTGGTGAACCACACACATCTTAAGAGTATGAAAAATTTTAGTAGAGCCGCACTCAAATCATATGTTCTTCTAATGTTTTTTCGTTCTAATGAAAACAACTTTGATAAATCCTGTCATTTACACATCATGAGGATTTCATGGAAAAATGACCATGGAGAGATCCCACCACATCATCATTATGATCACTAAAGATGACTCTATATCCCAAAGTCCCTCAATTCCCCCTGATGAACTATCAGTGTTTTATTTAATCCTACTATAGAAATGAGGAGTCTAGAAGACTGCAATTATTCCATTGGGTTTGGGAAGATTCCCTATAATGTTTACTCTATTGAGAATAATGAATTATCATAGTACGTTGTTTTAAAGTTCAACATTCTAGGTGTTATAATTTTCAACTACCAAAATAAATTCAGCAATAGTGGATCGGTCATTGAAACGCTTCTACTCATGAATTTTGTTGTTACAGATTCTCAAAATGTCATAAATCAACTCCACACAAGTAACCCAGAAAAGAAATGTGATTTTCCTAGAGAACTGGATAATGATAATTTCATAAAGGAAATCCTAAAATGATGCATCATAAATGGTTCTCAGCTAAATGTTTTCTAACAAAAATCATTATAGGGAAGATACTGTTTTTAAACATAATAATGGTTCATCAACATCAGTCACTATGCCGATGGAAGAGGAAACACTTAGAACCATGTGATATACAGACATACCAAGGATCATCATCAACATAATCATTTTTTATAGAGAGTATCAAGAGAAGAGTAAATGTAGATGGAAGGGGTCACATCATTTGATCCTTAACACAGTTTTGGCTTACATTGATTTGATGAGTATAGAAATACTTGGACTCTTGTATTTTATTAGTGGATGGTTCCCAAATGAGAATATCATCCTGATTGATATACTCATAATAATAGACAATAATAAAAACATAATCATGAAAAAAGGGATGGGTTATCCATCTAGTTCTTGATTGGGATGTTGTGGTCAATTTTATTATCATAGTGATTAATACGGGCTATAAAAATATGTCCAATCACATTTTCATGGAATAATCTATGAGCTGATTTTTGGTTGACAACCAAGTGAAAGTGCATGACAATTTTTTGGATGAATTTTTTCAAACTAAGAAAATTGGAAGAATCCGCTTAATTTTGATTAAATTTAATCAGGATTTCAAAAAAACAATGTATCTAAGGAAGACCATATATTCATAGTTCTTATTGATCATCCTCCAAATTAATTTTGAAAAATTATACTGGTTAAAAAATTATATATTTTTATTGAAATTCCACTGAAATTATGAGGCATGTATCACTTCTTCCAAGAGGATATAATGAATTTCCATTCAATGGGGTTTTAAATTCAATAAAATATCCTCATCATCTAATTGATTGTTTTAAAAACTGATGCATAAAAGGAATACACCATGAATGATTATACTAACATTGAAACCACCACATGTTTAACTAGACACACTCTTCATGCAATTGAGAGAGATTTTCCTTTCCAAGAGGTGAGAGGTCATCTGATTTTCCCCAATGCATTAGTGAAATAAGAGGGGTGAGGATTTTTCAAAAAATAAGGGGATTACGAGACAGGTAAATGGGGAGGAACCCTTTTTTATTCCCTGATCGTTAATGATGGAAACCTTAAATGATTCCAGAATTATCTTTCCAAAATAGATGAAGGACTTGTTCAAACTGATTTCCTAGGATGATGAATTTTCTTAATATAAAATGGAATTATAAATGATTTTGATCTTCATCTGATGAACCTGATTTAATATAATAATATCATCATAAAAAAAATATTCTAAAGACCAGATGTACCCTTTTCCACCATGATAGTTTTGAGTTCATCCTTTTCTACCATTTGAAGTTAGTGCATGCTTAGGTAATCCTCTATAATGAAAATGTTGACATATTAGAGTGGAACTACTTGAATCATTACCCTATATATATTGATATATACTTTTGGGGACATATGTTGGATAATGAATATATATGAAAACCCAATAAAGACTTAAATTTAACAAAACAAATTCATCAAATCCAAAGAAATGAAGAACATCACTTATTAAACCCCGATCAATTGTGTAAAATTCCATTCAGATTTAATTTATAAGAATAATTATTCCTCCCCTACAATAATTTCAAATGATATTTACAAATTTTGTGGTACTGATATGGAAAACCTGGATTATTAACCATTTGAATAATTCAAATTGGTCCATGACATGATTCTTTCTGAGATATTGGCAGGTCAGTTGTCAAGAATGTTTGTATTCACTTTATGAATGATTTTTAAAAGATAAAATAGCTTTAATTATGTGATGTCACTAGAGTTTTCCATTTTAGTGATCAAAGAAATGAATTGGGCATTGAAAACATGATTAAAGGATCCATATTTAACAAAATTTTTAAAAGGGTACAAACATCTTTCTGAATGAAATCCGAATAAATTTGAATGATTTTGTTTCAGTATAAATCTGATGTAGGTGACCACTATTTTTTTAGGACAATGAGTAATTCCATGATTTCAATATATGATTTAATAGAGGCAAGATGTGAGTTTTCCTCTCTAGTGATTAGTTAGGAATGATGTTATCCCTGAGTCTCATATTCATTAGTGGTTTATTGAAAATGTTTGTAAAGAATGAAACAATATGTCTAGAGAGAGCCTGACTTCCATTGAAGATAGGATCCCCATATTTGAACACAAAGAGTCACCTATTGGACATTATAAACCATTTATGGCCACTATATGACATAGTGATTATATCACAATTAGTTATCCAACTGATTTTGAATGTATCCTTCAGAAATTATCTCTGAGCTTTATTAGATACAACAACATAGATTCCATCTCTACATCTTGATTAATATCTTCAGTAAAACTGTTACTTGTGATGGAATCATATAAATCATGAAGAGAGTATTCAAAGGCATCAATATCTTTATAACTCAATATGAAGATTCATTTAATTTTGATCGATAGGAATTTCATATTAGAGACACATATTTATGGATTGATATTGAACTCATTTAAGACCCAAGTATCATGGATAATTTAAATTCACTGTGGAAGAGATGTCTAAGAATTATTAAATATGAATTGAATTGGATGCCTCCATAGATAATAAATAATACTAAATAGGATGGGGTGTTGATATGAATTGTGTTTATCCAAGGTTACACAAGAAATCGATCTCCAAATATCAAGAGTGAAATCATTCATGAAGGCCCTATCAATTATTCTTGCTCTCATTCCACTCCAGTGCCCTTTACAACTAGATAATTTAGCATCAATTATGTTGATTTCATGAATGTTGGATTCTTAAAAATATGATCTAAAATATTTAATAGGGAAATTACTATGAAAATATCTAATTTACTTATCAGTATAATGTATATAGTTTGAGTCTTTAATATCATCCAATGAATCCACCATGCTTCAAGACAGGTATTTAATTTACATCCATAGATACCTCCTATCAATATAGTTATTGCATAAAAAAAATTGAATAGAATACATTGAAACTAGAAATTTGGAAGCCGAAGGTGATGACCTGCCCTTCAAATTTAACTATAGTTGGATTTTCCATGTGTCTATTAACCAAAATCAACATCATGTATAGGTTAGAAGTGGGTCGTGTGGTGGCCAGAATTAAGTAGTCACTTTTTGCAGAATCAGAGACATAATTGGAGTCATTTTTCATAGGATAAGTGATGCCAATGATATCAGTATTATACCTTCCAAAAGGAAACTAGGGTAACTCTATGTGCCAGGTTTTTATAATCCCTATAAGTTCTAACAATTAATCTTAATTTTTAATATGGTTTACAGATGGATCACCCCTTTTAATCTATCCATTAAATTAACCATGTTTAATTTTCTTGAGGTGTTTCTTTTCATTATATTAAGAGTAAGTTTTTTACATTTTTGGACCTAATTAGAGTGTCCCTATATTGGGACTAATCCATCCCATTTCCATTCCATTATAAGAGTGAAAATTGTGTTACATTCAAAAAAATTAGTCAGGATTGTCACTTGACTCCTTCCATCTCGTCCAGATCTATTGGTGGTCCGTTGGAGTATCGTCTAGTGGGATATCAGGATATATTACAATAATCAAGATAGAACAAATAATATTGAATAGGAACCCATCAGCCTTCAAAGAAAGAGAAGTGGAAAAAAATTTGAATAAATTGTCAACATATGACTATCCTCTTCGAAATTACATTTCATTTCCGACTCATGTTGGGTGTGTATTGTCTCTTTAGATTTTATTGAGAAAATCTATGGATGTTCTTCCTCCTAAACTAATGCATCCAATGAGGTTATTATTCAAGTAGTATTTTCCAATTTCAATCCATAAATTGGATCAGTCAAATCCTCAAATCCTTTATCCACTATATTAACCATAATTAATCTTGAGACCACCTTCCAGGCCCTAGTACTGTTAGTAGGATTGACCATCTTTTGACTAAAAAAACAATTTTTTGAAGCTAAACCACAATTTTTTAATGATCATAGAAATGATGTAAATTCTCAAACTCATCGTTGACCTCCATATCGTGCTCATTTTCAACCATAGAAAGTTGTTTTGGTGGATATACTTCTATTCTGATCTAAATCATAACCCTTGAATACAAAATAGTGTCTCTATTTAAAGATCACTAATCTATCATTAATGGGATCCAAATTCGAGAATCCAAATCAGTAAGGATTATGGAATGCCAATAGACCTAGGGAATTCTATGGATCATGATCCAAACCATAGAAAATGAATACATTCTGTTAAAAGGGTTTAAATATAGAACCCACTCACACAACATAAAAATCATTGATTGAGGATGAGGTTTCCATATTACCAAAGACACATCAAAATAATTTTTTCTCCCAAGGATGAAATGGATGTATGTTTTTCTAATAAGAATAAGCCTCTATTTACCAATGTTCCAACCAATAGATATAAAATCTTTTAGATCAGAATATGATTAAGGATTTACCCCTTTTTAATAAGGGATAGATCCTTGGATTGAGAACATACAAATCTTCGATATTTTCTTTACTGAATCCAGATTAGAAAACTCCACGATTGCACCATCCCCGAGTTGTTTAATATTGGGACCAATGTTAGCATATGTTGATATATTCAATAAAAAAAGTTACCTTTTTAAAACTGGGTAATAACTTTTGGTAAAGGAACATTTGGATTTGGTAAAACTATTTACGAAAACAGATTCCCATTTCACTAAAATGTTGGTAAAAACTCTGTCACTAAATGTTATTATGATAGATAAAACATTCCTATTACAATTAAAATAATACCAATAGATAATATATTTTTTGGTCATTAATTAATAACACCAATGTTATTTGTTGATAATTTATATTTCAAATAAAAAAAATATTCTATTCTATTCTCATATCCATTTAATTATATGTAGTGATAAAATTTTATATAATATAACAATTATCAATATGATATAACAATTTTATAATTTTGTCTAAATGAAATGTTTAAATGTTTTATAAACACTTGGACAATAATTGAAACTACCAACACCAAAACTATGATTCTTAATAATCAATATCAGTGTAACAACCAACATAACAAATACCCAATGAAAGATACATGTCCAATTTATTAGAAACAACCAAACTCCATCATAGTAAACACTAATATATTTTCAAAAATGATAATATGAATGATAAAATAGTCTAATGCCTAAATGGAAAAACATCACATTAGTAACATGTCATCCAACATCCTTGCATAAATTCTTGTAGACACCAACATTGCTCCCGCTCAAACATGGTATGCACATGAATAGGGGTCATCAGGTTAGTTGGTATTATGGTCACCCCACCAGTTTAGTCCTTCAAGCCACCTTCCTCATCAATTTTGGGCAGTCCTATCAAAGGAATAAACATCAATGACACTTCCACATTAAATTTTTTTCCATGGCATGAAAAATAATAACATGATACAATATAACAGACCCTATCATTACCTTGAGTTAAATAATTATGTAATATATGTCATAACACTATGCTCCATAGCTGAAGCAACATGTCTTGAATAAAAAATAGTTAACTCAAATAATCTGAGTTAAAAACAACAGAAAAGATCTTATAAACAAATGATTTATCTAGGAAAAAATGTTATGTCATACCTCTGAAATGGTTTAGTTGCATTTATAGAAGCTTCTAGATGAGTCCTTCAAGCCACCTTAGATATCAATTTTATGCATACCTATTATGGAATTAAACCTCTAATAGACTATCACTTTCATACCAGGAAATGAAAAGTAATAAAATGATATAATTTAAACAACCCTACATATTGTATTAGGATGATTCCAACTGCTATCACTACACACAAATATTCCTTGAAGGCTTCTAACGTAGGTGATGACAAGCCACATTTACACATTTATTTCTTCTCACATAGTATAATACTCACGTAATGTAATTTTCTATCCAGAAATGTAAAATTTTAACACATTGTAAAAAGTTACATATACATACAATGAATTAAATTGTCAATATAAATTCCTAGAATACATTTAGAAGCATTTAAAAATCCTTAATCCATATTTGTTGATCATCAGAAAGGCATAACAATAAAAGGACATACTAAATATTCAACCAAACGATTTTTTACATCTTATTTATTTAGCGAATTTATAAAAAATGAGCCTAATTCAAGAAATTTTTTAATAATAATAAAAATACCACATTTGATATGATATTTTTTTCCATCACCTCATTAGGAACATTATAAAAATGAACACATGAAAAAATAATAATAATAAATAAGAAAAAGTAATTTATCTGGTTTTACGGAAATTATAGGGAAGAATTGAGAATATAAATATATGAGAGAGATTAAAACAAATTTTAAAAAAGAAACATAATAGAAAATAGAAGAATAAATCATTATATTTTTATTTAATGTATCTAAAAACATGTAAATCATTACCAATCCAAATTTCATTCATGTTTTCTGTATCATGTCTGCCAATTCAATTCATCACCATGTGAACACATAGAAAATTCCATGCATGAAATATAAGCACCTCAATTAATATGAATCTAAAAAATCATACCACCAATCATTCAAAAAACATTCCATCATAGAAAAACTAATACTAACTAATATGTTTCCACTGTTGTAGCTACCTACTGATGTTGATGTTTCAGTTGGTTTCAGGTATTTTGGTAATGTATCATTTATATGAAGCCATGACGACTACATCATTGTCCGCGTCACATATTGATACTATTTATCCAGTCTATAAATGTATGTATTTTATCTTTATACTTCATTTATATTTATTGTATGCTTGCATTATCCCTTCATAATGCATCTAATTGATGATGTAATACAGTGTTAAATATTGAGATAACACTGAATATCATCACATTGAATGTAGTGAATGAAAAAAATGTAGGAATGAAAAACAATTATTTAGATAAAATTGAGGATACTACCATTGAATGAACAAAAAAATTAGTCACAAGATGATAAATAAAAACAATTTATATGAAATAAGAATTTGTGTATTTTTTCAAAAAAATGATAAATTTGTTTGGAAAGTACATAGATAATATGTTAATTAAATTTCATTTACAGAACACAGTTTATTATTCCTTAAGGATAATTTTTCTATTTAAACCATTTCATGTAAATTACTACATGAACACTTAATTGAAGAACCAATGATTCATGTAAAATTCCTTGGGTCATGTAGGGGCTTTGTTTCATGAAATTCTTTCCTGATGAGTTCTTTGAATGAATATAGATTTAAAACTTCACATTCATCCAAAAAATAGAATAACTTGTATCTCTCATGGATTTGTAACTAGAGTGATGATAATTCTTACCAGTTTATTGGAAAATTGTTTCTTGTCATATAGACTATGAGGTTTATGGTACATAGTGAACCTGATTTATATAGGATTGACATAGTCTGATTTGTCAAGAAGTGTCTAAGGAGTACATGACCATGAATAGGGCCACCAGTTTCCTGAACATTGAATTATGAATCATTTTTTGATGTAGCCTCAAAACATTGGCCATGATCTAGAAACATTGGCACTACTGAAATTAAAAGTCACCATTTATATAGTATTAATATCTATGAATTTAGATTTAATTCAATAATATTTTAGAGAGAAACATTAATTTGATTAAATGATAATTGACATCAATTCTCTTAGTAATTAGGAACCAATAAACCTCAAAATGACACTAAAATAAAAAATTATAATAATATCAGTAAATGTTTCAGAGTAATAACACCATAAAATCTACATATTGGGTAAAATATAATGTTTGTAAAGAATAACTATATTATTAGTTACATTAAATAAAATATTATTACAATATGAATCAAAATACTCATTTTAATGATCAAATTTCATAACCCCACTATCAATCAAGTCAGAGAGGAGGATATTAAACTGAATAATTCATTGGGAATACACCGATGTCGATCAATTAGATCACATGGAGAGACCAAAAACAAGGTTGTAATGGCCGTGTGTGGAAGGAAATAGATGGTGTGGATTGAGGAGTGTGGAAGGACATGGTCTAGGGGGCTAGTGGTATAGGTAGAGGGTCACAAAGGATCCAACAGTGGTCTTGAATGTTACGGGTGGTGTTAGCTAAGAGTGGTGGAGGACGCAAAAATGGTTACCAATGGTAGAGGTGGTTGTAGAAAATGTAGTGGGAAGCAGAGGAGGAGGAAACTGCGTAGGGTAGAGGAAGTAGGGGATATCATGGGGTGGGGTGGGGGATCATTAGGTATCATATTTGGTTTTCATTTTTTAAAATAAAAATAAAAAATCAAAATCAAAATAATTAAAAATATTACTCAAATTTTGGGAAAAAATAATATAAAAAAATATGTATGAATGTTATAAAATTTTATAATAAAAATAATGTTATTGTATAATTTAAAAAAAATCATCATGTTGATATAAATTTTTAATAAAATAAAATTATTCAAATGATTGTTATGTTTTTGATTTAATAAATTTAAATATTTAATATTCTTTGTAATTATTATGGTTATATTTAATTATGTTTATTAAATATAAATAAAAAAATTTAATTACCATGTATATCATGATTATCAATCATATATGTGAATATATCAAATGTTATAATAATTTAAATAGTTTATTTATAGAAAATATTTAAATGTTTATTAAATTAAAACCATTAAAAAAATATGCACACTATATATTTGTAGAGAAAATTTAAAATTAAATTGAATGAATGAGATATTTTTAATAAGACAATTAAAATTGGATATTGTCTCTTGTCATAAAAATAATAATATATAAAAATTTGGTTTCTACTGATTGGTTATTGATAATATCATTGTTGTTATTGTTGTATCATTATTTTTTAATGGTAAATTATTTCATTGTAAATATTATTATTACTAACAAATTCATGTGTTGGTAAAAAAATTGATGGTATTGGTATGATGAGGCAATATATTGAACCGTTGGAAAAAGATGTGTTGGTATTAAACGGTAAATATAAACATATATATATATATATATATCTGTTTTGGTAAAAATATGTGTTGGTATATAAAAATTATACAATTAAAATTTAATATCTATTGGAATTCCATATTTTGTCAATAGATACATTATCTATCATGAAGTTTCTGTGGGTATAAGTCAATTTTATTGTAGTGATTTGTAGACCTATGAAGAGACTCTAAAAATCAAATGGATTTGTGAGATAGAATGGTGGAATAAATCATTTATCTAATATCAATATGATGGTATTTAATATTCCTTTCCCAATTATAATTGAATTATTACATGATTAATGATGATTATTAGCTGGAAGGATATTTTCCATCATTGATTCTGAGAGAGAAACCTCTCATAACCTCATTTCATCTATTTAATATGATTATACATAATATAAAAAATGTCAATAATTATAGTGTTGATTATAATTAGGTACATTACATAACAACTGATATCATCATATACAACTTACTTATAAATATCCACTTTTACATGTTCACAATAATACTACAAACATAAAATTGTTTGGGATAACCTGAAGGCAATAACATAAAAGCGGTGATCTATAGATAATATTTAAAGAATAATCCTGGAATATCATCGAGATTATAAATAATGTTAAAAAATATAAATATTGATGAGGAATAAAAATAGTAGGAATCATAAAAATGAACAAAGAGAAATGATATGCATGATAATCATAAGATGAGAAATGTGGAAACAACATAAAACAATACGTCATACACTTATGAAAATGATGGACTGACATGAAATAATTGTAGAACATATCCAATAAAATAACCCGGTTCACTCTCTTTCACAAAATGATTCATCATAATACAAAATATTACCTAATTAATTAAAGACCTATATAATTTTGGGTGCACCTGTCAGTTTTATTTCATTTTCAAGCATTTGTGTTCTACGTGGATCAAAAAACATGGATTCATTTATCATCATACTTTATTCCATAATAAAGGAGTGTTGTATAAATATATGTAATTCACTAATCATATAGTATATGTTCAGAAATGTGAACACCCTTTATAAGAAATGGGTATGATATTCACTATACAATGTTTTTGGCATGAAATGTTTCATTGGAATTTCAGCATCATAATAACATCACATAAAGAATAAAAAATTTGATGTATAAGGAATTAGGGTGTCTTTATTCAAATATAATTCCATTGGGAAGTAATAGTGTCATGAAAAAACATATCCCAACATCAAAAATTTGAAATAGAAAGCACATGTTAGTGATGAAACTTGAGTAAATAAAATAATCCTATTTATATTTTGGCGTTTTAACGGGTGTACATAAAGGATTATGAATGGAATAATTAGGGTAAAAGGGGGATATAATAATTGTTGAAATTAAATTTACATTAATAAGATTTAAGGATAACATATCCCAACATAATTAAATGTAATTTATGAGATATAACAAGAAAGAAGTGCTTGAATGGAAATGAGAAGTGATAAATACGACATAATATTTCATCATGGTACAAGTATATATAAAGGATCATATAATAATAAATGTGAGTGATATGAATATATCAGCATTTATAAATAAAATTATAAGTACGTGGGATAGTTATTAACATACCCCAACCTAAGAAACTGTAAATTTTAGGATATAATCTAAAAGAAGTGCTTGATAAAAAGATGGGTGTTGAATATCCCTTACATGAATGTGTGAATCCAAAGGCTTGTAAAGGAAATCATGAGATATTTAGATAAACCATTGTAGTAAATGGAGTAGAGGGAAGAGTGTGCTCAGGATAAAAAAAGTTGTATTGAAGATAAATATGAGATTTCATGTTTTTATATAAGAAAATAGGATAATATCATTATTATTTAGGTTTGAGACTCTAGGTAAAAAAATATCTATAACCACAAACCATCTCATGGTTTTCCTTTGGGTTATTCTAGTTGGAAGTGGTTTTTATCATTTTACAATTATAATGTCCCAATTCGTAAAAATAATTCCTTTTTTATGTGGAGGTGAGTTGCACATTAAATGAAATGATTTTAAAACCATAAAATATATTTTAGTTTTTGGAATATTTATAATGGATTTAGAAACTGAATAAAATAAAATATCCATCACATTATTTTAAATAGAATACATCTATTATATCATGAAGCACATATATATCAATTATAAGATAACTTTCAGGTCATTATGATTTAATAAAACACAAATTAAATTTATATTGTATTTTACTTTTACCCGAAACAATGTCATAAAATTATGGAATAATAACCATTGGATAATTTAAAATCTATTATTAAAAAAATAATGTTATTTTTTTCTAAATAATTTTATAATTATTGGTATTTTTAATTTTAAAATAGGAATTAAATTTGTTAATAAATATTGGGTTTTATTTAGAATAATAGTTTTCCAATAGTTATAAAAATTAAATTTTATTTCATGATAATTTATATATGATAAAAATTATTTAATATTAATAATTTATTAAAATATTAGTAATTTGATAAATCTATTATATTCATTAATTCATTTATTTAACATTAATATTAATGAAAAATTCAATATGTTTGTTCTTTTATCAAAATATAAAAACATTAAAAAGTAAAAATAATTTGAGGAAAATAACTTCATTTTTCTTTAAAAAATAATTTAAATATTATTATTGAAATGGTCTTTATACATATAACTTTGATAAATCTTCTAACTCCTAAAGAGTAAATTGCACGATAGTAGGACTTTCAGGGGTAGTTTGAGAATCATGGTTTGGGTCGTGATCCCGATGAGTTAGAACCTATCTGATAAACAGTTTATCTTAGGATTAAGTGGTTAGACAATAACATAGGCTTTGTCAAGGTAATATTATAGGTATATTAACTCCCTTGTATGCTCTGATAAATGGGCATCATAGCACATGATCTTACAGGTTGTACAAATAACATCTATTTTATTTTTCAATTTGATTGTTAAAGCACTATATTTATAATAACCAAGTGATCACTATTCAATAGAAATATTATCAATAGAAATTTTTCATGACTTCCAATTAAATTTGTTAGGATATAATTAATTCAAATAAGCGCATGTGTTATCTATAATACATTTAATTAAATCAAATGTAATTTTTTTATAATAGTTTGAGTCATTATATTGGTACTACTATATATTATAACATTTTTCTCGATATTTTTAATTCAATTGCATGTATCAAATAATTAAAGAGATGTTATTTAGGAAGTATATAATTTGTCAACATATTTTATTCATGTAATATTTATAAATTATGATATCATACATTATAATAAATGATATAATCTTATTTTAAATAAAGGATCTATGTAGGTGTGGAATATTTATACAAATTATTTAGAAAAATTAGTATAAATTAATGTACACCTTTTACTTCTCTATACATTTGTATAGTTATAATGACTTCATAGTTCGGGTCTCCATAATTATTATGAAATCTTCCACTCGTACATTATATTTAGGAAATATAAAATAAATTACATAACATAGGTAATTTTATTATGTGAATCAAAAATTTGGAAATCATATATTAATCTTCTTAATATCATTAGTATTTTTAAACAAGAAATCAAATATATATTTCTTTCAATTTAAAAAATAGAAAAATCATCTATTTTATTATTGAATATTTTTTCCATATCCCTTATAAATTTGTGTGATTTTATTTATTCCATGAATCCCCATTAATAAATATTAATAAATTACATTTCTAATAACTCTAGTTTCAAAATTATGTCAATAATTTATAATTACTAACTAAATATAATACTGCTATTTCTATTACAAATCAAATTTTCTGATATTAATTTAATAAATATTAAAATAAAAAACCTATTGTATACACATAATACATATATGTTATTAATCTGATTTTTTTTAAATTTAACTGATCTTTAAAATGATCCTTGTATATTGAATTTTATATTGGATACATCTTATGTTAAATAACCTTCTACTTTAAAAACACACATTTTTTTTTTAATTTTACATTTAGTAATATGGTTCTCAAATTAATATTGAAAATGTAATATAATATATATGATACTATGTTAATTTAGATTCTACTATAATTAGATATTACTATTGGGTAAATTATATTTTTAATAGTCAACATAATGTCTTATCGTGATAAAATTATAAACTAATAATATTATTTTGGAATTCAATTAGATGTTTCCCTAGAAATTGTTAATGAAAATTCATAGAGCGGTTATTTGTTTAAATATTTTTTAAAGGATCAATAGATATTATTAAGATTATTTTTGAACTGATAATTTTATTTATTTGAAATTAAGAGATATAGGATGTTCCCATATGAATAGATAAAAATCGATACAATTTTTTATTTTGATTTTCATGGAAAGATCTATTTTATTATTTAGAAAATGTATTGATCGGAACATTTTAAATTATATTGTTCTGTAAATTTTCATAATTCATATCATTATAAGGATGATCGAACACTTTTAAGATTACATAGAATTGGGCGCTTTCTTCAATACCAGTTGTTAAAATCTGAATGAGATTCAATTTAATTTTTGTTTCATTGATGAGTTTAAAATTAGTTCCCCTATAAAAATTATCCACATGTACTCCATTGATCATGGGAAAAAAATGTGTACTATATATTGAAGTGTGGTGGTATCGATCATCTTGTGATTCTACCTCGATCAAAATCATATTTACATTAGATTGGGAGGAATGATACTTGGTCTATCTATCTTAATATAAATGATATAGGAAGATAATGTCTTCGAAGAATAATATAAGGAACTAGATACATGGTTATTGATATATTATTATCTAGGGAAGAGAACGGTGTGTGAAACATAAACCTTAAGAATTTCATATAAGTTTATATTTGTAGAACTAAGTTATGTATATTATATAATCTAATTTTACAAAAACTAATAATAATATATTAAACCCAAAAGGAACCATATGCCTTGAAATTATTAATATTAATATTTTATTACAAAATGTGTGCTAATTCTCAAAATGGTAAATATTATTTACAATCTCATATATTAATGTTTATCATTGGGCCAATATTTGGTTCTCATCATCCTCATTTAAATTTTAGACTTTTGGAATAAACATGATTATTAAATAATATATTCATTGTCTGGTGAATAAACTTTTAATTTCAAAATTAATTTTATTAAATTTAATTATTTCTTAATTAATAATTAATTATTTCTTTTTTTATAATAGGAGATAAATAATATGAATTAAATAAATGAAAACTTATTACATTAACAATGTGGAGAATAAATAAATTATTTTGATATAGTTTTAATAAATTTGTATAGTAATGAATAAATACTTAGGAATTACCATGTTAAAAAAAAGTTTTATATAATTATTATATATTCATTTAATTAAATATTTTACTTATGAATAAATATGTATTTAAAATTTTAAATAATTTTATAAATCCCAAATAAAATTCCCTTCTATGTATAATGAATGTATTTTGACTCCAATATTAGAAATATATAGAAATTATCTAAGATTCAAGGAGAAACATTGTGTGTGACCCTCTAGGCCTCCTCCACGGTTGAATTAGGTGGTTTTTTATCATGTCCCTGTTACGTTTTGAACAGAAACTCATGTCTCCTATAGATGAAAATGATAAAATTCAGTGATTAAAACCACATATGAACACTCACTGGGAAATATAATACAGTTGATGTAATATCTCATTAAGAAGGTTCCACACTAATTTCATCAACCACTATGATTTATACATATTTTTTCTTCCATCCAAAAAACTCATAATTACACCATTATAATATAATTTACAATGCAAGTTCCATTTCAGTAAGTGGAATTTGATATCAAAATCATTAAATGTTGAAGTTTATAATACTTTATTGATATATTTATTAATGAAACATCATTCATGACACACCTAATGTACAAAATGTTTTCATAAATGTTATCCTAATTTTTATGAAAATACATCAAATTATATGGTTCATGACATGTATAAATAAAAGTTGTACAGTTTTCATATAATTAAACACCCCCAAATCGGAATATCCAATTAAACCTAAATTGTTCTAATTCATATGGGAATGTCAGTTATCATAATATCCCATAGTGAAAATTACGAAGTAATAATATTATGATATGAAGTATCATCTTTTTAGGATTACTCATAGTTGATATTCACCCTACTATATCATCCATCATTGAATGTAATTCTAATATAGAGTAATATATATGAATATAGTCATGAAACCTAACAATTTTTATCATAGTTGGGAACTTTTACGACCTCATTAATTTGAAATATTCTCTTGGATAATTTCAAATTACATTTATTCATATAAAACATCAACATTTGATATGGAATTACAATTTATGTTTATTAATATACACACATTGTAATGACCAATTTATTCTACACTATAGAACGAAAACCAGTGGACTCCCAGTTTCACTAGAGAAAACTACTAAAAATTGGTAACTTCTCATAAGTTATAAATGATTAAACTATATATGTACATACCTAACAATCCCACCATGGTTTTTTGATTGGGTTTGGTAAATCCACATGTTTGTGTGGTTAATATGCTTACATTTATATCACAACCCCAAGAATTTCCCTCAAGTAGTTATATAAAAATAAATCAACAACTTATTGCCCTGTAATAATTTGATAATATTGATTAAATCCATACCCAACTCTTATGAGAACAATGATAATGAAATTTAATTTTTTTAACCTAAAATAGAAATAGTTTCTAACATGCTTCTCAAGACACATTATAAGACACTACATATTATAATATTTTAGATCAGGAATCCATTAAATATAATATTTTTATAATTCTTATTATATTTTAGTTATTATTGTACTAGATTCAATATAAAAAGTAAAGATATGTGTTTACTTCCATTGATCAATAGTATTCCCACATCTCTAGAGAGAAGGGATAAATCTAGTAGTACCTTTACAAGAACTATCAGATAGTTCAAACAATATGTCAATGTAGTTATGTTGTATTTTTTGATATTCAAAGGCTATTCATTAGTATATAGTAATATTAAGAATTAGTAATAATCCTTGAATGTTAGAAAATTTTCTAGAACATATCCTTATGAAAATAATTTAATATCAATAATACCTTATTATTCCCATATATATTCAACTATTATTATTGTATACGAATATTAAATTATATTGGAATCGTTTTAACAAATATTTTCCGATAAATAATAAATATATCTGTTATGAATATATTCATAAATTCAATGGATAAATTTTTTAGATATTATTCCCAACAACATTGTTTCCACATTATGTTATTCTCAATTAAATTCAGTACATATTATTAACAAATTGAAAGACCTGACATTTTTTTCTATATACTACAAACATATCTATTTGAAGAAATTATAATTATCCCAATAACCTATTAACTATTCCTGACACTCAATCGTGTCCAAATGAATATTCTATGATAAATATGGATATATTATCCCTTAATTAATTAATTAATTAATGTAATAAAGATATCTTATTGGGATTTTTGAATTTCACTGAACCATTCATATTATTTAATATAGATTTATACCAATGAATATCTATTTGTTTTACTTATATAGACATCTTCTATAAGGTTTCCTCCAAATTAGGTTATTCTAAAAATAAATATCCATATATAAATACTATAGAATCTAAGATATGACATGTATAATTCCAAAGGGATTTGTTCATGATGATTAGGTTATAGTTTTTTTTCATTTAATCCCCCTTTTAATAATCAATTATGAATTTGTGTTACCATATTTTACCATCTATGTAAATTTTCACATATTTACCCACCAACATTATCAATACATTGAATCCTTAAAAAAATAGAGACAGAGAATCTTGATACATGGAGTCTAGTACATAAATTGATTAATAGTTATGAACCATTGTAGGTATACACTAACTATATCTTTATAGAAAAAATTATTCTAAAATAATAATATATGTATAAAACACCATATTGAACATAAGCCACCTCATTGGTTATAACCTCCTACCAAGTATGTGTGTCGGGAAAAACTCATACTTCCGAGCTCATAGGAGACCATCATTACTATGTCAACTCATGTGTATCCCAAACATTAACCCAAATAGGTTATGTACACTAAAACTATTCTAAAATATATATGATTTTTATATATAAATTTATTCAATATATACTAGCTGTTAAAATAATCATCATCTATTGGATTAATGACTACGATTCCATCAGGGTTTTCTATTTATTTGTTTCTATATAATGATTTAATGAATATTTTTTACTAAAAAAATTGATATGAAATAATGGATTCTTATCATATTGAAAATGTTATGATATACATTAGTAAATGTAGTTCAAATGTAGTTAATTGTATTAATTCTAGTTCTGAAGCATGTCATGGAATAAATAATGATGTATTTTCAATATATATAAGATGAATCATTGAACATATTCTCATTATCATCAAAATTGTTTTGTATATAAAGAAACATGAGAATGGGAATATATTTACTCCATATTTATGATAAATTGTCACATGATAATATGTAAATCAAAATCATTCTATGTGGTTCCTTTTTCTATACCAAGTGAAAATATTTTCCAAATTTAGAATTTCTACATATTTAAAATTAATCTCACTATGTGTATGGATTTAATATATGTTTTATAATAATACATGTGACCTTGTTGATCTAAATTTAAAATATTTATGATGTAAAATTATTTTTAAATGTTTCATTATACAAAATATGATATATTTAAAGTTATTATATCTATATATCATCTTAATAGTTACTGATACGGTTTAATATATATACATAAATATCAACTAATGTTAATTTTGATTGGAAAGTAACATCCTGAGATAATTATTCATTTCTATATTTACTATTAATTTCAATGGGTAACTATGATTCAAGAGTGAATATTTCAGAAATATAGTACAATGTTACTAAACAACATTAATTCCAAAATTGAAATAATATCATGTTTTGTATATATGTAAATTGAGATAAATGTTTTGGTAAGAGTCATTGAAAAATAAAATCAATTCATTATAATTGATTAAATTTAATATATAATTTATATTAACATAAGAATCAATATTTTTTGTAAATTCACCATACATATTACAATAATTTCAAAAAATATTAATTCACGAATGATGATACATATAAATCTTATTTTTTCTCTCCCATAAAGTCAAAATGAAAATATAGTATTCAATGTGAAAGTTACAGAATTTTCTAACAACATATACATTATTTCTTTTCAATCTCCGAATAATTATTTCATTGTATTACAGAAGTGAATATCCTTATATTCATTATCTACGTTTTGAATCCATTATCTCTTTACAATATGTTTTCAGCACACCATAAAACATATTATTCGGAGTTCATTCTAACCTTGTTCTTGTTTCTTTTCATGATAAGGAGTGTGGAATTAATATTCCACAAATGATTATTTTGATGGGTTTTGTATTGAAAATTTTGAATTATGAGTGAATTTTCAAAATATATTTTTTAGAATACGATGAATAATGATGAACTTTTTAGAAAACATGATATAATGATATTCAAAGAAAATAAATTACATAAATTGATTCTATAAATAAAAATTGTATATAAATAAGAATAATTTTATAATTATATGCTAAACACACCTTTGTAGTTTTCACTAAAGTAGTTTATAGGGAATTTAATTTACATTTAAGCCTCTATTTATTATTATTTAGTGATAGAATGAAATATTTAATATATAAATCAACTGCCATATATCTATGTTACTCATCCTATTCAATATCATCATTGTGGGATGATGATCATTTTTTGAGAATATTACACATAATTGAAATTACCTGATAGTGATGATTTGTAAAACATTGATTCAACTTTTGGACATTATTTCCTTTTTATGACATTCATATAGATAAGGAATGATCATTATGTTTCTAATGAAAATTATTTCTATTTTTTTATATTAAATTTTAATGTTTATTTCTAATTTATAATATTACGATGTTTGTGATATGAAATATTTATAATAATTTTGTTAGGTCTCCCAGAATTTTATCCAGTTTCAATGTCCATAATCATTATACTCATAATGGAAGGTCTCATATAAATTCATATGAAAATGATTAATATATCCCTCCATATGATAATTAATATTTCCATGAAAACCTTAAAAAAATTTCTCAGTTTGCAGTCTTTCCAATCGTGGGAATAGATTTCCCCTTCTTATTGAGTGGACACCCCAATCCTAATATCGAGATATGAAACTCTTCAACACTTACCTCAAAATCTATATTAATAAAAATATGAAAATTAAATTCAATAAATGATTGGTTATGTCAAATCATAATCTTTGTTATGACTCCTGGATAATTAAATTTACCCAATTATAGGTGAAACCAACACTATAACTATAGATTTTATAAAATTTAGGTAATGGAATGTGTAATTGTAAAATATTACATGGAGTATTTTTTATTATTCATAATCATTCTTATTATACATCATACATGACTTGATTATGTTGTGTAGATTTTATTTCTATTCTCAACTATCTACTTGTAATTTCATTATTATAATCCATTTATATTAATTTTAATGTTTATTAATAATATATTTATTTAGAAGATCATAGTCTTGATTACAATAAATAAATCATGCAGTAGTTCAAATATACAAAATGTCGTGTTAATGAGATTTATATTGCATTTTTTATTGAATTTATTCTTAAAAAACCAATGACCCAAGGGAAAAACGCCATTAAAATTGTCTAAGCACAAGTTTGCAGCATTCCACATCCTCCCAATATATATTTGTTGTATGGTACTGTATTTTTCCTGAATTCCCACACATAAATATTACATCATTATATATGAATATTAATTTTATAAATAAGGAACCATTATAGAATTGTTTAGTTCAAGTAAATTTTGAAACATACACACATAAAAAACATTTCCATAAATGAGATACATCATCTTTAAATATTTTTTCAATAACAAGATCCATCCTTATAAAAATCATACATAATATATTACATCATCACATGAGGAAATGAATCATAAAAAAATGGGAGCAGAAAATATAATTAAGGGTAAAAAAGTGAGATACCGACATATAAGGAGGATAAGTGTATGATAAAATAAGATTAATTTCTAAAAACCATACAACAGATATCTTTAATCATTAACATGAGTGAAGAATGAAATCAAAGAGGTTCATAATAAATGAATCATAATGGAATCAAATAATTTCATACATGAGAACATAACATTGTAATAAGAAATTGATTAATGTCATACACATAAGAATAAAAAATCATATACTAATATTAACCATCAAGACATTAATAAGATGTTATTATTTGGCTAACCACATATATAACTACATCATGATTGGGATAAACTCATGTGTATCCCCATTTGGGATTGGGAATATGCCACATGTATCCTCATTTGGTATTGGGGATTGCCTCTAATGTATCCTCATTAGAGCTCAAGAGAACACCCCATGTGCCCTCTTTCATGCTTCAGATAACCTCCTACGTATCCTTTTTAGTTATTAGCATAACCACCCATGTAACCTCTTTTAGTATTGGGATGTAAAAAAATGTATCATTTTCTATTATATATCATTAATCATTACCCAATTATTGGAAGGGAGATATAGGTCCAACCCATCACATAATGAAAATCAAACATATGTGTTCCACAAGATAATAAAGAATTCATATTTTATAACACATGATAATAAATGGTTTTAATAAAAATTTAATCATTAAATAACCTTTAGAAAACTAATATGTTTATTAATGAAATCGACATTTCCTTTCATCATATCCTATGCAAAAGATGTTGATTTTTTATGCATTACATCATCATACAACTCATGAAATTGAAACAAGTTTCACAAAAATATTTTAAGCATAAAAATAATAATAATACAAAAATAATAATAATGATATACTTGGATAATATACCATGAAAACAATAAGTAACATGAAATGATTTCATCTTATATGGATGGTGATTATTGAAAAGGAAAGTAGAAAATATTTTGGGGAAAATAATTTTTATTTAAACAATGTTTTTAAATAAAAAAATATTAAAATGTTATTGAAGTCATTCTATTTATTGTAAAAAAATTAAAAATACAAAAGAATCATTAAAAATGTCGATTTTTTCACAAAGACTGAAAATACCATTTATGATGAAGATGTTAATATAAATATTTCTTTCACATTTTATATAAAAGAAAAACATGCATTTTTGGAAAAATTATTTGAAGGATTCCCAACAAAAATAATATATATTAATAATAAAATTATAAAAATATCTAAATAATTCATTAAAAAATTTCAATAATATGTTTCAATAGATTTTGAGCAACTAAAAGTAAAAAATCATGTTTTTGACAGAAGAGAGATATAATGACGATTTTTATTTAAAAATTATTTTTAAATATTGAGTATATAAATTTAGGAAAATGATTATTAAAAATTTATTCTCATTAAATGAAAATATTATAAATATACTCATGAGTTTCATGATTTATTTTTCATAAGATTATATTAACGGAAGCAAAAAACATAATCAATCAAGATAAACGATGAGACTGTATCATAGATCACTCAAAAAATTTGTAACACTAAATCATAATCCCTAGGAAGAGATATCATAAAATTGATATTTACATAAAAAATATTCTTTGTTGAACCATCATAAAATTATCCCTTTGGGATATTATAGACAATATAAAATAAGTAAAGGTGGATTTGACATCTGTCCCATAGAAATAATAAGTCAGACATAAATCTATATCCTTAAGTCTTGAAATCCATAGTAAATGTTTTAAACACAATTATAATAAATATAATTTTATTATACATATATGAACCATGTTTTACCAGATATATCATTACGTATATATTTTATTTTCACCTTTTATTACAAAATTTTTTAAAAAATACTTCAAAAAATTACATATCATGTAATAATTTATTAGTTTGTCACGTATGTTTTTATTTTCTTTTTTGGTTTCTCATGCATTGATAGTAGTTCGATAATTTAAAAAAAATATGTAAATGAATTAAATTCCTCATAAACATTTATTATATATTTATTTATATTAATATATTAACGAATTATGTAAAAATTGAAATACTATTAAACGAGATGGTTATCTATACGTATGCACGAATTTTGATTCCATTTTATCAATTAATTAAAATAATTAAATGTGAATGCTATATTATCATTTCATTATAAAAAATATTTCATATATATTAAATTTTTTTATTTCCAAATTTTTTTATTTCCTTCTATGTAATTCATATGACTAAAAAGATTTACATCGCTCTATGAGGCAGTACACCACCATTCACATGAATGGCGTAATTTTATTCAGAAAGTAATGATATTATTAGAAAATATTTTATATCGGGATTTTAAAAACATATTTATTTTAGATATAATATATATAAATATAATATCCCTTAATTATATCCAACTATGATAGGTGTAAATTTAAAAAACAACATTAGTGCGTGAACCAGTAGTCCTCCATACACAAGAATATTTAATTTGTAACCCATTTCATTGAGGAGGAGAAGGCCTTTGGTTGTCCAATTTTCATAATTACAGATACATATATGGGATAAACTAAGATAATTATTTCTTTAAGGAATAACTATAAATGACGTTGGGAGAGTAAGAAACAAAATATGATTCTAGGTTAGGGACATTACATCTACCAAGGAAATTTTAATTTTGTTTGCACGAATAGGCTTGATATGCTCAATTAATGACAAAAATAAGGGTTATATGATTTGATAAGGGAGTTGATGAAGTTATTTTCGTGTTTCTTGGCCAAAATATTGGGTTATGAACATTTTAATAGGACATGGGGTTGAGTGTCCTTTAAGAAGTTAGGTTAATGGAATACCTATTATTTTTTAAAAGGACAAGGTTTACCAAAATTTTCAATATTCCAAATTAAAAAAATCGTTAATTTTTAGTATTAGAAGATATATAGGTGAAATATTTCAAAAAAAAATGGGTTTATACATTTTTTGGATCTTTTTTCACCTGTATTACTTAAGTTAAACCCATATAAACTCATTATATACACTATCATGTTTAATAATTTTGACAGGTTAAACTTTAAATTTTTGTAATAAACGAGTTTAACCATATTAGATAATTTAATTTATTCTTATTAAAATCATTGAATCATTTTTTCCTAATTATATATATATATATATGTTATAATATTTAATGTAAAATTAATCCAATATACATCTATTGAAAGTAGAGTTTCAATGTAAAGTAAATAAATGATAAATATGGTTTTATATCTAAATTCAATATGAAAATTTAACTAATGACTGAAATTGGATAAATAAATTTGACATAATTATACATTAACCACATATTAGTATAATTTTCATGCCTTTGTATTCTATAAGTCAAAAAAAAGTATACAAATTATTATTATTCACTATTAAACTATAAATTTATATTGGTAGAATTTTTTTTAAAATTCTTAGTTAGATATTTTTCAAATGAATCATTAAAAATGAATGATTGTTTTTAAAATATATTAAATAAATATTACAACAATTAGTAATATTATTTTTATAAAAATATTATTACTTTCTTAGAAAATAGTATTTATAAACAAATAATTACTTTTTTACAAATTATGTATGTGTAATCCATACATTTAATTATTTAAAACCATTATCCATAATATTTAAAATTTATTTATAAGTATTCATATCATTTTTTCAAATAGTTTAGTTAAAATAATTCTATATTAAATAACAATATCAATAATATATATTGGTTTTTTTAAACTCGGTATCGTATTTAAGATATGAATAAATCTATGTCGCAAGTAACACATGTTAATCTAGATGTTTCATATTAAATAATCCAAAAAAGTAGATTCTTTTAAAAAAAATCACATAATCAAAGGGAGTTACATTCTACCCTCCCCACTAATTTGAAATATTACCTCAAAATTCATCATTTGTCCCCAATAGGGGATACTTTTACATCATTATACCCTTCAGTTACTATGTAAATTCATAAATCTGCTTCTTTGCCAAAAATCATTGACCATGTGAGTAATCTAGTTTCACATAACATTCCCTATATTATTTAGAATCCCAAATTTTTTTACTCAAGCGGTATAACCTCTTTGATCAGTACATGTGAAGGTTAAGGTTTTCAATTACCTAGAAAAAATACATTGGACACATCATGTTCTTGTGAGAGGATCTATGTATTAACCAAATTATATAATAATATCATGATATGATAAATAATTTCATAGGGAGTAAAATACTTAGGGAATAGTATTTATATATCTTTTAAATAGATAAATTTACATAAAAACCTCCATAATAAATTCAAATTGTAGTTAATTTTTATAATCTTGAACATAAAATTTATGTTAACTTGGGACTATACATAATTTTTATGAATTAATTTAACTATCTCTGACATATCATCATCTCCCTCATGTCCCAATATATTTCTTTCTAAACCATAATTCTAATATATTGGATTTCTAAACACCTTTACGTAAAATGGAATCATAAAGATCCAAATGAATTCTTTTAGGAAACCATTTTTTGTATTAATGTACATCCAAATAATGTAGTTGATCTCACTAAAACTGAAATCTATAGAACAAGATCATAGAATATATTTTAGTGCCTAAATTTTTTATAAGACTAATCATCACACTGAATATGATCAGTCTTCAAAAAATGGTATTTGCAAGACTATGAGGTCGTCGGTCTTTTTAAAAACACCACTTCATGATCAGGTTTTTTCAAAAGATGATTTGGTCCAAGCTTTAGCTAGTGCTTGTCGTCGTTGCAAATACTGTTAGTTTTTTATTTTTTGATGGTCTTTTGATTTAGGTATGAATAATGATACATCACCCATTTCGGTATGGGTATGTCTTCCTCAACATCCTCTTCCATTTCAAAATCATGTGATTATCTATATGATTGGTAATATAGTGTACCTGTTTCGTTGTTCAAATGTTCAAACAGCTACAATGATTCATTTGATCAATACCTACCTCTATGTTGAGGTTGATGTTGCTAAAACTTCGGTGGAATGGATCTGGATTAGTGTGGGTGAGGAATTCCAAGGGATGTTGCCCATTGTTTTTTACTCTTGGATAGATTATTGATATAAAAATAATAGATTGGGGCACATAGTCTCTAAGTGTCAATGAGAATTAGTGACCAAGTGGTTTTCATATCCAAGGGATAGGCTAGGTGGGTCCCTTTTCCAGATGGCTTCTACAGGTTCTTGTTCTGGCAATGCGAATGGTATGGTGAACCGGGAAGCAGTGTGTTCAAGGGTTATTTTAGAGGAAGTTATGAACCTTTTGGTAGCTTTGTTTTTTAGTTATCTTAAGAGTGACCTGAATTTAGGTGTTGGGTGAAGTTTCCTACTCTCAATGGTGACCCTAGTACTACTGACATGGGAGAGTCATCCGGAGTTATTGTAAGCACAATATTCTCCCAGCAAGATGTATGCTTGCTGGTGGATTTTATTGGGATGGATAAAGGTGAGCATAGGGGGTCAGAGCCTGTGCTTGAAGAGGACATTAGTGTTTTAGGCTATATGATTTGTCATTTGTAGGTTTTTAATATGATGATGGGTCTCAAAATTAGGTTGTGATTTGTGGAGTGGTGATTGCAATCGACACTAGAAAGTGGTTCCAAGAATTGGAATAGGAGAACACGGAGGAGGGTTCTTCAACTGATGAAGGTGGCCGTATGTATCCTAAGATTTCTTCTCAGGAGGATGGATTAGGGAACGAAGCCATGCGGTAGGGGATTCTAGATGGTTACGAGTTCTAGTAGTAGCCTAAGTGTTTATCCTTGATTGACCCTAATAGTAAATATAACAAAGGTTGAGGAGGGGAAGATGGAATCCATGACATTCATATTTTTGGAAAATGGGTGGACTGCTCAGGGAGTGATAAGGAATACAATTTTTTGCTTGAATATTCCTTCGTATAGTGATATTGCTTAGGGTGAGATGATGATGATGATTGGGAATTGGGAAGCATGACTGCTCCACCACGAAGAAGGTGTCCTTTATTGGAATCACATAGATTCAATCATTTGAATGAATGAATCTCTCAAGGAAGTATGCTAAAGTTCTGAAACATTATGAAAGCTCAGAATAAGAATAAACTACTAAAGAGGATTCCTTTTTATGTATGTGTCTACGATTGTATTATATTTTATATGTAACTTTTTTTTGGCTTGTGGTACATATTTACTGTCCTTTTATTTTAATTTAATTGACGGTCAAGGGTTATCCTCTGATGGTGTTTCAGGTATATATGGAAATCATTTCTTATTTAAAAATAGTGTGATAACTTCAAAAAGTGATCAACTAAAATCCATAATTACCTCCACACGATGATTTGATAAATTGTAGATGGTATCAATATATTAAATATTATATACACAATGGGTATGTGAATCCCTAAAAAATAACCATGTCATTAAAACATAAATAAAACTAGATATTTGTAATTCTACTTTTTGACCAAAAATATATATAATCTTAATCAAATCATATCCCACAAAACCTTAAAATGGGTTTCAATTACACAAAACATAGGATCAACCATAAATTAACAAGCCGATGATTGTATCCAAACCCCATCAGTTAAAATTACTTGGAAACATATAAAAAACAAAAAGTTATTTAACCCATAATTTCTTATATAATTTCCCATGCTACAAAAAAATCGATGATTGGTTTCATCATGGTACTGAAAGCATATAAAATGTGATTTCAAAACTCCAAAATACATATAGAGGAATATAATCAGTGCTCTAATTCACATGAAATTTTCATAGAGGATGAATGTTAATATTTTGATAGGGATTATTAATAACAAATCAAACATAAAATTCCCAATTAAATAGGCGAGAATAATGTTCCCTATTAATCATGATTCACATCATCCATTGTGACTTATTATGACTTACCTTTTATATCTATATTCATATGTTATTTTGGATTATCATCCACAATACACCCTGGATTGTGTTGTAGAATTGCATTATGTAAAAAATTATATCACATGAAACATTAGAGTGTGGGAGGTATATTATGTTGAGATCTATCTCCATTAATATAATTCAATAGCCTCTTCACATTACATATACATATTTTCCAAATAATGAGGATTCCAACACTTTATCCCCCTATTATTCCCCTTAAGAACTCACATTAATTATTCTGACAAAAAATGGCATGTAGGGGACTCATATTAGTTTCCACATTGTTATTTATTTATGTTCATAGGAGGCTTGATATTCTATTTCTTATTAGTTACATGGGAATGGATAGATTGTGTTAGACTCATCATGTATTAATCATGTTTTAATGATCACAAATCTCATTAATGATCCCAAATCTCATTAATTATCACAAAGCTTATTCAACCTAGTTAACTCTTAAATTATATCCAATCATTTGTATTTATGTTTAATGTTCTCTCATGATTTATAATGGTTATGATTAATCTATTTCATGCATATCACAGTTTATGTCTGAATACAGTTATTTTCCTAAGTACAAGTCATCATGATGTCTAACACAGTAAGTCAGACATTGTAAGCCAGACACTGTGAACAATACATCGTGAACAAGATACCATGACACTTAGACCGTGATACTCAAACCGTGACACTCAGACACCATGTGAAAGAGAAAATATTTTCATAACATACTATGATACCGTTTCTTAAACAATTTTTACACATTTCAAGTAAATGTTTAACGGTCATATTTTATGCCATTAATGTACTGACATAATTAATGTTTCTTTTTAGAAATAGTATGAGGTATGAGGTGAAAAATACATCAAAAATGTCTACAAAAACTCATGCATTCGAAGATAAAGAATGAATAGTTCCCAACAACAATACAGTGCGATAGATAATGAAAAACAAGCTTGTGAGCACGACCGCGATGAACACATTGCATGATTTTCAAAGAAAGCATTGTCACATGCATGAAATCCTACTCTACTGAAGATCATAAAAAGTACAATGGAGCCTAGATACCATCTTCACATTGTCAAAAACTCATGAAGAACACATGTTGTAGAACGAGACTCTATTTTTATGGAAAAAACCTGAGAAGGACTCAGAAGCATTTCTGTTCAATCAATGTAGTCCATAGATGCACTTCAAATCACTAGAGAATTCTAAACTCATATATACTCTCTCTCTATGATTATTTTACATACGTTTTGAGCAGTTATTCTACTCTGTATATTCTATACACACACTGACTCCAGTACTAAACTGGAGGATTTATAAATCATTACACCAATATATTTATACTTCTGTTTACCCATGACAACTGTGGAAGAGGTCCTTGTGTGGCCTTGATATTATTTTTTTACCAATGAAAATTGTGGATGTGGTCTATGTGTAACCTGGATAGTCTATGTACTATAGTTGAACCGGATCTATGGTGTGGATTAAAGTTTATTTATATAAAATTATCGGTGGCAGGTGATCACCAAGTGGAGTAGATTAGGTCTCGACTTAAGACTTATGTAATTGTTTTAAATCTGATGTGCTGTTTAATTTTACTCTTCTCTATTTTACTTCTTTATTGCATAATCCACAAAATAGGAATTTAAATTTGATATTTAGTCTTGTAAAGATTTTATAACTGATTTTTCATAGTAGGATTACTTCAAAAGTAATTTGAATAATACAAATTATTATTACTGAGAATTAATCAATCTTCTAAGATGTTGTTTCAAAGGTCAAACTCATATAACTGTATAACCTTGATTAACTGGGATGTATCTATTTTTTGGGAAACCATTTCATTTAAAATAATTATTTTTTTTGTTACAAAAAGTTTTATAGTTACTCAATTCACCCCTCCCCTCTTGAGTAAACTACTCTAACAAACATTTGGTATCAAAGGTTTCTTTATTAGGACTCTGTGTAATCTTACTCAACTGTGATTATATTTTTACTTTAATGATCTATAAATTTCTATTAATTCTAAACTTATCGATCTTTTAAAGTAAGTTGATATTTTGGATTATAGATTGGAAGGTGATCATACCAACAGACCACCATTCTTTAATAGAACAAACTATGCTCAAAGGAAAATCAAAATGAAAATGCATCTAGAGAGCATGAGAATTGAAATTTGGTCATCAATTATAGATGAATTCAAACATCCTATGAGTGATAGAATTACATGGGATGAACCTACCAATATTTCTTACAATAACAATTTCTAATCCATGAATGCTCTATACTATTCCTTTGGATATGATGAATTTAATAGGATTTTTGCTCGTAAAACTACCCAAGAAATTTGGGATACATTGTCTGTCTCACATAAAGGCACATCTAGTGTAATAGAAATGAGACTTAATAATTATAATATAAAATAAGATCATTTTAAAATGAAACCTGATGAGCAAATTCCTGACATGTATCTTAGGTTCAATAAGATTTTCAACACAATTATTTCTATTGAAAGATAAGTCACTACTAAAGAATAGATCATGATAATCCTTAGATGTATACCTGACAGATGGAGGGGGAACTTTTTCCCTATTAGATAATCGTGTGACATCAGCAAGATTCCTATAAAAGAACTCATTGGGAAACTAATGATGTATGAAAAAAGATGAATGTCAAAAAAGAAGAGGAGGATGAACCAACGTGGAAATCTATAGCATTGAATACAAACTTCTCAAAGCACAAAGAAAATGGGAAACTAGAAGCTTCTGTAGAATGTTCCACCACTGAATAATCATCAACTGATAGTGATGAAAAGATGGCTCAACTGGACAGAAGATTCAAATGATTCTAGACGAAGATGAATTTTTTCAAAAAGCTTAACATCAAGGAAAGTGTGATCTAAAAGGAAACTTGTAATGGACTGGAAAAGAACTGACAAAACTGATGAAATTTTATTCTATGAATGTAACTGAAAAAAACATATAATGGCTGACTATCCAATACTCATGTATAATAAGATGTATGAGGACAAGGAAAAGAAGTAAAAAAGGATATGAAGGAAACCTGGAGTGCTTGTGAGGATAGTTTAACTGACTCAGAGACATCACATGATAAACAGACTAACAAAGGCAATATGTGTTTTATGAAAAACGCGTCTGAGGAAACATTGAACTCTTTTGTAAAAAATTTATACTATTATGAAGAGGAAAGTTACTTTGAAAATATGACTAATTAATTTTTTTAATAATGCATCATGCTTTAAGAGACATGAAATGAATTAAAAGATAAATATAAATCATTGAAGAAACAACATGCTCTCACTGTAAAGGTTAAATCTGAACTTAATATTGAAAAGGAGAAAAATGAACAACTTCTCAAAGAAAATAATGAATTAAAAATGTATAATGCAAAATTAAAGAATGACTTAGAAAATTTTACTAATTGGAAAAATACCCTTACCCAAATGTTAGGAAAACAAATTTCCCCCAAATACAAAACTTGCATTGGTTATCAACCTGGTAAAATAATCCTTGGTAGAATGAAGTTTGATTCCAATTTTAGGACTTAATGTTTTGTTCCTAGTTCTGGACACAACACAACTAGCTCATTTCATGATACATATTCTACTGTTTCATGTTTCTGGGACCAAATATAGTTTATTTTCAAAAAAATTGTACATAATTCTTATATGAAACATAAGAGACTAATATGGGGTCCCAAAGCGGTCATTACTGATGTTACTGGACCCAAACAAGTATGGGTACCAAAATCTGTCATTTCATGATCAAGTTATAGGAAAACTGCTTAAAGAGCTCTTACAAGAATCTATGGTACATGGACAATGGATTTTCAAGGAATATTACAGGAGACGACTCACACTTCAAGAACCTGATAAAATTAGATGTAGGACATGTCACATTTGGAGACAATGCCAAATGGAAGATCATTGGCATAGGCTAGATTGGTAACACTAATTCAATTTTAATTTCTAATGTAATGTTTGTTAATCGCTTAAAATATAACTTGCTTAGTATCTCACAATTCTGTGATGATGTATATCATGTTAAATTATAAAATTATGTCTGTAATGACTTTAATTATATAGATGAATTAGTATTTTCTGCATCAAGGAATGAGAACCTTTATTCTGTTAATTGAGATTACTTAGCTTCTCAAAAATTTTCATGCTTATGTGTATTTCATAAAGAATATTGGCTCTGGCATAGGATAGTAGGACACTGTAATGATCACTCCCTTAGAAATATAACTAGAAAAGTCATATTTTAATACTGAAACAAACTTGAGTTTCCACATGACAAAGTATT
The DNA here is from genome assembly GCA_963277665.1 of Viscum album. Taxonomy (NCBI): domain Eukaryota; kingdom Viridiplantae; phylum Streptophyta; class Magnoliopsida; order Santalales; family Viscaceae; genus Viscum; species Viscum album. The sequence goes on along the minus strand of OY728163.1, from coordinate 1,837,384,040 downwards.
TAATATCTATCAAAAGGTAAAAAACACAAATTCTCTTTCAAATCCAAGAAAGAAGCTTCTACTTCTCAACTTCTCTAATTGGTTCACATGGATTTGTTTGGACCATCTAGAGTTTCTAGTTAAAATGGGAATCACTGTGTTTATGTTCTGGTAAATAATTTTTCTAGATATACCTAGACCTTTTTCATGGTTCACAAAAGTGAAGCATGCTATTATTTTTTAATGTATACCAAGTCTGAAGAAAATCTCAGGGGAATTAAAATTAAATCATTAAGAAGTGATCATGGACATGAGTTTGAAAATCAATAGTTTGAATCCTTTTTCTTACAGACTCCTTACAATCACAATTTCGTTTCCCCTAGAACACCTCAACAGAATGGTGTTGTATAAAGAAGAAACAGAACCCTGTAAGAAATTACTAGAACAATGATTATTGAGTATGACTTACCTATTTAGATTTGGGATGAAGAAATTAATAAAACATTCTATATAATCAATAGAGTCTTGATTAGACCAATTATTAAAAAGACCCCGTATGAACTCTGGAATAATAGGAAGCCTAAGGTTAATTACATTAGAGTTTTTGGTTGCAAAGTCTTTATTCTCAACAGTACGTATAATCTTGAAAAATATTCATCCAAAAGAGATGAAAGAATTTTCCTAGGTTACTAAATATTATTTAAATCTCATATATTATTCAATAACAGAACTAAATGAGATGACGAATTTGTTCATATCATGTTTGATGAAATAGATCCACATGAGCCTAGAACCATCCTAGAAAATCTAGAGGATGATTTATCAAATCTGAACATCAACTCAAAATCGTCATATTCTTCCGTGAATGAATTTGCGAAAACATTTATTTCTGGAAACTCCCTTCAATTGAGTCTTAATGAACCAGGATATATTGATGAACTTTAAATCACAAGTCCCTCTTTTTCTAGAAAGGTTAGAACCCTTGAAACCATCCCATAGATGTTGTTGTATGAGACTTAGATAAAGTAACACAAACTAGAACTTCTCTTAGAAATCATGTTAAACATAAAGCCTTCTTGTCCAATCATGAACCTAAAAACATTGATGATTCAATCAACGATGAATTTTGGGTAATTTGTATGCAAGATGAACTTATTCAGTTTGAAAGAAACAGTGTTTGGAAACTTGTTGAAAGAACCAAGGACACATTCATCATAGGCACTAAATGGGTGTCTAGAAATAATGTAGATGATGCTTGAAATATAGTTAAGAACAAGGTTAGATTAGTTTCAAAAGTCTATAGTCATAAATAAGGAATTGACTATGAGGGGACCTTTGCTCTAGTAGCCAGACTTGAAGCCATCAGAATCCTACTAGCTTATGCTATACATCAGTATTTCAAACTATATAAAATCGATGTTAAGAGGCCATTCTTAAATGGGTATATAGCTGATGATGTCTTTCTTGAAAAAACCCCTGAATTTACAAATCGTCATTTTCCCAATCACATTTTCAAACAATCTAAATCTTTATACGGTTTAAAGCATGCTCCAATATCTTGGAATGACAGATTGAGTACTTCTCTCCTTTCCAAAGGTTTTACAAAAGTAATAGCTGATCCTACCCTTTTTATAAAATGAATTTACAGTGATATTTTAGTTGTTAAAATCTAGGTAGATTATATTATATTTGGATCTTCAAAAAATTCGTTATGTATTTATTTTTATAAAATGTTGCAAAATGAATTTGAAATGAGTTTAATGGGTGAATTAAAATTCTTCCATGGATTTTAAATCTTTAAAAATAATGATTGAATTATTTTAACTCAAATTAAATACACTATAGATCTTATAAAACGTTTTGGATTTGATAGAACTAAAACTTGTGACACTCCCATGAGTACGACCTGTATGTTGGATAATGATAAAGATGAAAAATATATTGATCAAACCATTTATAGATAAATGATTGGATGTTTACTCTACTTAGCTGTTATTCGTCTGGACATTATGTTTAGTGTGTGTATGTGTGCTCATTTTCAAGAAAATCCTAATGAATCTAATTTATATATTTTAAAGAGAATTTTCAAATACCTCAAGCACACACCCAATCTAGGACTGTTCTATCCTAAAAGACAATCATTTAAACTAGTAAGTTATTATGATACTGACATCGGTGGCTGTAAGATAGATAGAAAGATCACCTTTAGAACATGTCAACTTTTACGGAAGTCACTAGTATCATGGTGTAGTATGAATCAAAATTTTGTTGCATTATCTACTGTAGAAGCTGAATAAATAGCTGATTGTTGTTGTTGTGCACAAATTTTCTGGATGAAACACAAATTACTAGATTATGTTTATCAATTCAGACATGTACAAATAAATTGTGACAACACAAGTGCTATTTACGTCCATAAAAATACTGTTTCACATTCTAGGAAAAAACATATTGATGTAAGACATCACTTTTTGAGAGATCATTATCAAAAAGATGATATCACCTTGGAATTCAATGGTACTATATATCAACTAGCTTATATATTCACTAAACCTTTAAATTCTAATAGAATAGACTACATCATACATGATCTTGGCATGATAAATCTATAATAGACATTTTACTTATCTTACTGTTAATCATTTTAGTATGTTTTATTTTACTATTTCATGATAACGATGTCTCAGTTTCTTTCTCTCATGTTTAGAGTCTCACCGTCAGCACATTGTACTTACGGTCTGACATTTACTGTCTCACCATAACGCACAATGAATAGTTTACTCACTGTCTCAACGTGATGACCACTCATTGTCTCACTGTGATGACCACTCATTGTCTCATCGTGACGAGCACTCATTGTCTCACCGTGATGACCAATCACTGTCTCACCATGATGACCAATCATTGTCTCACCGTGACAATCACATACTTTCTAACCGTGATGTCCACTTACTATCTCACCATGAAAATTCTGTATGATTTTCTTTAAACCTGTATCGTAGGAATTAATATATCACCTCTTTTACGTTCCTGTTTTTTATTTTTGTGATGTTTGGCATTCATAAATGTTAAAACAAAATGTTTCACTTAGTTTTCACCCGAACATTCTCCTTCTCACTCATCTCGAACCCTTTCAACATTTCAACCCTCTCTCTCTCTCTCGAACCTTCAGCGGATGACAATAATGAAACGAATGTCTTAATCCACACCTGAGAAGTGTAGCTCAAAGAAGATGATGATACCTCCTAAGATGATTCCTGAAGGACTGTTAAATCCGAACCTGATAAATCGCAGTCTTGTACCTGAGAAAGAATTCAGCCCAGAATGGATTTTGTCTAGCAAATCTATATTCCTAAAATTACTAAAAAATGTAAGGCTAGTTAGAATGGTTCTCAAGGGAGAATAGAGCCATCTATCTGATGTTAGTATCTCAGTTCTACTAGTACGCACAGTTGTTGTTTCATTTTGGTGAATGTTATGTTTTGAAGAGTTGGGTTAATGGCCAAAGATGATACTTCTCTTCGAGGTTATGGGAATCATGCCTTATCATACCTAAAAAATGAATATGTGATGATTATGAGAGAGAATATCCAACTAAAACTGATTTCTTTGATCTTGAAGATGCTCTGAAAACCCTAACTGGAAATGGCACCAAGAGAAGGGTCATCAATAATGAACTTGATGGAGAAACAATACTGTTGTTTAAGTTTGTTCAAAATCTTCTTAGTCTAAAAAAAGTGACTTTTCTTTGTTAAAGTATCAAGATTTATTTTTGATTCATCTTATGAAGAATTGACACAAGATCAACCTATTAAAGTACATCATTCACCAAATGTGTGAGTTTGTCAAGGTTAAATCCAAACCCACCTCTCTGTTCTACTCTCAGGTGATATCAGCCATGCTGTTTGAAAAGGGAGAAGTTGGACCTAATAAAGAAGTGCTTATGGACTATGAGTACTATCTCTCTAAATCCATCATCAGGAGAATGAAGATAAAATGGAATCCTTGGAAAAAGGAATGGGTGGATGAAAATGATAAGGTTTATTAAAAGATTAAATCTTTTGGATTATCCATCAAGGCCGAAAGACATTTCTGATTATGGTTTGGAACCGGATGAACTCGTTGAGTATTCAGAAGAAGAGGATGAAGAATCTGAAGTACCACATAGGGAAGTCGTTGTTGTTGTGGTAGAAAGGATTTTTTTCCCTCATGTTGTTCTTGAAGAATAAGATCCTGCCTCTAGAAATGATGTCAATATGGAAATCAAACTCGGGGATGAAAAAGAATCAATGGTGATAGAATCTATGCAGTAAGCCATTGAAGAGCCTATAGTAGAAGAACTCCCAGTTGTGGAAGAAGAAAATCTTGATGGACTCCCTGTTATGCAAGATGCAAATATGGAGGAACTCCATGTGGATCAATATGTTCCTTAAATAATACCCTATGCTGAATAGAAGGTGGTGATGGCCTTTCAGGTGGCTAGAGAAGAAATGAATGAGGAACATAGAGATGAAATAGTGGATTTAGACCAAGCTCATGAGCCTATCAGTCCTGAGAAGGAGGCACCTGTTGAGGGGGGGGGGACCACAAAATATTGAGTCTGATGAAGCCTCACATCCAACATGTATTATTATGGTAATTTTTATTTGATAATTTAACAATGGATTATGTGAATTTTTTATTTTATTCCTTAATAATGGTTCATAAGGAGATTACATATTTATTTATGCATATCCTCTAGATGTTTCAAACAAGGAATGTAATAAGGACCGTTGTCATATATCGATATACCCAAAGTTGGGTCCAGAACACCATTTTCGATTTTTTTCCCAGGTATATCTTTTTGCAAGCCACGTCGACTATTTATCGAAATAAAGATGTATTTCCTTGATAAACCAATTAATCTAAAATTACCCACATTTAATAAATTTTCATATACCTTTTTTATCCCCAGTTATTTCTCATAAATATTATGATCATAATCCCTAAAATTACCAATCCTTTCCTATGATACAAAATATAACATCCTTGATCTTTATTCGACATTAATACATAATTTATTTCATAATATTACATTTATTTATAATATTGAGCACATGTTTTCTTAGATAAATGTAAAAATGGATTAAAAAATTATTAATGTGTGTATTTTTAATTTTTCTCATTTAAAAAAAGGAATCACATCGCTTGGGGTTTTTTAGAGGAATTGTTATACTATTTATTCACTCATATGTTTCAAAGACCCTCAGTAAGGAAATTTATTTCTTAAAAGATGTGTGTAATAATTTAATTATTTGAAGAGTGTGAATCAAGAAAATTATCTTATCCCATTGTCCACATCCATGAGTGGTGAACCACACACATCTTAAGAGTATAAAAAATTTTAGTAGAGCCGTACTCAAATCATATGTTCTTCTAATGTTTTTTCGTTCTAATGAAAACAACTTTGATAAATCCTGTCATTTACACATCATGAGAATTTCATGGAAAAATGACCATGGAGAGATCCCACCACATCATCATTATGATCACTAAAGATGACTCTATATCCCAAAGGCCCTTAATTCCCCCTGATGAACCATCAGTGTTTTATTTAATCCTACTATAGAAATTAGGAGTCTAGAAGACTGCAATTATTCCATTGGGTTTGGGATGATTCCCTATAATGTTTACTCTATTGAGAATAATGAATTATCATAGTACGTTGTTTTAAAGTTCAACATTCTAGGTGTTATAATTTTCAACTACCAAAATAATTTCATCAATAGTGGATCGGTCATTGAAACGCTTCTACTCATGAATTTTGTTGTTACGGATTCTCAAAATGTCATAAATCAACTCCACACAAGTAACCCAGAAAAGAAATGTGATTTTCCTAGAGAACTGGATAATGATAATTTCATAAAGGAAATCCTAAAAAGATGCATCATAAATGGTTCTCAGCTAAATGTTTTCTTACAAAAATCATTATAGGGAAGATATTGTTTTTAAACATAATAATAGTTCATCAACATCAGTCACTATGCCGATGGAAGAGGAAACACTTAGAACCATGTGATATACAGACATACCAAGGATCATCATCAACATAATCATTTTTTATAGAGAGTATCAAGAAAAGAGTAAATGTAGATGGAAGGGGTCACATCATTTGATCCTTAACACAGTTTTGGCTTACATTGATTTGATGAGTATAGAAATACTTGGACTCTTTTATTTTATTAGTGGATGGTTCCCAAATGAGCATATCATCCTGATTGATATACTCATAATAATAGACAATAATAAAAACATAATCATGAAAAAAGAGATGGGTTATCCATCTAGTTATTTATTGGGATGTTGTGGTCAATTTTATTATCATAGTGATTAATACGGGCTATAAAAATATGTCCAATCCCATTTTAATGGAATAATCTATGAGTTGATTTTTGGTTGACAACCAAGTGAATGTGCATGACAATTTTTTGGATGAATTTTTTCAAAATAAGAAAATTGGAAGAATCCGCTTAATTTTGATTAAATTTAATCAGTATTTCCAAAAAAAATGTATCTAAGGAAGACCATATATTCATAGTTCTTATTGATCATCCTCCAAATTAATTTTGAAAAATGATACTGGTTAAAAAATTATATATTTTTATTGAAATTCCACTGAAATTATGAGTCATGTATCACTTCTTCCAAGAGGATATAATGAATTTCCATTCAATGGGGTTTTAAATTCAATAAAATATCCTCATCATCTAATTGATTGTTTTAAAAACTGATGCATAAAAGGAATACACCATGAATGATTATACTAACATTGAAACCACCACATGTTTAACTAGACACACTCTTCATGCAATTGAGAGAGATTTTCCTTTCCAAGAGGTGAGAGGTCATCTGATTTTCCCCAATGCATTAGTGAAATAAGAGGGATGAGGATTTTTCAAAAAATAAGGGGATTACGAGACAGGTAAATGGGGAGGAACCCTTTTTTATTCCCTGATCGTTAATGATGGAAACCTTAATTGTTTCCAGAATTATCTTTCCAAAATAGATGAAGGACTTGTTCAAACTGATTTCCTAGGATGATGAATTTTCTTAATATAAAATGGAATTATTAATGATTTTGATCTTCATCTGATGAACCTGATTTAATATAATAATATCATCATCAAAAAAAATATTTTAAAGACCAGATGTACCCTTTTCCACCATGATAGTTTTGAGTTCATCCTTTTCTACCATTTGAAGTTAGTGCATGCTTAGGTAATCCTCTATAATTAAAATGTTGACTTATTAGAGTGGAACTACTTGAATCATTACCCTATATATATTGATATATACTTTTGGGGACATATGTTGGATAATGAATTTATATGAAAACCCAATAAAGACTTAAATTTAACAAAACAAATTCATCAAATCCAAAGAAATGAAGAACATCACTTATTAAACCCCGATCAATTGTGTAAAATACCATTCAGATTTAATTTATAAGAGTAATTATTCCTCCCCTACAGTAATTTCAAATGATATTTACAAATTTTGTGGTACTGATATGGAAAACCTGGATTATTAACCATTTGAATAATTCAAATTGGTTCCATGACATGATTCTTTCTGAGATATTGGCAGGTCAGTTGTCAAGAATGTTTGTATTCACTTTATGAATGATGTTTAAAAGAGAAAATAGCTTTAATTATGTGATGTCACTAGAGTTTTCCATTTTAGTGATCAAAGAAATGAATTGGGCATTGAAAACATGATTAAAGGATCCATATTTAACAAAATTTTTAAAAGGGTACAAACATCTTTCTGAATGAAATCCGACTAAATTTGAATGATTTAGTTTCAGTATAAATCTGATGTAGGTGACCACTATTTTTTTAGGACAATGAGTAATTCCATGATTTCAATATATGATTTAATGGAGGCAAGATGTGAGTTTTCCTCTCTAGTGATTAGTTAGGAATGATGTTATCCCTGAGTCTCATATTCATTAGTGGTTTATTGAAAATGTTTGTAAAGAATGAAACAATATGTCTAGAGAGAGCCTGACTTCCATTGAAGATAGGATCCCCATATTTGAACACAAAGAGTCACCTATTGGACATTATAAACCATTTATGGCCTCTATATGACATAGTGTTTATATCACAATTAGTTATCCAACTGATTTTGAATGTATCCTTCAGAAATTATCTCTGAGCTATATTAGATACAACAACATAGATTCCATCTCTACATCTTGATTAATATCTTCAATAAAACTGTTACTTGTGATGGAATCATATAAATCATGAAGAGAGTATTCAAAGGCATCAATATCTTTATAACTCAATATGAACATTCATTTAATTTTGATCTATAGGAATTTCATATTAGAGACACATATTTATGGATTGATATTGAACTCATTTAAGACCCAAATATCATGGATAATTTAAATTCACTGTGGAAGAGATGTCTAAGAATTATTAAATATGAATTGAATTGGATGCCTCCATAGATAATAAATAATACTAAATAGGATGGGGTGTTGATATGAATTGTGTTTATCCAAGGTTACACAAGAAATCGATCTCCAAATATCAAGAGTGAAATCATTCATGAAGGCCCTATCAATTATTCTTGCTCTCATTCCACTCCAGTGCCCTTTACAACTAGATAATTTAGCTTCAATTATGTTGATTTCATGAATGTTGGATTCTTAAAAATATGATCTAAAATATTTAATAGGGAAATTACTATGAAAATATCTGATTTACTTATCAGTATCATGTATATAGTTTGAGTCTTTAATATCATCCAATGAATCCACCATGCTTCTAGACAGGTATTTAATTTACATCCATAGATACCTCCTATCAATATAGTTATTGCATCACTAAAATGTTGAATAGAATACATTGCAACTAGAAATTTGGAAGCCGAAGGTGATGACCTGCCCTTCAAATTTAACTATAGTTGGATTTTCCATGTGTCTATTAACCAAAATCGACATCATGTATAGGTTAGAAGTGGGTCGTGTGGTGGCCAGAATTAAGTAGTCACTTTTTGCAGAATCAGAGACATAATTGGAGTCGTTTTTCATAGGATAAGTGATGCCAATGATATCAGTATTATACCTTCCAAAAGGAAACTAGGGTAACTCTATGTGCCAGGTTTTTATAATCCCTATAAGTTATAACAATTAATCTTAATTTTGAATATGGTTTACAGATGGATCACCCCTTTTAATCTATCCATTAAATTAACCATGTTTAATTTTCTTGAGGTGTTTCTTTTCATTATATTAAGAGTAATTTTTTTACATTTTTGGACCTAATTAGAGTGTCCCTATATTGGCACTAATCCATCCCATTTCCATTCCATTATAAGAGTGAAAATTGTGTTACATTCAAAAAAATTAGTCAGGATTGTCACTTGACTCCTTCCATATCGTCCAGATCTATTGGTGGTCCGTTGGAGTATCGTCTAGTGGGATATCAGGATATATTACAATAATCAAGATAGAACAAATAATATTGAATAGGAACCCATCAGCCTTCAAAGAAAGAGAAGTGGAAAAAAATTTGAATAAATTGTCAACATATGACTATCCTCTTCGAAATTACATTTCATTTCCGACTCATGTTGGGTGTGTATTGTCTCTTTAGATTTTATTGAGAAAATCTATGGATGTTCTTCCTCCTAAACTAATGCATCCAATGAGGTTATTATTCAAGTAGTATTTTCCATTTTCAATCCATAAATTGGATCAGTCAAATCCTCAAATCCTTTATCCACTATATTAACCATAATTAATCTTGAGACCACCTTCCAGGCCCTGGTACTGTTAGTAGGATTGACCATCATTTGACTAAAAAATCAATTTTTTGAAGCTAAACCGCAATTTTTTAATGATCATAGAAATGATGTAAATTCTCAAACTCATCGTTGACCTCCATATTGTGCTCATTTTCAACCATAGAAAGTTGTTTTGGTGGATATACTTCTATTCTGATCTAAATCATAACCCTTGAATACAAAATAGTGTCTCTATTTAAAGATCACTATTCTATCATCAATGGGATCCAAATTCGAGAATCCAAATCAGTAATGATTATGGGATGCCAATAGACCTAGGGAATTCTATGGATCATGATCCAAACCATAGAAAATGAATACATTCTGTTAAAAGGGTTTAAATATAGAACCCACTCACACAACATAAAAATCATTGATTGAGGATGAGGTTTCCATATTACCAAGACACATCAAAATAATTTTTTCTCCCAAGGATGAAATGGATGTATGTTTTTCTAATAAGAATAAGCCTCTATTTACCAATGTTCCAACCAATAGATATAAAATCTTTTAGATCAGAATATGATTAAGGATTTACCCCTTTTTAATAAGGGATAGATCCTAGGATTGAGAACATACAAATCTTCGATATTTTCTTTACTGAATCCAGATTAGAAAACTCCACGATTGCACCATCCCCGAGTTGTTTAATATTGGGAACAATGTTAGCATATGTTGATATATTCAATAAAAAAATTTATCTTTTTAAAACTGGGTCATAACTTTTGGTAAAGGAACATTTGGATTTGGTAAAACTATTTACGAAAACAGATTCCCATTTCACTAAAATGTTGGTAAAAACTCTGTCACTAAATGTTATTATGATAGATAAAAACATTCCTATTACAATTAAAATAATACCAATAGATAATATATTTTTTGGTCATTAATTAATAACACCAATGTTATTTGTTGATAATTTATATTTCAAATAAAAAAAATATTCTATTCTATTCTCATATCCATTTAATTATATGTAGTAATAAAATTTTATATAATATAACAATTATCAATATGATATAACAATTTTATAATTTTGTCTAAATGAAATGTTTATATGTTTTATAAACACTTGGACAATAATTGAAACTACCAACACCAAAACTATGATTCTTAATAATCAATATCAGTGTAACAACCAACATAACAAATACCCAATGAAAGATACATGTCCAATTTATTAGAAACAACCAAACTCCATCATAGTAAACACTAATATATTTTAAAAAATGATAATATGAATGATAAAATAGTCTAATGCCTAAATGGAAAAACATCACATTAGTAACATGTCATCCAACATCCTTGCATAAATTCTTGTAGACACCAACATTGCTCCAGCTCAAACATGGTATGCACATGAATAGGGGTCATCAGGTTAGTTGGTATTATGGTCACCCCACCAGTTTAGTCCTTCAAGACACCTTCCTCATCAATTTTGGGCAGTCCTATCAAAGGAATAAACATCAATGACACTTCCACATTAAATGTTTTTCCATGACATGAAAAATAATAACATGATACAATATAACAGACCCTATCATTACCTTGAGTTAAATAATTATGTAATATATGTCATAACACTATGCTCCATAGCTGAAGCAACATGTCTTGAATAAAAAATAGTTAACTCAAATAATCTGAGTTAAAAACAACAGAAAAGATCTTATAAACAAATGATTTATCTAGAAAACAATGTTATGGCATACCTTTGAAATGGTTTAGTTGCATTTATAGAAGCTTCTAGATGAGTCCTTCAAGCCATCTTCGATATCAATTTTATGCATACCTATTATGGAATTAAACCTCTACTAGACTATCACTTTCATACCAGGAAATGAAAAGTAATAAAATAATATAATTTAAACAACCCTACTTATTGTATTAGGATGATTCCAACTGCTATCACTACACACAAATATTCCTTGAAGGCTTCTAACGTAGGTGATGACAAGCCACATTTCCACATTTATTTCTTCTCACATAGTATAATACTCACGTAATGTAATTTTCTATCCAGAAATGTAAAATTTTAACACATTAAAAAAAGTTACATATACATACAATGAATTAAATTGTATATATAAATTCCTAGAATACATTTAGAAGCATTTGGAAATCCTTAATCCATATTTGTTGATCATCAGAAAGGCATAACAATAAAAGGACATACTAAATATTCAACCAAACGATTTTTTACATCTTATTTATTTAGCGAATTTATAAAAAATGAGCCTAATTCAAGAAATTTTTTAATAATAATAAAAATACCACATTTGATATGATATTTTGTTCCATCACCTCATTAGGAACATTATAAAAATGAACACATGAAAAAATAATAATAATAAATAAGAAAAAGTAATTTATATGGTTTTACGGAAATTATAGGGAAGAATTGAGAATATAAATATATGAGAGAGATTAAAACAAATTTTAAAAAAGAAACATAATAGAAAATAGAAGAATAAATCCTTATATTTTTATTTAATGTATCTAAAAACATGTAAATCATTACCAATCCAAATTTCATTCATGTTTTCTGTATCATGTCTGCCAATTCAATTCATCACCATGTGAACACATAGAAAATTCCATGCATGAAATATAAGCACCTCAATTAATATGAATCTAAAAAATCATACCACCAATCATTCAAAAAACATTCCATCATAGAAAACCTAATACTAACTAATATGTTTCCACTGTTGTAGCTACCTGCTGATGTTGATGTTTCAGTTGGTTTTAGGTATTTTGGTAATGTATCATTTATATGAAGCCATGACGACTACATCATTGTCCGCGTCACATATTGATACTATTTATCCAGTCTAGAAATGTATGTATTTTCTCTTTATACTTCATTTATATTTATTGTATGCTTGCATTATCCCTTCATAATGCATGTAATTTATGATGTAATACAGTGTTAAATATTGAGATAACACTGAATATCATCACATTGAATGTAGTGAATGAAAAAAATGTAGGAATGAAAAACAATTATTTAGATAACATTGAGGATACTACCATTGAATGAACAAAAAAATTAGTCACAAGATGATAAATAAAAACAATTTATATGAAATAAGAATTTTTGTATTTTTTCAAAAAAATGATAAATTTGTTTGGAATGTACATAGATAATATGTTAATTAAATTTCATTTACAGAACACAGTTTATTATTCATTAAGGATAATTTTTCTATTTAAACCATTTCATGTAAACTACCACATGAACACTTAATTGAAGCACCAATGATTCATGTAAAATTCCTTGGGTCATGTAGGGGCTTTGTTTCATGAAATTCTTTCCTGATGAGTTCTTTGAATGAATATAGATTTATAACTTCACATTCATCCAAAAAATAGAATAACTTGTATCTCTCATGGATTTGTAACTAGAGTGTTGATAATGCTTACCAGTTTATTGGAAAAAATTTTCTTGTCATATAGACTATGAGGTTTATGGTACATAGTGAACCTGATTTATAGAGGATTGACATAGTCTGATTTGTCAAGAAGTGTCTAAGGAATACATGACCATGAATAGGGCCACCAGTTTCCTGAAAATTGAATTAAGAATCATTTTTTGATGTAGCCTCAAAACATTGGCCATGATCTAGAAACATTGGCACTACTAAAATTAAAAGTCAGCATTTATATAGTATTAATATCTATGAATTTAGATTTAATTCAATAATATTTTAGAGAGAAACATTAATTTGATTAAATGATAATTGACATCAATTCTCTTAGTAATTAGGAACCAATAAACCTCAAAATGACACTAAAATAAAAAATTATAATAATATCAGTAAATGTTTCAGAGTAATAACACCATAAAATCTACATATTGGGTAAAATATAATGTTTGTAAAGAATAACTATATTATTAGTTACATTAAATAAAATATTATTACAATATGAATCAAAATACTCATTTTAATGATCAAATTTCATAACCCCACTATCAATCAAGTCAGATAGGAGGATATTAAACTGAATAATTCATTGGGAATACACCGATGTCGATCAATTAGATCACATGGAGAGACCAAAAACAAGGTTGTAATGGCCGTGTGTGGAATGAAATAGATAGTGTGGATTGAGGAGTGTGGAAGGACATGGTCTAGGGGGCTTTTGGTATAGGTAGAGGGTCACAAAGGATCCAACAGTGGTCTTGAATGTTACGGGTGGTGTCAGCTAAGAGTGGTGGAGGACGCAAAAATGGTTACCAAGGGTAGAGGTGGTTGTAGAAAATGTAGTGGGAAGCAGAGGAGGAGGAAACTGCGTAGGGTAGAGGAAGTAGGGGATATCATGGGGTGGGGTGGGGGATCATTAGGTTTCATATTTGGTTTTCATTTTTTAAAATAAAAATAAAAAATAAAAATCAAAATAATTAAAAATATTACCCAAATTTTGGGAAAAAATAATATAAAAATATATGTATGAATGTTATAAAATTTTATAATAAAAATAATGTTATTGTATAATTAAAAAAAATCATCATGTTGATATCAATTATTAATAAAATAAAATTATTCAAATGATTGTTATGTTTTTGATTTAATAAATTTAAATATTTAATATTCTTTGTAATTATTATGGTTATATTTAATTATGTTTATTAAATATAAATAAAAAAATTTAATTACCATGTATATCATGATTATCAATCATATATGTGAATATATAAAATGTTATAATAATGTAAATAGTTTATTTATAGAAAATATTTAAATGTTTATTAAATTAAAACCATTAAAAAAATATGCACACTATATATTTGTAGAGAAAATTTAAAATTAAATTGAATGAATGAGATATTTTTAATAAGACAATTAAAATTGGATATTGTCTCTTGTCATAAAAATAATAATATATAAAAATTTGGTTTCTACTGATTGGTTATTGATAATATCATTGTTGTTATTGTTGTATCATTATTTTTTAATGGTAAATTATTTCATTGTAAATATTATTATTACTAACAAATTCATGTGTTGGTAAAAAAATTGATGGTATTGGTATGATAAGGCAATAAATTGAACCGTTGGAAAAAGATGTGTTGGTATTAAACAGTAAATATCAACATATATATATATATATATCTGTTTTGGTAAAAATATGTGTTGGTATATAAAAATTATACAATTAAAATTTAATATCTATTGGAATTCCATATTTTGTCAATAGATACATTATCTATCATGAAGTTTCTGTGGGTATAAGTCAATTTTCTTGTAGTGATTTGTAGACCTATGAAGAGACTCTAAAAATCAAATGGATTTGTGAGATAGAATGGTGGAATAAATCAATTATCTAATATCAATATGATGGTATTTAATATTCCTTTCCCAATTATAATTGAATTATTACATGATTAATGATGATTATTAGCTGGAAGGATATTTTCCATCATTGATTCTGAGAGAGAAACCTCTCATAACCTCATTTCATCTATTTAATATGATTATACATAATATAAAAAATGTCAATAATTATAGTGTTGATTATAATTAGGTACATTACATAACAACTGATATCATCATATACAACTTACTTATAAATATCCACTTTTACATGTTCACAATAATACTACAAACATAAAATTGTTTGGGATAACCTGAAGGCAATAACATAAAAGCGGTGATCTATAGATAATATTTAAAGAATAATCCTGGAATATCATCGAGATTATAAATAATGATAAAAAATATAAATATTGATGAGGCATAAAAATAGTAGGAATCATAAAAATGAACAAAGAGAAATGATATGCATGATAATCATAAGATGAGAAATGTGGAAACAACATAAAACAATACGTCATACACTTATGAAAATGATGGACTGACATGAAATAATTGTAGAACATATCCAATAAAATAACCCGGTTCACTCTCTTTCACAAAATGATTCATCATAAAACAAAATATTACCTAATTTATTAAAGACCTATATAATTTTGGGTGCACCTGTCAGTTTTATTTCATTTTCAAGCATTTGTGTTCTACGTGGATCAAAAAACATGGATTCATTTATCATCATACTTTATTCCATAATAAAGGAGTGTTGTATAAATATATGTAATTCACCAATCATATATTATATGTTCAGAAATGTGAACACCCTTTATAAGAAATGGGTATGATATTCACTATACAATGTTTTTGGCATGGAATGTTTCTTTGGAATTTCAGCATCATAATAACATCACATAAAGAATAAAAAATTTGATGTATAAGGAATTAGGGTGCCGTTATTCAAATATAATTCCATTGGGAAGTAATAGTGTCATGAAAAACCATATCCCAACATCAAAAATTTGAAATAGAAAGCACATGTTAGTGATGAAACTTGAGTAAATAAAATAATCCTATCTATATTTTGGCATTTTAACGGGTGTACATAAAGGATTATGAATGGAATAATTAGGGTAAAAGGGGGATATAATAATTGTTGAAATTAAATTTACATTAATAAGATTTATGGATAACATATCCCAACATAATTAAATGTAATTTATGAGATATAACAAGAAAGAAGTGCTTGAATGGAAATGAGAAGTGATAAATACGACACAATATTTCATCATGGTACAAGTATATATAAAGGATCATATAATAATAAATGTGAGTGATATGAATATATCAGCATTTATAAATAAAATTATAAGTACGTGGGATAGTTATTAACATACCCCAACCTAAGAAACTGTAAATTTTAGGATATAATTTAAAAGAAGTGCTTGATAAAAAGATGGGTGTTGAATATCCCTTACATGAATGTGTGAATCCAAAGGCTTGTAAAGGAAATCATGAGATATTTAGATAAACCATTGTAGTAAATGGAGTAGAGGGAAGAGTGTGCTCAGGATAAAAAAAGTTGTATTGAAGATAAATATGAGATTTCATGTTTTTATATAAGAAAATAGGATAATATCATTATTATTTAGGTTTGAGACTCTAGGTAAAAAAATATCTATAACCACAAACCATCTCATGGTTTTACTTTGGGTTATTCTAGTTGGAAGTGGTTTTTATCATTTTACAATTATAATGTCCCAATTCGTAAAAATAATTCCTTTTTTATGTGGAGGTGAGTTGCACATTAAATGAAATGATTTTAAAACCATAAAATATATTATAGTTTTTGGAATATTTATAATGGATTTAGAAACTGAATAAAATAAAATATCCATCACATTATTTTAAATAGAATACATCTATTATATCATGAAGCACATATATATCAATTATTAGATAACTTTCAGGTCATTATGATTTATTAAAACACAAATTAAATTTATATTGTATTTTACTTTTACCCGAAAGAATGTCATAAAATTATGGAATAATAACCATTGGATAATTTAAAATCTATTATTAAAAAAATAATGTTATTTTTTTCTAAATAATTTTATAATTATTGGTATTTTTAATTTTAAAATAAGAATTAAATTTGTTAATAAATATTTGGTTTTATTTAGAATAATAGTTTTCCAATAGTTATAAAAATTAAATTTTATTTCATGATAATTTATATATGATAAAGATTATTTAATATTAATAATTTATTAAAATATTAGTAATTTGATAAATCTATTATATTCATTAATTCATTTATTTAACATTAATATTAATGAAAAATTCAATATCTTTGTTCTTTTATCAAAATATAAAAACTTTAAAAAGTAAAAATAATTTGAGGAAAATAAATTCATTTTTCTTTAAAAAATAATTTAAATATTATTATTGAAATGGTCTTTATACATATAACTTTGATAAATATTCTAACTCCTAAAGAGTAAATTGCACGATGGTAGGACTTTCAGGGGTAGTTTGAGAATCATGGTTTTGGTCGTGATCCCGATGAGTTAGAACCTATCTGATAAACAGTTTATCTTAGGATTAAGTGGTTAGACAATAACATAGGCTTTGTCAAGGTAATATTATAGGTATATTAACTCCCTTGTATGCTCTGATAAATGGGCATCATAGCACATGATCTTACAGGTTGTACAAATAACATCTATTTTATTTTTCAATTTGATTGTTAAAGCACTATATTTATAATAACCAAGTGATCACTATTCAATAGAAATATTATCAATAGAAATTTTTCATGACTTCCAATTAAATTTTTTAGGATATAATTAATTCAAATAAGCGCATCTGTTATCTATAATAAATTTAATTAAATCAAATGTAATTTTTTTATAATAGTTTGAGTCATTATATTGGTACTACTATATATTATACCATTTTTCTCGATATTTTTATTTCAATTGCATGTATCAAATAATTAAAGAGATGTTATTTAGGAAGTATATAATTTGTCAACATATTCTATTCATGTAATATTTATAAATTATGATATCATAAATTATAATAAATGATATAATCTTATTTTAAATAAAGGATCTATGTAGGTGTGGAATATTTATACAAATTATTTAGAAAAATTAGTATAAATTAATGTACACCTTTTACTTCTCTATACATTTGTATAGTTATAATGACTTCATAGTTCAGGTCTCCATAATTATTATGAAATCTTCCACTCGTACATTATATTTAGGAAATATAAAATAAATTACATAACATAGGTAATTTTATTATGTGAATCAAAAATTTGGAAATCATATATTAATCTTCTTAATATCATTAGTATTCTTAAACAAGAAATCAAATATATATTTCTTTCAATTTAAAAAATGGAAAAATCATCTATTTTATTATTGAATATTTTTTCCATATCCCTTATAAATTTGTGTGATTTTATTTATTCCATGAATCCCCATTAATAAATATTAATAAATTACATTTCTAATAACTCTAGTTTCAAAATTATGTCAATAATTTATAATTACTAACTAAATATAATACTGCTATTTCTATTACAAATCAAATTTTCAGATATTAATTTAATAAATATTAAAATAAAAAACCTATTGTATACACATAATACATATATGTTATTAATCTGATTTTTTTTAAAATTTCACTGATCTTTAAAATGATCCTTGTATATTGAATTTTATATTGGATACATCTTATGTTAAATAACCTTCTACTTTAAAAACACACATTTTTTTTTAATTTTACATTTAGTAATATGGTTCTCAAATTAATATAGAAAATGTAATATAATATATATGATACTATGTTAATTTAGATTCTACTATAATTAGATATTACTATTGGGTAAATTATATTTTTTATAGTCAACATAATGTCTTATCGTGATAAAATTATAAACTAATAATATTATTTTGGAATTCAATTAGATGTTTCCCTAGAAATTGTTAATGAAAATTCATAGAGCGGTTATTTGTTTAAATATTTTTTAAAGGATCAATAGATATTATTAAGATTATTTTTGAACTGATAATTTTATTTATTTGAAATTAAGAGATATAGGATGTTCCCATATGAATATATAAAACTCGATACAATTTTTTATTTTGATATTCATGGAAAGATCTATATTATTATTTAGAAATGTATTGATCCGAACATTTTAAATTATATTGTTCTGTAAATTTTCATAATTCATATCATTATAAGGATGATCCAACCCTTTTAAGATTACATGGAACTCATAACGTTCATGTGATGGAAATAAATATGGATTTTCAAGTGGTAAATGTTTTTTTACGTTGTAAAAAAATTAACATTACATTATTCATGGTGTTCTTAATGTACAAATTGAGATAATTTTTTGGTTACATAACCAATTAATGTTCAAACATAGTACATAAAATGTTTGGTGAACATGTAATGTTATGAATAGATATATCATATGGTTTAAATGTGAAAAAATTAGGGGTTGTCTTTATTGTGATTAAATTATTATGTTTTTTATCACTGAAAGGATCAATAATTTTTGAATTTTTTTTAAATTATAAGAAAATATATTATGAAGGAAAAGTAATATGATGACGTCCAAATTGAAGATAATTTATTAAAATATAACAAATAATTTATGATCCATGGTAAATGATGTGATTGTTGACATTATTACATGGAAAAAATTCTCAAATGTTGGGATCAGGTAAATAATGGATTATAAAAAGAAAATTATTTTTTAAATTTAGAAGATTCATAACATGACTATAAATTTATATTGGATGGTTTTTTTCATAATTCAAAAGAAAATGATCATGAATTTGTTCAAGATCAGTTTTTATGTTTCTAAATATTTAACTATATTTCAATCGTGATTATTTTCATTGAGATTCATGTGTGAAGAAAAATATTGGAAGGATGATGGTCTTATGATATTTAATGAATTGTTCAATGTTTGAATACCCTAGAACACCAGAATGATTTTTTCTATAAATTATTTTTAATGGGGATTATATCTAAATTATTACTTGGTACACCATATTGATTTATTTTATAAGATAAAAGTTATTTCGGTTATTAATCTAGATGTAACATTCAAATGTAAAAGGGAATATTCAGTGATCATGGAAATATTCTCACAAGGAATTTAAAATGAGTAAATACACGGAAGATCATATTTAATTTAAATTTTGAAATCCAATGTTTTATTAATTGGGAATATATTACAGAATTAATAAAATACTAAATTAAGTTGACTATATAGAAAAAGGAAAAAAGTTATTGAATAACATATTAGTACAGTGGGAGATATTTAAGAACAATGTTTCTTGGAAGTTTAGATAAGTAAATACCAAATATGATAAAATTTTAAAGAGACAAAATCCAAAAGAAACGTGATTTTTGTATTAAAAAAGAAAATATTCAAACTAATTCCACATTAATTTATTATAAATAAAAGGATCAATCATTCATGAATGGGTATAATATGCAAAAAAAACTATATTAATTACATGATAATATTATTATTTTGTCATTATAGGTTATTGAATAGGATGATATATGTAAATAGTTTAAGAAGTAAAACATATCCATATATTGATCATTAATAAAAATGTTTGTAACTATTTAAATGTTCTAGGATGTAGTGTTAGATATGGGATGCCTTGTAATTTTTTTTGTACTATATATTGAAGTGTGGTGGTATTGATCATCTTGTGATTCTACCTCGATCAAAATCATATTTACTTTAGATTGGGAGGAATGATACTTGGTCTATCTATCTTAATATAAATGATATAGGAAGATAATGTCTTCGAAGAATAATATAAGGAACTAGATACATGGTTATTGATATATTATTATCTAGGGAAGAGAATGGTGTGTGAAACATAAACCTTAAGAATTTCATATAATTTTATATTTGTAGAACTAAGTTATGTATATTATATAATCTAATTTTACAAAAACAAATAATAATATATTAAACCCAAAAGGAACCATATGCCTTGAAATTATTAATATTAATATTTTATTACAAAATGTGTGCTAATTCTCAAAATGGTAAATATTATTTACAATCTCATATATTAATGTTTATCATTGGGCCAATATTTGGTTCTCATCATCCTCATTTAAATTTTAGACTTTTGGAATAAACATGATTATTAAATATTATATTCATTGTCTGGTGAATAAACTTTTATTTTCAAAATTAATTTTATTAAATTTAATTATTTCTTAATTAATAATTAATTATTTCTTTTTTTATAATAGGAGATAAATAATATGAATTAAATAAATGAAAACTTATTACATTAACAATGTGGTGAATAAATAAATTGTTTTGATATAGTTTTAATAAATTTGTATAGTAATGAATAAATACTTAGGAATTACCATGTTAAAAAAAAGTTTTATATAATTATTATATATTCATTTAATTAAATATTTTACTTATGAATAAATATGTATTTAAAATTTTAAATAATTTTATAAATCCCAAATAAAATTCCCTTCTATGTATAATGAATGTATTTTAACTCCAATATTAGAAATATATAGAAATTATCTAAGATTCAAGGAGAAACATTGTGTGTGACCCTCTAGGCCTCCTCCACGGTTGAATTAGGTGGTATTTTATCAAGTCCCTGTTACGTTTTGAACAGAAACTCATGTCTCCTATAGATGAAAATGATAAAATTCAGTGATTAAAACAACATATGAACACTCACTGGGAAATATAATACACTTGATGTAATATCTCATTAAAAAGGTTCCACACTAATTTCATCAACCACTATGATTTATACATATTTTTTCTTCCATCCAAAAAACTCATAATTACACCATTTTAATATAATTTACAATGCAAGTTCCATTTCAGTAAGTGGAATTTGATATCAAAATCATTAAATGTTGAAGTTTATAATACTTTATTGATATATTTATTAATGAAACATCATTCATGACACACCTAATGTACAAAATGTTTTCATAAATGTTATCCTAATTTTTGTGAAAATACATCAAATTATATGGTTCATGACATGTATAAATAAAAGTTGTACAGTTTTCATATAATTAAACACCCCCAAATCGGAATATCCAATTAAACCTAAATTGTTCTAATTCATATGGGAATGTCAGTTATCATAATATCCCATAGTGAAAATTACGAAGTAATAATATTATGATATGAAGTATCATCTTTTTAGGATTACTCATAGTTGATATTCAGCCTACTATATCAGCCATCATTGAATGTAATTCGAATATAGAGTAATATATATGAATATAGTCATGAAACCTAACAGTTTTTATCATAGTTGGGAACTTGTACGACCTCATTAATTTGAAATATTCTCTTGGATAATTTCAAATTACATTTATTCATATAAACCATCAACATTTGATATGGAATTACAATTTATGTTTATTAATATACACACATTGTAATGACCAATTTATTCTACACTATAGAACGAAAACCAGTGGACTCCCAGTTTCACTAGAGAAAACTACTAAAAATTGGTAAATTCTCATAAGTTATAAATGATTAAACTATATATGTACATACCTAACAATCCCACCATGGTTTTTTGATTGGGTTTGGTAAATCCACATGTTTGTGTGGTTAATATGCTTACATTTATATCACAACCCCAAGAATTTCCCTCAAGTAGTTATATAAAAATAAATCAACAACTTATTGCCCTGTAATAATTTGATAATATTGATTAAATCCATACCCAACTCTTATGAGAACAATGATAATGAAATTTAATTTTTTTAACCTAAAATAGAAATAGTTTCTAACATGCTTCTCAAGACACATTATAAGACACTACATATTATAATATTTTAGATCAGGAATCCATTAAATATAATATTTTTATAATTCTTATTATATTTTAGTTATTATTGTTCTAGATTCAATATAAAAAGTAAAGATATGTGTTTACTTCCATTGATCAATAGTATTCCCACATCTCTAGAGAGAAGGGATAAATCTAGTAGTACCTTTACAAGAACTATCAGATAGTTCAAACAATATGTCAATGTAGTTATGTTGTATTTTTTGATATTCAAAGGCTATTCATTAGTATATAGTAATTTTAAGAATTAGTAATAATCCTTGAATGTTAGAAAATTTTCTAGAACATATCCTTATGAAAATAATTTAATATCAATAATACCTTATTATTCCCATATATATTCAACTATTATTATTGTATACGAATATTAAATTATATTGGAATCGTTTTAACAATTATTTTCCGATAAATAATAAATATATCTGTTATGAATATATTCATAAATTCAATGGATAAATTTTTTAGATATTATTCCCAACAAAATTGTTTCCACATTATGTTATTCTCAATTAAATTCAGTACATATTATTAACAAATTGAAAGACCTGACATTTTTTTCTATATACTACAAACATATCTATTTGAAGAAATTATAATTATCCCAATAACCTATTAAATATTCTTGACACTCAATCGTGTCCAAATGAATATTCTATGATAAATATGGATATATTATCCCTTAATTAATTAATTAATTAATGTAATAAAGATATCTTATTGGGATTTTTGAATTTCACCGAACCTTTCATATTATTTAATATAGATTTATACCAATGAATCCTTATTTGTTTTACTTATATAGACATCTTCTATAAGGTTTCCTCCAAATTAGGTTATTCTAACAATAAATATCCATATATAAATACTATAGAATCTAAGATATGACATGTATAATTCCAAAGGGATTTGTTCATGATGATTAGGTTATAGGTTTTTTTCATTTAATCCCCCTTTTAATAATCAATTATGAATTTGTGTTACCATATTTTACAATCTATGTAAATTTTCACATATTTACCCACAAACATTATCAATACATTGAATCCTTAAAAAAATAGAGACAGAGAATCTTGATACATGGAGTCTAGTACATAAATTGATTAATAGTTATGAACCATTGTAGGTATACACTAACTATATCTTTATAGAAAAAATTATTCTAAAATAATAATATATGTATAAAACACCATATTGAACATAAGCCACCACATTGGTTATAACCTCCTACCAAGTATGTGTGTCGGGAAAAACTCATACTTCCGAGCTCATAGGAGACCATCATTACTATGTCAACTCATGTGTATCCCAAACATTAACCCAAATAGGTTATGTCCACTAAAACTATTCTAAAATATATATGATTTTTATATATAAATTTATTCAATATATACTAGCTGTTAAAATAATCATCATCTATTGGATTAATGACTATGATTCCATCAGGGTTTTCTATTTATTTGTTTCTATATAATGATTTAATGAATATTTTTTACTAAAAAAATTGATATGAAATAATGGATTCTTATCATATTGAAAATGTTATGATATACATTAGTAAATGTAGTTTAAATGTAGTTAATTGTATTAATTCTAGTTCTGAAGCATGTCATGGAATAAATAATGATGTATTTTCAATATATATAAGATGAATCATTGAACATATTCTCATTATCATCAAAATTGTTTTGTATATAAAGAAACATGAGAATGGGAATATATTTACTCCATATTTATGATAAATTGTCACATGATAATATTTAAATCAAAATCATTCTATGTGGTTCCTTTTTCTATACCAAGTGAAAATATTTTCCAAATTTAGAATTTCTACATATTTAAAATTAATCTCACTATGTGTATGGATTTAATATATGTTTTATAATAATACATGTGACCTTGTTGATCTAAATTTAAAATATTTATGATGTAAAATTATTTTTAAATGTTTCATTATACAAAATATGATATATTTAAAGTTATTATATGTATATATCATCTTAATAGTTACTGATACGGTTTAATATATATACATAAATATCAACTAATGTTAATTTTGATTGGAAAGTAACATCCTGAGATAATTATTCATTTCTATATTTACTATTAATTTCAATGGGTAACTATGATTCAAGAGTGAATATTTCAGAAATATAGTACAATGTTACTAAACAACATTAATTCCAAAATTGAAATAATATCATGTTTTGTATAGATGTAAATTGAGATAAATGTTTTGGTAAGAGTCATTGAAAAATAAAATCAATTCATTATAATTGATTAAATTTAATATATAATTTCTATTAACATAAGAATCAATATTTTTTGTAAATTCACCATATATATTACAATAATTTCAAAAAATATTAATTCACGAATGATGATACATATAAATCTTATTTTTTCTCTCCCATAAAGTCAAAATGAAAATATAGTATTCAATGTGAAAGTTACAGAATTTTCTAACAACATATACATTATTTCTTTTCAATCTCCGAATAATTATTTCATTGTATTACAGAAGTGAATATCCTTATATTCATTATCTACGTTTTGAATCCATTATCTCTTTACAATATGTTTTCAGCACACCATAAAACATATTATTCGGAGTTCATTCTAACCTTGTTCTTGTTTCTTTTCATGATAAGGAGTGTGGAATTAATATTCCACAAATGATTATTTTTATGGGTTATGTATTGAAAATTTTGAATTATGAGTGAATTTTCAAAATATATTTTTTAGAATACGATGAATAATGATGAACTTTTTAGAAAACATGATCTAATGATATTCAAAGAAAATAAATTACATAAATTGATTCTATACATAAAAATTGTATATAAATAAGAATAATTTTATAATTATATGCTAAACACACCTTTGTAGTTTTCACTAAAGTAGTTTATAGGGAATGTAATTTACATTTAAGCCTCTATTTATTATTATTTAGTGATAGAATGAAATATTTAATATATAAATCAACTGCCATATATCTATGTTACTCATCCTATTCAATATCATCATTGTGGGATGATGATCATTTTTTGAGAATATTACACATAATTGAAATTACCTGATAGTGATGATTTGTAAAACATTGATTCAACTTTTGGACATTATTTCCTTTTTATGACATTCATATAGATAAGGAATGATCATTATGTTTCTAATGAAAATTATTTCTATTTTTTTATATTAAATTTTAATGTTTATTTCTAATTTATAATATTACGATGTTTGTGATATGAAATATTTATAATAATTTTGTTAGGTCTCCCAGAATTTTATCCAGTTTCAATGTCCATAATCATTATACTCATAATGGAAGGTCTCATGTAAATTCATATGAAAATGATTAATATATCCTGCCATATGATAATTAATATTTCCATGAAAACCTTAATAAAATTTCTCAGTTTGCAGTCTTTCCAATCGTGGGAATAGATATCCACATTCTATTGAGTGGACACCCCAATCCTAATATCGGGATATGAAACTCTTCAACACTTACCTCAAAATCTATATTAATAAAAATATGAAAATTAAATTCAATAAATGATTGGTTATGTCAAATCATAATCTTTGTTATGACTCCTGGATAATTAAATTTACCCAATTATAGGTGAAACCAACACTATAACTATAGATTTTATAAAATTTAGGTAATGGAATGTGTAATTGTAAAATATTACATGGAGTATTTTTTATTATTCATAATCATTCTTATTATACATCATACATGACTGGATTATGTTATGTGGATTTTATTTCTATTCTCAACTATCTACTTGTAATTTCATAATTATAATCCATTTATATTAATTTTAATGTTTATTAATAATATATTTATTTAGAAGATAATAGTCTTGATTACAATAAATAAATCATGCAGTAGTAAAAATATACAAAATGTCGTGTTAATGAGATTTATATTGCATTTTTTATTGAATTTATTCTTAAAAAACCAATGACCCAAGGGAAAAACGCCATTAAAATTGTCTAAGAACAAGTTTGCAGCATTCCACATCCTCCCAATATATATTTGTTGTATGGTACTGTATTTTTCCTGAATTCCCACACATAAATATTACATCATTATATATGAATATTAATTTTATAAATAAGGAACCATTATAGAATTGTTTAGTTCAAGTAAATTTTGAAACATACACACATAAAAAACATTTCCATAAATGAGATACATAATCTTTAAATATTTTTTCAATAACAAGATCCATCCTTATAAAAATCATACATAATATATTACATCATCACATGAGGAAATGAATCATAAAAAAATGGGAGCAGAAAATATAATTAAGGGTAAAAAAGTGAGATACCGACATATAAGGAGGATAAGTGTATGATAAAATAAGATTAATTTCTAAAAACCATACAACAGATATCTTTAATCATTAACATGAGTGAAGAATGAAATCAAAGAGGTTCATAATAAATGAATCATAATGGAATCAAATAATTTCATACATGAGAACATAACATTGTAATAAGAAATTGATTAATGTCATACACATAAGAATAAAAAATCATATACTAATATTAACCATCAAGACATTAATAAGATGTTATTATTTGGCTAACCACATATATAACTACATCATGATTGGGATAAACTCATGTGTATCCCCATTTGGGATTGGAAATATGCCACATGTATCCTCATTTGGTATTGGGGATTGCCTCTAATGTATCCTCATTAGAGCTCAAGAGAACACCCCATGTGCCCTCTTTCACGTTTCAGATAACCTCCTACGTATCCTTTTTAGTTGTTAGCATAACCACCCATGTAACCTCTTTTAGTATTGGGATGTAAAAAAATGTATCATTTTCTATTATATATCCTTAATCATTACCCAATTATTGAAAGGGAGATATAGGTCCAACCCATCACATAATGAAAATCATACATATGTGTTCCACAAGATAATAAAGAATTCATATTTTATAACACATGATAATAAATGGTTTTAATAAAAATTTAATCATTAAATAACCTTTAGAAAACTAATATGTTTATTAATGAAATCCACATTTCCTTTCATCATAACCTATGCAAAAGATGTTGATTTTTTATGCATTACATCATCATACAACTCATGAAATTGAAACAAGTTTCACAAAATTATTTTAAGCATAAAAATAATAATAATACAAAAAGAATAATAATGATATACTTGGATAATATACCATGAAAAAAATAAGTAACATGAAATGATTTCATCTTATATGGATGGTGATTATTGAAAAGGAAAGTAGAAAATATTTTGGGGAAAAAAATTTTTATTTAAACAATGTTTTTAAATAAAAAAATTTTAAAATGTTCTTGAAGTCATTCTATTTATTGTAAAAAAATTAAAAATACAAAAGAATCATTAAAAATGTCGATTTTTTCACAAAGACTGAAAATACCATTTATGATGAAGATGTTAAAATAAATATTTCTTTCACATTTTATATAAAAGAAAAACATGCATTTTTGGAAAAATTATTTGAAGGATTCCCAACAAAAATAATATATAATAATAATAAAATTATAAAAATATCTAAATAATTCATTAAAAAATTTCAATAATATGTTTCAATAGATTTTGAGCAACTAAAAGTAAAAAATCATGTTTTTGACAGAAGAGAGATATAATGACGATTTTTATTTTAAAATTATTTTTAAATATTGAGTATATAAATTTAGGAAAATGATTATTAAAAATTTAATCTCATTAAATGAAAATATTATAAAAATACTCATGAGTTTCATGATTTATTTTTCATAAGATTATATCAACGGAAGCAAAAAACATAATCAATCAAGATAAATGATGAGACTGTATCATAGATCACTCAAAAAATTTGTAACACTAAATCATAATCACTAGGAAGAGATATCATAAAATTGATATTTACATAAAAAATATTCTTTATTGAACCATCATAAAATTATCCCTTTGGGATATTATAGACAATATAAAATAAGTAAAGGTGGATTTGACATCTGTCCCATAGAAATAATAAGTCAGACATAAATCTATATCCTTAAGTCTTGAAATCCATAGTAAATGTTTTAAACACAATTATAATAAATATAATTTTATTATACATATATGAACCATGTTTTACCAGATATATCATTACGTATATATTTTATTTTCACCTTTTATTACAAATTTTTTTAAAAAATACTTCAAAAAATTACATATCAAGTAATAATTTATTAGTTTGTCACGTATGTTTTTATTTTCTTTTTTGGTTTCTCATGCATTGATAGTAGTTCGATAATTTAAAAAAAATATGTAAATGAATTAAATTCCTCATAAACATTTATTATATATTTATTTATATTAATATAGTAACGAATTATGTAAAAATTGAAATACTATTAAACGAGATGGTTATCTATACGTATGCACGAAATTTGATTCCATTTTATCAATTAATTAAAATAATTAAATGTGAATGCTATATTATCATTTCATTATAAAAAATATTTCATATATATTAAATTTTTTTATTTCCAAATTTTTTTATTTCCTTCTATGTAATTCATATGACTAAAAAGATTTACATCGCTCTGTGAGGCAGTACACCACCATTCACATGAATGGCGTAATTTTATTCAGAAAGTAATGATATTATTAGAAAATATTTTATATCGGGATTTTAAAAACATATTTATTTTAGATATAATATATATAAATATAATATCCCTTAATTATATCCAACTATGATAGGTGTAAATTTAAAAAACAACATTAGTGCGTGAACCAGTAGTCCTCCATACACAAGAATATTTAATTTGTAACCCATTTCATTGAGGAGGAGAAGGCCTTTGGTTGTCCAATTTTCATAATTACAGATACATATATGGGATAAACTAAGATAATTATTTCTTTAAGGAATAACTATAAATGACGTTGGGAGAGTAAGAAACAAAATATGATTCTAGGTTAGGGACATTACATCTACCAAGGAAATTTTAATTTTGTTTGCACGAATAGGCTTGATATGCTCAATTAATGACAAAAATAAGGGTTATATGATTTGATAAGGGAGTTGATGAAGTTATTTTCGTGTTTCTTGGCCAAAATATTGGGTTATGAACATCTTAATAGGACATGGGGTTCAGTGTCCTTTAAGAAGTTAGGTTAATGGAATACATATTATTTTTTAAAAGGACAAGGTTTACCAAAATTTTCAATATTCCAAATTAAAAAAAAATGGTTAATTTTCAGTATTAGAAGATATATAGGTGAAATATTTCAAAAAAATGGGTTTATACATTTTTTGGATCTTTTTCCACCTGTATTACTTAAGTTAAAGCCATATAAACTCATTATATACACTATCATGTTTAATAATTTTGACAGGTTAAACTTTTAATTTTTGTAATAAACGAGTTTAACCATATTAGATAATTTAATTTATTCTTATTAAAATCATTGAATCATTTTTTCCTAATTATATATATATATATGTTATAATATTTAATGTAAAATTAATCCAATATACATCTATTGAAATTAGAGTTTCAATGTAAAGTAAATAAATGATAAATATGGTTTTATATCTAAATTCAATATGAAAATTAAACTAATGACTGAAATTGGATAAATAAATTTGACATAATTATACATTAACCACATATTAGTATAATTTTCATGCCTTTGTATTCTATAAGTCAAAAAAAAAGTATACAAATTATTATTATTCACTATTAAACTATAAATTTATATTGGTGGAAATTTTTTTAAAATTCTTAGTTAGATATTTTTCAAATGAATCATTAAAAATGAATGATTGTTTTTAAAATATATTAAATAAATATTACAACAATTAGTAATATTATTTTTATAAAAATATTATTACTTTCTTAGAAAATAGTATTTATAAAACAAATAATTACTTTTCTACAAATTATGTATGTGTAATCCATACATTTAATTATTTAAAACCATTATCCATAATATTTAAAATTTATTTATAAGTATTCGTATCATTTTTTCAAATAGTTTAGTTAAAATAATTCTATATTAAATAACAATATCAATAATATATATTGGTTTTTTTAAACTCGGTATCGTATTTAAGATATGAATAAATCTATGTCGCAAGTAACACATGTTAATCTAGATGTTTCATATTAAATAATCCAAAAAAGTAGATTCTTTTAAAAAAAATCACATAATCAAAGGGAGTTACATTCTACCCTCCCCACTAATTTGAAATATTACCTCAAAATTCATCATTTGTCCCCAATAGGGGATACTTTTACATCATTATACCCTTCAGTTACTATGTAAATTCATAAATCTGCTTCTTTGCCAAAAATCATTGACCATGTGAGTAATCTAGTTTTACATAACATTCCCTATATTATTTAGAATCCCAAATTTTTTTACTCAAGCGGTATAACCTCTTTGATCAGTACATGTGAAGGTTAAGGTTTTCAATTACCTAGAAAAAATACATTGGACACATCATGTTCTTGTGAGAGGATCTATGTATTAACCAAATTATATAATAATATCATGATATGATAAATAATTTCAAAGGGAGTGAAATTCTTAGGGCATAGTATTTATATATCTTTTAAATAGATAAATTTAAATAAAAACCTCCATAATAAATTCAAATTGTAGTTAATTTTTATAATCTTGAACATAAAATTTATGTTAACTTGGGACTATACATAATTTTTTTGAATTAATTTAACTATCTCTGACATATCATCATCTCCCTCATGTCCCAATATATTTCTTTCTAAACCATAATTCTAATATATTGGATTTCTAAACACCTTTACGTAAAATGGAATCATAAAGATCCAAATGAATTCTTTTAGGAAACCATTTTTTGTATTAATGTACATCCAAATAATGTAGTTGATCTCACTAAAACTGAAATCTATAGAACAAGATCATAGAATATATTTTAGTGCCTAAATTTTTTATAAGACTAATCATCACACTGAATATGATCAGTCTTCAAAAAATGGTATTTGCAAGACTATGAGGTCGTCGGTCTTTTTAAAAACACCACTTCATGATCAGGTTTTTTCAAAAGATGATTTGGTCCAAGCTTTAGCTAGTGCTTGCCGTCGTTGCAAATACTGTTAGTTTTTTATTTTTTGATGGTCTTTTGATTTAGGTATGAATAATGATACATCACCCATTTCGGTATGGGTATGTCTTCCTCAACATCCTCTTCCATTTTAAAATCATGTGATTATCTATATGATTGGTAATATAGTGTACCTGTTTCGTTGTTCAAATGTTCAAACAGCTACAATGATTCATTTGATCAATACATACCTCTATGTTGAGGTCGATGTTGCTAAAACTTCGGTGGAATGGATCTGGATTAGTGTGGGTGAGGAATTCCAAGGGAAGTTGCCCATTGTTTTTTACTGTTGGATAGATTATTGCTATAAAAATAATAGATTGGGGCACATAGTCTCTAAGTGTCAATGAGAATTAGTAACCAAGTGGTTTTCATATCCAAGGGATAGGCTAGGTGGGTCCCTTTTCCAGATGGCTTCTACAGGTTCTTGTTCTGGCAATGCGAATGGTATGGTGAACCGGGAAGCGGTGTGTTCAAGGGTTATTTTAGAGGAAGTTATGAATATTTTGGTAGCTTTGTTTTTTAGTTAGCTTAAGAGTGACCTGAATTTAGGTGTTGGGTGAAGTTGCCTACTCTCAATGGTGACCCTAGTACTGGTGACATGGGAGAGTCATCCGGAGTTATTGTAAGCACAATATTCTCCCAGCAAGATGTATGCTTGCTGGTGGATTTTATTGGGATGGATAAAGGTGAGCATAGGGGGTCAGAGCCTGTGCTTGAAGAGGACATTAGTGTTTTAGGCTATATGATTTGTCATTTGTAGGTTTTTAATATGATGATGGGTCTCAAAATTAGGTTGTGATTTGTGGAGTGGTGATTGCAATAGACACTAGAAAGTGGTTCCAAGAATTGGAATAGGAGAACACGGAGGAGGGTTCTTCAACTGATGAAGGTGGCCGTATGTATCCTAAGATTTCTTCTCAGGAGGATGGATTAGGGAACGAAGCCATCCGGTAGGGGATTCTAGATGGTTATGAGTTCTAGTAGTAGCCTAAGTGTTTATCCGTGATTGACCCTAATAGTAAATCTAACAAAGGTTGAGGAGGGGAAGATAGAATCCATGACATTCATATTTTTGGAAAATGGGTTGACTGCTCAGGGAGTGATAAGGAATACAATTTTTGCTTGAATAGGCCTTCGTATAGTGATATTGCTTAGGGTGAGATGATGATGATGATTGGGAATTGGGAAGCATGAATGCTCCACCACGAAGAAGGCATCCTTTATTGGAATCACATAGATTCAATCATTTGAATGAATGAATCTCTGAAGGAAGTATGCTAAAGTTCTGAAACATTATGAAAGCTCAGAATAAGAATAAACTACTAAAGAGGATTCCTTTTTATGTATGTGTCTACGATTGTATTATATTTTATATGTATCTTTTTTTTGGCTTGTGGTACTTATTTACTGTCCTTTTATTTTAATTTAATAGATGGTCAAGGGTTATCCTCTGATGGTGTTTCAGGTATATATGGATATCATTTCTTATTTAAAAATAGTGTGATAACTTCAAAAAGTGATCAACTAAAATCCATAATTACCTCCACACGTTGATTTGATAAATTGTAGATGGTATCAATATATTAAATATTATATACACAGTGGGTATTTGAATCCCTAAAAAATAACCATGTCATTAAAACATAAATAAAACTAGATATTTGTAATTCTACTTTTTGACCAAAAATATATATAATCTTAATCAAATCATATCCCACAAAACCTCAAAATGGGTTTCAATTACACAAAACAAAGGATCAACCATAAATTAACAAGCCGATGATTGTATCCAAACCCCATCAGTTAAAATTACTTGGAAACATATAAAAAACAGAAAGTTATTTAACCCATAATTTCTTATATAATTTCCCATGCTACAAAAAATCGATGATTGGTTTCATCATGGTACTGAAAGCATATAAAATGTGATTTCAAAACTCCAAAATACATATAGAGGAATATAATCAGTGCTCTAATTCACATGAAATTTTCATAGAGGATGAATGTTAATATTTTGATAGGGATTATTAATAACAAATCAAACATAAAATTCCCAATTAAATAGGCGAGAATAATGTTCCCTATTCATCATGATTCACATCATCCATTGTGACTTATTATGACTTACCTTTTATATCTATATTCATATGTTATTTTGGATTATCATCCACAATACACCCTGGATTGTGTTGTAGAATTGCATTATGTAAAAAATTATATCACATGAAACATTAGAGCGTGGGAGGTATATTATGTTGAGATCTATCTCCATTAATATAATTCAATAGCCTCTTAACATTACATATACATATTTTCCAAATAATGAGGATTCCAACACTTTATCCCCCTATTATTCCCCTTAAGAACTCACATTAATTATTCTGACAAAAAAATGGCATGTAGGGGACTCATATTAGTTTCCACATTGTTATTTATTTATGTTCATAGGAGGCTTGATATTCTATTTCTTATTAGTTACATGGGAATGGATAGATTGTGTTAGACTCATCATGTATTAATCATGTTTTAATGATCACAAATCTCATTAATGATCCCAAATCACATTAATTATCAAAAAGCTTATTCAACCTAGTTAACTCTTAAATTATATCCAATCATTTGTATTTATGTTTAATGTTCTCTCATGATTTATAATGGTTATGATTAATCTATTTCATGCATATCACAGTTTATGTCTGAATACAGTTATTTTCCTAAGTACAAGTCATCATGATGTCTAACACAGTAAGTCAGACATTGTAAGCCAGACACTGTGAACAATACATCGTGAACAAGACACCATGACACTTAGACCGTGATACTCAAACCGTGACACTCAGACACCATGTGAAAGAGAAAATATTTTCATAACATACTGTGATACCGTTTCTTAAATTTTTTTTACACATTTCAAGTAAATGTTTAACGGTCATATTTTATGCCATTAATGTACTGACATAATTAATGTTTCTTTTTAGAAATAGTATGAGGTATGAGGTGAAAAATACATCAAAAATGTCTACAAAAACACATGCATTCGAAGATAATGAGTGAATAGTTCCCAACAACAATACAGTGCGATAGATAATGAAAAACAAGCTTGTGAGCACGACCGCGATGAACACATTAAATGATTTTCAAAGAAAGCATTGTCACATGCATGAAATCCTACTCTACTGAAGATCATAAAAAGTACAATGGAGCCTAGATACCATCTTCACATTGTCAAAAACTCATGAAGAACACATGTTGAAGAACGAGACTCTATTTTTATGGAAAAAACCTGAGAAGGACTCAGAAGCATTTCTGTTCAATCAATGTAGTCCATAGATGCACTTCAAATCACTAGAGAATTCTAAACTCATATATACTCTCTCTCTGTGATTATTTTACATACTTTTTGAGCAGTTATTCTACTCTGTATATTCTATACACACACTGACTCCAGTACTAAACTGGAGGATTTATAAATCATTACACCAATATATTTATACTTCTGTTTACCCATGACAACTGTGGAAGAGGTCCTTGTGTGGCCTTGATATTATTTTTTTACCCATGAAAATTGTGGATGAGGTCTATGTGTAACCTGGATAGTCTATGTACTATAGTTGAACCCGATCTATGGTGTGGATTAAAGTTTATTTATATAAAATTATCGGTGGCAGGTGATCACCAAGTGGAGTAGATTAGGTCTCGACTTAAGACTTATGTAATTGTTTTAAATCCGATGTGTTGTTTAATTTTACTCTTCTCTATTTTACTTCTTTATTGCATAATCCACAAAATAGTAATTTAAATTTGATATTTAGTCTTGTAAAGATTTTATAACTGATTTTTCATAGTAGGATTACTTCAAAAGTAATTTGAATAATACAAATTATTATTACTGAGAATTAATCAATCTTCTAAGATGTTGTTTCAAAGGTCATACTCATATAACTGTATAACCTTGATTAACTGGGATGTATCTATTTTTTGGGAAACCATTTCATTTAAAATAATTATTTTTTTTGTTACAAAAAGTTTTATCGTTACTCAATTCACCCCTCCCCTCTTGAGTAAACTACTCTGACAAACATTTGGTATCAAAGGTTTCTTTATTAGGACTCTGTGTAATCTTACTCAACTGTGATTGTATTTTTACTTTAATGATCTATAAATTTCTATTAATTCTAAACTTATCGATCTTTTAAAGTAAGTTGATATTTTGGATTATAGATTGGAAGGTGATCATACCAACAGACCACCATTCTTTAATAGAACCAACTATGCTCAAAGGAAAATCAAAATGAAAATGCATCTAGAGAGCATGAGAATTGAAATTTGGTCATCAATTATAGATGAATACAAACATCCTATGAGTGATAGAATTACATGGGATGAACCTACCAATATTTCTTACAATAACAATTTCCAATCCATGAATGCTCTATACTATTCCTTTGGATATGATGAATTTAATAGGATTTTTGCTCGTAAAACTACCCAAGAAATTTGGGATACATTGTCTGTCTCACATAAAGGCACATCTAGTGTAATAGAAATGAGACTTAATAATTATAATATAAAATAATATCATTTTAAAATGAAACCTGATGAGCCTATTCCTAACATGTATCTTAGGTTCAATAAGATTTTCAACAAAATTATTTCTATTGAAAGAGAAGTCACTACTAAAGAATAGATCATGATAATCCTTAGATGTATACCTGACAGATGGAGGGGGATCTTTTTCCCTATTAGATAATCATGTGACATCAGCAAGATTCCTATAAAAGAACTCATTGGGAAACTAATGATGTATGAAGAAAAGATGAATGTCAAAAAAGAAGAGGAGGATGAACCAACGTGGAAATCTATAGCATTCAATACAAACTTCTCAAAGCACAAAGAAAATGGGAAACTAGAAGCTTCTGTAGAATGTTCCACCACTGAATAATCATCAACTGATAGTGATGAAAAGATGGCTCAACTGGACAGAAGATTCAAATGATTCTAGACGAAGATGAAATTTTTCAAAAAGCTTAACATCAAGGAAAGTGTGATCTAAAAGGAAACTGGTAATGGACTGGAAAAGAACTGACAAAACTGATTAAATTTTATTCTATGAATGTAACTGAAAAAAACATATAATGGCTGACTATCCAATACTCATGTATAATAAGATGTATGAGGACAAGGAAAAGAAGTAAAAAAGGATATGAAGGAAACCTGGAGTGCCTATGAGGATAGTTTAACTGACTCAGAGACATCACATGATAAACAGACTAACAAAGGCAATATGTGTTTTATGAAAAACCCATCTGAGGAAACATTGAACTCTTTTGTAAAAAATTTATACTATTATGAAGAGGAAAGTTACTCTGAAAATATGACTAATTAATTTTTTTTTGAATAATGCATCATTCTTTAAGATACATGAAATGAATTAAAAGATAAATATAAATCATTGAAGAAACAACATGCTCTCACTGTAAAGGTTAAATCTGAACATAATATTGAAAAGGAGAAAAATGAACAACTTCAAAAAGAAAATAATGAATTAAAAATTTATAATGCAAAATTAAAGAATGACTTAGAAAACTTTACTCATTGGAAAAATACCCTTACCCAAATGTTAGGAAAACAAATTTCCCCCAAATACAAAACTTGCATTGGTTATCAACCTGGTAAAATAAACTTTGGTAGAACGAAGTTTGATTCCAATTTTAGGACTTAATGTTTTGTTCCTAGTTCTGGACACAACACAACTAGCTCATTTCATGATACATATTCTACTGTTTCATGTTTCTGGGACCAAATATAGTTTATTTTCAAAAAAATTGTACATAATGCTTATATGAAACATAAGAGACTAATATGGGGTCCCAAAGCGGTCATTACTGATGTTACTGGACCCAAACAAGTATGGGTACCAAAATCTGTCATTTCTTGGTCAAGTTATAGGAAAACTGCTTAAAGATCTCTTACAAGAATCTATGGTACATGGACAATGGATTTTCAAGGAATATTACAGGAGACGACTCACACTTCAAGAACCTGATAAAATTAGATGTAGGACATGTCACATTTTGAGACAATGCCAAATGGAAGATCATTGGCGTAGGCTAGATTGGTAACACTAATTCAATTTTAATTTCTAATGTAATGTTTGTTAATCACTTAAAATATAACTTTCTTAGTATCTCACAATTATGTGATGATGTATGTCATGTTAAGTTATAAAATTATGTCTGTAATGACTTTAATTATATAGATGAATTAGTATTTTCTGCATCAAGGAATAAGAACCTTTATTCTGTTAATTGAGATTACTTAGCTTCTCAAAAAATTTCATGCTTATGTGTATTTCATAAAGAATATTGGATCTGGCATAGGATAGTAGGACACTGTAATGATCACTCCCTTAGAAATATAACTAGAAAAGTCATATTTTAAGACTGAAACAAACTTGAGTTTCCACATGGCAAAGTATTTAATATCTATCAAAAGGGAAAAAACACAAATTCTCTTTCAAATCCAAGAAAGAAGCTTCTACTTCTCAACTTCTCTAATTGGTTCACATGGATTTGTTTGGACCATCTAGAGTTTCTAGTTAAAATAGGAATCACTGTGTTTATGTTCTGGTAAATAATTTTTCTAGATATACCTAGACCTTTTTCATGGTTCACAAAAGTGAAGCATGCTATTATTTTTTAATGTATACCAAGTCTGAAGAAAATCTCAGGGGCATTAAAATTATATCATTAAGAAGTGATCATGGACATGAGTTTGAAAATCAATAGTTTGAATCCTTTTGCTTACAGACTCCTTACAATCACAATTTCGTTTCCCCTAGAACACCTCAACAGAATGGTGTTGTATAAAGAAGAAACAGAACCCTGTAAGAAATTACTAGAACAATGATTATTGAGTATGACTTACCTATTTAGATTTGGGATGAAGAAATTAATACAACATTCTATATAATCAATAGAGTCTTGATTAGACCAATTATTAAAAAGACCCTGTATGAACTCTTGAATAATAGGAAGCCTAAGGTTAATTACATTAGAGTTTTTGGTTGCAAAGTCTTTATTCTCAACAGTAAGTATAATCTTGAAAAATATTCATCCAAAAGAGATGAAAAAATTTTCCTAGGTTACTAAATATTATTTAAATCTCATATATTATTCAATAACAGAACTAAATGAGATGGTGAATTTGTTCATATCATGTTTGATGAAATAGATCCACATGAGCCTAGAACCATCCTATAAAATCTAGAGGATGATTTATCAAATCTGAACATCAACTCAAAATCGTCAAATTCTTCCGTGAATGAATTTGCGAAAACATTTATTTCTGGAAACTCCCTTCAATTGAGTCTTAATGAACCAGGATATATTGATGAACTTTAAATCACAAGTCCCTCTTTTTCTAGAAAGGTTAGAACCCTTAAAAACCATCCCATAGATGTTGTTGTATGAGACTTAGAGAAAGTAACACAAACTAGAACTTCTCTTAGAAATCATGTTAAACATAAAGCCTTCTTGTCCAATCATGAACCTAAAAACATTGATGATTCCATCAACGATGAATTTTGGGTAATTGGTATGCAAGATGAACTTATTCAGTTTGAAATAAACAGTGTTTGGAAACTTGTTGAAAGAACCAAGGACACATTCATCATAGGCACTAAATGGGTGTCTAGAAATAATGTAGATGATGCTTGAAATATAGTTAAGAACAAGGTTAGATTAGTTGCAAAAGTCTATAGTCATAAATAAGGAATTGACTATGAGGGGACCTTTTCTCTAGTAGCCAGACATGAAGCCATCAGAATCCTACTAGCTTATGCTATACATCTGTATTTCAAACTATATAAAATCGATGTTAAGAGGCCATTCTTAAATGGGTATATAGCTGATGATGTCTTTCTTGAAAAAACCCCTGAATTTACAAATCTTCATTTTCCCAATCACATTTTCAAACAATCTAAATCTTTATACGGTTTAAAG
Source organism: Viscum album (assembly GCA_963277665.1). Taxonomy (NCBI): domain Eukaryota; kingdom Viridiplantae; phylum Streptophyta; class Magnoliopsida; order Santalales; family Viscaceae; genus Viscum; species Viscum album. The sequence goes on along the minus strand of OY728163.1, from coordinate 1,837,343,849 downwards.
CATGCTCCAATATCTTGGAATGACAGATTGAGTACTTCTCTCCTTTCCAAAGGTTTTACAAAAGTAATAGCTGATCCTAACCTTTTTATAAAATGAATTTACAGTGATATTTTAGTTGTTAAAATCTAGGTAGATTATATTATATTTGGATCTTCAAAAAATTCGTTATGTATTTATTTTTATAAAATGTTGCAAAATGAATTTGAAATGAGTTTAATGGGTGAATTAAAATTCTTCCCTGGATTTTAAATCTTTAAAAATAATGATTGAATTATTTTAACTCAAATTAAATACACTATAGATATTATAAAACGTTTTGGATTTGATAGAACTAAAACTTGTGACACTCCCATGAGTACGACCTGTATGTTGGATAATGATAAAGATGAAAAATATATTGATCAAACCATTTATAGATAAATGATTGGATGTTTACTCTACTTAACTGTTATTCGTCTGGACATTATGTTTAGTGTGTGTATGTGTGCTCATTTTCAAGAAAATCCTAATGAATCTAATTTATATCTTTTAAAGAGAATTTTCAAATACCTCAAGCACACACCCAATCTAGGATTGTTCTATCCTAAAAGACAATCATTTAAACTAGTAATTTATTATGATACTGACATCGGTGGCTGTAAGATAGATAGAATGATCACCTTTAGAACATGTCAACTTTTACGAAAGTCACTAGTATCATGGTGTAGTATGAATCAAAATTTTGTTGCATTATCTACTGTAGAAGCTGAATAAATAGCTGATTGCTGTTGTTGTGCACAAATTTTCTGGACGAAACACAAATTACTAGATTATGTTTATCAATTCAGACATGTACAAATAAATTGTGACAACACAAGTGCTATTTACGTCCATAAAAATACTGTTTCACATTCTAGGAAAAAACATATTGATGTAAGACATCACTTTTTGAGAGATCATTATCAAAAAGATGATATCACCTTGGAATTCATTGGTACTATATATCAACTAGCTTATATATTCACTAAACCTTTAAATTCTAATAGAGTAGACTACATCATACATGATCTTGGCATGATAAATCTAAAATAGACCTTTTACTTATCTTACTGTTAATCATTTTAGTATGTTTTATTTTACTATTTCATGATAACGATGTCTCAGTTTCTTTCTCTCATGTTTAGAGTCTCACCGTTAGCACATTGTACTTATGGTCTGACATTTACTGTCTCACCATAACGCACAATGAATAGTTTACTCACTGTCTCAACGTGATGACCACTCATTGTCTCACTGTGATGACCACTCATTGTCTCATCGTGACGAGCACTCATTGTCTCACCGTGATGACCAATCACTGTCTCACCCTGATGACCAATCATTGTCTCACCGTGACAATCACATACTTTCTAACCGTGATGTCCACTTACTATATCACCATGAAAATTCTGTATGATTTTCTTTAAACCTGTATCATGGTAATTAATATATCACCTCTTTTACGTTCCTGTTTTTTATTTTTGTGATGTTTGGCATTCATAAATGTTAAAACAAAATGTTTCACTTAGTTTTCACCCGAACATTCTCCTTCTCACTCATCTCAAACCCTTTCAACATTTCAACCCTCTCTCTCTCTCTCTCTCGAACCTTCAGCGGATGACAATAATGAAACAAATGTCTTAATCCACACCTGAGAAGTGTAGCTCAAAGAAGATGATGATACCTCCTAAGATGATTCCTGAAGGACTGTTAAATCCAAACCTGATAAATCGCAGTCTTGTACCTGAGAATGAATTCAGCCCAGAATGGATTTTGTCTAGCAAATCTATAGTCCTAAAATTACTAAAAAAAAGTAAGGCTAGTTAGAATGGTTCTCAAGGGAGAATAGATCCATCTATCTGATGTTAGTATCTCAGTTCTACTAGTATGCACAGTTGTTGTTTCATTTTGGTGAATGTTATGTTTTGAAGAGTTGGGTTAATGGCCAAAGATGATACTTCTCTTCGAGGTTATGGGAATCATGCCTTATCATACCTCAAAAATGAATATGTGATGATTATGAGAGAGAATATCCAGCTAAAACTGATTTCTTTGATCTTGAAGATGCTCTGAAAACCCTAACTGGAAATGGCACCAAGAGAAGGGTCATCAATAATGAACTTGATGGAGAAACAATACTGTTGTTTAAGTTTGTTCAAAATCTTCTTAGTCTAAAAAAAGTGACTTTTCTTTGTTAATGTATCAAGATTTATTTTTGATTCATCTTATGAAGAATTGACACAAGATCAACCTATTAAAGTACATCATTCACCAAATGTGTGAGTTTGTCAAGGTTAAATCCAAACCCACCTCTCTGTTCTACTCTCAGGTGATATCAGCCATGCTGTTTGAAAAGGGAGAAGTTGGACCTAATAAAGAAGTGCTTATGGACTATGAGTACTATCTCTCTAAATCCATCATCAGGAGAATGAAGATAAAATGGAATCCTTGGAAAAAGGAATGGGTGGATGAAAATGATAAGGTTTATTAAAAGATTAAATCTTGTGGATTATCCATCAATGCCGAAAGACATTTCTGATTATGGTTTGGAACCGGATGAACTCGTTGAGTATTCAGAATAAGAGGATGAAGAATCTGAATTACCACATAGGGAAGTCGTTGTTGTTGTGGTAGAAAGGATTTTTTTCCCTCATGTTGTTCTTGAAGAATAAGATCCTGCCTCTAGAAATGATGTCAATATGGAAATCAAACTCGGCGATGAAAAAGAATCAATGGTGATAGAATCTATGCAGTAAGCCATTGAAGAGCCTATAGAAGAAGAACTCCCAGTTGTGGAAGAAGAAAATCTTGATGGACTCCCTGTTATGCAAGATGCAAATATGGAGGAACTCCATGTGGATCAATATGTTCCTTAAATAATACCCTATGCTGAATAGAAGATGGTGATGGCCTTTCAGGTGGCTAGACAAGAAATGAATGAGGAACTTAGAGATGAAACAGTGGATTTAGACCAAGCTCATGAGCCTATCAGTCCTGAGAAGGAGGCACCTGTTGAGGGGGGGGGACCACAAAATATTGAGTCTGATGAAGCCTCACATCCAAATGATTCATGTACTGTGGAAACTCAATACAAATTTCCTAGTTTCTATGATGTAAATGAGTCTCAGTAGGTTACTACAACTGGGCCTGATATTTCTTCCCTATCTCAGTTGATATTTTTCAAAACCTTTTCCCATAACAAGGAACTGAAACCAGAACCTATACAAATTCGTACAGTTGAAACATTATCTGAACAATTATCCTTTATTAGTAATGTTGATTTTAAGGAATTTGGCGACATTCTCTTATCATGTGATGAAAAGATATGAACTCCCAACCTTGTCATGTGTCAAATTTGAGTGAGAGAGATGACTCACTGATTATGGAGAAAAGTATCTGGAAAATCCATCCTCAGATGCTCCATGAGATTCAAGAAGTTTGAGTTGAAAATAAGTTTCTCAGTACTATAGTCACAACCCTGAGAAGCATGGTTGAAGACATGCATAAAGAGTTACATTTGAGATTGGAGCCTACTACTGATTCTCTAGAACCCACTGTTTCTCAAATATCTCGAGATGTTGTGTCTCAAATTCACCCTTATCTGTTATCCTCTGATGAAAATATTGTAGAAAGGCACAAACAGATGTTGAAGGACATGATAGATCTTGTGGTGAACCTTAATAAACTCACTGATGAGTACAGTAGTTGTCTTCAAAAGGTACTAAATCAGCTCAAATCTCTTACCACATCCGTCAAAGCTTTTAATACCTTTGTTCAATCCTCTACACCTTTCTTGGATAGTACATTTCTCATATCTACAGTCAATGAAGAGCTTTATAATGATTTCAGTGACTTTAATGTGGCTTCATTATTTGAATTTATCAAGAACAGTGATATAATTATTGACCAAGTTCAAATTCACTATAAGATTGCAAATGATGCCCAGCAAGAGATTTATAAGAAATTGTATTTCTATTTCAACCGAATTTTCTTCAAGAATAATATGACCAACCACTTCAAATACCTGGTAGAGAATTGGAGAAATCATCCTCTAACTCATGCATTAAAAAACCAAGTCCAGAAGCTAACCGAGTTTACCTGATTGTTAGACAAGTTTATGGAAAACCAAGATGAAATTGAAAATGCCATGAAGTCTAGTGGAGAGATTATTGAAGGCTTCATCAAACTCATTAGACCTTATCTTCATGTCCAGAGTACCTAAATTGTTTCTCCAGCAGCTGCTCCTCTCAGAGCTGGCCTACATACCTTCACCTCTCCCTTAGCCTCAGCTACCATGTTTGTTGGCCATGCTCTCAGTCAGATCTGGCCTATGATTCTTGAACAACAACTACCCAAATCTTCTAATGCTTATACCTTGGATCCCTCAGTCACCAAAGGTCTCCCTTTACCCTCTCTATCTACAACGTCTCTTCATTCTTCTACCTCAACCACTACCCCTATGGATTCCTCTTTTTCTACTGATAAATGCAAATAGTAGGACAATGCCTGAAGAAGACCAGTGCTTAATCCTTTTTTATGGGGATGTCATTATTTTTATGGTATTACTCCTTTATTTTGTACTAAACTGTTTACTCTTAATAGAATGTGCACTTTTTGATAATTCCAAAAGTGGGAGAAGTTTCTGCAGAATGTTCTTTTCTATTATATTCTCTGTAGTTGCATCCAATTTACATTTTACTGTACATGATTTGTGATCATCAAAAAGGGGGGATATTGTTGGACTCCTCATGTATTAATTATGTTTTAATGATCACAAATCACATTAATGATCCCCAATCTCATTAATGATCACAAATCTTATTCAAACTCATTAACTCTTAAATTATATCCAATCATGATTATTTATGTTTCAAGTATTATCGTGATTTATAATGGTTATGATCAATCCATTTCATGATTGTCACTGTTTATGTCTGAATACAGTTATTTTCCTAAGTACAAGGCACCGTGAAGTCTTACATAGTAAACCAGACACTGTTAGCCAAAAACCGTGAACAAGACACCATGAACAAGACACTGCGACACTCAGACCGTGTTGCTCAACCACCATGAAACAAGACACTGTGACACCCAGACACCATGACACTCAGATCGTGACAGTCAAACCATGACAGTCTGACACCGTGTGAAGGAGACATCGTTTTCACAACATAATGTGACCCCATTTCTTAAACTATTTTGTCACCTTTTAAGTTATTTTTTAATGGTCATATTTAATTCCATTAATGCACTGAAATAATTAATGTTACTTTGTAGACACTGTACAATGTACGAGGTACGAAACACATGGATCCTTTTAGCTAAAACTAATGCATTCAATGATAAAGAGTGAAGAGTGCCCAATAATAGTACATCGCGATACTGAATGAAAAAAATCCTATTAGCACGACAACAAAGAACACCTTCAATGATTTTCAAAGATATCATTGTCACAAGCATGAAATATGACTCTGCTGAAGAACATATGTTGTACACTAGAATTGAGAGAATATCTTTACATTGTAAAAATTCGCAAAGAACACAAGCTGAAGCACAAAACTCTGTTATTCAAGAAAAAAACATAGAAGGACTCAGAAGCATTTATGTTCAATCAAAGGAGTCCAAAGCTGCACTTCAAACCACTAGAGAATTATAAAATCATATATAATCTCTCTCATTTATTCGATTACATACTTTTTGAGTAGTGTGTTTACTATTTATATTCCATACACACATTGACTCCTGTGCTAAACTAGAGGATTTATAAATCCTTACACCTATCTCTTTGTATTTTTGTTTACCCACAAAAATTGTGGAAGAGGCCCCTGTGTTACATGGACATTCTGTTTAATTTTTTGACCTGATCCAAGGTGTAGATCAATGTTAATTTATATAAACATTTTTGTGGCATTTGATCACCAAGTGGAGTGGATTAGGTCTCATCTTGAGACTGAACCACTTGTTTCATATCCACTGTGGAGTTTAAATTTAGTCTTCTCTAATTTACTACTTTATTGCATAATCTAGAAAACACTACTATCACTTTGATAGTTTGTCGTTTAAAGAAGTTATAAATGATTTTCTGTTGCAAGATAACATCAAAAGTAATATTAATAATACAAATTATGATTACAAAGAATTAATCAACCTTCTAATAATTTTTTTCAAAGGTAAAACTATTAAAACCATGTAAACATGATTAACTGGGTAATAATTATTTTTGGGGAAACAATTTCATTTAAAATAATATTTATTTTGTAACAAAATTTTTTATAGTTACTCAATTCACCCCTCCCCTCTTGAGTAAACTACTCTGACCAACATATTGGACTCTTCTCCATATCATCATCTATTTTTTATTGGATTAAATTTTTGAAGCTACTAATTTCACCTAAAGATAATGCATTTCGAAGAGTTAGTCTTAATCCACCAAATGATCAATTATTTTGTGTTGATGAATAATCCAAAAGAATACCATGTGTGTCTTGTAAAATTAAATTCATAGGTAGAAAAGTATTATAAATTATTCTATGTATCATTGTGAAATTAATTCTTATCCTTGTTCGAAGATCTTGATTGAAGAATTTATTGAAAAATATCATCTTAAACTCATCCCATTTAATGGATTCAATTATATCTACTTAACTTAAATTCATAATAAGGTTCTACCATTGATCTGCTTCCCCATGAAAATGATAGAAAATGGGCGTTACATTTTCATGCTCCAAACACTATAGAATATAAAATTTCTTATCATTGTTACTAATCTATTTCTAAAAACCAAGTGTATTAGTGGACCCACTAAAATCGGGAAGACATTACCTCAACATGGAGACAAAAAAACAATTTTCCCTCATTGTCTCATTTTCATTTTCAACATTATCAATGGATTAAAAAACATGCATGAGAATAGAAATGATATTTTTTACTCCAACTTAAATAATATTTTTCTACTCAGATTGAAATCCATTTAATTATCTATGACACCAAACATTAACATGTGACTTTGGGTTTAAGCCATAATCTAACACGGGAAATAATAGTATGATAAACACTAATCGTAATGTAAAACAACATAATAATGAGAATAAATTTATATAATATATAAATTATGACATGTTCCTTTCAATATTTGATATCATAATCGTAATTTAGGTTAGTGATTGTCAATATAAAAATACCTTAGGATGGGTTTTAATGTGTTTGTGAATTTTCACATCTTATTCCATATGAGTGTTATACCAATAGTGCAACAAGGCCTGTTTTCCGACTCTATGTGATGATTAGGTCTATGTCATTGATCCTATTTCATATTTATTACCCTTTGGTAACTATTTTTCCAAATACACATCCACATTTTGTATAAGGATGAGGATATAATTTCATTGAAACCATCGACTCAATCCATAACCAATATCCAAGTAAATTTTCCTATAAGTTGACTCAGTCGTAGATGTATCCTTAGATATATACATAGGGGTATCACTAATGTTTGAAATAATTGTTTCCAAAAGATATCGATACTATTCTCATATCACAATTGTAAGGACCCACAGTTCCCATATATAATTATTACATATTAGTATACAAATATTTTTTATATGACATAATGATTCGTCATAATATCTAATAGTTTGTGTTATATTTGAAATTAGGACACACGAAAAGCTATCCATAATTGATTTTCATAATATTCTATTATGTTCTTCATAACATAAACAATTCTTATAAATATTATAAAAAATTACTTTCATCTTAAATTGGGGAATGTAAAAATAAAATGTGAAATATCATAATCTCATGAATGGTAAACAAGGGAGATATCAACATATAATTATATTAATGGGTTGAGAACATTATAATTACATTCAAAAATTATACCCTGTTTATGATAGATAAAAACACGATTAATAGATTAAATCACGAATGATCATATGAGATGAATCATTAACGAACTAAAGAACATATACCGTGAGAATTGAAAATTGGCATTAGAAATACATTCAATTCAATCATGAAAACATAAAAAAATATTATATCAAGGCTACCCAAAAATACCTTCATCCAAATATTGTCTTCGGATAACCTCCCTTGTACCCTATTTCAAACTCTGGGTAATTTCCTAGGTACCCACATTATTTCTTTCGATAACCTCTTGTGTAACCACTTAATAGACTGTCTTAACATCTAATATCCCAAGATTTGTGTTTGGGATATCATCCCATGTACACTTTTTTATTAAGATAGACTCCGATGTACCCTCATAACGTCTTAGGATAACCTCCCATGTACCCATTTTTGTGCTTCAGATAACCTTCTCTATAGATTTTGAGAATATATAACAATGGTTATTAACTAATTCCTCAAATACAGACATATTCCCCACTCATGACATAATAGAAATCGTATATACATCTTCCAAAAGCTAATAAAACATTAATAATTTTAAAAAACATGAAAGGTTATTCATTTCATAAACATTTCATCATACCATAACCTATAAAAAGAATCAGGTTTCATACAATTTCTTGATTTTATTAATGAATATCCCATGGTAACATAAGAATGTTTCATATTCATTTTATCATGGAATAACCCAAGAAATAAAAAATGGTTTCATAAATAACTATCAGTCATAAATATAAAACATTAATTAAATCGATAATAATGGTAACCTTGTATCATATCATTAGAAATCATATGTTACATCAAATGATATAATATTGTATAGAAAATTATTTTTGGAATGAAACATAGAAAATATCAGGAGGAAAATATATTTTCATTAAAAATATTATTTCAAAATTGAAACAATCATATATCATTGTAGAAATACATTTCATTGAAAATAAAATATAAAATATATAAGGGTTGATTTAAAAATAAAGAGTTCTTCATGAAAGGATAAAACATATTTCATACCAAAAATTTTAAAATAATTAATTATATTATTTTTTTTTGTTAAAATTGTAATGTGAATGATTTTGAAAAAGTCATGAAATTTCAATGAATTTTATTAATAAATTAAATATGTGTAAAAAGTTATTTAATAATTTATTTAGATAAACTTATAATTATTTTTGAATTTATATTTAGAAAACATAATTTTTGAAGAAATAGGGGATTCCCACTAGAGGGTGAAAAAAGATGATTTTCCATAAAAAATATTAATATGTCTTACTAAGTATATAAATTGGGGAAAATGAATTAAAAATGTGTACTATTGGGAAATATCCAATGTTTATGAAATATTATGTTTTTATTGATAGTTGTGTTGTATAATTCATTATAGAAATCATAAAAATAAACAATCAATATTAACAATGAGATTGTATCATAAAACCCATACAACATTGGTGGAAATAAATTATAATCCCCATGAAATAACGATAATATAATGGATATTTAAATAAAATTAATTTTTTGGTGAATAATATCAAAATAATTTAATGGGAATTAATATATAACATAAATTAAATATGTTGTGAATAAGTCATTTTTCATTTTGAATTATAATAGTGATACGTAAATACCTTTCATTAAGTATCAAAATCATCAAACACATTCAAACCTATTATATAATAATTTTAAGATTATTATTGATATATTATTGATACATACCAATAGTTGTCATTCCATATATGATTAACTTGTACCCAATTTTTACCAGTTAATTAGAAATACATTTTTTGAATTAGGTTCCATGTAATAATGAGTTTTTTTTATTTTTTTTATTTAGTATTTTCATTCGTTTTAATTGGATAATGATTATATAATATCATAAATATTAATAATGATATAAATTGGATATATATTTTTTATTTATTTATTTACAATAATCCATAAATGTTGGAGTTAGAAATTGAAATACATTGTCGATGGAGATGGTCATTCGTATACTTTCCTGAATAGTATTTCCATTTTCTCCACAGATTGAATTAAAAAAAGGTAAATAATATATTAACTTTTTAAAACATTTTTTTATTTTATATATATCATATAAATTTATTAAATATTATCATTATGACCTTCCATGAATATTTTATTTGGAAAATTAATCACATTACATTGTGAAGCGGTATTCCATTGTACACTAGAGCGGCATTATTATATTTCAATAGAAAAAAAAGATAGAATGAATTTGTGATATCATTATAAAGATGAATATTAAAAAAAGAAATATTATATATAAATAATAACTATTTCATTATATAAATTGTTTAGAGGTGGTGATTGAAAATGAATTACATTTGTTCATGAGGCATTAGTCTGACGTACACATGAAAGATGATTTAATAACTCATTTGATGGAAGATAAGAAAAAGTTAGGTTGATCGATTAAAATAGTAACATAAATAAACCTTTAATATAATGATGATATTATATTGTATTTTTATAAAAAAAATAAAAGTAATTATAATGAAAAATAAAATAAAGTCCTCGATTAGGGGACTTACCTCACCATCATACAACTTTTTTTTCTGATGAGCACCAAAATATTTATTAGTTTTGATTTATAAAAACAATAATTCATATAAAATGATAGGTGGTATTTAAGGAAAATATTTTAATTTTAATTAGATGAACTAGTAAATTTTTTTCATTTTTGAAGAGAATAGGGGAGGGTATTTTCTTTTTTATGTGAGGGGTGTGGCATACTTGTCAATTCAAACATAAAATGGGTTTCCAAAGTATATCACATGTAAAACACCTTTGAAATGTGACAATATCAAACATATTTGTAATTATTTTGTAGCATGTCAAGATATTTTATTTTATACACTTTAGGTCTTTTTTTTAACCCTTATACATTTTTATTTAACCACATGGTGAACAAATTTTTACCATAACAAAGAAAAATAATTTTTCTTATAGTTATTATTTATTTTTGAAATAATATGAAATCAAATTAACAAATATTATAATTTGTAATAATTAAAAATATGGAAGATAATTATTAAAATTTATTTCATGGAAGTGGGAGTTTTAAAAAATAAATTAATCGACTTGATGCAATGGGATATCTGGTTATCAAAGAAAAAATGTTCCAAATTTTCAATTTTTTTATCAAAAGTCAAAATAAAAATTATTATAATCACAAAATTTTAATTAAAATAAAACTAATGAACTATTATTAATTTTAGAACCTTTTTAAAACATATATTATTTTAAAGAAATATTCAAAATAAATTTGTATGCTTAAGAAAAATAAGTATATGACAATATTAATTGAAAATGTATATTTTAATAAAACAGTAAAAAATTCTCCCAATGATAATTTTTAAATTTATATTTCAAAATTAAATTTAATTTAATTAGATAAATATTATAATTTATTAAAAAATTACTAGTATTATTAGTTGAAAAAAGTAATGATTATCTTTTTTTTGAGAAAATAACATTTTCAAAACATAAAAGTTTTTTTTATAAATTATCTGCATTTCCATCAATATGTTTTTTAGATAACACCATTAAAATTTAAATTTAAAAATTAGTAATTACTGTTAAAATATTTATTTTTAAAGATAAGTTTTTAATGAAATTCTTTCAATGAAAAGGTTAATAATATAGAATTCTTTCCTTAAAATCAATTTCAGGTTTAATGTATACTAAACTCTTTGCTATATATAACGAAATTTAAACTTGGTTTTCTTATTTTAAAAAAGATATAAAAGATTTTATTTATACTTTAAAAATAAATCATGAAATATCAGTTTGTAATCAGGTTTTCCTCGACAATATATCACACTAACACTATTTTCTAGGGAGTCCCAACTTTACATTGAGTTTATATAACTCATAGGTGAAGTGAACTAGAATGATGGTTTTATAAAAATGAATCCATGGGAATATAGGATGATATGTAACTATGATGGAGGTTTGACTCACATTCCATTAATTTAATTTAATAATATAATTCAAGAAACACATACATTTATAAAAATAAATATGGTGTTTACAATCGCTAGTTGATTGAAGTACATTATCATGCAGTAGAGTGATAAATAAACATTTAATATATCTATAATGAATACATTTTGATATGTTGAGTCATTAATATAATATTTACCCAATTTAATCCAATTAATTATATGAATAATAATCTTATTAATCATATGATAATATCTATTAAATCTATTACAATGAAAGAAATCCATTGAAATTAAAAATACAATAATTAAATTATTTTTATTTAAAATTCATAAATCTATCATGTTTTACTAGGGGAAACACTATATGACCCTTTTTTAAAATATCAATAATTTTCCTCATTGTATATAATTAACTCACATTTTATATGTCATACCTGACCTGTGATGTAATTTCATGGCATTGCATTAAAATAAATTACATACAAAACACATGAACATTATGATCCGTGTACCATTTTCATTTCACATGGTGAATAAAATATTCAACTAACATGAAATAAAATTATATTTATTATTTTATATATAAATAACTATTCATATAATATATAAAAAAATATAAACATGAAAGTTAAATAAAATTAAGGAAAAATATGTTTTAATCAATTAGGTTTAATATAAATTTTAAATAATTTCATATACACATAATTTTTTTTGTTTCAAACAATGATTGGATTATCTTCAAAAAAAATAGGTACACATTAATTATATCATTAATATTTTGTTATACCATGGGTGAATTATCTACCTGGAATGTGAATTAATTACACTTAAAATTTATTAACTATTTGAAATTTGAATTAATCACACGATGTGGTAATTATTTACAAAATCTGTGTATGAATAAATTGATGTTTATATTAATTAATTAATGATTGAATTACTTACAAAGAGAATTTATTTAATGTTCCACATGATAAATAATTACATGGAATTTGAATTGAATACATCAAATTTATAATCATTAAATTTCATTTGATTTAATACCTCCACATGTTTGTTAATTACATTTCCTCTAAATTAATTAAACTATCGGTTATTTAATTAACTATTATAAATCTGTTGAAAATATGATGACCAAGTTATGTGGGGTTAAATTTCTTATTTTCTAATTTCATTTCACATGGACATGAAATTTGTTTCAAAAAATATAAATTATTTAGTGTTTTTTGTAAATTATTTTCCAACATGAGTTATAAAGTAGTAATTTAATTGGAGAATAAGATATCATAATAATAAAAAAATTAGATAATTATCATGAAATAAAATCTAAATGAAAATATTTGATGGATAAATAATAATTAATTAATTATTAAGTTAATATAACTTCACCATTATTCATCATGTTGGTTCTGGACTGAGAGGGAGAACATATTATTTATATGGCCTACACAGGTTTTCTCTAAAAATATGTATAATTCTTAATGAAGATGATGTGAACTCTATGAAAAATAATTTTTTTAAATAATATATGAAGATAATTTCACTAAATTTAAGAGTGGTTAATTAAAAAATTAATTTATATTTCATTTAATCTCATCAATAAAAAATATGTCATTAGTACAATCATTGATGCTCGTGTTGATCTCCCAAATCCAGTTGATTTTATTTTCTTTAATTTGATGAGGAAACAATGTAGATCAACCCTAGTGGTCATCCACATATTCTCCATTTATATGGGAAAGAGAATTAGGATATTCTCAATTATAGCATAGTGTTAATGATTTTTTTCCTTCAATCAATTGATCACAATGATTATAAAATTGGTATAAAAGAATGATCACTTTATCACATAATCTAGGTAGGAATTCATGAGGAAGATATAATATCATGATCTTGAGATATAACCCATTGATATTCTTAATAAGTGAGTATTCTATATGAGGAGAATATTGTGCATAACACCAAACTATCCCAATTCTCACAATTTTTTATTTATTAACATTGGTTTATTGTTTCATATTAATCAATCGCCCAATGGCCCTTCAAACATGTCAAACCCAAATGAAACATGTTCCACGTAAAATAGTGGTAATATTATATTCTTATTTTTTATTATAATAAACCCAATGATAAATATATTTTATAGTATGGTAAATAATTATTTAACAAAATACAAATATCTAAAACCTATGTTCCTAATTGAAATTTATTCTATTTATGAAATAATTTAAAAATACAAAATATTTTCATGACCTAGAGTATATCATAATTATTTTATTATTCCCACAACTAAGTAAATTAATTTTTTATATAATTAGTTATTTTAATTTGAATAAAAATAAATAAATATTATGTATTCAATAAATAAATATTATAATTATAGTCAAACGAATACATGTTTTTATTGATATTTAGATATTAAATTGTTTTTCATAGATAAAATAATTACTAATTAAATTTCAAATAATAAGTGATAAAATAAAAATATATATTGATATAATTAATAAATTTATTATTAAAAAATATTTATTTTATAATATTAAGAACATAATAAGTAATCAATAAATATAACTTCCTAGAATGGTGAATAATATTAATTCCAAATTTTAAAGAGAAAATATGTGACTAAGATAAGAGGATTAACATTGTGTGTGACACTCTAGGGATGTTTCATATTAATATTAAGCGGGACATCCTAGTTATTATTATTACTGTACTACTATTGGTCAAAGAACCCATAGAGTTAGAAAATATGTCACAATGATAAAAAAAATTTGAATGCTCATTGTGAAATATAATACATTTATCCTGATATATTATTAATATGATCTCACATCCAATTCATTAACTGGTATTTCTGAAAAAACATTTGTTGACTATTCAAGATAAAATCATTATTACACCACATCCATTAAATTATATAAAATACTGTTATTTTATTCAATAGCTGATATATCAACTTCCATAACGATATAAATGAAATGTTCTTCCTCAAATTAATCATTAATAACATATCATTCATGACACACATAATATAAAAACATCACTATGTGTTATATCGTCTAGGTTGATATCAACACATTAAAGTGTGATAGTCATTACAAAAAGTAATTATAATCTTAAATCCTATAGAGGATTCGAAATACTCACAAACAAGAATATATTATGAAACGTGTTCATTCTAAATTCAGATAGGAATATTTGATATCAAAATATATAATATTAGATTTTACAAAGTGAAAACATAATTAGATATAGCCTCATATTATTACCAGTACTCACACATTACATCAAACCTACTTTTTTAATATTAAATAATGTGATCTAATCATATAAAAATATTTATTAAAATCATCATTTCTCATTAAGTTTCTTATCATAGTGTAAAACTTCTATTATCTCTTTAATGTGCTATTTATTTTATGTATTAATCAGAATTATTTTATATATGCGAATATTAAATTTATGATAATGTATTAATATATAAAAAATATGATTGATCTAGAAATATAATGTAAAAAACATTGTTTCTTGTGAGGAACACACTCTTATAGTTTCAACCATAAATGAAAAAATTTACAGCTGTAGGGAAATTAATATGTTACCCTATATACTATATCATGGTGTGGAAAATATTTATATTCATTTTGGATGATGATGAAGAATACATATACAAATAATAGTGGGGGGATTGTGTACTTCAAAAACATTAATAGTTTAGAATACCTCTATAATAGATAAGTGAACCATTCCTTTTATCTCA
This sequence comes from Viscum album, assembly GCA_963277665.1. Taxonomy (NCBI): domain Eukaryota; kingdom Viridiplantae; phylum Streptophyta; class Magnoliopsida; order Santalales; family Viscaceae; genus Viscum; species Viscum album. The sequence goes on along the minus strand of OY728163.1, from coordinate 1,837,328,195 downwards.
AATATGATATAGTAGAGGAAATAAATAAATGAAATCAACTTAAGTATGTATAGGGGTTTAGTTCCAAATGTTCCCAATGTACACTCCACCAAAATTAAACCTCACGAGCATGATGATTACGATTATATCACCTTATACTAAGACCATTAAATAACAACTGATTTCATGAAGTATAAACCTTTACAATAAAGATTATAATGCATTATGGTTCATTTTCAAGTAATCCTAAATCCACCAATTAGTGCAAGAAGCTGAAAAAAAATGACTGAGTCCAAGCAGTCGACAAGCCACCAAATCAATAGGTATTTATTGTTTTGAATTCAGATTAAACATCATGGTTGTTGTAACAACTGATTGATGTATTCAAACCTTCAGTAATTCAATACAATAAATTTATCACCAATACTGCATAAGATTTTTTTTAAACATTAGATAATTAACTAAAAAATGTTTGAAATTATACGCCCCCAATGTGTATCGCAAAATAATTACTTTTTCCTTCTTATAGAATAAGATAAAACAATAAAGTGTTGTAGAAATTACATCAACAACACTAAGTAAATAGAACATAACATGACTATCTACGAAGTGTATCTTTGAAGAAAATATAACACTTCTTTTTTATGTATATATCTTTTTATATTTATTAATATATATTTTTTATGATTTGAGTCTTGTTATTTATATTGTAGGTATAACAATACATGGTGACACCATTTCCCTTAACTATAGCGCAATAAATAGTTATTATTTTCATTCAAAATCATTCATGAAAGGTTATAACATCGCTTAAAAATATGAATGATCTAATCCATTGAATACAATTGATTATAACTAACATAATGATCCTTTGGATCATTCATTAATTAATGTTTAATATATATATGTACACCAAGACCATTATAAAAATTATATAAAATATCATTGATTTATAACTTCGTCATTGAATAGTCAAATTATGGGTTCCTCCATGGGATGATAAACCTCCAAATATTGGGTTGGAAATATATGGTTCATCACAAAAGTAAGGATTATATACCATATTTTTACTTCCTCAAACATAGTTTTGATTACGACTGAATGGTTACATAAACAAAAATTCATAATAACATAGGTTATATAATCTATATGTGTTATTCCATAAAAAATTATTTCTATTTTATAATTTTTTCAAATATTGGGTAAGAATATTTTTTACTAAATACATTTAAACAAACCCTGAATACTTCAATGCACAATCCTAGATAACCAATTACATGATTATAATTATAGAATATGTTTTTTGATGAAGCATAATTTCTAAATATTATCTTAAAATAAATTATATTAGTAATAAAAATTTGTGAATATGTGTGAAGAAAAACCAAAAATAAAATTAGTGAAATTATTGAATGAAAAGTTTCTAAACAATATCCACATTTTTTATGGTCACAAAACATATGTCAAAAACATATTTAAATAAAATTTAAAATTAATATAATTTCCAGTTTTTATATAATATTTATTTTAAAAGAATCTTTTCATCAAATATCCCTTTATATAAAAACTTCTCTCATATATCATAATTATTGAGGATTAAATAATGATGATGTAAACAACAACTATAAAAATATTACCATAAAACCTAAATTCCATATCATTTGAACCTGTAGACAATATACTTCTCCCCCCAATATTAATACTATAAACTAAAAACATATCCCCCTTTTGAGATATCAAAATCATAATATTTGATATTATTTGATAAAAATATTCAAAAATTTATGCTAAAAAATTGATAGGAAAGAAGTAAAATATATTTATTTACAAAATTAATATTTTCCTAAACTCACCCTATATTTTAACATATAGAATATAATATTTTACTAATTTTTCCCCTAATATTTAATGAAATGATTTGGAATTAATGAAACTATCACTTTAAAAAAAATATAGGTGTTAGATAAATATTATACACATCATCATCTAAGATGACTAAAAAATAAAAGTTATGATCTAATTAATATCACAAAATAACTATTCATTAATTATTTTACAATACAATATATCTGGATAATAATACATTTTATATTAAATGGATTTATAAAAAAGGGTAAGAAATGTGTGATTATTCATCTGAACATTAAAAAATTCAACATTAAGACTTAAATCTGTAAGAACTCTTGAATGTTCTTATAATATATTGAAAATTCCTTTTATTCTTTGATACAATGAAGATTGACACCATTAAACAATAACCAACACCATCTTATAAAGATCTATCTTTGTAGCAGTTTCTCTTCTAAGGAACTCTATTTGACATAGCATTACCATGTTGAATGATTCAAAATATTCTATTGAGAAGAAACTAAATTTCATATTCGAACATAGTTTTTTATGGAATTAAAATCCATTTTTAATATAGATCATTTTTATATATATTCATATGATTTCATAACTGCTTCAAAATCTTCTTTTATTTTTAATTTTCCTTCTTTCTGTTTGTCAAATTTTAAAAAATATTTTCTCATGATATTTGAGAAGAATATATTTCTTGTTCATCATGACATTGAGCGTCCATTTTTCTTCAAAAATAATTTTCATTTGAATCATAAACATACACAATTGAAAAACATGAAGGAATACCTTTAATCATTTTATGAGAAATGTGTTCTTTTGAACATGATGTACTTGATCAATTCATCCTATTGTGGGTTGTCTTCCAGAAATAATTGTATGGGATTATTGAAAGAGAATTACATTATAATTTAAATGTTTTAAGATGAAGATGAAAAATTATGTTTTCACACAATGTTGATTAAATTTAATTTTTTTGTAATAAATACAGAATAATCATGGATTATTGTAAAGGAAGATTATTCTTGTTTTCATAAATACATAAAATCATATGAATGAAAAATATAAAATGTTTAAAATTTTATAAAATAAATATAAATATATTTCATAAAAAATTAATATTTTTTCATATAATGTTATTTGAGAATTTTAACTAATTAATTATATAATAAAAATAAACTAAAACATAAATAAATATCGAGGAATAGTTTCATTAAAATTTGATAAATTTAACTATCATATTTTTTATAATAATTTTTGAACCCAAAGAATATAATTATTAATAATGAAATACTTCCGAGATCACTGACCGTAGTACTATGGATTTTTTTTATAATGAACTACATTAGGGTTGTTCACCCCTTTTGTATATAATTTCACATATATCCATTGATCGACCACTTAAGGATTTTATATTATAACATAGAGGTTTAATCCAATAAAACATACATTAAAAGTTATTTTTGATAACCATATTTTTTCCCCGTATTGTTATCAATTAAATTTCATGGCAATAAAACATTTTTTATTTTGAGTAATGTTTCTATAATTCAACTTAAACAGTTCATTTGAGAAATAAACATTTTTAACACATAAAATTTGAGGTTTTCTAAAAAATAAATAATCTGTATAATTACCATTAATATGAGAATAAAAATACTTAATAGTAGACTATTATTTATCATTTAGACTAGAAACAAAATATTATATATATATTTTTGATATATCATCAATGTTTTTTATTCCAATTTATTCGGTATTTTATTTTATTCAAGGATTTTTTATATTAATTTTTTCAAATTTTTATCCTACTAAAATATTGTTTTAAATTATAAAATTCAAAAAATTGTAATTTTATTTTAGTATCATATAATTAAAAAAAATTTATAAGAACATACTTTTAAATATATTTGTTTTATTTGACAAATTTTTATTATCTAATATAAAAATTAATAATTTTTTAATAATTTTTCTATAGTACATATTTATTTATTTATATTTTTTTAATTTTATATTAAAATATTTAATTAATAACTCATAGCAATGTTTCTCATAACTTGAGTATTAATAGTAAGAATATTCTATCTCTTGATCAGTGTTGGCTATTACACATACAATTTTCTTTTTATACTCAAAATCAGAAACTCTAGATGTTTCATCATGAAAACTATAATTTTTTTACTAGGTAGGATTTAATAACATCTAAAATTTTATCTTTTATTTTTCTTTATTTTGAACTGAAATTATTGAACATTTTTTATTGGTATGCTCTTTTACTTAAATTCACAACATTTAATTTCATTAACCCCAATCATTTTTTTGGTATAGATGTAAAAATTTCTTAGCAGATTTAGATTATAATTTATACATATTTGGTTGATTTGAATAAAGTGATTCATCCATCATAGTATCAAGAGAATCTACTTCATGTTAAATATTTTCATCAACTTCGGTCTACATCTCATCTCCAAATATCAATAATTTTATGATAAACTCATTCGTTGTCAAATTTTTTACCGGTGTAGATTAGTGTATTGTTGTATTTATTTCACTCCACATAAGGTGTATTAGTCAAGGTAATTTTAATACTTGTTATGATATAGATATATTATTTCCTAAATCAACAATATTTTATAAAAACTCTATCAATCTACCATTCATTTGAGTGGTATTCACGCATTCAATCATCCTGAATGTATCGAAATTTAGTTTCACATTTGTGTACCGTATTCTTATAATATTTCTAGTTCCTTCATAGGTTTTGGAAATTGTCTGCCACATATTATATGTAGTAGGAAATAAACATAGAAGTTTTAATTAACTGGTTCCTAGACCACAGACAATAGATTTCATTTATTTTGAATTAATATCACATTCCCTTTATTTTTCATCATTACAATATTCCAATCATTATTGGGGAATATTATAAGGTATAAAATCCTTCACATAAACTAGGCTTCCCTGAAATTTTAAATAAATAATCTATCATGATATCATTAATCCATAATTATCACCATTAAAATTTGTGGTATGGATCATCAACACACTTTCCCAAGAATTCTACATTTCATGATGTGTTCATCTAAATCGTGAAATCTTAATTGTTAAATTTAGAAAAAAAATTCAGATCATTCTAATAGCCATTGTTGATTTATAATATTTCAAATAGAATATTGGGAACAATTTTTGCCTTTTATTTTATATTTCATTATTTAATAGAGCCAAATGAATATAGGTATTCCCAAAAAAAACATGAATATGGCACTTACTTTGATGCCCATAGATGATATAAAATACATCAATAATAAAATTATCCAATTTATTCTTGCATTGGATACCAATTTTTAGGTTGGGATGATGATAATGAAGACAAAGACACAAGAGGTTGGTATTAATTTCGTAATTCAAAAACATTGATAGTTTAAAACACATATCTATTTAAGTAGTAAAAAAATTAATTTCTTTAAAAGATGAGTCAGATGTACTTATAAATAAAGGAAATAAACATGTTGATGTCTAATAGGTCATCAAAAAATGATCCCTTTGCCCACTACAAAAATTTACTACAACATTTTATTAGTGATTTTTACTAGGCCCACTAATTCTACGACCATTAATAAATAACATATTATTGCAATTTAACAGCCTTACAATAAATATTTTTAAAACCATAATGTTCTTCTTCATGTACCCAAAAATCCAATATTTAGTGCATGAAGCTTACACTTATCCACATTTGAGTCTGAGGAGTCTAATTCCCACCTAATGAACAAAGAATAGATTTATTGAGAATAAATATTAACCACCAATGTGTTAGTCACAACTAACATAAGAATTAAAATGTTCAATAATTCACAACAATAAATAGATGTTCAGATTCATAAAGGCTTTCAATAAAGAGAAATAGATAAAACACTAGACAGATGATTAAACATTCTTGTATGAAATGTGTATCAATGAAAAATTCATCATCGTTATTGAATAAGAATATGTGATGATAAAGTGTTGTAGGGATGACAAAAAATGTGCACCTTTTAAGAGAACAACACACTTATATTTATGTATATAACATTTACTGTATATTCATATATGTTTCTTAATAAATGGATTATTGATATTTATATTATAGTTCAAAAAACCCTTGTTCAAACTAACTCCCAAAAATATCACACAATAAATCATGAATATTTGAAATCAAAATCATTCATGAGTGGTTGTAACTTTCCATAGAAAGATGAATGATTTTATCCAATGAAATTGATCATATAAAAACCTACATAATAATAATTTTAATGAATCAAAAATGATATTTGATTCGATATTTTTGTTCTCCATCAATATCACATGAATATCAAATAATATCTAATATATATAACTCTTTCGTTGAATAGAATATTGTTTTGTTTCTTCATTTGATTAAATACTCCAAACGTAGGGTTAACAGTGTAGGGTAGATCATAAATGTATGGATAAAGTACCATACATATTCTTTATCAAATGTATGGTTAATTTGAAACATAGGATTCTTATTCAACATCTATGAAAACACATGGTTCATAATCCACACGCACATTTATAAATGTAGGGTTCTAATTCCATACATAATGAATACCAATATAGGGTATACAAAGACTTTACATAATATGTTTTAACACATACCAAATAATTCAATGAATAATCTTACCTGACCAGTTAAATGAATATGTTTCTGGAATAAATATTCTAATGAATAGTAATTTTCCAAAATTCTCATAAAATAAATTTCATTAGTATCACAAATGTAGGACTTTATGTGAATAAAAAAATTTAATGAAATTTTTGAATGAATACTTGCTCAATATTTAATTCCTCAACTAGGGGATTTCCACAATGTGAAGGAATTGATCAAATGTCCTTTTCTTAAAATATTAATATGGAGAGTAATGGTAAATATAATAATGAGATTCTTTTATCATTATTAGAGAAGGTCTATTATATAGTGATGTGAAATCAAAAAAAAGTAATATGAGATATTTTAGAAGAATGATATAATGGTGATGGAATAATTAAAATGCACAAGGTTATATTATAGAGAAATATATTTTATGATAATAAATTGGGTGAGATAAATATATTGATAAATATATTTAAAATAAATATAGATAGGAATCTATATCAGAGTGTGTAGTGAAAATTATTATGATTAACTTTTTAGTAATTTAATTAGTAACATTGTTTAAATATTTGATAATAATATTTCATATATAGAATAAATATATTCAATTACATATGATGAGTTTCCTAAATTTGTCATTTATAAAAATTATAATGGTTTAATATTGCAGGGAGTAATTTAAACATGAATATGACACACAAGAAATTATGAAATAAACTGACCAAAATTAAAATATATATTTTGATAAAAATTAATTAGATGTTAATGAAACTGGTGAATATATATATGAATTTACATTAACAAATCAATTACATATAATTTTTAAATAAAATAAAGATAAATCATTACCCGACATCTAATCAGAGGATTAATCAGCTACAAATATGAAAACAGATTTATTTTAGAAATAAAAATAACCCTAAATCATAGAGAATGAATGAGGTGATTAAACATATATTGAAAAAATTAATCAGGACATTTTTGAATAATTTTTTACCAAAAAAAAATATCAATATGAAAATTATAATTTTATAGAATGAATATAGAAATATGTGGGAATAAAAATATGTTATTAAAAAAAGAAAAAAAAATAGAAATCCATTTTAAATGTGGATAATAAGGGGAAATCCAAAAAACCATGAAGAAATGTATTTAGTGAATGTTTATATGCTTTAGATTTTATAATAAAAATGGCTTGAGACTGAAAAGTAATTAGATGTGATGATAGAGGACAAAAACATGGATGGATAAATTAAATGATAATTATGAGGTTCCCTAGAACCACAACTAGTGATATAGTGATAAGAGAGACTTTGTAATACATCAATATTATTACCAAAAATCCATAATATGAATAATCATGTGTCATTGGAATCTATGAATATATACATGGAATACATAAATCACATACAAACCATACACAAATTTGATCTCTCTTGAGGAAATTATTTATTATAGAACCATAGATCATATCACTGTATATTATTTCCTAAGGACATTTTTAAAAATAATGGGATAATATATAAATACTAAAAAGGGATATGTAATGAAAATGGTAAAAAATGGATATCTTGGGAAATCAAATGTTATATTATAATAACATGATCATAAGAACATGGGTCATAACCTAAAAAGATGGATATAAGATCCTGATCCAAAACAAGGTCATATGTACATGCTGTATACCATGAAAATTAGATTACATGATAAAAATGATATACTCATAAACATATCATAATTTTCCATCAGTATAGTTTCAAAAATCATATTAATATGGATTTTAACAACATTATAATAAAATATTGGCATGTTATAAAACTAAGGTATTGAGTACATGTCATATCTAGAGATAAATTTTTAACCTAATACATTGAATAAATATAATGTAACACCCCCCAAATTGCTAAACACATGTTTTTTACGATGTAAAAAATAAAAATAATCCCATCAATAATAATAACATGATAAAACCTTTGGTTTTAAATGTTTATCTAAAAATTGATTTTAATTTTCTTTGTTAATACCATAAAATCAATATAATTAAGTATAGGTTATTTACAAACAAGATAATAAATTGTATATGGTTTATTAAAAAAATCATCTATTCAATCGTTGGATGAGTATCTATATCAATGCCCTAAAATTTGAACCAGATAATAAATAGATGAACAATATAATAAAAATTTTGGAAATATTTTTCAATCAATTTGATTTGAGAAAGAGAAAGGTTGTGAGGAATCAATTTCCATATAAATGAAATTTCCACCAATTTTTTTGTTCATATCAATTTGGACATATATGAGAAAGTAAAAATACAAGAGAATTCATTAATGGGATAGTGAATAATTAAATTGATATGGAAAAAACCTATTCAATTGATAAATATTACTATCAATGTGATTTTCCAATAATCATTAATAGAAATTATTTGCTGTTTAAAATGAATGGGGTAGTTAACCAATTGACGTAATGATTACAAAAAATATTTGGGGTAAAAAAATTCAATTGATTCATAAATTGAATGTAAATCTCAATCCATATATGTGATTCTTTACAATGGCATACAAAATTGTGGTTAATTATCTAATGAAAATATCAGATGATTAACAACTCATGTATGCAGTTAGTCATCATTTTTATCCACCATGTGATGATTTTGTTAATAAAAAATCTATACTTTTATGTATATTTCACCTATTACATATTTTACATATCCTATATCTATTTTTTTGATTCTATATACTGATGTTGTTGATTGTGACTCTGCACATTTTTTAACAACATTTATAATAGATATATTTCTATAGGAGTTTTTGGGATTATAATTGAATTATGAGTATTTTAATTATTGGTTTTTATTATCATTAATTTTTTAAATAAAAGATGAATTTTAAAAATTATCTATTATTCCATTTCCAATTAATATTAATTGTAATTTAAAATAAATTACACGGTGAATAGGAAAGGAGTGGTGGGGAGTAAATATTTCAGTCTAGAAATATCATAGTAAAAGATATAATGTGATGGAATAAATAAGATATCACTTAAAATATATCTAATTGAATATAATTACATTTAATAATTACAAAGTTACTATATAAAATAGGATTTAAATGTGACAATGTAGCAAAATTTTTATACACGAAAATGGAATGAGTTTAATTGAGGAAACCTTTACCTTGAGAAGGATTTTCATAAATCATGATATTGACATTGTAGATTCTTATTAACTATTTCATAGAAATTTATAGATTGGTTTGGGATTTATATTCATCATAATTCTTTATTTAGTTGATAGAAAAGGGATAAAGGGTAGATATTTATACATGTGTAAGGGTGGGTTTAACAATTCATTTATTGGTTATTTTGTTATATAATCCACCCACATATTTGTAAAATATAACCCATATAATTTTATATATAATTAATGGAAAAAAAGGGTTAGTTAACCATTTAACATGGCCACAACCAAAAGTGATATTCTGAAAACCACATTTATTGAATATTGAAGAAAAATATTTTTTAAAAAGGGAAAATCTAATTACAGTTCCGAATAATAAAGAAGATATTTATAATTTTATATTATTTATTTTAAAATCATTGTTTAACTCATTAAATTAAATATATTTTTAAATACACTTTATAAAATTAAATGTTATGAATATAACATAATGATGTCATTAAAATCATGATACTCATAATAATGTAATTTTTTTCTTTCATTATAAAATAATGATGGATAGAAATTATAAAAAATTCACCCTGAGAAAATTTTGAAGTCTAGTATTTAAAAAAAATTAATATTATTCTATTTAATTCTATATTAATATGAATTTTTTTAATACTCGTGTCATTAAAAATTGTTAATTTTTATTTATTGTTGAATAACATAAATTTTAGAAAATCTAATTTCATAAAGACATAGTTGTAAATCTTTGTCACTATTGAATGATTATATTTTTATCAAATGATTTTATGAATTTTATGCAGTTATTACTCAATTAAGTTTGATATTTTTTCCCTAATTAAAAACATAGAAAAATATATTTCAACACAAAAAAATTATATAATAATGATTATAATTCTCGGTAAATAATAATTTTAATTATTAAAAAATATTATCTAAAATTTAAAAATAATATTTCAATATCATATCTAATAAATAATGTTAATAAATTATCTAATAATAAATAATAATTATTTCATAACAAAATTTTGATATAAAATTTATTAAAGAATAGTTTTAACGGAAATGTTGACCAATAAATTTTGTTCATAACATGAAAAGGAATTTATAAATCAAGTAAAAAATAATTTAATAATAATTTATTCTTTTTCTATTTAAATAATGCTCAATGATTATGTTTTAGTTTTCCAATTACAATCAAAATACACATTATTAACACATGATATGTAAATATGTAAAAATAATAATGAATATAGTAAAATAGATTTAAACATTAATATTGAAAGGAAAAAAGATGGAAGTTGGAAGGAACATAGTTTTCTTTTAGATGATGAATCATTATCTCACTTTTTTCATGTTCAAGAGCCCCATGAAATTGAACTATGTGATGTATTTTCACAGAGCCCATGATCCTCCCTTTTTTCAATACAATTTTGATAAATAAATTTTTCTTATCCTTAGAAAATCTGTATACATATAGCTATCATGGAAAAAATTTATATACATTAATATTTTATTAATATAATAAAATTTATTAAAAATTTATTCTTATAAATATGGAAAAAAATTATAGAAATGTACATTGGAAATAACTTTTGTGACATTCAATTCTCCATAATTAAATTGAGGTCTAAATGTTTTTCTCGAGAAAATTACTTAATAAACTCTAGTGATCATGTAAATTTTTTATATAGAAATGAATAATTAATAAAAAATTGGATATGTTTTTACAATTTTTTCAAACTAATTATTATTTACCTATTTATACATAAAAAATTGTTATCAATATAAGGATTAACACCCAATTATTTATAACCCAATTCCACTAAATAAAAAAAATCAAATCTGATACCAACCTTTATTGGAAGACCGAAAACCCTATATCAAATTTAGAATATAAATAATTATTTATAAATCACAATAGTTTCTAAAGACACTCAATATTAAAATACCAATTTTTTTGGGAACCAACAATATTATACATGGGGTACATAAATCTTATAAGAAAAAAATACATATATATACTCTCATAAAAGACAATATTTTGTTACCACCCAAGATCCCCATGATTCATTATATTTCACATGGAGATTATTCAAAATAATGGTAGAAATATAAATCATGGAAAAGGTTATTTAAAAATTTTTACAATTTAAAATCATGTTTAATTTATGAGGCATAATATAAAAACAGAATATAAAAACACGACGCATATCATACAATATTGATTATAATAACAATATTGTTAAAATGTTGATTATTGAATGATGTAAATTTTATAAATGTGTCTATAAAAAATATCGTATACATATTAACATATCACTATGAATTATCATTATGGTTTTATAAAAACATATTCCCAATTCTTTTATCATAGGTATCATAAATCATTACTATGGAAATATATAGAGGAATTATGAACATTTCATCTATAGAGGATAATTATTTAGAAAATGAATTTGGTTAATATTAGGATTCACCCATTATAGGAACAAATTGACGAGTGTCACATATAAAAAATAAAAAAATATATTAATAATTATAACATGGAAATACAATTTGAAATTAATGAGGTATAAATTGAATGTGTAAATATATATATATATATAATGGTAAATACCCTTCAATCAAGATATTGTATTATTGGGTATTTACACCATATATATGAAATAGTATATGGTTTAGTTAATAATTTTACTACTTAATCTATGTATGGGTAACATGGTGAACACCCATAAATTTGAAGAGGCATACTTGGGTATCCAAAAGATAAAGAAATCAGAATAAATGTTTTGTATAGATGATAGTAAGGCATGAAAATGGATTTTATTTATCATTGGATATGGATATTATATATCAATGATAGTACTTGTCTATGGAAACTTTTTCATCAAGGATAATAATAAAAATCATTATAAATATGGTGAATTATATTGAAATTGGACATTTTTTAGAATTGGAGGAATTAATCATTTTCAATGGATTAATCCAAGAATGTTATTAAATATAAATTATTCAACATTATAAACTATAGGATTTTCATAGTACAGTGGTTAGTACCCCAATTAATGATATGATAACAAGCATATTTCGAGATTTTATTAACTGAAAAGGGATATTAATTGAATATAAATTCCTATCAAAGTATGTGATAATTTATAACATCTTCTAAAGTCTATGTGAATTATCCAATGAAAATACAAAGAAAGAGTGAAACAGGTTGTTTAGCTAGGAATCATTTTTTTACAATAGATGATGATTGAATAAATTCAATGTAATTTTTTATCATATTTTTACACCTTGGTACACATGTTCAGGAGCTATCATCTAATCATTTGTATACAGATGATGATTTCATTTCCATAAAACCCACATAAACATTTCTATTCAAAAAATTTGATATATTTATGCAATTTTAAATTATGAATAATATAACTGACAATGAAGGTGTAATAAATTTTTGTTTTAGTTATATCCTATTGATATCATAGTAATGTTATTATAACAAAGGCTTATAATATCAATTTTCATTTATATTAAATGTATTTTTCAAAGGATCCCAAATGTAATTGAAATAGAGAGTCTATGCACCTTTTTGTGTCGAATTATCAATTTAATTAAATGATATTATGATAGAATATAAATAAATTATCCTTTAAAACATAAATATTTCAAGTTAATACTATGAAATAATATGCATGTAACATTCTGAATAATTACTTTTGTAAGATAATATAACTTATATAATGTACAGGAAAATTAGAATATAATGATTGATGAAACCCGAACACTGAGATAAATCATCTTAATATTTGAAAAAGGGAAATTTTTAAGAATACGAAGTCAATAAGAGGGTTTTTATTAGTCTAGCGTGAATATATTTGTCTGAAATGTCTTACAAGTGGTGCATTAAGGGAGAAAGGATGGGTATGTATATAAGTAGTTTGGTGGTTTTAAGTGTTAAAATAATTGTAATTTTCTTATATAATCCATACAATTTTTGGAGAAGTAAATTAAAAAAATTATATTATTAATGATAAATATGGGATTAGTTGACCATTCAACTGACCAAATCGATGTGAATATTCAAACCACATCATTTAATTCATTGAAACAAAAGAACTTGTGTTAATAAAAAAATCTAATTTCTATTTGATAATTTCAAGTTCAAATTTATAAATTTAATTTAAATATTTTAAATTACATTTTATACTCGACAAATATTTTTTTTATATCCTAAAATGATTTATAAATATTTATTCCATTCAGATATCAAAATGTTGTTATTGAAATATCAATACTCATAAAATAGGTTTTTTTTATTTCAAACAAAAAAACATGGATAAAGTATATAAAAAATTAACCTAAATAATATTTTTATCCCATGGATTCAAAAATAAATTAAAAAAAATTAAAATTAATCTCTCTCCATGTGAAACATATTAAAAAATATTTTTTTTCCAATTCCAATAATTGGATCAAAAAATATGAAACCTATTCATTTAGAAAATAAATTTTCATAAAAGGACTTATGTGTATATGTGTTGTTGTTGAATGAATATATTATATTTAATTATTTTGTTAAATTATTAATGTTGTCCTTATAATTAATAAGAAATTATATTCTAATATGTAAGGAATAATTTTTTTAGAAAAAAACATTCATATATCATGATTAATAATTCTATGTCAATACAAGTTTTTTTGTTAAATTAATTTATCAATACATTGGAGACATTTTATTATTCTAGAAAACAAAAAATAATATTAACTAAATTTGAAAATAAATAATATTTAAAATTTGATAACATTATTTTTGGTAAAATATATTTTATAATGATATCAAATGGAAATTTTTCACTAATAAAATATAAACATATATTGGGCTAAAAATACATTAGGGTTGGAATTAACAATAATGAAATGATAATTTTTTCTTTTGTCTATAAATAATATCCATTTATTACAATATACTAAAATAATAACCTTAAAAATAGAAAACATTAACAATGTTAATTATTATACATTAACATAATATTATATGTTGTAACACCACTTCATTATTATAAAATTATTATCTTTATATATTATTATTTAATTTATATCTTATTTTACACTAAATAAAAAGGTTAGACAAACAATATATCAATATTAAATTATTAAGTGTATGTTATTTCCATTACATTTCTTAGTTATGAATACTAATAACTAAATTATGCAATATATTATTTCAAGAATCTTATGAAATTAATTTAATAGTTTTGAAATTATTATAAATATAATGAAAAAATACATAAAAATAATGGTATATTTTTAATGGTTTTTTATACATTTAATGAATTTATATTAAATTAATAACTTTTGGTATATCATATTAATGAAATTTATGTATCATTCACTTGATTGAATCTATTTAACATTAAAAAAATAATAATTTCCTTATTATAGGTTATGATTAAATCAAATTTTATAAAAAAATTTAATTTTTTATCTTTTTTTCTTCAATGTGACCATTAAATTTATTAATTGCATTTATAGGTACCAAATTAGATTAAAAGAATTAAATATTTTTATTAGTGAGTATCAAATTTGGAAAATTGGGCACTCTATTTTTTGGATAATAGTAATAGTAACAAAAATAAAATTTATCACCTCGATAAAGGGTAGAAGAGGATAATATATAATTATAATAATGGAAAAAGGCCATATTTTTTCATATTAATTCAAAGAAGATGAATTTAATTAAACATCTATCATCATATTCTCAAAAAAAATGTATTTTTATGGGAACTTTTCCAGGTAAATAATTTATATAATATTTAATCCAATGATTGTTACAAATTATCATTCTATATGATTTAAATATCCCTTATGCATTCACATAAGGACAAGAAATTTTATTTAATGATTATTAAGAGTAATTTTTTTATAATAAAAATTTATTAGTGATGTTATTTGTATTTATAATTTTTATGTATTTTATAATTAACTAAAAATCTTACACAATCACAAAAAAATATTTATATATTTAATGAAATGAAAAAATATATTATTTTTAAAATATTTAATTATATAAAATTTTAGTAATCTATATTGTTACATGAATTTATAAGTGTATATGGATTCTATTATTTTCCTAAATTTAAAATTTGTAATTCAAAATTTTTTCATTAGGTCTTTTAATTCAAATTAATATTATTATGTCAAAATTGACATTAATAATATTTTATAAAAATAATATTTAGTAAAATCTAAAAAAATTATATAAGAAAATGTGGTTATAATATAGTCAATGAAGGCATAAATTTACCATTTCTCGGAAAAGGATTCACCTTATATTTAGAAATTATTACAAATTAAAATTGATAGTGTTGTTAGTTTAGTTTAAAGTTAAATTTATTAAATGAGTGTTAACCAAAATAGTATGATTTAAATTTCCACAAAAAAAATATTTAAATTCATTTTTATTGGATTCAAACCTTATACTACCTTATATTTCAATATAAGTTCATTTTTATGCATATTTTTTATACCTAATATATTATCATTAAATATTTTATGATATTCCAAAAAGTTTCTCTATCCTCAGTTATAAAAACCACACCTTCACCCTCAATTATTTCAACTAATTTAATCCATATATCTTGATCAAACATTGAAAATTTCTCTTCTCAACGTCCCATTCCACATTATAGGGGTCATGCTATTCCAAAAAGACCAACCCTAGAGACCTTTAGAAGAGATATAAAGAGGTTGTTTCAAAGAATATATAATCACTATAACCATTAACATTATTTTATACCCCTCTATAACTCCACATAATCAATGATAATTATTATAATATAGTAACTCTGATATCTTAATTACTCTGAAATGTTTTTATTATATTGAAAACAAAATTTCACACCCTCTTTCACATCAAATAATAACTGGAAGTGTCGATTGTGCATAACTAAATCTTACCAAATCCCCATTGTGATAAAAATCATTTTTTATCACCATATTTTATGTATAGGTATTTTGATGGGTTTATTATCTATATATGATAATTATTATAAGGCCCCAGTATTATACACCACTTAGGCTTGAGTTATGTCAATAATTTGACTATCGTTCACAAAAAATATCATTTTAGGTTTATAGATTTAGTGAATTAGAAAATAACTCATATATAAAAACATATATATTATAATGTAGATAATTCAACTCACTATCCATTTTTTTATAAAAAAACTTATTTAATATAAATCATTTTTTTTATTTAAAAATAAGAATTTTTCCTTGAGAAAATCCTTGACCTATTTATAATTTTAATATTTCAAAAATCATTTCAAAAAATCTGATGATCTTAAAAAAATTTTAATAGATAAATAAATAATTAAAAATCTTTGTTATTGTGAAAACATGTAAACCATGAACACATTATCATAATGTAATATTTTCACCATTAAGAATTAGTAAATATACTCCACTAAATATAAGCTCATTTATTAACATTTTTTAATCTAAATATTAACATAAAACCCATTGAAATAACATATTACATATATATGGATCATAGAAACAATCAGTCATAAATTTAATGACCATACAATCGACTTCCTCACATAAAACTCTTACAAATGGAATAGTCATACAACCAACCTCAATTCCCAATGCATTAGATGTTATAACATTACCACTCGTACATGGTTTATCACAAAACCACCCGTCATTGGTTTATCATGTAACCACATGTGTTTGGTTTATCACGTTACCACCCAATAAATTTCAATGTACAATTATATAATCATATCACATGAAATATTTCTATTTTTAACATTTAACTAACCCCCCATATAAACATATTTCTTTTTTAAAACCATTGAATTAAATTAAAATATTGACATAAAATCTAATTTAAAATAATTTATTTCTATATGAAATAATATTTAAATAAATATTATGAAGAAATGTTTAATTTTTAAATATTCAAATGTTCATGGTTCCCCATACAACTTTGAACATTTAAATATTAATATACCTGAAATAATACATTTACCAAAATATTTAATAAATTAGTATAGATAAAATTTGGATATAAAATTTCTTGGTGGATGTATATATAACTAATAAATGAATAAATGTTCATATAATCAATTAATTTCTCATTTAATAGAGATTGAAATGAAATCCCTTACCTTGAGTCTAAATTGTTTCCTACGATCTTAGTCTTCCTTTCCATTAGATGAGAACATTTTTTAGCACATTAAAACCTGAAAAGATTGTATTCGGCATAAATTTATGCTTTAGGAATGTGGGAAGGTATTCAAAGAAGAGGTTTGGGTAGATATTTTGCAACCCCAATGGTTTTGGATGTGTGATTAATATAGAGGAATGGGTGCATTTTTAAATGGGAGTTGATGTGCATAGTTGGAATTGTTAAAAGTATTAAATTGTTACATTTAAAAAATTTATTCCAAAAGGATACAATTTTATATACATATAATATAGAATGTTCATAATTTAAAATATAGTTTCCAATAATAATTAGACGTGTTTTGGATATTTTTAATCCCTATATTATTTAACCCATTTACCTCTTATTATTTTATCAAGTAAATAACACTTTGACAGTTAAAATAATTACCAAATCAAGAAAAATGATCTATGAATGAGTCATTAATGACATTTATAGAGTTATATCAATTTTTTTTTGGAAAAAGGTTAAATTTTAATAAATTTTATATCCTTTAATTTAGTATTTTTCATTTTAAAATATGAATTACGAAAATTTTCATAGTATTCTTCTGATGGATTTTTTAAAATATCATCATAACTTGATTCCATATAAAATGTACATTAAATAAATCCTTACATTCCATATTCATACAACAAATTTGTATATAGAATAAAATATTTCCAATTATAATTATTTTAATAATGATAATATTTATATTATTCTTTCTTTAATAAATATATCATTGCATCATCTTCATGTTATAATTCAATGTTATCATTTAATGTATAAAAATTATAAATAAATTACCACGGTGTTAGTAATTATTTAATATTTAAAATTATTATTTATAGATGTATATATCACTAATATAACACCATATTAAAATTGTTTTAGTAATAATATACATGATAATGAAATATTTTAATTTACATTAAATTAAAAGCTGTAAATATCATAATCACACACAAGTGGCTTCCACATCCCACAATTTCGACATAATTATTTTTTTAGTCCAAAATAACACATCCAATAATATGATAAAAAATTTAAGTGTAATGTTTTATTAATAAAATATGTTTTACATTTAATTTCTCTATTTACCATTAACCATTGCAAATAAAATACTAAAGATATTATTAATAAAAAAAATTATCCTATTTCACTACATTATTCATGATTATTACAACCATGAATGTTATTTTTTAAAAATTCATTTCCCATAATAGGAAAAAATAAATATAAATTTAATCCCATTTTCATAATGCGAGAATCATTTTTTTTAAATAAAATATCCAAATGTTCATATAGTTTTTCTATTAAATTTCTACATAAAATTTCTTCCCATGAACTAAAATGTATTAAATGATAAAAACATAATATAATTATATATCAAGAAGAATTTAAAGGATTATATTTCTATAAAAATAATTTAGATGAAAACCAACTGTTGAATTAAATTGCAAAGTTTTTCACTATTCGTTAAAAAATGAATTTTATCAGAAAAATACCAAAATTCATCCAATGTAAAATTTCATGTACCTATTCCAATTTTTATTCAAAAATTCATTTTATATGTGTCAGAAAGAAAATTTAAAATGGATTCTCCATCAAAAGGTGATAAAAAGTATTTTAAATAAACACTGATTGTAGTTGTAATATAGTATTTGTTCTAATATAATTTCCAGAAAACACATAAGATGAATTTAAAACATTATATTGAATTGATATATAATTAATATAATATGTCATGTGAAATTTGAAAACTTTTTAGATATAAATAGTACTCCACATGTGCATTCGCATGGCGCTATAAAACAATTATTATTTTCAATAATATAAGATCAATTTCCAAACTCATTAATTTATTTTAATATCTAATATGTCAAAAGAGGAATTTGGCAAATAAAAATGAAATAGAAGGAAAATTTTTGATAAATCATAAACAGAATCATAAATATTTAGTTCAATTAATAAGGAATAGAAATTAATATTAGACATTAATGCTTGAGAAATCAATTGCATAAATAAAAAAATGATTCAAATGGATTATTAAAATTATGCTCATTACAATATATCTTTTTGGAATTAATTTCATGTGAATTAAAATAATGAAATAAAACATCCACTACTCAAATTAAAAATATCATCCACTACTCAAACTGAGTACATCATCCAGTTTTCAAAAAAAAAGTATGACAATTAAAACTCTACTTATATTCACAATATTAAAAGTAACCCCCTTAATAAAAGTTACAATGTTCAGGATAATTAAAAGACAAAAAGGTTTTGGAGGATACATGCATCATGAACTAAAAATAATAAACCTCACCAAAATTCATATCATCATTATTAACCATAATAAAAATTAATGCAATGAATTTGAAAATAGTAAGATAAAGATAAATTATAATTTGTATGGTTTAATCAAAATTATAAGATTGGAAATACATTTTATAATAGACACCACATGAAATGAAATATTGATATATAACATTCCTAGACTTTCAAATGTCTTTTAAAGAAGGGAGAGAGGGATTTAATGAAATCGGGTCTCAAGAATTTCTCAGAATATAAAACTATCTGAAATAATTGAAAAAATTTATGATTCATATATTGGATTAGAATGGTTGTTCTCAAAAAATTTCAAAAAATTGATTACAATACATTGATATTTGAAAAAGGCCATATGGTTTTAGGATCTCCATAGTCATGTTGTCAATGGATCAGATTCAAATATGTGCTTGGATAACTATGATGGCCTTTCACTTGATGATCACAAGCCCAGAATATTCTTCATCATCGACCTCCATGAAATTCAACAAAAACTCTTTCTGAAACAGCTCATCTATCTCCAAGAATCGTAAAAAAATCCTGAAGGCCCTCTAGTAAAGAAACAAATCCATCTTGTTTACAGAAATAAGATTGGCCTTGACAACCACATACTTAGTTTGGAGCTTCCTACAACACTCCAGGAAAGGTTATATTGGATTGTCTTCAAACTACTTCATCAGATTAGTAATGAGATTAAAAGATACACTTCAAATAATATCATAAAAACATACATCTGTAGACAACCTAAGAACATTGGAAGACCTAAATTCCCTCAATACCATGGTGTTTAGTAACCATAACAATATATGTAAATATGATTTAGTAGAAATAAAATATATAAATGAACAACAATATAATTAAACCATAGTTTGAACGTTGCTTGCAGAATCACATTCTATCCAGCCATATCAAGTGAAAAACCTCTTACATCTTCCCAATATCAATACCATATTTTCAACTCCTATCCAAGTACTTCATCATAAATGTATTTATATTAAATTTTAGCTAGAACACATAAAATTATATCATAAAAATCATGAAACAGTAGAAATCCTAAGAACATTGAAACACCTCAACACCATCAATACTGGGGTGTTGAGAAACCATAACTATTAATGTAAATAAGATTCAGCATAACTTAAAGAACTAAATAAAAATATTGTAATTCCCCACCAGTTTGTACTTTATAGTGTCAAATTATTTCATACCAAATCAATTGAAAACCTCATCCTCCATATTCCCAATATCAATTTCATATATGTAACTCTTATCCCATAAAAAATCATTGATATGAAACATTATTTGGTAAATATAAAACAATATCATTAATTACATGTACCTGTATACAGCCCCAGAACATTAGAAGTCCTCAATACCATCAATACCCTCAAATACCATGGTGTTGAGTAATAAAAATTGTATATAAACATGGACCTGTAAAGTTGTATCAAAAAGACTGTTGTCCATCCTATATTCCTTCATTATAACAAAAGTGCATAAATATAGAAATAAATGATTTGAGTAACTTCAAATTAAATTGGATTCATAATGTATTTCAAACTATAAACAAATGATATTATATATTTTTTAATGAAAATATCATGTGTATACTATATATGATTCAAATTGAGTATATATGGCCAACTGGGAGAAGCAGACTTCTTGTGGTTCCAAACCGGATAACTCAAGAAGTTCAGGAGAAAAATAATAAAGTAATATTATGTTCGAAACATTTTTAGAAACTTGATATAGAGAGAATCATGATTTCAATGACCAAACAAAGTCGTTTCAGAATGTTGATTCTGCTAGAATCAAAAAATACTCATGAAGAAAAGGATATGACGATTCAAGGAAACACATTCCATGATAGGGATATCAAAACAATGTTTTTTCTGAAAATGAACGTAGCTCAATACACTTAACCTATTGATTCATAGCAGAAAAAATGTTATCCATGGCTATATTAATGTAAATTTAATAGTTGTCATACCTTCTATCATTCCTATTACACCATATGATACCCCATTCCTTAGTAAAATCTATATGAAATATATTCATTAATTGAGAAAATCCCACCTAGGTGAAATAGAAATCATGAATAGTGTTGAAATTGACTGCATTAATGTACACTTCAAATAGATAAGCCATTATGGTATACACAAATTAGTCACCTACAACTACATGAACAACTTTATGTCAGTATAAAAAACATGAATTAATGTGTCACTACCATTAAATCAAATCTCATTCATTGCATTCTAAAATAGTAAAGATGATATGAAAAGGAGAAGTATTTTCCAAATCTATTTATGAACTTGATTATACAAAACAAGAGTGTAATGTAATGTATACATTTGTATACATGAGTGTAATTTATACCGTACTATATACTATTAAAGTGTATCGAACATTCTATATTTCTAACATTTTTATACCTAAGTGTAATGTAGGTTTAAGCAGTTTATGATACAAAAGAATGTGCATGTATGGTTAACCAATGTACACTATTGAAGCGTATGTATACATGAATGTAATCTCACCACATTTTTATCAGATGATTTTTTTTGTTTTACATACAGGTCTAAATTTTTCTTAGAAGCATCATCCATGTTGATCTTGACCCAACCTAGATAGGGAGCTTGTCATGTATAAAATATATATCCATTTTAATTCATGAACTGACCTTAAAACCCCAAAATGTCATAAATAGTGAGATCCCAAATGGAGTCCCCAAGAAAGGCAGTCTTCAAAGATGTAGCCACCTAGATAACAATATGAGTATAAGGGAGAATAATACACAATATATGCTTATGAATTTCTGTATAATATATTTCATAATGTAGTGTTCAATAATTGATATCAAATGCAACCATGATCCATTTTGGGAACCTCACAAAAGACACAATAACTTAATTTCATCAATATTTACATTATATCATTATTAATTACTTTATAATATATCGCATAATGTATTTTTCAATAATTTTTATCAAACACATCATTCATGGGATCTAAAGCATAGCATAACTTCCCAGTGGACGCCCTATATCATTTCTATGATTCACCTGTCAACTTGGTTTTCTTCTATGCTTCAATTCAATATAGGTCCCAAAATTAGTATACAATTTATTTCATAGTTGAGTATGATATATACGTACTATTTGAAGTAGACTTATAAATTAAATGTAAAATGCAATAAATTAATGAATTACTATTAAACATTATAGATATAAATAATCCAATAAATAAATAGAAAAGGAAACGAAAAAAATGAAATTATAAATGAATCAGAAAATTTTGATCCTAATTATAACTATGAATTAAAATGTATAGTAAATAGAAAATGAGAATTTTTACCTCTATATTAGTTGAATCTTTACTCAAACCACAACATAGCATTTCAATATATTCAACTCTAATGAGGATGACTGACATAGTAATATAGCAGTTAGAGACCCCAAAGAAATAGTAATTCCTTGATGTGACTCCAACAGGAGGAGATCCATCACCTTCACAAAGAGTTGAAACCATCATATTTCTTGAAAAAACCATGAAAATGAAATCTAGTTTTCTCTTTTGGTTCACCAATTTCTAAAAAACAATATCAAAGCACGCTATATTGATGGACCAGGATAACCCAAAAAATGAAATCATGTTTGTTTTCATGGTTTTCAAATTCTCAAGAAGTAGTTAAAACCACAATAAAGGGATCTTCCACTGAATAACATGAAATAGAACAACGAAATACCATCCTCATTTTCCCTTCCATGCTTATTAGGTAGTACATGGTTCTATTTTTAAAATGGAGAGATTAAATACCATTAGAACCAACTCGAAATTGTCATCGAAAGGCACACAAAACCTAATTTACTGAGGGAAGAATAAAGGTGGAAAGTGTTCTAGAGAAACAAACCACTACTGTAAAAGGCTTCATATTTCATAGATTGAATACACCAAGATTATATTATCATGGTAGGAAAGAGGCAGAGATAGTGGCAGTGGCGAGGCGAGGCGTAGGCAGATGCGTAGCTAGAGAGGGGAGTCAGGGAGTTAGGTGGTGTCGAAAGGGGTCGATGATGAAGGAGGAAGAAGAGGCGGTGTAAAGATAGGTTATAGTATCACTTTCATGATGTTATTTTTATTCAATTAATATGTTACTAATGAGTTCTGTGAATATAATTCATAATAATAGTATAAATAACATTATATTAATCCTACAGATTGAAAAAAATGATAAATGTATCCCTTAAGTATCATTTGAATTGGTAAAATTAATAATAATCCCCTTCAACTACGATTAATGGGTCTTAACATAATTATGGATGTAAATTGTAGAATTTCCATCAATTACATGAAATTACATGACCTATTATTATTTAACACAAATGCTTAATTTGAATTACTGTTTTGTTATGGTGTATGGATGAAAAACACAACTACAATTAGTTTCCAAGTACAAGTTGATGACAAGATCTTATATTGGTTTTTCTAATGGTTAGAGTTTATCAATCAATATAAGACCTTTCGATAAATTATTCAACTATACCATATAAATTACTAATGTGAAAAAACAATTATAAGCTATTTTCATGATATAAAAATGAAAACAATGTTCTGTAAGAAAAACCTTGTAGAAATGTCTGGAAAGACTTCTGCAGTGATAAGAATGCTTGGTATTAATAGATTGAGTGGGATCATGAAAATTAATAGTCTTGTTGTGCATGGCACATTTGAATAAATATTTTACATTATCCATGATGATTATATAGCTTGTATCAAATTTCATTATCACCAACTGTGCCATATTTAGTTAACCAGTAATTGAATACCTGGATGAATCACATGTAGATTAGTCCATAACTTCCTTGTTAACATCTTGGTTGTAAATAAAATGCATAATTTTCAATAAAAAGGATGGGAAATTTAGAAACATAAATTGTAATTTCATTGAAGAAGGGCGTCTGTTACTTCTTCTACTTCTTGAATCACAGAAATAAATAAAATACTTACATAAAATAAAAAAAAACCTCTTGAATTGTTCACATTAACTCTTCTTCTAAAATGATCAATTACATGTGGTAAATGTGTACAATTTCTTTTATAACTCATCAAATTTTATCATAAATTATTTTTGGTTGTAAATTAATACAGTTCCAAATTTGATTCTTTAAAAGAACTAGATCTATTGAGGAGTAATCATGTCAATGATCAAGGAAGGACACTAATTAGAATATGAAATTTCAAAAATAATCAGAGGATCTCCCTACTAAAATCCATGTAATATTAATATGATTAAATAATAAATCACGGAGGGATAAAGAAAGTGTTATAAAAATAATACCTCTCTGCTAAAATATAACACATGATACCGGAAATTTAATTCAGAATAAGTGGAATAAGTGGTAATGATCTTGGATTTTGAGAACCTACAAAATCTTCCCAAATGTTTAAAAATTGATACAATAATGTTTAAAATAAGAATACATACTAATGATGATTACCTTGGCCATATTATGCAGTGGGTTCTCATATCATATAGGGATTCATTCAGTACATACTAATAGAACAGATCAAACTAACCCTGTCCACAGTGACAAAAATTATAGACAGACAAATGTTGTCCAAGAAAAATAAGTACATGCAGTGATTAGTGAATCAAAACAGGATATGTATGGTATTTATGATATAATAATCCATAAGTAGTTAGAAAAAAATAATTCTTAGAGAGAACTAAAAACTTATCTAGAAATTTATGAGAACCCACAATTTTTGAAGTTGTGTACCATATTACATCCTGAAATATTAGTATGAACATAGAGAAATGAGAGACTATAAAGTAGATTCAAATTTTATGGAGAACTATAGGTGAGAAAGTACCATATTATGGATGCGTTAAGAGCTGGATGAATCTGAACTTGGGGAAAAGTTAGACCCTTTGTCTAATAATGCATAAGAATAGAATAAAAAATATATTTTCAAAGAAAAAAACAAGTCTTTATAATGGTGAATGGAATCGCGAAGAGGGTGAGAGGCATGCTTCACCAAGGTAGATATCTAAGGAGACAGATAATACCGAGAACCCTAGGAGATGGATGGAAATTCGTGACTGGGAGAGGAAGAGGTTGGAGGGATTGACGTTGGAGGGAGGAATATTTAGATGTTTGATGATGGTAGTAGAGATCGAATGATACAAATAATATGAGGAAAAAAAGGTTATAAGAAGCCTGAATTTTGATGCGGGAATGATACAATGATTTGAGTTGATTGTAGAGGATGACCTGATGCTAAGGTAGAGTGAAATGGCGATGAAGATTCTAGAGGTGGTTTGCATGAAGATATATATAAGGGATGGTGAAATCATACTGGGAACCGTAGATGAAGATGAAAAACAACGAGGGGATTCGGGTTCAGAGGTAGTGGGTTTCACGAACCCTAAATGATGGATCGGGAGAGGACCGCATACACTAGATTGTAGGGGGAGATGCGCTGGATGGATCACATTTTTTGGAGGGAGTATTTTTTTGGCAACGTGTTTGATTGGTGAAAGGACACGTAAGAGAAAACGGACGTGGAAGAACAAAATCAGGACAAGTGGCAGTAGAAAAAAATAAGATTTGTATATATATAGGTTACTCATACTTAAATAGTATTTTTATCGAAATAATTCTTGTATCTTTAATTATTTACTATTTACATTTTAATTAATTTTTTAAACAATGTATTATTATACAAACATGTAATAACCCTATTTTCATAATTTTTTTAATATCATTCATTCCCCCCATTCTAATGAATATGTGATAAATTCAACAAAATGTAATAATATAAATAATACATTATTTTTAATATAACTAATCCTTCTTGCAATGTAAGATTTCGGAGAAATCCCTTATTTCATGTAGGGTATTCTATCATACATAATATCATTTATTTATTAAAAATTCTATCTATTTCGTAAAAATAAATAAATATTACACATTATTATTCTATAATTATATGGGATGTTACATACTTACCACATTTTCAAAATTGTGTTCTCATAATTTTAAATTGATGCTCTGTAACTAAGGGTTTAATTGTCAAAATTACATCATTGAAATCCCACATTAGAGAAAGGGTATACAAAGCATCTACCTTAAAATTAATTATGTGAAGAATAAAGGTCACCTGAAATAACAAATAGTATTATTAAATGTAGGAAATCATAGATAAGAAAAAAAAACCAACCATCAGGTTCTGATGAAGAGAGATATAAAACCTAATTAGGAGAAAGTGAACAATATGAGAACTAAAAACATGGGACGTGAAAAATTGTATTGGATTTTATAACAATAAAATTAAATGGATAAATTTTTTATTGTAATGTCATTTTTATCGATTTGTGGAATTATTTCACTATATAGAACAATTATATAAGTTAATATAATTATGTGACATGTATATTTTCATCAAATAATATAATTCCCTGAAAAAATCATCTTTTTCTCTAAAAAAGTATTATTCAAGTTGAATTTTTCATACTATAAACACTAGAAAAAACTTCTTTGTAATCACATAATCAATTAATATAATTTTTCTGTTATCTTTAAACATTAAAAAACATGTTTAGGATAAGATAAAATAATTATACGAAAATAATAAACCATTAGATGATAAAAAACAACATTTAATCTCCCAAATTCAACTACAAATTCAAAAAATAAATATGAACCATTCAGAAAACATCTATCCATATAATTTTTCAAATAATCCAAACTATGATTAAAACTCAAAATGATTACGGATTTGATAACATAGCCTTCCCTTATATGTTCCATCATTTATCTCTAAAAACCATAATGTCTCATACAAGAAAATTATTTTCCTAATCTCATATTCTCCATGATCGGATGTTAATTTCTATAAATAACATAATTTCCCATATGTAAAAAAGTAAACATAATAGATTATTTAAATATATAATCCAACCATTACTCCAAAAATAAATTCATGTAATATTCTATTTACCTTAATGAAATAATGATCCTAAAATAATATACTTATTCCAAAATAATATTTTTCACATAATTTCAAAAGAAATTTATAATACCAAGGATAATGATTTTATAAAACATAATTACTCATATAATTATTAGTTTATCAAAAATTTAACTAAAAATGTTATAATAATCGAGGTCTTTATATAGACAAGTATTAGGGGTTAAATCTTTCTCACACATCATTAGTAGATTCGATTTCTGCAACCCTGTCTGACTTGACATGTTGTCACCCTTCCTACAGGTTATCCTTTTCCTAAAAATATATAATTTTATAACATTTCCCAAATGTGGTTAAATCGATTAAAATAACTATAAAATATTTTTGACTATGATTTTATGTCATATATTTCATTATGATATCCAAAATATAATAACACGCAATTTCCTCGAAATCAATGATCATATAAACCCAATTGTTATCCATAGCATTGTAATTATGTCTTCCCAAGAAAAGATAATTATTCATCAAATAAAATTATCATATAAAAAAATATAGGAAACACATAAATTAAATAATTATTCAAAAGTAATCTCATAATCAATAGATAAATAATTCATTTCAAAACATCATTATAATACAGTCTACCATAAACGTTGAATCCTTTATATATATACATTCTTCTCATTTAATGTTTTTCAGGAACCTTTAACCACACTTTTCCATATTATTACTTAATAAATATTTCTTAAAAAATCATTCCTTTCTTAAGGATTAATTATTTCAAAACATGAGCCATGAAATAATGCATACATTTCAATGCTGATTATTAGTTTTCCCATCTTAAATTGTAATAGAATTATATTTTTGTCATATCTTGTTATGGTCATCCCGATCCCATTTATCAACCTTATTGATGATACATTGATTTTAATAATGAACATACTCCCCACATATAAAACATTCAATTTATTACTCGAAAATAAATTATTTCCCATTCCTAGAGTGAAATAAAGGCTTCATTTTTTCCTTGTATGGATATTTCTTTATCAACATCATTACCATATCTATAATATTTTCTTATCACATTAAATCATTTTTACAGATGTTATATTCCATATCCAAAACACATATTTCATTGAATAAACTTACCATTACGATTATTAATTAACATTCACATGGATACATATCCTTAATATATGATTCATTATAAAACTCACTATGGTCCTAGTGGTTAATCATGACTCATGATTGTTGGTTTACAAAAAACCACAAGAGTTCTCAATAAATCTCATATTTGATTTGATTACTTATTCTGATAACCAATACATTTTCTTTCACATCCATTGTAACATTGGGTCCTTTTGGATCTAGCCATATACTAAAACCAAAAATTATAGTTCGACTATATTAATAAAATTATCATGTATAATTTTTTGAGGATGACAAACCCTTAGATATACTTATTTATTTTACATAAAACTCATTAAATTTATCTAAAATAACAATGAATCATTATATTATAATCAATCATTTTTTATATTTAACTTCTAATTTATGTTTAAATATCACCCTAACCTATAAATTTGTCTAAACCATCCTCAAATGAAAACTATATGGACCCAACCGTAAACATTATCTAATCATGAGTTAAGTAAATAAGTTGGCTTTTATTCACGTAGATAAATTTTGTAGGTTTTTTGATTTGTATAATTAGTCTATAACTAAATCATAAAACCTAGACTATTAGAAAGTAGACCTTTATACTCACTATCCATATTCTCAAAAAACAAAATAAAAATTTAAAAACAAAAATGGTTTATTTTATTATTTACACTTTATAACTTTTCTTTGATCCCATACATTACTATATTCTACTTTAAATCATGTTGAAAACACTTCCACACATTGGATGAAAAAAAATGCTTAGTAAGGGATACAAAAAAAGAAAAAATATAATTCATTGTGAAAACATGTAAACCATTAATAATTTACCACAATGTAAAATTTTTCACCTTCATTATGTTGTAAAAAAACTTCACTGAATTTATGCTCATTTCTTACCCATTTAGTAATCAAAATACTACCATAAACCCCATTGAAATCATATATAACATATAAAGGTTACTTTTATTTAATAATACATAAATGGATGAACCAAACAGTCGACTTCTATACATATCACTATTATAAATGGAAAATCCATATGACCGACTTCCATTCCCAATTCATTAGAGGTTATAACATAACCAATAATCCATGGATTATCACAGAACCACCCATATTTGGTTTATCATCCAACCACCCTTCATTATATTATCATGTAACCACCCATCAGATGTCCATGTACCATTATATAATCATATAACATAAAATATTTCAATTTTCAACATTTCTCTTATAAAATTTCATTTGTAATCATAAGAAATCATTTTATGATATTGAAATTGTCAATACATTTTGAAACCCATTTTCAATACCAAAATACCCAAAAATTGATTAAGGTATTGTTTAACCTTTTAAAAACTATAATTCATATAGTAGAATCCTAATATAATATAATAGCAATGGTGGTGAAGAGGTCACTATTTTCTGCATATGTTAGAAAACATTCATTTTTCTATTTTATAGAGATAGTAAATGATTTGTATAAAAAAATTCATTTTGAAAACGATGGAACTAAATAAAATTATAGACCAAAAATAAAATACATAATACTTTTTAACAATTTAAATTAATATTTAAATTAATATTATGATTAAAATAATTGATAAATAAATATTTAAACATTCAAGGTGTCCCATACCACTTTGAACTTTAAAATCATAATATCCATGAAATAATATATTTACTAAAAATTTAAAAAACATTAGTATTGATAAAATATGGATATGAACATTCATAGTGTCAGTATATACCCCTAATAAAATAATAATGGTGAATATTATAATGAAATTCATCAAGGATAGTAGATTGAGATAAAATCATTTACCACGTGTCTGAATCGTCTCATACATTCTTTATATTCATTTACATCAGAAGAGAACATTTCTTAACATCGTTACACTTTTAAGGAGGGGGTTATGCATAAAGTAAATCTTATGGTCGGTGGGGAGGGAATCATGGATTTTTTTTGTAGAATGGAAATAAAAATGTTTTTGAAGTGTGAGTAATAGAGAATAATGGGTGCCTTTTTAGAGGATTAAGGAGGGGCACCCTTAGAATTAATAAAATTACTAAATTATTATATATTTCATTTCGATATAAAAAGTATCCAAATTCTATTATTTCAGATATATGACAAGTATAAGAAGAAATATAATCATCCAATAATAATTTTATATATTTTGGATTTTTTTAACCCTTATATTTTTTATTTAACTCTTATTAAATCATTCCATTTTCTCAAAAAATTACAATCTAAGAGTTAAAATAATTAATAAATCATATAAAAGGACTAATGAATGACTCATTAATGAAAATTTTATAGATATCAAAATTTTTTCCAAAATATATTATTTTTAGAAAATTTATATCATTTTGTAAATTATTCCTAATTTTAAAATATGAATTATGTGAATTTTGAAAATTTTAATTTAATGTATTTTTTAAAATACCATAAAAACTTGATTCCTTTAAAAAAATACATTAAATCAAAAGAGGAATGTCAAATTCATACATAAAATTTGTGTTTTACATGAAATATATCAAATTATATTCTTTTTTATATTAATAATATTATTTATCTGATTCATTCATTAAAAAATTAATTACTACAACATAATTTTTCGTAATAAAATGTAATATTTTAATATCTAATATTTTTAAATTAATAACCATTATGTAGGTATTTATTTTTAGATTTCAATGTACTATTTAATATCTATAGTATCACTTATATAACCCCATATAAAATTCTTTTTATTAATAAGAGACAAGATTATGATATATTTCCCTTTACATTAAATTCAAAGTTATAAATGTCATAATCACATACAAGTGAATTCAAAATTAAAAAATTTAAACCTATTGATTTTATTTGTATAACATAACTTATCCAATAATATGAGGACAATTTATAGGGTAGATTTATGTTATTATAATAGTATTTTAACCAATAATTACCCTATTTACCTTTAATGGTGTTAAATAAAATACTAAATTGACAATTCCCCATAAATTATTTTGATCTTTTTGGACCTTAATTTTCAAAATTATTGAAATAATTTATATTAGTTTATAAAAAATCCACCCAGAGATGTGGAATAATTAAATTTAAAACTAATCCCATTACTGGAAAAGGAAATCATTTTTTTTAGGTAAAATGTACAAAAGTTCATATAGATTTTCTATTTAATTTTAATATAAAATTACATCAAATGAAAAAAAATTCGATTAAATGATAAAATTTAATCTAATAACACATAACAACAATTAAATATAAAATATATCTACATATATAAATTACACAAAATAAGAGTATTGAATTAAAATGCACTGTTTTTAACTATTCATTTAAAAAATGAATTATATCAGAAAAAATGACCAAATTAAACCAAATTAAATTTTGATGTAATAATTCTAAATAAGAAGTTTATGTTCCAAAATATAACATATAATGGTGTTAAAACCTGATTTAAAATTGTTTATCTATCAATTGTTGGTAAAAAACAATTTTAGAAAACCACTCATTATATATGTAAAATTGAATGTGTTCTTATATAATGTCCACAAAACACACAAGTTCAATTTTAAACATTATATTGAATTAATATTTCATAAATAAAATCCAAAAATAGTTATTTAAAAATTTTATATACCTAATTATTCTCACGTAAATATATTTTTAATAAAACACATCCTTTAAATTAAATTTGAATTTATTTACATTTCAATTTAATTTTATATCAAATGAATCATTATATAAACATGTGTAACCGAAATTTGAAAAATTTATAAAATATAATTCATTAACTCTATTAAAATATCTCTATAATAATTACAAATAAAAAATAAATAATAAATAATATATTATTTTTAACTATAAGCCATCCTTCTATAAAAAGATTGATTTTTGATAAACCCCTTGTTGCATGTTGGGTATGCTATCAGACCTAGCATCACTTTTAACGTTAAAACATTATCAAATTCATATATATAATTAAATATTAAAATGTATTATTCTGTAATTACCACATATGTAACCAATATGACATAATTTTACTCATGTAAGGATAATATCATTTCAATCTTCTTATCTTCGAATCCATTGGGAAGCAATAATGTCGCTCGTACACACGTGTAGACTACATCCTCCTCAGAAAATTTTATTTTTCCATTAATATTTTAATATCGTGGTTATTAGAAATAATTTAGTGGACAATGTATATATATATATATATATATTAAAATAATGGTCAAATGTGGTGAATTATTATTTTCCTTTCTACCTACAATTCAATGAAAAGAAAAATAGTTTTCAAGCATTCGTATAGCCTATCATTTCAATGAACAATATAATTTTTTTTATTTCTAAAATTAATGTATTATTCTAATAATTTATATACTTAACATAAAGGATATTTATGTCATCACTAATATTCTAAAGATAAAGGAACCACTATAAATGTATAAGGGCTAAAACTACTAAACATAGACAATCCCGATAAATTAAAATGTTAACACTCGGAAATGAAAATTTTAAAAAAGTTATTTTTTTAAAAGTGGGTATTAAAATGTCAAAATGGAATAATACAAGAAATAATAATAATTAACATGAATCTTTTATAGAGTTATAATACATTTTTATTTATTATAAATGAGGTTTGGGTTCTATAGATTTAAGGAAAACTATTGGTAAGTGTTTTACGTCACAATATTATTATTCATCGATATTTTTTATGTTTAGTTGATGATAGTGTAAAAATATAATATGCCACTCATGAAAAATATTAATATTCAACATATTTTGTTACTTCATTAAAATATATTTTTCTTTTCAGTATCATTGTCCTATGTACTCATGAAACCAAAAAACCTTTTTAAGGAAATCCAAAATTATTTCTCTCTTCATTAAAAATACATTTTTCTTCAAAATACTTTTTTTATAAAAAAAATTATAAATGTTTTTATATTAAACCATGATTCTTTATATCAATTTTTATAAATTGGGTATATTTAGCAAATATATTAAAATGAGTTTTTTTATTTTACCAAAAAAATATACTACATAACATTTTACTCAGTAAGGTTAAATGATTTCTTATGAACATAGATATAATGATTTGAATATAACACCAACATGACCACCCAATGTCTTAAAACATACATTAAATTCTATGATGGAATTTTATAAAAAAAATTATATCTAAAATAGTTTTGATATTATTCAATTTTATAAAAATGAAATAAATTATTGTGATTGCTATCCCCTAGAATGATTTAATGTTATTTATAATGATCAATAAAAAAACATGGATTAAAATAAGTATTTACTAGGTAATACCAACCTTATTATTTCTAAGACTTTTTTATTTCATGATGTTTATAAAACCCACCCATTTTCCTGCAGATATGTTATGATGAGTTGTTTTATGAAACCCATTTTATTTCATGAGTTTTGATATATTTAATTATTTATGATCTTTATTATAAAAATATGTATTATTTTCATTATTTTATGGTGGGTTCGTATTTATAACTCTACAGGACAGAGTAAATATGCATATCTCATGAGATAAATAGGATTTGAAAAGGGATTAAACCCAGTTTAAAACCGTTTCATTTTTTTTCAAACATAAAGAAATTATTGGTAAACATCGAATTTCATTTTCCTAATAAATGAATTAAAATACTATTAATGGTGTATTTTATATTTTTTATACTAATTATTATTGATTATGTATTTTATATCTATATCAAGTTATAATTTGAGTCTTTTTTCCAATATTTATAATTGATTTCAGAAATATGATATGTCTTATTCTGGTGTATATGTAATATTTTTCATGTTTTATATACCTTTATTTTATTCAATAATGAAATAAACTATATTGTGTCTAGAAAAAATATTAGGATTATGAATCTATATATTATTATTATATAATAATTTAATTTCTAATATGAGACATACACCACTCAGAATATTTTAAATGATATATTTTCTAATTGGAATTATAGTATTTCTATATAAAAAAGCATTAATCTAAATAAACTATTATAAAATTTTATAATATTGTAGCTTCATGTATTGTTATATATATATATATATATTTGGGTTGTATCCTACATCTATTATCCATGATATAAAATTATAAATATTTTATGAAATGATTATCATACCTACTTTTAAGGATTCTTCTTTCATATCCTTCACTTTATTTCGATTTCCCATTATATGGTATTTTGTTAAATTGAAATATAAAATAGTACAATATTATTTTTGATTTAAAATTATTTATTTTTTCATAAATTATATCCATTTATTTCTTTCCTTATAAAAAGTTTCACATTATTTTCTTCAAGTTGACTATAATAACAGATAATTTATCTCTCATCCGATTGTTATCAGTACATAGTACCTTATCTAAATGATAGTGAGGTGATATACATGTATAGTTAAAATTATTATTTATAATTAGTAAATATAAACTGAATTTTAAGGTCGAAATAATGACATACTTGGATATATAGTAATTCAACATGAATCCTATAATTTTAAATTGATCCATGTCGCATATTTTCATTAATTATTGAGTACCATTATGAATTCTATCATAAAATTTATAATAGTATAATGTATTAATAATAACATTACATTATCAAGTTACATTCTCTTCATATCATTCATATAAAATATATAACTTGATATAACTATCCATGTACCCATATATAATTCAAAAAATAATGAAATAAATTGTCAACATGATGATATAAACATTGAATGAAATATTCATGTGTCCATTTGTATAATCCACCATACCCTCATAGCTTATTTGAGGTGTCAAGTTAGGTATGTAGAAATTCCACATTTGAAATTTGTTCTAATATAATTCTATAATATAAAATATCCTCTATAAAGAATGAAATTTTTTTTACTATTGAGGATATGTATAAAATATAAACCTATGTTTAATGAATTTTTGTTATGAAATGTAGTTTTATGCAATAATTAAATCATCAAGGATTGTTACTATTATACTTATTATTAATAATTTATAATGTGTATATTTTTAATTCAAAAATGAATCCCATTATTTTATTCCAATCCAAATATAATTCAATGAATGGATTCATAATATTTTGATTGGTAAAAAATATATGGTACTACAGTAAATAATTCCTTTATTATAGTCAAATATATTGACAAAATACTTATAAAATTTAATGTATCAATTTCATATATCAGTGTATTGATTAATAATTACATGATTTTATAAGTGGATTCCTTATTAATAGAGGTCCAAAATATAGGTATAATCATAATTTCCTGGAAAATATCATAGTTTCTAAAATGTGTATTTTCTTGTAATTTTTTTGTTATATTAACTCAATAATTTATTTATAATTCCTCATTTAGTGTATAACCCATTAATTATTACTAATAAACAACTGGATAATTGTTTTTTCCTAATTTATGTGATGAAAGGGGTTAGAAATGAAATATTACTTTTAGTGTTTTTGAAACATTATTTAAATGGGGTAGAAAATATGATTCTATTTATCATACATGAATATTCATTATAGATCATAACTTTTACAAACATTAAACAAGTAAAAACTAGAAAACCTTATTTTTGAATAACATATTTTTCCATTTAAATATTGTAAACAATGACGTGGAAAACATCTAACCCTTTGTAAGGCATTTATTCAATATATTATTTTTATAACACATTGAGCTATATATCTTTATTATTTTTAAAGGATTGAGGGTCGATTGGGAAATTATTTAAATGAATTAGTCTTATAATATTTGAATATGTCCAGTATAATATTCCCAAAAGGTACTAATGGGATCCCACTTGAACTCGAGTGGTTATTGAATCGGGTACATTTGCTATTATTGGAACTCGCTAGGGTTTGAAATTTATCCATGATGTGGCCACTAGAGTTTTAGTGTATTTCAATGGTGTTCAAAAGGTTAATTTCAGTTATTTTAAATGATATTATTTATAAGATATTTGGTTAATGAATTTATAAAATTATTTTCTACAAATATTCTTTCTAAAAATAAATATTCATTACATTATATTTAATTACATACCAATTCTCCATCCTAGGATTGTTTCTCTCAATTAATAACCATTTTTTATATCATTTATCATAGTTTACAGTCACAATTTTGTCTAAAATTCCACTTATTCCATTTCAATCTTATCTATACACTTTCGGCACATATCATTAGTATAAACAAAATCAAGTATTTTTCAGGGTTTTCCAATTTATACTATCTTATGACTCATAATCCTATGATCATAAATGATTTAGTTACAATTAGTCCACTTTTGTGTCCCTCAAATAATTCCTATGAATTATTCCAATATTTTGATGTGGAATAAATTTTCCCACAACCCTTTTATTGTTGAGAAAAAATAATTTATATTTATTTACCTTGACCTATAATGAGGTGGAATGGGTATTGGGGGCCCAATGTGTAATGCTAAAAATTAAAATATGGTAAACATCTCATAAAAAAGAAAATATCAAAATCAGGTTAGTTTTATATGAGAATGTATTTAAATAATAATTTTTCAAAATAATAATAATTTAATTTCTATAAAATAATTCCAATTTTAAATCTATATTTGAAAAACAACATGGTTGAAAAAATTTATATTTTTTTAAAATGAAATTCGAGTGAAAATTGTTAAATACTTCTTTTATTGAAAACAATATTTTTTTCATGATTTTTCGATGATACGTATGATTTTAGTTTTTTTAAAAGTGTAATTGGTTTTCTTATATTATAGATAGCCCAATTAGTTTCATCATAGTCAATTATATTAGTGATTATTTCTATAAAAATATTTTTACAAAAAATAATGATTTTCTCTAAAATCTATTTCCATTACATTTTGTGTATAAATAATAAATTAGCATTTACCATATATTGAAATTGAATTTTGATAAAATTGTATTTTGAATATAGATGTCAATTTTTTTCAATATGTTTATTTTATTTTAGGTGAATATATATAGTTTCCATAGTATATATGTTTCACTATTTATTTTGAAACATTTGTAATAATGGTCAAAAATAATTTGATAATGGTTAGATAATGAACCTAAATAATTAATTGATCCATTTATATGAATTGTTTTCAATAAATCCCATACATGGATTGATTATAATGCTACCTAGTTCCATATATCATGTATTAAGAATATTATAATATTTTAATAATATAAAATAAAAAATATCATTCTATTTGTTATAATAACTACAAATTATTATTATATGGATAAAAATTATATAAGATAGGTTATGCATGTCCATTTGAAAGAAATATTAATATTTATCCATATTATTTGATTTTAATTTTTTGTGATAAAATAGATACCTTAAATTATAATGAAAATCCAATATAGTATTTATTCAATTAATTAAAAATAAAACAAAATATCATAAAAAAAATAATGTAATATTTTTTTAGAGAGTAACTATGACCCGAAAATTTAATATATATATATATATATTACATTTTTTTAAAAAAATTCAAAATTTCAATTTCATATTTTTATGGTTGTTATTGAAGTTAAATGAAATGAATATCATCAAAAAGGTTATTAATGAAATCTTATAAAATTATAATTATATTAAATTAGTTAAATAACATAATATAAATAAATTATTACTAGTAGGATAATA
Source organism: Viscum album (assembly GCA_963277665.1). Classification (NCBI taxonomy): domain Eukaryota; kingdom Viridiplantae; phylum Streptophyta; class Magnoliopsida; order Santalales; family Viscaceae; genus Viscum; species Viscum album. Next base: position 1,837,289,119 of record OY728163.1, on the reverse strand, counting down.
TATGGTAATCCATGTCATATATTATACCGTTATGGGGAAATTTTCACATTGAAAAAAATGGGATATCTTTAATGATTAATATACATGTTAAAATTTTATTGTCTATATATATATATCAATTACATCCATCCTTACCATCAAATGTATTTCCATAGTGGTCCACTTATAAAAAAATGAATTTATTATATTTAAATCATTTTATTAAATCTATATGTTCACTTTGGTTAATTATAAAACTATACAACCCTTCCCATCATCTAAAACCCACAATGATCCACCTATAATTACCAACCCTAAAATAACATTTCATTTACATAAATATTAAATTTTAATACTTTTTGGCCTTCCTAGAAGACCCATTAATGGTCCCATAAGAGAATATCTAACATTAGTCTTTAGAAAAAGTGGTTATCATCAACTCTTTAATGCTTAATTTTCTTCTAACATCCTATAAATATATTTTTAAGATAAAATATTGTATACATCATAATATCATATATATAATTATTTAATTTAATTTTTTCTAAAAAATCCATCTTTGTGTTTTCATTTTTTATAATAAGGAACCACCTATCTTCTATTCTAAAAACCTCTAAGACGCTCCTATTAAGAAATTTCCAAATATGATTATAAATTAGTCGTTATGATGGAAGAAGGAGAAGATTACATATCAATGTGTGGGGACCCAAAACCCCATTGACCAAACCCATGAAGTTCACATGACAACTCTCAATTACTCATGGGGTTGAATTTTAGTTGTGAAGGGACCAACCCGAAGGTAAAAGACCACATTTGGAAAATCATAAATACTAGTGGTTTAGGGGTGAATCAGATACGATATGGATCTACAGGTATTCTAATGGTGTTAACACAGGTGGTCCTATGCGCACCAACCTTATCCTCCAAGATTCCTGCACATGCCCAATGAGCACCACCCAAATGTCATAGCCACCCATACATGATGCTATTACATGACCCAAACCTGTATGGTATGATGTATCTGTGACACCTACCTGAATGACATACATGACCATCAAGGGCCATGTACTTGTGCAGATGACATCATTTGATAAGTTTTTCTTATTTGGGATTAAATGGTGACAAATGGATCCTCATATAGATAATATGTAATTGGAAAAAACCCAAAATATATGTTCATTTATCCCCTTCATCCATATACTCAAAATTCCATCTCAATTATTTTAAAATCTTTGGAGAATATGGAATTAAAGAGGATAGTGGGGTTATAGTCTATCCAGGGTCTAAAACACAAAGTAACTTGTTTGAGGACCTCTTCAAACAATTTGAAATCCCATAACATGAAAGTAACTTCCCTAATTAGGGATCATAGAAGGACTATTATAACGAAATGTGAGGGTACTAATGCTGTCTAGCCTAATACAACACCCATTTGTTGTTTCTTATGTGTTCCTTCACCTAATGCATCCTAATTACACTAAGGATTGTCCCTCTATGTGATGTACTTCCAGATCCTCCCAGGCCCTTTGTGAAGAATCATTGTTCCCAACTATAATCCCTATATGAGAATTATATTTAATACCACTTCTATGCCACAAATTTAATGTTTCTTATTAATTTGGATCCCATATCTAAGTGGTAAAAAATTGAAACCACCAAATAAGCCTACAAGAATTCAAAACCATTTTAGGAGGAACTCTATTCTGACTCCCATTTGACTATCCATTCCATTGGTCAAAGGTGTCTAAAACATGACCTATATAATAAGTAGGATCCTAGAATTTCATGTTGAATGAATCCCTTCAGTCAAGGGGATCTTGATCTTTGGAGATGTTTTAGTTATCCATCAGCTGAAGACCTAAGGGCTAAGTACTCTCACTTCCCTCGTCATCTGTAAGACTAAGGGCCTCTGTTTCATGGTGGGGAGGGTGAGGATAACAATTATTTATTCCCATTAACATGGATTGAGATATGTATATCTTCCCTAGGAACAACATTTGGGGTATCCATTTAAGATGAACATCCAATCCATTCTTGTAAGGAATTTTCGACTCCAGTCCTTCCTCCATATCAATTATTGTGGGTTGTATCAATATGGGTAGTTTGATGTAGATATACACTATACAACAACTTTTGGAAACATGAAAAAAAATCCCTTGCTTCTTCTACATTAACCTCAACAAATTCAACCATTGGAAAGGATATCATATGGTTTGATGGATCTTCAATTCTGACATTATCACACCAAGAATGACTCATGTTAGATTAAATTTAGTAATAATCATAACATATCCATGGTCTGATGAATGTTTTGGAAAATTATTTTGGATATTCATCTTAAATTACTTCAGAGGGACCTTATAGGTGTGGGTACTCATGTACCATAATATTACTATAAATCATAGTAGATTAGGTGGATTTATATTTATTCTGTATCCTATTGTTTCTCACACTCATACTCACTCACATTGCATTAAGGGATGTTGATGATCATGATATCTGGATGATCCCCATACCAAACAAGTGAATCCTCATATACAATATAATCCCCAAAACCAAACAACTATTGAAACATTTGTTGAATCAATAAGGTTTTCCTTATGAATTTTCCATTCCTTCTTGTTTTGAAAATCACAAAACCTTATCTTAAGGAAAATTGCTTTCTTAAGGAAAATTGCTTTTATAAGGAAAATCGCTTTTATAAGAAAAATTTATTTCTTATGGAAAATCGCTTTTATTAGAAAAATTATCCTTATCACATTTTCATTCATATTTTCTTAATTATGAGATTCGAATTCATTTTCTCGGAATCATTGAAACATTGATATAAAGCATTCTGTTTTAAGGTTCGGATTCTGGACATGAACTATAAGGAAGTTTCATTCCGAATTCCGAATATGAACACTGACCAAGTTCTATTCAAGATTCAGGATACGAATTCTGAAGAAGAATTATCATTACGAATTCCAATGAAGAATTCTCATTACGAGTTCTAATGAAGAAATCTCATTCCGAATTCCCATTACGAATTCTGATGAATAATTCTCATTAAGAATTCTGATGATGAATTCTCATTACGAATTCTGATGATGAATTCTCATTACGAATTCTGATGATGAATTCTCATTACGAATTCTGATGATGAATTCTCATTACGAATTCTGATGATGAATTCTCATTACGAATCTTGATGATGAATTCTCATTACGATTTCTGATGACGAATTCCTATTCAGAATTATTATTCCGAATTCACCTATTTAACAGAATTTGAGTATCTTAGTTTTATACACTATGAATTAATTCAGACTCTGAAAAAATATCTTTGTTAGACTCCCAAATTTTATATTGCTAACACTTATAAAATTTGTCTACTCTTTACTATTGTTCCTTATACTCTGAACCTTCACTCCTAAGTTTCTATTCCGAACTTTTATGTTAGATTTTAAAACGATGTTGTACATTCTGTTACACTTGTTTTGTTATAAAAAGATGTCGTCTATTTTGTTATAAACTAACCGTTGTCTAAGTGACACGTGTACAGGTCCCTCCAATCTTTAAGGAATATATGACGGTTGGAGAAGGAGCTGACCTTACCTATAAATAGGAGCTCATTTGAAAGAGCTCGATATTGATGACAGATGAACAACTTGGTTTTGTTCCTACATGCTGTTGAAGTGATTTCTAGAGAGAGAGGATCTTATTAACTCTCAAAGATTCATGCGACTCCGAATGTTGGTGATTACATTCGAGGGCTTTCGGGGATAGGAAGACAGAGGTGCCGACTACCTTGAAGTTCGAGGGCTTCCTTGCTGAGGAAGACAGAGGTTGCCAACTACCTTGAAGTTGAGGGCTTACGGGGATAGAAAGACAGAGACTCTGATCTTCGTATCGAGGGCTTACCCTGGTGTGGGTAAGACAGACTTGCTTGAAAGTATTAATCAAGGGACCTTTATCCAAGGTTGTTGGATACCCTTCTATTTGGGTTAAAAGACTTATATTTTGTTACTAGTAGTTCTACTACTTGTTTCTATTCCGTTGCATTTTGTAATATAAGGAAAGTATAACTTTCTTATACTTCCTTGTACTCTGATTAATTTAGATTCTATACACTTTAAGGTAGAATCTCATATTGTAATCTTTTGTTAAGATTCAACTTCCGGAACCATATTTTCGGAACCCTCATTCGGAATCTCTTTCTTAGTTTGTATTCGGTGTTAGAGGTGTTGTGAATTTTCTTAGTTTAACTTTTTTAAACATAGCCTTTTCCTTTGCTTAAGGAAAACATAGTTATTCATAACTAACTTTAAAGGTTCCAAGGGAATTTTTAAAGCATAAAATTCACCCCCTATTGTATATTGAGCATCTCATACAATATTTCGATCCTACAATTGGTATCAAAGGTTGGAAACCTCTTACACTATACCAATCTTACATTTGGTATCAGAGGAGGTTACTGAAATACTTATACTCACGAATAAGTTTTTCTTGCTCACTTTATCCTTCGGAACTTTTCTCATTCCGAACTTTTCTCATTCCGAACTTTGTTATTACGATTCTTTGCTACTAACAAGTTTGTGTGCAAAGTTATTTTCAGTATGGCAGGAATTAATGTTGGATCAACTGATAATATGAATCCTACAAGACCACCAATATTTGATGGTAATGACTATGAATACTAGAGAGATCGTATGAAGACTTTTGTTATCAATACTGGATTATACAACTTTGTTATGCTTACTGGTGATTATAAAATTCCCGACAAGGAAGTCAGAACTTTTACAAACCAGGAAAAGCAAGAATATCAACTAAACATTAGGGTACACAACACTCTACTATGTTCAATGACTAGAAATATATATAGCCAAATTTCTTCTTGTGAAGAAGCTAATTGTATATGGAAGAAGTTATAAGTTACACACTTTGGGACTTCTAAAGTGATTGAAACTAGAAGAGCTATGCATAGAGCTGAATAACATGGCTTCAATTTTCCTTATGGAGAACCTATCTGTAATGTTCAACAAAGATTTATGACTATTGTTAATAATCTACAATCTATGGGAGAGAAAGGTTTAGATGATGAAGCTCTTATGGACAAGATAATTGACATTATGCCCAATGAGTGGGAATCCAAGAGAACAGCTATAGATGAGAACAGGAAGGTCACTCAAATTACTCTTGATGAATTATTCGGAACTCTTCTACAACATGAAACAAGAATGAAGAGAGATGCTGACAACATCAAGAAGAAGAATGTAAATGGTAATTTTTCTTTTACTACAACTTCGAATCAGATGAATGCAAAGACTCCTGAAAGAGTAACCAAATCTAAGTCTAAGAAAGTCATTTTTCAATCTGAATCTAGTGAGAGTGAAGTCTCAGAAAATGAAATAGCCAATCTTTCTCGAAGGATGAACAAGATAGTTGGACATATAAATTTTCAATCTATGTATAAGAAAATGGAAAGGAATGATAAGAAATATGGAGAAGTTACTTGTTATGAAGGCAAAAGAGCTAGACATATTAGACCAGATTTCCCTATGCTCAAAATGAAAGAAAAGAAAGAAAGACATTCAGACAGGAACAGAAAGAAGTATTATAAAGCCAAAGCTAAGAATGTTTTGAAAGCTAATGACACCTGGAGTGCCAGTGGTGGTGACTCTTCAGATGAATCTTCTGGTTATGAATCTTCAGGACAGAAGAATCTTGGTCTTATAGCCAGATTACCTATTGATAATCATTGTCTTATGGCTAAGGTATGAAATGCTGAATCATTGACCAATGTTTCTTTAAATTATAATGATAGTAAGTATTATAACTCTTCTGATGAATAATCATCTTCATATGAGTAAAATACTTTACCTACTTTTGAATAAGTCTCTAGATTTGCTGAACTTCTTGAGATTGAGAATTCCAAACTCAATAAGAAACTTGATAAAGCAAACTCTAGGAATTCTATACTTACAAAAGAGATATCAGATCTTTCTAAAGATATTGATAAGGGAAATACTGATTTTGAAAGAATTTCAAAAAATCTTGTGGAAGTATGTTCTGTGAAGAACAAACTTTCTAAAGAGTTAGAAAAAGTAATTTCTAAGAAAAATGTTTTCGAGCCTAACTCTAGTTAAAAAACTAATGATTTTGAGGATAAAAACTTGGTTGTAAAACTCAAGTCCGAAATGTTTTCCTTAAATAAGTGTTTATCAATCTTTACCCATGGTAAAGAAAATTTTGATAAGATGTATTTCCCAAATACGACCTTTAAGAAATAAATCCGGTTTTGGTTATACCCATGCAAAACCAGTTTTCAGTAACAATTATTTTGTTCCTCAAAGTGCCCCATTTTGTTCTAAATTTCAATGTAGAGGTCACTGGGCAAAAATTTGTTCCTTAAATAAAACCCAATCTCTAGGATTTCACAAAGCTTACTTTTCTAAGAACATGTGGGTTCCTAAAATTTTATTGTCTGGAAATATCTGAACCAAACAAGTTTGGATTCCGAAAGTCTAATTTTCTTCTTTATTTCAGGAAAATAAAGAAAGTACCAGCAACAATACATGGTACATGGATAGTGGATGTTCCCGGAACATGACTGGTAACAAAAGATTTTTTCAAAAGATTATCAAAACGAAAGGAGGAAAGGTAACTTTCGGAGACAATGCTAAGGGAGAGTTTTTTGGTATTGGTAATATTGTTCTTTTAGGTAAAACCTTGATTTCAAATGTTATTTTTGTTAAGGGTCTTAAGCACAACCTCATTAGCATAAGTCAGTTATGTGATGAAGGTTACCTTGTGAATTTTAGGAATGATAAGTGTTTAGTTCACAATTCCAAGGAAGAATTTATTCTCTCAGCCAATAGGCAAGAGAATGTCTACACTTTGAACTTAGAAGACCTCAGGAGCCAAGATTTACCTTGACTAAGTGCAATGGAAGATCATTCTTGGTTATGGCATAGAAGACTAGGACACTGTAATATGAGAAACCGATGTAAACTCTCTAAGAAGAAACTAGTTAAGGATCTACCGGAACTTAGATTTGATTCTTCTAAAGTTTGTGATCCTTATCAATATGGCAAGCAACATAAATCTAGTTTCAAGTCTATCGGTGAAGTCTCAACAACCAATGCATTACAGTTAGTTCACATGGATCTTTTTGGTCCAACACAAACTGGAAGTATTGGAGGAAAATACTATGTGTTTGTTCTAGTTGATGATTACACTAGATTTACTTGGGTCTATTTTATAGCAAAGAAATCTAAAGATTTTTCTTATTTCAAAAGTTTTAGAGCTCAAGTTAAAAATGAGAAAAACCTTCCATTGAAAACTATTCATAGTGATCATGGAGGAGAATTTCAAAATTCCGATTTTGAAACTTTTTGAAGTAAGAAAGGTATTACTCACAATTTTTCATCACCTAGAACTCCTCAACAGAATGGTGTAGTTGAATAAAGAAATAGAATTCTTCAAGAAATAAATAGATCCATGTTGAGTGAATATTCTATTTCTATACATTTCGGGGCTGAAGCTGTAAGTACTGCTTGTTATAATATAAATCGAGTTTTGATTAGACCTTTTCTTAATAAAACTCTTTATGAGTTAAGGAATGGTAGAAAACCAATACTTTCCTACATCAAGGTTTTTTGTTGCAAAGTATTCATCTTGAATACTAAAGATAACTTACATAAATTCGCACCAAAGTCTAATGAAGGAATTTTCTTAGGTTATTCCACAACCTCTAAGGCTTATAGAGTTTTTAATAAAAATACTTGCACTGTTGAGGAAACAGTACATGTAAAATTTGATGAGTCAGATCCTTTTGTTTTTAAACCATCTCAACTTACATCTTCGGATGTGTTTTCAAAAACTGATTGTCAACCTTTGATAGAAGAACCTTCTGATAAGGAAATTGTTCTAAAAGATACTTCTGAAACATTTACCCCAGAAGACTTTCTACCCTATGTTGATGAACAAGTTTTACAAAACCCAAATCAGGTGTTTCTTAAGAATCATCCCAGTGATAGTATCATTAGCGATGTAAATCAACCTGTAAGGACTAGAAGTTCCTTATGAAATGAAGTAGAACATCTAGCATTTATTTCCCAATATGAACCTAAAAGCACTGATGAATCTTTAGGTGATGATGATTGGATTAAAGCCATGCAAGATGAACTAAATGAGTTCGAAAGGAATAAAGTCTGGAACTTGGTTGAAAGACCTAAGGAAACTTCTGTTATTGGAGTAAAATGGGTTTTCAGAAATAAATGTGATGAAAATGGGGTCGTTGTTAGAAATAATGCTAGACTTTTTGCTAAAGGCTATAATCAGCAAGAAGGAATAGACTATGAAGAAACATATGCTCCAGTAGCTAGACTTGAATCTATTCGTATTCTACTTTCCTTTGCAGCATTCTTTAATTTCAAACTCTTCCAAATAGATTTGAAATGTGCTTTTCTTAACAGTTATGTTCAAGAGAAAGTTTTTGTTGAACAACCTCCTGGCTTTGAAGATACAAAACATCTTGATAATGTTTTTAGACTTACAAAAGCTTTGTATGGTCTTAAACAAGCCCCACGAGCATGGTATGATAGACTTACTAGATTTTTGATTCAAAATAACTATGTTAAGGGAAATGCAGATCCAACTCTTTTTATAAAGAAAGATAAGAAAAATGTTTTGATTGTTCAAATTTATGTAGATGACATTATATTTGGTTCAACTCAGCAATCTCTGACTGAATCTTTTGTTAATCTAATGAAATCTGAGTTTGAAATGAGTATGATGGGTGAGTTAACATTTTTCCTTGGTTTTCAAATTTCTCAAAAACCAGAAGGAACCTACATATATCAACATAAGTATATTAAAGATCTTCTTAAAAAGTATGGTTATGACAACACTAAAAGTATAAGTACTCCCATTGGTACCTCAAACTCTTTTGATCTTGACGAAGCTGGGAAACCAGTAGATCAAACATCTTTTAGAGGTATGATAGGAAGTCTACTTTACTTAACAGCTAGTCGACCAGACTTAATGTTTTCAGTATGCTTATGTACAAGATAACAATCCAATCCTAAGGAATCTCACTTAAAGGCAGTAAAAAGAATTTTTCGTTACCTTAAGGGAACCATGGATCTAGGATTATTTTATACTTCTGGAAATGATTTTGTTCTAAAAAGCTTTTCTGATGCTGACATTGGTGGATGTAGAATGGATAGAAAAAGTTCATCCAGAACTTGTCATTTCTTAGGAGATTCACTAGTTTCTTGGTCCTGCAAGAAGCAACATTCTGTAACACTCTCCACTGCTGAAGCTGAATATGTAGCAGCTAGAAGTTGTTGTGCACAAGTGTTGTGGATGCAATACACACTCACATACTATGGCTTGAGTTTTACTAAAACTCAAATTTTGTGTGATAACACAAGTGCCATTGCCCTCAGTAAGAACCCTTCACATCACTCCCGTGAAAAACACATAGATATTAGGCATCACTTTCTTAGGGATCACACACTCAAAGGGGATATTATTCTTCAGTTTATCAGAACGCAAGATCAACTTGCTGATATTTTCACAAAATCTTTGCCTTCTGATAGATTTGAATATATTAAAAAGAATTTAGTAATGATAACCGTAAGGTAATCTTTATTAATTAACTTCCTATTGAAAAAGTCTCCTTACAGTAATAAACTCCTTTTCATAGGGGGAGTACATTTGATTGTTTGTTTAATGTTTTTCAAAATTTGTTTTCAAACTTTTCGGAACAAATATTTCCGGAATGGAACTTTCGGAACTAAAATTTTTCAAAATGGACATTCTCGTACAGAATACTTCTGGAATGGATGTAACGACCCAAAATTTCATTAATGGAAAATCCCTCTTGATCCAGTTAAATGTTTCTTTATGTTTTTATATGATGTCAACTTCTTTAGTTTAACGTTAAGATTTGTGACCGTTACTTTTATAGCCGTTGAACAGTGATCATCTGGGTAGTTTAAATATAAGGCTTTAACGAACCAATTTTCTACTCAGACAAAGGAAGCGATGGCCTCATCCAGTAGAATTGCCCCTTACGAAGCCCATTTGTCGGAGCTCGGTAAAGAGGTGGCGTCTTTGGGCTTTGCCCTTGACCAAGCCCAAGTTGAGCTTCATCAAGTCAAGCTCGAACGTGATCGTCTACGGGAAAAATGGAAGTTGATAGAGATTACCACTCGATCGATGTTATCCGAGCAGCCCCAAGAGTCTGTCACCATCGCGCACCTTACCCTTAGGTCTTATGCGGCTATTTTAAGGGGTTATGTAACAAATAAGTAGAACCATGTTCATGTACATTATTTTTATATATATATAATAATGAATATAATTTCTAGTCATTTTTGATACTTTGTAATTAGTTTTTAAAGTACAAATGGTGTTTTTAGTTATTATTTAATTAAGAATTATATTTTATTAAATTAAAGGATTTTTGAATTAAATAATATTTTAATAAAATATTATTATTAATATTAAATTAATTAAATATAAATGATCTTATAATTTTATGAATGCAATTAAAATTTTTATTAAGGTTTGAAAGCCATTTCTGTCAAAACCCGTGATTTTTTTTATAAATGTCGGTTTTTATTTTAAAAGTGAAAATTCACATATTTAGAAAATTATTTAGATAAAATAAGTATTATTTTTGGAATCAGGACGTCGAAATTATCCAACGGTGAATTTTTCATAATTTTCTGAGACAGTCAAATTTTTGGGTAAAAATTAAATACCATTTAAATATATAATGTGTTTTATGACATCATAATGACCCAATGGTGATGTAATAAAATACCATAATCCTTAGTTTCGGCCAATATATGTTTTATCATTAAAATAATGAGGTTTTGGGTTTGTTTGACTCACTTTTCAAAACATTAATGGAGCCCTCAAGACTTATTCAACACTTTGCCTTTTTAAATTAATTTCCATGGGAGTGTGACTCACCTCCACATAAGCAACCCTATTTTTTTAATAAGTTCGGACCTTGGCCTTATAAAATATTATTTTCCTCTCTCCTTTCCAGAAACCATGGGCAAATACCATGGGATGGTTTGTGGTTTGGATTATTTTAATATAAGGGGTCCCAAACCTAAATAATAAAGAATTCTCTCACCTTTCCTATATAAACCCACCCAAGCTCCCACTTCCTCCTCACTCAAAGCCCTTGAAGTTCGTCCAACCTCTGCCCTACTCTCTCTAGAATCCTCTCAAGGTGCCCCAAGCTCCCAAGAAGCCTCTCACAAGCCTCTCTCTAGCCTTTGGAAGCACACTTCCAAGTAAGGGTTTTTCTTCTTTCTCATTTTTGTCAATTTTCTTTAAGTTGTAATGCCTTTTTAATTTCAATTATGAATGTTGGGGTATGGTTTCGCACCTCCCCCATACTGCCCTATTATTGTTTGAATGATGGGAGACCCCTTTCTCTCTCATTAAATGCCTCCCATGTACACCCGTTACTATGCCGAAATTCCTAAAGGAGCTTCTCTCTCTTCTTTTATATTCAAGCAATACTTTTGTATCATGAATCTAAATTCCATTTCTATTGTTGGGACATGTATATATATGATCTCCTTACTGTCCATTACATGTAAATATGATGAGGAACCCCTTTCTCTCTCATCAACCTTTTTATGAATTCTTATGTCACGCCGTTACGCCGCCGAAATCGCACCGATTTTCTAAGCCAATGTCTTTGTGTAGTGAATAACATGCCCATTTCTCCATCAAGGGTATTCACCTTTATGCACATTTACTTATTGATTGTAAAGCTTCATGTATTAATTCCACATTCCTTTATCGTGGAATAAATGATTATGTTTTATGAATCCATGTTTTATGATCCATGTGGCACAATTATGCATGAAATGAAATGTTTAAGAAGGGTGCGCCCTGATAGCGCTCCAATGCATTGGGTAAAGTATAGTATCATGATACGTCATGTGCAATGAGTGTTGACTCATGCTAATTCAAGTGCAACGAGGGTTTACTCGTGCTTCAAGTGCAATGAGGGTTTACTCATGCTCCATGTGCAATGAGCCTTGGCTCATGCTAATTCAATGTTAAGTGTTGTTGCCACATTTCCATGTTATGATTATCATGCTTTATCATGCCTTTATGTTCATGTCTCTCTTATGTTCTATTGATATGCCTATTTCCTAACATGTATTGTACTCATCATGTTATTCATTATGTACTCCCTTACTGGGCTTTATAGCTCACCCTTTTCTTATGCATGTCCTCAGGTTATCCCATGCAATGCTAAGTACGAAGGAATGTAGTGGTCATGTAAAGGAAGTTTTCAATAAGGATGTTGTATTTCAAGTTTAAAGTTTTTATGTAATGATCCTAAGCCCCAAAGACACTAAACCTCTCGATCTTCTTTGTTGTATCAAGTGAAGTTTTATGTAATAAAGCATGTTTAAGTTGTAATAAAAAGCAGGGTTGTCATAGTTGGTATCAGAGCATAGGTTTAGTTATTTTTGGGATTAGGAAACCCAAGTAAAGCCTTAGATACAAGACTAATCATAATAAAAACATCCCTAAGTTTTGGTAAATACTAAGTAAGTGGTTTATCAAACAAATACATCCCTGTCTGGATACGAGCAGGTAGAGGCGGCTCTGGCACAGATGTATCCTAGGGGTAAAACCCGAAAACACCGCTTTGAGCTAGACTCGAACGGGAACTGGTGCACGACAACGGGCCTTGCTGCACTCTTGGTTACGACACTCCCGGGGGATATGTTTTGATAAATTCGCAATCTTAGTATGAACCCTTATTAAGGGAAAAATGCCCCTAAGAATATATGTTAGAAGGAAGATCATGAAAAGCCTGGATTGAATCCTATAGACTCATGAGTTAAAGAGATTAAAGTTTATTTATAAGTCATCAACTTTTGTCTTTGGATTACCCTTTATGTGTTACCCCTAACTTTCCTTTTATTCCAGCCAATGGCCGGTAATAGGAGAACTCGGGCTAACAACCGTTGTGAAGATCAGTGTGAGGATTGTACTAATGAGATGCCCAATCCGATGGGAGCGGGAATCGCGAACTTTGTCACGCTTCTCTCTCAGCTAACTCAAGTTTTGAATAGAAACACTGGTCAAGAGGAACGTTCAACCCCCCCTAAGAAAGAACAAGTCGCTATTGAAAGCTTCATGAGACAAAGGCCTCCTACTTTTAGTGGATCATCCGATCCCACGATTGCTGAACAATGGATCAACTCCATTGAAAAGATATTCTCCATCCTCCAATGCTCTGAAAAAGAGAAGGTTCTCCTGGCGGCTTATCGTATGGAGGGTGAAGCTGATCAATGGTGGACGTTGATCAAAAATACGAAGCCTGAGGAGGAGATCGAGGCTTTGGAATGGAAGGTATTCCGGAAGATGTTTTTCAATAAATATTTTCCACGCACCCTCTGTCTTAAGATGGAAAGGGACTTCCTTTCCCTCAAGCAGAAAGATGAGGAATCTGTGGGAGCGTACGAGGCAAACTTCACAAGGCTTGCACGATACGCTTCCGGCTTTGTCGTTACCCCCGAATGCAAGGTTGACCGCTTCTTTGGTGGGCTGAAGCCTAGCTTGCGGAAAGCATTAGCGATCCGTGACTTCGACAGCTATGAGGAGATTGTCCGATGTGCCCTTAAGGTTGAAATGGAGATCGGAGAATCACAGGGGTATCATGGGGACAAGAAGCGGAAGGTGGACTTCAATGCTGGTGGTCCGATGGATAAATCCAACGGCGCTAAGAAATTCCAGCACCCCACTTGCCAAAAGTGTGGAAAGAAGCACCCTGGGAATTGCCTTAGGGGGACAAGAAAATGCTTCAAGTGTGGAAGAGAAGGGCACCTAGCTGTTAACTGTCAGCAAGAAGGACCCGCGGCTGCGACGGAGGGGAGGAACGCTCCGTTCGAACCTCAACGCGTTGTTCAATGCTTCAAATGCAAAGAACCGGGTCATTTTGTGAATCAGTGCCCTAATCCAAGGGTTATCGGAGGCAATCAACAACCTCCAAGACAGCAAGGAAGAGCTTTTGCCATCACTTCTGCCGAAGTGAACCCCGACAACGAAGTGGTGACAGGTACGCTAGTTATTCATTCAAGAATAGCGAACGTACTTTTTGATTCAGGTTCTACGCATTCTTTTATATCTCAAAAGTTTAGTAGAATAATCCCTGCACCACCACAAGTCATGGAAGTAAAGATGTCGGTGAGTACGGCAAATGGGGCAATCATTGCATCCCATGAGTATAAGTCCTCCCCTGTTATATTATGTGGATTGAATTTCCCGGCGAACCTCGTCATACTCCCTTTGGTGGAATTTGATGCAATTCTTGGCATGGATTGGCTTTCCTTATATAGAGCCAACATAAATTGTCGGGAGAGGGAAATCACACTCCATATGGAGAATCGACCCCCGATTCTTTACAAGTGTCAGGAGGAAGATAAATCTCCTTTAGCTCCATCATCTCAAGCATGGATATTACTGCCTTATGAGCACGCATATCTGGCTCAGATGATTGAGTCCAAGGAAGAAACCACCCTTGAAGAAATGCCTATTGTGAGGGAATTCGCTGAAGTATTTCCCGAGGAACTTCCTGGTCTTCCTCCAAGAAGAGATGTTGAGTTCTCAATTGAACTTATATCTGGGGCGCTACCAATATCCAAGACTCCATATAGAATGGCTGTTGTTGAGCTTGAAGAGCTGAAGAAACAACTACAGGAGAATCTGGATAAAGGGTTTATACGCCCAAGTGAATCACCATGGGGTGCACCAGTCCTCTTCGTCAAGAAGAAGGATGGGTCAATGCGGCTTTGCATCGATTATCGTGAACTTAACAAAATCACGATAAAGAACAAGTATCCTCTCCCAAGAATCGATGACTTGTTTGATCAGCTGCGTGGAGCTCAATACTTCTCCAAGGTCGACTTGCGGTCGGGATATTATCAAGTAAGGGTGAAGAAGGAAGATATCCCCAAGACTGCTTTTCGTACAAGGTACGGGCACTATGAATTCATAGTAATGCCTTTTGGACTCACCAATGCTCCAGCAATATTCATGGACTTGATGAATAGAGTCTTTAGAGATTACCTAGATAAATTTGTGGTAGTCTTTATAGATGATATTCTGATATACTCCAAAACCAAGGAGGACCATGAGGAGCATTTAAGAACTGTACTGGAGACTTTGCGCAAGGAGAAGCTCTATGCCAAGTACAGCAAGTGTGAGTTCTGGTTGAAGGAGGTCTCATTCTTGGGCCATATCATCACAAGCAATGGGATATCTGTGGACCCCTCCAAAACAGATGCAATTGAGGGATGGCCGAGGCCAACATCGGTAACTGATATCCGTAGCTTCTTGGGGTTAGCTGGATATTATCGACGATTTGTGAGAAACTTCTCACGATTGTCCAACCCTCTTACCAAGCTAACTCGAAAGGGAGTAAAGTTTGCTTGGAGTGATGAATGCGAAGAAAGCTTCAAGGAGTTGAAAAGGAGGCTTATCACTGCACCTGTGCTCACTTTACCCACAAGTGGGGAGCTTTTTGTGGTATTCAGTGATGCTTCGAAGAAGGGCTTAGGATGTGTGCTGATGCAGAATGATAAAGTGATATCCTATGCCTCAAGGCAGTTGAAAATCCATGAGCGAAATTATCCAACGCATGATCTGGAGTTGGCGGCGGTGATATTCGCCTTGAAAATCTGGCGGCATTATCTCTATGGGGAGAAATGTGAGATATATACTGACCACAAGAGTCTTAAATATATATTCACACAGAAAGAGCTTAATATGCGCTAGAGAAGATGGATAGAGCTCATCAAGGATTATGACTGTTCAATACATTACCACCCTGGGAAGGCGAACAAGGTGGCGGATGCCCTAAGTAGAAAGGATCCAGCAATTCTATCAATGATGAGAATTGAGAAGGATCCAATCTTCTTAGACTTGATGAAGATGGACGTGGGAATCATAAAGAAGGGAACATCATCAATCCTTTCACAAATGATTGCTCAACCATCTCTTTTGGAAAGGTTAAAGGATGCTCAAAGGGATGATGCGAGAATCCAAGAAAAAGTGGAAGCTATCAAAAAGGGAAAATCCTCAGAGTTTAATGTTAATGAAGAAGGAATTGTGCGGTTTGGGAAAAGACTATGTGTCCCATCATGTTCGGAGCTGAAGAAGGAACTTTTGGATGATGCACATAGTTCAAATTTCTCTATTCACCCAGGGAGCACAAAGATGTATCGAGATCTCCGAGAAAACTTTTGGTGGGATAATATGAAGAAGGAGATCGCCGAATATACATCAAAGTGCCTGGTGTGTCAGCAAGTGAAGGCAGAGAGGCAGAAGTCTAAGGGGATGATGCAACCATTGCCCATACCAGAATGGAAATGGGAGAACATCACCATGGACTTCGTCACTGGACTTCCAAGGACATCCAAAAGCAACAATGCAATCTGGGTTATTGTGGATCGTCTTACAAAGACTGCACACTTCATTGCTATTCGAGAGGACTTCTCTTTGGATCAACTGGCACGGATATATATCAGGGAAGTGGTACGGTTTCATGGAGTACCACTATCTATTGTGTCTGACCGAGATCCAAGATTTACCTCTATGTTTTGGAAGAGTCTTCAACATGCTCTGAATACTGAACTGAACTTCAGTACGGCCTATCATCCTCAAACTGATGGCCAATCCGAGCGGACTATCCAAACACTTGAGGATATGTTGAGAGCGTGCTCAATGGACTTTAAAGGAGGATGGGATCAACATCTTCCCCTAGTTGAGTTCTCTTATAATAATAGTTTCCACTCGAGCATCCAAATGGCACCATATGAAGCCCTATATGGGAAAAGGTGTAGAACACCGGCATGTTGGGATGAGGTCGGTGAACGTAAGCTGCTTGGACCAGAAATGGTCGAAGAAATGGTGGAGAAGGTGAAAACCATTCAGCAGCATATCAAGGCAGCCCAAAGTCGACAGAAGAGTTATGCAGATAATCGTCGACGAGACCTTGAGTTTAAAGTCGGAGACATGGTGTTTTTACGCATATCTCCGTGGAAGAAGGTCATGAGGTTTGGAAAGAAAGGGAAGTTAAGTCCAAGGTACATCGGCCCCTTCGAGATTCTTGATCGTGTTGGGGCTGTGGCCTATCGACTAGCACTTCCACCTACTATGGCCAAGGTGCATGATGTCTTCCATGTATCCCTCTTAAGGAAGTACATACCAGACCCTTCACATGTACTCTCTTCCGAGGTGGTACAATTAGAAGACGATCTTTCTTATGAGGAGCAACCAGTGAAGATCTTAGATCGTAGAGAAAAAGTTCTACGAAATAAGACAATGCCCCTCGTCAAGGTGTTGTGGAGAAACCACAAGTTTGAAGAAGCAACTTGGGAGTCGGAGGATATGATGAAGCTAAGTTACCCACATTTGTTTTAGTGTGGGAAAAGGAAAATTTCGAGGGCGAAATTTCTTAAGGGGGGAATGTTGTAACGACCCAAAATTTCATTAATGGAAAATCCCTCTTGATCCAGTTAAATGTTTCTTTATGTTTTTATATGATGTCAACTTCTTTAGTTTAACGTTAAGATTTGTGACCGTTACTTTTATAGCCGTTGAACAGTGATCATCTGGGTAGTTTAAATATAAGGCTTTAACGAACCAATTTTCTACTCAGACAAAGGAAGCGATGGCCTCATCCAGTAGAATTGCCCCTTACGAAGCCCATTTGTCGGAGCTCGGTAAAGAGGTGGCGTCTTTGGGCTTTGCCCTTGACCAAGCCCAAGCTGAGCTTCATCAAGTCAAGCTCGAACGTGATCGTCTACGGGAAAAATGGAAGTTGATAGAGATTACCACTCGAGCGATGTTATCCGAGCAGCCCCAAGAGTCTGTCACCATCGCGCACCTTACCCTTAGGTCTTATGCGGCTATTTTAAGGGGTTATGTAACAAATAAGTAGAACCATGTTCATGTACATTATTTTTTTTATATATAATAATGAATATAATTTCTAGTCATTTTTGATACTTTGTAATTAGTTTTTAAAGTACAAATGGTGTTTTTAGTTATTATTTAATTAAGAATTATATTTTATTAAATTAAAGGATTTTTGAATTAAATAATATTTTAATAAAATATTAATATTAATATTAAATTAATTAAATATAAATGATCTTATAATTTTATGAATGCAATTAAATTTTTTATTAAGGTTTGAAAGCCATTTCTGTCAAAACCCGTGATTTTTTTAATAAATGTCGGTTTTTATTTTAAAAGTGAAAATTCACATATTTAGAAAATTATTTAGATAAAATAAGTATTATTTTTGGAATCAGGACGTCGAAATTATCCAACGGTGAATTTTTCATAATTTTCTGAGACAGTCAAATTTTTGGGTAAAAATTAAATACCATTTAAATATATAATGTGTTTTATGACATCATAATGACCCAATGGTGATGTAATAAAATACCATAATCCTTAGTTTCGGCCAATATATGTTTTATCATCAAAATAATGAGGTTTTGGGTTTGTTTGAATCACTTTTCAAAACATTAATGGAGCCCTCAAGACTTATTCAACACTTTGCCTTTTTAAATTAATTTCCATGGGAGTGTGACTCACCTCCACATAAGCAACCCTATTTTTTTAATAAGTTCGGACCTTGGCCTTATAAAATATTATTTTCCTCTCTCCTTTTCCAGAAACCATGGGCAAATACCATGGGATGGTTTGTGGTTTGGATTATTTTAATATAAGGGGTCCCAAACCTAAATAATAAAGAATTCTCTCACCTTTCCTATATAAACCCACCCAAGCTCCCACTTCCTCCTCACTCAAAGCCCTTGAAGTTCGTCCAACCTCTGCCCTGCTCTCTCTAGAATCCTCTCAAGGTGCCCCAAGCTCCCAAGAAGCCTCTCACAAGCCTCTCTCTAGCCTTTGGAAGCACACTTCCAAGTAAGTGTTTTTCTTCCTTTCTCATTTTTGTCAATTTTCTTTAAGTTGTATTGCCTTTTTAATTTCAATTATGAATGTTGGGGTATGGTTTCACACCTCCCCCATACTGCCCTATTATTGTTTGAATGATGGGAGACCCCTTTCTCTCTCATTAAATGCCTCCCATGTACACCCGTTACTATGCCGAAATTCCGAAAGGAGCTTCTCTCTCTTCTTTTATATTCAAGCAATACTTTTGTATCATGAATCTAAATTCCATTTCTATTGTTGGGACATGTATATATATGATCTCCTTACTGTCCATTACATGTAAATATGATGAGGAACCCCTTTCTCTCTCATCAACCTTTTTATGAATTCTTATGTCACGCCGTTACGCCGCCGAAATCGCACCGATTTTCTAAGCCAATGTCTTTGTGTAGTGAATACCATGCCCATTTCTCCATCAAGGGTATTCACCTTTATGCACATTTACTTATTGATTGTAAAACTTCATGTATGAATTCCACATTCCTTTATCGTGGAATAAATGATTATGTTTTATGAATCCATGTTTTATGATCCATGTGGCACACTTATGCATGAAATGAAATGTTTAAGAAGGGTGCGCCCTGATAGCGCTCCAATGCATTGGGTAAAGTATAGTATCATGATACGTCATGTGCAATGAGTGTTGACTCATGCTAATTCAAGTGCAACGAGGGTTTACTCGTGCTTCAAGTGCAATGAGGGTTTACTCATGCTCCATGTGCAATGAGCCTTGGCTCATGCTAATTCAATGTTAAGTGTTGTTGCCACATTTCCATGTTATGATTATCATGCTTTATCATGCCTTTATGTTCATGTCTCTCTTATGTTCTATTGATATGCCTATTGCCTAACATGTATTGTACTCCTCATGTTATTCATTATGTACTCCCTTTACTGGGCTTTATAGCTCACCCTTTTCTTATGCATGTCCTCAGGTTATCCCATGCAATGCTAAGTACGAAGGAATGTAGTGGTCATGTAAAGGAAGTTTTCAATAAGGATGTTGTATTTCAAGTTTAAAGTTTTTATGTAATGATCCTAAGCCCCAAAGACACTAAACCTCTCGATCTTCTTTGTTGTATCAAGTGAAGTTTTATGTAATAAAGCATGTTTAAGTTGTAATAAAAAGCAGGGTTGTCATAATGGAAGTATTCGTATTGAAAATTTCCGGAATGAAAATTTACGTACTGGGAGTTTCATAACTAGATTTTTGTACCGATTTTTACCCATTACAAATAATCCTCCTAAGCCAATCCAAAAGATATGATTTCCTTACTCAAGTTTTCGTAGTCATATTTTACTTGCTGGAATTCTCTTATATTATGTTTTCGGATTATAGTTTTCTTAAATCTTTACTTTAATAAAAACCTAAAAAAGATCGGATTCAAGTTAACAATCGTCAGATTTGATCTCAGATCATTCCAACCGTTAGATCAACTGTGAAATTTGAACCGTCATCTCATTACCTATATAAAGGGGACCCAATTACTCGTCCCACATCGGTTTCAAGCTCTTGCATCCTGAAGCCCTTCCCCTCTGTTTTAAGCCCGTTCCGAACATCAGTTTTCTCAGCTCCGAACTTCAGTCTTCTCCGTTTAATACTTTCCAGAGGATTTCAGATCCGAATGTCGGTAGAGTTAGCGTCTCAAGAAATGTCTTCCACCAAGCCTATTTCTTAGTGGTTAGTTTACAGAGAATGGTTAGTCCATCCAGATTTCTTCAACAACTATGATTCCCTTATCTCAAAGAACATTAAGTTGAATGGATGGGAAGAAGTTGCGGTGTTAAAAACCGGGAATCAAGATGAGGTTTATTCAGATTTACTTGTCGAGTTTTATGGATCAGTTTCCTTCTTTAAGTAAGATGATAGGGAGATGTTTTCTTTCAAGTCGTATGGCAAGACCTACAAACATTATTACACCAAGGCTGCAATCTTGGTAGGATTGTCTTATGAAAGAGAAGAAGAATTTATTTCGCACGTTTTTCCGGACTCTAAGTGTAGCTTTGACAAGGAAAAAGCCTTAGAAACTCTCGGACTGGCTGATGACAAGGCTCCGAAGATTGCAAGTCTATCCACAAACTTTCGGATTCTAGAGTTGTGGGTGCAAGGACTTATCGTACCGAGGAAAGGCGATAAAGACAACTTGAAGAAGAGTGAGATCTATACCCTAGATTTCCTCATAAATCTATGGATGTTAAATTTCATGAGGCATATTCTTATAACCATTGAGAACCTTAAGAAAGGAAATCTCAGAGCACAGATCGTAATGTACCCATCAATATTATCAAAGTTGATAGTTCGGTGCCTTGAATCTTTCAAGGAGGCTTGCAGATCTAAGCCGAGGGTATGCAATTTTTTTTGGTTAGTGATGACACTCTTAAAAGAATGGATGTAGCTTTTGACAAGAAGTCTGTAAAGTTTATTGATCTACCTGCTCAACAAGAAGTGGCTCCGAAAGCTGCTGATCTGGAATCCTCTAAGCCGATAAGGAAGAGAAAGCTAAAAGAAGTGCTAGTAGAAGCCGAGAATCCCAAGTCTAAGGAAGTCCATTCCGCACCTCCAAAGCCTAAGAAGAAGAAATTCTATCCTGATGAGGTTGTTACAAAGTGGAGAGCTGATAATGAAAAAAGGAAAGAAGGGGATCCACAGTTCGGATTGGACCCTACGAAGGCTAAGGCCTTGAAGGAGAGAACTGCTGATGAGCTTGAAAAACAAGAAAAACAAAAGAAGCTCAAGAAGAAGATGTCTGAGGCTGAGGTAGCTCAGGCTTTATTGAAATTCAATGAAATGGTTTCAGCAACTATTCCAGTTCCGAGAACTTTCTCCTTGGAATCTCTACCTGAGACTCCAGGAAGGAATTTCGCTGCTCCAGAAGAGGTTGCTGCTAAGAATACTGATGAAGTTGAGAAAGTGCAACAAGTAGAAGAGGGTGTTGAAGGAAGTGGTGAAACCAGAGATGTTCTGAAACAAGTAGATGATTACAAAGGGACACCTTCGGAACACTTATCACTCCGAACTTCAGAAGATGAATATTCGAAACTAGTTACTCCAGCAATGGAAGAAGAGAAAGGAGAAGAAGAAGTTGCCTATCATGGAGAAGAAGAACAACTTTTACATGATATTGCTCAAATGAAAAACGTAGAGGTCGGTATTCAGGAAGTTTCTGATGAGGAAGATATTTTCGTTCAAGTTTCTGACAGTGAGAAGAGAACTCCAGAACAGGACTCCATTCCGAAAAAAGATAAGGGGAAGCAAATTCTTGCTGATACTCCGAGTTCAGAAGAAAGGAAGAGAAAAGAAGCTGGTGGTTCTTCAAAGAGAAAGTTGGAGCCTATTGAGGAAGAAAACTCTCCAAGCAAGATTTCAGATTCGGAGTCATCCTCGTTGGGGCATGACTTTGTTGTTCAGTCCTTAAAGAAGTTGGTGGGAACCATTCCGACCTTCTCTAGTATTGACTCGAGATGCCAGATGCTCCAACATGCGTTGAATCAGAAAACCGACTTCGTATCTATGGTTATGGATAAGTGCGTTGAGATTGAGGCTCAGTTCAAAACCTTCTTTGTTGGTTACGAACCTCATAAAAGATCTTGCAAAAGGATGACAAGCTGGTCGAAGAATACTGTGGAATAAATGAGGTTTCTTGATGAGATTCAAGACAATGTTAGATATGCCTTTGATACCGAGGACAAGAAGATAAATGAGCTGACTTCCTCCTTTGAAGAAAAGCTGACTGAAGAAAAGAACTTCCGGATCCAAGAAGTCAGGGATCTGAATGGGAAACTGAATTCTGTTTCTCAGACCAGGAAATTTGAAAGGGATCATCGGATCGTTTTTGAAGAAAGGATGAAGGCTCAGGACGAAAAGATCAAAGCTCAGGAAGAAAAGTTGAAAGCCCAAGAAGAAAAAATTGATGCTCAATCCGTAGGAATAGTGGTCTTAGAGAATCAAGCTGAAGAAGATCATAAAGTCCTAAAGAAGATAAAGACTATTCTAAAGGGGCTCATGTCAAAGGAAAAAGATCCGAAATAACCTAAATCCGATCTTTTTGTTGTATTCTTTTTGTTACTGGCATTCCAAATCTAATGAAAATTGTGAATCTCGTTTCCATTGTTGTCATTACTAATCTTTCAGGTACTTTTTTTTTCCATTCCCTCCAATTCTTTTTGAAAATCACAAAGGGGGAGAAGGAAAAGATCCTTAAGAAAAAGATGAACTCTAATAAGAGTTTATCAAAATGGGAGAAAGAAAAAATACCCAAGGAAAAAGAACTCTAATAAGAGTTTGTTTAAGGGGGAGTTTTTCTAAAAGAAGACCTTCTTATGAAATATCACTCTGGAAATATGAATACGATCCTTAGAGTTTCAAAGCCTAAGGGGGAGTTAGTCGTATTCATCTATATTCTTAAAGAAAGGGAGATAAGCATTAATATGTTTCCTTCTTCTTAGAATAACTTTTTTGTAAGGATGTTTGTGCTTTCCAAAAAGGGGGAGATTGTTGAATCAATAAGTCTTTCCTTATGACATTTCCATTCCTTCTTGTTTTGAAAATCACAAACACCTTATCTTAAGGAAAATTGATTTCTTAAGGAAAATTGCTTTTATAAGAAAAATCGCTTTTATAATAAAATTTGTTTTCTTAAGGAAAATCGCTTTTATAAGAAAAGTTATCCTTATCACATTTTCATTCATATTTTCATAAGTATGAGATTCGGATTCATTTTCTCGGAATCATTGGGTCATGACCATTTTTGGAATGAAAAGGTTATTATTCTAAGTGATTAACAGAGGATAAATATAATTAATATCATGAAAGGGGAATCATCACTATTTTTTTAAAGGATTTCCTAACCATTACTATTGTAAAATATAAAATTTTATCATATTGTTAATGATAATCTATAAAATAAAAGATAATCTAAGAATGATGGGTAATTAAAAACATCTGAATATGATGTTGTCATTCAAAAGATAAAATTTCTCAACATTGGTAGCACATTGAACAATATCTTCACAGTTATTGATGTTCTTTATGGATAATTAAATTTGGTGAATTTGTTTTATGACATATGAGAATAACTTATCCTTAACTTTATTTTGGTTTATAATACCATAATCTTACCTCAAATGTATTTTAAATTTATTCTTATGTGATTCAATCACATCATCGGCCAATATCATCATCTCAAGGAACACCTATTAACACATGGTGTGATGTTTATGAGGACTATAATTATTGAAAAATAAATCACTAAGCCCATCCCAATCCATGGATCCCATTACCTGATGTTTTTTTTTGAATTTTTCATGAGAGTTCACCAATGATATTCTTCATATCTCAAATGATATATTGTATTATAGATTTTTTACATTCTGAAGACTCAAGAATGGAAAATATATTTTTACAGGTATTGAACCATTTATTAGAATAAAGTGGATTAGTGGATCAAATAATGAATGTTTGAAGTTTCCTCTAAAATGATTAAACATAATTTTATTCCCTTTATATCTCGTTTTAATGTTTGATATGATTTATGGATTGGAAAAGTCGTGTTATCATATAACTAAAAATTTTTATTACTTGTCAAATAATATTTTTCTTTTCAATTGTACATTCATTTGATTTTATATCACACTTATAATTAAAATGGTTTCATCAAGTTATAACTATTGGCTAACAATGATTTTGTATGGAATGTACTTATAACCGAGAACCACATAATCTGGAAAAATTAATAATAGGAAATATAAATCATGAAACATTATATAAAAAAATGAAACCATAATATTATTACATGTTAATGCATGTTCACAATCTATTAAAATCCATAACATTGTTTCATAAAGTGGTTGTAAGTTTCCAATACATATAATCTAGGAGTGTCAAAGCAGTTGATCATAAATTCATATTGTCAAGAAAAAGTGATGATTGAATCTAGCTCAATGCGCCATTTTCAAAGTTATCAACCCATGGAACCATAATGATATTGCCATATAAATTTTTTTATTATAAACATGTAATTTTATTGAAACCACTTTCTCTATCATTTACCTAAATTATTGGACATTTTAATATGCTTTGACACATCTGTAAACTTATCCTTAGACATGTCCCTAGTGATCTCACTATGTTTTGTCAGTATAGTTTTTAGTGGATAACTATACCTATTCTATAATACCAACTATAATGACCCACTATTTTCATATAGAGATACTACATCTCTTATATGAATATTCATTACATTATATAAATACACAATCAAGGATCGTAAAGTTACACTGCATTTGGAAATATAGAAACATATATAATTGGATCATATATAAGCTACATCATCTCCCAATATGATCTTCATTAGTAGAAAACTTCTTTAGACATTTCATATATAATAAATTTCAACATTACCTAGGGAGATGAAACTTAAGAATGGGATATTTGATATGATCACTAATGGTAAAAATAGAGATACAGAAGTAGAACATGATCATAAGTGTATGAGAACATGATAAAAAAATAAAAAAAATTGTAACCTACATATAAAATATAAATTTCATGAGTTATAAAATAATTAATGTTATTTTATAATAATTTATTAATAATTGAATTATTGAACATGATCCATGAGGGAATGTAATTGAATTAAGACATATGAATTTGTCATATACATTAGAATAGAAAACCATTTCCATAGTAGTCGAAGATCACTACCTAGATTATCATAGTGAAATATGATCAATCTGATCCCTTTATTGTAGTAATAGTTAAATACCAATATAATCATATTAGTCAAATCCCCTTACTAAACTAGGTTCACTCATCATTTCTATCCTTTCAATTTAATTAGATATAAATAATACCCATTTCTATGGAGGGTATAGGTAACATTAATTAAATAATGGATATAATATATACATGTGACATAAGATCCTAAAAAGTCATCATATAAAAATAGAAGAAGAGAAAAGGTTTTAATAAACATTTTATCATAACATAACCTGTAGATAATAAATGATTTTTCCTAATTATTTCATCATTTCATTTTTCCATAATCCATGAAAAAATAATGATTCATAACTATTTTTTCATGGTATAAACTATGTAAGAGAAATGGGTTTCACAGTGATATAACCTTAATACAGATAAATAATTATTAATTATAATAATTTGGTTCATGTAACATTATCCTCATAAGAAATAAGTAACATTAATGGATAAAATATTAGAGGGAATATGTTTCTCAAAGACAACATGTATCATTTATGGAGAAAAATAGCCTTTCTAGTTTGAAAATAATATATTAAGCAATAATATTTTTTAGATAATTTTATTTTAAAGTAACTATTATTAATATATAAATATTTATTTAATAGAAATAATTATAATTAAGGGGGAAAATTTCATCCATGGTGTACAATTTGGAATAAAGATTCCATTTTTATTTATGGGGTGAACATATTTTTTGAAGTCCTAGATATTTAATAAATTATTGAAGAGTTTTTTCCTAAAATCTATTAGCAGATAAAATTAATTCAATAATGGGCATTTATTTAGAATACTATAGGGTATTTATGATTATTATATCTTTTAAAAAAGGGAATATGCCCCTTTCTGAATATTGTTATCAGGATAGTAGATGAGAGGATTGAGGTTATTTGGACAATGATTCTTAGGTTTCAATAAATAATGGAAACCCATATACAAGAAATATATAATTATTATCACTATCTAAACACTAATATTCTTAATGATGTTTCTATATATCTAATAAATTCACTATTATATGGTATTTTATGTGAGAGGTAGAGGGAATTGGTTTAGACTTTTACTAATATTATACTTAGAAAATAATTATAATAATAGGTTTGGGGTCCACCATGATATGAAAATGAATTGTTAACATATAATTGGTTATAAATTGTGTATTTATACATTAAATTATAAAATTACCATTATAGTTTTGGTATATCCTCATTTATGAAATAAATATTATTGGAAGCCCTGTAAAATGTTTGAATGAAACTAATAGAGATTAATTTTGGATTCTTCATCATAGGTGGGATATATTTTTTATATTTTCTATCATCATAATGAATAGGGTATGATTTTTATAAGATTAGATAAATTAGTGTCTATAAATGGGGGATCCTCTAATATTTTTTTTATTTTAATATTAACAATGACTAGTTTTAAATAGATCTAAAGAGAGAATTATACAGTAGAAATTATTTATGTAGTTGTATTCATGAATGGTGGTTTTAATTTTTCCAAAAAAATACATGCAAGTAATTAATTTATTTTATAATATATATTTTCATTAAATTTATTTTTAACACTATATTCCATACATAGAATTATTAATAGAGGTATCATCCATGCAAGTGTCATCTGATTTTGAAAACCCTAACAACATATAGAGTTTAACTACCACCCATTCAATCATATATTTAAAAAATAAATGGGATGTTATTATATAGAAAAGTATTAATTGATTCAGGTAATAAATATAGTGATATCACAAAAAATCTTCATCATGTATCCCAGTTTATTAATGTTTAATTATATTGTTCAATATAGATGAAATTAAAGACCCCAAAATATTTTCATTTTTGAAGGAATATGTTGTATTACATTTCATATCAATTTCATGACCACTATGATCCTTATGAATTTATTTTAATTTTACATCATTATTTGTGTCATACAATGGTATAGGATTGACTGGTTGAATAATCCAGAACATTATAATATTAAAGGATAGTACTTGAAAAAATATAGGTTTATGATTGATGGTAACTACAATTATCATATATACCGACCTTTTTGTGGTGATTCCCACCTATATTTGTTTTGATACCACATATTATAAATAATAACAAAAAAAATATGTGAGAGTTATTATAAATATTAATCCATAATAGAAAACTAACTATATAAGGAACATTGTAAATTTTCATGTCATTTTATAATACTTTTTTTTATTTTAAATTTTATCATCATTGGAGGTGATATTAATAGATTTTGGTCAGTATATAATATAGTATAATTTACATACCTTCATTAATGTAATGATGGAATATAAGAATAAAAATTTGGATGGGGATGATATTTCTCATGTTTTAATTTCAGTATATGTATTCAAAGATTTTTCAGTTACATCAGTATTAGAAATTTTTTACAACGATGCCTTAACATTATATATATTATTAGCAATATCACATTCATATGAATCATCACATTCTTGTATAATTATTCCTTCCCAGGTTAAACCTATGGAAAAGATGTCAATACAATCATCTATGAAATATGCGACATCTTTTAATTCAAAATTTTCATCAATTGAATTATTAAAATATTCAAATATGACTCACTATTAATAGAACAAAAATTAGTATGAACCATATACTAATAAACATTATTTTTAATAAGCTCTTATATTTTATGATACAACTGTTTCATTAGGGAATGAAATTCTATTATAACTACATGAGGAATCAATAAATACATACTAGGTGGGAGATCCATATTAGTGTTTATCTATTGATCTACCCCAAGTATAAGAAATAATTAGTTATTCGGGAAGGATTATTGAATTAATGAAATATCCTATGGGATAGTAACATTACATATGATAATATTGGAGGTGTAATTCCTCATAACCCAATTTCTAGGGTTTAACATTCAATAAAATATATATTGTTTTATCCGTATATTTGTTTTTGGATAATATTTTAAGGACCGCTATGGGTAATGTATATTTTTCACTCTTGATTGAGTATTATTACTATTAGTCACGGAATTCAATTATGAAAATGATACTAACATGTTATGGATAAATATTTTTATATTAGATAAGACATTTAAAATCCTATTAGATTAAATATCCCATCAATAATATATCATATATTATATAGTGCCATTTTGATAACACAAAAAATAAATTATTGTTAATTTATTAAATTTTATTTAGGGATTCATAGTATGCGATTATTCTGTAGATTATATCACAAAATAAATAAAATTAATTATATTTGATTGATATTTATAGATTCTCTTAATGGTAGTTAATTAAAAAATTCTTCATTTAAAGTTTTTATAAATATCAATAAATATATCATCATATTTTATGTTTAATGTTAGAGGATTTTATATTTACCATGTTTTTATTAATTTTGTACTATTTGGTAAAAAATGAATGTTTCCTTATTTTTAGATAATTTTGATATCAATAAAATTTAATATAAATTTTAAATCATTGATTTCTATTATATTTCTTATGATATTAATAGTAATATTGTAGAAAGAATTTAACTTTTACAATGTGATAGGAAAAAAATCGATTATATTGTTTGAAATTAACATATGTTTATTTTTTATTGCCTTTTAGAAACCCTTCAATATATTATTTAATTATTATATTAGTAAATGTTAATATAGCTTTTAATATTTTTATTTAATTGTCTGACTTTTTTTATTTATAGATTTTGGAATAAAATGTTAATTCCTCAAAAAAAATATTTTATAATTTCTTTTTATTGTGTGACTATTTAACTAGAAAGAATATAGAGATTTGAGAAATATAAGAGTGCCCAATAAAAAAGTGAATGACCTTATATATACATGGTTGTTCCCCAACACGGAATACATATGTAATATATAATTTGAGATTAATATTAAACATATACAAAAAAACACCCCTTGATAGTAATTGGCCGATGTCCATGATGAATGGATATACATTAATTATATTCCCTGAAATATCATCCACATATCCTAAAATGATTTCTTCACAAAGTATACTTACTTGAAAATACCTATGTAAAACAAATTTTTATATCCCATGAAAGGGAACCCAAGTATAATTCTAAGATCTTATAATTGATATGGGAAAATATATGGTTATAAATCAATGGTATATGTGAGTATAAGATAGTCATAAGGGTATGAAATTATTATAAGAAACTACTAATTTCAAACCAATTATTTAAATATATTTAATCACACATTCAGACATAATGACAAGCTATAAAAATTCATAAGTTAAAATAGTGAAGGTCATCAATAATAAGTCATGATCTATGATAAAACAACATAAGAATAAGACATATCAATGTAGAATACACCGAATTATAGATATTTTCCCAATAATAATGGATCACTATAATGATTGTCATATTATTTTCTGATAATTATATATTCCACCATTTCTCTAGTCAAGATTCAATGTAAATACTACCATATTTGAATCAATCCATAACTATACTAGGTTCTCCCCCTTTACCTTTTGTGTTATCATCCGATATATCCCAAATTATATAAAGTTGTGGAGGAATATATTTTAATGACTCCAAATCCAGAACACTCTCACATGGCCCAAAATGGGATTATTAAAAGACCTCAAGTGTGCCTCCCATTATTCAAAAGGTTTCCAACTAATATTGGGGGAGTGATAAATATATTTGGGAAACTATACACCCATGTATATATTTACAACATAATGGGATAATCAAATAATTATAATATCACATTAATAACGACTAATTGATGCCTACATCTTTCAATTATAAGGTAATAGATAAAAAATTATCCAACAATAATGAATCATTAAATTATAATAGGTGATCTATTTTTATGTTAAAATGAAAAAATCATAAAAATTAGAATTAGTTGAGGAAATATAAAATCAATATACATTAGTATCAAACCCCATATTAGTAAATCTCTAAACTCCCACTCATCCTATAAGTACAAAATCCTCAAAAATGTCTCATTCCCTTGTACAAATCTCTATGAATGTGATCTACTCAGAAATTAAATAGAATCCTGAGTATGATGTGAGTAAAATGTAGTTGGATGACACAGTCATTTATAGAAAACCTATCTGATAATAAGTGCATGAAATTAATATAAATAAGTGAATTTATAAGTCAAATTATACAAAACATTAATCAAATATTTTCTTCAAAATTCTAGATTGTATCTGAGATTGTAGTATAAAAACACCAACTATAACCACAAAGAATGGAATAACTGAACCATATAGGCATCGCATTGTATATGAATATTATTCCTTGGGAATACCCATAATAATAAGAATCTCATTATCAAATACTCAAGCTTGATATATAATCATTTCATCATGTATCAATGGTCATATACTTCTATATAATCAAACTATCATTTCAGGATGTATCAATGGATATATCCTCTTATATAAGAATTTCGGAACGTATTATTGGGAATACCCCAATATATAGTCATTTTAGAATGTATGACATGGATTTATCCAACTAAGTATGAATTTACACATCTTCTAGACAATTCATTATAACATAGATATCACAATAACACACCATTTTCATCGATGGTTAATTATGAAAATTACTATTTTCCTTTATGTTAAACTTATATTTATATATATATTTTTCAAAGACCATATTAATTTCCCATATGTTATAACTAATGTTATTTTATTTCAATAAATCACTTGAAATACAAGGTAGTGTAAAACAAAGATTATGAAATTAATCAATTAATTATTATTTAATGGTTTCTCCACCCAATAGGAAGCCAAAATATTAGTTGAAAAATTATTTAAATTTAATTGGATCCAATGAATAATACAAAAACTTATATATAATCATTAATTATTTAATTAATCAATGCACAATTCCTGAAAAACAAATTTCAATATTTCACATACTAAACCATTAAATAGACCATAGGTCTTGGATTAGACTCCCTAACTATTAACTGGTGATTATAGAACAGTTTGAACCATAATATCCAATATGTAAGGATGTGAAAAAGATCTCAATAATTACATAGATTGAGCCACATCATGATCAAAATCACACCATATTGGGGATCAGACGAAAAAAATATTCAATATAATAATGAATTATATAGAAGAACACTTATGAAAAAGGAAAAACTAGGGTTCAAACTCAATACAATAATGTTAACGGTGGTTAATCAACCCATTATCAATAGGAGTATCCTAGAGCTCAATAGGTGGGGAAAAAAGTCGTGGAAGGAGAAAAAATGCATATAAAGATACATAAGACCACTAGTCATGTGAGTTACATAGCCTGAAATCCGTTTTCATTTTTTTGTGTCTCTTTATATTATGTTATACTGAAAAACATATCAACATTTCTTAATTTTAATGCTATTTGAGAAATACAAGTCATGTAATGGCTTGAAATCAAGTATTATTTTCAAATAATGAAAATAGTTCAAGGATTATGTTTAGAAGAAGATATTTGTCTTTTATGGTGTCCATGATGTGTAAACTCCTTGAAGAAATTTTCTTGCACAGGTTTCTATAATGCTCACAAAAATAATTCCATTCATGGAATTTTAATTCACCACCATTGTGAAAAATGTGTTTTGTTTTCACATTACTGCATTCATGGATATTATAAATTCACATATAATTTTTTAATGGTGAACTATATATATATATATTATTGTCTAAAAAAATTAATTGATATAAGTCTATAATATTAAAAAGTGTAAAAATATTTCATGATGTCTGAAAACTACCATAATAACCTCAACATTAATCATTTTCATTTTATCAAATGAATCATCCTCATGTAGAAATTAAAAAGGGAAGTATGGGACTATTGAAACATATCGAATTTTATTAATACCATTAATTTCAAATTATGGATTATTATATTCATTTGATAAAAAATCCACAATGAACAAACCATGATTCCAAAATAAAAATATACATTAAACAATGAAAATAACGAATTATTATAAATAAATGGTTTTAAATATTCTATAAAAATATAATAAAATCTATTATAAATGTGAATATAATTCAATAAAAAATAAATATTATTTTTTAAACAATTATATAAGTCATTTTAACGTGTTTCTATGATGGTATACATAAAGTAATGGACATTCCATTAAAATGCACCTTTTAATATTTAATTTTCAAAATTTTAAAAAGAATGTTTTTAAATTATATAGAATGAAAATAATTTATCATTGTTATGTTGATATAGTTTTTTAAATTTAATATTAAAATTTTATATATTTATAATTAAAGAAAATGTTTTCCATTATACATGGACAGTTTTTAAAAAATTGTGAATTTCATGATAAATTTTGTTTTATAAATAGTGTTTTATGTTGAATGATTTAATCATGTATAAAGATGATGTAGTTCCTGGGAATTGTTTATGATGATTGGAGGTTCCATTACAAAAATATTAAAGGTGTTTTTATTATAATCTATGTATGAGTTCTTATGTTATATCTCATTAACGTTATTTTTTTAATTTTATGGATGAAAAAGATTTCTTAAATTCATGCCTAGTGATGATGGAGTAATTATTAAATAATTTGAAAAATAAAACAAATGATATTAAAAATATTAAAAGACTTATAAATTTTAAAAATTAACCTTATATATAAATTATTTATAATAATAATCTGTATATATACATTTCTTTCATATATTCATAGTTTTTAATTTAATTATTTTATAATGCACGTGGTATGTGACTAATTTTGTAAAAATAAAGGATTCACAGGTTATATAGAATTAAAAGGCCAAAAAAGTAAAAACTAGCTAAGTTCAAATCGTGATTATGAAGTTCACATGATGTACCTAAGCATAACACCATAACCCAATCTATGAATCAAAGTAGTGACCATGCCATGAATCATAAAATAAATAACCCTACACATTATAACTAGAATATACTTGTTTTGAAGCTATTCAAAGACCTGGGTGAGAAATCTATGAAGAATCTGCAGAAAAATTATATATAGATATGGTACATGTTTTGAATGACATATTCATGTTGTGTACCCAGGCATAAATCCTTATCTACGAGAGGCACATTCCACATAGGAGATCCAAATGAAAATGAAATGGATCCAGGGTACGTGTCTTGTACCATAGGAATAGGTCCTGAAAAAAAATTCTTATAAAAGTAGTGGAGCTGTAGAGTATTAGGGAGAAATTCGGGACATGATACTCCTCTTCCATTTGTCTCATTTGAGAATATTTACTCCATTTCCCCTCTTAAACTCTCAAACTCTTTGTATTTTTTCATTTTTATTATTCCAAAATTCATGGAGACTCCATTCCTCAATGAATGTAATTATTTACATCACGTTTAGTTTCAATTTCAATTTCTCTGTCTCAAGTAAGCTTTTTATATATAATTAAATATTACATAGTGTGTGTTTATTTTAGTTCCATTCTTGAACCTTTACATGATCACCCTTTCTTTCATAAATCCTTCAAGAATTATTCCTTTTACTTATTTAATTGAATCCTACCACTCCCTGAGTAGATAAATTTATTATGATTAGGGTTAATGAAATGTATCTGAACAACAAAATATACTATTTATTATAAACATTAAAAGCCTAATTGAATTATTTACTAGGATGTGAATATTTGATCTATCCCATTTGTGTGAATGTCCCTGACCACGGGATGGTCAAGGAAATGAACCTATCATAATTGGTGTAGAGTATGCTATACCAATTTTTTAGGAGACATTCAACCACAATTAAGAGAAACATAATTCCCATAAGTTATATCAATCTCCCAAACGTATAATAACTACTTCCTTGGTATAACTAGGAGGCTAAGACCAATGTCAATTAGCGATTCACATATACTTCCCTGATTAAAAAATATATGAAATCTCCAATGTTATAATTAAATGTAAATCCCTCAATCTAGAACATGACATGATTTTGACCCCTTCATTTATCATTTAATGTCATCCTAAAATTGAACATACACCAATATCACACACAAAAAATTCGATTGGGGACTACCTTATATGATTAGAATCCTGATCTTCTCAAAATATAACAACATTAACCTAATGGATCTGACCCCATACTCCCACTGACGTACGTCTTAGTAGTTGGTTATTGTCACGAACCAGCCATGGTACCCTGATAACATAAAAACAGAGCCAGCCTTAACATAGCCCGAAAGGCGTTCCTGATCTCCATGGGTCGGTGACTAGCACCTGGCTACACACACAATGCAAGTGGGAATGATTTTTCCACCAACAATGTGGACGAAAAGAATCAAGACAGTATGCATAACAAAAAAAACAACACTGGGAGTAATTTGCCCAAAAACAAAGAGGCATAAAATGACCAAAGTACTACAACCCAAGTAATAAAAATGGGAAAATAGACCCAAGGTCCCTAAGGACAAAACTCACCATGACCAAAGATCAACAACAGGATCCACCTCCAATAGATCTATTCCCTTTGATTTAACTTGGATGAAGAAACTCTACAAACACCTGAAGGAAAAATAAGGTTGCGAGACTATGAACAATAGGATAACACCAAATATTCCGTTATAGATGCCAAATATACATTATCCAATGAAAATATTTCAATTTTTAAATAAACAGGTCTGTCAATTCAAAATCAGATTTTAACAAAACATGCCATACATTTTCAAATGTGGGTAATAAATATTTTAGGCAAGGCATTACAAAGATGGAATATTTCTAAAATAATGTCTTAAGTAAAATATTTATATAAAATAGTTTATATAATTTCAGTAGGCATGTAAAGTAGTTCAAAATTATTGGCACACATTTATATCTGAAATATAAATAAACAAGTGACCAACATGGCCATCTTCTAAAAGGTACGATAGTATTAACTAGTTATAGGATTCCACACTCTCTATGTGAATTTAGAAAAATGTGTATACACACGTCCCAATGACATTAACCAAATGATACTCGTCACCAACTCGTTGGGGATGTGACCCACCACAAGTATGTTTTATAATGTTTCTGTAGCGTAGAGTGTATCCAAATAACTCACTAACTCACTAAATCTTGCATGTCCTCTTACACGATGGGCGAACTATTTTAAGAATTATTAAAAATACGATCTATCCCATTATTCCATTTCCAAAGTGAAAAATTCATTCCATTTAAAACCAAAACATGTTTTATTCAAAACAATCCTTTTTCACAAGATAAAACCAATTGGATTCTATCAAATATTTTTAAGTCTTTTTCACCATTTTGAAATCCAATCAAAACCAATTCCATCATCACACAATTTATTTCCACAATTAAATTCAACAATTTAATTGAAATAATTTCCATCAACTCGACAATTTAAATTAAACAATTTAAATCAGAAAATTTCCATAAAAACACCCAATTCAATGGAATTTGGATTTTCCAAATTTTCATGCCAAAACCATTTAAAAAATCTTGAATCACTGGATTTGATTTTTTTCCAATTGAATTGAAATAAAATTTTAGAAATTTAATTTAAATAGGAAATTGAAATATGTCAAGAAAATTCAATGATAATCAATTTGTTAAGTCGGGATGGAACCACCTACTTCAAAGTTTTTGACAGAACCCACCACGGTCGAGAACACTCAAGAAAACCGGGTTGCTTCTTCAAGAACCCACCTTTGATCTCTTCTCCTAGAAAGATCAAGAACAAATCTCAATATATTTGGCATCCACATACTTATATCTACAAATAATAGTCATAGATTTATGCAACTGAGAGAAGAAGAGACATAGATCTAAGTAGATCTAATAAACCGATCAAGAATGATGAAGAATGATCACATACATCAAGAATCCATCTTTGATTCACTAAGAGAATCCTTTGGATCACCTCTGAAATAATGGGAGAACCTTATCTAACCATAGGATAAGAAAAATCCCGAGTTAGGAATGCTTAGGAGAAAAAAAGAGGCACTTCGAGGCAAAAACAAGTATGATTTACGTTTATATGATCTCATTTAAGTGGACACACGATTTTCCACCATGGTTAGTAAAACCGTGTTCTATCCATGCATTATCCACTGCCTTGGTAGACACTCCACATAGGGTTTGGCCTCAAGGTTAGACAAATCGTGCACCACCCATTTGGAAGATACTACCTCCAAGACCAACTACGCATGGTCTGGCCACACAGTTTAGACAACCTGTGTGCCACCCGTGAGACTTCCCCTTTGCCTCAAAACAAAATTTGATGTTATCCTGAATCCACCATTCATCACTACTCCATAACATAGGTACTTAAAAACATCAAAAGTACATACAAATGTAACGTGATGTGACAACCTCTCCACCATATGATCTTTCTACCCCCAGAAAGCCTATGAAAAAACATCCATGTCAAAAAGATGAGGCCACTTCTTCCTCATTAGTGCCTCCAATTCCGACGTCTCATGAGAATCAGAACCATGATGCTAGAGTACACAGACCATAGGTATCGTTCTCCCACGATGTACCATGGTCTCAGAATCAACAACCCTGACCGGTCATTCAGTCACAGATAAATCTGGTTCAATCTCAAGATCACCATATCTCAAAATAAGAGATGGATAAGAGAGATACATTCGCAGTTGTGATAAATGGAACACGTTATGTATCGACGTCAGCTGTGGTGGTAGATCTAGACGGTAAGAAACTTTCCCTAAATGGAAAACAACCTTAAAAGGTCCCACAAAATGAGGAGCAAGCTTCCCTTTCCTCCAAAGCATTGATTACCTAATCAAGGTGAAACCTTAAAGAACATGTGGTCCCCAACTAAGAACTCTAAAGGTATACGACGACGATCAGCATGTGACTTGTACCAACTCTATATTGTCAACATTATCTGACAAGTCAACTAGATCTTAGTTGTCATCTCTTGGACCAATCTCGGTCCTACCAAGGGCCTTTCACCAACCTATGACCAACATAAAGGAGATTTATAAGGACATACATACAATGAATTATAAAGCACCGTTATGATCGCAATATTGTAACTGTTTTTATAAGACAACTCAACTAGCCCCAGATTATCATCCCAAACCCACCATAGTCGAGAACACATGCGTGAATCATATCCTCAAGGATATGAATAGCTCTCTCTATCTGACCATCTGTCTATGAATGGTAATCCATGCTCAAACATACATGAGATCATAGTGCCTCCTGAAGTCCTCTCCAAAAGCGATAAGTAAACCGACGATCCCTATCAGAGACTATAGTATAAATAACATCGTGAAAATGAACAATTTCATCACATAGATATTTTCCAACTCCTCAAAATTGGTTGTATATTGAATATGTATAATGTGAGCCGATTTGGAATGTCTATCAATCAAAACCCATATCGATTTCATCTTCCTCTCGGTTTGAGGTAACCCAACCCCAAAGTACATAAGGATTTCATCCCACTTCCATGTAGGGACTGGAAGTGGTTGAAGAAAACCCGATGGTTCTTGGTGCTAGGCTTTCACCTACTGGCATGTATAGCAATGAGATACAAACTCAGCAATGTCTAATCTCATACCTGGCCACCAAAACAGTCGCCACATGTCATAAAACATCTTCATGGTTCCTATGTTCACAACCCACTGTGAGTTATGGAAATCCCCCATCACATCCTTCATTGTCGCTAACAGAACAACGTAACGGTTTCGATAACACAGAACACCCTTTTTAGAGAAAGACCACTGGGTGTTGGCCTTTCCACCATAAAGAGAGTCCCTAAAGTTATGGAAATCATAATCCATTCGTTGTTCCTAAATAATTAACTCTAGAAGAGTATATTTCAAATGAACACTATCTAAATAAATTTCATTCCTCTTCCACTGAACTCCAATATGCAATTGAGAAAAAAGAACCATCAAAGTCCACAATACTAAAGATTCTTTAACAGCCTGTGATGGAAGTTTCCTTATTAATTCATCTGAAACAATATTCAATTTCTTGGGGGTATATGCAATTTCAATGTCGAATGATTGCAGGTACTCCACCCAATGAATTTGGCGGTGATTCAAATCTTTTTGAGAGAAGATACAACTATAGCTTTTGTGGTCTGAATACACATTAAACATTTCTCCATAAAGTTTTTATCTCCAAAACATAAGTGCATGCATTACAGCAGCAAGTTCAAGTTCATGGGTAGGACAGTTCTTCTTATGATGCATAAACTAACGAGATCAATAGGAAACAACATGATTACCTTGAATAAGGAAACATCCCAAACAGTAACCTGGTGTAT
Organism: Viscum album; assembly: GCA_963277665.1. Taxonomy (NCBI): domain Eukaryota; kingdom Viridiplantae; phylum Streptophyta; class Magnoliopsida; order Santalales; family Viscaceae; genus Viscum; species Viscum album. The sequence continues at coordinate 1,837,250,083 of OY728163.1, read as the reverse complement.
CCTAGAAGACCATGTAACCTATCCCAGCCTCAGGAAGAGTTAAAACCAGTGTAATAGTCAAAATACTATTTATCTCATCAATATAACTCTGACAATTTTCATTTTAGGAAAACATCACTCCCTTTTGTGTCAGAGAATTCATTGGAGAATCTAACATTGAGATGTCTTTAACAAATCGATGATAAAATCCTACTAAGACCAAGAAGCTCTGAATCCCAAAAATATTTTTTGGTTGTTCCCAAGTCATAACACCCTTAACCATCCCATGATCAACTGATATTCTTTGTTCTCACACAACACGTCCCATGAAATTTACATTCCAAATATAGAAATTTCACATTGAAAGCATGGCATAATGTCAGTGATTCCTCATAAGTCATAGAAATGTTCTCATATTATTCACATGATAATCTTTAGACATGGAGTAGAAAAAAATGTCATCCATAAAGACTTCTAAAAAATTATCTAGATACTCATGGAAAACCCTGTTCATCAATAACATGAAAACAACAGGGAAATTTGTCAGGCTGAAGGGAATACCAAGGTACTCATAATGGCCATACCTAATCCAAAAAGCGATCTTATGAATGTCAGGTTCTTTTATCATCCACTGATGGTAACCAGATCAATGATAAATTTTTAAAATCCAATTTTCCCCTTTCAATTGATTAAAAAAATCATCAATTCATGTTAAAGGATATTTTTTTCATTATCATAACTCGATTTAGCTTTCGATAATCAACATATAAGCGAAGCGATCCTTTATCCTTCTTGGAGAAGAGAACAACTGCTGCCCAAGGTGACACACTCGGGCCTATAAAACGTTTCTCAAGAAGATCGTCTAACTGGGACTTCAGTTCTTTTAGTTTTCATGGAGCCATTCGGTATGAGGGAATAGTAATCGGTTGAGTACCAGGCATTAAGCTAATAGAAAAATCAACCTCTCTTATTGGTGGAAAACTAGAGAATCCATAAGGAAACACATCGAGACACTCAACGACCGCTGGAGGAATATCACCACACATTGAATCACTCTCTAGACCAAAATCCAACACTGATATAACGATCCCCAACTCTAGATAATAGGGTCCAACTTTGATTGACCATGGGTCTAATTCACTTGAAAAACAAGTGGCACACCACTAGGTGTAGGAAGGTAGACCCACTGAAGATAACAATCGATCAGGGAATTATTTGAAATGATCCAATCAATCCCAATTATGGCATCAAAATATTTCATGTTGAGAACCAAAGAACTCCAAGCATGATCAACATATGATAGATAAGCATCACAAGCAGGACTACAGAGACCCTTCTCTCTCATTATACCATGGGGTGTAGTAATATCCATTTTACAATATAAAAGATGCATAGGTATATTAAGAAGATAAAGAATATGGGTTGAAATAAATGAGTGAGATGCATTTGTATCAAAAATAGTAGTCAATAAATATGAAGCTATTGTAATGGTACCTCTAATTGTTTGTGGACCTGTATCAGCTACCTCTGGAGACTCATCCACTGCGTGACTAAGCTTCATTCCAGATGCTTATAGATAGAACCCTATTGTACGTGAAGCATTTGATTGACCCACAATTGTTTGAGGTACTGATGATCATATTCCACTGTGTGGGTTAGAGAATTGATGGCATAATCTATGTATGTGACCTAAATTTACGCAGGATCTACAGTACTTGGGTGCCTATGTGGAAACCCTCTTAAAATTTCCTAGCTTTCCAGACTGATAGCAAGTCAATGAAGCCCCTCCTGGTGCAACTTGAAGTCCGGAATGACTCTTGTGTCAATAACAACCATGATAAATGTCGCACATCCTTTTTACATTAAAATAACCAACACAACCACTATGAGGAAAAGGAACTTCCTCCAACCCTGAATTTCCTACCATGTCCATCTCAACCATCATCTCCCAATCCAACACATCAGCATCAATGGGTAGCTTCATGAAGAAATATTGAGAATGGATATCTGTTCAAATTCCCAACTCTAATCATCGAGCATTCATCTTCTCATTAGATACAATCTTATGATAAAACTATTCCAACTAACAAAACAGATTTGAGTACTTAGTCCCAATTTTGTTAGCCTGCTCAATCTTGAAAAACTCTACAGCCTTGGCCAAAACCATTGATTCTGGATAGAACTGGTTTTTGAAAAGAACTCTAATGAATTTCTAGTCCAATCCTTTATGTTTCCTAGCCATCACCATCGTGCCCACAATCTCTTACTTGGTCCCTCTAGTATGAAGGTGTCACACTTCACCATAATCACGTCAGGTGTCTTCACGATCTCAAAAAAAACGTTCAACCTTAATCAACCATTCCTCATCATGTTGAGGGTCAGTGGAGCCTTTGAAATCTGGTGGCTTCTGGTATAGAAACTCTTGGGAATATCATTGGAGAATATCACTGTGAGGATATGTAGCTGGAGACTGAACAATCAAATAGAGTATCAAGGAAAACTATTCTTAACTAAAGGGATAACTAGATTTGGATTCCACACTATCCAAATAAAAATAGGGATAATACTAGAACTAATCCAGAGGACATATTTTCCTAACCAATTATGGTGCCATAAGGTTCATCATGGGGAGATCTATCCAGGAACTCCATCACAACTACCTCCTAAGTCCCGAGAAGAATACTCAAATGCATACTACCATCTGGGCAGGATGCTTAACCTACCCTTTGATACCACTTTTTCACGAACCAGCCTCGGTACCCTGGTAACCCGATAACTGAGCCGACCCTGACATAGCCCGAAGAGCATTCCCGATCCCCACAGGTCAGTGACTAGCACCTGGAAACCCAAAACATGCAAGAGAGAACAATTTTCCACCAATAATGCGGATGAAAAGAAACAAGACAGTATGTATAACAAAATAAAACTCCACTAGGAGTAATTTACCAAAAAAAGAGGCATAAAAATCCCAAAGTACTACCACCCATGTACTAATAATTGTAAAATAGCACCAAGGTCCCTAAGGACACAACTCACCAAGGCCAAAGATCAACAACTGGATCCACCTCTTAGAGATCCCTACCCTTTGCTCGAACCTGGATAAAGAATGTCCAAAAACACCTGAAGGTAAATGTGGGGATTGAGCCTAATCCTATTAGGATACCACCAATGATTCTATAATAGATTCCAAATATATATTATCCAAAGAAAATCTTTCAATTTTCAAATAAACATGTTTGGAAATTCAACAGAATACATAAGCAAAACATGCAATACATTTTCAAATGATTGAAATAAATATTTTATGAAAGGCTTTACAATAATGGAATATTTCTAAAACAATATATTAAGTTGATCATATATATATATAAAATTATATAAATTCAGCAGTCATGTAATGTAGTTCAAAATTATTTCATATATTTCTATCTCAAATATAAATAAACAAGTGAGCAACATGGTCATCTGCCAAAATGTATGATAATATTAACCAGTTGTAGGATTCCGCACTTTCTATGTGAAATTAGAAAAATGTCTATACACACGTCCATATGAACTGGACAATGTAGAAATTCCTCATACCCATCAGGGATGTGACCAGCCGCAAGTATGTTTTAGAACGTTGTCGTTGTAACGACCTTGTTCTGAAAGCCACCCAGAGGCACCGTGTACCCGGTTGGTTACATGGCCTCATGCGCAATTCCCCAAATGCCAGAGGATGCAGATTAGTAGTGAGGGCATTATGGGTGATAGTGGGGAAACTATTCCCTCATTGGCAGAGTACACAACAGAAGTAAATAAGCATACAATAGCAGAAGTAGTAAATAACCAACAGTAGTAAACAACGGAAGACTAAATCAACAAACTGGAGCACATGAGTATATATGAAATGATGCATGCTACATGTCTAGGAAAGAATCCAAACATGTCACAATTCTAGGAAACACCAAAGTACAAAAACAAGTACAAATGAAAGTAAAGAGCTCCTCAGCATCACAAGGCAATGCTTGGTCCCATGCTCTCATACTCCAAGTAATCAAGTACCAGACGTCGAAGGGTTCCTGACCTTGTCTATAACTGCAAAAAAATGATTCATGGGCCCAAAAGCATGGCCCAAATAGTGTGTGAACTAAATCCCAGTATGAAAACACCTGAAGATCTGTGCCTAACAGTCAATGAGTATATGGCAGGTAATGGTGCAGTAAGCAGTATACAGTAACAATAACAACAAGCAGTAACAATAAGCAGTAAACAGGATGATGTACATTGGTAATCAATCCCCAGAACAACAACAAGTAGCAGTAAGCAAATATCCAACACAACAGGAAACCCTCTGGGATGTACTCTTAGCCATCCCCTCTGATCCTAATCAAGAAGTACCAAAACCCTTTGGACAGTGCACTCAGACTAACCCCTCTGGTTTGGTCAAACGAAATTATAAGACTCTATGGGGATGCTCTCTCAGTTAATTCCCCTCATAGTCAAGGGTAGGCAGGGACTCTTTGAGGAAGATCACGTGGTTTGTCCCTCTTGGCCCCAATGTCTAGAAACCTTCTGAGGAATATCACTCGGTCAATTCCTCCCATAGTTTCAGGTCTATCACAGACTCCATATGGAAGCTCTCTCAGTAAATTCCTTTACTATCCTGGAAAAGGTTTTAAAAATTCAATCAATTTAAAGACTGTACGAGGAATCTCACTCGGTCTACCCTCTTGTTTTCTATAATACCCAAGGCACTCTAGGAAGATCACTCGGTCTATCCCCTCTAACCTATAATATACATGGAACTCTGGGAATGTCACTCGGTCTATCCCTTGTAGCCTATAATGTGAATGATTTTCTGGGAATCTCACTCGGCCTATCCCTTATAGTCTATACCACTAGGTTCCCACGGCCCCATTCCACTCAGTTCATAATAATTCTATAAGGCCAAAGTACACCTATAGAGAAACTAGGCTAAATAGTCTACAACAAAAGCATATTATCAACATTTCTCCATCCTAGGGTCACTAGGAAAGGAAACAGCAAAAACATCCAAGGATAACAAAGACACAATGGTTGTAAACATAACATAGCATGGGAGAAACATTCAAGACCACAATTATCCACAAAAATGATCAATTTACCTCTACACAAGCATGCAAGCAAGGCAGATATTACTACAAGGTAAAACGGTAAACATGCAATACCCTGTTCACGGGTATCGGTGGAATTCGCACATAAAACTCAATGACAGAATAATGGTAAGGCACAAACAACATTTCTGGATTCTAGGATATCAATATACTTGATATATGAATATTGATTATCATTAGAACATTGAAGATATGAGAAAACATCCAAAACGTTTAACCGATGATATCCTGAGAAAGAGGAGGAATTGGAAAACATGGCTCAAGGATAACGAAGAACTCACCTCTGTAGTTCCAATGCAATTGACGGCGATCGAATCAGTGAACGGACGGAGGCTCAGAGGATCGGAGAAGATCCGCTTCCGTACGGCTTATCTCGGTCGAACAAGGCCTAGAAGAAGACGTTTCTGTCGATTAGGTGTGACCCTGGTCCGTTTAGTGAAAAATAGAAAATACACAGCATGTACTTCGTGGGTACACAACATGTTCTCTAATTTTCTATACTCTATATTAAGTGGCCTCCACTTCATCCCTACACACCATGTTTGTGGCCCGAACAAGGCCACACACAGCCTTGAACAGAAAAGGAGTACATGACATGTACTCAGAAAGTACACGGCATGTACTTCATAATTTTCAAGAAATCCATCTTTTCTCAAAAACATCAGAAATGGTAAAGATATACCTGAAAATGAATATCTGGGTTCTTACAAACTTCCCCCTTTAAAGAAATCCATCCCTGAATTTCCTTATCATGGTGTAGAAGAATAAACCCCAAACAGCTTCGGCCACTGCGATCGTACCTCGGCCTCCATCTACCAAGTTTCGTCCTGTACTCACCCGTGTTCCCATAGCACCCATACTAGAGGAACATACAATCCATGGAGAACCTTCATACTGCGATCGACAATCTGGATAGGATGCTCCTAAAATGATGCATCTGATTCAAGCTCAACCTCCTCGGGTTTAAAGACATAAGACGGGTCTAAAAAGTAAAGTCAGAGTTGAGAGACGTGGAAGATGTTGTGCATGGACCGATACCTCAGGGCTAACTGAAACCGATAGGAAACTGGACCAACTCTCTCCAACACCTCAAATGGACTGACATACCACAGTTAAAGCTTATCCTATCTATGAATCCTCTTGTGCCCCATCCTCGGTGCAACACGTTGGATGACGCAAATCCCAACCTCGATCTCCAAAGGTCGTCTCCGCTGATCAGCATAAGACTTATGATGAGACTGTGGTGTACCCATCCTCTTCCGAATCAACTCTATCTACTCAGAGGTCTGCTGAACAAGACAAGGTCCCAGTCAAGCTTCCTCTCCTGCCTCAAGCTAGCATAAGTATGATCGGCATGGCCTACCGTACAAAGCCTCGTAAGGTGCCATCTGGATAGTCGCCTAAAAACTGTTTTTGTAGGAGAACTTAACAAGAGGTATATGCTTCTCCCAAAAACTGCCAAAGACTAGAATGCAAGCTCGGAGCATATCCTCAAACACCTGTATCGTGTTCTCAGACTGTCCATCAGTACTGGCGGAGTAGATCATGATACATCTTGGTGATTCCATGATGAAATGCCCAAACAGAGGAATGAAGATACCGCATCAGCTCCTCGTGTATGTATACCGGCACCCACACAGGTCCCTGGAAATGCAAGATCTCATCCTCACCCACTATCCATCCAAGAAGAGGGTCTTCTCCTGACACACTCTTTCGCAGGACTAAGCCTTCTGAGTCTGATAGTTGCCTCATCCGTACCTGATCAAGAAGCATAGAGGTAACCACTATAGAAGGAAGGAAATTCTATCCATGTCTGTCATGAACCACCAAGTGCATCTTAGAGAATAGAGCCATAATCTTCCACTCACTACTGGACTCCTGAACTTCCTGAGAATGAGTTCTCCTACTCAATGCATCTGCCACTGTGTTGCCCTTTCCTGGCGTATAAGCAAGCTCGAAATCAAAAAAATGATGATACTGAACCCACATGCGCTGCCTCAGATTCATATCAGGTTGAGTGAAGATATATTTGAGGCTATTTTTGATGGTGAAAACCAAAATGTTCTCTCCTATAAGATAATGTCTCCAAAAGCTGCCAACTCCAGATCGCATGTCGGGTAATTCCTCTCATGTGGCCACAACTACCGAGACTTGTACACGACGACTCTGTCTCCCTGCAAAAGCAGAACGCCCAACCCGATACATGATGAATCATAGTAAATAGTATAGTTCTTGCCCATCAAAAGAAAGACTAGTATCGGTACTGACATCATCCTTCCCTTCATCTCTTGAAAGGCTGACTCACAAGAATCTGACCATAAGAACTTCTCCCCCTTCTTGGTCAAACATGTCAATGGTGCTGCTAGGCGCAAAATGTTCTGAATTAAGTACATGTAGTATCCATCCAGCCCTAGGAAACTCTTCACCTCAAAGAGGATATTCCACTTCTCCTAGGAATCTACAACACTCACTTTCTCTGGGTCCAATGATACTCCTGCCTCTGAGAGGACGTGGCCCAAGAAGTGAATCTGATCAATCCAAAAGTGGAACTTCGAGAGTTTAGCGTAATTTTGATGCTCTCTCAGTGTACTATCCATGCATTATCCACTGCCTTGGTAGACACTCCACATAGGGTTTGGCTGCATGGTTAGACAAATCGTGCACCTCCCATTTGGAAGATACTACCTCCAAGACCAACTACGCATGGTCTGGCCACACGGTTTAGACAACCCGTGTGCCACCTGTGAGACTTCCCCTTTGCCTCAAAACAAAATTTGATGTTATCCCGAATCCACCATTCATCACTAATCCATAACAAAGGTACTTAAAAACATCAAAAGTATCTAAAAATGTAACGTGATGTGACAACCTCTCCACCATATGATCTTTCTACCCCCAGAAAGCCTATGAAAAAACATCCATGTCAAAAAGATGAGGCCACTTCTTCCTCATTAGTGCCTCCCATTCCGACGTCTCATGAGAATCATAACCATGATGCTAGAGTACACATACCATAGGTATCGTTCTCCCACGATGTACCTTGGTCTCAGAATCAACAACCCTGACCGGTCATTCAGTCACAGATAAATCTGGTTCAATCTCAAGATCACCATATCTCAAAATAAGAGATGGATAAAAGAGATACATTCGCAGTTGTGATAAATGGAACACGTTATGTATCGACGTCAGCTGTGGTGGTAGAGCAAGACGGTAAGAAACTTTCCCTAAATGGAAAACAACCTTAAAAGGTCCCACAAAATGAGGAGCAAGCTTCCCTTTCCTCCAAAGCATTGATTACCTAATCAAGGTGAAACCTTAAAGAACATGTGGTCCCCAACTATGAACTCTAAAGGAATACGACGATGATCATCATGTGACTTGTACCAACTCTATATTGTCAACATTATATGACGAGTCAACTAGATCTTAGTTGTCATCTCTTGGACCAATCTCGGTCCTACCAAGGGCCTTTCACCAACCTATGACCAACATAAAGGAGATTTATAAGGACATACATACAATGCATTAAAAAGCACCGTTATGATCGCAATATTGTAACTGTTTTTATAAGACAACTCAACTAGCCGCAGATTATCATCCCAAACCCACCATAGTCGAGAACACATGCGTGAATCATATCCTCAAGGATATGAATAGCTCTCTCTATCTGGCCATCTGACTATGAATGGTAATCCATGCTCAAACATACATGAGATCACAGTGCCTCCTGAAGTCCTCTCCAAAAGCGATAAGTAAACCGACGATCCCTACCAGAGACTATAGTATAAATAACATCTTGAAAATGAACAATTTCTTTCACATAGATATTTTCCAACTCCTCAAAATTTGTTGTATATTGAATATGTATAATGTGAGCCGATTTGGAATGTCTATCAATTAAAACCCATATCGATTTCATATTCCTCTGGGTTTGAGGTAACCCAACCCCAAAGTACATAAGGATTTCATCCCACTTCCATGTAGGGACTGGAAGTGGTTGAAGAAAACCCGATGGTTCTTGGTTCTAGGCTTTCACCTACTGGCATGTATAGCAATGAGATACAAACTCAACAATGTATAATCTCATACATGGCCACCAAAATAGTCGCCACATGTCATAAAACATCTTCATGGTTCCTAGGTTCACAACCCACTGTGAGTTATGGAAATCCCCCATCACATCCTTCCTTGTCGCTAACAGAACAATGTAACAGTTTCGATAACACAGAACACCCTTTTTAGAGAGAGACCACTGGGTGTTGGCCTTTCCACCATAAAGAGAGTCCCTAATGTTATGGAAATCATAATCCATTCGTTGTTCCTAAATAATTAACTCGGGAAGAGTATATGTCAAATGAACACTATCTAAATAAATTTCATTCCTCTTCCACTGAACTCCAATATGCAATTGAGAAAAAAAACCATCAAAGTCCATAATACTAAAGATTCTTTAACAGCCTGTGATGGAAGTTTCCTTATTAATTCATCTGAAACAATATTCAATTTCTTGGGGGTATATGCAATTTCAATGTCGAATGATTGCAGGTACTCCACCCAATGAATTTGGCGGTGATTCAAATATTTTTGAGAGAAGATACAACTATAGCTTTTGTGGTCTAAATACACATTAAACATTTCTCCATAAAGTTTTTATCTCCAAAACATAAGTGCATGCATTACAGCAGCAAGTTCAAGTTCATGGGTAGGACATTTCTTCTTATGATGCATAAACTAACGAGATCAATAGGAAACAACATGATTACCTTGCATAAGGAAACATCCCAAACAGTAACCTGGTGTATCCTAGAAGACCATGTAACCTATCCCAGCCTCAGGAAGAGTTAAAACCAGTGTAATAGTTAAAATACTATTTAGCTCATCAATATAACTCTAACAATTTTCATTTCAGGAAAACATCACTCCCTTTCGTGTCAGAGCATTCATTGGAGAAGCTAACATTGAGATGTCTTTAACAAATCGATGATAAAATCCTACTAAGACCAAAAAGCTCCGAATCCCAAAAATATTTTTTGGTTGTTCCCAAGTCATAACACCCTTAACCATCCCATGATCAACTGATATTATTTGTTCTCACACAACATGTCCCATGAAATTTACATTCCAAATATAGAAATTTAACATTGAAAGCATGGCATAATGTCAGTGATTCCTCACAAGTCATAGAAATGTTCTCAGATTATTCACATGATACTCTTTAGACATGGAGTAGAAAAAAATATCATCCATAAAGACTTCTAAAAAATTATCTAGATACTCATGGAAAACCCTGTTCATCAATACCATGAAAACTACAGGGGAATTTGTCAGGCTGAAGGGAATACCAAGGTACTCATAATGGCCATACCTACTCCAAAAAGTGATCTTATGAATGTCAGGTTCTTTTATCATCCACTGATGGTAACCAGATCAAAGATAAATTTTTAAAATCCAATTTTCCCCTTTCAATTGAATAAAAAAATCATCAATTCGTGTTAAAGGATATTTTTTCATTATCGTAAGTCGATTTAGCTTTCGATAATCAACATATAAGTGAAGCGATCCATTATCCTTCTTGGCGAAGAGAACAACTGCTGACCAAGGTGACACACTCGGGCCTATAAAACGTTTCTCAAGAAGATCGTATAACTGAGACTTCAGTTCTTTTAGTTTTCCTGGAGCCATTCGGTATGAGGGAATAGTAATCGGTTGAGTACCAGGCATTAAGCTAATAGAAAAATCAACCTCTCTTACTGGTGGAAAACAAGATAATCCATAAGGAAACACATCGAGACACTCAGCGACCGCTGGAGGAATACCACCACACATTGAATCACTCTCTAGATCAAAATCCAACACTGATATAACTTTCCCCAACTCTAGATAATAGGGTCCAGCTTTGATTGACCATGGGTCTAATTCACTTGAAAAACAAGTGGCACACCACTAGGTGTAGGAAGGTAGACCCACCGAAGATAACAATCGATAAGGGATTTATTTGAAATGAGCCAATCAATCCCAATTATGGCATCAAAATATTTCATGTTGAGAACCAAAGAACTCCAAGCATGATCAACATATGATAGATAAGCATCACAAGCAGGACTACAGAGACCCTTCTCTCTCATTATACCATGGGGTGTAGTAATATCCATTTTACAAGATAAAAGATGCATAGGTATATTAAGAAGATAAAGAATATGGGTTGAAATAAATGAGTGAGATGCATTTGTATCAAAAATAGTAGTCAATAAATATGAAGCTATTGTAATGGTACCTCTAATTTTTTGTGGACCTGTATCAGCTACCTCTGGAGACTCATCCACTGCGTGACGAAGCTTCATTCCAGATGCCTATAGATAGAACCCTATTGTACGTGAATCATTTGATTGACCCACAATTTTTTGAGGTACTGATGATCATATTCTACTGTGTGGGTTAGAGAATTGATGGCATAATCTATGTATGTGACCTAAATTTCCGCAGGATCTACAATACTTGGGTGCCTATGTGGAAACCCTCTTAAAATTTCCTAGCTTTCCAGAGTGATAGCAAGTCAATGAAGCCCCTCCTGGTGCAACTAGAAGTCCGGAATGACTCTTGTGTCAATAACAACCATGATAAAAGTCGCACATCCTTTTTACATTAAAATAACCAACACAACCACTATGAGGAAAAGGAACTTCCTCCAACCATAAATTTCCTACCATGTCCATCTCAACCATCATCTCCCAATCCAACACATCAGCATCAATGGGTAGCTTCATGAAGAAATCTTGAGAATGGATATCTGTTCAAATTCCCAACTCTAATCATCGAGCATTCATCTTCTCATTAGATACAATCTTAGGATAAAACTATTCCAACTAACAAAAGAGATTTGAGTACTTAGTCCCAATTTTGTTAGCCTGCTCAATCTTGAAAAACTCTACAACCTTGGCCAAAACCATTGATTCTGGATAGAACTGGTTTTTGAAAAGAACTCTAATGACATTCCACTCCAATCCTTTATGTTTCCTAGCCACCACCATCGTGCCCACAATCTCCTACTTGGTCCCTCTATCACGAAGCTGTCACACTTCACCATAACCACGTCAGGTGTCTTCACGATCCCAAAAAAACGTTCAACCTTAATCAACCATTCCTCATCATGTTGAGTGTCAGTGGAGCCTTTGAAATCTGGTGGCTTCTGGCATAGAAACTCTTGGGAATATCATTGGAGAATATCACTGTGAGGATATGTAGCTGGAGACTGAACAATCAAACAGAGTAACAAGGAAAACTATTCTTAACTAAAGGGATAACTAGATTTGGATTCCACACTATCCAAATAAAAATAGGGATAATAATAGAACTAATCCAGAAGTCATATTTTCCTAACCAATTATGGTTCCATAAGGTTCATCATGGGGAGATCTATCCAGGAACTCCATCACAACTACCTCCTATGTCCCGAGAAGAATACTCAAATCCATACTGCCATCTGGGCTGGATGCTTAACCTACCCTTTGATACCACTTTTTCACGAACCAGCCTCGGTACGCTGGTAACCCGATAACTGAGCCGACCCTGACATAGCCCGAAGAGCATTCCCGATCCCCACAGGTCAGTGACTAGCACCTGGAAACACACAACATGCATGAGAGAACAATTTTCCACCAATAATGCGGATGAAAAGAAACAAGACAGTATGTATAACAAAATAAAACTCCACTAGGAGTAATTTACCAAAAAAACAAAGAGGCGTAAAAATCCCAAAGTACTACCACCCATTACTAATAATTGTAAAACAGCACCAAGGTCCCTAAGTACACAACTCACCAAGACCAAAGATCAACAACTCGATCCACCTCTTAGAGATCCCTTCCCTTTGCTCGAACCTGGATAAAGAATGTCGAAAAACACCTGATTGTAAATGTGGGGATTGAGCCTAAGCCCATTAGGATACCACAAATGATTCTATAATAGATTCCAAATATATATTATCCAAAGAAAATCTTTCAATTTTCAAATAAACATGTTTGGAAATTCAACAGAATACATAAGAAAAACATGCCATACATTTTCAAATGATTGAAATAAATATTTTATGAAAGGATTTACAATAATGGAATATTTCTAAAACAATATATTAAGTTGATCATATATATATATAAAAGTATATAAATTCAGCAGTCATGTAATGAAGTTCAAAATTATTTCATACATTTCTATCTCAAATATAAATAAACAAGTGAGCAACATGGTCATCTGCCAAAATGTATGATAATATTAACCAGTTGTAGGATTCCTCACTTTCTATGTGAAATTAGAAAAATGTCTATACACATTTCCCTATGAACTGGACAATGTAGAAATGCCTCATACCCATCAGGGATGTGACCAGCCACAAGTATGTTTTAGAACGTTGTCGTTGTAACGACCTTGTTCTGGAAGCCACCCAGAGGCACCGTGTACCCGGTTGGTTACATGGACTCATGCGCAATTCCCCAAATGCCAGAGGATGCAGATTAGTAGTGAGGGCATTAGGGGTGATAGTGGGGAAACTATGCCCTCATTGGCAGAGTACACAACGGAAGAAAATAAGCATACAATAGCAGAAGTAGTAAATAACCAACAGTAGTAAATAGCGGAAGACTAAATCAACAAACTGGAGCACATGAGTATATATGAAATGATGCATGCTACATGTCTAGGAAATCATCCAAACATGTCACGATTCTAGGAAACACCAATGTACCAAAACAAGTACAAAAGAAAGTAAACAGCTCCTCAGCATCGCAAGGCAATGCTTGGTCCCATGCTCTCCTACTCCAAGTAATCAAGTACCAGATGTCGAAGGGTGCTTGCCCTTGTCTATAACTGAAAAAAATGATTGATGGGCCCAAAATCATGGCCCAAATAGTGTGTGAACTAAATCCCAGTATGAAACCACCCGAAGATCTGTGCCTAACAGTCAATGAGTATATGGCAGGTAATGGTGCAGTAAGAAGTATACAGTAACAGTAACAACAAGAAGTAACAATAAGCAGTAAACATGATGATGCACATCGGTAATCAATCCCTAGAACAACAACAAGTAGCAGTTAGCAAATAACCAACACAACAAGAAACCCTCTGGGAAGTACTCTTAGGCATCCCCTCTGATCCTAATCAAGAAGTACCAAAACCATTTGGACAGTGCACTCAGACTAACCCCTCTGGTTTGGTCAAACGAAATTATAAGACTCTATGGGGATGCTCTCTCAGTTAATTCCCCTCATAGTCAAGGGTAGGCAGGGAATCTCTGAGGAAGGTCACATGGTTTGTCCCTCTTGGCCCCAATGTCTAGAAACCTTCTAAGGAAGATCACTCGGTCAATTCCTCCCATAGTTTCAGGTCTATCACAGACTCCCTATGGAAGCTCTCTCAGTCAATTCCTTCACTATCCTGGAAAAGGTTTTAAAGAAATTCAATCAATTTAAAGACTATACGAGGAAGCTCACTCGGTCTACCCTCTTGTTTTCAATAATACCCAAGGAACTCTAGGAAGATCACTCGGTCTATCCCCTCTAACCTATAATATCCATGGCACTCTGGGAATGTCACTCGGTCTATCCCTTGTATCCTATAATGTGAATGATTTTCTGGGAATCTCACTCGGTCTATCCCTTATATTCTGTACCACTAGGTTACCACGGCCCCATTCCACTCAGTTCATAATAATTCTATATGGACAAAGTACACCTATAGAGCTACTTGGCTAAATAGTCTACAAAAAAAGCATATTATCAACATTTCTCCATCCTAGGGTCACTAGGAAAGGAAACAGCAAAAAAAGCCAAGGATAACAAAGACACAATGGTTGTAAACATAACATAGCATGGGAAAAACATTCAAGACCACAATTATCCACAAACATGATCAATTTACCTCTACACAAGCATGCAAGCAAGGAAGATATTACTACAAGGGAAAACGGTAAACATGCAATACCCTGTTCACGGGTATCGGTGGAATTCGCACATAAAACTCAATGACAGAATAATGGTAAGGCACAAACAACATTCCTGGATTCTAGGATATCAATATACTTGATATATGAAGATTTATTATCATTAGAACATTGAAGTTATGAGAAAACATCCAAAACGTTTAACCGATGATATCCTGAGAAAGAGGAGGAATTGGAAAACATGGATCAAGGATAACGAAGAACTCTCCTCTGTAGTTCCAATGCAATTGACGTCGATCGAATCAGAGAACGGACGGAGGCTCGGAGGATCGGAGAAGATCCGCTTCCGTACGGATTATCTCGGTCGAACAAGACCTAAAAGAAGACGTTTCTGTCGATTAGGTGTGACCCTGGTCCGTTTAGTGAAAAACAGAAAATACACAGCCTGTACTTCGTGGGTACACAACATGTTCTCTAATTTTCTATACTCTACATTAAGTGGCCTCCACTTCATCCCTACACACCATGTTTGTGGCCCGGACAAGGCCACACACAGCCTTGCACAGAAAAGGAGTACACGACATGTACTCAGAAAGTACACGGCGTGTACTTCATAATTTTCAAGAAATCCATCTTTTCTCAAAAACATCAGAAATGGTAATGATATACCTGAAAATGAATATCTGGGTTCTTACAAACTTCCCCCCTTAAAGAAATTCATCCCTGAATTTCCTTATCATGGTGTAGAATAATAAACCTCGAACAGCTTCGGCCACTACGATCGTACCTCAGCCTCCATCTACCAGGTTTCGTCCTGTACTCACCCGTGTTCCCATAGCACCCATACTAGAGGAACATACCAGCCATGGAGAACCTTCATACTACGATCGACAATCTGGATAGGATGCTCCTAAAATGATGCATCTGATTCAAGCTCAAAAGACGCGTCTAAAAAGTAATGTCGGAGTTGAGAGACGTGGAAGATGTTGTGCATGGACCAATACCTCAGGGCTAACTAAAACTGATAGGAAACTGGACCAACTCTCTCCAACACCTCAAATGGACTGAAATAACACGGTTAAAGCTTATCCTATCTTTGAATCCTCTTGTTCCCCATCCTCGGTGCAACACATTGGATGACGCAAATCCCAACCTCGATCTCCAAAGATCGTCTCCGCTGATCAGCATAAGACTTCTGATGAGACTGTGGTGTACCCATCCTCTTCCGAATCAACTCTATCTACTCAGAGGTCTGCTGAACAAGACAAGGTCCCAGTCAAGCTTCCTCTCCTACCTCAAGATAGCATAAGTATGATCGGCATGGCCTACCGTAAAACGCCTCGTAAGGTGCCATCTGGATAGTCGCCTAAAAACTGTTTTTTGTAGGAGAACTTAACAAGAGGTATATGCTTCTCCCAAAAACTACCAAAGACTAGAATGCAAGCTCGGAGCATATCCTCAAATACCTGTATCGTGTTCTCAGACTGTCCATCAGTACTGGCGGTGTATATCATGATACATCTTGGTGATTCCATGATGAAATGCCCAAACAGAGGAATGAAGATACCGCGTCAGCTCCTCGTGTATGTATACCGGCACCCACACAGGTCCCTGGAAATGAAAGATCTCATCCTTACCCACTATCCATCCAAGAAGAGGGTCTTCTCCTGACACACTCTTTCGCAGGACTAAGCCTTATGAGTCTGATTGTTGCCTCATCCGTACTCGATCAAGAAGCATAGAGGTAACAACTATAGAAGGAAGGAAATTCTTTCCCTGTCTGTCATGAACCACCAAGTGCATCTTAGAGAATAGAGCCATAAGCTTCCACTCACTACTGGCCTCCTGAACTTCCTGAGAATAAGTTCTCCTAATCAATGCATCTGCCACTGTGTTGCCCTTTACTGGCGTATAAGCAAGCTCGAAATCAAAAAAATGATGATACTGAACCCACATGCGCTGCCTCAGATTCATATCAGGTTGAGTGAAGATATATTTGAGGCTATTTTGGATGGTGAAAACCACAATGTTCTCTCCTATAAGATAATGTCTCCAACAGCGTAAGGCATGAACAACAGCTGCCAACTCCAGATCGTATGTCGGGTAATTCCTCTCATGTGGCCACAACTACCGAGACTCGTACACGACGACTCTGTCTCCCTGCAAAAGCACAACGCCCAACCCGATACATGATGAATCATAGTAAATAGTATAGGTCCTGCCCGTCAAAAGAAAGACTAGTATCGGTACTGACATCATCCTTCCCTTCAACTCTTGAAAGGCTGACTCACAAGAATCTGACCATAAGAACTTCGCCCCCTTCTTGGTCAAACATGTCAATGGTGCTGCTAGGCGCAAAATGTCCTGAATTAAGTACATGTAGTATCCATCCAGCCCTCGGAAACTCTTCACCTCAAAGAGGATCTTCCACTACTCCCAGGAAACTACAACACTCACTTTCTCTGGGTCCAATGATACTCCTGCATCTGAGATGACGAGGCCCAAGAAGTGAATCTGATCAATCCAAAAGTGGAACTTCGAGAGTTTAGCGTAATGTTGATGCTCTCTCAGTGTACTCAAAACAATCTCAATATGGTTAGCATGGTCGTTTATAGTATGAGATTACACAATATTATTTTCCATGAATACCACAATGAAGGAATACAATTATTGATGGAACAATAGGTTTATCAGCGCCATGAAAACTTCTGGCACATTCGTGAGACCAAACGGCATGACTGTATACTCGTATAGACCATACCTACTCCTGAAGGCTGTCATAGGTATGTCTGATGGTCTAACGTGCAACTGATGATAGTTGTATCTCAAATCTATCTTCGAGAACACTAGGGCTCCTCGACTCTAATCAAATAGATCATTGATCCTCAGAAAGGGATATCGGTTCTTGACCGTCAGCTGGTTCAACTTCCAATAATCCATGCCAAGACTAATGGTATCGTCTACATTTTTCACAAAAAGAATAGCTGAACCCCAAGAAGTATTGGGTCAGATGAAACCCTTTTCCTGCAACTCCTCCAACTGCTTCTTGAACTCATGCAACTCAGGTTTAGCCATCCTATAAGGAGTAATGGACACCGGTGCCGCTCCTGGAATGAGTTCAATCAAGAAGTCTACCTCACACTTTAGGGGGAAACCTGAAATGTCCTCTAGAAATACATCTCTGAAATGTTCCACCACTTGAGGAATGTCCAACAATGAAGTCTCCTAGTCATCCAGATAAAGACTAGAAGTCTAGGCTATAACTCCTCCTAGACCATGATTCTCGAGTAGTGCTTGACTCGCCTGAACATCCCAATCGCCTCTATGAATAAAAGATTCACCATTTAGTGAAATGAAACTCAGCCTTCCATGATAATAGTCAACGACCGCCTGGAAGGGAACCAACCAGTCCATCCCAAAAATGACATCATAGGCTGTCACATCTAGTACCTAGAGATCCCATAATAAATGATGCCCTTCAACCTCGAGAGGGCACACTATGCACTGACGTACTCTATATGTCCTTTCTCCCAACAATGTGTCATGATTCATTATGTAGGAAGACAAAAAGATATAGAGCCCAATGCTCTCCACAACAGCAACTGAGATAAAACTATGTAAAGCACCAGTATCAAAAAGATATGAAGAAAAAACTGAGGCTACTAACATGGTACATCGAACTGTAGAAGGGTCGGGATCCGGCTCTTGATAGGTATGCTCAACTACGAAAGACTGGCCTGCACCGTGGCCCTACACCCCTGGCTGACCACTCATGGCTAATAAACTCTACTGTCACAGAGAACCTGGTGATTGACCACCAC
Source organism: Viscum album (assembly GCA_963277665.1). NCBI lineage: Eukaryota > Viridiplantae > Streptophyta > Magnoliopsida > Santalales > Viscaceae > Viscum > Viscum album. The sequence goes on along the minus strand of OY728163.1, from coordinate 1,837,231,217 downwards.
AGTCATGACCTCCACCTCAGCCCGAACGGCCAGAAGAACTCCAGTTACCAGACTAGTGAGAAACTGGAAAAGCATCTCCAGAACGTGGGGTCATAGAAGAACCCCTACCACCGGCTGAAGGTGATAAGATCTGACAAAACCGCTGAAGATGGACCATCTTGCCACAGGATTGGCACTCCATCGTATATATATTGCACTGGGGCATAGTATGCCCACTCCTACCACACTGGTAGCATACAACCTGGCTGCAAGAAGATACATCCCGCAAACCTCGATCTCCTCGAGAAGACTCTCTACGACACTTTCTACTATCTGTAGGAGGAATACCGGCTCTGGATGTTGAACCTCCCTGTTTCACAGCTCCATAATACCTCAGATTGTGCTCAGTGATAAGCATCTGGTTGACGATAGAGGATATCGAATTCAACCTGAAGATATTCACCTGGGAACAGATCTCCTGCCTGAGACCGTCCTCGAACTTCCTAGAAAGCAACACCTCATCACCTACTAGGATTGGTGTGAAACACTGCAGCTTATTAAAACGAGATGAGTACTCCATAACAGAAAGAGTACCCTACTGCAGACTTATAAACTCCCAGGCTGGATCATCCCTCAGAGTCTATGGATAGAAGTAGTCATATAAGGTGTGTTGAAATTCTTCCCAAGACATACCCTACTGGCGTTCTGACTGTGAGATCACCTCCCACCACCACTTGTTTGTGCCTCAGAGCATATAGGTGGAAATAATTAACCTCTTCTCTAGTGGTATCTCGAGATGATCGAAGATGGTTAATGTGGTCTCTAACCACGACTCAACAGCCTAGGGACCTCCATCCCCTGAGAAAGTAAGAGGTTGATGCTGCTGAAAGAACCACGTCAATTTGGCCATCGATGGGGCAGGAGGTGGAGGTCCCTAAATAGTCTACATCATCCTCATAAATTCCTCCCTGAAATGAATATTGGCTCCCTTGCTGGGTATAACTACCGGAGAGAAGGCTGGAACAACAGTAGGATCTGTTGGAGGATCCTGATCGGCCATATCTAGTGTCTGATCACCGTGTGGATACTATAGAACAATCGGAGGACATCTCAGAGGCATTGCTCTGGAAGATCAAAATCACACATCAGATCAGGATTATAAAGTTATAGAACACAAGAGGTCAATAATAGGAACAGGAGAAAGAAACAAACATGTTTTACAAAACATGACTACATGGATTGTAAAAAACAACACGACGTGTTCTCTTAAAACATTCACATGGGCATGTATTTCTTCCACATTGGTCATGTAACAACACAAAATACACATCGTGTTGTCCCCACACACGACATGTACATGAACTCTTCTCCGCTGCCCAAGTCTCCTTACATTGCTAACCCACACAGTCCACTTACACTGAGACTACACGACATGTTCTCCATGGACACGGCATGTACTAAAGAATGTTTTGGAAACCCATGTTGTTAGTTACACGGCCTGCTACATAGATGTCCCTTACATGGCGTGTTCCGAACAAACACGGCATGTATAGGAGAAGATAACACCGACTGGTGTTGTTCGTGACATGGACAGGTACTTGGAACAAAACTACACAGTGTGTACTTCACCAACACAGCGTGTTCCACTCATGCATCCCCGACCTGTGTTGTTAGTGACATGGCAGGGTACATGACTCTATACTACACAGCGTGCACCTACTGTACACGGCATGTTCCTAAATACATTTACACAACACCATGTTCATGTTCACACAGTCAGTTACATGGTCTGAAACTACACGGCATGTAGTCACAAAGTACACGCCGTGTATTCTGGGTTTTCTCGGGCAGTAGCTCAAAAACTACACCGAAGCCCAGAAACATAGACAAACAAGGCATGAAGGTGCCATATTCCGATCCTTGAGGGCCCATACTCTCCACGAATCAATTATTGGCATTCAATCCAGTATTAAATAAGGAAGAACAGGTCAATGATCCACCAATTTCCGATTCAGGAGGGCCCATAACACCTCAAGAACCAATGTTCATCATTCATTTATTCAATGTACAATACAACCAGTCTGCTATCAAACAATAAGGTTTCTATCAATGCATCTATCACAACATCATTCTTAATCTACAAAAAGTATATCACAACAACATGCAATCACTAATGCACCCTAGATGGCATGGAAAGAATGCATGGCATGTGATTTCTAACATGTGTGTATATGATGCATGAGAAGACATACCCTCATCTCATTAGGTTGTAATATAAATATAACCATAATAGAAACAATAATAACAACACAAGTCATGTGAATCACTCTAGGTGAAATCATATCAACTGTAAATCTCAAAACCAGAAAACTGCAATAAGCGACATAGATTAGTTTTTCCCTGTACACTGGTTAGCTACTCCCGAGCACATCTTAACACCAAGTACCAAATCCGTCCTATCCCTGGATAAGGCTCCAAATAGTAAGTAATGATAAAAGTACTCCTCTGATACCACTTTTTATCGTCCCGGATCCGGAACCACCCAAAGGCGCCCCGTACCCTATTGGTCACATGGCCTCAAGCGCATTTCCCCAAACGCAATAGGCTGGAGACCAGCAGCAAGGGCCTTGGGTGTGATAGTGAGGAAACTATTCCCCCATTGACAGAGTACACAGCAGATATAAATAATCATCCAATAGTGGAATTATTAAATAACAATCAATAGTAAACAACATAAGACTAAATCAACAAACTGGAGGACATAAGTATATATGAAATGAAGCATGTTACGTATCTGGGAAAGAAAACAATCATGTCACAATGCTGGAAAACACAATAGTACCAAAACAAGTACAAAATAAAGTAAACAGCTCCTCAGCATCTCAAGCCAATGCATGGTCACATGCTCTCCTTCTCCAGGAAATCAAGTACCAGACGTCGAAGGGCGCTTGCCATTGTCTATACCTGCAACAACAAAGTCTCCTTGGTTCCAAAAGCATGGCCCAAACAGGGTGTGAGACTAAATCCTTGTAGGAAACCACCCGAATATCTGTGCCTGATAGTCAATGAGTATATGGCAGGTAATAGTATAGTATGCAGTAAACAGGAATAGTAACAGCAGGCAGTAACAGAAAGCAGTAAACAGGATGATGCACATTGGTAATCAATCCACATAACAACAACAAGCAGTAGTAAGCAAATAGCTAACACAACAGGAAACCCTCTGGGAAGTACTCGCAGCCATCCCCTCTGATCATAATCAATAAGTACCACAACCCTCTCGGAAGTGCACTCAGCCGAAACCATATGGTTTGGTCATACAAAATTATAAGACTCTCTGGGGAATATCTCCTGGTCAATTACCCTCATTGTCTATTGTAGTCTGGGAATCTCTAAGGAATATCGTGTGGTCTAACCCTCTTGGCCCCAATGTCTAGAAACTCTCTGAGGAAGCTCACTCGGTCAATTCCTCCCATAGTTCCAGGTCTATCACAAACTCACTAAGGAAACTCTCTCAGTCAATTCCATCTCTAGACTGGAAAATGTTTTAAAGTAATTCAAACAATGTAATGACTATCTAAGGAAGCTCACTCGGTCTACCCTCTGGTATTATATAATACCGAAGGCACTCTTTGAAGCTCACTCGGTCTATCCCCTATAGCCTATAATATCCAACGCACACTGGGAAGATCACTCGGTCTATCCTCTGTAGACTATAATGTCAAAGACTCTATGGGAAGCTCACTCGGTCTATTCTTCATAGTTTATAGCACCAAGTTCTCACGTCCTCATTCCAGTCAGTGTATAATAATGCTATATGGCCAAAGTACACCTATAGTGCTACTTGGCAAAACAGTCTACAACAAAAGCATATTATCAATATTTCTTCATCATATAGTCACTAGGCATGGAAATAGGCAAAACAGACAAGGCTAACAAAGACCCGAAGGTCATAAATAGAACAAAGCATGTGAAAAACAACCAAGCACAACAATTATCCACAATAATGATCAATTTACCTCTACACAAGAATGAAAGCAAGGAAAGAATAACCACATGAGAAAAACGGTAAACCCTCAATACCCAGTTCACATGAATTGGTGGAATTAACACATAAATCTCAAAGACATCAAAAGGTAAGTCACAAACCACCTACCTGGAGGCTAGGAGATCAATATACTTGAGCCATGACGATGATTCTACTTAGAACGTTGAAGATTTGAGAAAACGTCCAAAACGTTTAACCGATGATATCCTGAGAAATGGGAGGAATTGGAAAACAGGATCAAGGAGAAGGAAGAACTCACCGATGCGGTTCAAACGCAATCGATGATGATCAAATTAGAGAACGGATGGAGGATCGGATGCCCAGAGAAGATCTGTGGTCGTACAGCTTCTCTAGTTCGAACGAGACCTATAAGAAGACGTTTATATCAATTAGGCGCGACCTCGGTCCATTTAATGAAAAAAAAGAAAATACACGGTGTGTACTTCTTGGGTACACAACGTGTACTCTATTTTTCCGTAATCCGCTTTATGCCGCCTCCACTTCATCCCTAAAAACCGTGTGTGTGGCTTGGACATGGCCACATACAGCCTGGCGTGACAAGGGAGTACACAGTGTTTACTCCGAAAGTACACGGCGTGTACTTAAAAATTTTCAAGAAATTCCTCTTTTCTCAAAAACATCAGAAAAGGTAAAGATATACCTAAAAATGAAGATTCGGGTTCTTACAGTCATAGTGTATAGTGTATCCAAATAACAGATTAACTACTTAAGGCTTGCATATTCTCTTACATGATGCACGAACTATTTTAATAATGATTAAAAATATGATCAATCCCATTCATCAATTTCAATAGTGCCAATATTATTCCATTTAAAACCAAAATAGGTTTTATTCAAAACAAGCCATTTTCAAAAGATAATACCAATGGGTTTCTATCAAAGCATTTTAATCCATTTTCACCAGTTTTAAATCCAATCAAAACCAATTCCATCATCACTCAATTTATTTCAACCATTAAATTCAACAATTTAATTGAAATCATTTCCATAAAATCCACAATTTAAATTAAACAATTTCAATCAGAAAATTTCCATAAACACAACAAATTCAACGGAATTGGGGTTTTCCAAATTTATATGCCAAAACCATGTCAAATATATCAATTCACTAGAATCATGTTATTATCAATTTAATTGAAAGAAAATTTGAGCAAATGAATTTAAATCAACAATTTAAATAAATTGAGAAAATAAAATGATAATCAATTTGGTAAGTCGGGACATAACCACCTACTTCAACGGTTTTGACCAAAACCATAATGGTCGATGACATTCAAGAAAACCAGGTTTCTTCTTCAAGAACCCACCTTAGATCTATTCTCTTATCTAGATCAAGACAAAATATCATCATATTTGGAATCCAAAAACTTATATCTAACCATAAAGGGTGTAGATCTAAGAAACCGAGAGAAGGGGAGATGTAGATCTAAGTAGATCTATGAAACCGATAAAGATTGATGAAGAACGATCTCATACCTCAATAATCTAGCTTCGATTCAACAATAGAAGCCATTGAATTACCACCAGAATGATGGAAGAACCTTCTTTGACCTTAGGATATGAAGAATCCCATGTTAGGGCCCCTTAGGAGGAATAACGGGGCATTGATAGGAAAAAACGAGTGAGATCCTCTTTTATAGGATCTCATTTATGTGGATGCAATGTTTTCACACACTATTAGACAAACCGTTAACCGTGCATTAGCCACTGCCTAAGCTGACACTCCACACATGGTATGGCCACACGGTTAGACAAACAGTGTGCCGCCTGTGTGGAAGCTACTTCCTCTAAGTGAAACTACGCACAGTCTGGCCTCCCGGTTTAGAGAACCCGTGCACCGCCCATGCGACTTCCCGTTTTCCTCAAAACAACATTTAATGTTTTCTCGACTCTCCCATTCATCACTACTCCAAAACAGAGGTACATTGAAACATCCAAAGTACCTGAAAACGTAAAATGATGTTACAACCTCCGCACTATAAGATCATTCTGCCCCCAGAAATCATATGAAGAAATCTCCACGTCAAAAAGATGAGGAAACTACTCCTCTTTAGTGCCTCCCTTTCTCACATCTCATGAAAATAAGAACCATAATTCCATAGTACACATACCAGAGGTATCGTTCTCCCACAATTTACCTTGGACTAAAATTAACAACCCTGACTAGTCATTCAGTTACAGATAAATCTGGTTCAATCCCATGATCACTCCAGCTCAATACATGAGACAGATCATAGAGATACCTTCACAGCTACGATACATAGAACATGTTATGTATCGACTTCAGTAGTGGTGGTAGAGATAGACGGTACAAAAATTTCCCTACATGAACAACAACTTCAAAAGGTCCCATAAAATGAGAAGAAAGATTCTCTTTCCTCCCAAGACATTGATGACCTAATCAGGGGGGAAACGTTCAAGACCACCTGGCCAACAACTGAGAACTCTAAAGGTCTACAATGATGATTAGAATAGGACTTTTACTAAAACTGTGCTGTCAAAATTCTCTGACGAATCAACTAGATATTAGCTAATGTATCTTGGACCAAACTCGGTCCTACCAAGGAACATTCACCAATCTCCGATCAACAGACAATGAGATTTAAAAGGATGGTCATACAATGCCTCAAAAGGAGCCATTTTGATCGAAGACTCATAACTATTGTTATAATGAAACTCAACTAGCGCCAGATTATCTTCCCAAAACCCACCAAAGTCGAGAACACATGCGCAGAGAATATCCTCAAGAATCTGAATAGCCCTCTTTGTCTGGCCATCTGACTATGGATGGTAGGCCATGCTCAAATGGACCTGAGATCCCAATTCATCCTGAAGGACTCTCCAAAAGTGACACGTAAACTGATGATCCCTATGAGAGACTATTGGAGACAGAACTCCATGCCAACGAACAATTTCTTTCACATAGATATTTCCCAACTCCACAACATTGGTTGTATATCGAAGTGGTATAAAGTGTGCCGACTTGGTCATCCATTCAATCACAACCCATACTTCATTCTTCTTCCTATGGGTTTGAAGTATCCAAAACAAGAAGTCCCTAGAGATGTCATCCCACATCCATGTAGGGAATGTATGTGGTTGAAGAAAACCATAAGGTTTGTGGTTATTAGCTTTCACTTGCAGGAATGTATAGCAACGAGATATAAAATCAGAAATGTCTTGTCTCATACCAGGCCACCTGAACTGCCTCCGTATATCATTGAACATCTTCTTGGTTCCTGAGTGCACATCTCACTGAGAGTTATGGAAGTCCCCCATGACATGCTTCCTTACCGCTAACGGCACAACGTAACTGTTTCGATAACATATATCACCCTCTTTGGATAATGACCACTTGGTGTCGGTCTCCCCAACATAAAGAGAGTCCCTAATGATATGGAATTCATCATCCAGTTGTTATTTCGGATGAATTAACATGAGAAGAGCAGATGACAACTGGTCACTAGATAAAGGAACTTCATTCCCCTTCCAATGAACTCCAATATGCAACTATGCAAAAAGAGCGATGAAACTCCACTCTTATAAAGATTCATTCACAGTCTGTGATGGATGTTTCCTGCTTAACGCATATACAACTACATTCCCTTTCCTTGGGATATAGGAAATGTTAATGTTGAATGATTATAGGTACTCCACCCAATGCTTTCAATAGAGATTCAAATATTTTTGAGAGAAGAAATAGCTCAAGCTATTGTTGTTTGAATACATAGTAAACCATTTTCCATAAAAGTAATTTCTATAACACTTCAGTTTGTGAATTATAGCTACATGTTCAAGGTCATGGGTAGTATATTTCTTATCATGATGCTTAAGCTAATGAGATCCATAGGAAACAACATGATTTCCTTGCATAATGACACATCCCAAACCTGAACCTGATGTATCCCAGAAGACCACATAACCTATCCTAGCCTCAGGACGAGTTAACACTGACGCAATAGTCAAAAGATGCTTTATCACAACGAAAGAAATAGAAACTTATTATTCCAGTAAAACATCATTCTGTTTCGAGTCAGAGAAGTCATTGAAGAATATAATATTGAGAAGCCATTACAAAATCTTCAATAAAATCCTGTTAAGCTTAAGCTCTGAATCTCGAAAACATTTCATGGTTGTTCCCAAGTCATAATAGCCTTCAACTTCTCAGGATCAACTCATATTACATGTTCTGACATGATATTTCCCAATAAATTTGCCTCCCAAATCTAGAAATCGAACTTTTAAATCATGGCGTAATGTCGGTGATTCCTCAGAAGACTCAGAACTGTTCTATGATGATGCACATGATCCTCCTCAAACAAGGAGTAGACAATAATGTCATCTATAAATACTACCACAACAGTATATAGATACTCACCGAAAACCATGTTCATCAAATCCATGAAAACTACTGGAGCAGGTTTTTAGGCCGAAGGGCATAACAAGGTACTCATAATGGACATACCTACTCTGAAAACAGTCTTATAAATGTCATATTCTTTTATCCTCAACTAATTGTATCCAGATCGAATATCAATTTTTAAAACCTATTTTCCCATTTCAATTGATCAAATATATCATCAATTCGTGGTAACAGATATGTTTTCTTTATCGTAACTTGATTGAGATTTCAATAATCAACACATAAGTGAAGAGAACCACCATCCTTCATGGTGAAGAGAATTGGTGATTCCCAAGGTGACAGACTCGGGTATATAAAACCTTTCATAATATTATCTTATAACTGAGACTTTCTATCTTTTAGTTCTACTAGAGCCTTTTGGTAAGAGGGAATAGAAACCGGTTGAGTACCTAGAATTAAGTCAATAGAAAAATCCACCTCCCTTACTGGTGGGAAACTAGAGAAGTTAGATGGAAAATATTTGGGAATCTCAGCGATGACTAGAGGAATATCAGCACACATTGAATCTCTTTATAGATCCAAATAAAAAACTGATATAACATTCCCTTAATCTAGATAAAAGGGTCCATCTATGCATGACCGTGGTTTCCATTCCCCTTGAAAAACAAGATGCACACCACTGGGTGTATTAAGAAAGACATGATGAAGATTACCATCATTCTCAGCTTTATTGGCAATGAGACAATACATCCCAAATATGGTGTCAAAATATTTCATGTCGAGACTCAAAAAACTCCAAGAAAGATCAACATCTGATAGAGAGAAGACATAAGCAGGACTACAAAGAACCTTCTCTCTCATTGTACTAGGGGGTGTAGTAATATCCATCACACAAGATAAAATATCTATAGGTAGATTAAGCAGATATACAATATGGGTGGAAATAAATGAGTCAGATGCACCAATATCAAAAAATCAGTCATGAATGATGAAGCTATAGTAATGGTACCTCTCACAATTGTAGGACCTATATAATATACCTCTGGAGACTCTTCCACTGTGTGAAGAAGCCTTGTTCTAGATTCCAGTGGATGGAACACTTTTTTACATGAATCATTTGAATACCCCACAGTTTTTGGAGGTGCTGATGATCATGTTCCACTAAGTGGACTAGAGAAGTGATGGCAGAATTTCTGTGTGCTCCCTAAATGTCCACATGAGCTACAGTTCTTGGGTTCCTTAGTGAAAACCTTATTAGAATTTCATGGAATTCCACACTAATATCAAGTCAATGAATCCCTTAATGGGGTACCGGAGGTCTGTAATTACTCTCTTGTCGAGAACTACCTTGAGAAATTCCGCGCTTTCATTTTCCATTAAAAGAACCAGCACATCCACAAAGAGGAAAAGGAACACCCTCTAACCCTAACATTTCTGCTAGGTCCATCTCAACAATCATCGCCCTATCAAGCACATCATCATAAGTGGGTAGCTTCAGTAAGAATACCTGAGAACATATATCTGATCAAAGTTCCAACTCGAATCATCAAGCCTTCATCTTCTCATTAGATACAATCTCAAGAGAAAACTATACCAACTCAGAAAATAGATTTGAGTACTCAGTCACAGTTTTGTTAGAATTCTCAAGCTTGAGAAACTCCACACCTTTTGGCAACACAATTTATTCTAGATAGAACTGGTTAGTGAAAATAACTCTAATATCTTTCTACTCCAAACACTCATGTTTCCCAGCTGTCACCATCATGTCCCACCATCTCTTACTTGGACCCTCCATCACTAAGGTGGCACACTTCACCTTGATCACATTATGTGTCTCCAAGAACCCAAAGATACATTTAATCTTACTCAACCATTACTCAGCATGTTGAGGGTCAGTGGAGACTTTGAAAAATGGTGGCTTCTGGCATAGTAACTATTGAGAATGACTTCAGAGAATATCACTATGAGGATCTATAGCTAGAACCTGAACACACAAACTGATTAACAAGGGAAACTATTCTTAATAGAAGGGATAACAGGATTCTGATTCCACTCTATCGAAATAAAAATAGGGAAAATACTAGAACTAATCTATAAGTCGTATTTCCTTATCCAACCCGGGTGACTTAAGGATCATTAAGGTGGGAGATATCTATATAGTCAATCACAACTACCTCCTAAGTCATGAAAATAACAATCAATTTCATACTATCATCAAGGAATGATGTTTAACCTGCCCTTTGATACAACTTTTCCACGAACCATCCATGGTACCCTGGTAACCCAATAACCGAGCTGACCCTGGCATAGCCCAAATGGAAATCTTGATCCCCACGAGTCGGAGAATAGCACCTGAAACACACAACATTCAAATGGGAATGATTTTTCCACCAACAATGTGGATGAAAAGAAACAATACAGTATGCATAACAAAACGGAACTCCACTGGGAGTAAAGTTCCAGAATACAAAGAGGCATAAAAAGCCCAATGTACTACATCCCAATTACTAAAAATGTGAAAACAGCCTCAGGGTACCTACGGACACAATTCACTAAGACCAAAGATCAACAACAGGATCCACCTCCAAGAGATCCCTTCCCTTTTCGCAAACCGGGAAGAAACATTTCTACAAACACCCGATTGAAAAAGTAGGGTGTGAGCCTAATCCTAGTAGGATACAACCAAAGATTCTGTTATAGATTCCAAATATCGATTATTCAAGGAAAAGATTTCAATTTTCTAATGAATAGGTATGGAAATTCAAAATAATATCTTAACAAAACATACCATAAATTTCAAAATGATGGAAAGAAATATTTTAGGCAAGGCTTTTCAATGTGGATTTTTTCAATAAAAATCGAATCAGAAAACATTTATATAAAATAGTTTATATAATTTCAGCAGGCTTGAAAAGCAGTTCAAATTTTTTGGCATAAATTTATATCTCAAATATAAATAAACAAGCGAGCAACATGGTCATCTTCCAAAAGTTGTGATAGTATTAACTAGTTATAGGATTCCACACTCACAATGTGAACATAGAAAAATATCTATAAAGGCGTCCCTATGACTCTGGCAATAGGACACTCGTCACCAGCCTGTTAGGGGTGTGACCCGCTGCAAGTATGTTTTAGAACGTTGTCGTAGCGTAGAGTGTATCCAAATAATTCACTACGTACCGAAGTATTTTATGTTCTCACACACGATGGGAGAACTATTTTAAGAATCCATAAAAATAAGATCAATTCCATTCTTCCATCTCAAAAAGTGCCAATTTCATTCCATTTAAAACTAAAACATGTTTTATTCAAACATTTCTTTTTCACAAGATAAAACCAATAAGTTTCTATGAAATCATTTTAAGCCATTTTCACCAGTATGAAATCCAATTAAAAAAAATTACATCATCAAAAAATATATTTCCATAATTAAATTCATCAATTTAATTGAAATAATTTTCAACAAATCCACATTTTAAATTAAACAATTTAAATCATCAAATTTCCTTAAACACGCCCAATTCAATGGAATCGGGTTTTCTAAATTTCCATGCCAAAACCATTTCAAATATATCAATTCACTATAATCAATTTTTTATCAATTTAATTGATATTAAATTTGAGGAATTTAATTTAAATCAACAATTGAAATAAATCAAGAAAATACAATGACAATAAATTTTGTAACTCGGGACGGAACCACCTACTTCAATGGTTTTGACCAAAACCACAACGGTCAAGAAAACTCAAGAAAACTGGTTTTACTTTTTGATAACTTGCCTTATATCTCTTATCCTAGCAATATCAAGACCATATATCATCATTTTTGGCATCCAAAAACTTAGATATACCCATAACGGGCATAGATCTCAGAAATCGGGATAATGAGAGAAGTAGATCTTTGTAGATCTAAGAAACTGATCAAGAACGATGAAGACGATCACATACCTCATGAATCCTGGTTCAATTCACTACGAGAAGCCTTTGTATCACCTCTGGAATGATGGGACATCCTTCTATGACCATATGAGAAAACAAATCCCGAGTTAGGGCCGCTTAGGAGGGAAAATAAGGGACTTAGAGGCAAATATGTGTGAGATCCACTATTATAAGATCTCATTTAAGAGGACACACGTTTTTCCTGCAAGGTTATACAAACTGTGCGCTAACCGTGAGTTAGTCACTGCCACAGAAGACACTCCACACATGGTTTGGCCGCACGGGTAATGAAATTGTGCGTCACCCGTGCGGAAGCTACTGCCTCCAAGACCAACTATGCACTGTTTGGGCGCACGGTTTAGACAACCCTTGCACCGCCCGTGGGACTTCCCCTTTTACTCAAAACAACATTTAACATTCTCATACCTCTCCCATTCATCACTAATCCAAAAAATAGGTACTTAGAAACATCAAAAGTACCTGAAAATGTGTCATGATGTTACAATTATTGTTTGGAAAAAATAATAAATTCAAATTTGATTCAGACCAAAGGAAGTAAAAATACCATCATGTAGAGGGTATCAAATTTCAGGAGACTTTTCTATGGAGGAAATTAAATTTCGTAAAGTAAATCTGGTTTTATAAGACATAGGATTACCTTTAGCTCAACCTTTTTTGACTTTACTTTCCAGATTCACGTGTGTCTTAACATTCATCTTCAGGGAATGTACCAAGGTCTCATTACCTGATCAAGGAACCATGAAGCACAATAATCATTGGCCTTCAATCTGGAGAACAAAAGGCATTTGATTTCACTCCACTGAACAAAAATGGAAGAAAAACATCACAATTCGGGAACCAACACCAAAAATCATCAAAAAAAACTGCAAGAACACCTGATGGACCCTGAGAAAGCCATCATAGCCGACAGATTTCCATCAATACATGTAGAAATTCCAAGCATCGTTCTCCTTCCAATTCAAGACCATACCTTGGAAATCAATATTGCATGCGTCCATATGATTTTAAACCTGATAAAAATTATTACTGTTAATATCTAAGTTCCACATGAACATATTTTCCATTTCTTGGTGGTTATTGATACATTTCGCAACCAGGAGTTTCTACTAACTGGATAAGTCCTCATGTATTTCCCTTTTAATTATGAGATAGATCTATGAATTGGCTCAAAATCAAAGATCCCAAGTCACTCACTACCTAGGATGAGCTCAAAATAATTTCTCGATAAATAATTTCTATTGATCTAAACCTAGAAACTCTTGAATGACATTATGAACATTTCAAAAAGAGATGGAGAATCCACATGGGAAGCATGGGTTCAAATCAATGAAATCATGAGAAAATATCTACATCACAAACTTGATGCATGGATTCAAATGAAATCTTTTTATTAGGGACTGTAGGCAGCGACACTAATAGTTTTCAATGTTCTCACTGATGGATGTATGATGTTCAAAACAACTAACACAGAGAGAGCTATTTTGGACGATGTATCCCAAAATGCTAGTCTATTGAAAAGTGACTATGGAACACCATGATGTGGAATCCACCAGGTTGATGAGATCACCCACTTATTAGGGAATGTTGTAGCGCTAACAATTATTCTAGAGTGGTTTAAAAAACAACCATAGAACCCCCTCTATGAACAAAGTCATGGATATCCATTCATGAATGATATGTGGTGAACCTCAATAGTATATAGACTGCAATGAAAGATATGAGGAACCACTCGATTGTAATTATGGTAATTAAAATCAATAATATTAACCTTTTCAGCACCAAAAAAGGAGCCATTTTTTCAGTAGAGGCCTGCATAGAAGGAGCCTCAAAACAATAAATTATAATTTCAATAGTGTAGTATTCAAATATAGTTATGCCTCTAGGAACTACTTTTATATCCACAAATGAACCACCTTATGTGAGTACAACAACTAATATATCTACTACAAAACTTTATTAGGCCTCAAAAACATCAATTTCCACCTACCCAAACAAGACCACAACAGCCACCTCCAGCACTGCAAAGTATAGTGGAGAACCTCCTAACATCCTTCGTTAAAAATTCATGTCCATGTATTCGAACACAGGATACAAAAATGAAAAATCACATAGAAACTTTAAGAAACATAAGGAATCAAATGGGGAAGATCTCTAAAACCTTATTTGAACGATTATTATGTACTCTTCATGGTAACACTAAGACATAACTATTACACAAAGCTATGTTTGTAGTTTTTAGAAGTGGAAGAATTATTATATTTCCAACAATCATACTAAACAAGGCCACAAGAAGAGCCCAAGCTACAACCAAAAAATGTAGAAGAAATACCAGCTAAGAAAGAGAAAGCCCCAAAAAATAGAAGGAACCTGTTTATACAGCCCCACCTCAATACAAGATTCCTCATCCCTTTATGGAATGAGATACAGAATGTAAAATGGATACATAGTATAAAAACATCCTCGAAATTTTCAAATGATTACACATCAATATTCCTTTTGTTGATGCAATCACAAAAATGCATATGTATGGAAAATATCAAAACACATTGCTACCAAACAAGATACAAATAGAAGATATGGGGGTTATATTCTTAAATAAATAATTCTCCGTTGTTGTATAGTTTAAAATCACAACATTGAAGAGATATCCTAGAATATTTTAAATTACTTGTGCAATAGAAGACTGTAAATTTGGGAGATAACTCTATGATCTGGGAGCCAATATTAACCTATTCCTGATTAGTGTTTTCCAAAAACTCAGACTACATGAGGTCTAAGAAACATTGAAAACATTGTAGATAGACGATTGATTAATTATGTACCCATTTGGTATTCGTGAGTATGTTCTGGTTAGTGTTATAAAATTCCATTTTATAAACAACTGTAATGTTTTATAAATGGAAGTGGAAGGATTTGTTCCAATTAGTTTGGTAAGACAATTCCATTCTAGATGGATGTACTTGATTGATTTTAATCAAGGACGTATCATATTTAATTTTGGAAAAGAACTAGTAGTGCTCAACCTGATAATGAATGAACAACCTTCAGATGATCTGGTTTAATGGATCTCCATCTCTCTTGCTCAGCAAGGAGATGCGTATGTGTATATTATTTAAGAGACTTATGATTCATGCTTAGAAAAGGAAGAGAACTATGATTTTGGGGAGAAATATTTATTTAACAACTTACCAGAGACAACTTACCACAATGTTTCCGATCTATTATTCAACCAACAAAGTTATACTTGAAACCATTACCCAATAAGATGAACTACTCATATGTAAGAGATTCATTCTATTTACATATCATTATCAACATAAAAATATATCAGGTTCAGGATAAAAAAATAGTTTATGTTCTGAAAAGACACAAGCAATCAATTTCCTAGATGTGGTGGATATTATGGTAATCAATCAATCAGAGTGAACCCACTTTATTTTACTCTATGATTATGCAAAATCAATAAGACAACCTCAATGGAATAATTCATTTTTATTGAAGTAGGCTTGTAAAGAAGGAAGTGATGAATCTTATAGAATCCATATTAATATTTTCTATCTCATATTGTAAATGGGTGATTCCCCTCTAAGTCCTTCACAAAAAGGGAGGATTTTATATAGAAAAGACAACTAATATTCATCATAGTTGAAAATGAAATATAACAGGATTGAGAGTTTGTGTAGATTATAGATGTTTTGATGTTTTAATAAGGATTGATAATTTTCCCTTTCCTTAAATTGATAAAATTATTGAGATGCTAGAAGGACATGATTTCTACTGTTTCTGGGATGGTTGATCATGATACAAACATGTTGTAGATGACCCCACTGACTAGCCCAAAACCACCTTCACCTCCCTTTTGGTACATTTTTTTACAGACTCATGTCATTAAGTTTTTGTAATGCACCACTGACATTATATATTCAAGACACACATCAGTCATTATATAGATGATAAATTTTTCGACATGTTCATGGATGATATCTCCCTCTATGGATGATCGTATGATATCTGTCTATGAAATCTAGAACTAGTTCTCCAATGATGTGGGTAGAAATTCGTAGTAATGAATTTAGAATCATTTCACCTTTTGGTGCCTGGAGTAATTGTTCAGGGACACAAAATCACTAAAGAAGGAATTTATGTGGGTCCCACAATGATCAAGGTCATTAATGATCTGCAGGAACCATCAACAGAATAAGTGACTAAAAGTTTAATTTGGCATGATATATTTTATAGATGATTGGTAAAATAATTAACTGGAGCCCCATAATCACTGACACACTTGTTTTCAAATGAAATTATTTTTGAATTCAATTAGGACTACCAACATGATTTTGAAACACTAAAAAATAATCTGATTTCATCTCTGGTGATCATTGAACCGAATTGGAAAAGAGAGATTGCGCTTATATGTGATGTCATCCCCCTGGTTGAGGGAGTTTTCCTTAGAAAACTATTTGACAACATCTTCTACTCTATATAGTATGACAACTACACATTGAATAAAGCCCATATCAATTATATGACTATGCATAAGTTTCTCCTAGATATCATATGTGCCTTTGGAAACTTACGTTCATACGTTGTTCTATGAAAATTCATTTTTCGAATAGACTGTGGCACCCTTTGATACCTCATGAACATGAAATATGAAAAACCATGATTGATATAATGGATTCTTTTGCTGCAATAATTCGGTGTTGTAATCAATGACACCAAATGGGAAGAAAATGTCATTTGTAAACGCCTATAACAATTACCACTAACCATCATTAAAAAATACAGTGAGACTGAAGTTGATGTATATTTTGAAGATGAGATATTTTTTAGTGTCAAAACCTATCCATGGTTCATAGACGTTTCCATCTATCTGGCCACCAGATATCTCTATCAATACCTCTCATACATGTAATCCGTGAAGTTTCTATCTAATTCCAAATAGTATATTTGGGATGATCCTTTTCAATTAAATCATTATTTCAATGGACTTTTACAAAAAATAAAACTAGAAGAAGATGTACAAAATGAGATCGAAATGAGCCACACATCACCCACTAGTGGCCATCATGGACTAGAGAACATATTTGAAAAGATCCTACAAAGATGATTTATATACCCCTCATTACATCACGATGATATGGGATTTGATAATCATTGTGACCGTTTTTTTAGAATAGGGAACATCAGTAAAAGAAATGAGTTTCCACAAAACCCCATTCTTGAAGATGATGTTTTTGAAATATTGGGTATTGACTTTAGGGGACTATTCCACTCGTCACATGGAAGGAATTACATTATAGCTACATTACACAATATTTCCTAGTTGGTTGTAGTGGAGGACACATCACATTATACAATAGAGGTAGTCATGAATATTGTTCAAAATAAGGTATTTTCTTGGTTTGGATTTCCATAGCTACACATCAGTGGTTGTGGAACACATTTATGAAATCATCCAGTACAAAAAATGATTAGAAAATATGGAATTTTCTACAACACTAGAACCTCCTATCACCCACATATATGTAGATACATTTAATTTTCAAATAGGGTGGTGAAAAAAAATATTAGAACATATTGTAAACCCAAATATAAGTGATTGGAGCCTGAAATTGGATGATGCAGTATGAGAACACCAAACTGCATATAAAATAGTTATATGCACCACCCTATTAATACTGGTTGACATTAAATATTGTTATCTTTATATAGAATTGGAATATCATTCGTTCTAGGAAATTAAAATGATGAATCTAGATTTAGAAAAGGTTATAGGGGAAAACTTATTTCAATTAACCTCATTGGAAAAAATAAAAAAATATTTTTTAGGAAATGAATGAATTTAAAAGGAAGAAAATGAGAATGTTGAAAGAACAAATAATTTCAATACAGATATTCATTCTAGGGAACATGTTTTTTTTTATTTAATTCATAATTAAAACTATTCATATGGTAGTTGATGTGATGATGGTTTGGTCCTTTTGAGGTTGTCCATGATTTTCTACATTGAACAATCATAATTTTATGAGATGGTGAACCACCAATAAATGTTAACGGTCAAAGGATGAAGATCATTCAAGAACCATTCCATGATGTATGTGTCCACAGCCTCAAGATCCACTAAAATTAAGAAGATTCAAGATCTCATCTTCAAAGGAAGCGATGACTGTGAGTTATATCATGTTAGGAACTATTTATGTATGTTAAATTATGATCAAAAACCATGAATCATACATTTGAAGGTAGATTAAGTATGGTAGAAATAATGAAAATGGGATAATAAGAGTTATGCACACATAATGAACATAATAGTTATGATGTTTAACGTTTTTACTCAAAAAAATGAAGCATTCCTCTAATTCATGACATGATGGAAATGTACACATCTTGTACTCTTTCGGTTACATATTTAAAAAAATTCCAGTCATGACTCGAGCATCACGACCTACACTCCCTCAAACCCGACACTTCACCTCCATCTCCCTCAACACGTGAACCCAAAACATCCCTCTCCCCCACACTTCATGGCCCAACCTCTCCATTTCATCACCCAACGTGCTACCCTCTCACCCTCCTCCACTCTTAAACTTCACATGAACCATACATCTTCCTCTTCCCTTACATAACCATCACACTCCTGATTTCATTGGAATGCACCAAAAATCCCCAAACCTCCTCCACAAAATCATCCTACTCCCCTTCCTATACATATATGGAATGACCTGCATCCAAGTGATTGGGGTCCGTTTGTAGAAGAACCATCTCCCATAGTAACCATTGGCGCTTCCCCAGCCCCTCAGAATTTGTCTAACACCACAATGGTTTCCAGTGATGTGGACCTACACCTTCACCCTATAATATGTTTCTCCAACCCAATGCACCATGTTAATCATAACATAATATAGGTGAAGGCCATTCAAACAAATAAGATCCTTAACATGAGGATCTTCACTTAACTGAATATAGAAGATTCTATCTCTAGTATCCACAAATCGCTTCACATTGGCACCATTGATGTGGTCCACAAGGAGACATACATGGAGTAATTTCTAATGTTTTTCGACTCCAATGATATGGGCATCGAAAGACTCTATTTTCACTGAGGGGGCCTCCTGAATGAGTTGTCTTTTGATGTGTTTGGGGTCGGGATTGGAATCTGTACCAATGAGTTTATCAATTAAGATATTTATCTGAGGCTTTAGATATAGTCTATTCATGAAATCTCTACATAGTAATGGCCTATGATAGCATATGACCCATAGTCACATCACAACCCATGGATCAAAAAATCGACTCACCTCTGCGGTCTGACTTTTCTCATATGCATAGAGCCTTTTCAGATGGATGGTTTTTCTAGGATAAGATTCATGGTTGTATCAGTACGGTGGATGTGTAGATTAATGCATTATAAATCGGAGGCCCATCTATTAACATGGATTCCACATTTTCTCAGTATTATAGGGCCATTTCACAGTAGACACAAGTCACACTCATGGGTGGATCATTCATCACCCACCTAGCTAGGTACCTAGATTTTTTTGATGTTATGCATCCCATCAAATCTGTTGTAACATTATAGATTCTTGATTGTGTGCTCCTACACAAGATATTGATTCTAGTGAAGGAGAAAGACATATATATTTTTGGGCATAATGCATCTTGGATATCACACCTAAAGAGCATCTAGGCTGAGTAGCAGCAGCAGAGCCACCCCAGCCACCTCATTCTGCCACACCTACTACACTGATACCCACCGCTACCTTTGATTCCACCCCTTTGACCAAACCACCATGAACAATTCACACCCTCATAGAGCTCTTATTTGATATCTAGTGCATTTTGGAAAATCTACAACAAATATAGTCCCAACTCCATATCTCATTCATTAAACACACTTTAATTTCCATTTCACACACTCCATCCCCAGATAGACCTTCTTCCTCCAACATTCAACCACCCCCTTCCACACAGTTATACCTCCCTCCAGATCTCACCGGCCTTCCTGCCTAACAGGACATCTGGGTGGAGCTAGCCCAAAGTCTAAAGGGAGTTACCACTGAGGCCATCCCTATGGTATCATTCATTGATCCACCTTCTAGACCCATGCCCCCTTTATAGGTTGGTAGTTTACAAACAACCACCCCAACCCGTATCTATAAATCTGCTGCAACACCACCTGACATTGCTTCCCCTACATCCTCTACTACTACTGCTACTAACGCAGATATGCCCAACTTGTTCCTCAACACACCAGATAGTGGGATAACACACAAGGATATTCTTGTGGCTGATATCTGATCTGAAATTGATTTATATTGTTTAATTTTTTAGACATTTACATATACATGGAATTGTTTTATTTTCAACATATTATTTCCAACCCTCATATAGACTTTCTAATATCTATATATAATTGGTATTTTTTTATTATGTTATGATTTTTTTTTGATTTTATTGAATTTTATTTAGCATTTCAATCCCCACATAATCATCTTCCAACCCCAATTTTCATGTCCATCTAGAAGTAATATAACAAAGGGTATTCTAGTAAGTCATTGACATTGCTAGACAGCTTCACGATCTCTCACTCGCAGTTCACCACAGACAGTAACCACCATGAACAATGATTACCTTCTTTCAAAACATCATTCATGGTCACATAGTTGTATGTGATGTGCTTTACCCACCTAAGTGACCATGAAATCATGCAGACACAACCTCTAGCAGCCATAAATGGTGAATGAGCTACTAAGCCGATGCATCTTTTAACAAAATGTTCATCCAAACATTTGGATGATGATTTTTAGTTAGAAATATATGGGAGACTACATGTAGTTTATATCTATGACTTCGCATCATCTTTTCTATGTCTAATTCATTCCCTTTTCATTTTTCATTTCCGTATTCCATGCAGTTATATTGAATACTTATCAACACCTCAAAAATATGGATTCTCATTTTCTCATATTGTATGTCGTCCCTTTTATCTTATATTCCAACTTATTATTCATGTGAACTAATATTTTATATAAAGAAATGGATTACATTATATAATATATTTGAAGGTATAGTTTATATAAATGTTACAATATCACAAAATAACCTCATAGAATACCATTATTCTTTGGGATCTCTTAATTTCCTGTTATTTTGATTTTTTCCAATATTCCATTTCAAATAACATTATAAATCAGTTACACGCTACTCCCAACTATATCTCATTGATCGTAGGGACAATGTGTCATTTAATGTGCTGGGGAGTTTCTCACAGTTTCAGTTATGAAGCACTTCGATTTTTGATTCTTCTCACTTGAATAGGAGATGTTTTTCAAAAATAATTCACATTATTTAAACCTTATTATTATTATTAGCTTGTAATTAAAGAAAATGTAATGTGAAAAAATTACAAGGACCCGGTTACATTGCCAGTTAGAATTGTTTATATTGATTGCTGAGTTTTGGGAATTAATTCAAATTCAAAATCATCTAAATAATGAATAATTGACCTCTTACATAAGATTTATACACATTGTGATTGAAGGTTTCTTTTTTATTCTCATTACACATGAGGACTCTAAGCCTTCAATTTCAAACTCTTATATTCATATATTTAATAACAGATACATGGGTCATGTTAACCGACTAGAACTTGAACTGAGATACTATCTATGCGATGACTGAAAAACTATATAACTAAAATGTTTGAGGAACGCTATGATTGAAAATAATCCCTAGGACCCACAAGAAATATTCCCCTCATTCATCCCATAGTTTCCATGAATGAAATATTAGAATGAAGCTATTCAATTCTTGTTTCACTTCTGACCCTACTTCTTCTTCAATGTGTTTGGATATCATTGAACAAGTGTGGGGGATACATTCAAAATATATTGGATTATTCCACATCAAGAGATGTAAAATATGCTCACATGACTATGGGGATGAGATCCATTTAGTATTATTTTATTTCACCAATATTATATTCCTTTTAAAAATAAGAAAATGAAAAGAATGAAATATTTACAAGGGTTGTGTACTAGGAGGTTCAAAAATAAAATTTTCCAGACTGAAAAATCCATCAAAATATCATATGTGGCTAGGTGATGGATGTGAATACAATCCAAGGAATAACTATTAAAAAAATTCAAAAGAAAAAGAAAATGGAAAGGAATATAATTATTTACTTGTGTACGTACTTTCCATATATATGCATCCAACCCGAGGTAATGGATTACAAACATGACCAGCTATAAGGAGGAAGATAATTACACTTTTTCATTAACGTTATTCATTGTAAATATTATCTTACCCCCATTTTTTAGTATTATTTCTCCTATTTTACCCACCTAACCATTCCAGTAATGTCATTAGATCCTAATTTCATAAATCCATCCAGATTAATCTTATACTAGTCCTATCATAGTGGAGATGATAAAACTAGTGAAGACATTGGTTATAAATATGTACTCAGGGTATGACTGTACCGCAACTTATATATGATACCCTTAGTGATGAGAGAATGTTATGGTGAGTTATATTACAAATGATCTTATAACCTGTTGAACAGTTAAAATGTTTTTATTAAAAGACTACAATTTTTTTAAAAACATGACTATGTGGAATGACTACCATTTTATGCAAGTTTCATTCTATAAATTGACTTCTCTCTACTTACACCTAATTTAAATCTCATGTATAAAATGAATATTTCTTTATTTACTAAATTATTATTATTATTTAAATAATTCCTGAGATATATTACATAAGGACAAGTAATTGTTTATGTGAGGGGGGTTTAATATGCCTTATATATATATATATTCTTTCATTTATTCAATTTTTTTCATTTAATTAATCGATAATTCATGTGGTACATGTCTTATTTTGCAGTAATAAAAACATCATAGGTTTTCAAGAATGAAAAGGTGGAAAAAGTGAAAAATCGGCCTTGTATACTTCGTCGTTATAATGTTCACATCCTGTAACTATGGATCATATCTTAACCCAAATTGTGAAGACCTGTGGTGACCATTCCATGAATACTAATGGAAATACCACTAAACGTCATTACTAAACCACAAACCTTTTACATCCAATTAAATACCAATGCAAGAAATATGCGAGTAATCCATGTAAAAATCATAAAGAGGCAAGGTACACATATTCAATGACCTATTAACATCATATAACCTATCAATCATCCCTATTAGTGAGAACCAGATGCCTTACGAGAGATCTGATGGAAAATGACATGAATCGAGGGTACACATTTTGTACCATAGTTACACAATATCACCAAAACACCTATATAAGCAGTCGAGAGACAAATCATTGGGGAGAAATTCAGTTTGTGATTTTCTTCTCCCTTTCATTTACAATGTTAATAATTACTCACTTTTCCCTCTCATACACTCAAACTGTTATTATTTTTTCATCTTTATTAATCCTAGAGACATGGAGAATCACCTATTCAACACGTTAAATTCCTGCCATCACATTTAGTTTCAATTCCCATTTCCCTATTTTAGGTAATTCTTTTATTTATTATAAAAATTTATATAATAGATTTTTATTTCAAAATCATTCTCGAACCTTTCCATCATCCCAATTCCATTAATAAATCCATCTAGAATGTTACCAATAATTTTTTAATTATCTACTACCCCACCATGAGTAGATAAGTGTTTTTTTGTTAGGGATATTGAAATTTATCTGCATAACTAAATATACCTTTTAATCTAATCGTGGAAAGCCAAATTTAATTAGTAAATAATATTTGAACCCCTATTCAATCCCATTTGTGAGAATGTACTTGACCACATGATGTTCAATCAAACTAAATTTTTCAAATGGGAGTAGGCTAAGCTATGACCACTAGATTAGGAGACATTTCTCTTTAAATAAACCAAACACAACACACCTAGGTTGCAATTATCTCCCGACAATGGAATAGCTACATTCTAGGAAGAACTTGAAGTGTAAGACCAAATTAAGTTATTGATCCTTGTTTTCTTCATAGACTAAGACATTGAATATTTCCAAGGTTAGAATTAAAAGGAAACCCTTCAATCAGAAACATGACTTGATTCTGACACCTCAATTTTCATTTAATGTCATCTCAAAAGAGAACATAGACCAAACTATCAATAAAATGACTTCTAGATCAGACTCACTTATAAATTTAGAAACCATATCCTCTAAAAATTTAAAATTAGTATTCCTCTTGATTCGACCTTGTACTCTCACTACACTACGTATTGGTAGTTTGTTAATGATTTGGACAAATTATAAATTCAAATTTGATTCATGTCGGAGGATGTAAGGACACCACCATGTGTATGACATAAATAATCATGACAAAGAAGACATTTATAATAAATAAATATATAGTTTTTTTATGTTTGACACTTTTTTAGATGTTTTAATATTCAAAATAATATATAGTAATTAACATTTAAATAATGTAATTTCAGGAATATAATATAATATTAATTTTTGAAAAATATAAGAATATTAAATATAACCAACGGAGATAAAATTTTATTCTAAAATTTACTTTCTCATTCTGTATGAATATATTTTGGATGTCTTTTCCACTTCAATTTAGTTATTATACTTTAATCTCTTATGTTATTCCAAAATATTCCCCCACCTCAATTATAATAGGGAACTCATTAGTTCACATAATTTCACCAATGTGGTCCTTCTATCTAAACCATGCCTTATAAAATTCTCTTCCACTCATACCTGTCCACATTCAAGAATTTGTGGCATTACCAAAACTCTAATTCCATGTTACTTAAGAATTTTTTCAAGGAGATGATCTTAATGGGGTAAAATCCTCTTTTATATTATTGATTCCATCGTTATTATAACTTATCCTCACCCTATCTAATGATGCATGCCAACTCTTGTGTCATATATATATATATATATTAAAATTTAATTATTTTAATGGTATATCTATCTTGAAGAAATATATAATATACTTCTATTCATAAAAATGAAATCAACGTCCATAGTATGTTGATTCACCACCTTCGTGGGTGATGAGTTCTTTTATCCCATTACCATATTCATAGAATTTATAAATACAATTAAAATTGTTCAAAATTTCCTAAATATATATATTATATAATTTATCACATTTTTTAACTATTATGACCATAATATAAAATAGAATGATACTACTATGTGATGTTTTGAAAAAAAAGAAAAAATAAACTCATCATTTATCATTAAAATGTTATCAAATAAATGATCTTCATGTGAGAAAGAAAAATGGATATATAGGACCCCTAAAAAATCTAGGAGCTTATTAATACCATCTCATTCCACTAAAAAAGTATTATTTTCTCTTGATGTAGAAAATCCAGGATGAACATGGCATGAAACCATAAAAAGCATACTAGAAACCATGGAAATAACAAAATATTATTACTAAATTAGTGGAAATATATTATAAAAAGATATTATAATATATTATAAAAATAAATAATATTAATGAAAATTTTAATAATATTTTTTAAAATATTATACCAGAGTGTTGAATACATTTGGTGGAATTCAAACCTGATATACGGGACATTCCATTAAAATTCATTATTTAATTTTTGTATTTAAAAAATACAAAAAGAATATTTTCCAAACATAAATGGAATGAAATAAATTTCATACATTAATGTTGATTTAGTTTTTTTAATATTAAATTACATGGTTATATTGTTTCTTTATATGATTATGTACGCATTCTACATGAACATTTTTTTCAAAATTATTGAATTTAAAAATTGAAGGTTTATTTTCTTCAATGACTATATTATCATTCTTTTGTTAATATTTTATTTTTCTATTATATAAAAATGGAATTATTTATGATACTGGGTTGTTAAAATATATACTAATTAAATGTGGTTATGTGATAATCCATGGATGTTTGGTTATGTAATAACTTCCAATGCACTTGGTACATTGGGGTTAGTTGCAGGACATATTTGTTACTACATTTTTATGTGTGCATGAAAAAATGATGTCCCAAGTTACGTTACTTACTATTATATGTATACATAAGATTTTTTTGTAAATTCCTTTTTTTAAAAGGTAATATTATTCACTTTTTGAGAAGATGACCCTTTTTATGGTTAAAAGATTTTTTAAGAAATTCTTTATGGGGATTCATTGGACTGAGGGATTCCTTTGTTTTATGTCCCTTAATAATATTTTATTCTCATAAAAATTATAAAAAATAACATTAATTATGGGTGAATATAGATAATTATGAGATTATGGGGAAAATTTGAAATTTTTTTAATGTTGAAAAAACATGGTTCGTTTTGATAGATTTTATATGGAAAAATGGATAATATGTATTTGTGTCCACCTATAATATAAAGGTTTACTAGTAATGAGTTTTTCCTAATTCTCTAATACGTTACACCAATAATATCATTTGGATTTTTGTTACGAAAATTATATTTTTTAGAGAAAAAAATATGTAATTTTTATGGTTTATTCATTACACCTACATCACTCCCATCATCCAAGAAGCCTTACAATTTTTGAAAAGGTATTTGGTTACAACCAAATGAAGTTACCAAAAAAGTTGAATTTTTTTCAATGATAGTTTATATTTTATAACCCTCCAACACCACCATAACATATTAATAAACCTTGATTATATAATGAACTTATAATAATAAATATACATATATAAAATTTTGTTAATGTAATAACCATAAAATTTCCCCACTAACTTAAGATGGGTTACAACATCATCATTTGTGGGCATGTTGTACTACCTCCTCATAAACTAAGGTTTTTTATTTTAACCATCACTAACACTCTTAGGGTTATAAACTAATCTGGGATTGCATCCAACCTAACACCCACTTCATACCATGGAATTTCCCCAAGGGTGTTTCCAATCCCCAGAAGTTGTGGACAAGCGCCAATAAATAATGGAACACTATTGGAAATGATTTCTCAAATTATAATGAACCATTATGAATACACAAAAACAATAAATCACATCACAATCAATAATAAAATTATTAGATATCACCAGATAATGATACAACATGAGATAATAATATAACACTTACAATTAAAACCAAAAAACCCAAAAAAAACCCTACGTAGTGTAACCAATAGTTCAACTAAGACCCAATTCAATTAACAGTACAATACCCACCATGCCTCCTCCACCAACACCTACAAAATAAGAACCACTGGTATCTAGATCCACCATAACCACCTTGTAATGGCATTGATATAACATGGAAGAAAATAACAAGGTATACAAACAATTGATGGATCATGTATTGTGTGGGATCACGCCCAATAGGATACCACCAATGGTGATTCCATGCAATAACATTAAATGAAAAAATTTCAGGCCTGTTTTTGTGAAATGGAATGTTTAAATTTAAATTAAAAAAAATAATTTAAATTTAAATATAAATCAAATTTGTTAAAATCCTAAACAAAAATAATATCATTAGTACCATGGGAAATTCCAATGGCACTATGGTTTTCATGTTCATAGGATCCTCATGCTCTCAGTGATGAAATCCTCACATATATGCAATGGTCCCACTCGAACCACCATTCCTCATCACATGTATAATTAATAAGTGTTAATATGTAATACAATAAAGTAGGTTAGTCCATGAACCGACATACTCCCTTATCATATTTACCATGTCTTCACATATAGATATATTGAATTTCCTTATAATTAATTCCATTGGGTAGTAAAATGAGACACCTCTTAAAACACAACACTTACATCTAGAGAAACACAAATAAAAAACCCATTAATAATAGTACGTTCCACATTAAAACATTACTCACACCAAAACCCTTTTAATACAAGATTCACATTACCCACACTATTCATTGAATCCACTTAAAACCCCTAGCATGAATACTGAAATCATTATGAAATTCCATATTATGTAAATTTTACCTCTTTCATAGAATGTTACGAAAATGTTTGAAAACAAAAATAATAAAATAAGATTACCCTACCAATGAAATTGCACAACTCATTGATAAATATTATCCAATGGAATTAATATTGTACCCAGATAAGGTCAAAAATATTGGTGGAGAAATCGTAACCATATGATGAAGTTGAATATGCGATGAAAATTGAAGAAATTAGTAAATGTGAGGCTTACATAACAATTCCTTGAAGAATCCTAATTATGGATAACAATATATTAAATCCTAACAGGGGAAATTGTAATGTAGTGGTGAACCTAGGGATGGAGATTATGAATAGAGTGTGTTTTGGGGCATGGGGATAAAATTCTGGCAGGTTAGTTTATGAATTTATATTTTTTAAAATATATCATAGGTTGACAGGTATGGCTGCATAGTCTTTCTGAGTGTACATTGAATGTGTGGCACCTCTATTTATAATGAAAATAGGATGAATAATTTTATTGGTGTGGGTAAATTCTTGTGCACTAAGCCATAATCCTTAGATATTGAAATTTTCCTAGGCACATTGTTATCCTTGGTGGGCCTAACTCCTATGTTCTTGAATGTGAGATCTGGAATGTCCCACTGTATGTAGGTCATGATTTATACTATTCTTCTTCATGGTTTCACAAAACTATATTCCAATATCATAGCACATTCTAACTATCTTCAAATCACCATATTACTAAAAAATGGGAATGTATATTCAATAAATAAAATATCAAAACAAACAATAGAATACCTCAATAAAAAAACCAAAAATGTGAAAATATCCCAAGTATGAAAATTTTACATGCTCGAAAAGTAAAATATATTTTTTAAAAGTGAAGAAATGTGGATACTGATCATTTGTCCAATTTTTACACCATCATTCTTCTAGAAAATCATTAATGTGCATCCATAGTATCTGAACCAATGGTATATAATTATCTGAGATAAATTTCTATTGCTAATACAAAATATATAATACACAACAAAACATAGAAAAATGTAGAAATAGATATAACTATTCCCATTTCATTATTTGAAACGTGTGCACATTATATTTATTTAATATTAATTCATGTAACACTTCATTAATTGATTCCAAAAGGGTCGTTAAAGTTATCTAGTATTCCCCATTCCAATTCTCTGGCTAACCAGAAAATGTATGACATACTCTGACATCAATATCCACTACATACTAAGATAATCTTTACCCAAGAAACATTCTTCCATTATAGAGGCTTCATGATCCATTTATAATTCTATGGCTCGGCTCTGATGGTCGATGTAGGACTAATGGTGAGTCTAAACTTCCAAATAACACATCCCGATCAACCAGACAATTTCAGACATCTCTATTTGAAGGCTCAGTAGCAAAAGAGATTTCTCACCATCTATTATCATGAAATGGGTAGACTAACATGATTTAACATGTAAAAAATCAAATATACCAATTTTTATTAAATAATAATAACTATTTTTATACCCAAATTTGAGAAATTCAAAATTGAAATCCCATGAGCCTCTATAATCCAACCCACATTCCTGGAGCATTTCATTTATGATATGATTTCCTAGATCTATGTCACCATCCATTTGATGATGGTATTTTTTGCTCAACATGAGTTTAGTTCCCATTTACTTCTTAATCCCTTCCCATAATTGATAAGTGAAATGGTGATACCTATTGAAATTTTAACATAAGGAACACCATAATGCCTCCCTATATCCATAAAATATAGCAAACTCAACTCATCCAACTTGGTTGAATCACTAATTTGGATGAATTATAATGATTTTTTAGATTTTAAAGAGCCATAAAAATGTTTTTAATACCCTTATGTATGGAATCCCGCCTTTTTATTTCATAAATGTTCATTACATTTTACATTGATGGGATCTTTAAAGTCTAGTGTCTAAAAAATAAGGAACATGAAACATGATATCATAAAATATTCTTCCAATCCACTTGTATGGATTCATAAAAATTTCATCCTATGTAATATTATAGAATCTCAAATCCTATAGAAGTAAATCAAAGGAAAGAGTGAGAAGAAGGCCCAATAAAGAAAGTAAGGGAATCGGTTTACTTGTGATATCAATAAGAACATGTTGAAAAAAATAATGACATAAGAAATGGAATTAGATGAATAACATCATGAAAATAAAATGAACCATAAATTGAATATGGGTATACAACCTTTAATTTATTCATTCATGAACAAATCCCTAAATTTCATCCCCACAATGTCATAAAAATTACAAGGTTATTCACCAAAGTATTGAGAATCTTGTCATTTCTAGAGATAAATTTTGTTACCCAATACAATGAGAACTATCAGAGTGCACCCTTAATATTTCTTTTTCAATAGATCCAAATAGATAAATATCAAATATTTCATAAATAAACCATATTGAATAAATGAAATGGGTTTCATTTCAAAATTGTGTCATTTTAAAAGTTCTTATAAATATGATAATTATGAAATTTATAACCCATGGAAAGGGAGTGAGGGTTATATGTATGACAATTACAGAATCAAAAAGATAAATATTATTTCTTTATTAATACCCATAAAAATTATATAGGTTTTGGAATTCAAATAAATAACATAAGATAATTTTTGAGAAAAAGATAGATAGGTTTTGAGATGAAAATAATGAAACATAACGAGTATATAACATGGCATTAGAAAACATTGAACAGAGCCGAGCCATGGGTAATCCAATAATAAATATCTCATAATACCATATAGATACCTATGAAAAATAAATAAGAAGATGGTATATATATTTTTAATGACATACCACATACAAATGAAACATTAATTAAAAGAGAATATTTGATTGTTTTTACAAAACAAAATCGACCGGCTAACGACATCACTTAAAAATTCATAAAAAACATATAATGGATGTGGAAAGGGTCTCACATCATTTGTAAATGAAATGTACACAAAATAGGATATCTAATAACATACCCCAACAAAATAATATGGAAAATAGAAGACAGAACATAAAGGAATTCAAGACATTGATGAGGAGGTTGAAAGGTTCCCTTACCTAGAAGGGTAACTTCAAAAGCTCGATGGTTGAGAACATGGGGGGCTTGAGGGAAACATGGGAGGAGTCCTTGGGAGGTAAAATTACCATATATTCATTGTTTATTATTTTTAAATTAATGTAATCAGGGAATGTATTGGTATGTATAGAAATAGTGCGGGAGTATTTAAGTAATTTTCAAGGGACACCTCATCGGTGGTAATTGAAATACCATGGGCATGCCCAAGGTCTTTTCCCATGGTATTGGCCACCTGAGACACCTCATTACATATCATACTATTCAAAAGTCGACCCAATTTATTACATCATGATTACATCATCAATTATTTCATTAAACACCAAAAATCAAAACTGTATTTTTACTATTCACTGAAAATTCATATTTTTCAAATAAATCCCAAAAAATTCTATCTAACCTAATATAAATTCTCTGAATTCAAAATTGAAAACCATTTTATTTTTAATGTTTTTCAACATAATTTTAAATTAATATTTATTTAAAATAATTTTTATTCAAAAAACAACACTAAAACTATAACTTATTGTGTAACACAATGAAAAGGTAATAAAGCTCCCATAAAATTAATTTATAACCATAAGATAAAAAATAACAATTTATTATAACATTACATAAAAATAAATTTTTATATTAAATGATTAATTTAATTATAGTATTATAATTATTATATTTATGACATTCAAAAATACCAATACTTATTTTATGACCATTTTCCACTTTTAAGATGTCTAAATAATATTTAAACATTCATGTGTGAAGTTTCTAATTTTTTCCTATCTACTATTCATTACTGTTCTTAAGGGTATAATAATATTCATGCTTTACTATTCTCAAAAAATAAATTTTATCTAATTAGACACTAAATTTCTTTCTGGTCACAATTATTGAAGACCATTTTTTGAAAATCATTTCGCATTATTAATTATTTAATGTTTAAAAAAATATTTTAAAATACAATTTTTTCTGAAATTCATCAATAATATGGAACTTCATCCTAAATTTAACTTAAAATTTGAAATTCCAAAATTTAACGTAATAAAAAATAACAATATTATTAATATAAATGTATTACACAATGTAACTAAGGTCTCGTTACATAGCCCCTTATAACACTCACAAAGAACCTATGTGTAAGGTGTGCAATAGTGATAGAAAATTTGGCCGGCTAAAACAACATATCCGAAGAGGGGATTTCTATCATCTTGAACTTATCCGTTACACAATTCCTTTCATGCTACACATATTAAAACTCAGCTTAGGCTTGGTCCAGAGAAAAACCCAGAGACCCTACCTTCTTCCAAAGCTTTGATAGATGGGCTTCGTAGGGACCGTGTTTACTGGATGAGGCCATAAACACTTCGTTTTGTAATAAAGAAGATCATTTGTCTTTATAAACAATATATTAAATGTTATTATTTTAGTTTCCAATATTCATATTGACCAATGGTCATATAATAGTCGAAACCCAATGGTATCTCTTTTTTAATTAATGGATATAGTTATGTGGAGTATAAAATGAAATATCACACAAATTTAGTAAACAAATACTATTGAATTGATTGGGTCATTAAATTATATCCCCCATAAGAAATTTCATCCTTGAAATATTTACTCGTACCCTAAGAAGATAAAAGGTGTATGAAATTTCTCCTCATAGACTCCTCTGGTTCCCACATGGCATCTTTTCATTTGTGGTTCCTCCATAACACCATAACATGTTGGGTACTCGTATTGTGTTGAACCTTGTATCTACAATCCATGATCTCTACTAGCTACTCCTCATAAGAAAGGTCGGGTTCTTGTTTTACCACTTCTGGATTCAGTACATGTGAAGGTTCAGTTATGTACTTTATATAAGGGATATGTGGAAGATATCATGATCATATGCTAGATTTGGAGGATGGGCTAACTAGTAGTCCATTTCTCCACTGAGATCAATGATTTCATAGGGGCCAATGTACCTTGGTCATAGATTCCTTTTTTCCCCAATCCTTATTACTCTATTCCAAGGAGAAATTCAAAGAAAAACATTGTCACCAAAATCAATCTCCATGTCCCTTCGACGATTTTCAGCATATCTATTTTGGTGACTCTGAGAAACCATAATGTGTTGATGATGGCATGGACTTTTTTCATCATCTTTTACAACAGATCATGCACAAGAATCTTTCTCTCACCATCTTAATGACATCAATTAGGATTTATACCTCGCTAACCATATAGAGCTTCATAGGGTTCCATTTTAATGCTCAAGTGGAAGTCATTGTTTTAAAAGAACTAAAATAAAGAAAGATGCTGATCCCATCCACCATTAAATTTAATTCAACATGTTGTCAGCATATCCATGAGTGTTTGACTAGTCCTTCCATATTATCCATCAGTTTGGGAGTGATATGTTACACTTAAATTCAATTAAGTTCTTAGAGCATGTTAATGTCTTATACAAAATTTTGATGTGATCCTTGGATCACAATCAGATACGATTGAAAGTGGAAATGAATTAAGCCTTACCACTTCTTTCACGTATATATTGGGAAGTAAATGAAGTGAAAAATCTTCCCAAATTGGAAAAAATGGGAAGTATTGCTGAGATGGTCCACAATTACCCATATCACATTTTTTCCTTTGGATGTTCCTGTGAGAACACTGAAAAATCTCAGATTGATATTGTCCATCTTCTATGCTGGTATGGGTAGTGGTTGTAATACCACATTAGGAATTTGTCTCTCTCCCTTTACTTGCTGACATACTAGGAACCTTAAAGTGTATTCAATAATTCCCCTTTTCATATTATCCCACAAATAATGAGCACAAAGGACCGTATACATTGTTGTTCTTCTAGGATTTATAGAGAATGTATATTTATGAGCTTCAACCATTAGCTCCTACATTATTTCCTAAATATATGGAACACGTAGTCTTGTATGTAATTTTACGACACCTTCTTAATCTATATTGAACATAGGAAACTTCCCATGCTTCACAGACTCAGACTACATCTGTAATAAAGAATCTACTCTTTGAGTATTCTTGATCTTCTCTAGTAACGATGATTGAGAAATCAATTGGGATAGGGTTCATGATGTTCCTTACCTTATAATTAACATGTCAATATTCCCATGGTCTAGGATTAAAGGATCTCTTTGAATCCACATCATTGAATGAACAACTGGGTATTTCCTTCTTAATGCATCAGCGACATTGTTTGCTCTTCTGGGATGAAAATGAATTATACAATCATTGTCTTCGAAATGTTCTAACAATATCCTATGACTCATGTTCAATTCCTTTTGTGTGAAAATATTGTCCAATCTTGGATTTTTTATGTATATATCACATTTATCCCCATAAAAATAGTGCGTCCATATCATCAAGGTAAAAATAACTGCAACCATAGATCATGTGTTGGATAGTTTTTCTCATGAGTCTTCAAGTACAAAGGTGAATAAGAAATTAATTTTTCATTTTTCATGAGGATGCACCCAATCCAATTCAGAGATGAATCATTAAAATTATCGATTCCTTCTCCACTTGCGGTCAGATTAAACTCGAGTTCAATAACCATTCTCTTCTTTAGCTGCTGGAATCATTCCTCACACTCCTTTATCCATATGAACTTGACACATTTTTTAGTTAACTTGGTTAATGGATTAGAATGTTGTGAAAAGTTATTCACAAACCTCTAATAATATACCGCTAAAATAAGGAAACTATGAATCACAGTTATTTTAGTAGGTTGAGTCCACTCCATAATAACGTTTTTCATTACTGGGTCAACTGTGATTCCTTCAATGGTAACAATGTTCCCCAAGAGAGAAACTTATTGCAACCAGAATTCACATTTATAGAACATTCCAAAAATCAATTCCTTTCATAGAGTTTTTAGAATACCCCATAGATGATCCTCATGCTCTTAGTGAAATTTAGAATATATCATAATATCATCAATAAAAACAATAACAATGATATCAAGGTAGTCCTTAAATACCCCATTCATAAAATCCATAAAAATTGTAGGCGCATTAGCCAGTCGGAAAGGCATAGCAAAAAAACATAATGCCCCTTTCTTAATCGAAAGGCAAATTCTAGAATATCATCTTTCTTCACCCTCAGTAGTTGATAACCAAATCAAAGATCAGTCATAGAGATAAATTGAGCCCCGTGAATTGGTACAATAGGTCATCAATAATTGGAATATGGTATTTTTTCATTACTGTGATCTCGTTTAGTTCTCTAAAATCAATTTATATATTCATTGATCCATTCTTCTTCCTCATAAAGAGAACATGTCCTCCCTAAGGAGGCACACTCGCTCTGATAAGACCCTTATCCAAAAGATCATGGAGTTGTTTCTTTAACTCATCCAACTCCATATTTTCCATCCTATACGGGATCATGGATATCCGATTGGATCTAGGTATGAGTTCAATGGAGAAATCTAAATATCTTTTAGGGGGGTATATGTAACTAATTATAAAATACAACAACGTATTCTTGGATGATGGGGTCATTTTCTAACCTCAACCTCTCATTTCCTTCTTCTTCCTCACCAACCAACTCCATAAATAAATATATAAGAGGTTCTTCGGTAAAAATATCAGGTAGATATATCCTTCCTTGGAAGATAACTCTTGGTTTTCCATTCAAGACTACCAAGGTATCCTTGCATCTGCATTTGATCATAGCATTATACATTGAGATCATGTAAATCCCTAGTATAATATAGAATTCCTTCATGTAAATGACTATTAGATTTTATATAGGATTGTGATAACTATTGTAAATTCTAGACTTTCAAAAAAATGAAGATACATGGATAATATCACCTAGAGTCTTGACCGATAACTCTAATTTTAAAAAATCAGGGGTTGGATATAAATTCATTTCAATGTTGGAGGAAATAAAGGAATTCATAGAACCAAAGTCAAATAATGTACATTCTAGATTTGAGAGAACAACAAGAGTACCTTCCACCACATCAATTGGCACTTCATCTTATGTCTTTGTGATAGAAAAATAATGACCTTTCTCCCTTGTCCTTTGTTGAGGCTGATGGTGATTCACCTTCATTTCCCTTGGATTGGAAAGTGATTGGAAAAGTGCCCATGTTTTCCACATTTATAGAATTGGACATTAGGAATTGATGGCACCATCATCCCCCAGTCATTAGTGATCAAATTTTTTGGCATCACCTCCATTAGACAATTCTATAAAATGTGGCCATCTCTTCCACACATGTAGCACTTCCCGCTCCTGAGATTGAAGTTCCCTAAATGCTTCTTCCAACATTTATTACATGTGGGATGTTGTACATTCATGCATACTCTTCCCAGATAGAAGATATTTTAAATGATTAGATCCATCAATATTTACATTTAATTGGATTTGTGAGACTATTGCATCTCACCAATATCCAGTTGGACATTCATCACACATCGCATGACCTCCTCGTAGAGATCATAATAATGGTTGGATAGATTCTTCTAGAGATGATGTATTAGTCCAATGAAAAATCAATCAACCTTACCATTAGTATCCCAGATGAAGATAGAAGTGTAATGTGAATTCCTTGTGATGTTCATCTCGTAGCATCCCACAGATTCATTCTCATTTTGGCATCATCTTGAGAAATTCTTTCTCCATTCTTGTTCTCATCGATCAAGGGGAATACTTGTTGAAAAATATACCTATGAACTCTTACCACTCAATAACATCAACTTTCACTCTTGGAATTTTGTTTTTATTATGTTACCACCACTGATCAACTTCTCCCTCTATGGAATAAACAACCAAGGTAACCTTCTCTTATTCAGAACAACAGAGCACCGATAAGGTATTCTCTATATATTTGATCCACTGTTAAGGAATCAATTGATCGGTAGATCCACTGATTGTTGGTGGTAATTTTCAAATAAGAGAATCAACAAAAACTTATTCCCTTTGTGGTGAGATCAGTCTCTCAGCTTCATTCATGTTATTTCCCATAACTTTGTTCATTTATATCATCATTCGCATGAAAGATTCCATTCTGGATTCTTTTAGAGGGCTAACAGCACATGGTCCATTACAATCACCATTTTCATACTTCCCCATATATCCCACTATTTTCTAGAAAAATTTAACAATAGTGAGAAACTTATTTGATATTTGAATCATTTAACCATAATGTATTTTATGAATCAAAACATTATTCTTGAAATAAATTTATTCCCCTATAAATCCTTCATAATGATTCATAAAATAATTATGAATAACCGAACATATCCCGTAGGAGTGTCTTATCCAAGAGTGCAGCAAGGCCCATTGTTATGGACCAGGATACACCAGGTGAATTGTGAAACTCTTTGTCGGAGTTTTCACTCATTGGAAGATCTGTACTTTAGCCTTCTCTATCTGGTCATGTCTAGATAGGGATGTAAATGATTGATAATACATTTACTCAATACTCACCAATATATCAGGAAGTTTTCTTAAAATTAATCTTTTCAATAGTATTATTCCTAATTATTTCATATCCTAATTTCCAAAAATATCTAATCTTTCTTTTGAAACCAACTATGGAATCCTACCTTTTTATTTCACGACCTATCATTACATTTTACATTCATAGGATCTTTAATGTGTAGTGTCTTTGAAGCCAAGAACATAAAACATACATATAATCCAATTTTATATGTCCCTAATCTGTTTATCTTATGTACTATTAATTCATCTAATAACTTGTAGACATACATCAAAAGAAAGGGTGAGAATAAGGCCCAATAAGGAATTCAAGGTAATATGTTTAATTGTGATATCAATAAGAACTTGATGAAAAACATAAAGACATTTTCTATTGAAGACTATGAATATGATCATGAAAATAAAATGAACACTAAAATTAATATGTGGCAACAACATCTAATTTAGTCATTCATTAACATACCACTAAGGATCATCACCAAGGTGTCCTAAAAATTACCAAGGATATTCACCAAGGTACTGTAAAAATTTTCATCTCTAGAGATTAATTTATTTACCCAATTCATTAGAAATCTATAAGGGAGCCCATTAATATGTATTTCTCTTGATATCCAGATATATCAATATCAATCTTTTCATTAATAACCCGTTGACAATTATAGAAATGGGTTTCATTAAAAAATTGTGATGTTTTAAATGTTAATAAAAATAAGATCATTATGTCATTTATAACACATGGAAAGGGAGCGAGTGTTATATGTATGTAAATTACAAAATCAAATAGATATATATTATGTCTTGATGAATATACTTATAAATGAAATAGTTTTGGGTATACAAAAAAATAACATAACATAATTTTTGAGAAAAAGAAAGATATGTTTTGAGTCGAAAATTCAGCAACATTACTACTATTTGACATGGTTTTAGAAACCATTGAAACGAGTGGGGCAAAGGGTCACCCACTTATAAATATCTCATAATACAATATAGATACAGAATAAAAATAAATAATAACATGGTATTGAAATTTTAATGACATACCTCATGTAATGGAATCATGAATAATAAGAGAATATGTAATTTCTTTTACAAAAAAAATTCTGCACCCAAATGGAATCATTTAAAAATTCAGAAAAAACAATTTAAGAGAGTGGAGAAGTTATCTCGTCATTTTTAAATGAAATTTACATTAATAAAGATATATATGAACATACCCCAACATAATAACATGGAAACTAGAAGACGTAACCAAAATGAATGCATGACATAAAAGTGGAGGATGAAAGGTTCCCTTACCATAAAGAGTAATGTCGAATGGTCGAATTTTGGGAACATGGGGGGGCTTAAAAGAACCTTGGGAGGAATCCTTTATAGGTAAAAATTCCATTTATTCGTTGATGAGGATTTTGGAATGAATGTATTGAGAAAATTTCATGGTATTTATAGCAAACGTGAGGGAATATTTAATTAATTTCCAAGGGACACCTCATCGGTGGTATTTTAAAATCCAAGGGATTATCCATAGTATTTTCACATGGTATTATTCACTTGGGACACCGAATAACATATAATACTTTTCAAATGTATACCATATTTATTAAATTATTATTACAAAGACAATAATGTCATTAAATACTTAAAACTCAGAACTATATTTGTACTATTCACTAACAAATCAATTATTTCAGAAAAATCACATAAATTCTCCCTAACCTAATATAGATTCTATGAATTAAAAAATAAAGTCCATTTTATGAAAAAAAAAATTTCAAAAAATTTCAAATTTAATTTTTAAATATAGTCATTATTTTTTAAAAACAATCTCTAAAACTATAACTAATTTTCTAACACCATGAAAAAAGTAATCAAGGTCCCATAAAATTATCGTATTACCATAAGAAAATAAAGTAACAATTTATGATTAAATTTTAAAATAATAAAAATTTATTTTAAATTATTTAATTAAATATGAAATACAAATTACAATATTTATGACATACAAAAATACCAATACTTATTTTATGACAATTTTTTAAATTTTATGATGTTTAATTTATAATTATTCATTCATGGATGAAATTTATTTTTTTTGGATTATTTATTATTA
The DNA here is from genome assembly GCA_963277665.1 of Viscum album. Taxonomy (NCBI): domain Eukaryota; kingdom Viridiplantae; phylum Streptophyta; class Magnoliopsida; order Santalales; family Viscaceae; genus Viscum; species Viscum album. Next base: position 1,837,191,217 of record OY728163.1, on the reverse strand, counting down.
ATTACTAATCATAAGGGTCTATTAATATTCATGATTTAATATTGAATAAAAATTATTTTGATCTTATTAGACTCTAAATTTAATTCTGGTCAAAATTGTGGAAAACCATTTTTTGAAAATCATTTCTCATTATTAATTATTTAATGTTGAAAAAAAAATTTAAATACCACTTTTAAAAATATTCATCAATAATATGTATCTTCATCCTACATTTATCTGGACATTGAAAATTCATAAATTTAACATAATTAGAAATAAAAATTTTATTTATACAAAATGAATACACAATGTAACTAAGGTCTAGTTGCATAGCCCCTTATAAAACTTGCATAGGACCTAAGTGTACGGTGTGCTATGTTGATAGAATCTTGGAAAGACCTAGAAAACATTGTCCAAGTGGTGATTTAAATCAGTTTAAACTTCTCCCTAAGGAGATTCCATTCCAAATTCACATGTAAAAACTCATATTGGGATGATCCAGAGAAAAGGCCAGAGATTCTACCTCTTTCCCATGTTCTCACAGTTGGGATTTTACTACCGGAGTCTATATGATGAGGCCATCGACTCTTCTTTATTTATTAACAAAGATCACATATGTTTATAAACAATAATTATAATGTAAAGAGTTTTTTTTCAACAGTTATATAATAGTAAAAACATAATGTTATCTCTTCATTAATTAAAGGATATTCTTTCTTGGAGTATAAAAGAAAATAACACACAAATATAGGAACAAAATATTATTCAAAATTTTGGGTCGTTTCAATGTGTGTATGAGGAAATCCAATGATGATGTTCACATTGTCAAACACCCCACTTCAATGTATGAATGGGTACAATATGAACGAAATTATGGCCTCTAGTGATTACATTTAACCTTATAAAATGTATGAAGCCATTATAAAAATTCAATTATGTCCCACCTCGTACCTAGTCAAAAAATATATCATTACACATTGTCAAATATTTTTGAGGTTAGGGATGGACATATCATTGATTCTAATCACTATCATAGATGAGCAGCTTTTTTAAAGACAATGATTCCATGAAATGGACCTTATGATAAAGAACTACTTTATGAGACAAAAAATTCATTTGGAGCCTTACATCCATCAATAATATAGATAGAATTGAGGTACAACAATTCCCCATGATCCTCTTCCAAGATCACAATTAGATGTTCGAATGTTAGCTAAACCTAATTCATAAACAATTCTCCACTATTTTCCATTTTCTCGTGGTTTATTGGATAAAAATCACCATTAATTTACACTCATAAATAGAATCCTTTATATTTTTTCCTATCAATTTTGTGCATTGAAAAAGCACAACCTCATTTCCTTTTACTGGTGTATAGATAATGTCAATGTCAAACCCCTAAAGGCATTGCATCTAATGAAACTACTTCATATTAAATCCATTATTGTTGAAAATGTAATTCAATCTCTTGGGAGAAATGTAGAAAACAAAATTGAACCTGAATAGATAGTGATCCCATGTCATCAAAAATTCTTCACTCCCATATATTCCAGTTTATGTGATGGAATAATCCTTTCAGGTGGTACAAGTTGGAGATAACTATATTCCACTACATGTTGATCGCATATAATCACACACCCAAGAATTGTACCTAGAGAATAATTGTATACCATTTATACATTCCCAGAAACTAATAATATGAATTCATGGATTGTGGTCAACTTCCTTTTATACTCCTAAAAATATTACATAAATAATACGCTCCTTTACAACATCACCAATATCAGTGTAAGTGGGATATGAGATAATAAATTGTAGATAAGCCCTGTAAAAACATCCTTTACTACACCTTTATGACAATAAATCAATTGATCATTATGATTTTCCTTGGATAATAGCATGAAACTAATGGATCGATCATATTAGTGTCCAAATAAATGCATTGTTCTAAAATCATGTGGCCTAGAAACATCTCCTTCGTCTATATATATTGAATAAAATTATATATTATAACATATATTGAGATCTCTAAGGGTTTCTAAACTGAATGTAATTTTTTTCTTTATATTCTATGGTCCATGAGTAAACTACGATGTTATCCCAAAACCAATAGAAAAAGTGTTGGGTTATCAATGGAACACCTGGTTCATAAGAACCATGAAAAGCACTAGAGAATTAGTAAATCCAAATGGAATGAACAAATTATAATAGTGTCTATACCTACTTTGGAGGGTTTTATTAGGATCATCTTATGCACTGAACTTGATATGATGACATTGGGAACAGTGGAAAATCATGTAGAATTACTCTACTCTCGTGAGTTGATCAAATAGGATATCAATGTTGGGTAAGGGTTATAGGTTCTTGATTGTCACACCATTAAATTTTTATAACCAATACACAACAAGCGTGTTCCATAATCATTTTAAGAAAACAAATACATTGTGTCCAAATTTTATAATCTTTATTTAATTAATCATCTGGATTCAAAGTCATCCATATGTAACATTCATTTCATCAACATAATGTGGTCAAAATGATATGAGGGAATAAACATCAACTATTTTCCCAATGAGAAATCAATTTTAAACTAAACCTCATAATCTAGAGTAAACCCTAAGAAATCATATAGTATAAAGTCAGGGAACTCATCAAAAATAAGAGTAAAAATATCCTCAAAACCTCTACCATCATCATCCAATGATAGTGAAAAAATCTGAAAAACATAGTTCCAAATTTATGGAAGTGGATGAATTTATCGACCTGATAGAGGATATGATTCTCTATCAAAAACATTATAACTATGATTAGGCCCCTAGAAGGATAGTTCTTGATAGTAATAATAAATGTGCAATATTAAATGAACCATTCAATCCTTTCTAAGGATCATGTCAAATATATCCATATCTAGAACCAGGAAATCACATTCGAGCTCTAAAATATAAAATGCGAGAGCAAATGACATACATCAAAAACCATGTTCCATCTTTATGCAATGTTTTATAACCAACTGCATCACATAAGAAAATTATTGTTTTAAAATTATTTAATTTTCTTTAGATGAATAGATTAAATGGTTTAGATACACCCATGTTAAAAACCATATTCAATGGATATTGAAAAAAAATTACATCACACTATCACTTGTCAATCATTGAATTTTATTGGTCCCCAGTTAATATAATTGATGTTCTTCATCTATAATAATTCATTTTTTTATTATTGACCAATGTTTTGCCTTGTATTTTCTCTACATAATGTTGATCCATCCTTACCATCATGACCAATAAAATGAGAACACATAGAACATTATTCACATGAATGAGCTACTTTTTACCTGTTAGTTGAAGAACCTCCAAAATTATGAGTCTACTTGCATATCCAACAACACAAGTATATGTGGACCAAGAGATCACACTTATTGCTTGTTGTATGTGGAACTAGACATACTACCGAAATGTGTTATGACCTTCCACACTGTTAAAAAACAACTAACCCACCACCATTGGTCATAGAAGAATGTGGTAAAGATTTATGGTTTGATTCACCACTACCCTTCATCCCCTACTCATCCCAAATCAATTTCCTCCTTGATGAACCCCCACAACATTATACTACTAATGAAGGTTCCCAATATAAACTATACTTTTGTACATGATCAATATACAAACTCATTTCTTGGTCCAATATCATAGAATATGTCATATTTATAAAAAGTAATACCTAGTTTTCAATATTGAGCTTCCACCCCATATAAAAATATTTTTATGTATCTTATCATTAGAAACCAACTCAAATAGGCATCAAAATGATTAATCCAATATGTTGGTATATTATAAAATGATATGATCATAAAATTATTTATTTAGAAAAACCCATGTTCTAGAAATGTACAACGTATCGATTAATGAAATATCCTTGAGGATAATAGTGATGTTCTCTAAACCAATTTTCACATTCTTTCATCATAGAAGACCGATTCAAAAACCATGTGACTAGTCCCTTCCAACATCAATTTAGCACACTTTACTATAACCACGTCCACAATAAGAATAATCCAAAAAATACTCTAGATATTTTCAATCCAACCCTCAGTTTCCAAGGTATACATGATACCCCATAAATAATGATTCCTTTTTATAGGAACTCTAGAATAACATCATATTCTATTCATGGTTCTGTTACCTTATCATGGGAATGACTGGAGCCGCTCCCTAATCTAATTCATGGGTATCCAAAATTACTAATCTCACTTATAATTGATCAACTTGTGGGGGATAACATTCATTGGTCTATTCTAATATTATTACATGAAGTCTCTCGGGAGGTATGATGATGCATGAATTGAAACAAATATGGAAAAACATCAATACAATATCAATAAAATTTTCATAAAACCCACTTTAAAAATATATGTATTTCAAAAAAAACCACAAAAAGAAAAATTTAAATTAAAACCAATCCATTCCCCAATCAGTGTTCACCGATAATCTACAAACAATATAATACACCTTGAATATGAGTCAAAGAAGTTCCTAAACATTCCATGGATACTTAAGGCCACCTTTGAGAGGTGTGGCATAAACACCTCACTCAAAACATGAACATCAATCCTTGCAAATGTATATAAATTCAATTAAGTGTCTCCCAATTAACAATACCCAAATAAAGGAGAATTCTAACATTGATAAAAAATTCCACAAACCACTTTGGGATTCAGTCTAACCTAATGCCCGATCTAGATCATTGAATGGTCGATGAAATTAACATATTAACAATTCCAAAAAACAACATATAACATCACAATAATGAAATAATTTCAATTGATCACTTTATAATTCTAAAATATGAGTCCCACTTTAGAATTTTCCACTAAAACCAAAATACCAAAAAAAAAAACAAATCAAATGGAATGGAACCAACAGTGTAATCGATTTCCCATGTGACTAGAGTTTCATCACCCCCATGTCACAACCAACAACACCTTTAAAAGAATAACGACATGAAACCAGATCCATGAACACCACCATAAATGATTTTATATTACCTAGTTAAAACAGAACTTTCTCAAGATATGCCCGAGGAAATATATATACTATGAGAAAACGACTAGTATTATAATACTAAAGAATATTCAGTGTATTAGTAATAAATGATAAAATAAAATTCTATATTTTAGAATAATAGTGATACGATTAAAAATAACACAATCATTTAAACACAAATTAATAGAATGATGATTACATTATGAATGGTAAGAATAACATGAGGACCATGGGAAATCACAAAGGATATATGGTTTGTGGGGTATTGGATCCTCATTCTCTCGGTGATCAATCCATCTCCAATATTTTATACTCCCGCTCGAGCCACCACTATATTTAGTTATTGTTGTAATGTAATTCTTTTAGGTACATGTAGCCTCATCCTTATGGAATAACCTACCATACTATACCTTCTCATCCAACCGAGATAAATTGGATTCACTTGTTCCCATTTCCATTCCCCTTGTCACATGATCCATCTCAAAAAAAAATAAAACATACAACCATATAAAAACACTTCTGAACAAATATTTATACTGGGAAACACACCATTTAGCCATTTGGAATACGAAAATATTTTGAGAACATGATTTATACCACCCCAAAAATTAATATAATATATTTAAAATTATATAATGTATACTAAAATCATTATTCATTTCAAATAATGGAACTACCTAAAACTTCCTTTGAAATTTTTTAAAAATGGTTGAAAGAAAAAAGGTACACCAATGAAACACCCTTTAAATGAAATACAACAACATTGGAATGTAAAAATTACCCAATGATTCAATATTATAACAAATATAGGTCAAAACTCTTACCGAACAATGAATACCTAAGAGATAAAAAATAAAGATACATGAAATGGGGATAAATTTTAAATGGGACTCTTATATGAAGGTTCCTTGAAAAATCAATATCAAATACATGCCAATATTGAATCTTTATGGAGTAAGGTTGAGAATCTAGGTGAGAATATGGAAATGAAGATCGAATGGAATCAGATAGAGAGGAATTGGGGTTAACATCAAGGTGGGGTAGTTTAATAATTTCAAAAAAATTAATGATCAAGAAGCAATATAGTTTGGTTGTATGGTCGTATAGACCATGAACCACAATGTGCCTCTTATGTCCAAGAGGAACATAACATTCATGGTTTTCATGGAGATAAATTCCCATGATACTATTAATGTGACTTAGGTAGAACGGCATTTCTAGGAACACTTGTAGCCCTAGAATATCACACACCCATGAGCATGGTCATTTGACATGGACAATATCAATATCTAGAGTTCTTGTTTCCTGTGTGTATGGAAGACTATCTCTTAGGGAAGTGTTATCATATGTTTTCACTAACACTATACATGGAATGTAATAAAGGTATATTTAAATATTTATGTGATATACATGATAGAATTATGATGTTCAAGATATATTAATCATTGTTGAAATGTAATATCTCAATTTAATTATAACCATTTTCACTCATTGTAAAATGATAAGGTCATTCCTAAACGTATGTTCTTGTATTCACAAAGAGACGTGAATCTATTTTTATCTCCACATGACAAGAATGATAAATATATGAAAATTTTAAAAAATAATTTGTTTTATATAATATATTATGAGCATTCTGGGAGGGAAAATAATACTTACCTCCATTCCATAATGATTGCTGAAAAATGGATATGTCACACTAGTATGTTTGACCTATTATCTCCATGAGTGTATTGTACTTCATTTCTCAAACTCATATATCATGAATGGTTTTAAAATTATTTTTGATTTATAATTTTGGTAACTATTTCATGATTATTAATCTAGATATTTTAAAATAATATATACTTTGACAATGACCAACACACCTATGATGATTGAAAACTATGAGAAAATGTCCACATAAATCCCATTGTGGACATAACTAATTAGGTATTTGAAAATTTAATTATTAATAAATAAATTAAATTATATATGTTTTTGCTTTTAAAAATATAAATGGTTACTAAGAAATACTATAATTAATATCATGATTACTATAAAAAATTCAATGGATATACAATGAAATATAATTCTTGAGGTAATAGTTTACACATCACACATTATACTTTAGTGAGACATATTTGGATTCACCGCATAATTTTATTTTTTTGATATTTATTCATCACTATATACATATAATATAATGATTGTGTACATCCTCGTGAATGTTTTTCGTTCAATATAAATGATTTCATCCATGTGGGTTTCACGCAAAAGTCACCATGTTTTAAATAATTCCTAAATTAATTTATTTTAATTTGATTATATTACTCATTCATTGTATTAGATATTATTATATTATCTGTATAATTGATTTTTATTATATTATGTTTTATTTTCTATAATTTTACGACGATTTACTTTTGAAACACAAAATTAATTAAATGATTAATTCAAACTTCAACGTTATGATCATTACTAGTAACTTAATCTAAATTTCTAATCGCTATAGTATATTTTGATGTTATCAGTATTTATTACATTATACGGTGTATATAAATCTCTATTGACATGGTATATAAATAATTTATATATTCCCATTATATTTATTGATTTTTTATAGTTATTCATTCACATAGAGTATTATTCAATATGTTCTACTATTAATGGACTATCTATTACAAATATATTTTAATGTTAATATTTAAAATCAATTCAAAAGGAATCTGTTATCATCCAATAGATCATTAATGTAATCTGACACCATTGTGAAGCCTCTCTTATATTATTCATCATTTATTTTTTTCATTGGATCTTATCAATGAAAATGTTTTCCTTTTCATATTCATGGATTTTAGATTTTAGAAATTTATTTTCAAAATAATATATCATTAAGATGATATTACAACATTTCACTATTGGTTTGAAAATGAGTTTTAGTTGAGAACCCATTTTTTCAAACAAAAATTAAAAAATGATTCATTATAAATTTTTTATTTTATTTTTAACCAAAATATTATTTTATAAATTATAATTTAAAATGAATCTAAATATGAAATTACAAAACAACTACTATTTGGATTTTACAAAATGTAATAGAGAAATCCTTGTTTTGGCATGTATAAAATGAAATTGTTTCACTCTATCTTGACCTATATTTTTATTAGATCATAATTTACCAATATCCAAGGTTATTTTAAAAGAAAAGTTCATTTTTTGATAATTTTTATTTTTTAGTTCTTAATAGTGATTTTCAATGTGGAATGGTTATTTTTATAGAGAATGTCTTTTATAATATTTTCATAGTATATTCACCCATCAAAATCAAAAACATTAGTTGGTACATATCCTCCATAGGTGATATATTTTATTTATTTAATCCTCATTCACTCTATAAATGGATTTAGAATTTTTATAAGGGACTTAAAAAAACATTATTCTTTTCAACAGCATATTCATATTTCAATGATATTTTTATGTTACCCATTTACTTACCACATGAATATAATATTTAAAAGAGATTTATTTGGAACTTATTTCTCATTAATGATTCAATAAATATTTAAAAATAATCAATTTTTTTTCTATGAGTTTTTGTTCAACTAAGTTCTATATGAAAATTATTCGAGATATTGTTAATGGAAAATAAATGATGGTTGTGTCAAGATAACATCAGGTTCTACCATTATATATTATAAAATAGGTGAACCAAAATTGAATTTGGTGATGGGATTTAGATTAATAAATGGGTATTACTATGTAGTGCTCCATTTAATTGGGAAATGATTATGTTCTCTAGAGAATCATATTGGAAGTCATCTAAATGGTTATTAAAATTGTAAGGGTTTTGTAATGGATTTATAAAGATGATTTTATAAGACACTAATATAATTTATCTATTCATTATATGGTTTTATAATATTTCATTGGTTAAAAATTTATATCACATGGCTTATTATTATTTATTCTTTTTACTCTATACATCGTTAAGTCCTTATTCCATATTTGCTAATTTCATATTCATATATTGATGGGTGTGATTCCTTTTATGATTTACTAATGAACTGTGGTTATTGATCACACCATTATTAAATTTTCATTCTTATTAATGACATTAAATTTCAATTTATAAACCTTATTATGAATATTTTCTAACCCTTATGATTTTTTCTTTTGCATAGCTTATCATAAATGATTTTTATTGAATTGTTTCCAAATTTGTTTAATATATAAGGTGAGGATAATTTTTAGTTATGCAGTGAATGATGGGTTATGTTGGAGAAATGTTCATTTAAATAAAAAGGTGTCATTTATGTATGTTTTTTTCCTGATTTTATAAAACAATAAAAAATTCCCTTAAGAATGTGAGTATTGTAAATTTAGTTTTTGATATTCAATGATTTGGATGGAGAAAATTCTGTAATATTAATGGATATAAATTCCTGAAAATTAATGATGAATTTTCTTTGAACTAGATCAAAGAGTGTGGGTTATGTTATATTTTAGTTGTAGTTTCATATATCTCAATTCACATCATTCCCACTATAGACACTGATATAAAATGGTCTTTCTTTTTTTAGTTTACATTCCCTCTTACGAATCATATTTGCTAAAAATAACATATATAATACCTAAGGATATATTTTATTTTCCTAACATAACCTTTTAAAACATTCAACAATACTAACTATGTATCTTATTTATAATATCATATCGTGGCTACCACTATCCCGATAAAAAAATCTCCCAATGATCATTTCACGAAATTGGTCATCATCCCAATTTATTTTAAAAAATTACATTTTAAACGAATACTACATGATTCATTAATATTTGAACACATATTTTGATCAAAAAACATTTCCATCCTCACTGATAACCACGTTTAGTGAACCATATTTTAAATAAATCCATCTTAAATACTTTTGGATAAAAAATCACCCCTTTAATTTTTTAAAGTACACAACATACCTTTTTATCACATATTCAATATACCAATTGATGTATCATATCACCCTAAATAATATATCCACAACCAAAATAATACTTATTAATTGCATTATTTTCAATGAAATACAATTATACATATAAATGAATAGGATCATGTCCAAATTCCATCTATAAATGAAGTGTTTCACTCTTCTTCTATCCCTCTTATTAGAGGGAATATCATATTCATATCACCCCACATAATATAATAAATGATTATGTGAAATATAAAATCTCACTTTCAGATATATTCTATACCATAAAATATTTGTATCCCCTCGTTTCAAGACAACATTATTATTTTTCAGAAACTACATTTTGATTATCAAAATCCATTAAAACACCATGTTACACCCACTAATCATATTTCATATTTTATTTTCACCGAATATTCACTAATGTAATTTACCAGTGAGAACATTATAAATTAATAAATCTTTTATGCCTACAAATCAAATTATGGATTTAGGAATCAAATATTTTTAAACAATTAAATGTATATCCATATCACTCACTAATATTGGGAACCATAATAACAAATATTGGATTTTAAACATTAAAAATCTAACAATTTTTTCTCCATTTATTCATTCAAAAATATTGTTATATAACATTAACGAACATTGGTGTGATTGAAAATACAAAATTATGAAGTAATTTAATTCAATTGATATATATTTCACACAACCTAGTGAATAAGAGGTTGAAATTGATCAAACGATAGCATTCTAACTCCATGAATTTCAATTCACCATTTTATTCAAAAATTCCTAGTAAGGATTAATAGAATTCAATATAAAAAAATATTCCCAATGAGAAATTGTTTCATGAAACCATCATTGATATCACTTGTTGGTGTACGAAATGATCAGCACATAGTTATCTTCTAAATTTTCATTTTTTTCCATCAACATGTTCATTTATGGTACAATAATTTATGTCATTTTAAAGAAAAAAATTCAATTGGATTAGATTTCCACATTATTTTTTAATCCATAAAATTTTTTTACAGAATTTAACATATAGGGAGAGAGCTAGCTTGAGGTTCCTGATGTTAAAAAGTAAAGCTACTAAATATGAACCAACACATCACCTCCACATTTCCATTTCCATTTCTTAAATTTTAGGAATGAAATGAAATCACTTCATCATGTTTTATGACATAAAATGTAGCTATAAAAATATAACTATTTCCAAATGAAATTATTTATATACTAAAACAATATAATTTTTTCAGGGATATGAAAATTTTATTCATTCCTAGTCTTGGGATGTCACATAATCTCAGAATAAATGAAATTTGAATAAGTATCTTCCTTAATTAAAAATTTAATATATATATCCTATTAATTTTATATTAATTTAATATTCTACATTACCATTTATGGGTTTATATAGGAATACATTAAAAACAATCTCCATTACATCCAAAAATACCATCTTGTAATATATCTTCCTTTTGTTTTTGCATTATCATTATCCTCCAGCATCTTCATTCCTAGAACAACCAATTTGTTTTGTCTCCAAATATTTATTTTTTATTCCATTAATGTTATTATGAAAAATTATATTATGGTTTTTGAGACATCCTTGTTTAAGTATATTTCCCATCCTTAAAATCCATTGATATATTTTCAATCTTAAAATTAATTTTTCCCAGATATCCATTATCCTTATATGTAAAATTACTGGAGGGTAAATTAAGAGATGCATTTACCATATATGGTATCCTCTAATTAAAATACCTATTAATGTGACTAAGGAAATAAAATATGAAACATATAACTTTGGAAAAAACCATCAGTTGTTCTGTGGATGAATGTGATATTGGTACCGTCATAGTTATTCTTAGAATTTTGGGTAGGCTGGCTTCCAAACACATATCCATTACATGTACAAATATACACTAATAAAAAAATTTCCATGATATTCTATGGAAACACAATTCATGATTCAACATTGACTCAGACAAATATTCCACATTTCACATCTAGAATGTTTTAATAACATAAGGTTTCTATCAGAGTGATTTTTATCTTTTTTACATGTTTTCTGATTTTCAATTATTTTAAATTAAACTGATAATCTATTTCTATCAAATTTAATGTATCATCAATGTGTAAATTAATCCATTATTTATGTTGGTTCTTGATTGGTTAGATTATATCTTGTAAATTATCCTCATTGGTAATTCCCTTCAACATCTCATGTGATATGTTATAAAACATGTCTGTATTATACTTCATCGTTGTTCTCTTTTTCATAATGAATGATTTAGAAGACACATTACCCCTTATAAATACCTTATAGAAAGATAAATATTCTTCATTTGAATAATGATCTTTATTTATGATAATATATTAATCATCATTATAATCAAATCCTCATTCCTTTTAGTATAAATATGATGTTTTTTCCATTTGATCACTCGAATCACATATTATATTCATATTTGAGAGACAGTCTCAAATATCATATCTTATTTCTTTATGATTTTTTGAATTTTTGGTAGTTTCATCATTAGATTTCACCTTATATGGAGGATATGAAATCTAGGTTGACTTATTATTTTTTTATTGTTCATAAATATTTTCATAAGTCTATTATCACTTGAAATTTATGAATTGAAAATATTTTTACAAAATCGTTTAAAAATATTTAAAGTGAATATCATTTTTTATCGTTTTTAGAAGTATTACACCAGTGCACAAATTAATTCTACTATTTCCAGTGCATAATTATTAATTATTAATTAATTTTTCTCAATGATGAATTGATTTCAACATAACATACTTATTCTTTCATTCAAGACATGTCTATAAACACATGTATAATCTTCCATGAACTGGAAAAACTCATTTTCCATGCTTTTAAATGATTTTTATTTATGAATCAATCCTTACTATGGATAAAATATTCAATAAAAAGTCTGATCATGATATTTCAATAATAAATTTTCTTATCATCCCTTTTATACAAAATGTTTTACAAGAATGAGAGAGTTATTGTGATATTTTCAAAAGATGATCGGTAGATTTAGGGTATGTAGTAATAGAAAAATTAAAAAAACAATCTCTATTGTCTATATAACATTAAATTTAATAATCATTAATCAAACCATTTTGGGTCAATTTATTATTCTATATAACAATTCATTTGTATTGTTTCATGATATTAATTGGTTATATTCATAATGTAAATTGGACCATTATTAAGTACACAGTTCACCCTCAATGGGAAACTACAAGGGGAATGAAACAACAATGTTCCGAATAAAAAAATAATGGTGATATCACATAACTTCAATTGATATGTGTATGTTCCTCACACAATAATTCTATATAACATATGATTTTTTGGGTTAACCTAATACATCTCAATGATCACTTTCTCAAACATTCCTACATGGCTTCACATCCAATGGAAATGATCTTTTTCCTTGTATATGAACATAATATTCCCTTCTATATAATTATAAGGATGGATTGGATCATCATGTATTTATATATTACCGGTTGAGGTACCATTGGGTTTCACCTCTCATTTATGAAAAAAAAACATGATACAACACCTAATTTGTGAAGAATACCCTAGAATAACATTACAATACTATCAGAACCAAAACATAATCCTTCCTATAATTTTTATTCATTGAAAATCTTCAATGGATGTTAATTATTTATGAATTACAACCCTTAAATGAAATAAAAAATCCATTCTATATCAGAATTGGATATGTTAATATATTCTGTATAAAGAGAATCTTTTCTATATAATAACTGTATGCAATTTTATATATAATTACTCTCTCCCCATTCAGTCTAGTGTTTGTGATTATATCTCATATTTCCCCTAATCCATCCAAGAGTATCCATAGTTTAATGGTGTATTAATTGGTAATTTTATCAATTGGATACTCTAGAGTAAAAGTACTAAGTCAAATTTATTTCAGTTTTTTGTGAAACTAACAGCTAACTAAAAGTTCATGGTTGCAATATAGTCGTCAGTTTTATGATGTCAAATTCCCATATCCACATTATGAATGTCACAGTAACATTAACCATTTCACATCCTTAAACACATAAAACATTACAATACAAAGTTAAACTACCCTTAGAAAATACACATGTAGTTGACCAGATCCTCTCGTCTTATATATTATAATCTCCATTAACTATACAAGTTATCATGCACGATATCATCTAAATGATTATCACCACAAACTATCATTAGTGTAGAAATATATTTATATAATGATATTATATTAGAATGAAAACCACTAAATTATATTCTTCTCTAAACTATGGACCCTCCATGAAATAAGACATAACTACAGTGTGGACTTCTTCCTCACCAAAGAGACCATGAAATACCCTTCCCTCCGGTGTGGACACATCAAATGTTCCAATGTCACAAAAAATGCAATAAAATAACTCTAAAAATTATCAATTTCAATTTATAATTAATACATAGAGGTGGAAATTGTCAGAGAAATTCCATTAATCTCATATCTACAGTGTAGTGAACATTATGATGAGAGATCATGGGAACTAAATATTCCACATCAGATATACCTCTCACTTCAATTTTTCTTGTAAGAAATATCCTTCCAGCATAATTGATTTTGATTAATTGGGTCTTCTCCTGACATCCACTATACTTCTACCCTACAACATGGTATACTACAACCATTTTTTCCCTACCTATTTTGTCATAAATTTCATCCATGTGTACATGTGTTCCAAAAATATCCATAGTTCCAACACATTTTTATAGCATATATATTCCCAATAAATAGACAATAATTACCCTATATATGTGGGTTTTATATTGATTGTCAATGTAACAAATTTTGGTCATATTTTATTATCCCCAATATTTGTTTTTGTTCAACAATCAATACATCTGCGTATTCATGGGGACTATAACATGAAAAAATATTGGAGTTACCCTCTATCATCTCCCCTTGAAAACAGTTTCTGTATGATTATATAGTTATAAAATATATTTCACATCATTCCGACAATGGTTTCCACTACATCATGTTCTTGGAATTTTATCTAGCATGAACTATTATGAAAAACACTAATTGAACATAACTTATATCACACTACTGTAAATTTAAAAATAGAAATACATCATCATACTAAGACATTAAATATTATTACATATGGTTCTTTTTTTTCAAAAAAATACCTTGGATACCTCTAATTGGATTAAAAAACTTCACTATGATAACTTCACCAAAAAGGTCATATTTAACATGGGTTGTTAACAATGTTATTTCCAACAAATATAACATGCATCGTCTTGATTCGAACACACATATAGGTCATAAACCATTAGCATAATGTGTGTAAATCAAACTTGAACACTGATTTTTTTAAAATAAAACATAAATCATATGGTATTTTTAACAATAATTTTCTTTTAATATTTATCTTATTTTATTAATTTATACACATATATATCCATTCAAATAAACTGGTGATGAATAATGTATTATATCCTTTCCTGGTAATGGTTATCTTTAAATTTTTGGAATTTTTGTTTCTATTCTTCAATGGGTATAACTAAAGAAAGTTAAATAATATTTAAACAATAATGAATCTTAATTATCTAATTAATATAATTTTTATTCATTAAATATATCATTTTTACCATCCATTAATAGTTTAAATGAATAGTGATTAACATTGTTTTATAGAGGTGCTAGTCCACATGGATTGATGTGTGATTTTATCATTTTTAAAGGGATCGTAAAAATATTTAAAATTTATTGGAAATTAGAATAATTTTTTTTAGTGTAGTAAATTTAACAATTCTATAATTAAATAAGGGTTATTGGACATTATTTTGAGCATTAATAAAATATAAACAAGGAGAAGATAGATAGTAACATATACAATTTATTTTAGCATATTTTTTATAGAAAACCATAATGATTATTTGACGGGTCCTTTTGGAATACTATGACATCAAAATCACATATAAGCATATTGGGTGGGAAGGGGGATTTTGGAAGATATTTGTAGATATAATGTGCTCAAATGGTGTAGAGAAGAGATGAGAGGGGTTTCATTTTATTAGGGGGTTTATTTCTTATTAATACATAAATATAATAACCACATATTCACGTAAAGGATGTACAAAATGAACAAAAAATAAATGATCAAACAATGGTGGGTATAAATACCATCAACCAATAAAATTAAATCTTATGTTTTTTATATATTAATCTATATATATTTGGTTGACCCATTATTTAAAACTTATATCCCTTATCAAGTTAAAATTATATGCACCATGGTAACAATTCATAATGAAAAATATTATTTTTATTCTCTTTCATAATAATTATTATATTAAACTTGAATATTGAAAAAATTATAATATATTCAATTTCATTGATTTTCAAATTATAATATTAATTAATGTACACAAATCACAAAAATTCAATCTTATGAAAAAAAAATTATGCATAGAACTAGTTTTATTATTATTCCATGTCTGATAAGGATAATTAGATAAATGTTGATATATTTTGTTTAATATATTACCTGGAAATTTTATAATCAATGTTAAGAAAAAATTGTTTTTTCTATATAGTAGGATAAAATACACTGTAACCAATTAAAATCTTTTTCGAAAAAATATCACAATTTACACTAAAATGTTTAATTTAGAATAAAAAATTTTGCAAAAAATATATTAATTTACATATTTTAAACTTTTTAGTGTGGAAATTTTGTTAGTCATATTCATAACCAATAATATCAATGATAGTTCAGATCAATAATTAAATTATATATCATGTCTCATATAAACTCTATGTTGTAGGTAAATAAATATATCCATGAAATAAAATAAATTTTATACAATATATATCATAACATCCAAGGGTGTTATATGATACTCAACTGGTGTGTACTATTTCAAATAAATTATATCTGTCCGATATAAACCAAAGAGTATAATTATTCATAATCACATTCTTATTTCCCCAAACAACTTCCTAAGAATATTTGCACTACAGAAAATTGTCCACAAGAATGGTATTACTCTGTGACACATTCTCTCATTCATATTGATTCTCCAATAGTTGTTCCAAATAAGTTATCACAATATAGTGGAACAAAACGTGAATTTATTATGTGACATGAATAATTCCCACAATTAATTTAGGTATAAACATGGAACACATCATTTTATTTAGAGATATTCGAGAAATTTTAAAAGTGATAAGAAACCATCTCAATACAATCAATAATTTCAAATTTATCAATAAATAAATTTCTTATTATGTTATTTTATAATAATATCATAATATTTTCCTTTGAAGCTATTAAACAGAATGTATTATCTCCAACTTCAAAATCTCTATCACATTGATGAATATAACCATAACATTACAATCCAATCTAAGAATACATGATGTACTAATAAGATACTCTACTCTAATCTAAAATTTCCTCAATGATCATAGATCAAAATATATTTTATTCTATAGCTTCATCAAATAAAAATGGATTTCATTACTTAATAATATAATTCGATTCATAAGGATCCATATTAATTCTCATTTCAATGATATTGTTTTTGGAAAACTCATGTAATAAATAGTGTTTGGCACAAAAACCTCTAAAATCCATAGAAAATTAAAACATCACATTTTATAGGGTTTGATTTTCCCTCTATTATATATTGGTATTCTACAGATGATATGATGTTCTAAAATTAAACACTATATTCAATTCATGGTGAGGTCATATAAAAAACACGAGGGTAAAAAATATTTCATAATAAGGAATAATATAATATAGCATTATATTCCATCTTATTGTTTCTTATGTTATATCCTATAAATATGATAATGGGATAAGTAATAGTTTATTATAAATAAATGTCTTGACATAATATAGTGATCAACTACCATCCAACTATCATTGTAATGTATTTTTTATTTTGGACTCCAACACTGAAATCAAATGTGATGCTTTTTATTTTTTGTATATTTGTATGGGTAAGACAATATGATAAACATAGACATATTTTTATCATACATAAAATTATGACAAACCATCAATCGATATACCTACTCTACATTATCAATATTTTTGGTTTCACACAAAAAATAATTTTAATGACTATATACATCATTATACTTCCTGTATGAATTGAGAATTATGAACTATGAGAGTCATCCAACAACACCTTATTTAAATATAGTATTGAATGGATCTCAATAATGACCGTTAACCTTAAAAGCATATAAAAATAATGTTTAAAATCAGGAATGATCCATAATATCATATATAGTTCCACATCATCCTTCCTTGCATGTTAATTCATCAAAAGGATTTATGGTATATCATGCATTTGAATAAGATAACATTTCACCCTATTTAACAAGATTTTTTATCTTTGTTCTAGAAATATATTATTTTTATCAACCATTATTATTGATAAACAAGCATTCAATTTCAAACTGATACCATCTTCCACCCTTTTCAGCCTATAGGCAGTGTAATTTAATGAGTTTTTATAATCGTTAATCAAACCCACCAATATCATTTGGTGAATATTTAATAACTGTTGTTATAATGTTTACATCATACTGGTGTGATCATTATATATATATATATATATATAATATTTCCCCATAATTATAATACATAAATATATATATATTAATGTTAAATTACCACCACTAACACCAAATCATGAATTTTATAATTTTTCATATTAATATGTAGCCCCCCGAGGTATAAGAAATTATAATATCATCATGCTTTAGGAATAATTCTAAACCATTATTTAATGCATAACTATAGTCTAAAAACCATTATCCCCCAAATTTATTTTGATTTTATGTTCATCAAAAAAACATTCATTTGAATCCTAGATATTTTCTCCATATTCATGTTTCCATAGAAACATGGTTCCCTTCAGATTCAACATATCTATTTGATTGGGTACCGGTGAGAATCCATCAAAATGAATTTATAATATCGATCCAACTAAGGTATACTATGGATCTCGATTACAATAGTGGGTCTCAAGTATAAGATAATAACTTATATTTTTGAGGGATTCACCAATATAGACATGAAATAGATTATATAACACATGAATGTACTTTAAGTATCCAAAATACACATTTTATAAATCATTAATACATAGTCTCTAACCACTTAGTCATCAACAAAATCCTTTAATGAACATCATGTTATTATATTCTATTTGAATTTTTTGAGTATCATATATATAGAAAAACTATATCTAATTGATGTTGTATCTATGGACCCAACTCAATAAATCCTTTTAGAAAACAAGTTCAGTAATAAGATATTACATAATCACTATACATTAGTAATTATCATAAAAAATATACAATAATTTATCTGCTAAATCAATATTCATGACAATCAATTGATAATATTAATTTTTTTGTTCGTTACTGGAAAAATATTTAACTCCTCACAATTAATAAGATAAATAAAAAAACATGTGATAGAATACTTGTTTTTATTATTTATCAAGTTATGTAGTCTATGATATATGAATGTACACATTGACCTTTACCTATTCATTATAAAAATAATTGGTGTTCCATATGGTGGCGAACAAGGGTTTATGAATTCTTAATTAATATTCCCCCACTGATAATGAAATTCTACCAAATCTATTAATTCCCTTATATATAGATATATTTACATAGTTCAAACCAAATTTATGAGTAATATGAAAAAACTCAACATCATGATTTTGTGAGAGACTAGAATAGTCTATGATATATATATAAATGTCCTTATATAATATGCATGAAATAAATAATGAGTTTTTTTGAAACCAATTGAGACATATATCATACATGGATATGTTAGAAGACATATAAAATGGAATTATATACAGTTTTATATTCATATACATCCTCACATGAAATTATGATTATAGGTTGATTTAAAATATCAATTGTGTCATCCCTTCCATGGAAAGTGATGAGTTATCTACAATAACAGAGATGATAAATTCATAAAAAACAAAATTTTTATATTCGAAGTAGAATATTAATGATATAGAAAACATTATTTAAAACAATTACATTATATCTCATAATATTCAGTGGATTATATATATTCAATAAAATCAATATTAACATATTTTATTAAAATAACATAGACATTTATATAGTATATGAGTTTTTCAGTGGACTAGTGCATTGACATTGATAATTCCTATGTTATGCAAAAATAAATCTGTGAACTAATTGTGGAACATAAAAATGATCTAAAGTTCATTGCATTGAAATATTCAATTTTTCTCTGAAATTATTCTCATTATACCCCAGTTCTACATAGAAATTATATAACCATTCCATTAAGATATTAACATGAGGGAATCATTCCATTTTTTAGATTAATATTGAAACGAATCTTTTTTAGTTCATTTTCACAGTCCCTAAAAACATCGAAAAAAGAACTTTTCACTAATTTGGGGTAATACAATACTCTATGATATTCTAGTTTTTAATCATAATTTTAATATTTTATTAGAAATATTCATCATGGTTCAAAATGTAGATCCAATTTTATTTGTATGATTAGGAGGATGGTTATTTTTTTGACCATTGCATTCATTTCTTACAAAATTTCTATTAGATATATCAATTAATAGAAAAGATGGATTAATGTGAATATCAAACATAAAAAAATATTAATAAAGAATAAAATGATTTTGAATATAATTCACAAGATGCCTTAAATGATGACACCATTATTATCCCCATGTCATTGTATGATCATATCATATCACATTGTCTAATCATCATTTTTCCAAGGTTATATCATCTCATTGAACATGATGATTAATGAATTGAATTTTAATTTACCAAATCATTTTCCCAAATAGTACCTAGTCAAAAGTGTGGTCTTTAGGAATTCTTCGGACACCGAGTAATGATTGATTTGATATTTGGCCAAAATTTAATTGGTGGTTAACTAAATTAGCAATTATGTCACATACACATCAACATTATTGTTTACATATAAGTATATAATGTATTGAAACCCATAAAATATATAAATTATGACAAAATTAGGACATTATCTAATACATTGAGATATCACAAGGGTTGTAACACATTTTCCAAAATAATATTATCCAAATACATGTAATCCCTGCTCATATAGAAATTTAGGTGACTTATTCATTACATACGTAAACATTACATCATTTTAGATGAATATTCAATATATGTCATAACAAAACACTACCTGTGAGCATAAAAAATTAGTGTCATTAACACTAGATAGAGAATATTGCTATTTTTTAATCATATTTGACCATTCCCTTATGGTTCTTCTAAAATCATAAACTTATTATTTATATTATAAATACAACTATTTTTTCATGACCAGTGGAATGAAAATATGATAGTTGTAGACCTCAGATTCACAGTAAATAAAAACACATGAGGTATCAATAAATTATAATATACGATTATAATATTTAATTAATTTTATAATAATATGATCATACCATACTACAATCATACCCAATTTTTAAAATATCATTAATCATAAATAATTGTATAATTCTGTTTCCAAACATACAATATATGGAATACGATTGAAGAGTACTAAATAATTAAACATGTAACTTTAAAACTAATCAAAATATTAATTCATAGTTGTTTAAAATATATATAACAATATAAAATAATTTCCATTAATAGGGATAAAATCCTTTACTATCCTTTGGATTGAATTCACACTATAATATATCATTTCAATAGTAATTGTTCTCCCCCAAGACCAATATTTTGGATATATTCCCTAACTAAACACTGGTTACTCCCTATTCTTGTCTATATTATCTCAATTGTAATTTGTCTTATCCCAATACATTATAATTTTATATTTCTAGGATATCACCCAATACATAAGGAAAATGATAAATATTTTTTCTATAAGATCATAAAAAAAATCATCTTTTTATCATATCAAAGCATACTTAAAATGAAGGAGTTTTGTAAATATTTTAACATAACACAATTTATATGTTATAAATAAATGGGTTTTGTAAAATCATCCTTAAATCATCAAAATTTTAAGACATAAATAAAATAATGTTCTATTCTATCATATGATCATATCCCCACTAAATCCAAAAAAAATTAATGTAGGTAGACATTGGTAAAAACACATTTAATAATGAATTTTAATAGTTCGTTATAAAATAATTAATTTTATTAAGTGTTATTAAAAAAAGTTTTAAAGAATTTTTATAATATTCTTGTACTAAAAAAGTAAATATTTAAAGGATTGATAAATATAAATTATTATCATAATTGAATTAAATTAATTTTATAATGTAAACATTAGAAAAAACCCCCCTTGACAAATTTTGTATAATTCCCAAAATAAAAACATAAAAATAATGATAAAAACCATTCATATAATATAAATAGTGAAATAAATATTTTTTAAAATGAATTTAACTAGTATTTTAATATTTTAATATAATATTATTGCAAATATGTTAATGAATTTGATAATTGATGAAAAATCCAATAATCAATGAAGAAATATGGTTTATTTTTAATTAAATATATTTTCTAACTATTCTTATGTAACATATAGAGGAAGATGGGATTAATATATAAATATTACAGAAATAAATGGAGGCAAAAATAGTTATTTATTTATAATTAAGTATCATATAATTTACTTTAATTGAACATTAACAATAATAATCTCGAAATGAAATATGATTATATCATAAACCCGAAGATCAAATCTTTTATTTACTCAGATATGCGAGAAATACCAAAATTAATAAATTTTTTTATAAATATATTTTAACAAATTATTAATATATAAAACAATATGTATCACTAATTAATATTTCTAAATTTTATTTTTATTAATAACGTTTCATTTAAAATAACTTTCGAGCGATTTCTAATTAGTTTTTAATAAATGTTTCTATATATTGATTCTAGTACATTCACCTGGTCCATGGATAAATCTACTTTAGATTCTTTACCTTTTAAGAAGTATAGTATTTTTAATCATATACACATCTATAACTATCCTTATAAAGTGGTGATGAAAAATTAATTACATTAACTTTTGGATGAAATAGTTTGTACACAAACATAAGAGATGTTAAAGCATTTAGATGGATAGAATAAATAAAAGATAAATAATAATTCTCCACAATGAAAATGTTATTATAAATTAAATAAAATTTATATTAATTGAATATATCATTTTGGTCAGGAATTTATATATTATATGAAAAACATATCACCACACTTCATAGAGGTGGTAGTACACACATAAACATAAGAGATGTAACCATATTTCAATATATGTGAAGAATGTAGATAATTTCAACAACAATAACATAATAAAAAATAAAATGATGAATATATTTTTTACATCATTATTAGAATTTCATTTAACAGTTTTTGTTGTTTTATGAATATTGAACCTTTAAAATTATTGGTAGTAACAAATACTTCTTATTTTGGTATCCTCCTTTGAGGAGACCCTATGGGATACTTGGATGGGTATTTTGGGAAGACTATTCCACCATGATCATTGATAAGGTAGATGGTAGATGATTTGGGAAAAGATTGTCTCAGATACAGATATTATATGTTTCAACAACATATATCATTTTGGAAATAAAATCTATCTTATTATTTATTTTTATTCATTTAAATATTTTATATTTACTATAAATTTCATACATAAATTTTTAAATGTTTTTAGGAAAAAGTGTAATATGATTATCTAGATAATTTTTAACCATGAATTATATTATTTGGTTTAAAATGAAATTTCATTGATCATAGAAAATTAATAAGATAAAATAAAATTCATATTTGGAATAAACATATAATATATATCATATGTGGTATTATATTAATATTTCCAAAAAAATAGAGAATATGGATGATTAATTATTTTATGATAAATTATAATTTTATTGAAAAATAATATAATTTAAATATTCATTTTTTTTATTTGAACTTAATGTAACATAAGATCCATTTTGAAACATAATCTAAATACTTTAAGTTAAAAAAAATTATATTTTATTTTATTTCATGTACTTGTTACTTATAAAAAGAAGTTTTTTCTAAAAAATCATTGCATTTATCACACAGATATTAAAAGAAAATTCTAAAAAATATAATTATTGATTATTGATAAATAGATTCCATATTTTTAGTCTTTTTTTTAAATATTTTGAGGTTGTAAACTTCATTTTTTTGACATTGAGAATGTTTACAATGTCAAAATGTGTCACGAAATTCAATGTTAAATTGTATTAACTAACGTAATAAAGAATGTGATATGGATATAAAATTTAATTTTAATTTATATTGAATTTTTGTATTTCAAAACTTATCAGTTCATTTTACAAATTTGTAATTTTAAGGATCCTATTATACTATGGTTATAATTTTATAATATTTAAATGTTAAATTATAATACTTTAGTGCCACTACCTACAACTATAAAATAGATTATACAGTAAACCTTTACATTAAACCATTTAGAACTATATTTCTATTACTACTTTACCATACCTCTCCCAAATATCCATATACAAATATTATTGTAATTGGGATTCTTAAAATATCATAAATTAAAAGTATAATGTGTATTAGAATTATTGATATCTGAGGAGAAGGTAAAAGTCATAATCAACATATTTCAATTTTAATTTTTCATATACCTCCTCCAAATATTATTTAAACTTGATTAAATAATTACATAAATATATTAAATTTTATAAAATTTTACTATAGTTATTCTAAATATCTTTTTGTTTCTTTTTATATCTTATGTGTAATAAAAATATCACTCATGTGCATATATGGACTACCACCTCCACAAAGAAATTTGTTTTGTTTTCCATTTATAGTTTTTATTTTGGGTTAGAATTATTGAGACAATAAATATAATTCATATTTATGAATAATTATAGTTCATAAAAATTAATATATTTCATTCTTTCATAAACATTCCATTCATTAAAAATTTATTTGTGTTGAATAACACCTCATTAATGAGATGCGATTCATTTTTAAATATCAGAATTATATTGAGGATCATAAGATTATAAATAAATAAATAAACTTACATCCATAAATTACTTATGATTATGTGAATGTAAAAAAATTATTCAACTCAAAAATATGACACCATCGTTTACGAGTACGCATGGACTACCATCTCCATGAAGCTACATGGTTTATTTTTCACCAATTATTTACATGTTTGGT
Organism: Viscum album; assembly: GCA_963277665.1. Taxonomy (NCBI): domain Eukaryota; kingdom Viridiplantae; phylum Streptophyta; class Magnoliopsida; order Santalales; family Viscaceae; genus Viscum; species Viscum album. The sequence continues at coordinate 1,837,165,915 of OY728163.1, read as the reverse complement.
TTTAAATGTTTATATAGGCTGTAAATATGATATATATCTTATGTATTTATAATTTTGGATTTAATTTTTTCCATTACCACATTGACCATAGTTATCAAATAGATGTGGTTTTGAGATTATAAACTTAGAAACTCTATAATACTTGGTCTAAATTTATCTACCTCTATAAAGAAATAATACATGGTAATAGAGAAATAATTGAATTATAGTACTGAAATGAAAATTAAAAATTTAATGAATAACTAAAAAATAGTAAAATTTTACTACTCATTATTTTGAGAAACTATAACTCTTGAAGGGAAATAATGTTATATTTTTTTAATTATATTTTGATGTATTTCATAAACCACATTTCGTTTTATATTTATGTTGATAAAAAATCCTCCAATGATAATTTTTATAAATAATATCATTATAATTATTTTTTTAGAATGATTCTAGTAAATAATATTTTGAAATTTTCTTTATGTGGTACTATATAATTTTATACCAAATTAATGGTTAATGTATTTACTATATATAGCATGAAATAAATTTTCCACCATCATATCCATTTTTTTATCATTATTCCTCAAATTGATAACATGGGTTTTTGAAAATAAAAAATTAAATATATTATATGTATTTTTTATTTATATATATTTTCAATGGAAAAGGACATTATTCATTTTGGATGTCTGAAAATGGTTTCTTTTTATTTCAGGTACAAATAATTTTTTAAAGGGTTTTATGATGAAAATTAAAAGCACACAAATTTTTAGTTCATAAAATAATGCATCATAATTATAGTTAATAATGGTTGAGACTAATATATACAATGATTTTATTTGATCACGATATTCTATTCTACTAGATAAAGAAATGATTTAGTATGGTGAAGTGAAAAATGTTTCAGATAACTAGGTAATTTAATCTAGTAGAAATAAAAGGAATTTAATTATTAAAAAATGTGGAAAAAATTAGGGAACAAGAGTTATGGAAAATATTCTCAATTTTATCTAAATTTTTCTTATAATGGGTTTTTTTTCAAAATAATTTAATTTCATCTGGCATGGAATGTTTAAATATTAATGGTTTTTTTCAAATTGAATGTTTTCCCCAGTTCCCACATTATAATGATGAAATTTGTTCTTTACCTATTATTTCTGATGGGATTTATTATTTATGATTTATAAAAAATTTTATTTAACATGTGAAATATATTATTTATGTTATTGAACTATTAGTTTCAGAAGGATAATTATACTCATAGGTCATCGTGTTTTTCATATCGCTTATGGGATAATATGATTTTAATATGAATTAATGGTGCTTATTTTACTCACCCTATTATTTAAAATATAATTTTATAGGATATAAGGATATGTAGAAATTTTATCAAGATAAATATTTCTATTATTGTCACTTTTACTAAATGAAGAACTTTTAACTTTGATAAAATAAATTTGAAAATGTAAATCATTTATTTTTCTAAAAAATGTATACTTATTGAAAATGACAACTTTCATAAGTTTTTTATTTACTTAATTATATATCCCAAACCCAAATATTATCCCTGAATTATTATAAGTCTCATCACTTATTATGATTCTGTAATTTTTTTATTTTATATTATATTGTAGTTGGTATTAGAAAAGAGGTTTAAATACCTTTAGAGAATTGTGGAATGTTAACTGAAACAATATAAAAGACTATTATTTATTGTTACATTAACATTATATAGATACATAATATTTATATGTTACTTCATCTAATAAATTTATATTTAGAATAATTTTCTATAGAAAAAATGGGGTACCTAATGTTGGTAATAATTAAGAGGATGAAAAACTTATGAGTTAGAAATAAATAATTTGTAGAATAAAATAGTATAGGGTAGTTTTGAATTAGTTTATACCACAAGTATAAAAATATGAATTAACATCATTTTAAAAAATAATCACTATATGTGACATTATAATAATTTAAAATTAATTTCTAAAAAACAATTTTATTTGGTTTTGGAAAGGCAGGTATTATCAATTGAATATAAAAATTCAATTTCTTAAAAAAAAATATCCATGAATATTCCCACTTTAAAAAAAATAAATTTGATAATCCTCTCCTTTTTGACATTAAATTTTATCCAAAATCACTCAATATTATATATTCAATCAATTTTAAACATTTTTTTCATTTCTTCTTTTCAATCATTGATTCTTGATCATTTTTCCATGACCATAAAACAAAATCTAGTTCATAAAAACCCTAATATTCTCAAATTGCAACCATAAGTAATTATTTTTTTGTTAGTGTTTCTAATTCTATAATGAAAACATCTCCTGTAATTCTTGATTATTTAACCCAATTTTCACATCCCTTGAGTGAATTCATCAGAATTAAATCGACATTTTCCATTTTTAGCCTTCATATTTTATAATAAATTTTTATCATTTTCTGAAATTTAATTAAATTTTTAATAATAAAATTTATTCATGAATTCATTTTATTATATTCATATTACATTCAAATTTATTTTTAATTGAAATATTTTAACTGATATATATTGTCATTTATATAAACTATTTATGATTATAAATTATTTTTTTATCTTATAAATATTTTTATTAAAAAAGTATCCATTTATGAATTTTTAGTCATTATAATTTTTTTTTTCATTGAAATATATTTTCTTCAATGAAAATATAAAAAAAAATTAAAATTTATTTTGATTCTTTTTTTTAGGTGCACTTTATTTTCAAAATATAAATTATTATTAATATATAAATTATCTATTAATTTTTTCATTTTTATATATTTAAATAATATTATGTTTTAATATAATTTTTTAATACATATTTTTATTTGATTTTACGTATTAGTATATATATCTATTATAAGGTGAAATTTTAAATAATTTATGAAATATAATTTGATTATTACTTGTAAAAATAAGGATGAATTTGAGAAATGGTTTGAGAGTTATTTATAATTTTTTATATAAAATCTTGTAGAAAAATTGTGGTTTCTTATACATGAATGAAGTGATTGAATATGAGTAAATTAGGGTAAAATAAAATAAAAAACCATGTAATTTTATATTTTTTTAGTCCCAATTATACAAGATGTATTTAGAAAGGTGAGATAAAAAAACTGCTAAAGATGTATTTATTATTGAGATACTCATTAAGAGTTAATGAATTGACTTTATGAATTAATTCTTAGTGTAGGTGTTTATTCCATTTACAAAATAAAATGTTGCAAAACATTAAGGAGAAAATAAAAAATAATAATATTAGGTTTTACTATAAATATAGTGTTATTTGTACTGCTAAAAATATATTACAAGAAATTAATCCATGATTAGAGCGATAAATGTTAAATTAATTTCATGAAATGTTAAAAATATTACTTTTAGAAGGTAATGATCTTTCTGAATACCAATTATATAGGAAACATTTTATACAATATGTGATTTGGGAATAAAAATACCCACACTTTCTCAAAAGAATGATATGATGTAATGGAAGGAATATTATTGTTCAATAGAATGATATATATATAAGAAATCACAATATTAAATGACTGAGAAATCTAACTCCAATTAATTCTCAAGAAAAGGAACCAAATCTTCTGCTATGTTAATCAAGTATAATCCATAAATTTATTATTTTAGGAAATTATTTAAATAATTAAATAATTAAAGGGAGATTTGATAAAGTACTAATTTGGGAATCACTGATTGAGACTTACATCACTATGATAATTCACCATAATGCATTAAATTTATCACAAATTTTCATAATTTGTAAAATAAGATAGAGATCATTGAACATGTTTTTTTATAAAGGGAATGAAACCATATTAGTGTTTTGGTATCCAATATAGTTTTTATAATTTTATTTTTTTCACTAACTAATTTCCACAAATAAAAGTAAGCCGAAAAAATTTAACATGATGAGACTAATGAGTTGTAGAACAAAATTTCACAGAAATGATATTGAATTATTCTATCATCATTAACTGATAGTTTCAAATTTATATGGGATAGATGAGTAATATGGTTATATTCACACATTAAATAGTATTTTCAATTTCAGGATATGAAAATGTTCACTATAAATGAACATAATACATAAATAAGAATATCTTCATATCATGTTAATGGACATAAAGATAATCCAATTTCTATAGAAGTGAATTTACACAATATATTTCATCATGAAGAAAAAATAGATAATAATGGACATTATACATTTTTTCTGAAATAATTGTCTTTGTTTAAAATTATGAAAATAATTTAATGTATCACAAGTGAATGAATTTTTCCCTATTAGTTTTTGGTAAAAGATTATTAAAAAATATTGAAAAAAATGTCTCATTTTGAATGAATGTAATTTATAGTTAGGAAAAAAATTCATTGACGAAGTGATACAATTTATTCAAACTAACTTATTTGAAATTTTAAGATGTAAAAAATAAATTTCGAGTGATACATGTTGATAATAAAATGACAGTCTAATTAGAACATATCTAAACATACACCCAAAATGATAGATTATTTGAATGACTATTCTTAGTAAAAAGTGGAATATATTCTGAGTTAGAACCCACAATAAAAGAATATAGTAAATATATTACTATAAAATGTCACATGTTATGAATTATTGGAAGAAAAATTTCCGTCATTTTTTTAATTGTATTAATTTACATAGTTTTTTTTCAAATGTGGATGATTTTTTTTCATTGAAGTATATGATATTAATAGTTGGGAAATATCATTACAGTCATGATTTGATGCAATATTTTCTACTGATTACATTTCATGGTATATAAAAAAAATTATTCTGTTACCTGAACCAGTCGATCCATGATAGAGAGTCATATGACCTCATGTTGGGATCCCCACTAGTTAGAGGTATCTTACTAGAGGTGAGAATTTAAGTCATTTTGTTGGGAGACATTTCTCTTATTAGCATGAAATATTTCAGATAATAAAACATAATAATAATATTAGTATGACTGTAGTTTCATACAGAACTAATTAAATATACATTACAAATAGATAATATATGGAATGCAAATGTGTGATGATAAAAAAAATTACTAAACTATAATAGGGAAATAAACATAATGAAAAGTTTTTTGTCATCTAGAATCCATTACAACCCATCAATTCCACGATGATCATCTTTTCAACCATCACCCATTGGAACCATTCACTTACCTAGAATACTCAACATTAATTATACATGTGCATCGAGATTCCCTTCATAGGTGTGATTAATTTACACATTAGGGAATCTAAAACATATAATTAATAAATTACCACATGAATAAATTTGACTGACATAATAATAATAAATGTTTAAAAACTATAGAATCCGGGAGTCATGTGTCAAATGGTTTTGTTCTATCCAAGATACCACAAAGCTCTCATAGTTTGTGATTTATCACCTAAATGATGAATGATGTATATTTTCATTAAATAATTTCTAACTAAAAGTCTATTTAAATTTCAACGAGAATCCTCATGGAATCTAGTAGACATTTCACTAGGCATTTATAAGTAACCTAGCTGAAATGAACCTAAGTACACATAAGGATTTGATTTTTTCAATGTTTCATGGAATCCAGGAATATTATATTTACATTCAGGAAAAAAGGCCATCTCGATCCACTATCATAATCATCACACATCAAATTAATTTCCTCTCTATGGTTTAATAATTACTCATAATCCAACTATCATTTGTTCTAAACATAATTCCTTCAATGGTAAAATAATTTAAAAGATAAAGATTTTTAAGAAAATGGAATTTAATCATGAGATATATATTATCATTGTATTAAAAAATGTGATTCAATTGTAAATAATAAAAATAAAATTTATCAATTCTCTTTGAAATAAGGGATGCATATGGCTGACATGTCAGTAACACACTACATGAAATTATCGTATATCTTGATCACTACTATGAAATCACATGAATCAATCACTGGAATCATTTCAATATTAAATCAAAAAATATTAAGGATTATCCTACATCATGGTTTAAAATATCAATTTTTTGTTATATCATGTTTTTGATCGCCGTATTATTTCCTACAAACCAATCGCAATGTATCTCACTCCATGGAATCGAAATGCAGATAGTCGTTTTTGGAAAACCACAACTCTTGATGGATGAAAAAATAAAAATCACTCCATGAATTGACAATAAGAATAAAGGCATATAATAAGGCCTTGGATTGAACCATTATGTATGTAGGAACTACAATATGGTGGAGTTTATTTAACAACCACCCCAATATAGGGTGACCTACCATGGAATAGAGGTGTGCCAATTGAAGCCACCCCAACATGGGATGAATAAACACAGAATACATAGAATTAAATGTTTAACTAAAAATTGAAATAATTTTGATTACTGATACTATATTTAATGAATCTTTAACTATTGTGGTGTATGGTGAGAATTGTGGCATTGTGTTGTCTCTATATTCCTCTGGGATTCCTTGTATGATTCCAATCAAATAGGAGATATATTTATTTTATAAGTATTGATATACATCAAATAACCACATTTACACCTTCTACATTTGGAAACGTATTCATCAATTCAATTCCAAAATAGATCATTACATTCCATAAAAACGGCCCATGAGCCTAACAAGCTTTTAGAAACTGAGGCTAAAAAATTGATATGTCATATTGTCCAACATAACAAGGAAAAAGTCCACAAATGTCACACCATGATGAATTTAATTATATAAACCCTGAATATTATCATAACCATGAATAAATCCATTCCATTGTGTCATTACCTCAACCATATTTTAGTACTATGTCATAAAAACATTTTCCATGTGGTTAAATGATCCTGATAGGTGCTACCATATTCCATAAATGAAATTTTGATTTTCAGTCTACGATCTACATTTGTTGATCCTTATATGATGTTTCTATTTCCAAATAAGCATCCATGTAGTCAAAGACATGTTTCTGATTGGGAGTATACATCTAGAGTTGAAACACATGAAACACGTCATTTATTCCCCGATTGTGAGAAATAATATATAGATGATAGAGAACATTTCATACATTCTTGATATTCTTCAGGAATTTAACATTGGGTACGTATATCATTCCATGTATACTTAAACATTATTGGGATAACCTAATGATAAATGTCACGAAAAAATAATTACCATAAGAACACTACAAAGGTCTCTTCCTATGGATAAAACAATTTTTTCACCTATATTCAGCTATAATAATCCCCTTCTAAATCTTTAAAACTCCCATGGAGGTCCCTTGAACCATATTGAAACCCAAAAATATTGTCTCTCCAACCATAAGACAATTGACTAGTAAACAGAATATACCCCCATAATGAGTCTCATAATGTGTCATCAAAATCAATGCATGTTAATTTTTTTTCAAAAACAAAAAACTAAGGATAAATTAATATCCCATACTCCACTAATGTATTCTATGAATGATCGGTAAATATCCTCATGTATGTGAATTTTCCTCTTAGACCATGCATATGTCTAGATATAGTATGATGTATTAAATCATAGTGTATTCCCTAGAACCTTCTTCAAGAACTATCAAAACTGAGATGTTAAATGTTCATATTCATCAGACAAAATCAAAAATGGATATATTTGTATATGTAATATCCCACCGATATAAATAATACCTAACTTTGATATAGTGATAGTCACATAGATTGCTTAAAAAGATAAACCCTCATAAATTGATTAATGTCACCAAGACAACATCATGCCTCCTTGAGTTCTATGTTAAATAAAAAAATGTCATTCAGGACTTCCACCCACATACACATTGTCACTAGAAGTGGATATAGAAACACACCAAGTGGTTGCTACTCTGTCTACACAATATCATAGGTAAGGAAACCAAAAACAAAACTATAGATGTCCTTCTTTGTACTTAGATGCCCAAAATGTTTTAAAAAATAATTATTCATATATTTTACACCATGATATACCAAAGTTCTAGACTCATGAAATATTATTATCTACTCTTACCAAATGGATGAATGGACAACACCACTTTTATGGATATAAATCACATTAACATAACCTAATGACCACCCTAACATCAGATCGCATCCATATAGCTACTACTACATCACAATGAAATTGGTTTCGGTCTCCTTTCCAGCATACACTAGGTCATCTGGAGAGGTTCTAACTACTACTATTACACAATTCATCTATTCCGGATCCTCATAAGCGACCATATTCCCCTTGAGAAATAATATTATTAGGATCCACTAATCCTCTGAATTATATTCACCAAACTCATCGGATAACGACAATATATATAAATGATTATCTTCTATGATGATACCTTTATGTGGAGAATATTCTATATCAATGTAAATAACATGTAGGTTCATTACAACATTCATCTAACTCAAACTTATTTATCTCTATGTGAAGATGTAATAATTTCTCATGGGGTTAGTATAGACAAAAAACCTCTCAAAAATAGGTAACATTACTAAATGTCAACACATAGAAAATAAAATCTATTTCCAATTCCCAGGTATGGTAAGTCAACTCATAGGATTAGAGATTATATGGCCATTATTCTAATACCATATAAAAATATATTAGAAATATTCCTCAAACAAATCACATATTCATCTCAGTTTAGGATGTATCTGATCACTAGATATGAGAGAATTTATAGAAAAGCAGTAATAAACATTCTCCATTATTAAAGAAATTAATACTCACAATTGGATCATTAATCAATTTGTTGTTATATATTTTCTAAATTATAATATAAAATTGATGTTCCAGATATATTAATTGTATAATTCTAATAATCCTAAGAATCACATGATATTGAAAATGTTCGAGAGACATGTCAGGGACATCACTTCCACTAATTTCTATATGTAAATGGATATACATATTTCAAACACAAAAATACCCAATTAATTCACTTCATGAATACTAATTATAAACTTCAACATCTTGAATTAATAAGGATTTTATTGAAGAACACTCACTACTACCTCATGATTTTTAGCATGATACTATCTGATTAGTGACTTGTTGAGTATCATGTCATTGAAAACCATTATGAATGATTCTAGATATATTTTTTATGATATCTATTAAAACTATTTGATAATTCACATATACAAATTAAATCACTATGAACCCTCATAGACCATTTCTACTCTAAAACACCTCATATGGGATTTCATCCTCCCTAACCTCTAACTGGAGATATCTAGGCATTAGATCAATCTTAGTGAACTATCTAGATCACTCTAATTGACAAAAAATATCATTGAACCTTAATAAAATATATATATATATTGTCAACCATCACATATTTTATCGTTTGGTAATTAGTATAGAATAAATAATACCCTCATCATTCTCGGGTAAGAACATTGGTTCACACCATGGTGAAGTATATCAAAAAAAATTCCATTATAGTTATGGTACACCAGATTCAACTTGAGATATTTTATATTACTCAGCTTTATATGATAATGAGTTATTGAATTGGGTTGTTCATCTGTCAAGAGACCTATATCAAAGTCTACTCATTTATCGGTGTTAATTAATATAATTTTTTTTAAAAAGAAAACGTGATAATGATCCATGAATGATAGAAAATATATAAGTAATACCATTAATCCTATTCAAATATAAAATTATTCCGTATATACTATAATTTTCCAATGATTTCTATTGTGTGGGACAAATATACCTAATACCAATTACCATAATTTGACCAGCATATACTTCTCGCACATAAATCATGTAAATGACACCCATATCCAATAACAATAAATGTGATCTCAAAATAAGGATAACTAGTATATGAAAAAAATCACAACAAATATCATCATTTATGGAATCATGATGTGTGATATAGTTTCATATATAGCTAAAACTGTAGGAAAACCTGATCTTCACTGAATATGGTACACTTTTATTCCAAATGTTTTTTCAATGGCATGTAAATCAAATTAAAAATTAACTACAAAGATGGTTCTCATAAATACATGTTGAGGTAAGATGAAAGGGAATAATATGAATTAATCATGATAAAAAACAAGTAAGAGTTCCTCAATACTATAGCTAAAATATTTAATGGCTCTTCCCCTCCATTTTCAAGAGTGTATTTCGTAACCAAATAATTCATCATCTTTGAGACACTATCAATGGGACACAGTGCATTTATAAATTTTTACATGATCCAATAATAGAGGACCGTGACCAAATCATTGGGTCATAGATCATGCCTTATCTCAATATTTTCATGTAATTACCCTTTAATCCCATGAATAAAACTGCTAAATATTCCAAATAATTATTTTTAAAATAAATCAGTTTTTATGATATGTATATAACATGTGATAATAGATGACCATTCCAAAATTAATGCACTATGTAACACCTTTCTATGGTGGTATAAACTCCAACATTAATCAACATATTTTCCATATCTCTATTATGTGCAGCCATACTTCTTCTTCCCTCAACTAGATGCTTCACTCATGGTATTAGTAGGAGGACAAACCATCTACGTAATGAAGGATGAATGAAAACAAGCATAGTTTTTCTCATACAGAACCTTATACTCAATCTAATCCATACAAAGTACCTAATGATGGGTCATTTGATCAAAGATAATGAAAAATAGTTTCAATACATATCAAATCATAATCTTAATCTTCTTGGTTTTTTTCTATTCATCACCTACTAAAAGACAACCAATGAAGAGAAATTTTTTATAGAGATCTGTGTATGAAAAATTTGTTGTTATCCCCTAAAAACAGTGTAAATAATTCCTTTTTTAGTCAAGATTCATTTTTCTTAGAATGATCACTGGGAATAAGGTCTACATGAAAGTTTTCTATTTCTTCACTTAATGTTTTATAGCCTTAAATAAAATGATCAATTAGTGCCTCGATTTATAATGGTCCCATATTTCAAATTCTAATCCTCTAGGGATTCAATTAAGTCAAATATCCTCATGATAATCCAAATCCAGTGACCATCATCCTAATGGAATCATGTTGCAAGGAATGATGAAGGATTTTATATTTTAATACCTAAAATATAATCAACCATAGTTATAGTCATAATGCTTCGTTGGATGGGAAATAAAAGAAAATCTATTTTCTAAAGTGGCTAATCAACATATTCTACTAGGGATGGTGAGAAAAAAAGCATTGAACCAACATCCTACATAATAGGATGTCAAACATGTTAACTACGAATAGGGATCATTAGGAAGATGAAGATAACATTTATGTAAAATAGAATTCTTAATATATATCCTCATAAATATCCATGTTAAAAAAGGTTCCCCCCATATTCATCCAATGATCCATGCTATAACCCTCCTAGAACTAACTAATGTCATGTCCCAATATATTTATACTATTATTATATATTAAAAATATTAACAGCATTCTAAATTTAACTAATTAATTCCAAAAAATATATTTATAAAAATTGCATAAAACATCATACAAATTTAGCATTATGGAGAATCAATTACAATATTTAATTAATTTAATTAATGAATCAAATAAAGCAGACAATGGGTATAATAATTTCATTTAGTCATATAATCCTTGTTATTATGCATGAAGTAACCAAAAACCTAATGAAAACACTAATATAAGTCATATCATTGGTAACAAAGAGGTTCGTTAAACATTTGTTTACATGATACATGGAATCTACCTTTCATGATCCCCTCACAACTATGACCATTCAACCATATAAAAAGCTATACCAAACCAAATTATGGAACCATTCTTTTATAATAAATGTTAATTCTCCAACTCTAACAGTGTGGTCCATGATAGTGGGTCCCATAACCTCATCCATAGAAACCCATATAAATGAGGTTGTCAAATGGTAATGGGGTTCTCTACGTGTTAGTGTGGATAGAATTACCTTAGTTCCATGTTACATACATATAACAAAATTGAAAAAAAAATTATTATTAGGGTTTACTGAAAAACTAAATAATAAAAAAATATAAACATGTAATATAAATAATAAAACCACTCCCAATGTTTAAGGACATACATGTGTATTAATGTAATGAAAGTAAATAAATATAAATAATTACAGATGTACTTCAATGAATTTTATAGCATCCCACCATCTAAATTCTCTTCTTTTCAACAATCATCCTTCATCCCTTATCTTATAGGCAGATTTCAAAATATCAGGCCAAAATGTAAATCATGATTTTTGTATGGAGTGTGAGTAATAATTCACATATGATACCACCAATACATAGGTAAAAAATATGAATATTAATATAGGTGAATCATGTGACAATAATAAATGCAAGAAAATGGTATCATTACACTATTCTATACTACATGGTAATGAAGTATCCAAGACCCTAAGAATATGCAGTCATAGATGCTTCATCTTCATGATTGTTTGATAAGGGATAGTTTAGTAAAATCAGTTCTATTAACATGGTTTAGATCATATCACTTGGTATCGTCATTGAATTCAGTTGGCATTATAGTATGTATCCAAAAAACATTGAGTTGACACGCTACTCGATATCCACAAGGAATCATGTTTCATCACATTCCTCAGAATCCGGAATGCATCAAGTTACATATGTGACCTTTGTTTGACATTTTTCACCACAATCATAATTGAACATCGTGAAAACTCTTTCTATAAATGATATTCATCCTATGATTACCAACTGTCTTGTGTTCTAATTTCCAAAAATCAAATGGATTGATATTTATCAATAAGGTAATATATGATAAAAATTCATAATAAGGTATTATTTGGAATTTGGTATAATAATATGAGAACATATTAATCGTTATCAAACATCATAAAATATAATTTATAAATATTCATGTAATTGTGGATTTAATATGGGTCACACATCAATGCAAACACCAATTTAATGATTACTATTAATCAATAACAAAACCATGTGAAGACATGAATCCACCAATGAATAAAAGTGTATATGAGATCCCCAAATTCTTATGAACATATAAACTATATCATATTAGTTTTAATATAACAGTTTTTCAAGGTTTTTACTGCTGTAATAATTCAATGACATGAAAAATACAATCACACATGAATAAAACTCCATGTTATTGGATTTAAAAGTTAATCATTAATTTTGGTTTTAAAAGGAAATGGATTCCACTCTGGGGAAAGCGATGAATGGGAAAAAAGATTCTTATAAATTCATTGGAAGGTACAATTATATGAGAATAAAATGTGGTAGAGTGGAGTCATAGAATCCAAAATAATGGAATATGGAAGGCCACCATGAAATAGAGCTATTCCAGAAGACACCTCAAAGGAACATGATGACAAACTGTGATGTGAAGAGTACTAGTAGGCAACCTCCATAGAACACAAATGTGGAATGATCCATATAAAATCCTCAAAAGAAACACCTCTATAGTCTAAAATGAACACTATTATATTTAGTTGTCTCTAAATCCATTTTTTGACTTATGTATAAATTCATAATGAAGTGTATATATTAGTATATATCATGTTTCAACCCAAAAAACCATCATTAATTCCTATTTTATTTCATAAGGATGTCTCAAAATAATGTCTAGATTGATAATTTAAATCCATATATCCAAAAGGTATGTTTCTGGGATCATCATTTTAAAATTGCAATTGATAAATAGATCTTTGGAATGGTTTAAAATACCATGGTGTAGTTGTCACGACCCAAAACAACATGGGGTGCGACCAATAATTACCCAAAACCCTCCTTTATAGGTCAGGGGTGTCACCATGAACTAGAGGTTTAAATAAAATGTGGATTCTTTTCCAATGTAATTTGATGCACACACACATCCATGTAGATTAAAATGTGAAGAGGGATTAAGTAAAAGATGAAAACCCACTATCATGTAAACAATGTATTCATGAACCTCAAGATATTACAATGTATTATAGTGTAAAATAATATATAAAGTGGAAAATAAAATCTAGATAATATTTATTTTAAAAAATGATAGAAAATTGGAAACGTAAACAATTGAGAGAACCATGCTCTTTAATTCCAAGCTACAATCATGATAATTTTTCCAAGATCCCAGTATCCCCAAGATCCTATTTAGTCATGGAAAACCTTTCTTTCATCTGAAAAATAAATTTCATGTTTGGGTAAGTACCTTGAATTTGTGAGTATATACATACCGACTAGAATCTCACAAAAGTTGGTGGAGAATTAAGAGAAAAAAATGCAAGAGATATAAAGTATATAGAACAAGGTACATTGAACATACCAAATCAATCAAACAATGAGTGAATGTATGCTCATCTAATCATAAGGGGATATATATAGTGATTAGATGATCTACCCATCGAGTCTTTAGAAACTATTTATGGAGAGTAGACTAATCTATCCACGATAATCTACAAACAGAAATCTTGTGGCATACAACACATGACTTCACCTCTCCTACAAGGATGAATCCCATATCCATGGATGGTTCCAGAACAAAATATATATATATATATATATATATAATATCAGAATAAGAATCCGAAAATGATAGATTAATAAGATATCCATATCATAGCTTCAAACAGGAAGAAGAACAACCAATAGTTCCAAAAGACCATCCATGATGCCCATCATTTCACACGTCTTCATAGAAGTAACTATACAAGTCATTCCTTGTCTCCTCACTCTATAGAAAAGTTGAGTGAGCAGAAAATCAAAGTACACTACTCATATACTAGTATGCTATTGGGGTTATACACTAAAATTCATTTAGAAAGTCTACTATATTGTCCTACTGTAGGGTACCACTCAGGAATGTTCATCAGGGTACTTCTCTAACAATCCCTACTAGAGGGTACTTCCCAGAACATCTTGAAACTACACAACCTAGTAATAATGATGGGTAACTATAAATTAACATTATGTAACACCACTTCCAAGTTCAATTAGTGAGTTCCACTCCAAACATTGAGTAACTCCACTACCAAATAGTGCAAGGGTAACCAAAAAGATCATTGGACAACTCCAATGCTCAGCCCTGCTAAAGGTTACCACCCAGAATGGTTTCTAGTGAACCTTCCTAATCACTACCATTTTTATGCATTACCTAAAAATGTTCTATGATTATAAAATTTATCATCGATCCTCAAAATTCGCAACTGAGTGAACCATTTTATTCTACATTGAATGAAACCTAGGATAGGACACTCATGGGAAAAATCCTATTTATAAGAAGGTGAAACAAATATTTGATGTCACATAAAAATATATAATGTTCTTCATGAAATGTGAGGATACACATAGTAGGTTTGGTCCCATTCGCCAACTTATTCATGTCACTGACCATCTCACAAATTTATACCATGCAATATTATGTGTCGTGTATCTGAACTACATGACATCTCCACACTGTAAAGGTACATAGTCATTTGATTCTCAGCATGTCTATGTATCATACCTGATTCCCATGCACTGGACCCCATTTTAATTTACATGAGTTCATGATGTGCCAATTCACATGTGGTATCACCCATGTGATAGGGCCATTTTCATGTCCTTCGAACACTGCATGTGCATGGTGTTGTGATCTGTTACATGGCTCACTCATATATAGAAGGTAGTAAATTTTTTGTTTGATAAGTACATGTTTTTCCATCAATATGAAATTCTAAAAAACTAGACCACTCTAATTAATATCTACAAACCAGGTTCTCATTCAACAACATGTAATGTAGTCAGGTTGTTTTTGATGAACAACATATCTATTGTCCGCATAGTAGATCTATCTATTCTACCATGATTCTCCATATATCATGTTGCACAACCATCCTCATATTATGGATCTGGACTAAATACTTCATTTTTAGTCTACATTTATCATAAACTGACATCAATTAGATTTTAGGTGTTTGTTTCATGTACTACACACACACATTCCTTCCAATAGATATTTTATGACTTAAAATCATGAAAAAGAACTAATAAACTATTAAATAAATTTAGATCTATCCACATTTCTTCGATACATGATTGTTCCGTTGATATTCTGCCAATCTGGTGGTCTCATCAAGCTTTTTAGTTCCTCGAAATTTTCAAATAGGGATAACAAGGTCCTATCATTGATGAAAAAAAGAAACGATTTAGAGAAGAGAATGAATGGTTTATGGATCTATCGATAGATTTCATGGGTATTCAATGAATATTTTTTAATATAGGGTTCGTATAACAATTAAAAATAATTTATATTTCAATACATTGGATCATGCAAGGGTTAGAATATGTTTATATCAATGAATGATGAAGGATCTTCTCAACTATTTAACACAAAGTGTGTAACATAACAAATTGATGAGTCCTATCACTATGATGGATATATCATTGATGATTAATTAATCCACCAATGATTTTATGGGAGTTGTTGTGTTCACTGCATCTTGATCTTCTCTAACCTAGAGTTACATCATAGTTGGATGAGATCCAACCACATACGGAAGGAGATAGCCTTTCACAAATTCCACGGATTATGGGGAATACATTGTCTAGTTTTATAGGGAAATATATTTATAACATTTTATTTTATGTTAAAAAATAAATAAACAAAATAAATAAATAATTTAATTAACTAAACGTACCACCACTGAAAGATGTACTGAATGCCCCACTTTGCCTCATTTTAGGTCATGCATATGGTAAAAAATGTGTTCTAGACACAACCATGTTATAAGATTTGTGATCTGGATTCCATTTATGGGATATCACATTTTCATTGTGTTATTATTTTCATTTAATATGGCATATATTTAACATTTTTATAAAATTAATTATGGGAACACTATTTCTATTTTTTAGTCATTCAAATATATTATATTATTTTCATATAATTTTATTATAATAAACTAAATTAACAAATGAAGATGTTGTATTATACGATCTTGTATAAATTTAATAGTTTCAACTATAAAAATTGCATGGAAATACCCCATTTTGAAAGGAATTTTCCATTGTTTTTTATTATTTGTAATCTATAGGTCTTATAGTGATGAATGTAAATTTTCAATCATTTATTTGTTTTTATTATTGTTAATATTTTATATAGGTTCAAAAATGTAAAAATATTTTCATTCTACATATCTATGACTAATTATGATCATTCTAATTTGTACATTTCTTACAAATTTTTTTGTCATGTCTTAACATGTTTACATTTACTTTTTTATATAATTTTTGATTTTGTTTTTTAATTCCTACAAAAATAATAAGAATTAAAAAAACATAATGAGATATTAATAATATTATTAGATATAATGCTTTATTTTGAGAATGATCTATCATATCTACATGTTTGTAAAATGATTAATTCAAAAATTATAATGTGTTAAATTACCTCATGATTTTTATATCCTTGACTATAAGAACAACGGGAAATACTACAATGTAATTCTCCACCTCCACGATGAATATACAGAAAAAATTCACTAATGTACATTCATCCATTAAATAGGCAGTTCTTTTTTTGAATCATCTTTTTCTACATTCATGTAATGGGTAGGGAAACAATGTAAAACTATGAACATTTCTGATAATTTGTTATGAGGTGACATGTATTTCATTTAAAAATAAATTTTCATCATCTAATATCGTTATTTTTTACAACAAATCGGGTAAAGACGTTATATCTAATATTCAATAATGAGCTCTTAAATAATAAACAAAATAGAATCTATGGGAAAATATGTAACTAACATTATATTCTCATAATGTTCCACTCAGAATAAATAATATTCATTTATCTCTTTATAATATAAATGATTATTCTAATTTTATATAATGTGTTTCTTTTCAATAACTATTTTAACTACAACCAAATCTTCTTTGGTATCATAGCGTCACCATTGTGAAACTCACATGGCCATGGGATGAATGATGTTCATGATAATAATATTTTAATCAACTTAAATAAAGTAATTTTGGAAAATTAAATGTGATTTTGATAAATTTGGCTTTGATTTCTTGGTGATCACATGGCTGGTTGGTAACATTAATGTGAATAAGTTATTCACTATCATTTATCTCAATACATTTAATTAATAGTATCATAATGGAGAATATTATTAAAAAATTCATGTATCAATAAACATGTGATGGTTCAATGAGATAACAAGAATTTATCCATCATGTATATTTGACTCTATTAATTAGGGGGTTTACTCCAATGATTTAGTGACTGCTAATTGTTGTAGTTATTTATTCATCACATTAGTGATATCCAACATGGAGGATAAAGTTTTCACTTTTATGGGGATGATGTTTATGGTGAAAATATTTTTTATTATATTGAGGAACTCTATCGATTTCGGTTACATAGCGTAGACTCAAACTAAATTTTTCATGAATTTAAATAAAATCATAGGGCCATTATATATTCTTAGATGGTGAGGACCTTTATATTAGTTACATTACTCATCCCATCGATACCATCTAAGGAGTGGGTGTATTTTGTAAAATAAGAACCTATATATTGTCTTGTTGTACTATTATTTGTGTATTTTATGTTATATAATTTTTTTATTTCCTACAGGATGGCCCAAATAGTTATTCATTTATTCATTTACAAGGAGACTACATCCATAATTTTTTATTTATTTATTATAATTAAAAGAATTTTGATAGTTGATGTGGATATTCTAGAGCATTCTTTTGAAATAGTTATTAATATTGTGGTTCTACGGGGAACCTATAAATTTTTATTCCTCATCATGGGAGGAGCATCAAAATTTTTTATCATATGTTATAACATAGTGTTTATGGAATTAAACATTGGAGAAAAGATAAAATCCATTTCGGATTAATGTATCCTCATAGAGACGTCATCTCTGATGGTTACCATGGGGACGACCACCATGGTAACTTGATTAATTATTAATACATGGATATTGAAAAAAATATTTACTACATGTTCAACTAGTATTGTTTGGTTATTATTATAAATAGGTAGGTCTTCCATGTATATCTGATGTAAAATTATAAGGATGGCATACAGGATAGATTGCAAGATAAGGAAATCAATTATTATTCAATTTATTTTTATTATATAGTGGACATTTATTTTTATACATATATATTATTGTGATGAATTCTACATCTAGAAGTGGTATGACTACATTGGGGAGAGAGTATGTGGTTGTTTTATCATTAATATTTAAGTTAACCACCATACGTTATGGATTCATAATCATTATAGGGGAGATTTCCCCATCAATTTTATATCTCACTAATGGAAAAAATGGATGTTACAATATGGAGGACATTAATAGCCATTATATTCTTAAACGGTATGGGATACATCTACATTTACTAGATATATCATCATAAGGAGAACCATTCTAATATTTTCCATATGTAATTCCTCCATCGTTAATAAATTAAATATTATCCTAGTAGAACATTATATTTTTTTCTTTGTGTCATTGGGGGATGTGACTACCTAATAGTTACCACATACATCCATTGTTATTAAATTAATTATTTTTTTAATATAACCATAGTGGTTCCTATATTCATCTTTACTAAGATGAACTCTAAAACAATACAATGACAGAGGAAATCTGTGTTCTATTCCTTATTTGATAAGGGGATGAAAACTATTTTATTATATACATCATAATGGGGAGAAAATAGATTATATATTTGTATTTATCTAATGTTATATAAACAATTTCAACTATCTTGCATCAATTATTCAAAATATAGTGGTGGAATCTGATAAAAAAGGGACCTCAAACACTCTGTTGATTACCACTAAAAATTGGAATAAAACCATAGGATTCTCTACAATGTATGGAACATAAATTTATTCCTTATTTATGTTTATGGGTTCTATTAATGGCTTATATTTTTTAGTTCACAGTCTAAGATGATTGTAGGGAAGACATAATCTATAATTTCTAGATATGTATGTTCTAGTTGAGATTAGAAAACACCATGAATTATATGATTTGTAAAATGGACTGCTAAGTATAAATGTGGATTTATGGTTCATCCTAATTAGATTCATCATGTTAATAGATGTAAAAATTGTCTCAAACTATTCAGTTATTCTCAAAGAATTTTATTCTTTTTATAGGTTCTTCCTACCCCCTAAATTCCAATTTAGCTAATTTGAACGTTTTTTAAACACTACATTATGGATTTATTTATTTACATTTAGATTCTATATGAATCATCCATATAAATTTGTTAACCATCTATGTATGGACGTGTTGTTCTAGGGAGATTGGTAATATGGGAATCATAGATGAAGTGGTTATATTGGAAACAATGAAAAATTAGTGAGAATAATTACTTTATCATGTTTTTGTAATATATAATATATTGTTTATAATAGATTTACCCCTCGCAACTGTTGCATTAGGAGCCTTATTCATCTTCTAATTGAATAATCCATTTGGATTCTATGGGATGAAGAAAAATAATATTCTAAGCGTGGAATCAAAAGTAGATATGCTTGATTAGTCACTAACATTTAATGTTAAATTATTTTTACACTAGGTTTACTAATTTTTTATTATTTCATATCTTATGATTTCTTGAATACTTATTTATATATATTATTTCTATGATGAAGTAGGGTTGACTCATCCCATAAATGTTCTTTGTTTATAATTTTTTAATTCTTTAATATTGTTATGGAATAATAGGGATTGTAAAAATAATGTTGATATTTAACCACCAAAAGGATACCAACACATTCATGTCACAGAAATAAAAAAATGTACAGTTTAGTGTTATAGTATAATGTGATATTACAGCCCATGAGACTTGTTCCTGATAAATGTGGATTTCAATTTCATTCCATGGATAATATTCTTATTATTTAAATACACAAAATAAAATTTCACAAAACACATAACAACATAAGAGATAGATAAAATACAGTAAAATATAATTGAATCAGGTTTATACAACTTCATAAAATTTAAATAAATTTTGCGAAAACCAATAACATGTATTCAAATGAAACACAATAAGGTGAAAAAAATTGTAATTTATTATAATGGCATGAAGAAAAATTTTATGATTTATTTAATAGTGATCTAAAAATATTCTGAATCAAAATGAATAAGATATTATTGGTGTGGTGTTTACTAGGAATTAATTGAGGCCATCCAGCGAGACTTGTACACAAATAGAAGGTAGATGACAATGGTATCATGGAAAAAACATCCCCAATGAATCATTGGACATAAAATCTTTTATATGAATTAAGAATAGGTAAGATAGCTATATCAATAATATATTCCCATTTTATGGTTTCAAATTTGTGAATTTTTGATCAGTTTAGGTTTATATGAATTATCTGTGTTTTAAAGTATGTGAGTTGGAATAATGTGATTGTTTTTTAGAATTTTTTTTCCATTTTTAATTTTGAAACACACAACATTACATTATATGGTATCCTAATGGAATAAAATTCACATAATATAATTATAGTATACAAATAATGTCGCATCCATACAAAGTTTCTAGTAAACATTCTCACAAGTCGTTGAGTTACATTTCCTCTAGAGAACCTCACCTTATGTTAGAGGATACCTACAATTATTGATATCCATGGGTGTTTCCATTGGACGAATATTACAACACATCATTGAATAACACATTAGTAAAAATCATCTAGATCAATAGTGGAATAATTTTAATAATATAAAGAAGATAAACATCCAACAAACTATAATAAATAAACAAATCCAAAGAATATATCTTATAAAAACTGATATTTAAACTCATTTATCTAAAATTTTGGAAAAAAATTAGTACATTAATCTAGTAAAATACCTTTTTCAAAAACCAAAATGTCCAAAATGAAACTATCTCAGCTAGAATAACGAGCAAATATCAGTCATGTGATCTCCATATCCTATGTAGTAAACATGTCAAACATCATACAATGGGATCTTCCATAGATACCTACCTACAACAATAAAATGATTCTACACAACAAATTGTGCCCTAAAAATGTTGTGGGATAAAACTATATAATCCACCACTAGTGAGGCCTATATTTAATTTAGTATGTGTGATTTATATATAAATAGTATGCAATCTATCATTGGAAAAAATAAAATAATGTAATGGTTATATGGAATATATAATATTTTCCATCCTAAAAGGTCTCTATATAAAAAATGATCAATATCCCTTAATAGGGGAAGTGGTAAAGTAGAAATAAACTAGCAATATTGTCTTTTCTATCAACTGACATCTGATTCCCATAAATGTGATATCTGTAAAACATGCATAAGAAAACACAATGTCATTTTTATGTAAAAAGGAGTAAACTATACATCAAAATATTTATTTATATTATTCTATAACATTTACTACATCCAGGATAAAAAATTATTTCATCCACAATGCACGCACTGTGTTAACAAAATTATCTGACCACAAAGGAATAAATGGAATGCATAGAATACCAAGGCATCATCATCGAGTATAAGGAGAATCTCGGTGGAAACTATTTACAACCATGGGTAGGGTATAATGATAATATCAACATACCATGATAATTTTGGGCCCAATTAAAATACATCTGATGGGTAACAATGACTGATTATCTTATTGAATCATATCCCACTTTGTAATCATGTTTATGGCATACATTATCGAATTCAAGATCCATATGAAAAACATCAATCAAATCATTGGAATTATAATATAAGTTATAACAAACAATAAATACAATACCATTTCAATGAACCATCGAATTTCCAAAATCAATTCTCAATAAATTATAGTTCATGAGTTCAACAACTCATTTCTTAAAATTGATATTAATTATATTTTAATAAAAAACAATTTAATAAACTAAAATACATGGTATACCATGGAAAAGAGGGAAAATCAATTTAAAATCATTAATATTTGATTAATACAATTTAAAAATACCACAATGTCTATGTTGAGTTATCGCACAACTAGTGGGGCATTATGGCATAGAAAAAATGTAAGGGGCACCAAATGGGTGCCCAAGGTTGAGGCTAAATGACCTCGAAACATAAAATAGTAATCAAAGAGACACCTAACATGCCTCAAAAATACAATTTATTCATCCAATTAATTTTCATAGAACATCCTAAAAGTATAACATGTGAAAAAACATAAATATTTCACATAAAATACCAAACCAAATTGGAAATGTTAGAAACCACTTCACATAAGTCAATAGTAGACCACCCATCCTGTAATGTGCTCAGATTTTATCTATATCAAAGTTAAAAAATTAATGGACAAAAGGAATGGAAGTGAGACATATATTCCCCATTCTAAATATTTTTTCTAAAACCAAGGAAATTGATGAATAAAATATGGGTATTTTAGTACTTATGAACATGGATCGATGAGACAAAGAATCTACAATTTTTAGTCTGGCTGAATAGTCTAGATAAAATGAAATGGATTGTGCTTCAATGAATTTCTCCATACCAATGCTAATTTACAATGGAGGAAAAAGAGAGAAGAAATATATTTTAAAATATTTTAATGTTTTAATTCTAATTTACCAATGAAAAACTAGGTTACAAAGTGTACGATCCCATGTAGAAACTATGGTCCCATCATTACTTTATGGGGGAAATCTAACATTTTCAATCACATGGTTTTGCTAACCATGCACAAACCATGTGACATTAATTGAAAAGAACAGCATACCTCTTCAAATGGGTGTTAAATTGAGGTGGAACATTTTCCTCAAACCAAGTGACCTCCTGCAACACATTTTCTAGCCCCCCACTATTAGTGGTAAATGTGCAGCTTGTCATGTACGATTTCTCCAAACTATGCATCATATTTATTTTCAAAAAAAGAGTGGATAAGGGCTCTGAAAAAACTAACAAAACCTATAATACACACTAGACCTCAATTTGTTCTCAAATTATCCCATAAATAAGAACTTAAACCCAAATAAAAGAGAATTGTACCTTAATAAAAAATGAGATCTTAGAATCTTTCAAAAAAAGTAGTTTTTCCTAGAATTTCCCTCTCAATGGTTCTTTAGAATAATATGAGAATAACTACAGACAATGAGCATGTATTTCATCCTCCAACTAGAATGTCTCATCTTATAAATTGACATGCATCCATAGAACCAGAACATGAGAAAACTAACCCAACATAGAGGACATTCACGCTCATATCAACAACACGATCATGATACTCTTCAAATGACACATCAACAAGTTCCTTTACGTCATCTAATTGATGATAATGAGTTTCTTCTGAGTGATAATAGAGTATCTACGAATTTTTTAGATTTTTTTCCTATTATGTACATATATGGAAACTCTTACAGATAGGATAATGTCCATACTCACCCCACAATCTCCAATAGTATTACATACCGTGACAAATGATTTCCATTTTCCATAATCCAGCTATGAACCATCCTCTATGTGATACATAAAAATTATTGATTCCAAACAAGAAAATCTATATTTAATTTATGTAGATTAACAAAAATTCATGACACATGAATATTCATCAACTTTATAATCAATTGGACATTCTTATATGTTTCCTACAAGAGAAACATTCATAGTAAAGCTGCCTCACCTACCTCTAACCATCACTAGTGATATTGGCATGGACTATCATATAATTATTCATATGGTTACATCTATATAATTGCATGGAAACTATTATTTTTTGAGTACACAAAAATGGGAATAGGTATCTCCCAATAGTCCCTAAAATCTAGGTTAAATTCTCGTAGCATGTCCTTGGTAATCATAATCTTATACTTTGACTGACCATCAGTATGAGCATGTTATGTCATGTTAATAAAACCTATGACCACAAATCCATATTCAATTATTCAAAAAATTATATTTCAACATGGAATCCTTATCTGATATCATAGTCCAAGGAAACTATTGAATTTATATTTCATCATAGATACAAAACTTCCCAAGCTCTTCCACAAAGAAGGTTTGGCTGATTGGCCGAAAATTTTAATCCATCACAAGCCTGCTAACCACGACCAACACATCATCACTGCCTTGAGCCAACCCCAGAATACAAATCATAAAATCAATTATGTCGTCTAATTATTCCCACTATTTAATGGGTAGATTATATAAAATACCAATTGGTTTTTGATGATCAACCATCACATGATGATAGGTTGAAAAGATCGTAATAATACCAACTACCCCATATTTCATCACGGACCACCAATAGTCATGACCCAATTCCCAATACAACTTAAAATTTCATGGGTTCTCTTCCCCAGATGAGGCCTGGAATTTAAAAACCAACACCTCACAGTAGATTGGTTGGACGCAAACATCATAATGAATATGCATGATATCGTCCTTGTATATGGTAATACTAGTAGGTGAGTCCTCATCTCCCAAAATCTCACATAGGACTAAGCCTTCATAATCATATTGATTCCTCATTATAACTATAGCTACAAGAGTGTATATCGATGATATTGATGATATAATGGTATTCCCTTGTCTATCCTGCACTCCAATGGAATCTAAAAATACAATCCCATAAGAATACACTCACTACTAAGCATCCGAAAATCCTTTATATTTAAGTTGTCCAAGTTAGTGCGTCATCATATCCATTCATGTTTCAAAGAATATTGGAATGATTGAATTAGAAAGACTATAGGTAATCCACCATCCTTTGAAAAAATTAATTTTGATAACATTGTTTAAATATATTCTTGATGATTTTGAGGACTATGTATGTCACAAAAAACTTTCCCAATAAGAAATGTCTATAAAAGTTCCAAGAATGAAACAATGTTGAAAAATAAAAATTTCAATTAGATGATTCCACTCATGAAGGTCTAATATACCTTAATCATACACCACAACACTCACCACTATATTAGAACCTATCCTAGCAAGGTACATGATTCATAATAATACACATTGTAGTTACTTATTGGCACAAGAAGTATCAGTACTAGCACTAATGCCGGACACCCATTAATTTCCACAAATAATGAAACATATTTATCTGACCATAAAATCTTCACAACATTCTCATTAAAGCATATAAGTGAATATTCTTAGTGTGATAAGTCCAATATCAAATGATACTAATAAAAATATATCCCATAAACATTAGTATGTCAAATGTGTTCTTTTGATGATCTTGGGTAATGATAGTTCTTGCATTCTATGTGTCAATTAATAATTTAGTCTTTTCAAAAACATGACCTTAGACATGAATCTCATCTATCAAAAACATTGTGTTTTTAGGATTAGCCAATAAATGATTCTCTCAAAGTATATCGAAAACGATCTCAAGTTGTTTGAAATAGTTGTGTTGATTTTTAAAATAAGCCATGATATTTCCCACAAATACCATAATAAACAATAAAAATATTGATGGAAAACTCCGTTCATTAGTTACATGAAATATGTTGTTGATTTTTTTAGTTTGAAAGACATAAATGGATACTCATATAGATCATAACTACTATGAAAATCTATATAAGTTATGTCTAGAGGTGAAACACACACATAATTAATACCAATAAAAAATCAATTTTCAAGAACACAAAAACTCATTAGTGTTGATAAAAAAGGTCATTTATCAATGGAATTGGGTACTGGTACTTAACCATCAACTGGTTCAATTTAAAATGATCCACTCATAGAATAATGGAACAATTAACATTCTTTAAAATAAGTTCGAGGATCCCCAACATAATGTAATAGGTTATATTAATTAGTTTCCCTACAAATGATCAACCTTCCCATTGGGATCTGATAACTGCTTAGAGTTTATCATGAAAGGAGGAATGGCTATAAGTGATGCTCCTAACAATAGCTCGATAGATAACTCAACCTCTCTCTCGGGATGTGAAATAGAAAAGTTAATGAAGAAAAAATACCTAAATTGATAAACCACTATAGTGAAATATTCCTGAAGTGATCCCTCATCATCCACATATAACTAGTAATCTTGTATTTAATTCCACATTTCCCACGATGCTCAGTAACGTCTTGGCACACTTGGACATCACACTCACACTTTGGAAAAAAATCGCCGCTTTTATAATTTAACGGTCACCCTTTAGTTATAAAAATCATCAAGAACATGATTAGAAAGTAGAATATCCATCAAAAGTATGATGTAAAACCATGTTGTATTGAGTAAAAAAATATCTCATATGACGTTACACCCACTAATATCAACGAGAACTCCCTTTATTGGTATCCACCCTCTATTTTGGTGCCCAATATAGTATTGAGTGTCATAATTCCTTCAGGAATCTAAACATTAAGCCCAATTCCTTCAATCATATGTATATATATTATACTATGAGATGTACATGTATTAAACAGAGCAGATACAAGAGTAGAGACTACTCTAATTGAACCTCTCGCTATAGAAGATCTGACATTATGTTTCATGGGGTAGGTTTTATGGAAAATATCATTCATGAACTACAATCCAATGAAATAACCACACTACTTTGAGAAATATCTCCCTTATTTATACGTTGAACTAGTTACCGATTTCCGGAGCCATTACCACCACCATGGAAAGATAAACCCATACATCTATAGCTTCCAGTGCGATCCAAAGCTATGTAACCGACTCCTAAACCTAGAGTCAGAGCTAACACCCATCCATTAACCACCCCTTCAGGGATTTTGCCCTTTATCCTTCATACTCACCAATTGATGTTAAACTACATGTAATATTAGAACTATGTATTGATTGATTCACATATTAATGGGATACATTTGAAATCTCAGACCTTTTATCCTTGGGTCAATCCCCATGCCTCAAAAATAATTTCATCCCATTAGCCCCCTGAGCCTAAGTTATCTTGGTGTATTTCATGTGATTTTATGTAGACTTCCTTCGTCCCCATTCATTTAAGATTTATTACAGACACAGCATATACCTCCCATGAGATTTTTTTTCATCTCCCTTTATCTTTACCCATTACGTTATAATGAATGACAATATATGAATAAGTATGGGATTACTCGCAATTTTAGGTGATATGTAAGTTTTCTAATACATTTTTTCATTATGTCAAACCCCAAGATCTTCTATTCATATTGTAGACCATTGGCTGGAGTTCTCTCATGGGATTATGAATGGTGTGATGTCAACTTCTTCGATCATCATTCACATTGGCTTATATCACAATTCCATATACATCCCCCTTTAGGATACCACTCACCCATCAACCTTACTACATGAGGTTAAACAACATGATAATGTAGAACTATCTATAGATAGATTTCCATCTATATATGATATGAATAAATTCTCAGAAATTTTTTTATTCAGATCCATCCCCTAGTTTATGAACCCTCATTTCCTCTTTCCACCCCTTTTTTCATGATTCATATGTCCTTAATTGTATTCCATGATCTCTTGTATGCCTCCTAAATGTGATCATATACATTTTTGTGTTGGGATTGAGGTGATGGATCCTTCATGGACAACCATTCATTCCATTTACATGCTTAATGTGTCCATTTATTTTTTGATCATACACATTTTGGAAATTTTATTAACATTATTGAATAATTGTGCCCCCTTTTGATCTAAACCCAATGATATTAAACTACAAGATCACATCTATGGGTTTAAGAAATATTTAATTAAAACATATAAACAATTCCTCAAAAATATGATCTTTACTGTGGGCTAATTTATGATCCTTTTTTACATAGGGTTGCTTTATGGGGCCACAATACACATTTCCTCTTAGAAAAAATTACCTTGGGTCTGATATGTCTGACAATAAATTGAGATAGTCATCACCATTATCATACAACATTAAAATATACCCTCTACATCAAAGGTGTATAAGGATAAAATACAAAGTACTATGATTACTTCATTCAAGAATACATTTCTCCTATGGTATTTTCTATCTTATATTCCATCTTAAAGATTTATGTTTTTCTTGATTCTCAACCTTATGTGATACATAGTGACACCTGAAAATTTTGTCCTCGAGTGATGCAAAAGAATCCAAAACCATATACATGATTTTTTTGTTCTAGCGTATCCCAAAAGAATGTGATGTGGTATGGGACCACCCTAGTTCACATTTCATGTTACGTCTGTAGTAGTCTTTACATCGTTTACCTCACTTGGGAGTACCCCCTACTTTTGTCCGTACCAGTTGACAATAAACCGCATGGGAATGTCTATGCATCATGTGTCCCATTTATTTGTGAATTTACCACCTTTAACATTTTAAGGAACAATAAAATGGTATGGATGGTTAGACAGATGTATCACCTACCATCTTGGGCCAATGTCTTGGAGGATCTAGAATGACATTTTGATCAAGGTTCTACATTTCTAGTACAGTCACTGGACGACACCCAAGAGTATATTCCCATCCCAGGACACATTATTTGTGTACGGTGTCTTGAAAATGGTCATAGTTTACCCACCCTTGTTAAGCCACCCTTATTGCATCCCAAATATTTGAAATTTTTATTCACAGTATCTTTCCCTATAATGTTCTTGTGGATCTATGACACCCTTGGTGTTGTCCCATCATGCATCTATGAACATCGAGTATGAATGTTGGATTGCCTGGGATTTTCCTACTAGATATTTCATTTTCACTATTTTACAATATAATATGATAGGAATACTTGATATGATTCCTTGTTTTCTACACTAAGCATGACACTTGAAGGCTTCATAGTTTTATTATGGTCGTACAGACAAATAATAATGCATAACCCATTAGATTGAATTCTACAAACATAAAATAAGATATCTATGATCCATGAAATATGATGTTATTATATACTTCCTCATCCAACATGAAATTAATATATTTCATCCTTACCATATGAAATTAATGTGCATGGACAAATCTTTTTATACAAAATTAAACTATGACACCATCATCTTGGCCGCATGATGAAAACTAGCCCTGCATTGTGGAATTCTCTCTTGAGAGGGAATCACCTTGGGAACTGTTTATTTTCCTTATCATATGTCAATTCCAACATATATCTTGATTACTATAGTTAAAATCCATCTTTCTATCCCTTTTTAATCACTCCAAAAAAAGGAGAGAACTCATAAAAAAAGAGCACTCGTGATATATCAAATTCATCTCTTCTCTGTGTATTGATCCGAACTATTTTGAGAAACACTAACATAGCTATGTACAACTTGATTCACACACATACCAAATACATAATGACATCCATGTATTTTATATCTTCATATACCCATTTAATGGAAAACTCCTCATTTTTTCCTTCTGGTCCTTGACTCCACTTTTGAGGGTGTTTGTTGTGGTGTGGCAGTTTTGCTTGTCCTAATTTCATATTGGGATATGGACTATGAAAAATCATCTCCATTGGGGTGTCCATGTCCTCAATGTGTGATGGTAAACTATATCCTTTCTCTAAATATGTTTGAGATTCCCCATTGTAATTATTGGATTCTTCATCTTCCTTGATATAGAATATTTCCCCTTCACTGTTGGTCTCTCCCTACACTATGTTTCATGAAATATGTGTAGCTTAATTACCCTCCTTACGGGATATGAATGATGCCCATGAATTTTGCCTCAGGCCAAGAAACGAATTCAATGATCTTTTAAGATATTCAACCAAATTAATGGTCCAAAATATACGACCATAATGAATGATATTCACATGAATATGTGGTGTGATTATTTATGGTGGGTATTCTTTCCATTCATTTGTGTCAGCTTCTGTCCCTCCCCAAATCAAAAATTTCCCCTTTTCATTATCTCCATGGAATTTATTTTGTATGAAAGCATCCTAAGGCACACTAATGTAATATTTTCTTCCATGTTCCATGAGAATATTCTAGTAATGGACATCATAGACCATGAAACATGACATTTAACATATGGCCAGGGTCTAGGAAGTACGACCTTAAACTATGTGCACCATCCTTGTCATATTACGTTAGACTAACCCATGGAGCTTCTTCCTTACTATATGATGGTAAAAAACATGAATTAATTCTTCATTTTCATAATGTAAAACTAAAAGTAAATCTAGGTACTCCCAATATTGGTCATGTCTATAGGTAGGTTTGATTTTGATTTTGACTGATAAACGAACCCCATCATCCTTCATCATGGTGGTGTAATTTTAATTGTTTTGGACTCCTTTTGAATAGATCATCACTCCATATCCACACATTTCATTCTCTCTATATGGATCTTTGTCTCCTTTCATATCTGACAGAAACCCCTAATGGACTATTCCCTTGACATTTTGGCACACCTGCTATTCTAGGCCAATGTTATGGAAGGTATCCGGTGATATTTTGAGTTAGGAATTGTGTTTTTGATGTTGGTAAGCAGTTGGAACTCATTTTTTCCACATTATAGGATATGTGATATTAATATTGTGTTTCAAATGCTTCCTTAGTAATCATCTATCATCATTAAATCCTCCCTCGTATCTGAATATATGGTGTGGTGAATCTCACTTCTCATTCCACTTTATTCAGATTTATTTCAACACCAATTTCATTATCCCTATCATGTACTAGATCACATTGGAAAAGTGAATTTGGATACTCTATGATCCTTATTATATAGTTACAACCTCCCCTCCAGCCCAAATGTACTGTGTGGTCATTCAAACCTTGTATGTTTGACGATTGGTTGGCGCTATTGTATCTAAAGTGAGCAATTATGAGTTCGTCCCTTATTTCTCACATTAGGAATGTCCCAAATGAGCCTAGTGATTGATAATTAGTTGGTTCATATATATCAATGAGATGCATAAATATTATTTGGTAGTAATATTTCCATTCCCACAGTCTACATAAAAAACAACAAAATATGTTTGTGAGTTTAGAAAAACAATTCCCATATGGATCAGCCTCTTTGATGGAGAGTCATACCTCCACTGCTCTTTGGTGTGTGGAATCCATGACTTGTTTTGTCAATTACCTAATCTCCCTCACTTCATCATTGATCATGGGGTGATTTAAAATAGTCATTCAATTTACTATATTCCCATCATCTCAAGGATCAACTACTTCATGAGATTCTTGCCTCAGTTGTTCTTTGTCTTATTCCAACTAGATGTGAAATAATTATATCATTATTGATTGGGTTTTGGTCAAAGAATTTCAATATTTCATAAAAATTTATATTTTATGGCTATCTTTTTTAGATTCATGAATCTTTTTAGTGTTTATGGAATTTTTTTCAATGTCAGGAAACACTGAAGCCACGGTCTCTCTCCTATACCTTCTCAGCCAGGTAAAACTGGATGAGAATATATTTACCTCATGCATATATTCCTCCATTGACTAGGTTATGAAGTTGTGGGTGAACTGATCCAATTAGCCTTATCCACTCTAATTATGGGATTTTTAAAAAACATATTGATTAGCATCTATGAAAAGTGGTGGACAACCAAACCGTCCTCCATATCCAAAGCAGACACATACACCTCCATGAGATCAATAGGATCATTCTCTAGGAATGCGTCCAATATTTTGGTAGAATGTTACTTCTATATTATGATATAGGAAGAGAAGGGTTTCACATATTATGGTTCATTTTCATCCCTATATTTATCCTCGATAAGTCTAGGTTCCACCTCGGTAGTTGTCATACCCACAAGAGTGATCATCATGTTCTGGTCAGCTCATGTTTCATATTCGGTGTCAATCAACACCCTATTAGGAATGAAGCTTCATTACCCCTGGATATCCTCACTAAATGTTCCCAATATACATGATGAAACGTTATTACAAATACAATTTTATTTTCAGGATTGGGTGGAAAACATTTATGACTCTTTGAGGAATAGAAATTACAAATATCCAATAGTCGATTGTACCCTGGAGTTGTTACTCCTGGGATCCTAAGACATAACCCCCCATATATGTTTGGGACCTCAAAATAATATGAAATGGACACCTTGGTTAAAATATCCCTACTGAACTCTACTCCCACCATCATTCCTGAAACAGGCCCCAAAGCATCAGGTAGATGGAAGTGTTTCTCCATATCTGAAGCAGGAAGTTGTGGTGGGGGTTTTCTATTAGGACTTATAATAACCCAATCTATCATTGAACATGAGGATACCTATAAGTGCACAAAATCCTCCATCTCAGCCACATATCTCTCTCCTTCTTTTAGATACTAGAAATCCATCCTTGACATGGAAATTGCCAAGAAGATCCCTTTAGAACCTCCTAATCTAGTCCCACATTTCAAAAGTACTAAGGAATTTCTAGCTCACGTCCATGTCTTCCCATTCGTCTAGGAAAAAACCTTCATTGGGTATTTCTAAAAGGCCCAGTCGCTTCCCATGAACATGGTCTATAATAATTTGAAACCCTATAGATGGCCTCACTTCATCCTATTTCATCTATGTTTGGTCAACTGGTTTGGATTATTCCACTTCTCTTTCATTTATGACTACTACATGCCACGAAATTATGTTCCTTGCTAATGATACAGATCAGTCCCCGCAATTCACATCATCCCTACAATTGTGAACTTCCCTTTCGATTGTCAGACCCTAACCTTGGGGTTGAGGTGGAACCCCATAATCAAATCAGTTATTCCATACATAAGCATCTCTCTCTGGTAAGCTACCCCCACCTTTACATTAAATCCTCAACTATCCCATAAGAGGATGTAGGTAGAGGTATCTCTGTCTACATTTTCGTATCTTCATGAGTAAACAAGATCCAAGGATAAATCACCCCACATTGGTGATCCTCATGGAATATACTAATGTAAAACTTTTTCTTTAACCTATATAGGAACCATAATTAGGATACCTAATAATGTTGGGTATATGGCTAATAGATAGGTTCATGATCCACCTGCGCAACTAGAACTCTACCATGGAAGTGAAGTAGATAGAATGATGCTCATCAGTTCCCCTAACATCATTGGGGAATAGTCACATTTGCAGTGTCAATGGTAGAAAATTAAATTATTCCTCCCACCAGACTTTGTTCATCACCGTTGGTGATTTTTACTTGATCGGGACACATCACACCAAGTTCATAATGGCTTGTAAAAATTACACCTCAAAAGGGTGAATGAGGATAGGATATTCTTATGCCCTCATGAGTTATGCTATCCATCCATATAAAAAATGGAATGTGTCACATAAATTTTGTGTATTCTACCCCTCGAAGATGATCCAAATCACCTTATACATCTTTTCCAACATTGGAACCCCCTGTATGTCATGATGCCCCACTGTCAGCATGGATTTCATAAAAAATGTGCTCGACCCCATGCCCATGTTTAAATCCCGATTTAGTATCATCCATCTTCAAATAATTGTAGAGATAAACCCAACCATCCTAACCACTACTTGACACTAGGTATTAATATTGTAACCAAATAGCTCCAATAGGTTGTCATCTAGAATTCAGTAGTAATAATCATCCCTTACTCGTCGATCTCCTCTTAGACTAGCAGTGGTCATTCTGTGTATCTACGTGGGTGCCTCTTCTCCCCTAGTAGGATACATTGGGGAGAAATTCCAAAAGCATCTAAACCCAGATCTTGATGTGTTTTTCCATCACTAACTACTTATCTTAGCCCGACACCATGTCCATCAGTGTCTTCACCAGTCATAGAATATGATCTATATCCTCCCACCCATTCTACCCAGGGAGCAACGCATCATAAATTTCCCCATGAATTATAATCCCTAAAATATGGTGCATTCCCTAGAGGATGATGTTGACCTCCCTTTAGTGAATATGGATCATGTCAGTCCTCATCAACCAGCAACTCAGTAGTTTCAGAATTCTTGGTTTTGGTTGGTAGATGTTGAACTGAGAAGCCCACGCCGCCCCATAGAGGCATACCTGCCACAGATCTACTATTATATTATCAGAATACATGCACCCATAAGAGGCCCAATACCATTCATCCATGAAATTACCTCCCAGGAACATGTCCCAATTGTCAGTCCACCCATTCCAGTGTTCTTATTCCCATCATGTGAAAGATATGATATTTAAGTGAAGATGCATCGGGATGCAATTCATTCTTGAAAAATAATTGAAATGATTGTAAAGGATGTATGTGGATTATAGGTATATGGATCTTCTAGGTATTGAAATTGACATCACTAAACAACTGATATTGAAATGGTATTCCCTTGAACCGGTAATACAGTTCATCCCTACTATATTTAGGGATGAAAATGTCATCCCACAGATGAAAGTTGTACAATTATTGTCTCATATATGTTTTCTAATCCTTTCCCCTTTCGTTCAGCAACTCCACCAATGATTAGTGTTCATAATGACTCTACACACATTCCCAGAGCTCATTATAGTTCTTTATGTCCTCCCATTAAGTAAAATCTTCAATGAAACCCTATAAAGATTCATTGTTGGCCATTTTTTCTAATACATTATCATTTTTATTATCAATTCCTGGAGAATGTTTGTAGGTACATTCATAGATTACATGATCATGGATCCCGAAAGTACATAGCATGATTTGTATGGAAACAAAGGATCACAATGAACCAATTTTCTAAGATGCATTCGTAGAGCACCAGCCCAAGGACCCTGATTCACATAGAGCGATCGTGGGGGGAGGAGCATAATTATTAAAAATATTCAGTGATGTTTTGTGGAGATATGATACATAAAAAAGTGGTATCTAATTCCAAATTTGGTTGTAGAGTTTACATGATATACATGGTGCCTATAGCAATAGTGAGCTTCGCAGTGACCTCCACACGTACTCCTGGCATCATCAACTTGTCACGGCTTTGTGAATTTTTGTTTTATAGAGATCTACCCTCAAAATATTACCCTCCATTTTTCTACAGATCCCATTATGAGTGGGGTGAGTTTTTTGAGGAAATCCATGTCGATGATGGATCGTAGTTTGAAGAAACTATTTGGGATAAAATTTGACACTTATAAAGGAATGTATTCACTAATGGGGATGCTTCATGAATCATCATCGCTAATCCCATTATAACCATGAATAACATGGCCCCTACAATATGATGACCACCAAGATCACTACAAAGTATTGACAAAATCCTCTATAAGTGTGACAAGCACCATGGGTGATGAGAAGTAGTCATAGAATGTTGTGCATGTTTGATGGTGGTTCCTCTAATCATGAATCACCATTTTCTTCACATCACGCACATCATGCATTGTGATACTCAGTGCCTATAAATTGGAGATTCACCCATACCCCAATGGATCGCTAGAAAGAACTTTCACTATCCATTCTATCTTCACATGAAGCTCTCTCTACCCAAAAACCAATCCAGAATATTTATCACCCATGGTATTTCAACATTTTGAACGAAAATTCCCTTCAACACAATTTTACTTCACATTATCTGATGATGCACTTCATGGAGCCCTATGGGTATCACAAAAGTAGGAGTTACATTTGGGTAATTGGTACTTCTTAGATCATTCATCCTTCACGATTCTCCCTCCTAGAACATGTAATATATATTCCGCGATTGGTTCTCCTTGCTTTGTGAGACTCCATACTTCATGGATCTCTTTTTCACCATGATTTGTGATTTACCATCCTTCATGAAGCTCTCCCTCTTCATTATTAAGCATAACATGATGAAGCCCATTTTAGAAGGGCCTTCTAGTTCATGATACTCTCTCCCATTCAGCACATTAGGATCGTACTAAGTGATTTCATGGTCCCTTGAGTGGGTCTTCATGTTGCGTCATCCATTCTTATCATTCATTGCATAGGTACAAAAATGGATAATTCTCCTTCGCATAGCCAAAGTAAAATGAGATCCTTAATTGACCACTATAACACATTACTCCCATCAACAAATAATTTTGAATTCCCATCCCCAATTGTGCGTTGGTATTGGTAAGGTATGTTTAGGGGATGAGGAGTGAGTCCCCATCATCTGAAATGTAGGACATTAAAATTCCATGCACCTTCATCACAAACATATGGAATAAAATGTGAGTTTCCATATTCATGATAGCCATGTGTGGACTAAATTGAGGATGAGATCAATAAATATTATCTTTATTCCATTCATTACTCCTTCTCTCACATCATATGGTCTCTTTCTCTAGGTGTGCCTCGAGTAGTGTCCCCACTAGCCCTTACACACCCTGATAGAGTGATCACTATACATGGATCGATATCTTCCTCAAACATCGGGATGTTATCCTCATGCCTCCCTCCTAGGGTAACTCCCAATCTCCACCTCCCTAGGCTGCTAACCATGTGTAAGCCCCACACCATCCCTCAAGTCCACACCCTTTGTGACATGATCATAAGGTCTTATTTTACCTCTTATTTC
Source organism: Viscum album (assembly GCA_963277665.1). Taxonomy (NCBI): domain Eukaryota; kingdom Viridiplantae; phylum Streptophyta; class Magnoliopsida; order Santalales; family Viscaceae; genus Viscum; species Viscum album. The sequence goes on along the minus strand of OY728163.1, from coordinate 1,837,128,544 downwards.
CACACTAAGCATTACTAACATGGCCATAGATTAAGCAGTGACCATAACATATCTTTCATCCACTTACCATGAATAATACCCAATATTTCTTTGGACCACTAACCATTATAATGAACTATGCCCCTACTAAACTATGTGGAAATTGATTTCATGTTATTGGGATACGTTGGAAGCTCATCTGAGGTTCAAGGCACTCACTCCCAACAATCTAACTATTCCATGTATTTCACATTGGTTCCCCATCATCCCTCATGTTTTTAAACTGTATGCCCCATATCAAAGTACATGGGTTTTTATTTATATAGGGTATTTAGGATGCCACGTTCTGGTTAAATCCCAACCAATTTTAGCTCTGTTTCTCCCTCTTAGGGATGTACCATCCTGATGCAATACATTCCATTTTAGGGATGCATCTCCCAAAACTGCCACCCTATGTTGTTATGATCCCTCTATACATATAACCATGAATAATCCTCACACTAGATCCATATTCATCAAACCATGAGTGTCCCTATTATGATGGGAAGATAACAATGCAAAAATCATTGCACTCCATCCACACTCTTCCTACCAATATTGTCCCTATTATGATGAGAAGCTAACCATGCATAATGTTCATCATGTCTACGGGTTACATTCCATTGTGTACACCACTAATACTACACCATATTTTTGAACTACAAGGACATTAATCACTTATGGGTATTTATGAATTTTATTTGGAGGATCATGATTATCAAAAAAAATTACATCCTAGTCTCTCTTTTGAGACTTATTATCTCGAGAAGATCATTCCAAAACATGATGGTTCTATAACCTTTGGGTCCCTTTTTATGAACTCCATTATCAGGAGATTCCTCCTCAAGTGTCTCATCACCCCACCAAACAAGGTGGAATTTGACTCCCAGCCACCATGATATGTAGGAATCCTCCCCGAGGATCATTCTGAGAACTTTCATATTCAATTCAGTCCCATGTCATTCATTCCACCCACATAAACGAGTCCTTCATCATCCATCCTAATTATTATCTGGGCTTCCACAACACAGTGGGTTCGGCCTATCAATTTAAAAAAATAAACATGCATAATACCTAACTCACCATTTAGAAATATCTTTGTTTTGAAACTTTTATACCATAAAAGGTTTGTAGGGTGCATCAACGAGGATAAATCACAGCCAATGGTAAACCATGGAGTCCCTTTTTGGGATATTCCTTCCATGTTCCACCCTTTATGGCATCCAAATCTGCATTCATGGTGTGAAAACTTTTCATTTTTTCGACACACTATTCATGGTTTGTCCTCATTGGGAATTATGATCCATCCATCTAGTAAAATTTCAATATTATCCCTCCTTGGGATGTACCTATATGATCTGCTTTTGTTAGTATTTTGATCATTCTGATCTATCTCCATATTTTGTTTACCTTGCGGAATACCCTATGATGAACATGTTATGATGAATAGAAAATCAAATACATGCCTCTGGATTAATATTCACCACATTTGAAATGTGATTACTTGATCCTTTTCACCCTTGAGAATCCCTAGGATATGGATATTTCAGGTGTACTAATTTTCCAGGGTCCAGACTTGCCGGCGATGCCCAACATGACTACTTCCAGGACATATGGATTCTTCCCCGACATGACCCATTGAAATGTACTAACATAAGTAGTGTAATTAACCAGTGTCCACAAAGAGATGGAATCCAATAGAGTTTCACAAACAATGGATTGATTATTAACGGATTCTTGGAATAAGAGATGAATTCATATGAGGAATCCATAGAAGGATAAACTAACATCCCGCCATCATGTTTCGATCAAGGAGAAGAACTCTATAATGAAATGGTAAATGCCACTCACCTTTGTAAACATGGAGTGTGGGGTAATAAATGTGAATTCCCCACAAACAACAGGTTCCTCGGTGGAATGAATTCAAAAAAATACCCCAACAGACGTTTTTATCTTGTGGTGATAGGGAATGTTCTTTAGGTGTGGTGTAAATGTTTCGTGGATGGTTAGAAGGATTCACACATACTAGTTCAATAAAAAATTTATTAGAGTTCCCAAAATACATTTAGAGTGAATCATGATTGAAATTAGAATAATATTATTAGAACATTATAGGAATATCAAAGCTATGGGCTTTATTTCCAACAATTATTATGAAATAGGAGTTTCCATTGGTAGTTAGTACTGGAGTATTTTATTGAATTTATTTATAAATTTTTCTAATGCTTCTATATTCCAATAGATTTATGTTGAATTCATTGTAGGGTAATCCATGGATCTTGTGATGAAGGATAGATATAACTTGAGTTGTATTACTATCTAACAATAATCAAAAAGTTATGTGATGTCGATGCACATTGTCTCTAAATATTTTAAATGAGTAGTATATGACCTTTTTATGGAAATCAATGTTTTTTGGCTTGATATTTAAAAATATTCATCCCTATATAATTTTTTCCTAATATATAGTCAATCATGATGGATCTTAAAAATGGTTTACTCTTGTGTTAAATTTTTTATGGATGATTTTTTATGATTTAACATAGTGTTTGTGGTATTTTTGATGTGTTTTTATATTGTAATTTTATATTTATCTTATTTAAATATGAAATTTGATATAAATAAACTATATGTTTACATTGATATTGATAACAATTTTTGTTGATAACTATTTATTTTTTTCCTGTAGAATATATTTTCAATTGCGATTGGTATAAAAAAAGAATTTCATTAATTTTTTTCTGATTGAAACTATTTGTTATGGTAATTTGTAATGAGAGGTTTTTTTCAGGATCTATTGATGTTTTTTTCATTATTATCACTATAAAATATATTAATATTTCTATGGTGGGGAAGCTATTATGTAATGTTAGTTAATTTGTATGGTCATTTTTTTGAAGGTTGTGATATGTTTTTAATGTTTGTTTGGTTTAGTGAATTGGTTATTTTTTTTTAATACTTATTTTGTGGGGATTTGTTTTTTGGGGATATAAGACATGGATTAGTTGAATTCATTATTATTGTCAGTTAAATGTTATCTAATAAATGAAATCATTAAACGTAAAATGAAAATCTTTGAGGATGATTAATTGGATGATTCCACTTAATATTAAGGGTGATCCAATTATATTGAAATGAAATCTTAGACTCTTAGTTTGCATGTATTTTTGGAAGCTATTATTTCTAAGTACTTTTTATATCATCTTAGATTTTCTTTATGTGTTGATTAGGTCTATATTAGTCAACTATGAATTATAGAAATCAAATTTCATAATAGAGACAAATTATTCAAAACCATTGTCATGGTATTTTAATAATAGTTTACATTCACATCCAAATCTATTATTTCTAAGTACTTTTTATTCTGTAATAAATACGTGTATAGAATTGAATTTTTTGAGTCTTTACATCGAAACCTTGGGATAATTTATGAAAAATTTGGAAATTTTTTATACTATTTTTTACTACACTCTCTTGAAATAGTAGAAATTATGTCATGTTGGGGTCATTTTCATCTCAAACATGTCATGGTGTTCTGAATTCATTTTTCATAGGTGACATTCATATTTTATTTATGTCCCAAGGAAATAGTCAATGTTGTCTCATTATTAAATTTTTTTAGGGAATATGGGATTTTCATTGATCCCTTTCCCTGAGGTGCTGGTAAATGGTTTAACTTGTATTTTATATTTCAATATTCCTTTAAGTGGTATTCCCTTTTGGATTTGGAATCCTTCCATGGATGGTTGATAGTGTATAATAGTTTATTATCACTTCAATAGATTATTTTATGGATAGTTGTTTATGTAGACGATGATCTAATTGTTGTCATGTTTATTTCATATTTGACTATTCCATACTAGTTTTAAATATAGGCGATAACACCTTTACGTCACAAAGTTTTTTAGCACTATATACCCTTATTTGGGAGTTCATGATTATTTTGGATGTATGGTGATGGTTTAAATATTTTTTCAATTTTCACAAAGAGATTTTATATAAATTTATTCATTCTCAATGAAACTATTGTAATTTCCTAAACCCTAAACATTATTAATTAATATATTCTTTTTATTTCTTTATAAATTTATTATGTATCTCCTTGAAAAAAAAACTAAATATTGGTGATAGTACTGACACATGCTTGTCACCATATAGTTTAATCATTTATTTGTATTAATAAATAAAAATATTTATAATAAAAAGGAAATTCGAAGTGTTTTAATTTTTTAGCAATAATAATCCTTGTATTATTAATTTTTAAAATATAATAATGGAAATTTGGTTTTTTGATTAGTGACTTAGGCAACCAATTATTATACAACATATGTGGTGGTGCTGTAAAATTGGGGAATATTGTGATAGGTTATTTAACACTACAACCTTTATATACATTATGATCACTTATATAAATTGTTTTTAATACCAAAACTTTTATCATTATATCCTAATTATTCTTCTATCTAAAATGGTATCTTATAATGACATTACAGTAACATACACTGTGAAATTATATTGTATTTTCATACTATAATAAAAATCTATATGTTTCACGATAGTATTAATAAATATATTATATATTATTTTTTGAAATATGTTTGATAAGACACAAATAATATTGAATATCCTAGGTGGGCATTAATGTCAATATGAGGATGATCCTCAGGAAGCACACCAATGGAAGTTTATAAATCATGGGATTATTAGAACACTACCCACATGTAGGATATCATAATTAATATATATCATTTTATGTTTCTATATAATGACATTTTTAATTATTCAAACATTTATTATTATTATTAATGGATATTATTTTTCATTAATATTTATAAATTAATTAAAAAAATGATTACATTTGGTCATGATGAAGTAGGATACATTGGTCATGTCATGGGTAATATTTAGATAGTGAATAATGAGATATAATAATTTTCCATTACATTCATTAACAAGAGTGTGTATCTCAGACCCATTGATGGGAATGTAAAAACATAAATAAATGTGTGTCCATGGTGTTCTCAAGGAATATACATTTCCCAAATGTTGAAGATAGAAACATAAACCACATAGGTTGAATAAAAATAACTTTAGAATGATTTAAAGCATATTTTATATGTTTTTATGGATGATGGTTTTGAAAAGAAATGATGTATTCTATATATGTTCTAAATTTATTTTCAATGAAATTGATTATTAAATGGTTTGATGTAACAAAAGGTATTTTTCAAAGATTAAATGATATCATGCTCGAGATACATTTAAAAGATATTTCTAAATCTTTTTTTCTATGATTAAACTTGATGTTGTTACTCAATCATTCCTAGAAAAATATCTAAAGTTTTCATTAATATTATTTCTCTTAATTGGTAATAATCAATGCTATTGTCTTAATGAGACCTATTTTCTCTCACAAGATATATTATTATGAAACTAATTTTATTTTTCATGGGAAACGTGATTTTGTAACCCACTTTATTTCATGAGATATTCATTGATGAAATTATTAAGAAACTTATCTCTTTTCGATAGGTTATGATTACGTAACATATTAATGATACCCATTTCATTTCATTGATTAGGATTTGATGTTTTTAGGACCCATATATTTTCATTGGCCATGACATAATCAATGTTTTGTGGCACATGCATTAATGAATTCATTATGTTATGTGTTGGAACTATATCTCCCTCAAATGCATTGGGTAATGATAAATGTTTTGTGAGCTACAAGTGTACACGAGAGGGAATCCCATGCCCAAAACAAGAGAATAAAGGGGAGGAAATACCAAGACTACAAAAAGTGGATAATGATTAGGAAATCCAAAGAGTAAAAAAGAGAGTAAACTGTAGGAAATATCATGCCCAGAATAAGAAGGTAAATTAGAGGACATCCTAATACTGATACAAGCTCCTAAAAGAGAGGACATCTCATGAACATTACAAGAGGGTACACGAGAGGGAATACCAATCCCAAATAAGGTAAAAATGCAATTAAACTAGTAATAACATATTATAAAGGCATTTGTAGGCCGCCTTGATATACATTTTTTTATATGTTTTCCAAAATTCAAAATTTTTTTCATAGGTTATGCATTCATGGATTATATTCATTATATCATTGGGATTAATGTCATATAAACATCCAGTATTTATTATGATATATGATAAGTAGGGTATGATATTTATATATTATTCTTAAGATCCATACCATTTTTTCAGGTTATTCTTACGTATTTTCCATATTTACACATACTGAGCATCTGACCTCACCCCTAACTTATGTTTATTTTATCTAGGTTATAAAGAATGGTTTATGGTAGAAGTAATAAAGTTGTAGATCATTATGTAAGATGTTGATGATCTTTCACCTACATAGAACATTTTGTTTCATTGAATCCCAATACACTAAACTATTATGGCCCACGAGAATTTATTTTTTCAATACACTAAAAAATCATCTAAAATAATATAATATAAATTTATTTTAAGTTATGTGGTTATAATTTGACATAGTTTTCCACATATTTTATTAGGGTTTTATTGATTAAATTAATTAATTTTTAAACATTTTTCTAAATCATCAATTTTTTTTAATATTTTATAATTAAATTGATAAATTAATGAATTTTTATAAATAATTATGTAATTTTGGCCTTTAAAAAAATTAATATATTTTTACAAATATATATAGACAAATAATTTACTTTTTAGTTTATTTAATCAAATATTCATGACTTTTTAATAATTTTAATTGTTTATTATTTAATAAATTAATCATATTATTTACATTTAATTTGCATAGTTTTTTATAAAAATATTGAATTTTTTAACAAAATTTAATTCAAAAAATAAATATATTAATTATTTTAATATAATTGACTTGATTTCTTTTAATAATAACTATTATTTTAATATAACATATTCAGTCTTCTTGCATTTTGTAATATTATTATACCTATCAATAATATATTAGGATTTTAATATAAGTTAAGAATTTATTGTTAGATAATTTAACATTTTTTTTGGTTTTTAATCATTAAATTTTTTCCTAAAAACAACTAGATTTTATTATGAAATTTTAGAATTCAATTTGATCTTTTATGTTTTACTTATATTTATCTATTTGTTTAGACTAATTTTAAAATTTTATTAGTTAATTAATGTTAAGATTTTAATTTATTTTGTCATGTTAAACTTATTTGGTTTAAGTTTAATTTTAACATAGGATCTTATTTAAATAATTATTTGATAGGATTATGAGTTTACTTTTTTAGTAATTTAATTTTTTTTGTTACATTTTAATTTCATTCAATTAATTTTTGTTTTTTTAATTTATATATAAATTTATATTTTCCTATTAGTTTTTTTAACTGTCATTATCATCTTACTACAAAAATCTTCCCTATTTATTTTATTAGTGTCGGTCTCATCACATCGAACACATGATGTTCTCTCCTATTGGTGGGACTGACACCCCTTTATCCTCCACTAACTTACTATCGACAGTGCAAACAATAACTCGCTGACACCAACTCTAAAACATCAGTGTCTGTCTATAAATTTTTCATGACACACATTCCCTCGTTCGTGTCGATTTTACCAGTTCCTTTCATTTTATATCAATTATGTCATGTATCCATCCAAAATGAAGCTGTCTGACAACCTATGCCACCATCACCATTGTCCTTTCATCTTCTCTTCAACATGTATCCCTTGTTTCGTTATCTCCACCCCTACATCACCTCCTCCACATCCAATTCAAAAAAAAAACAACTCAAAGCACACTACAATAGATATCTAAAAAAATCAAACTCAAAATTGAAGCTCAATATCCAACATTAGCACATATCGAACAAAAATACAACAACCAAAAAAATCCAGATATGATGAATATATTATTTTCCAAAACATGTGCCATAAAGGGAGGATTTGGGCCCAATCCAAATCATTGATAATTGTGGAAGACAGCTTGAGTTTCAAGTCCATAAGAATGATCTGATGTCGAGCTACCACTGTATAGGGCTAGGAAGCTGAGGATGAACCCGAACAAAAGCACCACTATGATGTGCCACTGGGATGATGAAATCGCTACTACTAAGGATTCTCCATGAAGTGTGGTGGATTCAAGAATATGAACCCCCCTATTGCACCAGGAAGAAGAAGGGCAGTGATTTATTCCTCATGCATTTAATCCTAATTGTTCATTTCTCACATTATTAGTGTTTATTATTTCTACTTTTAATATTTTCTCTATTTCATTTTACCCTAGTTATAAAATGTCATAAAATTTAGCATTCTTTGATATTATTATAAATTTTGAAAAATATATAATAAAAACATAAACTAAATTTGTTTACCCTTCCAACTACAGAAAATAATGGGGTGTTTTGAAAAAATTATAGACAATAGGTAGTTCCACATTCCCTCTGGTTCGACCCAATTTTCCTATAGTTAGTAGTATTAAGAAATCATAAATTTCAAACATTACCCAATTTCAATGAAAATTTTTCATTGGATTTTATCTAAATTTCAATAAAATGAATGGGAAAATACTTTTAAATAATGTTAATAAAAATCACAAAATAAATTTAAAAAAAAATCAAATAGTCAAAGAAATAGTTTCAAAAAAAAAATATTCTTTGAGTTACTACTATTACACAACTACATTGTGTTCACTATTTTAAGATGAAATTTTCATCTTACAGTCAATTTCATGAGAACCAGAGCATGTTATGGAAGATTAGATCCCCAGATTGTAGATGAAAAATAGTTATCTGCTCATAAGAAGGAACAAAAATTTGAAAAGGATAACATATATGAAAGAGTTCACGTAATAACCTTCCAAATCAATAATGAATTCAATGATGAAATAGAAAGTCATATATTTTTGGAGTTCTAACTCTCTCAATTTTCAAGCCATCCATCTTCCACTAGGTTATCTCATAGAGCTTGAAAGTATGAGATGAAAGAGTCTCATATTTCATTACTTCTTGCATTCAATGGACTCACTAAAGAGGACTCTATTTCATTCATTATAGATTTGTACAATATTTTGAAAGAATCACCTCTTTTAAGAAAGAAATAGAATGTGATGAGAATTAGATTATTTCCCTTTTTCATAAAATAGAATGATAAAATTTGGGTTTTGAGCTTTGATGAAATTATTTTAAAAAACTGGGATCAAGGGTTCTATTCCATTATAATAAAATTGTTCTGCCAAATATTAAAAAGAGAACATAGAAATAAGGACACTAGATTTTTTCAAGATGATATAGTAGCCTTTCCTGATTCTTGGGATAGATTCAGTTTCATTTGTAGTCAATGTACCCATCATTAACTCACATCCCACCTTCTCATGGATACCATCTATGAAGGGTTTTCCTATTATGGGAAAAAATTAGTGGATCAAGCTACTAGGGGAAACTATAATGATACAAATGATGAATATTTGAGTCAAATTTTCAATATTATTTCTTTAAACAGTAAATATAAAAACTCCAGAAGAAAGAGAGTTATTGTAAATGTTAACAATGGTTCTGGAAATGATACTCAAAATCAACTTGATGAAATAACTAACCAACATCAATTTTTAATGAACCCAAATTCCAAGAAATATGTTAATCAATTTGGCTATAAAAACACCAACCAATAACATAAGGATTTTAATGGATTGGACCTCTCTGGTCCATTACATTGTGAAAATGTGGTGTTAGATGTGTTCCGGGAGGTCAAGGTGACTTATCCCCAACACTTTTCCAATTTTCAAGTTCAGTGAATAGTGTTTCCAGTTTTATGAAAAGTAACAGATCTGTCTCACAGATCGGTCTCACAGATCGGTCTCATAGATCGGTCTCAGAGATTGGTCTCATAGATCGGTCTCACAGATCGGTCACACATATCAGTCTCATAGATTGGTCTGACAGATCGGCCTCAAATATCAGTCTGACAGATTGGTCTCACAGATCGGTTTCATAGATTAGTCTCACAGACCGGTCTCACGGATCGGTCTCACGGATCGGGCTCATAGATCGGTCTCATGGATCGGTCTCACAGATCAGTCTCACAATTCGGTCTCACATATCAGTCTCATAGATCGGTCTCAGAGATCGTTCTCACAGATCGGTCTCACAGATCGGTTTCACATATTCTTTTCACAGATCTGTTTGGTGTACAGTAACGGTAGGTGAGCAGTGATTCCAAATTCCTACAGTTGTGCCCCTTTTGATGTTTCCGTTGACGTAAAATACATTTAAATCATTATTTTAAGGGATATTAAGGCCGTTTCAAAGGCCATAAATCATATATTAATTATTTCTTCAGATGGGTTGTTTTTACATGGTCAAACCGCATGGGTTAATGTGGTCTGTTTTTAATGGAGAATTAAGCAGATCTTAAACCGTCACCCCGGTAAATTTTCAAAAGGGACGAGGTATCATTCTCCCTTTTTCTTCCTCTTTGTTATGGGCTATGAGATTCTAGAACCTTTCAATCCTTCCCATAGTAGTATCACAATCATACTTTACTCCTCGGATCAGTTCCGCTCTGTTTTGATGCAACCAAGCTGTGTCGATCATTCTTCGATATAAGGTATGTTTATCATCGTTCCTTTGGGGATCATCATACCATGTTTCCCATTTCCATATTATATCCTTTAATCTACATTCTTCTAATAGAGTTTTCTAGGGGTTTGGATGGTGTTGTCGTACCGTGGCATCCTTGGGTGGATGCAGTTGTCGCGAGAGGAGGATTGTGACCCGTTGTGTGGATAAAGAACATCAAGAACTGTTGAGGTAGGGGATTCATTGCTTCTATAATTTTTTATGTGCAATCATAAAGTTAGCATGACTTATCCCTTTGGATCATAATGAAATTTACCTAATTAAATATTTGAACCGGATAATGAAATTGTTATCGCTTGTATGTTATTGCCTCATGTTTTTCTATATATTGTGATATCTATGCTTTCTTTTCATTTATGTTTGTTCTTGATGGGAATTGATAAAGAAAATGAAGCCGAAATTAGTTGATAATTAATTGTCTAATGAAAATGATTCAAGTAAATGAATCTGGTTGTTTCTGTTGATTATGTTGTTCTAATATTTCTGTAAATCAAATTGGAATAGAAAGCATATTAAAAATTTTGTGATATATAACAGAATAGGTTTCCTGGAATTGGAACTTATGAATTGAATCTATTAATTCAATATGTATTAAATAACTAGTTGGTTTATAAAAGATAACGCATGGTAGGGTTCTTAGTTACTCTCTTGTTCAGAAGACCGAGTGCCTTTTGCATTAGAGCCCAGAGTGCTCATTATGTATGAAGGCTAGATGCCTTGTTAAAGGGCCAAGATCCCATTTGATGTTATGTTTGACTTCCTACTGCTTGTGATGTGATGTGACCCTAGAGGGGTCTTGTGATATGTGGAGGTAGGGAGGCCTCGTGGTTGTGGCAGTGGTTGACGCCTAGAGTGGCGAGATGCATCGGTTTATGCATGTGTGTATCAGGGAGTACACCAAGGATGATTGTATGGGACGGATGTGATGGCTGAATTTTTGGTGGCTTGTTCAGTTGTTTATCTGCTTACTTTTCTACACTGCTTAAGAGAGCTGGTTTTTCTTACCCTTATTTTGAAGGAGGAGAAGACACATGGGGTATGCCACGTGCATTCCGTGTTTAGACTCTCGATGGAGAATGGGTCTATGCACTTGCTATAGGCAGAAAAGACATAATAGGTAGTATATCTACTCACCGTGTTGAGACCCCATTGTGTTTAGTAGCATAGGATGTTTTTCTAGAATTCCTGGGAATATGGGAATGTAATTTTGTAATGAAAGATTGAATAAATGGTGATAATCAATGAGGATGAAGATGTTGTAATTTAAATGTGATATTGAATCCTAAAATGAGTAGTTTATTTTGAATGTTGTGCCAATTTAGTTTAATGTGGAATTGTTCATGGTTAATTAATGTTTAAAGAATTAATTAACAAATAGTGGAACTGATAAAAAGGTAATGATGTAATCTAATAAAGCTATTCAAATGGTTGTGTTCTTATAGGATACCTAGTCTTAGAAGTAGCAGCCTGGAGTCTGAGAGATGTTACCTACATTTGAGTCTAAAACTAAGTAATACACATAGTGTGGTTGTGAGATATATATATTCTATACTTTTTGTGTTTCTATACGCTACTCCACCCCGTTGGTAAGGGAAACTGTCACCCAGGGGATTTTGTGCAATGGGGGGTGTTTTCCCCATCAATATAATGGGAGGTTTAATGGCTGACTACCCCCTTTAGCCCTTCTCTCTTCTCTTTGTAGATACTATTACAGTTGGCACAGCGGCTAGTTTTCCCCATATATGTGTGTAGAGGGTTGAAATGGCTTGTGGTTATTTCACACACATATATTCTGGATATAGTATCCTATTGACTATTATAGGTGTAACGTGTATAGGCAGTGATGGCTTGAGGATCCTTACTCGGTGTATGGGTTGTGATGGCTTGAGGTATAATACCTGACATATGATACACGTTATGCAAGCTGTGGTGGCTCCTGGAAACTACCTGGTTAATTTTGGTTGTGAGGATGGTATGGTTCTTAGCCCGGGTGTCTGCAGCCTATCCTTTGTGGTGCACATGGTGTATATTGTAGTGCTTAGCCCAAGTTTATACGGGCAAGCCTTGGAGAGAGATGCAAAGGACATATGTCATTGGGGAAAAGCGGAAAACCAATGGGGAAGTAGTAGCGAGGTACCCTTTATGTTCATTATTACATGATATATTCTTGTATGCATTACTTAGTGAGAGTATACATGGTTAGGTTGGGAACTTAATATACCTATTTAGGTGACGAGTTAGTTTCACTTGTTGTTCGATGTGCTTTAGCATGATTTCTTTTCCTTTTCATGAGAGGCTTCGGGGAGGATCATACTAAGTATACTATAATACTCACCCTATGTATATATAATTTTTTTTTTCAGTTCACTTGGTGTATGTTGGAGATCAGGCAGGTTACTACTCGTTTGTGGTTACTAGAGCTGTTCGAGCATGTAGTTGCTGCTGTATTTTCATTTCTTTTGGGTACTTGTAGCTTTATCTTTCAGATTTATTACTTTTTCATGACATTACATTTCTGCACATGGGTTTCTTTTATATTTATAGTTCTGAGTTTGAGTTGATTGGTGTCTGTCTTATCTCTCTCTTCTGCATGTGTTCTCTTAAAGGGTAATGCCTCCCATTATGTGTGTTATTATACCCTTGGTGCTAGTCGCCAACCTGGGGCCTACTGGAGGTGGGACTCTGGGGTCAGTATCTCCCTTCTCACTTTTCCGGCCTAGGAGGGGTACACATTGTGGGGAGGGGGTCGTGATAGAGTTTTATTAGAGGTCTGGTTGAGGGATAAGATTCAGTTCAGAGTTAGGCACATGTGAGGTTTCATGGGTTGGTAGGGAAACAGTGTCATTCATGTTTAAAAAGTGAGGTAAAGACTGGAGACCTGCTGAGACATAGGTGTTTAGGCCCCTCTATGATCTGTTGCACGGACCATTATGTTTACAATGGCTACTAAATAAGATGATACTGGTCGCAGGGTAAAGGCCTAGGAAAGGATCATGCATAATTCTTCATTGCTCCTGTGTTTGAATGGGTATACCTTGGGATAGTTTAACCTAAAATGAATATATGAAAACAATAAATTAATTAATCTTGAGTCTTCCATATTCCAGTCATAGGAGCTCTAATGGTTTGTTATTTTACAGGTATGGCTCTAGGACAACGTGATCGTCAGGTTTTCATAGAAAATGACCAGAAAGCTATTCTAGCAGAACTCCACAGGGTAGATGTTGAAGACGATGAAAATGGAGGAAGGCACTTCGAGAGGTTCAGCGCCAGAGTCTGCAGATGTATGAGGGCTTTGTTTCAGATGCAGTCACGGAAGACTGGTTAGAGGATGTCGATATTGGATTCAGTTCGATGCGTTGTTGGAAGGATCACTGGGTGTCCTTGGTTGTGATGATGCTGTGTGGAGTAGAAAATCAGTTGTGGCTCTTGTACCTTAGAGATCATGAGGTGTCAGTGATCTCATGGGAGGAGTTTCAATACATGTTTACAGTTGAGTTCATTTCCTCAACCGCGAAGGCATCTAGTCGTTAGGATATTTTTACCCTTCGACAGGGGAGATCCGTTGTTTGAGAGTTTTGAATCCATTTTAGGAACCTTCTAAGATACTTTTCATACGTACTGCCAGATGAGGAGGCCAGGACGAGGAATTTCGAGGAGGCTTTGCATTCAGAGATCCAGCGCCAGGTCACCACATTTATGCTGAAGACATATCTTGAGGTGCTGGCGAGGGCAGAGGTTGTTGAGTGGACTTTGGCCAGGACCAGATCATCATGAGAGGGGAATCATCATGATTCCTCACGAAGTAGAGCTATGGTCCGATGTTCCTGGTTTTCATGGAAGAAGAGTTTCTGTTCACCTAGGGGTAGGTCCCAGCCCTTCCCATCTAGTTTATCTGGAGGCAGCAAATCTCAAGCCTATGCCAAGGGATCATGCACTTGTTTTTCTTGTGTTGGTCATGTTCATCAGCAGCGGGAGTGCCCAACATTTCAGAGCAGTCATTGTGCACTGGGTTCTCCTCTCCAGGTTCCTCCGTTGAGGCAGTTCCATCCGAGGCAGCAGCAGTAGGTTGCACCAACTTTATATCACCAGAGGGTAGATGTGGCAGGTAGAGGACAACCCCATGATGCTCCCTGTCCTCAGAGAGCAGAGCACGACCATGGTGGTGGTCTTCATCATGGGTAGAGGTGTCATGGAGGAGGTTGTGTTCAGCATCTTGATCTATCGTTTCTAGCACTAGGCAAGCCAGATGTCGTTTGAGGTACCATTTTCTTGTTTTCTTCCATTGTGTATGCCATGATTGATTCAGGAGCGGCACACTCCTTCATATCACCTACCCTTGTCCACGCCTAGGGACATGAGGTAGAGAGGCTTCCAGTGCACTTCACATTGACTACACCAGTTGGAGGTCGAGCTAGCTTGTTTGAAGTATGTAGAAACTGTGGGATAGTGTTGGGGAAAAACCGCAATTGGGGAGATTTTCTATGTTTACGGATACAACCATATGATGTCATCCTCGGTATGGATTGGTTGTATTCGGTGTAGGCTATTATGGATTGAAACAAGAAGAGGGCCGTTTTCTTTGATGTAAATGGATAGGAAGTGGTGTCTGTTAGTGAATGAGACCCTCAGATAGGTCATAGGCGCATCCCATCCTTATCATCCATGATGGCTAAGATAATTCTATGTTCTTCAGAGGTTGTGCAGTTCGCATTTCCTAGGTTTGTGGTGGAGTACCCAGATATCTTCCTAGAATATGTCATAGCATTACCCCCTTGACAAGAGATCGAGTTAGGGATCAAGATACAACAAGGAGCATCTATTAACTCTATGTCTCCGTATTGGATGGCCCGTTCTGAGTTACGAAAACTACGTATACAGCTTGATGGTCTGTGGTAGTGCTTATTTTTCGGCCTAGTGTGTCACCATGGGGTGCACCAGTGTTGTTTGTGATGAAGGCCGACATCATTTTTCTGTTTTTTGTCGATTATCATCATTTAAACAAAGTGGAAATCAAGAACCGCTATCCTCATTCGTAGATTGATGATTTATTTGATCAACTGAATGGTGCAATCTGGTTCTCAATGATCGACATGCGGTCATGATATCATCAAATGCGGGTGAAGGATGAGGATATTCTGAAGACTTCTTTTCGTTGTCTTCATGGGTATTATGAGTTCATTGTAATGTCGTTCGGCATGGAGAATAATCCAGTTGTTTTCATGTGGATGATGAATGTTGTGTTCCGTGAGTTCCTAGACAGTTTTGTGGTAGTTTTTATTGACGAAATCCTTCTGTACTCCACATCTGAAGAGGATCATGCAAAGCATCTATGAGCCGTTTTGGGAGTTCTTCTCCATCATCAGCTATTTGGGAAGTTGTCGATGTGCGAATTTTGGGCTCAAGAAGTCCGTTTCCAAGGGAATGTTGTGTCCAAACAGGGAGTAGCTATGGATCCCTCGATGATAGAAGCAGTTGTGTCTTGGGAAGCCCCCAAGATAGTGTTAGAGGTGCAATGTTTCCATGGTCTAACAGGATATTACAAGTGGTTTGTGGCCAATTTATCATGAGTTGTGACTCCTATGACAGCCTTGACTAGAAAGGATCATGCATTAATTTGGACTGATCAGTGTCATACATCTTTCGAGTGTCTAAAGGAGAAGTTGGTATGTGATCTAGTCCTTTGTCTTCCAGCAAGGGGAGTCTAGTTTGATGTTTTCTGTGATACTTCACATCGGGGGTTAGGCCGTGTTCTTAGGAAGAAGAAGTCAGTTGTTTCTTATGGGTCTCTGCAGTTTCATCCCCATAAACGCAACTATGCCACTAACGATCTTTATTTGGCATCCGTGGTGTTTTCTCTGATTTTGTGGAGACATTACCTCATTGGTGAGCGCTTTTTGGTTTTCACAGATCATAAGAGTTTGAGGTATGTTTTCTCCCAGTGTGTCTTGAACTTACAAAAACGTCGGTGGAGGGAGTTCTGGCAGGAATATGACCTCGAAATATCATATACACCTAGAAAATGGAATATTGTAGTTGTGGAGCTAAGCCAAAAGTCATGTAGTGATTTTGTGCGTGAATCCGGTGATTCCTAAAGAGTAATGGAGGAACTGTCAGCTTTGTATCTTGATATGGAAGAGGTTGGAGGTAGTGGTTGTCTTTTCCAGATGACGTTGCAGCCATCCCTGATGTAGAAGGAGGAAGAGTCCCAATTGGGTGATCAAGAGGTGGATGTTTGGGGAGACAGAGTTGTTTGTGTTGAGGCCCCTGATGGTTGGTCGGATGATGAACAACACTGAGTGTTGTATCATCACATGCTTTTTGTTCCCTTAGAGATACACGAGACTGTTCTCCAAGACTTCCATAGTTCACCCTTAGTAGTACATACTGGTGTGACAAAGATGTTCTGATCCTTGAGGAATTAGTTTTGGTTGCCTAGGCTGATGCATGATGTTGCGGAGTTTGTGTCTCGATGTTTAGTCTGCCAGAAAGTGAAGGTTGAACACCATGTTCCGGTTGGTCTTCTCTAGCCATTATAGATTCCCCAATGGATGTGGGAGGACATCTCAATGGACTTTGTTATATTTTTACCTCGAGCTCTGGGAGGAAATTATGCTATTTGGGTGTTATTCGTTCGTTTAACAAAATCTTCCCACTTCATAGAGATCAAGGAGTCGAGCTCAGTGGAATTTTTGTCGAGGCAGTATTTAGAGGAGGTGGTGAGACTTCATTGAGTCCCTGGGATGATCATTTCAAATTGAGATCCTCGTTTTTCCTCCAGGGTGTGGAGACGTCTCCAGCATGCTTTTGGTTATTACTTGTGCCATAACACATCTTTTCATCCTCAAATGGATGTTTAAACTGAGTGAACCATCCAAACTCTTGAAACATTTTGTCCTATTATGTTATTGATTTTTGAGGGTCATGGATGAGGCACCTAACCTTTTATAATGTTCTCTTACAATAGTATTTTTCACTCTACCATCAGTATGGCGTCATTTGAAGCCTTGTATGGACAACCTTTCTGTTCTCCTTTCTGCTAGACTGGGGTCAGAGAGTCAGAAATTCTTAGACCTGAACTAGTACAGAATACAACAGATATCGTTCAGGTGATTCTTGAGAGGATGAAGACAGCACAAGATCGTCATAAATCATATGCTGATCAAAGAAGGAGACCCTCAGAGTTTAATATTGGAGATCATGTGTTTCTAAAGGTGAATCCCCGTCGTCGGCAGTGAAGTTTTGGTCGTGGAAGTAAACATTCTCCCCATTTTCTTGGGTCTTTCGAGGTTTTATCTCATGTTATAGTTGTGGAATATCGAGTAAAAATTCCCCCACAGATGAGTCGGATACATGATGATTTCCATCTATTAGAGCTCCATCGTTATCTTCATGACAACTCTCACATCATCGATTGGGGAGAGATCGATGTTGTTGATGATGAAACCTTCGAGGAGCGACATGTGGAGATCCAAAACTGCAAGTAAAAGGTGTTCCGAGGGTGATCTATTGCCTTTGTTCATGTCATGTGGCGACACGGTGGCATTGAGGAGAGTACCTGGGAACATGAGTTACAGATGCGTGAGCAACACCCAAAGCTATTTTAATTTGTTTTGCTAAGTTTAATTTGATCCTTTCTTTTATGTACCTTTGATGTGATGTTATGATTGAATTGTTTGGATATGGATGTTAGTTCCCTTCCTCTAAGATTTCGTGGTTTTTTCCAGGTTTAGAACATCTCAGGGTGGTTTTTCCCTAAGAGGTATCGTATGGGGTGGTTGTTTGGACCCCTCTTTTATTTAGGTTGGTTTTAAATTCTCGAGGACAAGAATGTTTTGAGAGGTATCTGATGTAATCGACCAGACCTCTCCGGTCCATTACATTGTGAAAATTTGGTGTTTGAGGTGTTTCGGGAGGTCAAGGTGACTTATCCCAAACACTTTTCCAATTTTCCCATTCTTTGAACAATGTTTATAGTTTTATGAACAGTAACAGATCAGTCTCAAATATCAGTCTCACAGATTGGTCTCACAGATTGGTCCCATAGATCGGTCTCACAGATCGGTCCTACAGATTGGTCTCACAGATCGATCTCACAGATCGGTCTCACAGATCGGTCTCATAGATTGGTCTCACAGATCGGTCTCACATATCGGTTTCATAGACCGGTTTCACATATCGGTATCACAGATTTTTTTCATAGATTGCGTTCATTGATTGGTCTCATAGATCGGTCTCACAGATCAGTGTCACATATCGGTTTCATAGATAGGTTTCACAGATCGGTTTCACAGATCGTTTTGTTGTACTGTAACGGTAACAGATCGGTCTCTTATATCGGTCTTAGAGATCGGTCTCAGAGATCAGTCTCAGAGATCAGTCTCACAGATCAGTCTCACAGATCGGTCTCACAGATCGGTCTCACAGATCCGTCTCATAGTTCGGTCTCACAGATCAGTCTCACAGATTGGTCTCACAGATCCGTCTCACATATCAGTTCACAGATCGGTCTCACAGAACAGTTCATAGATCGGTCTTACAGAATGGTCTCACAGATCAATCTCACAGATCGGTCTCATAGAGTGGTCTCACAGATCGGTCTCATAGATTGGTCTCACAGATGGGTCTCACAGATAAGTATCACAGATCAGTTTCACAGATCGTTTTCAAAGATCTGTTTGATGTACTATAACGGTAGGTGAACAGTGTTTCCAGATTCCTACAGTTTTACCTCTTTTGACATTTCCTTTGACGTAAAATACATTTAAAGCCTTATTTTAAGGGCTCTTAAGGCCGTTTGAAAGGCCAAAAATCATATATTAATTATTCCTAAGGCTGGGATGTTTTTTACATGGTCAAACCGGGTGGGTTAATGAAATCCATTTTAAATTGATAATTAAGAGGATCTTAAACTGTCACCCCAGTAAATTTTCAAAAGGGATGATTATCATAATCCCTTTTTCTTCCTATTTTTTATCAGCTATAAGACGCTAGAACATTTAAATCCACCCCGTAGTAGTTTCACAATCAAACTTTACTCCTCGGATTAGTTTCACTGTCTCCTGATGCAACCAAGCTGTGTAGATCATTCTTCGATATAATGTTTTTTATCATTATTCCTTTGGGGATCATCTTCCCTTATTTATCCTTTACATATTATAGAATGTAATCTCTATGCTTCTGATATAGTTTTTTTGGGGTTTGGATGGGGATGTCGTACTATGGCATCCTTGGGTGGATGTAGTTGTTGCGAGAGGAGGATCATGACCCGTTGTGTGGATAAAGAACATCAAGAACTGTTCGGGTAGGGGATTTATTTCTTATCTAATTATTTATGTGCAATCGTAGAGTTAGCATGATTTATCCCTTTGGATCACAATAAAATTGGCCTAATTAAATATTTGAACTGGATAAAGAAATTGTTATCGCTCGTATATTATTGCCTCATGTTTTGCTAGATAGTGTGATATTAATGTGTTCTTTGCTTAGCTGATTTTTCTTGATGGATACTCATAAAGAACGTAAATCCATAATTAATTGATAATTAATTGGCTAATGATAAAGAGGCATGTAAATGAATCCGGTTGTTGTCATTGTTGTAGTTGTTCTAATTTTTATGTTAATCAAATTGGCATAGCAATCATGTTAAATCTTTTGTGATAGCTTACTGAATATGTTTCCTGGAATTGGAACCTACAAATTGAATCTGATAATTCAAGAGGGATTAAATAACTGGTTGGTAGATAAAAGATAATTCCTGGTAGGGTTCTTAGTTACCCTCTTGTTCGAAAGGCCGAGTGCCATGTGCTTTAGAGCCCTGAGTGCTCATTATGTATGAAGGCTGGATGCCTTGTTAAAGGTCTAAGAGCCCATTTGATGTGATGTTTTATTTCTTGATGCTTATGATGTGATGTGACCCTGGAGGGGTGTTGTGATATGTGGAGGCAGGGAGGCCATGTGGTTATGGCAGCGGATGACGCATAGAGTGGCGAGAGTCATCGGTTTATGCATGTGGGTGTCGGGGAGGACACCAAGGATGATGTTATGGGATAGATTTGATGGCTGAATGTTTGGTGGTTTGTTCGGTTTTTTATCTTATTACTTTTCCCCACTGCACAAGGAAGCTGGTTTTGTTTACCCTTCTTCCAAAGGAGGCTAAGGCACATGGGGTATGCCACGTGCTTTCCGTGTTTAGACTCTCGAGGGAGAATGGTTTTATTTTTTTTCTAGAGTCTGAGTGATATTAGCTGTAGTTGTGTCTAAGACTAGGTAATTCCCATAGTGTGGTTGTGAGTTATATATATTTTGTACTTTTTGTGTTTCTATATGCTACTCCACCCTATCGGTATGGGAAACTGACACCGTGGTGATTCTGATCCCTAGGAGGTGTTTTCCCCAACATTATGATGGAAGGTTGAATGGTTGACTACCCCCTTTATCCCCACTCTCCTCTCTTGGTTGATACTAGTGACTTTGGCACACCGGTTAGTTTTCCCCATATATGTTTTTAGAGGAATGTAATGGCTTGTGGTAATTTCACACACATATATTCTGGATATAGAATCCTATGGACTACTCTAGGTGTAACATGTATAGTTTGTGATGGCTTGAGGATCCTTATTCGACATATGGGTTGTGATGGATTGATGTATAATACCCGACATATGATACACATTATGCGAGTTGTGGTGGATCTCATAAGCTACCTGGTTACTTTTGGTTGTGAGGATTGTATGGTGCTTAGCCCAGTTGTCTCCGTGCAAGACTTTGTGGTGGAGGTCGTGAAGATTGTGGATCTCAGCCCAAGTTTATACAGGCAATCCATTGGAGAGTGATGCACATAATGTATGTCATTGGGGAAAAGTGGAAAACCAGTGGGGAAGTAGTATTGGGGTACCCTTTATGTTCTTTATTATAAGTTATATTCTTGTATGCGTTACTTGGTGAGAGTAACCATTGTGAGTTTGGGAACATAGTATACCTGTTTAGGTGACGAGTTAGTTTCACTTGTTGTTCACTATGATTTAGCATGCTTTCTTTACTTTTCCACGAGAGTATTCGAGGAGGATCCTACTATGTATACTATTATACTCACATTATGTATATATAAACTCTTTTTCAGGTCACTTGAAGTAGGTTGGAGATCAGGCCAGTTACAACTAGCTTGTGGTTACAGGAGCTGTTCAAGCTTGTAGTCGCTGCTGTCTTTTCCTTTCTTTTGGGTACTTTTAGCTTTCTCTTTCAGCTATAGTACTTTTGCATGACATTACATTTGTGAATATGGGATTCTATTATATTTCCAGTTCTGTTTTTGAGTTTATTGTTGTCTGTCTCATATCTCTCTTCCGCATGTGTTCTCTGAGAGGGTAATGCCTCCCATTATGTTTGTTATTATACCCTTGATGCTAGTCTCCAACCCAGGGCCTACTGGTGGCAGGACTCAGGGGGGTCATTATCTCCCTTCTCACATTGAAGGACCAGGAGGGGTAAAATTTTTGGGGAGGGAGTCGTGACAAGGATCAATGTTGACAACGTCGAATGTTCAGTCACACTAAATTTTATTCCCTAAATTTTACATTACATCCCACCTAAAAACATTAAATTTTTTAGTTGTGGTTCTTGGATGATGAATACAGAATACCCTATTTCTAAAAATTATAACCCAGGCTATAGGAACTATAAAAAATATGTCCGGGAAGGAACAATGCCTAATCAATCAATCCACTTACCGTACAACATATAAAATAGCTTAAAGATAAAAAATTGGTGGATCTTAGAACACTCAAGGAAACTATGATGATCACGTATATTCAAAACTATATTTAATTTTAAATTTAATATATTCACAAGAAGAAGGATATAATACTCAATTGAATAAACATCAAACCCAATATAAATCTAATAATATTCAAAATGATTCATGAATTCATAACATTGAAATACAATTAGCCCATATAGCTAGAGGCTTTACATCTTGGGGAAAAGGAAGATTACCCAGCACAAATAAACAAAATCCTAGAGTGAAATATATGGTTATTTTCCCTATAAGTGGGATTTATACTCAATATGAACCTAAATAAGACATTAAAAATTCAAAAAATGGAAATCTATGTGAATATAGAAATAAAAATATTCTCTGTACCCGATTTGAAAATCAATAGATAGTCCTTAAAATGAAAAATATCTGAATTTCTCATCTGAAACTCAAGATGAAAATTCTATTAAAAATAGAAATAAATAATGAAATTACAAAACTGATGATGAAATAAGGGATATGCCTATTTTACACTGTAATTTTCCTCCACCAATTCCTTCCATGAAAAATTGAAACCACCAAGCAACACCACAACATGACACATTTATTTCCTTGGACTTATTACAAATCTTTAAGTGAACATTCCTTTCATTCAATCTTTAATTCAAATCCCAACTTATTTGAAATCACATAAAATTACTCTTTCAATTAATAATATCTTGTGGAATTTTAAACAAACTGCCTCACTGAAAAGTATGGTGATGTTCTTGGAAAGAAAATCCAACATAAACAGAAAGATCTTGGTAGAATTCTCATCCCTTGTCCATAAAAATTTTTAGTCAACTTATTTGTTTGTGTGACTTAGGTTCCAGTTTCAATATACTCCCTTACTCACTTTTAAAATAGAGGAGTTTGAGTGATCTTTAACACAAAACATTCATTATACATTTGTCTAGTTGTTCTTTCACTAATCATATGGGAAGAGTAGATGAATTTTTAGTTGTAGTGGGAAAGCTATTTCTACCAGCATAATTTTTAGTCATTGACTTAGAGTGTGACTATGAGGTTCCCATAATTCTAGGAAGGACATTCCTGTGCAATGTTGGTGTTGTAATATATGTATCTATGGGCCATATTATATTTAAATTTGGAGAAAAATATGAAGAGTTTAATGAGTTCAAAAATTACAAAGGACAAACATTCCGAAAAATCATTTCATAAATATATTCATTTGAAGCTTAATGTCATCTTGAACATTTTATCAAATCTAAAAACAAATCCATTATTGAGCAAATCTATTTGAAAGATGAAAATTTTGATTATCCTCTCTTAAAATGTGAGAAACCTACTAAACTAGACAATCTGGATGAATACCAGAAAAGAAATCTGTCCTATTTCTGCTTCTAATAAAGATGTGCCATGTGATTCTGATCAGAGGAATTTTTTTAGGGAACATTGGGGTGATTTTTATGCCACTAAATTTTTTTATGACATTAATGAAGTATAAGGAGAGATGTTAATACAACATGATTATTTTTACTTGATAGATCTATTCAATTCAAATATGGAAAATCTTGACATTGAGTTTCTACTAGGGACAGTAGAACTGCAAATTTTGTAACTAAATTGGAAATTATAAATAATTCTTCATTTCAGACCCCTTATAGTAAATTTGTTGAATACCTTGGACATCTTATTCTTAATAGGCGTTCATCTAATTAAACCCACCGATTCATGAACTAAACACACTCCCTTCTCTTTTGAAAGACTCATTTTTAGTACAAAATTTGACATTTCATGTTATAATTTTTGCGAAGATGAATGTCAGTCAAGAAGGGAAATTACTAAATGTTCATAAAATGTTCAGATATGCCATTTTGTGGACCACTAGTTATATAAAAGTAATTTATCATTCATTCTAAAATAATTATATTCCTATACTGTCAGGCCACAATCTTGGGGTAGTGTGTCCAAGAAGATATGATCCAATAATGAAAGAAGTTGTGGGAGAATAAGTAATTAATCTTCATGAAAATGGAATGATATATCATATCTTTGATTTAAATTGGGTTTGTCTAGAACAATTAGTCTCTAATAAAGGAGGTTTCATAGTTGTAACTAATGAAAATAATGAATAAATTCATGACAAAAAATCCACATATTGGAGATTCTGTAGAGATTAATGGATGATTGACACAGCCACTTGGGGGACAATTTTCTAAGTCCCATCCATGATAAAATGTTGTAGAGGATTATTGTGAAGGAATTTTTTTATTTCTTGGATGGGTATTCTAGTTACAAATATATTCCTATAGCTCCATTTTATCAACACACGACTACCTTTACATGACTCTTTGGTACATTTTCCTACTGGCAGATGCCCGTTGTGTTGTGTGGATCCCATTTTACATTTTGAGGTGCATGATTTCTATCACATCTGATATTATTTATAGGATCATAGAAGTTTTTATTTTATGATTTCTCCATTGTCTGTATTAAATTTGATAAATGTTTGGAAAATCTAATTTTATTTTTGGAGAGGTGTTTAAAGACAATCGTTGTGATTAACTATGGAATATTTCAATTTATATTCTCAGAAGGAATTGATCATGGAAATAAGGTGTCCAGAAGAGGTTTGGTGGTAGACACTGCCTAAATTGAAGTCATTGAAATATTACCACCTAATAAAACATTTAAAGGTGTTTAACATTTTATAGGACATGTCGGTTTCTGCTAGAGATTTATCAAATATTTCTCCCAAATCACTAATCCATTTTTTATATTCTTGTTAAGGATTCCTTGTTAAATTTTGATGCTAATTTATTTACAAAATTCAATATTCATAATGAAAAACACGCTACATAACCTATCATCACTGCACCTAATTGGAAACTACCTTTTGAACTAATGTTTGATTACTATGATATGTTTGTCGTAGTTTCCCATAGACGTCAAAGACATTAGCCGTTTCATGTGTTTTATTAAGATATTAGACAGTTAGATGAGTCTCAATGAAATTACCCCCCCACAAAAAAATTGGTGTTAGCTATTGTATTTATTCTTGATATGATTAGACAGTATCTATTAAGTTCTAATGTCATTATTTTCACTAACCATTTTTCCATGAATTACTTTTTTTTCGGAAATAAACCAATCTAAGGCTTATTTGATGGATTATGTTGCTACTAGAATATTACGTTGAAATAATGGATAATAAGGGAGGCAAAAATATATTTTTTGACCATCTATCTAGGATACCTCACACTCAATTTGAATATCTAAGAGAGATTAACTATTTATTTCATAATGTATGTTACTTAAAATATAAATTAGGGAGTCTTTACGGTTTATAGACTTTTCAATTTTTTGGCAGCATATGACTTTCAAAAATTATACTCAATAATGAAAAAATAATCTCTAAACGTAACTATTATCCATGGGATGACTCCTTGTTGTTTAGGAGGTGTAGATATGGTATTCTTAGAAGTTGTGTTCCGGTGGAAGAAATGATACCTACTCTGGAGAGTTTTCACTCCTCACCATAGGGTGGTCACAATGGGGGTGAAAGGAAAAATCTAAAAGTTATACAATATGGTTTTTATTTTCCCATCCTATTCAAATTTACTAGGTGTTTTTTAGTAGGTTGTGATATGTGACCGAGGTAAAGCAATGTTGGAAGGATGTAATAGTCGATATAGATTATGTTCCGATGTGGGTTGAGGTTGTATCAATTCCCAATAATCATGAGAACAGTTATACAATTTTTTTTAAAATGAATATTTTAATGAGATTTTATTACCCAAAATCCTTTAGCATAGATAATGGAAGTCACATTAAGAACTAAAAAAATTAATTCATTGATAGAAATTTTTGGTTTCAATAAAAAATATTTTACTTCTTACCATCCATAGTCGACAACAGAGGTAGATTTTCCTATAGGTAACTGAATAATATCATATAGTAAAATGTGCCAAAATCTAGGAAAGAGTGGTCACAGAAAACAATTGATGCTTCATGAGAATATAGAATATATTTTAGTACCCCAATCGGTATGCCTCCATATAGACTGTTATTGGAAAAAAATTTCATTTCCTTTTGATGTTTCATGTTTAGTCATATTGGGCAGGTAAGGACATAAATGTTGATTTTATGAGTGCAGGTGAGAAAAGATTTAATGGGATGAGTGAGTTAGATGAGATTTGAATAGAGTAAAATGAAAATTCAAGAATATACAAAGTGTGTACTAAGATATTTAATGATTATATTTTTCAAAACAAAGAGTTAAAACCTAGACAGAAGGTCATTATCTTTCATTCATGAATTATAGTCTTTCTTGGTAAAAATAAATCCAATTTATCTAGACCATTAAATATATTTATAGTGATATAGAATGGATCATTAGAGATAGTTGGTGAAGGTAAAAAACATATCCTGGTTTATG
This sequence comes from Viscum album, assembly GCA_963277665.1. NCBI lineage: Eukaryota > Viridiplantae > Streptophyta > Magnoliopsida > Santalales > Viscaceae > Viscum > Viscum album. The sequence goes on along the minus strand of OY728163.1, from coordinate 1,837,101,708 downwards.
GAAAAATAGTTAAATATGTTTTGAAGGATATCCAAAGGGCATGACTACCATAACAGTTCTTGGGAAATAATCCTGAATATATTCTAACTAATACATAAAACTCAATAATTCATGAGAATCAAGCCATGATTAAAGACTATAATTCACTTGTTGGTATATGTTTTGAATAATACACTTCTATTCTGATGTTCTAGTAATATTTATTCTGAATAAGGTGATTTTATTGTTACATTTTCTACACTTTAATTGTTGGTGTTTTGAATAAGGTTTGTTTGCTCAGTTTTACTACACTTCCAACTACTGCATGTTCTTGGTGATTTTGGTAATTTTTTTGAGTTAAAATGATGTAGAATATGTCATATAACATGTCTAATTCCAATTAACATTCATATATGGAAAAAATCATACTGGGACGTACTATACCATTAATAATACATTTATTTTTTAGTACATTATACAATAATAAAAAATTCAAAATTTTGTCAAAATTTTGCTGTTGTATATGAGTTCTTGACTCACAGATTAACCTAAGCTACTGTTATACTTCTATCGATGACACACATGCGATATTTTTAGTCCGTCATTACAAATTTCATCTATATATTTGTGCTGCTATAAAAAAATGCTTCATTTGTTACGTTGATTAATATTTTGTGACATGTTACAAAGCTGTATAAAAAATTCTGCTTATGCTAAAATTATTCTGCATGCTCCTCCTTGCTGGAAATTGTAGTTCCTTGGTATTAAGAAAATTCATTACTAAAAAATTATGTGGGGGTACATGTAAGATGTGAAATTTATTTTATTGAATCTTTTTGTCTCTGTTTTGGTGTTTAGATTTCTTCTTTTCTATATAACAGAATGTCAATTTGAATTAAAACACTGAACTTGCTTACACATAGTTCATTGTGTACCTATATGTTATACGTGCTACTTTTTTTAAATTATTTAAAAATATTGTTCACTTACATTAAAATAATGCATGATACTTTGAGATCCTTCTGTAAAATAATCATGTGGCAACCACATTCTTTTTCTCTTCATTGAGTCCTATCAACATGTTATTAATCAATTTTAATGAAAATCTATTTTGATCTTCCACAGTATAATTTTTATCTCCTACACATTTAAATCCATCTTTGGGAAATAAATATTGGTTTTATGTGTAGGGGATGGGATCAACTCATTTTTAGATAAATTGTGCTTCCTGAAATCCCCTTAAATCCCACTGATCATTAAATTTTCTTTAAAAAAAATGGTTATATTTTTTCAATATATTCCTTTATAATTTTAGGAATTATTTTTTAATCTATTTGAGTCTTTCTTAAGGAAAATATCTTGATGATTGTGTACAACTTCTTTGAATTTGATGTTAAATTGGGTGAATAATTTTTAATTGATTATTTTTAGTGAATATATGAATATTTTGTTTATCTATTAATTTTTTAGAGTGATATAGGATAAATGTTTATGGTGCTGAGATCATAAACTTAGAAACTAAAAGTTTGAACATGAAATTAGGAGAATCACATTATTTTATTTATTATGGTAATCATGTTAGTGTAAAAGTATAAATGGTTTTCATATAAATCTATTGAAACTTGAGGTAAATAGGAATTTTGTATCCCATGGTGTTTCTCTAAGACCTTATAGACTAGGTGCGTTTCTATGAAAAAATCTCTCTTTACATTTTGAGTAAGTGCTTCTTCACAGTCCTTACCACATGGATACATGAGTTGGGGAAAATAAATAAAGTCACTAGGGTCAAAAATGTTCTCATTAAGATGAGGAAAAAGAGGAACATCAGATCTTAAAGGGGGAAATAGGTTAATATGGGAATAATTTATGTTGTATAAATAAAGTGATTCAAAAAAATATTTATTTTTTTAACTGAAGAGAGAGTCAAAGTAGAAAAAGATCCTTTTTTATGCTGTTAATTCCACTGATATTTTACCTGATATCACACTTGGATATAGAAATCTGATCTGAATGGTAGTAAGTCACTATGATGTTTCATATATGTGAAAATACGCTTTCAAAGAAAGGTGATAATTTTTTATCTAGATTACTAGAAATAGTTTAAAACTAGTAATATTTCGTTTGAGAATTACATTTTGGAAAGATTATTGATACTTTCCTGTAATTTGATTCGAAACTGTTCTACTTGTTACACTTTTAGTTGATTAATAACACACTCCTATTTTTCATAGTTAATAATAAATGTGATTGTTTGAGGACAAACAATGGTTATGTGTGGGAGAATTTGATGTGGCTCTAATTTTGAATATCTTGAAAATATTTTATTATTTTTTTAAAGATATAATTACTTATTTTTACACGTTTTACTAAATATTTACACTTTTGTTGTTTTATATTTTAAATTATAAATTAATCAAATTTTATAAATTATTGTGTTATTTTAGTCTTTAAAAAAATATGTTATATTTACTTATTTTTAGGGTAATATTATTTATATTTACTTTGGTTAATCTAATCTGATTGAGTTTTTTATAATTTGACTTGTATATTATTTTAACATGTAATCATATTTTTTACATTTAATTTACATAGTATTCAATTCACATATTTAATTGTATGATATTAATTAATTAAAATAAATTAATTATAATAATTATTTAAATATAATTGACTTGATTAAATTAAATAATAATTATTCGGTTAAATTAATTTTTTAACACTTTTTATATTTTTTTAATTTTTTATATTGTTCAATAGTAAATTCAAATTTTTAATATTAGTTATTAATTTATGTTTAGTTAATTTCATTTTTTATTATTTTTTAATATGTTAATATAATTTTCTAAAAATATATTAATTTTATTAGGAAATTTTAGTATTTAATTTAATCTTTTTTTACTTCTTTTTATCTTTATTTGTATTCTTATTTTATATTTTTTGTTTTTAATTATTGTTACGTTTTGTATTTGTTGTTTCCTGTTAAAATTATTTTTATTATTTTTTAATTTAAATTATAAAAATATTTAAATAATTTGTTGAATTTTTTTTGAGTTTACGTTTATAGTACTTAATATTTTTTATGTATTAGATTTTAATATTATTAAATTAATTGTTTTTTGAGTCTACAGATAATATAATGTCTTCATGTTCATTTTTTTAACTATTGGTAGCATCCTGCAACAGAAGGCTTCTCCATTTTTTTTTATTAATGTTGGTTTCAAAACCACTCACTAACTCTATTATATTCTATTAGTGATACCAACATCCATTTATCCTCCCAAATCCTGCTAGTGACAGAGAAAACCACCACTCGCCCACACCCACTCTACAACGTCGGTGTCAGTCTCTCATGTTCTCATGTCGCTGCCTTCCCTTATCAGTGTTAGTTTCACCAGTTCATATTTTGTGTTACCGATGACACCATTGCCCCATCCAACATGAGATATAAGCAGCCTTAATTACCCCAACATTGTTGCTCTTTCATCTTATCACGTCATGCAACCCGTGTTTATCTGTTGCCTCCCCGACCTTACCTCTTCCACATCCAAATTCAAAACCATACAGACTCACACCATGAAATAATTAATTCCTAGACAAAATCAAAATCACATTTAATGCTCAATATCAACCATATCCATATATTGAACAAAAATAAAACAACCAATAAATTCTAGATTAGGTGATTCTATGGTTTTCCAAAATAGGTGCTACAGGGGGAGGATTCATGCCTGAGATGTGTCACAGCTCGTCATGGAAGACCACCTGAGTCATGGGTTAAGGAAAATGATCTGATGTCGAGTTGGTGCTAAAGAGAATTGGGAAGATGAGGAACATCACGAATAGAACAGCCGTTGTAATACCCAACAAGGAGGAAGAAATCACTAGTATTGAGGAGACATCAAGAGCCGCGGTGGATTTAAGCAGATAACCACCCCCCACCAATTGCGCTGTGAAGAAGAATGGGTGGGATGTAAAAAAAATATTAAATAAATAACAACATATATAATAATAATTAACAATAAATTAAAATAAAAAAATCTTATAAATAAAAATACTAATTAATAATACCCAAAAATAAATAAATAAACCATAATAATAAAATAAATTATAAAAAATAATTAATTAAGAAATAGTTATTAAACTAAAATTATTTTAATAACCTATAATGTAAATTAAAATAAATATTAAGTAATTAATAACTTTAACAATTATAGTTGTTATAATTAATCATTGGGATTTCAATAGTTATAATTATAATAAAATTAATAAAATATAATTAATTAATTAAATTAATAATATTTTAATTTTAAAAATATATTTATGTTATGTTAACTAATTACAAATGATAATAATTTAAAAAAATAATCCAGATAAATAACATTAACTTCGAAGCTTATTAATTATATGTAATTCCAGACATAATAATAAATTAATAACTGTAGAAATAATAATTAATAATGTAAGTATTAATCTTAATAAAATAATAACCCTTTGTGATCGAAAAATTATATTATTAAATTTCATGTTAAATCATATTATGTAGATAATTTTATAATTAAAAAAATTGTTATTATAAAATATTAAAAAATAAATAATTATTATCCACTACAAATTTTATTAATGAATTATTAACTAATATATTTTGAATAAGTAATTTTACATTTTTTATAATAATAAATTTTTTTTGTTATAGTGTTTTAAACAGTATTACCTATGCCTCGTCTTCCAGTTCTTTCAGGTACATAGAGGTGATAAAATCACGTGCATGAGCATTCACAAAACTGATGGGTGTCAGTTATGTGAGGATTGATAAAGTGACCTATGTTTCAATAAAATGTTCACATGTGTTGTGCATAAATAAAGAACTGATCTATGTCGGCGAATGATACGATGACATGCAATAGTTGATTGATATTTAAAACGGACTAAAATAGAGAAGTAGAGGATTCCATGAAAATTCATTCACATTGTGGAGAACCAGAGCAGATAAGTTTTAGAATACCTAGAAAGCTGCAAGTCCAAGATTCGTAAGAGCCCAATAGTAGATCATCATTCCGTGAGTCTGATTGCATATTCATTTTTTAAAATTTTAAGTTCATAATGAATCTTTTTGAACATTTGGATAGAATATATCTATTGAATTTTTCGAATATAATTTTTTACGGTTGAACATTTCTTGCAGTGTTAACACCTAGAATGTTCATTCTTAGTGACTTAGCTGACAATGAGTGAAATAAGTAATTCCAACTTAGTGGTTACTTTTTCATCCATTTGTTCTTAAAATGAAATATTATAATCCATTAGAATATTGTTTTTTTTCATGAATTATATCTTGATTGTTCATTTCTAAGCATTACCAGTCTCTATTGTTTCTACATTTAATTTGACATCTATTTCCTTTTATTCTATATTAAAAATAAAAAAATAGAGTGGTATGTTTTGTTTTATATCATTTCCAAAAAAATTATAAAAAATATATAATTATATAGTTTAAACTTCCCACAACTGACAACATTTGGGTGTTTTGAATTCTTTATAGAAAATTTATAGTTCCACCTTTCTTATGGGTTTGACCCTAGTATCCATTAGATAGTAGTAGTAGGAAGTCAACTGTTTTAAACTTTTAGAAATTTTCAATGATAGTTGGGAAGCCTTAAACCTATGTTTCTTTTGACTTATTCTCCCAATATTTTTTTGAAATCCATAAGAAACACTTAAGGGATATACCAAATCCAAAACTAAAACAATTAATTTTTCCTACAATTGGCATTAATTTCCAATTCTAATTTTAAAATTTTGAACATCCGATAATTGAAAAAATAAAATTCCATTGAAATATTGTCTTTTAAAAAAAATGTAACCCCACAATCTCCCCAACATTGATCATGTCATCAATTTTAAGACTTGGGAAACCTGAAAACATCTGTAGACCTGCATGAGTATAGAATTTATATTACAATTGTAGTGTTTCATTTGTAAATTCCGGATGCCCTTTCAAGCAATGTTTTTAGTACATGGATTCTAAACAATTAATGTTAGGGCTATAAAAATTTCCCTTGGTATAACAATGATGTTATGCTTTACCACGATCTTAAAACATTATAAATGATTATATCATTTTATCATTCATTCTCCAGCCTATAGATCTCCCTAAAAAAGAATCTAGGTTTTGAAATGAAAAATCTGAGACACTATGCTACTTCCCATTGAGATTCCTACATATGAATGTATTTAGAATAAAAGATATAGTAAAAAAAATTTAACAAATTACATATGATAAAATTGCAGTCATTCAATTATTTGATCAAAATAGTTGACCCAAAGAATGACCAAGCATAAAATGATTGCAGAATATTTTCAACAAAAATCCAATAATGAATACTTAAGTTTCACCAACCCAGTTCTAATGGAAATAAAAATGTCCTTCCTAACCAAATACAACCCAATAATGAAGAGAAATATGTTTATAAATGACTGGTAAACTAATCTGTTTAAAAATATTGTCTCCTAAGATAGACACTTCTCTAGGGATCATTATTATGAATTTCTCCCAAGGAATATCGAGATCAATCTAAGGAAACTCACTAAAGGTCATTCTCAACATGTGGTAATGTCTCTAGGTTGAACCATCTTCAATGTAAAACGTCATCATTCAATAGACCTAACATTGAAATTATTCTATTCGATCAATAATGGATCCTGATAATCTACTCCATGATTAAATCATACAACTAAATTTTAAAAAATAATATTTTAAAATTTATATCTAGAATTTACCATGTCTTCAATTCTATAATTTCTTAATTTATTAAAAGTAATATGATATTAAAGAAGAATATCCAGTTATTAGCCACAAGATCCATCAACTATTTTCATATTTGGTTCATCAACCAGTGACATATATCAAACAATTCAATTTAGAAAAATAATTTATTATTCATCATTGAATATATTTCCCTGATTACTAAAAATGATTCCATGTATATCACTAGACATAAAATTTTTCATTGGTAACCGATTTCTCATCTGATATAGTGGTTTAAATGTCATCTATCACCCATTTTTTATTTCTCAGAATAGTTTCAATAGAATTCATTAAATGAAGTGTATCATAAAATAGAAATCATGACCCTTAAAAAATTATGTTGTAATATTCAATATATGGATTATTTAATCTTATCCTCAAGTGAAACTATAAAATTTTCAATCAATAAAATGTTTATAAGGTAGTTAGGGTTTTCATTTTTTGATGTTTTCTTCCTCATTCACTCCTATTTAATTGGAATTATATTTCCATGAGGCCTCATGGATGACGTCTCTTACTCTAGAGGATACTGACTAGTGGCGATGGCCTTGGGTGTGTCCAAAGGATAAATATTTTTTATGATTCTAGAAGATCACAATAGTTGTATTTGATGAATACATAGTAGTGATATAATTAATGATATAGGATTAGAAATAAGAATAATCATCTATAAAGTAAATAAATGTCCTAGTTGTAAGTTATATCATATATTAAATGATAATGGAATGTCTCTATAATAAGGGAAAAAGAGATACATAGTAGTAGGATTAATATAAAATACATTATATATAAAATAATAATAATAATCCATGAATACCGAGTTCTATCACTTCATCAACTACCAATATCACATCCTAATGCATGATCATCAGAAGTCAAAAGAGGGATGAATCCCCTTTTCAAAACCTGTGATCATATAATCTTCCCCAGGGGAAATACTGTAAAATATTGTGTCTGGTATATATCTCATTAGGACACCACCAAAAACATTTATAAATATTCATCTAGTGAATTTAAAATGTATCAATGTGAATATATATAAAATTTAAATTATAATAATATAATTATCCAATACCATATTAAATATAATCTTGTGTCTCTGAACATGTAACAATTAAAATAAATATTTTTTGATTTAGAATATTTAAATTAATACATTAAAGTGTCAGCCACGCTAAATTAGATTATAATAATAACAAAAGATGGTACAAATAGATTCCAAGGCACCCTTGACCTTTTTGGTAGGTCCAAGTCATAATAGTAGATTATGATGTCGTGAAATAAGGTACATATTATAATCCATGGGGTATACCCAAGGCATTTCACTATAACTAAATGTAACTGATTTTGTTGAGATCATCCATTGTAATATTGGGATAAGAATAACTTGGCCCAATAGGGGATTTCAAGACTCCATGTTTCTGAAGACATCAATATGAATCAATGGAATGTATCCAAGGCATTCTAATTTCCAAAAAAGATATCAACTAAATCATCATTATAATTATGATGAATTAAACTAATTAGACATGGCCTTAGTCCATAGTGGGTATCTCTGACGACAATCATATAAAAGAATAATAATGGATTCCTCTGATTTCTTAATGAATTTTCTAAGGAATCCCAGGCAGGATAAAGTATAAACACTCATACAAATATGGAAAATATACAAAACATTAGTAACATTTTACTAATTTGATTTATATAAAAATTTCATCATATTACAAGTATATTCAATTCCATTTAATGATTTTATCGGAAAATTGCATTAACTATGAATAATCATGACATGTTGAATTATGGACATCCATCCAATATCAATTAAAATACACTTATCAAGGACAGGTGATATATATTACTAATTAATTTAAATAAAATAATGACTTACGGTACTAATGGTCTAGTAAAAAATCCATGAATAGTGTCTCATATATTTTTATCAATGGATAATGAAGGATTAACAAGGAACACAATCAATTATGGGTAGTTTATATTGAGAAATCAACCTCCAATGATGTCATGAGTTGTTAATAGTAATTATATTATAAAGTATAAAACACAATTTAGGAATAATTTTTTTTTGGAATAATGCCTGGGTGAATCTTGAAACAGTGCAATGACAAAAGTTTATGAAATGATGATACATTTAGGTTAAAGTCCTAAACCCCCTAACTCATTCCTTTAGTAGATGCCTCATCCTATATCTTCCCTTAATAATGTATGTATTGAGAAAATTATAACAATATATGAATTCCATCAATGTAAATAATAAGATATCTCTCCAAAATAATGTAACTAATCGATTGATAAATAATGAATAGAAGCTAAGACATATAGATCTTAGCAGTAAGAATCCAACGTGATTACTGGGTATTTCTTCTTAGGTCAGAAAGGTAAATTTATACATGAAATATGGTGGATTCCACGGGAGGATCATAAAGAGAAGGAAATGGGAGGGGTGTTTTTTTCTGGAGTATGTAAACTAAATGAGATTTAAGATATATAGATTTTAAATGAAAATAGTCATTCCACCTAAATTTGAAAAGGTCTAAATGTTTTCCAAACCATGTGGAAAACTCTATCCAAATAAACTTATTGAAATGTATGGGGACACTTTTTGGCTCATCATGCACATCCAATGTGAAAATAACACATCAATAGAAAGAGAAACATTGGATGGCCATGTGGCTCAAGTCTCACAATTGTAGAAAACCATGTGTCCCTTTGGTATATAATGAACAACCAGTATGGTTTAATCATACCTTGTGGCCTAGGAAAAAATTTCCAATAAACAGGGGCCCTATATATTTTCTATATAATATGGGGATCTAAGCTGCAGACAAGCCTACGATACCCTCACTTACTCTATTCCATTACCCATATTTCATATTATGTCCTAACAAAGGAATTACAACAAAATTATAGGGGCCGAGTCCTCAATGAAAAATTATTTTATTCAATCCATTCCCCCATAAATTAACTCATCTTTGAGTTATGCTTCTATGGGATGTGATACTTAATCATAGAATATCTACAGTCATTGAGCATGTACATCATCCTTTGGCTTAGATGTCTCGTCTTGTATATTTTATTACTACCATTTCATCAATACTAATAATACATACCATCCTTAGATGGCACGTTTACACTAATCAATGATTTCAATGATATTATAATCAAAATGAGAATCAATATCGAATTCAACACCATCAAGATTAATTTTTTGCAATGGGAAGTCATGGTAATAGTGATGTTCTGATTGTAGAAGATGTCTTGAATGGAATGACTGAACTGGGGTAAAATAAATAGATAAGATGATAGAATGACACTATATAATATCTCAATAGGCCTTATAGAATAATAAAATATATTCACTTTTTTATCCACATATTTAATGTCAAGGTGATAACTAAAAAACACATTTCCAAAACTCAAAATATAGTGCTCATTGATGGTGATATACATATTATTTATTTCTAGAATTTATAGTAGTCGTACATTTTTTAATTAGTTTCACATTATATATTTTCTCTTAAATGAGAGGAGTACCATTAGAAAATACATATATATACTCTCTCTAGAAAATATTTTATCTACATGGCCTATGATTCAAGTCCCCATATAGACCATATAAATTATTTCATACTTATTGTTATTGTAAAAAAAATCAACAATATGAATAAATTTTCCTCAAATCCACTTAAAACAAAGGTTAAATGTTCAAATCCATCAATAAAAATTAGTGACACATAAATAACCTCTATATCTCAGTATTGAACTCAAATTGTTTTAAAGAATGGACAATATATAACATACTAGGTGATATATATTCTATATACTAGTGACATAAAAAAACAAAAACAAGAAATAAATTAACATGTATTAGAAATACATATAAAAATAAAAATATGATTGAAGATAAGATGTGTAAACAAACATTTGGATTTACATATAATTTCATTTACTTCTTTAAAAATTATTTTCATAACATAACTTTTTGACCTATTTTCTTAATGAAATTTGTTTTAGGATATTACAAATTTAGTGCCCTATGATTTAATAATGTAATAGGGAAAAAATATTTTATGTCCAATTTTAGTATATGGGGAAAAAATATTGAACAATAAAAATATTAATATTACCTATATTCAAGACCATTTCTTTATATTATATCAATAAGAATCATTAAAATAAAGATAGATATAATGTTTTCAAAAAATCATTTAATTGTATAATATGGGGATCAAATTAAAATGAAAATTTGAAAGAGTAAATTATTTATCATAAGTAATGATTTGATTTAATGAATTTTGTAAAATATTATTAAAATATAAAATATTAATTTTCTTCACATCCATTTAATATATATAATTTCAATTTGATATCATGATAAGAATTAGAAATTAAAATTATTATATTATTATCAGCCATATATTAAAATTATGAATCCAAACCATTTATCAGTGATTAATATACTCAAACACTATAGGTATTCTCCCTTAACATGGATCCCTTTCAAATAAGTAATATGCCAAAATATTAATAATGAATTCCCAAATATATTAATAAATAAAATATTTTTCATCAAATAATTTAATAAATGAATTATATTTATATCCTTCAACTCTCATCTAAGAAAACTTTAAATTATTATCCACTCAAGATAAAATGGAATTCCATTATGTTTTTACACTATATATTAATAATAATGTGATCAAATAAGGATAACTACAAAAATATTTAATCAAAATTGGATAAAAACAAACATAAATAATTTCATGTATGGTTCAACAAATAATTGATTCCCGAATGAAATCAGGTATAAAATAACATGGAATAAATACAGAAACACAAGGCACGTGCTAAATTGTTATAAAAAATAATGGACCCATAAGATATATATATACTGAAAACTAGCATCTCATTCTAGATTTTAAAAAATACATAGTGTTTATTCTAGGAAAAATAAAAATATATTGATTTCATAAAATAAATCCAAATTTCTATATAATTATAAATTTCATTTTGAAATACATCCTCAACATTATTAGAGTGATGTAACTCCCTATATAAACTATAACTCTGTTAATAATAAGATATTAAAGAAGTGAAATAATTTAGAGACACTTTAAACATCCAATTTTATATATAGAAATAAAAAAGATCAATACAACCATAGTATTGTCATTTTTTCTGATTCTTTCTTCCAAGTCCTCCCACCTAAGGCATGTTGATGCTCTCTGGTAGCGCACCATTCCATGTATTCCCACTATCCAATGGTGGGATACATTCAACACATACTAATAATGTTTTATCCTTGATCAAAATAGGATGATGGGATGCTAGTCCCTACTTTCATGGATTCATCCTCAATATTTATTGCCTAATTCAGGTTCCCCAAATAGATTAATATGTTGTTCATCAATCTCGTTCTCGATTCCATATCTCCGCAGGATTTAGTTAATTACCCAACTTATATCTTGACATTTCAAGGGTTCTTAACAATGCATCACCCTTCAGTCAGAGTAGATGATAATAATAGGCATATTGAGTCATCTCTAGATTCTTGAACATATGTCACATGTCTTCTTCCTCATTAGAAGTCTTCTCAAAGGCACGGAGCCTGAGGCATCTAAAATCAATCATGTTTCATTTAATGATAGAGTAATGATTGTTGAGGTTTTCCTCATCATCCCATGTTTGATATATTTATTTACTTGTGTTTAATATTTAGTAGAGATGGTATCACAAAAGTTAAGTCTTCTACGGGTTTCCTTAGGAATATCATGTTTAACATGAGGTATATCATGATTTTAACATCTTATAGAGATGAAATGATAATGATCAGAAATACCTATAGAGATAGGTCAAAGAGGTAGATTCGTACTGGGAGGCACTTAGAAGGATTACTAGATGCATGGATCATGACGCCTAATGATGGAGGACATGAGGTGGGGAATCGTTTAAATATACGGTTTCACACCGTGAAGGCTGATCAGGACACCACATGGGGTGGATCAAGAAATTTTTTCTCCAAAATGGGGTATTCAAAGGGTAAACATTGGATGGTATTTAACCTCAGGGAGTATTTATACATATCTTGTGTTGAATATTGGGATCCAAACCCACATAGATTGAAAGGGTGATTTTGGGATTTCATTCAACTAGATAACCTTTGAATGCGGATCAATAATGGTTGGAGGTATATGAATTTTACAGTGATTATGCATTGTTAGAATCCTAGGTGCTTCTAGAAGTAACGATGAAGTGGATTCTAGGATTTCCCTTAGATGTGGAACCCAAATTAATTATTAGAATGAGGATGGATGAAGTGATGATGAAATAAATGAAGTGTTGGTAGAAATGTTATTGAACCTCAAGGAGGCATCCTACATATCCCAGTAGCTTAGAATAAATGTTCCTATAGTTCATTACAATGGTAAATAATCATAGTGTACCAATAGATTGTGACCTAGTAACGTTCTATGGGCTTACACATTGTCACGACCCATCCCCCAGGGCTTGCGGTGTGACTACCCCAAGCCCACATTCCATAGGCCAGGGGTGAATGACTACCACCAATAAGGCATATCCCTATAATGGAAAGATATTTCCTTTAATCTTTTAAAAACACAAAATCCTAGAACCCAACAAGAAGCGTCCATGAAAAAAACTACTTTAGTAAAAAGTGTATTGAATGTAAAGGGGGCCAGAATAAATGCCGAACTGAAAGGTACATGTACAAATAAAAAAGGAAAACAACTCTTGGATCATCCACTAAGGATCCTAAATGAAGGGATGGTACATATCATCTCCACATCATTTCATGTCCACCTATCTCCTTCGTGTACCACATAGTCTAGGATACCACAAGTCTCAACCCAGTTCATCATCATCTGCACAAGACACAAGAAGATTAAAGAGAAACCTGTGAAGGGGTGAGTTTAACAATACTCAGTAGGGACCCCATGACCCCTGTAGGTCTCCCAGAGTTCCACTAAGGAAAATACCACAATGCATGACTTCAATCACAAATCACGAAGAATTTATTAACTCTACTAAGGTATATTCCCATACATATGCCTAAGTTATCAAAATATACTCATCTCATTCATGAGGAAACCTATGGATATAACGTTAAATACATTTTCACAATAGATATACAAAGGAATAATACCCCATAGGTAACACCATGAATGTAAAAATATGACTTTAAAAGTATCCCAAAGGTAAAACCATGAATGTATATGTACAGAAATGGTAACACCACGAAGGTAATAGTAATACACAGGTAAAGACTCAGCTTACACTGGGTATATAATTAAAGAACATAAGTACATATGATTTTTCGAGAAACTAGATCATATTATTCTTTTTTAGAAGAACTTGTTATGAGTATATGAAGTCTAACCAACACATGATCAATAGATACATACCCCCACAGACCAACACATGATCTCACCAATAGAGGTTCTATATGCACTGACCCACACATGATCGGTGAGGGCTGGCCCCCACCGGATCTGACCCACATAATATAGGTATACATTGACCCACACAAGTTCGAGGAGCAGTACCCCACACATGATATGACCCACAAAGGATCAGTGCTGACCTAGATAGGATCGCATAGTACTTACCACTTTTTGATATGTATCCTACTTCTGCCTCACTGCTAGGCATTATAATTCCAATCATTGTACTCATGATTCTGAGAGGATCCACATCTGAAGCCATCATTCATACATCAACTGCCACAAAGAACCAAAAATAAGTATCCCAAAGGACCGCCATGTCTTATGTGTTCCAACACGACAGACAGTGATTCAATCAGACGCTCGATCAGTGATAAATTGACACTTTAGTAAAAAAGGGCCTGGCTGGATTGATGTATGATAAAAACAGGGTTGCACAAAAAATTCACAAAAAACACAAATATAGTATCTATAAAGTAACACCTTTCCACTAGGGTCCTTACACCACAAACGGTGCATCCATCCGATGCCCGGTATATTAGTTACATTCAATTCTGTGAAAACAGGGGTGATCGCACCTCGGTCCTGCCTAGCTTGGTCAAGCCCGCTAGAATATGCCTATGATAAATTTTCCCAAAAGGGGTCCCAACACCATAAATGGTGTATCTACCAGACACCTGGTTTGTCAGTAATGGGTGTTTCATTATTTGGGAACCATTTGGGTCTGAGCCTGGTTAGACTCGATCAAACCGGCCCAATACAAAGTGTCTCAGGGTATACCTAACCCCACATGGGTATGGCCCACTAAGGGTCGTCCCAGTTTAGTTTGCTCGCCTGGGCTGTGTTTGGCTTAGCCCGTCGGCTGGGTATCAGCTCACACGCACAGGCCTATTGGGCTACAGGTTCGATCCGACATGCTTGTGGGGTCTGTCCTACACCGGCTCTGTCCACCAGAAGGCGGACTGCCTACTTTCCTGGACCGGTAGTTGCAAGGACATTTCAGCCAACTAGTGGACCATTGCCCCCACCACATTAACCAGTTATCCATTCAGTCAACTAGGTTCAGCCAACGTTGTGCTGCGCGGGTCGCAACACACCCAACTATTACGACCTACTGGTCATGGTTGCTTCTACCGGCGGCGCCTGCGGCACTGAACTTATCCATCCATTCGGCTTGGGTTTACCACTTTTAGCCACCGCGATTCCCCATCACAGCCCACCTTCCCCCACCCGCGGCTGGTTGCCGAAGGTCTCCTCTAGCCACTATCGACCACTGCTGACATGGCACATTGGAGGTTTCTTCTTTGGGTAACTGGACATACTCAGGTGTTCATTCTTAGCGCCATCTGTGCCTACGGCTCTTCCGCCCTAACGCTAACAGAGAGTAACCCGCTATTCCATGTTGTCATCAATTTGGAAACTGATCCCCAAAGTTCACATAAAAAATGAAGCAGTGGAGGGGTTAGTCCTTGTTTATTTGGCTACCGCCCTCAGTATTACGGTGATAGCATCTCAGAGAGGATTTTATTCATCAATTAAAACTTCAAAAATAAATCCCCTATCAGAAAGTGATGTTCGCTATCTTTGGTTGATGGAACTCCTTCATCATTGTCGTCAGTTCATGATTTGGTGGTTCTCATCACCGCTCAATGAAATCAGTATCATCCTCCAAGTGGTTGGTGTCGTGGTACATTTCCAGAGCTGTGTTACTTGGTGAAGTCATGCCAACACCCCTTCCTGAGCTCTATATTAATATTAGAGGAGAAGGGTGAGTAACACATGTGTAATTAATGAGGTTAATTTAATTAAAGAACCATCCAAATTCCCATGGTGCGGTTACAAAAATAATGGGGAGTCAACCCATTTAATTTATTGACATGTCATTGTTCCTCCATCATCTCTATTATGTTGGAGGAATGTAAAAATAAAGATAAAATTACTTTGTTATTTTATTATTCCCTTAAATGTCAAAATACTTAATTTTTCTCCTGACCATCTATAGTCAAAGTGAATCCTCCCTTAATCAAATCCCAGCAATGCATATTCAATAGTTCTCTCAGATATTTGATCTGAGAAATGAGTCAAAAGATAGAAAACATCGCTCACACATTTACTGAACTTACATAAAAAAATGTTCAATAAAATATTAACATTCACCCTCAACCCACACCAATCGAGTTTTGGGTCCACATAAGGGGAACACTCCCCAATGAACTCAATGGTACAATTTGATTTTCAATCCGAGTTACTGTTTTGAATTTATTTATTTTATCAATAAAATAATTGATACCTATTTATTTTAATTACAACCAATAACTAACATCAATATTTGGCACACAATGAACAATTTTTGTGTTTTAAAAAAGAAATCATACCCGCACAAGATCATTGGTGGTCTCATATATTTTATCCTAGTCACCATTTGTGACTTATAAGCATTTGAAAAATAAAATAACTTTATTTAATTATTTTGTTTACGTTTATTCCATTTTAATGTTTTCTCACTAGAGGCATGTGCCGATTAAACTAAAGACACATATAGGGTGAACTTACTTTCATAACACAACAAAGCCCTCAGATTTCTATTCTGGGCATCCATTTACGTGTTATTCAACTTTTTCTGGAAAACTACTCACAGGCGCTCATTAATGCTTAAAAAAATTTCAACAGATCATTTCGTGTACTCAGGGACACAAAATTGTGTTCCGACAGATTTCCCAACCCTGAAATAATCAATAATAATTTAAAAAAATAATATGGAATATCTAGGTCATTACATTCTACCCACCTTAGGTATTATCTTCCTCAAAAGCCAAAACAATTGAAAATCAAAAAAATGAGTGTACGTAGCACGAATCTGAGCCTCCCACTCCTATGCGTTCTCTTGGATCTTCCCCTGCTACACAGAACATTCCCTAGAATGATCATCCTTCCACAAAGGACTCTCTCCTATCAGTCCTCTATCTCCACCAGAAAAACCTAAAATGTCATCACATCATCGATGCACAACTAACACAGGTCGATTATGTGTGATGGATCATCCACACACCTCCTTATTTGTGACTAATGGAAAAGATTATGCACCCGGTGCATCTGTGGGGGAAGATCTATAAGGTATGCCACCTTGTCTACTCTGTTGAGGTTATAGAATGGTTTGATGAACCACAAAGATAGCTTGCCACCCATTCCAAATCTCTGCAATCATCATCAAAATGAGACCCATTGGAAGACATATCCTCCCTCCTCGAACTACAAGGGTCTTCTTCGCATGTCGGCATAATACTTATTCCTACTCTACATAATCTTTAATTGAAAAAAAAATGATGCATCGTGATATAAACTCATCCACTTCATTATTCATCCCCGACCACAGGTTATAACTTCAGAGGTCCGGGTATATCTTTTCCACTATAAGATGTACCATGAATGGGGATGTATGGGACTCCCTCAACACCTCCTCCCATAGCTTCACATGAACTTTGGTGTTTTTTTTTTGATGAGAGGGATGTGCTCCCCACCTTCAAAAAATCCTTCAAAAGACAGTCCAAAGGATATCTGAGCACGTTGGGCCTCACAGTCAATGTACTCAAGAAGTGTCTCCTGAAATCAATGAAGAATTGGGGGATTAAAAATCATAGACTAGTGGTATGTTGATCCATCTTTATCCATGAATGATATCCCCATAGTGACTAGCTACTCTGACCCCACACTCAACAATGGTATAACAGACCACCTGCTGAGTGTGTCTGCTACCATGTTCCCATTCTATAGAGTATATATTATCATAATGTGAAAGACTTAGAGGAACTATATCCGTCGTTATTGTCGAAGGTTTCGGTCGTTCTGGTGGAAGATATACCTAAGACTCTTTTGAACAAAGTAAATTGAAAACTATTCACCAATCAAGTAGTGCTGCTACATCTTCTACGCAGATACCACTCCTGTTAACTCCAGGTCAAGGGTAGCATAGTTCTTCTCATGCTGTCTCAACTTTCGTGACCCGTAAGCAATCATTTCTCACTCATGCAATAGAAAAAAAACATATTCTGTTATTTTATGCATCACAGTAGACTACATACCCAGTTTCTTCTTCTGGTGGCCTCATGATGCGGGCACTCGTCATATTTCTATCTCAGCTCCTGAAAGTTCTGCTTACACTTCCTCGTCCACAAGAATGAAGATGCTTTCATTGTCACTGCTGATAAAGGTGTCGCTACTCTGGAGAAGTCTGGAAAAAATATCTAGTAGTACCAATCACTAGAAGAAGTCACTCTCCCATCGAAGAGGTAGTCCTGGAATCATCTGTTGAAATGATTTCCCCACATTCTGCCAATACTGTTGGGAAATGAAAACTCAAAACTCATGCTACCATGAGGGTAAGGTTGTCCGATTTAAGAGTGATCAACAACACCTTCTTATTCATGAGTCTATAATGTGATGCCTGGGATTTCATTTGTGCTGATCGAGGATACCCCCATACTTACATTGTAGATATACTATATCATTTTTATCAATTATAGTCAACATGAGTATGAAATGTGGATGTCTGGTATATCCCCAAACTAACATCGTAAGGCCTCGATGGTACCACATAGAGGTTCCAACCGAAACTCTTACCTCATGGGTCGAATCAAACTGTCAGCATAAGTGTGATTATTAATTCTCCTCCCAAAGGTATCTCTAGATGTAAGGGTCAAGTAATCAGTTTAACTAGAAACTCTAGGTCATGAAAATGATTTTTTTAAAGAATAATGATTCGTACCTATGTCTATTAATACGATAGCTAGATGTATAAATAGATCGTTCCATGAGTAATTCTTGTAGCCCTTGGGTTATACACCTGGACCACTTATAGATACTCCTTTCCCCTGTCCTCCAACTCCATAGTCCTACTGGGGACCACATTGGGGGGGGGGGGTTGTAACATGCCGAAATGTAGACCATCTCATTATTCTCCATTATCTCCACTGCCACATCTGCGGCCATGAAGATTCTTTTTTCTCTATCAATTCCTCTTCCTAAAACATTTTACACACCCAAGTCTCAGAAACTGGCATCAGTTTCATTCATTCCCACTGCTAACTTTCACTGGTTGTATCATCTATGCCAAAAAACATTCAACCACACATGTTCTCTCTGGCACCCTAACATAAGTAAGAATTCATAGAATAATAACACTGGATCGGATGTCCCAAAACACATTTAACTCAGAGGTCTGATCCTTGAAGAACTGACTGTAATGTATTTATTGAGTACCTAGGATGGTGGGTATTCCTCGATAAAGACTCGACCACCTAAATGTCATCCTAGTGAAGCAGTAGAAGCTCTAGATAACACTCACCAATTAGAATATTTGGCAAGAGACCTAGTTCTCTAAGGAAGGATCTAATGTTTGTGCATAGAAAAGTCACCTCTTCCCAAAATCAGGGTAATATAGACCATGTCATCATCCTACTGATCAATGTAGCATGCTATCTACTAGGACCACCATCATATCGAATGATGCCCGGCCTAGATAGAAACTCGGCCACCCCATCAAGCCAATACTTAATAGCCTGTGATTCAGGCTCTCCTCGGAACCTAAGTTATATTTGACGTTGAAACACATGTATTACACTAAGCCTAAATGTCTCCTCTTCTGGTATGTCTGTTTGTGACTACTGACCAATGGGAAGTGATATATTTGGTACACTACCCGAAGTTACCATCTCAGGCAATGGTCTATGTACCAAATCTTTTTCTCCCTATAGACCGTCCTCATGGTCATACTCAAGGATTAACTAGTAGCATGGATCTCCATATGCTCTCCTAGTGTCTCAACTAGGTGGAAAAATCTATCCATAGCCTCTCACCAGTCCTCAACTGCCTGGGAAATTGTCTCTCCTTGAAACCTCATAAGCCACTTCCACTGGAACTCGTGAAATACGCTCAATTGGTGTGAACCATCCTCTAGTGCGGCTGGTGGTAACATATTCTCAATGGGTGGTGGTGATGCTATCAAACCACCCGAAGGTGCCAACATAGTAATATGGACCTTCTCCAGAACCTTGTCGCTCAGTGGGTTATCATCCTGTACTCCATCTAGAATCCTAGCTAGATGTCTCCATGGAGGCATCATGAAAGATAATCATGATGAACCATATGCAAAACGATATACCTGGTGAGATGACTCAAAATAGATCAAAGGTAAAAATACTTCCTAAACACACGCAATCAGGGTTCCCGTGCACCGAGTCAAAAATCCTAATTATGGGACCTAGTGTATAGATATGTCAGTCTCTACACCAAAACTATATTCCATAAACTGAAAACCAAACTAAAAACACATAACACTATATCTCCATAAAAAATGTCCAAGTCCTAGTACTTCTGTAGAACTAACTCCTTTGATACAACTTTGTCACGACTTGTCCCTCAGGGCTCGCATTGTGACTACCCAATTCCAGCATCCATAGGCTAGGGGTTGTTGACTATAATGAAAAAGGTGTATCCCTATAATGGGGTGACATTTCCTTTAAACCTACACAAACACACAATCCAAGAACCCAACAAGAAGTATCCACAATGTAAAAATCTATAGTAAAAAAGTGTACTAAAAGTAAAGGGGTCTAGAATACAAGATCAAATGAAAATTACATGTACAAATGAAAAGAGAAAATAACTGTAGGATCATCGACTAAGGATCCTACCTGAAGGGTTGGTACAGATCAACTCCACAACACTCCACGTCTGCCCATCTCCTCTGTGTACCGTCTGGTCCAGGCTCCCTAACGTCTCAGCCCAGCATCTCATCATCTACAAAAGACACAAAAAGGTGCAGGAAAAACCCGTGTAGGGGTGAGTATTACAGTACTCTATAGGGACCCTGAGACCCCCATAAGACACCCAGAGATCCAGAAAAGAAAATAACACAATGAAATAATTCAATCAAAAATCACATAGTAGTCAAAAACATTAATTAGATATAATCCAATACATACTCCTATGATATCAAAAGATAATCATATCATTCTTGAGGAAACATAAGGCTCCAACATGTAATCCATTTGTACAATAGATCTACAAATGAATAATACCACAATGTTAACACCTTGAAGGTAACACCACGAAGGTAAAATTACCACAATGGTAACACCATGAATGTTACACCACTAAGGTATCACCACAAAGGTAAACGCACCACAAAGGTAACACTATGAAGGGAACAGTACCACAAAGGTAAAGACTCACCTCACACCAAGTATATAAGTATAACACAAAAGTAAAAATGATTAGTCGAGAATCTAGATCATATTATTCTATTGAGAGGCACTACAACTGACTATATGGAGTCTGAACCACACATGATCGATATCTACTAACCACCACTTACCCACACAGAATCTGACCCACATAGGATCGGTATGTGCTGACCCACATAATATCACTGAGCGCTGACCCAAATAGGATCTGACCCCCACAGGATTGGTATGTGCTGACCCAATAGGATCGTAGAGCGCTGAAGCACATCGGATCTGACACAAACACGATCATTACTGACCCACACATGATCGCTTGGTACAAACCCCCATATGATCTGTCTCGAACCTCCGCCTCACTGCCAGCCACTGGATTCCCACTCATAGTACTCTTGATTCTAATAGGATATTCTCCCCAAGCAATCAATTGTAAATAAACCTCCATAGAGATCCAAAAAATAAGTATCCCAAAGAACTGCCATATTGTAATGGTTCCAACGCGGCACACGGGGCGTCGATCAGATGCCCGGTTGTGATATATGTGAACTTTTGTAAAAAAGGGCCCAGTTGAATTCTAGTCTAATATAACTCGGGTCACACATGATACTCTGAAAAAACACACATGGTGTATCTCAAAATGACATACTCGTCATTAGGTTCCTTAATCCACAAACGACGCATCAATCAGATTACCGGTCTGTTAGTTAAGTCCCCATTCCTGAATGGGTGGGTGATCACACCTCGGTCAGGAACGGCTCAATCAGGCATGCCTGAATATTCAAAAGAAAAACTTTCCCAAAATGGGTCCCAACTCCATTGACTATGTGTGTAACCAGACACACGGTTTGTCCGTTACGGGTGTTTCATTATTCAGGTATCAGTTGGGTCTGGGCCCGGCCTGACTCGATTAGACCAGCCTAACGCAATGGGTCCCAGGGTCTACAAGACCCTGCCTGAGTCCAAACCAGTAAGGGTCATCCCGGTTAACAGGGTTGATCCCATTGGACCGGCTTGGATCTGTTCATGGGCTTAGGTTGCTGTTGGGTTTTCCCTCTGAGAGGGGCTTGCCCCACCCAGGCTGGCCCACTAGGCCGCGGGTCTGGCCCAACCTACTGGAGAGGTCTACCCGGCTTGCAGGTCCAACACGCTAGGCTAGGCCGTGCTGGATGGGTCTTCCAGGAGGTGGACCGCCTCCTTCACTTTCCCCATAGTTGGGGGGCGTTTCGCCTAACCGGTGGGGTGCTTTCCCACATCATTAACAAGTTAGTCGTTTGAATGACATGGTTCTTCCAATGCGTCTTGGCATGGGCTGCGCCCCACCCTCGTGTCATGGCCTGCTAGTCGTGGATGCTTCTTTCAGAGGCACCCGTGGGTGCCTTGTCCCACACGGTCGGCTATGGCCATCCCCCCTTGGTTGTCATGGCGTGCTGTCATGTGCTACCTTCCACCACCCGCAGTTGGTTACCGTAGCTCTCCTCCGGCCACCGTAGACATGGTGTGCTGGCGGTTTATTCCGAGGGTCAATGAACTTTATATAGTGTCTGTTCATGGGGTCTTCTGTGCCAACGACTCTTCCATGTTGCCGCCAACATAGTGTGACCTTCTATTTCATGTTTTTGTTTATTTGTAAATTGTTCCCCGAAGTTCACATCAAGAACAAAGTAATAGAGGGTCCTGGGATTGTTCGTTTGCCCTTCTCTTCAACGATAAGGTGATAGCAGGCATGAAATGATTTAATTAATCAAATACAACATAAAAAATAAAACATCTACCTGGAAGAGAAGTTTGCTAATGTCAATGGAAAGAAATACCTCATCATTGTTATCTGTTTGTGATTCAGTAGTACTCTACACCGCATGATGAAATTGGTCTCGTCCTCCATGTGGTTGGCATCATGGAACTTTTCTAGAGCTTTTTTGCTTGGTGAAGAAGTTACAACACCCCCCAACCTCCATATTAATCAGAGAGGAGAACTGTAAGTATCACACGTGTAATAAATGTGTTTTTTAATTAATGATCCTTTTTTTCCAAAAGTGTAGTTACCATAATAATGGGGATTCATGAATTTTAATTTCATTAAATGACGCTAGTCCCACCATTGGTTCTCTCCCATGTGAGGGAAGAAAAAAATAAATATAAAATAACATTGTTATTTTATTATTCACATAAATGTCCAAAAACTAACATTTTCTCCACACCTTCTACGGGTCAATGAGAATCCTCCTTTAAGAGAATTTAGGTTTTTCAAATCCAATGGTGCTCTCGGATTTTCGTTTCGAGCAATGACTAAAAATATAGAAAGCGTCGCTCACGTGTTTACTGAACGTACTTTAAAAAAATTTCAATAAGATATTAAAATTCACACTCAACCTGCGATGGTCGATGATATGCTCCACCATTGGAAAAAACAACCCAAAGATCTCAATGGTACTCTTAGATTTTCAATCCGAGTTACCATTTATGATTTATGTATTTTAACAACAAAATAATTGATTCTTAATTATTTTATTTACGACAATAAACTAACATCCATAGTGTGCCCATGCCGACCAATGTTAGAATATTTCTAAAGAAATAATACCATCACAAGATCATCGGTGGTCTCATATTTTTAATATTTGTCAACATTGGTGAGATATAATAATTTGAAAAATAAAATAAAATAATTTTATTATTTTATTTGTGGTTATGACATTTTGGGTTTTCTCACCAGAGGCCTCCGCCGTTTAAACATAAGTCACGACTAGGTTAAACCTACTATCCTAAATGCAGTGATGGACTCAAATTTCTGATCTGGGCACCCATGTAATATTTATTCTAATGTTTCTTGAAAACTACTTACACGCTTTAATTAAATCTTAAAAAAATCAAGAGATCATTCCATGCAGTACGAGCCTCGAAATCACGTGTCGTCAGATTTCACGACCTCGTAATAATCCCAAATAATTTAAAAATAATATATTAAATATCGAGGGAGTTTCACACTGGGTTAGAATCCTTTAAAAAGAATATTACTCTAGGTTGGATGGATGTGATATGTTTATGCCATACACATGCTTAGAAGACCAGAATAATTGATCGGAACACCTAATGTGGTGGATCCATGAGATGTGTCAAAAAGAAAAAAGATTTCACATCATGAGGATAATTCCATAGGTTGGAGAACCATTTTTTAGTGTATGGAATATAACATCCTATGAAAGATGATCTGAGAGGAGTGTCCCATAAAGCAAAGATGTCACTCCTTGAAGACTGATTTAAACACTAATGGAGGTGGATCAGGGTGTGTGAAACCCTATTAAAGGGAACCAATGATTACCATTGGCAGATATTAAACCTCGTGGAGGTGTCCTATGTACCCTGTCATGATGAAAGAGATCAAATCCCGTGATTTTTGGAACATTCATATTAATGTCATGAATGAAGATTGGATTGAAGTGATATAAACTAAACAAATGGATTGTTGAGAGTGATGACCTGCAACCTTAGAGAAGTGTTCTACATACCTTGTTTAGAAAACATGGATCAAATTCCATGTAGATTGTTGTGTTTTTTTAACATCATGCATGATGAGGGGGTATGTGGATTATATATGTATAATATCTCATTTGATTATAGGAGGTTGAAGTGATCTCATTGATATTAAGGTGATATGATGGATAATATAATTGAAAATGGATCAAAACACCTAAGGTAGGTCGATTCTGGGGACGTGTCCTAGAAATTGAATTTGTCACATCATTAGTGTATTTCCCTAGTATGGAGTACTGGATTTTTCCACATTTATGGATCAAGAAACCTATGGAGGTAGATTCTAGGTGGTGTGACCTATGAAGGGAGTATGTAACACCATAAATGATAATCGAAACACCACAGGTGGGGGATCTATAATGGTGTTCCCATATGATAGGGAAGCCAATATTTACCATTGGTTGGGATTATCCCTCTAGGTGGTGTCCTACATGAACTAAATAGAAAATAATGATCAAATCCTACATAGATAGAAAATTATTGGGTCCTTC
Source organism: Viscum album (assembly GCA_963277665.1). Taxonomy (NCBI): domain Eukaryota; kingdom Viridiplantae; phylum Streptophyta; class Magnoliopsida; order Santalales; family Viscaceae; genus Viscum; species Viscum album. The sequence goes on along the minus strand of OY728163.1, from coordinate 1,837,076,189 downwards.
ACAAGGAGAGGCCCATGATTCTCTATGGAGTGGAGACGATGGATGGGTCTTATGCATGGAAGATAGTGGGGTTCCACTAAGTAGTGGTATTAATGAATGAGGCATACATGTGGATGCTACTTGGGAGATGCTATAGAGAGGATAAAATAGATGAGGATTATGATTGGATCATAGATGGGAACTACTATATATTGACAATGGTTGATGGGGCATATGCATAGATGCTTCCCGGGAGTCATCCTCATGTCAGGTCATGAGGGAATCCCATATAAATTTCATGATGAAAGATTTAGTTAAAAATCATGTGAATAGATGTGGTGCATATGGCTTATACAATGAGGCAGATGTTATGTATTCCTCATGTCAGGCCATGACGGAATCCTAATATGATGATTGGTCTAGGAAAAATGATATAGGTATTTCAACTTTAGATGAGTCCCATAGTAGTTGTTTTCAATTTATATCTTGACGAGTCTTCTTAATCTTGGTACATAAGTCATCATATCCTTGAATGATAGGGTGTTCTATAGTTTAAAGTCAAATAGTGAGGACTTTTGGAGTCTTATTTTTGAAGAACAATGAATCTATTATTTGTAACAATAGCCATCCTAAGTTTTTCATATAAGTAATTTTATATAATATGATCTTTTAGTGAGGATTTTGGATGTATACCTTAACATCATGTTCTAGGTTTAACTGGATGGAAGATTCATAAAAATGGTTGTTGCGAGACTTTTGCAAGAGTGTCCCTTTTAGGTTCAACCTGTAATAGGAGCAAGGTGATGAGGATTGACAGGTTTCTTGATAAACTTCTTGACTAAATGTACTCAAGGAATATAAGATGAGGATCTTAAGTCCTAGCATGGGAAAGGGACCAAGAGGAGTAGGGTCGACTCATGGTATTTCATAGAGTGTGCTGGATTATCCCTAATCATTGTTTTCTAGGGGTCGAGTGACCATAACATCAAACCAATAACTCCATTAAAGCTCTATGACTAGTTAAATCGAATCCAATGAAGCAATATATTATATGATATTATGTATGGAATCATTTGTCGAATTTAATTAATGATATTTCAAGTTTCAACAAATTCCCCCTTAGAATTGGGTCCAATGATGACGAAGTTGTAAAAGTGGACCACATTCTGAGGAAACTTCTATAGAAAATTCCATTCATGGTATCAAATATATCTTGGTTTCATAGGGTAAACAACCAACACAAAACATACAAGCCCATGTGAGATTGGCTCAGTAGAGAAAAAAGAGATAATAAAGAATCCTCAACATGTATGGGAGTGATAAACATAGTGAATGTGCTGGGATCAGAATGGGACATCGATAAACATTGGCAGTCCCCTGAATGAGCGGGGTTGTGGTTGTATAATATGTCTCTCAATGAATCCAAATTTAATTACCCAATGTGTAATAGTGCACAAGAAGGATAATTATATGAGAGTTGGAATCAGTCTGATGAAAATAGAATGAATAGTGTCATTCACGATGCCCAATATTTTGAATCATGGGGAGGTTGACATGCTAGTACATGAAAACTACTAATTGTTTTTGAGACACAACTTTCGTAATGATTGCCTATGATGAGAAAAAATGAGGGAAAACTACTAATCGTGTTTAAAACACAGTTACAAACTCATTATTTCATCCAATATCATGTGGGGCATTTTCCATGAGAAGATGGTAAGCCAAATTGTCATAGAAAACCCATTAGGGGGAAATTTTGACATGAAATAGGGGGAGTATCCAAATAAGGGGAATGAAAATATTAGAATTGGAGTGATGGAATGTGGAATGGTGTCCCAAAATCTCAAGGTTATTCAACCATGAATTAGAGCACATTGGTTGTAAGCATATCATTCTAAAAAAAATTATCAAACATATCTTCCAGGGGGGGCGTTGTATCTCATGTTGATAAAAATATGAATATGTGATCAATGAGGTAGATGAACAACACTATTAGAGAGGACCAATCAGGTGAGGAATTTGTTTCTTTTTATTTATTCATCCTGAATATTATGATGATTAACATGTATATTAACATCATACAATGGTTAAAATACATAGTGTTTTTTAATTTCATATTACACGGATGTTTCATAATGATTCAGTTCATACTGCCTACACATATAAAAATCAGTTAAAAGTCATGTTGCATAGACTATGTTGTCTATTCCATTAATATTTTTATGGAAGAGAGGATTTGAACCTATCATGAATGAGTCAAAAAAATATTGTGAACCATAAAACCCCAAGAAACAAACAAGAATGTTGTAGGTGTGATGTGGTGAGGGAAAATCCCGAAACAAATGAAGGATATTGAGTCCTATTTCCATTAAACATAGACGGTTATGGTTCATAGGTTAAGGTCATAGAATTTTGTATGAGGATTCCCATTTTGATCAACCACATTAGTACCCAACCTAACAAAACTCCAAATCCCACATGATCCATGATCAGTGTAGGATACAAGGAATGGTACATGGGGTTTTCATTATATGTGGGAGAACACATCTAAGGTGACACCAAGAATGGAATCCCACTGTGACCCAATAATGGGGTAATGATGGTATGATGAGAACCCCATGGCCTGGTCTAAATGGTTAATGATATGTAAAGGCAGATTTTTTACCATTTTGGATACATGGAGACCATAAAAGACCAGGAAATAATGGGTTGAGAATATTTAGGACCAACTCATAACCATGTTTGAATCATAGGGATCACTTTTTACTACCACATAACTATGACGAAAATGACCTAGGAAGGGAGGATAGCCATACAAGAATGATACCATCAACGTTAGGGGATTCATCTAGATTTAATGGTTGATGGAAGTGCCAGACCATGGAACAAAAGTAGACTGAATATGACATCAGAGATTGTGAATTTGAACCTATTATGAATTTTTTCTATCATCGTACAAAATGGACCATGGAAAAATAGTAAAATGTGATGATACATGGACTATGAAGAACAGTGTAATATCATGATTCATTGAATGGGGAATAACTAAGTCTCTTGGAATATAAAACACACATGAGGAAACCATTGATGTGAATGAGGCCAATGGAGTCTCATGTGTCACATACACACCTTAAGATGAACATCATAATGCTTAAGGTCATAATTTATGGATCATAACTAGGGTGAAAGGGCCTAATAGGTTTATGGACATGTTCCTAGGCTCATAGACAATATTTCCATGAATCACTACATGTCCTATAATGATAGGGAATCAATTTTCAAATAGTTCTAAAAAAAGAGTTGAGATTTGAACATTGGTTTCGAAAATCATGTATGTCGAGGAAAAAAAATCATTCCATAATAATCATTGAGATTCTTGTACAATTTTATGGTATGGTCACGGAGTAATGTCATGCGTTGAAGACATTTTCTATTATTTTATGTTCTCAGATTTATGGTCATTGGGATGATAGTTTTATGTCATAGTGTTTGGACCATAGATCTTGTGGATGGGCCTAAAGACCAGGTTCCTTAGTCTCGGTACATATCCCTTAATGGGGAGAATCATTCTGCATGTAGTCATAATATCCTTTACAGTTTAGCATCATGGGGTATGGATGAAAATTTCATGTAGTTTATCATCATGAAACTGAGACATGAAAATGGTAAATAATGTTATAGATGGACATGAGATCAATGATCTAGGAATCACTTAATGTCCCATAACGATGGGAATAAATCCTGGCATAGTTCTGATAGGAAATATGTTAGTGTAGGTATGACCCTTGAATATAAATAAGAGGCATTAGATATTTATTTTTCATTATTTTGATAATTTTTTTAATTGAATTGACCATGATGAAATGTTTGGTTGTTCCATTATTAAGAAATCCATGTGTGGGACTTGGCAGATGGGGTGTAAGATGTGAAATACTATTGGTGATTCCCTCTCAGGTGAGAACACCACAATGTTGCGTCATATTTTTCATGAGTCCATGATGGTGATGCCACATTTTAAGGTAATATGATAGCACCATTCAATTCATTTATTATAACGTGGTAAGGAAAAAATAGTTTCATGTCATGTGGTATTGGATGTCTCGGTTTAACGTCATGTTTCATGGATGAAATTGATATTAGTTTAAATACATACAACTAGGAGTAGAAGTTATCACATATTCTCCCTATAGGTACAACCCAACCATGACCCCTAATCCCACATGATTCATGCCCTATTTTGGAAACATGTATTAATTTTAGGATTCACCATCATATGCGTGTACACAATAATGATAGGGAAATTCTAGGTGAAAAATACAAACCATGTCACCATTTTCCATTGAACATGCATGGATGCATGATGGGACAACACCAAGGGCATCAGATATCCTCAAAAACATGAGGTGATCAGGAACATTTTAATCAAATGTCCAAAATTCAGGACATAATGAGGGTGGAAGGATGATGGGGGATAATTTCGAACTAAATTTGAGACACCATATCCACTTCTTATTACCTAGAATGGGAATATAAAAATATTGGTTAGTTGCTGACCATATTCAAAACATGAATCCTATATAAAAATGTCATTCAATGTATTTTAGGACATTTTCCCATGATGGTAGGTGATCAAGAAGTCTGAGAATCCATACTATTAGGGTGTCCCATCATATGTGAAAGATTATGGAGACCCAAACAATGGAACACATGAAGCGTGGATGTAGAATTGTAGTAATATCACATTGAAATACATTTCTCCAAGTCTTGGTTAACTACATATTCAAACATGCAAATGTGAAACATTTACATGTAGTATCATATCAATTCTCCTACATAGGTGGTGTTTTAAATAGTTTAATGGTCGTGTTTATCATACCAGGAGATCCCTATTTAAGGTTACATATTGTGAACCACATGTTCCCAATTTAACATCAGGGGTATTAGACCAAACCATGATTTTAACATTATGATATGACTACGAAAATGTCACACATTTGATCATATTGTGACAGGGAAATGCTACACCCTAGAGGAGAAATGATTGGTTTAGTAAATAACCCAATGTGAATTAGGGATGAAGTGATCCACACCACACCAGACATTCACTAAGGGGTAACCATGCAATAAATACCCAAAGGTTTTATTGTTATTTATTCAAGACTAGGGAAAAAATTTCCAAACATAACTATGTATTCTACAAGGGATGGAATCAAGGTACATAGATTTATTAAATATGGAATGGATGATTTGAAACACTAAGTGGAGATTTCCTCTCATGGATGGAAATCATGGTTTTCATGGAGTTTTCCATCATGCGCACTAGGTCAATAAAAATAATAGTTTTTGTTCCAATAGTTTGGACCATTAGAATGAGGTAATGTATGTTGTAGTTCTATGATGCATCCCAATATGAACATATTTTTTAATTTCATGATTCATGGGCTTGAATTCTCAGTTTAACATCATGAGATAGTTAAATAGCCAACTAGATTATGGTCGTAGATTTTGGACCCAGAGATGGTGTTAATCATCCATGTGGATAAAAACCCAACCAAGAAACATAATACAAATTGAGTTATTCTCATTATGGGATAAAAGTATGGAGAGGAACCTTACGACACATGGAAACACATAGTAGGGGAATAGAGAATTTGGGTTTAGAATGTTCCAATGATACTGATCATCTTTCATACCCCACAAAGGTGCACAGAGGGGAAACATTGAGGGAGTTGATGTTTCTCCTTGACATATAAATGTGAAACGAGACTAATCATAGTGTTTCGTATTTGGGATATTATGAGAGTGGTGTAGAAATAGAGGATAATATGTTATTATGTTAATAACATAATTTACATATTGTTTGACTAGATATAGGAATAAACAAAAGAGGTTCGAACACTAAAAATATTCGAAATGCATGAATTATCCCAATATGTCATTCAGATGTCTCCTTGTTCATTGGTCCATGACAGAAGGTGATTCATGACGTCAAGAATCCACACTATTTGGGTGGACTTTAGTCATGAATGATGATGAATGAACCAATAAATGTACACTTGAGCATATAGAAGTAATGTAATAATTTCAAAGTAGAATCCAACACTATGGGTCCCACGACATATCACATCTGAGCGTGCTATTGAGTCATACAAGATAGAGGGACTCAAAAAAAATTCAAAGGAATGAGTCCTCAAGAGGACCCTTGGACATGTATTAGTAATGAGCCAATTCCAAGTGAAGAGGAGGTGGGATATGTGAGGGTTAATAAACCATGGGTTGGACCTGTGGACAAAACAACCTGCATTACAACATATCGCATAAGGATTAGAGTCAAGAAACACAAAGTTCTATAATCCCATGTAGTTTTACCTCATGTTGTAAGGATGTGGTTAGAGATACATTTTATTGTCATGAGTCTAGGAGCCTGGGGCATGGAATTCCATGAATGGGAATCGAGTGGCATGATAAAATAAACCTGATGTGAATGAGGACCAATAGAGTCCACAAAACAATAGACACTCTTAAAAGTGGATTGATGCAAAGTGGCCAGATGAATGGAAGTCCTATTAATCATGTAATAGTTTAATGCACCGCAATATGGATGTAGTAGTAGTTTGATGTCTTTCAGGATGTATAGTAACATTTGTTTTATGGTCATGTAGAAAAGACCATAAATTCATGCCAGTTTAATGTCTTAGAGGAAACTTTCGTGTAGTTTAACAGCATGTCAAATAATTAATGATGGTTGGGGAAGTCCCTGAGGTAGAAGTACATGATGTGGAAATTGTAAATAATATATGAATGGGGTCCAAAGTGGTCTCATACCACACCACATGATCCTAGGATAATCCAGACAATGAATCTAAATGGAAGAAATGATATGTGGATCCTGGGGCTAGACCCGAAGGAGAAATGTCTGAGCATTCCTAATTATCCCATATGAATGGGAATATATCCACATGTAGTTCTATATTCTTAGGAAATTTAATGTCATGCAGTAAGGATATGGATAAGGAATTCTCATAAGGGAGGAACATGGTGAATCTATTGTAAACTTGACATGAATGTGGATAAACTAATTACACTCCCTACCATGTTCTTCTAGATAAACCTATTATAAGAGTCAATAAAGTATATGAAAATAATTGAGGTACCTAGTTCTATACCCATGGATCAAATGTTTTTTCATTCCTACATATCTTAAGAGGAAAAAATCAATCCACAAGAAGGCCTTAAATGTTATGTTTTGTAACATCATGGGTCAAGGACATAGGATAAGAGGAATATTCTTGTGAACGGTACATGAAATGGTATATATAGCATGATATGAATGAGAATAAAAAAGGTCTCCACCACACCACATGCTCCCAAGAATAACCATGTACATGGGGATAGAAAGGATATGCCCTCATAGATGAGGATGTCAAGGAACTTTTCATATTATCGTCATGTGTTCAGGTGAAAATGAGAGTTTAATGTCAAATAGGACGAATAAATTAAACTTCATTTAGGACAAAAGGGTATTTTAATTTAAGGTAGTACAATTCCTTCTATTTTAACATCATATGGTAATGATGAAATACATTTTATTTTACAGTCATAGAACTCAAACCATATGTTGGGATGATACAAACATAGGGGTTTGTAGTGTATGTTTGTTGGTTCTCACTTTGCCTTAATGTGATTAATTTTATAAAATCAAAAAAAATAGTGGTGGTGTTAAATATGAATAAAACATGGAATATCTTCCAAGGGAAGAACACTGAACTTATATAATATACCTATATGAATGAGGACCTAGGATGTCCCAACACTCCACCACACACTCATGTAGATAGATTAGGACATTGTGCCAGAAATCCTAAAAGACTTCTCAGTTGGACCAGATGAGAAATTTATTTTCATTCAAACTTCAACCATAAATTTGCGAAACATGACATTTTTATTTCCTAGAATAAATTATATTTAACAACCTGTATGATGATGATGCATATTTTTATTTAATCTGAGATGATGGTGGCATGTCGTTTAATTTCCGACAACATAGAAGAAAATGGATCCTGTTTTGTGGCCATAAAGCTCATAAAATGGGGTGGATCTTCTATTTGACAACATACATGATAATGATGTGTAGTATAATAAAATTTAGGGCATAACCACATTTATAATGTCATGTTGGTTGAAAGTTATATTTGGCATAACAGAATCATTATACATCATTCAAAAAATATTAATCCCACACAATTCATGCTAAGTGTGGGAAACAAGAATTAGTGATGGGATTTTACTAACATATGGAATCACACATAAAGTGTAATGGAATGATTAGTGACTGAAATACCTTTGACACATACCTTTATAGTTATCACACATAGATTCATGGAGGGATAACAACAATATTTTTAGAGTTCCAACTAAAAATAATAGGGGGAAGGTGTGAATAATGATGCCTTTTATATGGATCCCTATGGGGATGGAATGACTATTGAAGGGTAGCCACGAAATTTATACATTAAAAATAAACCATATCATGTTATGAGTGTTGTTACATGGTAATTATTTTTGTCTTCTGACAATTTTCCAAATGTGGGACCAATATCAAAATATCAACCAGAGTCTCCCAAGGCATTGGCCCCAAATGGTTTGTCAGCCAAAATGGCATGCGACCAAAACATGAGGGGGTCCATTCAGACATGAATAAAAATGTGGATACACATAATGTAATGTTGTGAGGCACGGAAATTAATAGATCGTATGTCCATTTGGAGTCCAATAAACTAGGATCTACGACATAAGGCATTTCAACATGTAAATAAAGAGTATCCGAAGGACGATGTCAAACCCCTTCTCAATAACAAGTTTCCTAAGTTTGTTCTTGAATATGTCAAGGTATTGGACCAGTTCTAAATGGATAGTTCCCCCTAATATAAGAGACTTTGAAATTACATGGTTTTATATCATGTAATATGGATGTGGATCCATCTCATACAGAGCTCATGAGAATTGAAGTAATCTTGACACATGGTAAGGATTCTATTTAACATCATGTTCTAATGGTGATAGACACATATTTTAACATCATATGATAAGGAAGTTCCATCATATAGTTTAATTTTGTATGTTTAGGAAATTTAGTGGTTCTTGTTTACAATGACTTTGTTTTGTTGATGGTTCATGCAGTTTTAGTTCACATAGAATTGAAAACAATTATGTATAGTTTAAAAACATTTCACCAAGACGTTTTAATTTTGTTTAATGTCATTCAACTAGGATGATGTTTTTTGTGTAGTTTAACATCATGAAACTAGAACTTTATTTCCACAGTTTATGGTCATGTCATAGGACCTCTAATATGCAGTTCCCTAAGGGTGCAAGTTATTGAATGTGTAGTTGCATTCAAAATTAATTTTGAAGGGAAGATAAAATACCATCAGTATAAAAGGAGAAATGGATTCCAGAATTCTTGGAAACCTAGAGCATTGGTATGGAAGTGTGATGGAGCTTCAAAGGAAAGGAATCCTAATTTGTCGGTATGATGGGGCGATAGAAACTGGAAGGCATGTAAGCCTATATCCTCAGTATGATGGGGCGATGAAGCTCAAAATCTATGGAATATTTGAGTATCAGTATAATAGGTTGATGGGTCACAAAAGGAATTCATTACTTGATAATATATATGAGGGGGTGTTTGAGCCCAAAAGGCAATCCAACCAGGAGCCTTGGTTCAACATTGAAATAGAGCCCAAAAGTCATTAAATCCAAGAGTGTCATTAGGAATGGGTGATGGAGGCTTAATGGCATGAAATCCTAGTGCATATGTGCATTGGGGTGATGGATCCCAGAATATGTGGATGGTTTCTATTTTGGTATGATGTGGTAATGGAGAATGGTAGTCTTTTAAGCTTGGAGCATCGGTACGACGAGGTAATGGTGTCTGGAAGGTGTGGAATACTCCTTAATTGGTATGAGAGGTCAGTAGACCAAAAATGTGTGTAAGAATGGATCTTCTGTTCGATGGGGTTATGGAAACGGTATGGAATTAAATCGTAAATAGGCTGTAAGACAGTGCGATGGAGAACAGAAGGTATGGAAGCTGGGATTGCCAGTCTGATTGGTAGATGGAGGCTGAAGGTATTCAACCCTAGAGAATTGGTTCAGTGGGTTGATGGATCATTATATCCGTGCTTTACTGAAGCATCAGTTCAATGGGGAAACATATCCAGGAAGGAGTGAAATTATAGAGGGTTGGTACGATGGGGTGATAGGTTCTAAATGTTTTAAATGGAAACATCATATATATGATTGGGTGATAGAGCCTGTATGGCGTGAAATCCCGGAATATCAGTACGATGAGGAAATGGATAATGGATGATGACTATGCCTGGAGCTTCATTACGATGAGGTGATAGATCCCAAAAAGAATGAAATTATATAGCATCAGTATGATGGGGAAATAAACCCAAGAATGAATCCAATCCTAGTCCAATAGTACGATGGGGAAATGGACCATGGAAATCATAAATTCCAAGATCATCTTCTCACAATGTATAGTAACCAGATACGAGGTCTTAATGGCCTTCCATTTTATTGGGTCTTCATAGAATCATTTTTTTTTTCACAAGGAGGGCCGCCATTTTTATGATAGCAGTGCAGGGAGGACCTTCGTAGTAGATGATGATGGAAATGGGGAGGACATATGTACTAGTTGAATGTTTCGTGATGACGACCTCCATAATGACTAACATTGGATACTTGGAGGAATTCTATGCTAGTGACGATTGTATTGTGGGGAGAAACTCCTCAATGGATGATGATGAATGTGGGTAGGACCTAAATGTCTATGATGATTGAAGTATGGGGAGGAGTATTGCAGTGTCTGACCATGGTAATGGGGATGTCCTCGGCACTGAATGATGATTTCTATGTGGGGAGGACCTCCATAATAGACGATGATGTCGACGAGGAGGACCTCAGTGTGGATGATTATTGCAGTGAGGGGAGGACCTCCACCAATTTGGAAAATGGAAATTAGGAGGACCACAATGTCGAAAATGATTTCAGTATTAAGAGGACATCTATAATGTATGAAAAGGGATAGAGGGATTATATTTATATTGGTGATGATTATAGTGTAGGGAGGTCCTCCACAATTAATAATTATGACAACAGAGAGTACATCGATGATGGATGATTCTTGTAGTGTGGTGAGAACCTCTTCAATGACTAACGATAAAAACATGGGCGACCTCAGTGCCGGATGATGATTTTTGTGCAGTGAGGACCTCCCCAATGGATGAAGATGGAGATGGGGAGGACCTCTGTACCGATGGCGATTTTTGTGCTGGAAGAAACTCCATAATGTCCGATAATGGACATAGGGTGGAAATATGTGTTGATGATTATTATTGTGTAGGGAGACATCTATAAGAACTGGTAGTTTTTATGGGGAGGACCTCCATGCTAGATGATGAATTCAATGTGAGGAGGGCCTCTGTAATGGATGATGATGGTGATTTGAAGGACCTACGTGCTAATGATGATTGTAGTGCAGGGATTACCTCCACAATATCAGACAATGGGGACAGGGAGGACCTCTATGTTGATGATGATTTCAGTGTGTGGAGGACCTCTAAAATGAAACATGATGACGACTAAGAGGACATCCATATGAAAGATGATTTTATTATGGGGAGGATCTCAATAGTGGTTTATGATGTTGGGGAGGAGGAAGTCTGTGATGATGATGATTGTTGTGTGGGGATGACCTCTATGCTAATGATTATTGATTTGTGGGGAGGAACCTAGAAATATCTGACAATGGAAATGCGGAGGATCTCCTTGGCAGTGATGACTATAGTGCAGGGAGGACCAGCACAATGGCTCATGATGGCAACATGGAGGACCTCCACACTAGATGATTTCAGAATGGAGAAGACCTCTATAATGAATGATGGTGGTGATGAGTGGGAACTCTAGAATTAATGATGGTGGTGATGGGGAGGACCTCCACAATGAATGATGGTGCCGACGAGGAGGACCATCATGATGGATAATTATTATAGTGAATGGTCGAACTCCACAATGGATGAAGATGGTGATGCGGAGGACCTCTAGGCCAGATGATGATTACAATGTGTGGAGGAAAACTATAATGGCTTAATTGGTGATGGGGAGGACATCTATGCCAGATGATGATGGTTGTGTGGGGAGGACCACTACAATGACTGATGATGTCAAAGTGAAGGACCTCTATACTATATGATTGCAGTGTGTGGGTGACCTCCGTAATGGATGACTATGGAGATGCTGACGAAATTTGTGCCGATGATGATTGGATTGAAGGTAGGACCTTCACAATGTCTGACAATGGAAACAGGGATGACCTCCATGCCAAAAATTATTTTCGTGTAGATAGGACCTCTATAATGGCTGAGAATGGTGATGGGGATGAAAAACATTCATGATGATGATTGTCGTGTAGGGAGGTCTGCCACAATGGATGATGATGGAGATTGAGAGGATTTCCATGTAGAATGATTATTGCAGTGTGGGGATGACCTCATCAATGGATGATGATGGCAACAAGGAGGACCAGAGATTCGGATGAAAAATTGATGTGCTCCATGAAGTGACTCCAGATATGTTTTTCTGTTTTCATATGGGGATTCCACCTTGTGTATCCCATGTGGGTGGCAGAGTAAGCGATGGGATGATAGAGTTGAGGGGTGGATGCCTTATAGTGGTACGTGAGTGTGGAAAATTCATTGTGGAGATGATGAAGTCTCAGAGAGGATTCTCCCAATATGTCACATGAGGGCGGGAGAGTCATTGAGGAGCCAATGAATACTAGAGATATATGCACCATGCACTGTCCAAGGGGGAGGTTGAGTTAGTAAGGAGCTGATGGAGTCATTGGGATGACCCCTACATAGCCCATGAGGGAGCAAAAGTCAATGAGGATCTGATAGAGTTAGGGAGAGGTGGATACTTCTCTACATGAGGAAAAAAGTTTTTTGTGAGTTTCTGATGGAGTTAGGATGTATTCTACATGTAGGACCCATAATGGAGATGAAGTCAGGGAGAAGATGGTAGCATTGAGAGTCGTATGCCGCTGCATATACCAAGAGGGTGGAATTGTTTGTGATGATAATATGGATTTGGGGGGGGGGAAGATGCCAATTCCATCGTCCATGAGGGTGGGAGAGTCAGAAATGTGCCAAGGGAATTGAGATCTAATGCCCATGTGAAGCCCTTGAGTGAGGTATAATTACGGAGGAGTCAATAGATCTAGGGGGGGGGTGCACCCTGTGCGCCCTTGAGGTTGGTAGAGTTAGTGAGGAGTTGATGGAGTCGGGGGAAGTATGACTCATGAACATCCCATGAGGGTTCCATAGTCGACGGGGAGCTGATTGAGTCAAAGGGAGGAATCCCCAAAATCTACTTGTCAGGACAATGATGTCGGTGAGGAGATGATGATGTCATGGATGAGGCTTCCCCCTGCACATCCCTTGAGGGTGGATGATTCAACAAGGATCCCATAGAGTAAGGGGGGCTGATGCCCCCTATGTGGCCCATGATTGTCGAGAAGTCAAAATACAGATGATGGAGTCAGGTATGGATGGACCATACATGGCACATGAGGGTGGAAAAGTCAGTGAGTAGCTGATGGCATTGGGGGCGGTCCCTCAACATGGAAAATAAGTGGGGTGGAGTCGGCAAGGAGGTGATGGAGTCAGAGGGAGTATCCCCCATGCCTAGCCCATATAGGAATAAGGGTCAGCAATGAGCCGATGGATTCATGGTTGGATTCCCCCTACATGGCTCATGAGGGTAGAGGAGTTTGAGAGGAGTGGATGGTGTCGAGGTTAGATTCCCCCTATGCAGACCATTACGATGGTAGAATCGGTGATGAGCTGATGGATTTAGTGATAGGAATCCCCCAACATTTCCCATGAGGGAGGCAAAGTCGGTGGGGATCCAATAGAGTCCGTTGGGGATGGGTAATCCATTTTTCTTCCCTTGAGAGTGGTGGAGTCAGTGAGCAGCCAATACATTTGTTGGAGGATGCCCCTTGGATGACCCATGAGGTCGGCAGATTCGTTGAGGAGCTGATGGAGTTATGGGGAAGATGTCCCCATACATAGACCATGAAGGTGGAATAGTCAGTGTGGATCTGATTGAGTTTTGGGTCAAAGACCCCCTATGTGGACCATTATGGTGGTAGAGATGGCGATCATCCAATGCAAACGGGTGGTAGATTAACCATGTACGGCCTGCTATGTTGGCAGAGTCAGTGATGAGCTAATATAGTTGGGGGGGGGGGGATAACCCATGCATGGCCCATGTGGTTATTAAAGTCAGTGAAGAGTTAATGAAGTTGGGGAAGGATTCCCCCTATATGGACAATGATGGATATAAAGTCATTTAAAATCCAATAGAGTTGGGGGGATTCCCCCAGCATTACCCCTGAGGGAGACATGGTGGGAAAGGATCCAATGGAGTCAGGGGTAGATACCCCCTACAGATCCATTGAGTGGGACTATAACATCCCCATGTTTTGAAAATAAATGTAATGTTGAACACTTGAAACATTAATTCTCTAAAAATTACCACATTTTCATTACATATCCAGTAAACATAATTTTTAACACACCTATGATTTTAATATCAATAATCTGACAAACACAATTGCGATTAGTAAACTATTTATAGTCTTATAAAGAAAACGAATTTTTTGAATAGTGACATTCCCTTAAGAATAGTAATTATAGCATTATGAATTGTGAACTATCCTTATCATAGTACCATGTTGATGCATCACCTATTTGAATCACCTCCCCTTCTTGAGTGGGAGGATGAGTAAAAATGTTTTCATGATGAAAAAGGATAATCAACTCATACCCCACACCACTTCCCATCTAGTCCTCATAGGGTGACTCACATACATGAATCCATGGGATCCTCTCCAACTAAGAAACACTTATGGGATTCATAGAGTGAATCCTCTCCGAGACTCCATCAGATCCTTGCTGAATCTGGCGCCCTCATGGGAAGAGTAGGTAGAATCACCCCCAACTCCATCAGCATCTCACCTTCTTCTCCATTGTAACTCCCCAGCACCAGAAGAATGGACCCTGTGACTTATTTTATTACATTGGCATAGATACCTAGAAGATGCATCCCAATGAACTGATCAGTGTAGTAGTTTTGGAAACAAAATATATATATGATTTCTATTCATCCTTTCATGGATTCCTCTTCCGAATTCATCACCTAGTACGAGTCTCCTCATAGATTAAGACATTTTTTATGAATCTTTTCCTAGGTTCCACATACTTTTGGATGTTGGATAATTATTTATCTTCTATTTGGACATTCTTTGGGGTCTTGACATGGCAACACCCTTCGGTCAGAGTTGATGATAACATCAGGAATTTTGGGGCATCTTTGGATAAATTTTCATCGATCATTTATATTATTCCTCATAAGATGTCTTATCAAGGAACATATCCAAAGGTATCTGATGTCGATCGTAGGGTATGTTATTCTAGTGGCATGTCTCCCACGATTTCTCTCATCTTCTCATGATTCACATGAGGTATTCCTCAGGTTTGTCATATAGTGGAGATAGTAACACGAATGGTGTGTTTTCACAGGTTTTCCTCAGGCATATCATGTTTAACATGAGGTAGACAATCTGTTTAATGTATTGAAAAGATGAAATTAGAGTGATCAAAACACCCCATTGAGATAGATTAGATAGGTGGATCCTAATGGGAGGCTGATGGATGCTTCATTGGATTGGTGGATCAGAACACCCAATGAGGGATGACCCAAGCAAGTGTGTCTCATGACGAGAAGGTTTCACACCATGAAGGCTAATCTAGACACCACTAAAGGATGGTCAGGAAAAGAGAACCCTAGAAATTTGGATGTCACAGTTTACTATCATATAGGATTGTACCTCAGCGAGGCTTCTTACATACCTTCTGTAGAAGACAAAGACCAAAACACATGTTGTTCTAAAGGTTGATTTGGGTCCTAAAAATGGATAGTGGTCCTTCAAAAGATGTTAACTCTTATTTCGAGAAATATTTGTTTTCTAGAAATTATTTATTTTTAGTTTATCAAGTGCTTCTAGATGCACCAATGAAGTAGATGGAATGAATTTAGTAGGATGTGGTGGTCCAAGTGATAATCAAGATGTGTATGGATTAAGTGATGATGAATTGGACAGAGAGTGGAGAGTTGTGGGATTGAACCTTGGGTAGCCTTCCTAAATACCCCAATGGCTATGAATAAATGTCCACATATTTTAGGATGGAGGAAGAGAATAATGGAGTACACATAGAATGAGACCTGATGACGCGACAAGGGATAACACATTATTAGCATACCATCACATGAGGATCACTCTTGGTTGGATGGATGTGATATGAGAGTGGATTTCACAAGGATAGCAGCCTAGGTGGATGGATCATGTCACCCCAGGGGGTGGATCAATGAGATATACCGAAAAAAGGGAAGATAACACATTATGAAGGTACATCCATTGCAGGGAGCACTAGAGTTTACCAGTGGATTGATCAGAATTCCAAATTAGAGTGAATCTGAGAGGTGACTCCGATAAATGGTAGATGACACATTGTAAAGTCCAATGTGGATAATTATGGATGGGGAACAAGGAGGTTCACCCCTAGGAGGGGCAACCAATGTTCAGCGTTTGTCATGATTGATCTTCATAGAGGTTTCTAGGGTACCTTGTGTAGAAGATATGGATATAATACTACATAGTTCAGAACATGATGTTTAACATCACGCATGACAATTGAAGAGAAGTAAAATAGAAAAAATGGATTTTGGTGTGTGATTGGCTTGAACCACATAGACGATTCCTACACACCCTATTTATCAAATCTAGATTAATTTTTGTGTTATTCAATGTGTATAGTTTAACATGATGCCAATCATGGGGGAATGGTTCTTACATATATCTAGAATCCCATGTGGAAGGAGGTAGCCATAGCTATCTCATCGGAATAACTGTGAGGTTATGGATAATGTAATGGAGGGTAGATCAAAACACCTCAGGGAGGTGGATCTGGGTGATGTGTCCCTTAAAGGGAAAGTATCACATCATTAGGGTACACCACAAAGAGGGAGACCTAAATTTTACTAGATAGATGGATTAGAACTCTTATGTAGTCATATCCTTGTGTATGGGTCAAATGAATAAATGTTGTCACACCACGATTACTGATCAGAACACTATTGGATGAGTATCAGTGAGGGTATTCCATTAGTAGGGGCACCAATGTTTACTGTTGGTTGGGATTGACACTCAAATAGGCATACTATGTACCCTATATAAAAGTGATGGATCATATCCTATATAGATAAAAAGGATAGAGGTTTACACCTTGGAAAGTACTAGGTGCCTCTATGGATCAAAAATTAATTAAGGGGATTTTTCATGGAACCTATTAAGGTAATGTTAATGAGTAGCCATATAGAATGCAACATACGTGTGGAAGCTGCCCTGGTGATTCTAGTGCGCAAAAACAGTGGATGGGGATTATGCATGGAAGAATCCAATGTTCCACTAACGACCAGAAATATGGGATGGGGATTGCATGTGGATGCTACATCAGTGTCATCATCATATAAGGTCATGAGAGAATCTTGAATACGTTTAATGAGGAATGATTCATTTTAACATCATGTGAATGGATGAGGTGTAGGAGGTTTATTTTATGATCTCTCTATTATATCATCCTTGTGTTTGTAAAATAGAGAATTTAAAAATTATGATTTGTTTAGGGAAAATGGTCTGAGACATGCTTCTTAAGAGGGGGCCCAAAGTTTTAATTTTATATTCATATCTTTATGAGTAATCTTATGCATGATGAAAAATTCATCATATCATTGAATGGTAGGGTATATTGTAGTTTAAATTCATGTAGTGAGGACTATTTGATTCTTGTTCTTGATGCAGATGGAATATCTTGTTTAGAACTAAAGGCTAGCTATGTTTTTCATATATGTTGTACAAAAATTTGATGTTTTGTAGTGGGGACAATGGTATCACATTTTAATGACATTTTTTAGGGATGACTATGAGGAATTTTCATCGAAATGGATGGTCTGGGACTTGAGAAAGTGTGTCCCTTTTCTGGTTCAAACTGGAATAGGATCAAGGTGATGATGTTTGACATGTTGCTTGAGGATGTTCTTTACTTAAGGTACTCATGTAATTTAAGTTGAAGATCTCAGATATAATCATGGGAAATGGATAATATAAAGTAGGTAGACTGGAGGTATATCTTAGAGCGTGGATGAGTATCTTGAATCATGGATTTCTATGGAGGGTGGTGGAGATACATAAGGGAATAGTATAAAATGAGGTTTACATGGCCCTAAATGTTCAGTGCAAGACGTTCTATTTTTCTTGGGGGTTATTGACGGTAGCGAAGGGAATTTCATAGAGGGCCAATACTGTAGCCCGACATTGATCCAAAGAGGGGGTGTGGGTGTGAAAACCCTAGGGCTTGTACTAGTTGTCATGGTTGTGGGTTATTAATGAACGATAAGGCTTTATGAAGTAGAGGGGTTCATGGAGATGAGGACCTCACAATGGATGGATATTCCCAGAGCAAAGGTTCTCACGAATGATTCACTAATTCATAGGGGGAGTTCTTCATGAAGGGTGAATTCAACAAGAAAACTCAAGTTCCTCAAAGGGAAATATTCCAAAATGATGGGTATAGGACTTTATGAAGGGAATATCTATGTGGGGTGGAGGATCTCAAGAATATATGAAATGTGGTTTTGAGGAGCATTGGATCTCCATGGAAGAGGATATCAAAGAGACCTTGATCATCATGAATTGAGAGAATGATGGTGAAACTCAAAAAAAATCCTATCGAAATAAATCCATGAGGGTGTATTTATTGTCTAAGGGTGTCATGTGAGGTTAAAAGGTGCTTTGTGAAGGAAATTATACTTCATTAATTTATGTAGAATAGGTGGACTTCTGTAACATTTAGTCAAAACATCCTTAAAATCACGCTCTATTCAAAATCACTATGGCGTTCCTCACAACTTCATGAAATTCATGGATCTCATCAGACTCACGGGGCCATCATTAGTATTTCATCATGGTCGTATAGGGAGATCCTTGAATATGGTATGCAAACCCTTATTTTATCCTAACATTGAATGGCCATAATTTATGACCCGTAACTCTATTTAGGCACATGACAAGTCAAATTGATGCCTATGAAATGAACAACATTACAAATCGTGTATTACATCATTCTACGGATATAATGGATTCCTTTTTTAATTCTTAAATTCTATTCCAGCGATATCTTTCAGAAGTAACTGGGTCATATCCTAGAAAAATATTTTGAGACATCCATTGACTTTTATTTCTATTTATTCCATCAAAGATTATATTTTGTCATACTGGCCCCTAAATGGATGATGTAAAATTTATATGGTCCATTAAAGGTCATTAGTGATAGTGTAGGATAGTTATTTAGAATTTTGATATATCGATTATTCTATGACTGTTTCATTAATGTCGAGGGGGCTTCATTAATAAAAAAAGGTTCAATATTAGAATGTTATGAAATTTAACACCATACTGCAATTTAAAATAAAATTACCTAAAAATATCATAATATGATTATAATTTATTAAAAGGATACTATTATAGTAGCGATTATACAAAATGAAATATTAGTTATTTAACTATAAATGCGGAACATCCATAGAATAAATTTTTTTGTAGCCTTCACCCAAAATACATAGTATCTCTAAACAATAATATTTTTGTTTAAAAACTCTAAATTGTTTTATTTATAATTTTTATCCTACATTTTGTAAACATTATACATTCTTTATTTTATAAAATTTTAAGATTATTCATATTAAAACATGATTCTATTTTTTTAACATGTAATTTATTGTTTGGATAACAAAACTCATATAGAAAATCCTCACACCTCATTTAGTTAATCCAAGGATTTATTGTTTTGAAAAATCCTCATTTATTTTTTAATTTTAGAATTGAATAATTTAAATCATCATAAAAAAATTTAGGTCTATTATTTCATCATAAATATATTGATTATTATATACATTCGTTGGAAAAATATATATTTTTTATTTTCCATATTAACATGAAATAATTTAATATAAAATCCACTGTGTCATAAAAATGTTACTGTCCAATAGAGTGATCTTCCATAGTCACTAATGGGTTAATTATTTGATAAAATTACATTATGTATCACAATCGATACATCCATTTTCAGTAAAAATCATAAATCTATAAATTGAATTAAAATATTAATTATTACATTATTAACCAGGATAACAAATAAATCATTTAGTTGGTTTCAACTCCTTTTTAAACTAATATTTCTCTATCATTTCCATCAAGGATTCTTTTCAATCAATTTTTTATTTTATTTATCCTTCATATAATTATATATAATTATTTATCTCTATAATGAAAAAATTATCTTTTTTGAAACATGTATCAAAACTAATTTCTAAATATACTATTTAATCAAAATAGAAATTCATTTTTTTGTAATAATTTCACTAAACAATATTAATTGTAATGCCTCAATTGAAACCTCACTACCCAATTCTTTTTCATTATATATTTACACTAATCTAATGTTATATTTGTATTTCATCTTCTGTTACATCACTATATGTTTCACAAAAAAATTATATAACGTATAAAATAAATATGCATACATACAATCATATTTATTAATGATATATTATTCCAAAGTATTCGAATGAAATATCATTGGGTGATTTAATATTCATCGATAAGGTATTATAAACATCTAATAAGAAACCCTGATATGATATAATTCATCTGGGGAAATCCTCATCAAGTATCATTCCTCTAGGGTTGTGTTAGTAATATTATAAAATAGTTTAAATTTATATTTATTTATCTGTATAACATAAAAACCATTGATTTTTTTTAGAATTTATTAATTAATTCACTAAAGTAAAATATTCTACTATATAAATAATAAATTCTTCCAATTATATAATTTATCATCAAATCATAAAATTTATCATTAATAACCTATAATATCAACTGTAGGATGATTTTTCACATCATAAATATTTTATAATTTCTAAACTATAGTTTTAACATTTGTTTAAATAAATTATATTCAAAATGATCTAATATTACTGTTCTCCAAATAAGAAATTTTATTTCATTTTATATGTTTTGTATAATTTTTCATTTTTCAAAAACATATTTCATGGTACAATCAATTTAATTACATATATTAATGTGTAGAAAATATTGATATTATAAAAATATAAATGTTATTTCCATTAATAAATATATAATTAATAATTTTATCCATCAAAAATATGAAATCCATTTTCATGTAAAATAATGTAACCTTTAGCGATCAAAATGGTAAAGATTCTTAAATATAAAAAAATTTACTTTTGTTCATATAATCAAAACTGAAATGATTTAAATAGATTTATTATTGGTGAGTTTTAGGGTTAAAATTATCTCATAAATGAAAATATTCTAAACTATATGAAAAAATAAATATATCAATTAAATTTATAATCCAAAACATTCAAACATGAATAGTGAACTGAAAAACCAAATGAGTAAAATTGTTTAACTCAAAGTGGGATGAATTGATGATGAACATTCCAATTATGTATCTATGTATCAAAAAACCATACATTGAGTATTATTATTAATAATTTGTTTTGATTAAATCACAACCAAATCAATTATTAACTCTATCCCTACCCTCTATAAATATTTAATTATGTAAAATTCATTTTTAAATCTAACATTCAGGTGACTCACAGTGAATATAACAACGGATAATCAATTCACAATTGAAATCATAGGTGTCAATTTATATCCTTATACAATAATATTATTATCATCTTTTTTGTTATTTTTATTATAAAGTTGTAAAAACCATAGAAAATTGAAACATAAAAATTGAAAATATAACAACTAATGTCAATAGTGTTACCCATTGTTTTCGGTATCTTAAAGGAGTAGAAATCCAAAGAAAAGAGAAACATTACCTAGAGGAGCGTCAGCATGGGTGAGCTCTTAGGATGTTTTTGAAGGTGTGTCGAACTGAAGAAAAAGGAACACTAAAATTACGTTTAATGGCCTATAGTGATATTCCTTAGTCTAATATGATACCCTAGTGAAAATAGATAATCTTTTGTGGTGCAAGAAACAATGGTATTATTGGATTTTAGTGGAATATGATTACTATGTTCATTTCCTAAGGAGATCGGGTTATGAAAAAATTGACTTAGAAAAAAAAGTCACAAGAAGTATTGTGGGACTATGTAGATTTTAGGGGAAGGGAAAAAAATAAGGTTTTGTTCTTCATTGTTGGGGGGATGTAACATCCATGTAAATAAAAAATATAAAAATTCAAAATGATAAAACCCATGTCAACAAGGTTCGTCATTATTATTAGTTGTATACATAAATAGAACAAATTTATTTTGAATAGAGTTGCATGAATTATTTTCATAAATGGTGACATCCTAGGATATTTCACATGGTGTGTATGGATGTGGGAAAATAACATTGAAAGAACTTTCCATGGAACATGGGGATATACATTAGTATGAAATTTGACCAAGTTGGTAATATCATGTGATATCCTACGAAGGCAGCCAAGGTGTTACAGGAGACCTATTGGTTTAGAAGCCCATTTTCATGGATATATGAAGTTAGTTCCTCATATAATTCAAAATCTTTAACTATTAAATTCAAAATAATTAAAAGTATTCCTATATTAATGAAAATTTCAATGTTCATTAATTTCACTTTTTTAATCTCATGAAATATTTTTCTAAAAAGTCTCCCCATAAATATTTGGCATGTCACAGCCTCATGGGTCGTAATAAAAAATTCATAAGTAATTTAAATAACCCCGTAGTCATATTTATATTATCATATTTAAAATAATTTAATAATATATAATTGAAAATAATATTTTATATTGTGTATTAGCATGTGTCTAAATGGTGAACATTTAACTTGTTTCTACATCTAATAAAAAAATATTGTGGGAAATTATTTCAAATACAGAACATTACATCATTCAAAAGTTGATATATTCCAAAAAAATACATTGTAACATATTATATACCTTCCATACTATAATACATAATCGTTATCAAATCATGAGTTCAAATAGATTCATGATGGTTAATCAACAATGTATATATATATATATCATTCATATTAAACAACACATTATCATAAATCATGAGGTGGAATTACATTACAATTGTTATATTTTAAAAAATTTACCATAACACCATTTATATTATTACTTCATGAATTTATTAGATATGAACATAAATGGGTTTTAGTTAATTTTTTTATAGAATTATATAATATTATATTCTTCAGATTCATATCATATATTAATAAATTTTTATAATAAAAAGGATGTATCAAATTATATTTTCGATATGATATATAGTATGCCATATATTATAATATAGAATTATTTTCATGAAATCATCTACGACATGTATTCAGCATTTTTTATATTTGTTATTAATCTATTATTAATTTATTAAAAAAGACATACAAATCCATTTAATGGGGAAAATTGTTCTTACAAATTTATTTTTTATGTTCCTGATGAGATATTTTTTGCTGAAGAAGTCATCATTTAAGAAGTATTAATGTGGATTTATATATAATGGTTTATAAAACCACATATCATTACATTCATTTATTCCAAGAAACTCTTTATGAATACATTTTATTTCAATAAAAAATTACATTATAAACAATTAATTCTCTAGAAAACCAATTAGTTTATAAGATTTCTCATGATTTAATCATATATCTAATGCCAGTGTAATACACTCAGAGCCATGAAGAACTTGTATGTTACTTATTTTATCTTTATCAAGAATATTTTATCAATGATTAATGATAGTGGGTACTACTATTATAATATTGATACACAGTTCTCCAATATTGCCATGAATGATTGAATCATGATGATATATTGGGTTATATGTGCGTTTCATTTTTCCTACATTGGTGATAAAATGATCCCCAAAGACCCATAATTGTTATTGAAATTTTTTTTAATAAAAAATAATTGTTTTTATTCTAAATGATTTTTATTAAATCTATTCTGTGATTCATTATTAATTAGTATCATATAATAAAACACATTTATTTATACTATTTCTATATACCATGAATCTATATATATTAACAATATTATATGTCATAAATCAAAATAAAATTTGGGTATTGTGTGAAAAATATGTAATAGAATTTAATTATTGTACAGACTATATCAATATATATATGATTGGTCTTATTTGAAATATTTAATCATAAGATATGATATGAGTCATATTTTATGATTGGATGTCATATCGTAATATATGATATGTACATGCATCTTTTTTTATATATTTTTTTCCATGTTCTGTAAGTAATACTATTATAAATAGACAAAAATATATCATGCAAAAAACAAGTGCATTACATTTATATTATTATGGAATTTCTTATATGTTTTTTATATTATAGTATATTTCTTTTATAAAATGATATTTCTAATGGATAAATGAAAAATAAGAATAACATATTTATTTCATTTTGATAAACATAGTTTCATATTCTAATTTAAAATTTTATTCTATAAATAAATTTATATATGTTTAATTTTTTAGATATTGAATAATACGTATTTAAAACATTATATGAGGAATTAATTACTAAGGGAAGAGACTTAAATTTCATATAATGTTTGAATCTAAATGATTATGTTTCTATTTTCCATATAATCTGTTTTGTTCAGATTTATAATATTAAGATATGATTCTTAATACAATATATATGGATTAGGTTATATAGATATCATAAATTTAAATCACCGTTTAGTAAAGTCTAATCCGGAATATGGAATTGGGGTGAGACAAGCTAGTAGCATGGAGGTTTATACCATTTTCAGTAAATGTGAGTGTTTTTATATTTTCCCCTCTAGTATTAATCCTTTTTCAGTTTTACAATATCATATAACACTAATTTGTTACTTTAATAGTTTACGTATATTGTGTTCTGTATGAAATATGATATGCATGAATATGTCTTGCTACTACAATTTAGTCAGTAACAATATCATGTGGGTTGAGTAATTTGTCAAACACTTTAGTACATTGAAAAAATTAATATATTGATGGAATAAGTATCCCAAAACTAAATTGTTATATGTAATCAAGAACAATTTAAAAAAAGATATAATAACGTTTTAATGTGATGTTAGAGGATTTATATTCTTATGATGTATAAAAAATTTGTGAGACTATTACATGTAAAACTCATTGAAAAAAAAATTGACAGATTATATACAATTTTAATCTTATGAAGACATTGAGAATTAAACTATGTATCATTCTTAAATAGGAATACAATGAATTATCACTTGTAAAAAAATAATGAAATAGGTCAGAGAAAATAATATTTAGTATGGATTTTCAAATTCACAATGATATTGGATTGTTATGTGTTTCAATATTCTTAGTGTTTTATTTGGGAGACTTTATTTTGTGAACATTTTGATTTTGGATCCAAAATGAATATATTTAATGTTTTTCCATATAAAATATATAGGAAAAGTGTTTCCTTCTACACTATCAATGAACTATAACTATTTTAATTTATGAGATTATTTTCTTAAATAGATATCTAATTAGAGGACCATAATGTAAGACCCAAAAAATTGTGATCTAAATATCATATATCAATGGATATATATTCGATAATATCCCAAAATTTTAAAATAATTCTCGTTTTTATAGCGTTCAAGATACACAAAACAATGATTAAATAAACTGTATAATATTTTTATTTAAAGACCACTCTTATGAAATAGATATTAAATTGATTGTACGAATACAATTATTCAAATTAGGAAATATATATATATATATCATATTAAATTTAAATTTCTATATTATTTTATTAAAAAATAAATATTTTATTTTTAGTAATTCCAATATGTTCTTCAGAATTATATTTTCTTCAAAAATAGTTGTTTTCGGGAAATTTTTTTTATTATTTTTTTGAAATTTTATAGAACGTACTTAATATAATTAAATTAAATTTATTACTAAGAATTTTAATAATATCTTAGGATTAACTTATTATAAATTTGTTTAAATTTTTTATATATCAATTAATAGTAGAATATGCTGTTTTTATTTTAAACTGCATTTTACATTAAATTATATAAAAATTAAAACCCTATTTTAGATTATTTATAAAATTTCAATTTTTTTTGATTAAATATAAACGAATTACAGTCTCTTGACTTAATATAGTACTTTTATTTAGTATAATTTCATGTTTTGTTCTTTAATGATTATTTTAAAAAATTACTATTTTGAAACCGGTTTTCACATATAATTTTATATTAAAACATTCAAATTATATATTTTTAATTTGGAAAATGGAATTTATATTTGGAATCCTGGTTTATGAATGTGGTAAATAGTTCCCTTTTATTTTTTTGGTCAATATGAATAGTATCATTAGAATTGTTTTGTCACTACGGTATGGGTAAAAATGCTAATTTTGTTTAAAAGTAATATTATCTAGTAATAATTGACCAAAAGAGAGGAATATATTTATTTTATGAGTATATATCATCTATAAACATCTAAAGGTATAATATATGACCATATATAAATTTTTCAATCATATTCACTTTTATATTATTTTATATAAAAAATTAAAAAATTTCATTCATTATTTTGTTAAAATTAAAATTTTAACATTTCAAAAATATTGGTTATGTTATGTTATAAATTATAATTATAAAAATAAATTATTAATATAAAATTAAAATTTATTTTATTTCTTTGGTGATGATATAATTTTCTTAAAGTCATACTCAACACTGACACAGTGCTAATGAAATCAATTTACCAATCTATAATATGATTTTAAATACATTAATAATATAATTATTTTTCTAATTAAATTTTATTCCCTATTTGAATAGATACAAATTATATTTTATACAGTTTCTATTATATCATCTTCAAATTCCATTTATGTCTTAGATTTGTGATGATCAAATTAAAAGAATAGTACCATAATTGAAAGAAATTATATGATAACAAATAATATTTTTTTAAATTAATTAAAACAAAACAATGTAATTTTCATCTATGATATAGTGATATATATTAATAAATAAATCATTTTCAATTTAATTTATATTTTATATTTAATATTAAATATATTTTATCATAAATAGTAAAAACGTTACAACTATATCAATTGAGAAATGAGTTAAACATGTTAAAACAAAATGATTAGGGTGAAAATATCACCTAAACATATGTAAATTTTTTTGGATAAGTAAATGTTGAATAATCCTGGTCCAATATTATAATTAAACCCTTATTTATCTATATATATACATTAATATTAATTAATATTAATTCAATACATTAGGTAATTGTAATAGTGTCCCTCCTGTCACTTATAAATTGTCACCCCATGTACTATTTTATAAAAAAATTAATACTTAATTATTACAGTCAATACCTTCCCATATATATTATTATTATCCTAAAAATTTATATTGATATCTTATTTTTGGATGATTACCTATATTAAAGCGATGGAAGTAAAAAAACAGGTTCTCCTATGAGGAGATATCATTCATAACACAACCATTCTATTTAAATTATTCTTCTACATCCTTGAAATATTCATATAAAATATGAATTAATAACAAGGGAATATTATGAAATACTTATATTTTATTATTATAATATCATTACCAATATTTATATCCATTTCAATCAAATGGGAATTTAAGTTTCTATTATTGTGTATAAATGTATAATAGTATGTGAAACCATGTAATTCATTTTCCATAGTATCCAATGGATAG
This sequence comes from Viscum album, assembly GCA_963277665.1. Classification (NCBI taxonomy): domain Eukaryota; kingdom Viridiplantae; phylum Streptophyta; class Magnoliopsida; order Santalales; family Viscaceae; genus Viscum; species Viscum album. The sequence goes on along the minus strand of OY728163.1, from coordinate 1,837,048,209 downwards.
TTATGATGAATTATTTAATGTAAATATGTAACACACTAATATTTACTTTAATATTTTTTAGTATATGTCAAAAAAACCCCATGAGTAAAAAAAAAATATTTCCATAAATTCAATATCGTTGCTAACATTCAGAACATGCAAATATGAGCATAAATAAAAAGTAATATAGTTAACATTACAACATATAAATTCATGTATTGGAAATGATTAATAAAAAGTAAATTATTACATTATAGAAAATTATTTATTAGAAAAAAAATAAGAATCGTATAACATAAAATTAATAGTTTTCTAAAAAATAGTATCTTTTTTATAAAAATTTGATTTTGGGTATTTTGTGAACATAGTTAATATTGATTAATAACTAATTTAAAAAAATTATTTTTAAATTTTTTTAATAATATATGGAATTAAAATGTCAACATTAAATTTGGAATTATTTTTAGGATCATTAATAAACGTTTCAATTTTTGATAAATAGTTAAAAATATGTCATTTTAAATAAAAACTATCATTTCATTTAATTCATTAATAATCTTAAATAATATTATAAATTAATTTTCTAGTAATATTATTTTACATTTAAATTTTTCTAACTAATATGGGAAAATTTAACAATTTTAATATTTAATTATTATATAAAAATGTTGTAATCTTTTTGAAATTTCTCAATAAAAACTCTCTCTCTTGTCGTATATGAGTGAATAATTTTAAATAAAAAAATTAAAAAAATATGAATTGGACTTTGAAAAATATATTTTATATTTTAGTACTCATAAATAATACTATAAAATAATGTTAACATAGTTTTACACCAAAATTAATAGTTAAAAAAGAATTTTATTTAACTCGGTTAAGGTGAGAATTAGTATACAAGCGGTAAAACATTGACTATATTGTTTAATAAACATAAAATTTGTAAAAAATATATTTTATGTCTATAAATATATCTAATAAATACTAATTGTTAATAATTATCCATTTTGGAACATGTTGGAATGTTAAGACAATTGTTATAACTTTTAAAAAAATTAGAAGTGTGTCACTCACATTGGTTCTAAATATCCACCACTCACCTCTCTTATTCAAAAAATAAAATAAATAATTTTTGAAAAAAAGTAACAAGATTAATTTAAAAACCCAAAAATTAATAAAATAGTATCTTTATTGGCTAAAAATCCATCATAGGATTACTATAGGTGTAATATTATGGAGGTTACCAGACGAATATGTAACTTTATTAAACACGTATTTTAATATTACATATTTCCCCACCAAGATCTATTAATATTAAAAAAAATATTATAAAATAACCAAACTATATTATACATAACAATATGATGTTATGTTATGTTCATGATATATATCCATCCCCACATTCATCTATTGAGTTATAGATTCATCATTTCTATGTGTAGTGGAAAACCTCCTTAATAACCAATGTCATTCATTTTAAAATTAACACATATCAAAATGGTGTATGATAATCAATTCATAGTATTAATATCATATTTTTAATATAAATATAAATCAGAAATCATTATATTATGTATAGATTTTTTACAATCTATTCCATTGGGTATATAATAATGTTGCTTCTATGTACGAACAACTGCAACCTCAGGAACCAATGTGAATCATAATTCAGTAATCCTTTAATTTGAAGGATTTAAGAATTAATTTTATGAATATATATGAAATAAATGAAAAATTAATTATATTAATTACATTTCTATCACTATGAAAATAAATATATCCATTAATTTCTTATAATATTTCTTCACAAAAACAATACAACATCATTCGGGTATGTGCAGACTACCACCTTCATAGAGTGATGTGAATCTATATTCATCACCACAAAAAATAATAAATATTTAATTATATTTAAAGAAATAATATTTAAATTAATATATTATGAACATTAAGTAAATATACCCTATTATTTACCAATTTTCCATAATGATCATTGAAAATGTAAATGTAACCCCTTTATATATATTAATTACCATCACTATGGTTGAAACATAAATAATTTCTCAAAAAATAATTTTATGATTAGATTAAAATTAATAAATGAAATATTAACCAAATAATTATATCATATATATTATTGTGGAGATTTTTGAAATATATAACATAATGAAGAACCAGATCTCTCTTGACAATATACAGAAGAGAAAACCAGGAAATTAACACTCTAAAAAATTAAGAAAATACTAATAATTTTTAATGAACATATGATAATATTTTATAAATGGATTATATATAGTACAAATATTTATATTGTTCTATTATAAGTTAATAACATGTTTAATACCACAATTATATTATATTATCAATGTTCAATCAAATGGAAGAAAGCGGTAAGGTTCTTCAACTTAATTTCCCTTCATTGATTCATATTTTCTTATTACGATGATAATATATTTTATATGGTATTTAAACAACTACATTGTTAGGTTAAATAAATATTTTTAATAATATTTTTATATTAATATTCAATTGGTGTATTTTCATTGAAGGGGGTTTTATTTAATTATTACTTTATTTTAAATAATCTCCTAACATAATTACTTTTTCTTCAGTTTTATTAATTCATTATGTTTATGATATTAATTGATCATGTGTGAAATTTTATTTTATGATATTATTATTTATCTCTTATTTTTTTAGGATTTATATATTATAAAAATAATTTATTCATTTGAATAATTTTCTCCCCATCATTGTGATAAATTTAAGGGTTTTCCACAATCACAATCAAATCCATTTTGATAATTATTGAATATTAAATAAATTAAATTCAATAAATATTTATAAATTAACTCATTACCTTTTATACTCCAATAATTATTAATGAAATTTTCATGTAAGTGCACTTTTATCCTACACTATCATAATTATCATATGTAATTATATATTTTAATTCTAACATTATTTTACTCATTGTTGATTAATCCATTTTCATCAACAACAATGGTATTTAGAAAGGTTTTAAATTTTTTACACATCCTCCAAATAGATTTATTAAGAAATTTTATCTCTTCTATTAGATGTTTAAAAAAACTGTAACTATATTGATCATCATGGTTTCAAAACAAGGCCTATTTGGACTTTACCAAAAATTTGAAATGAATATAAGTTTTAAAAAACGCAACATGTATGAAATTAACATTATTATGGAAAAAATGTATTTATAATTCCATTATAGATTTGAAAAATGGGATATAATGAAATTTATTTTCATATTTTTATTATGAAATATATGGTTAAAATTGTTAATTTGAAAATGAAAAGTATATATTCCATACTAATGTTATTGAATTTATTTTTTAGTATTTATTTTAATAACTATGAAATATTATTTATTCATACTCCACTGGGTATTTTAGGATAAATATTATATGTATTCTTTTTAGGTATACTTTATGATAATTTTGACAATGTGAAGTGTTGAAAATCACCATCTGAATTCATTATTTATGTCATTAGATTTACCTTAAAATAATAAATTAACAATAATCATTGAAAAATGTATTTTCCTTCAATTTTAATATAATTATTTGGGATATGTTTTTTAATTTAAAGGTATATCATTCCTACATAAGGGTCTCTAAATTTTATTATTTTATCTGTGGAAATATTGATAATTATTTATTCATTACTCAATAAGGATATTTGATGATAAAAATATAGTCCATAAATTAAATTTTTGAATTGATATATATGGAATGATTTAGAAATGTATTGATGAGAGAGCCCTGAATTATATACACCCTAATTGCATCGATAATGTCATATGTTCCATCCAAAATAATGAATTAAATTTATTTTTTCTAAAATTTAAAAAAACTATTGTGAACTTTATTGATGGTAGGGGTAGCCTGATTCATAAGATCATGTCATGCAGTTATTAAGAAATTTAATAATTGAGAATCCAATTATTAAATTCAAATATATTTTCTCAATTATATTTTCTGTAGTCAAATTTAATTATAAATGTAATGTTTAGTTTGTTTTGTGTTATCAATTATTTACCTTACCAAATTTATTATTAAATATCTTACCATAATATTAAACTAGCTTAATTTTCTTGTGTGCTTAGTTATTTATTTTTTGTTGTTTATTATACATTTCGATTCTTGATAAAACCCAATAAACATTACCATTAATGATTATTTTTCACTACTATGAATCAATGATGTGTACTATGAATTATATACTAGGATATTACAGAGGGAATAATGATACCCTCAAAACAACTATTTTCTCCGAATGTAATGAAATACACAATTAGATATTTAGATAACTAGTAATAACAAAATTTTCAGTCTGTATGAGAGGGATTGATTTTATATAAGGAAAATTTATTAAAAAAACACACTAGATATAGGATACTAGGTTTCATGTCTAGAACAACCCTACTCATTATTTCATATTTAGAAATGATTTATTACAAAAAAAATTCACTTAATTAAACTCAGATGATCGAGAGGTCTAGTGAATTTGGTAAATTAGGAACAGTACATAACAACATAATACATGAAAACACAGTATATTTATTGACAATATCTTATACATGACCACATCATTCATTTATTATTAGCATTGCATGGGATAACCTGAGGACATACATAAGAATGGGGCGAGCTATACAACCCAGTAATAGAGTAAAGAAGGCATAAAATGAAGAGGATAATACATGTTAATCAAAAAGAATATAAATGGAGGATAAAATAAACATGAATATAAAGGCCTATTATAGAATGCAAATCATAACTTCGGATTGTTTCAGTGACATAAAACATGATATTAGTATGAGTAAAATCTTATTTCACAAGAATTTTCATGAGTAAACCCTCATTTCACATGAAATTTCATGTGTAAAAACCCGTTGTACATGAATTCACATAAGTAAAAACCCATTTATAATTAATTATCATGAGTAATCCCTCCTTTAAAATGATATATCATGCTACTAAACATTACCAAATGCATTGGAGTGCTATTAGGTAACACCCCTCATAATTATTTCCTTATCATGGATACATGTGCCACATATATCATATAAAATGAGTGTATTCAACCTAATAGGTTATTAAACAATATTTCAATGTGGAATAAATACATGTATGCCCCCAATAAGTAGTTATTTGTGCATAAAGAATAAAACTATCAATAGGATGATGGTTATGGTATTCACTCTATGATGACTTTTGTATGGAAAATCATATTTCAATCTCCCGAACATATCAAAATCCAATAGGAATTCATAAAATGTGTTGACGACATCTAAAGAATAATCTCATCATCTATTAATGAAATGGACAATTAAAGGGATAAGTAATAATAAAACCCAACATATGAATTTTTAATTGAAATGGTGTTTCATAATTAAGGTGCTTGATAAATTGGGGGAGAGAGAAACGCCATAAATAATTTCAGAATAGTAACCAGTTTGGTAAGGGTAAAAATGGAGGAGAATAAATGATCCCTCATTGAAAAAATAGAAAATTTGGAATTAATCATAAAATTAGGCCAAAATAACAAATTGAAATTTTCCTGACTAATTTCAATCAAGGTTCTTGAATTGAATTGAAGGGAGAAAAGGTATAACCCCTTAAGGTATTTCGACATGATAACTGGTTTTTATAAAGGATTATGGATTGAATAATGATCGTGAATGGAATAATTAATGATTTTTCAAAAAAAAATGTATATTAAGGGATGTATTTATGAACTTATCCTAACATATGAAAATCTAAATTAAATAGTATGTCACAAAATGTGTTCTTGATAGAAGAAGAGATTGAATGTTTCATTACTAGGGTGTGTTACCCAGATGGTTTTTTAGATGCTTATTATGAGATTTGGGGACCCTATGTGGACTGTAGTTAGAATAGAAAATATGATGTTCGAGATTTAAAAAAAATTAGAGATGAAAAATGGGATCATGATTGGGTTTATAATGGCAAGAAAGGGGGATTTCATTATTATTTTAGTTTTGGATAGTACACAATACTATATTCAAAACCTCAAACCATCCCATGGTTTTTCCCATTGTTTCTGTAATATGGGAGTGGAATAACATATTTTATAAGGTAATGTTAAAAATATATTAAAAAAAATTCCATCGTTTTGTGGAGGTTATTCACCCAATGAAGGGAGTTTTTTTAATCATAAATCATTTTATATGCCTTGGAGTATTCACTAAGTCATTATAAAATAAATCAAATAACTCCAAAATAATAATATTTTAAGTGTAAAACATTTATTTGATAGATTAAATATTTATTATTATTTATTACTTCACTATTGGGTCATTATGATATGATTTGTAACACTATATATTTTTATGGTGTTTAATTTTAACCAAAAACTTATACTGTCTTTGAAAAGTTTGAAAAAATAAATATTTAATAATTTTGATATACTAATTCAAAAAATAGTATTAATTTTTCAAAATAAATTTCTAAATATGTGAATTTTATCTTTTAAAATAAAAATTGACATTTATTGAAAATTTACAGTTTTTGAAAAAAAAACAGTTTTCAAACCTTAATAAAAATTACATTTGACTTCATAAAAATTATACTATCATTTATGGATAAAATATGTAATTTAATAATAATATTTTATTAAAAAATTATTTATTTCAAAAATACATTATTTTATCAAAAAAGATTTTTTATAAAAATTGAATATTTTAAAAAATTTCTATTTTTTATTTAAAAGAATTTACAACATAACAATAATAGGAATAATATAATAATTATTGTATTAAAAAATTTTAAATATCCATATTTCTATGGTCTTTTTACAAATCCTTATATTAAAATTTCATACTCCCTAAGAGTAAGGTTCCCGATGGTGGGGATTTCATGGGGTCGTTCGGTGAACATAGATTGATATGTGATATAGATGAGCTTCAACGTCCCTCATAAACGATTTCAATAATGATTAAGATGTTAGATCATGGAATTAGATTGGTCATGGTAAAATTAATAAAGAGATATATTCCTAAGAATCCTTGATAAATGGGCTACATAGGGTACGATCCAAGTGGTTGTTTCAATCACATCCTCTGCATCTCCCAAACGTATTTGGTAAAACCATTTATTTGTACTTGTCATGTGATAATTTTTCAATAGTTATATTATCAATGTTAAAGATATATAACAGTAATTTAAAATAAAATTGTATATAATAAAACAAATTCATGTCTTTTCTATAACCATATGTAATATAATTAAGTCAAAAATGGTAATTTTACTACTCAATGTTCGGGTCATTATAGGTTCCTTATAAATGAAATCATGGAATGGTTATTATAAATAATGTGAAATAGATTTAGGATAACATATATTAGTGAACACAATCTCCTGGGAATCCATGAAAATAAGTATTGATGAACTAAATACAAATTTTTATGGATGATATTATGTGGGTTTTCCTAAAAATACAACTTTTTCTAAATTGTATAATTTGAGGTTTTTTATAAATATTAGTACATAGGGGTTGTACCTCTAAAAAGAATCTATTGTGATCAAATAAATAATAACATTATGAATGAATATGAGCCTTACTCTAAACCTAGGATGACAGTCATGGGGGTTATTCTAAGGATAATTCAAATTTTATTTATGAACCATTATACTGTATTTTAATAGAAGATGAAAATTAATAACCAAGGTTAGTAGTAATGTTTCCTATATTGAAGTTAATGAATCATAATTAATGCATCCTATAAATGATTATATGTTTTTACCAAAATGAATATTATTTCTCAATTTTTTATTTTAATTTTTGTAAATGGATAAATCTGGGATGAATCGGATAAACATCGATTTTTTGGGACAATGTTGTGAAAATAAGAAACAACATATAATTATGATAGGTCTGATAGATTTTATGGTCATTCCAAATCAATTATTCTAAAATATTATTAACAACATATAAAATAAATAATTCCCAAATAAAACAAATAATTAAAATAGATAATTTTTTATTCACATGCGAGGATGAGACCACAATGAAAATTAAGATTTAATTCATTCATGTAAGAAATTTTCAAGATGACACATACGAAAAAATCACAATATAGAAAAAATATTAGTTTTGTGTATAATGGAATTGATTAATGTAATGAATTTACTTGTATTAATGAAAAGTAATATTGATTTAAATAAATCTCATTATAGGAATTATTTAATAGTTAGTTAAAAAAATATTTGGAACCTAGGAATTATATGAGTAAATGGAAACATATAATGATTGATCCATTGAATAAGGAATGAAAAATTATGAAATATAATATATGAAGTATTTATGTGTTTTGATTCTTGAATTAAATTAGATAAGTATTTCACTAATGATAAAAATTTTGAAAGATTTATGAAACATAGAAGGATTTTTTTTAAAAAAAATTATGAATATGTGTTTCCATTAATTTTTTTATAGTTACTGTTATGTGTTTATGAGTTCTTTTTTGATCATAAGATAAATATCATAAAGACCCTTTTTAATATTTTTGTGTTGGGAATGTTACATGATTAAGGATATGTTTGTGAGAAATTTATATAATGTATATGATTTGGTGGAAATTTTATTTTTGGAATAGTTATATTAAATTTAATATACATATTTTTGATGTTATGGATAACCTTTTTGGTTAATATGATAATTGATGACAATATAATAAAACTCTTATATTTTTATATGACATTTAGGAAATAAATGTAATAAAACAATTACTAAAAATACATTAAATGAGTAATTTTATTTCATGGATGTCTTCAAAATAAATTTTGGAATACTATAGAGTAATATTAACATATTTATTGAAATATAAAACATGCATGCCAGGTGATCACATGTCATGTCTGATGGGACAGTAGTTCTTGAATCCATAACTAAAGGTTGAAAATGTTATTTCACCTACCCATATCATATATGATATCATGTTTAATATGTCATTTTCAATTCAATTGATATGAAAAATAAATACTAATGCTAAAATAGATTTTTTATTTATTATATTTTAATATTAATGTATAATATTGGATAACTTGTGGAACCATAATGATTTTTAAAATTAGTTTGAGATAGACAGAAAGAAATGCAACTTTTTTTATAGATCATACATTACATTATTTTTTTTGTAAATTATGAAAAAAATTAATTATTGGATCTTTATTTCTTGGAGTATGGGAATATATTGAATCCCATCCAAAGGATGAAATTGTTCATATGAAATAGGACCATGTTAGGAAAGTATATCACCATATATTCAAAGAATTTAAATGACTCTATCAACATAATGGAAGGGATCATGAAATGAAAATTTTATCTTATTACATTCATACCTATTGAATATGATGACCATTCAAATAATCATTGTTTTTTATCAATAACAACATATTAATCATTTAATATCTTATGATAAATAACTCCTGTCACTCTCTATAATTTTTTAATCATTCATTAATTGACTAAATTTTCACTTTCTAAAAATTTTATCCAAAAATATAAATATATTTATCTGTTATTACATATGACATTTGTATTTAAATTTAACTCTTAATAGAAAGTTTATTTATAATACTATAATTTTATGAGCTGTTTTAAACTATTGTAATTAAAAATTAAAAACCATCGATTAATGGGACAGATTTAAAATTACATGGAATAAATTTATTTAATATTGGAAGAATGTAAAACCAGGTTATTTTAAAAGGAATTTTTTTTAAAGAATATTTAATATGGAACGCAATGGTTAATAAAATAATGAAATATATTTCATGAATTTTAATTTCATTGACATCTTGAGAAACATACAACATTGAGTCTGAATAAACAATGAAATTGTATACTTTTATAACATATCCATTAATTTGGAAGGTAAGAATAATATTAAAATAAATTATGAAATTATGGTTATATTATTTTTATAAATATAAAACAGTGATATCAAATAAAATGAATTGATTTCTAAAAAAATGTATTTTTTTTGAAATGATAACATCTCTCCATTTTCAAATAAAATTTAAATTTAATATTTGACACTTATTGTTTTTTTATTAAAATGATCGTAATTTTGTAATTTATAATTTCTATATTTTTAGTTAAATTTCAGTATATTTAATTATAATGATTCATTATTTATCAAATAGTGACAAAATAATTTTATTTTAAAATAATTATTTCTTTTAAAAAATTAAAAGTTAAAATATATTTTAAAATTGTTTTTAATTAAATATTAGTTCAATGAGATTGATTTTTTACTAATAAAATTTTGTGAAATAATTTTCATCTTGATTTTTGATATAAAAAATGTGTAATCATTTGATTAATTTCTCATTGAAACCCATATATCTCTTTATGTCAATATGATTATTTTTAAATAAAAAATTTACACTTTAGAAAACGTACTTTCGAATAATTCAATTTTACAAATCAAAATAATATATGTTTTCTAATAAATTATATAAAATTTTTCTTCAAAATGAATAGAGAAAATAGAAAAACTAATTATCATGATTAAGGTAAAAATGAGTTTATCAATGGTTAAACAATCAATATAAGGGATAAATTGAGAATCTTTTTAAAAATATACTTCATTTAAATATTTAACACTTTTGTATCGAAATTATATACAATAATCCATTAAGTTCAATTTATTCATGTAAAAAATGTGGGAACACTATTTTATTTTCTAGCATTACACGTGTGTCACTCACCTCACTTATAAAAGACAGACCCTTTCCTCTATTATTCACTGCGTAAAATCATTTTGTTTCATGAATTACATTGACAAAATCAGTTTATAATTTCATAAACCTCATCAAGGAATCATGTCTTTGGTATTAAAGTCATATGGTGAATACATTATGTATAAACATAATGTGGTTACTAGATGAATATGTAATTCACTTCAATTATATTTTTCATTTTATTTCATCTTAAACCTCACTAAATTAATTTTAAAATATTAGGATAAAATAAAGTTAGTATATTACAAAATTATATATAATTATATTAATATAATGACCCAAATCCATCCATAACTCAATAAAATGGGTTATTAAATAGTCATTCATGTGTATAGTGGGATACCAACTCGATAGTCAATATCATTCATTTTTATAATAACAATTCTCAGGATTCGGTATGATTAGATATATAATGTACATATATGAAATTTAATTTTTAAATATACCATTATATTCATTATATCGTTTATAAATATATATTTTATTTCAATTTCATTGGTGATAGAGTAACATAACTAATGTGTATGGTAAGCTATTGCATCACAAAGTTATTTGATTCATTCTCCACTTGCACATTTCATGAAAGGAAATAAGGATAATGATAAAGACATAATGTGGTAAAATAAAATATTTATGATATTAATGACATATTAATCATTACTATATATTAATATATAATTTTATTTCATAACTCATCACTCACATAATTATGATTACATCGTTAGTGTACATGTGGCTTATATCCTTCACAAGGCAATGTGAATATATTTTCATCATAAAAAGAAAGGATTATATATGAAAGTATTTTTAAAGATATATTATTTTGTTTTTTATATAAATATAATTATATAAATATAATATATTAGTAACCTTATTTCTATAATGATTGTTGGAAAATGAAACGGTGGCCCATGTGTACGTATGACCTACTATCTCCAAGATTGAAATGTGCATCATTTATAAAAACCCTATTACATGATTGGAATTAAAATTATAACAGATATATAAATATTATAAATATTTTATAACTATTATTATTTAAGTGATCTGTCTATATAATATATACAAGAACCAAATCATTCATGTTATAATATTATTTAGAAACCAAAGAAATTAACAACTAGAACAATGAATGTACTATAAATTTATTAAAGAGAAGGTGATATGATGTTAGAAGAGAATCAAATATGATATTATAAATATTAATATTGTTATATTATAAGTTAATAAGATGTTTGAAACAACTATAAATTATGTTAAATAATTTTCCTTCAAATGTAAGTGTGAGGTGAGGGACTTCATCCAAATTTCCCCTTATTATGGAGTGATTTATTATTATAAACCTAGGTTATTTTATATAGTGAATATACCACCATATTAACTTGTAATACCATTACTAGTTAATGATTAATGTTTTGTAAATTTTCAATATAAATTATTTCATCCAAGGAAAAATTATTTAAGAGTTATCATATTGTAAAGAAATATATAACTCATTTTTATTTTATTTGGTTAAATTTGTGCCTCATCAACCTTTATATTATAATTTTTTGTATAAAATTATTTTGATTATATTATGAGTTATTTAAAAAAATTTAATTGTATTTAGAGTTAATAGATGTAATAAGATAATTAATTAATTCTAACTCAATTTTTATGATCATTGTAAGTGTTTTTATAATAATATCATTCTAATCGACATTATTTTATCATAAATTTTAGATGAAGTAATTTTTTTTACATTTCAAAATGAAAACCTTTTTTCTTATTATATAGTTTTTATAAATGATATTTTAAATTAATATTAACATCTTCCTATTCTTTTTACAAAATGTAATGACTAAAATGTTTTTAATAAAATCATACATCTTTTATCTATTCGATTGTAAATCCATTTCCATTAAAACCCATGTTTTCTGAATCATTATTAAAAGTTATGTTTCTAATTTTATGTTTTTTTTAAATAACATTTACATATTTTATCTTTTGAAATATTTTAATGTAATATTAATTCCTTTTTCAAAATGAAGACTATTTGTATTTTCTAGAAAATTGCACATGTTTATTTTGAAAACCATATATCATGTTTACAAACATTGTTAAACATTGTATAGAATTTTTTTATGTAGAGAAATATCAATAAATATGTATTGATTAATAAACATAGAATCATGATGAAAAATAAAATTGTTTATTAATTAAATAAATTATTTTATATATATTGAATGTTTTGGAAATGATGTGATGGGTAATTCCCACTCGTATATAGCCCCTTGATAAATCAATCATCTCTTGAAGAGGATCATTAATCTATAATTAAAATAGTTTTTTACTGTGGTTTCAAAATATAATATAAATAGATGTGATAGTATATTAATCACGAGCCTTGAGATAATGGCATCCAATAATGAATAATTTACATAAATATGAATTCAGTTATTATTATCAATTTTATTTTCATACTGATATTTTATTTGGATTCTTTTTACAAAAATATTATATATTAATTGGATTAAATTTTCATTTATTTAACATACCACAAAAATTATGCCTTAGCTTAGTATGATAAGGAGGTTATTAAATATATTTTGGTTTATTTATTTACATTTACTTGTTTATTATTCATATTTATTTGAGATATATTTTCTTGTAATTTACCAGTATCGAGCATTTGAGGTCACTCTTATATTTTTACATTCTTAGGAATATATGAAGTGTATTTTAACTGATATGTAACAATATTTGAGAGGATATAATGATATTATTGAAACAAAATTTTGTATTTTATGTTTTTTTAAATGATATTTGTGAATCGGGAATGTACTAGACTACTAAGTCTATTAAACAATTTAGTCCATCACGATATGATTCCTTATATATAATGACTTGTAATCAACAAGTCTCCGGATTTTGGCTACAAGGATATGTATCCCTAAAATATTACATGTATTTATGGAATTTAATGAATTCGGAAATGATTATATATCATTTATTTTCAAACATTTCAATTCACTTAATTATGTTAACATCATTCTTCCGTATGTGTCGACTACTACCTCTACCAAGTGATGTGTTTAATTTTACATCACCACGAAAAATGGATTATATATACAAGTATATTAAAAGAGAAAATATATAATTTAAGATATAATTATATATATGTAATGATAAAATTATACATTCTTTATTTCCATAATTATTGTTGAAAAATTGAAATGCTACAAATTCATACATACAAAACAAAATCTATATCACTGAAAAATAGATCAATTTTTACATACATTATTAATGTTTAGAATTAATTGTATAATATTTTTTCAATTTCTATAATTATGTACTGATTAATGCTCTGTAGATTACTTTATTATTATATCATTTACCATAGTGAAACTATATTATAATTGGATATATGATCTCGACATTGTCAAAAAGTCAAACCTGAAAATAAAAAATTATTTTAATTATTATAACATGGTATATGTAATATTTATACATGAAAATATTTCCATAGTTTTGTAATTAATTATTATAGTTTTATAATTTATGGTGATAAATAACATATTTCAGTATTTTGATATAAGGGATAGGATATTTACTTTTTTAAAAATACACATATAATCATTCCCTTTAAACTCATTGTCTTCTATATCCGTATTTATTAAAATATAATAATAACATAATAATATAGAAAAAAATTATAATTGAATTTTATTAATTTGTTTCATTTAATCAACTTCATTTCAAGAGGAATATTTTTAAGGAATTTTTTGAATTTCATTAATAAAAATAAAAAAGGAATATTCTATTTTGATTTAAATGATGAAAAAAACTCGGCCACTATAACATTTTGTTTATTTTTTTATTTATTTACATATATCCATTTTTATTTGAAATAGAAACCCTAATTCCCATTGATCTAGTTATTTTGATATTGAAAATGGGGTTTTAAAATGAATGTATTATTGAATATCTTGAATTATTTTTTATGTGGGTTAAAAAGTATTTTTCTCGGATTTGTTTATAGAAATTTATCAGGTTAATAAAAATTATTCATGCTTTTGTACTTGTAAACTTTTTATTAGAATGGATGACACCAATATATATATTGGTTATTGGAGATCCTTATATATCATAACTTTTCTGTGCTCTTCAATAGCACTCCAATGCATTGTGTAATTATATTGGATGTCAGCATTATGGTTATTTAATATTTGCAATGTTTGAAAAATAATTTTGTAAGGGTTATATAATCATAATGTTCCAAGAAACTACATAAATTTATTATTCATTATTGTGAGATTTATTATAATTTTTATTATTTTAGACAATAATGGTTTCCCTCAGAATATTTGTTATTGTTATGAATCTCCATTAAAAAACGTTTTCAACGAATTTTATTATGGAACCCAAAACACCTAATGGTTCTGCAATCATTACAATCCACTAATATCATGCGAGTAATGATTGATGTGATAAATATAATAATGTGGGAGATTCAACAAATAAGACATTAAAACACCTATGCTGATGGAGGATGTCATGGGTGGGGAACATTCCCATATTCACATTATATAAGATGAGGGTCCAAGGTAAATAAGGGGTGAAGGAGAATAGTGTAGAGAGGAGAAGTAATGTAACATCATACTTGGAAAACTAAGGGTTTATACCATGAAATATTCCCTTTGAGTGGTTTGGTTGGGGCTAACTCCTAAATATGAAGACAATTTGGGGATTTTTGTGGGATTACTCCAAAGGAGGATACCCATCTGGGTATTGGTTGGAGATACATATTAAATATGATTCCCATTTTTATTTGGATGGGGATTACTCTAGAGGAAGACACCCATTGATCATTTTTTGGGAGTTTCACCTAAAGAGGATGCCCATAGAGAATTAGTTGTAGCGTACTCTTAAGGAGGATGCCCATTGAATTTTGGTTGGGGAATACTACCAAAGAGGACTCCCATTATAGTTTAGGTCATAACATAGGATTTCATTAGCCTAGGTTCTTAGGGTATGTCATTCGGATAGTTTTGTAGGATAGTTCATTATGTCATGTCTATAAGCCAGGTCCATCGGCCAGGTTCGGAGGCCAACCCCTTAGGACAGGTCCTTAGGCCAACTCCTTGAGCTAGGTCTTCAAGCCAAGTCCTCAGGCTACATCTTTAGTCCAAGTACATAGGCTATGTCCTTAGGCTAGGTCCCCCCGCATATGTACTCTATATAGGTCCCCTAGTAAGGTCCTCTACGCAGATCCTCCATCTAGTTCATTAGAACAGGTCCTCAACACAGCTCCATAGATTAAGAAACTGTGTCAGCTGTCATGTTCTAGACCCTAATTGGACTATGATCCAACTCATCCTAATTAATTTTAACTTATCTCATGTTTCAGAGATCTACCTGAGAATTTTTTATGAAATATGTGAAGGGTGATGAGAAATGAGAACTTTGGCCTTCTTTTAAATATCCAAGCGGGCCCAATGGTTCTATTTTTAGGCATATAGGGGACCTAGTTTGGGGGGGTGTCCATGTAGGTCCTTCACATAGGTCCTATTTGTAGGTTTACAATGTCTTTCCTCAACAATGTTTCTCTATGCAGGTCCTCCGCATAGGTCCTCTGTGCAGATCATCTGTGAAAGTCCTTCAATACCATTTAAACAAATTATGTCTTTTAAGTGCCATAACATTTTGTCCATTAGTCCATTTGGTCTCCATGACTTGTCAAATAGAATAATTCTAATATTTATACCCTTATTGAGGTGGTGAATACACCACGTCTTTG
Source organism: Viscum album (assembly GCA_963277665.1). NCBI lineage: Eukaryota > Viridiplantae > Streptophyta > Magnoliopsida > Santalales > Viscaceae > Viscum > Viscum album. Next base: position 1,837,031,652 of record OY728163.1, on the reverse strand, counting down.
TAGAAGAATCTTGTTAATCAAAATTTATATTCATTGACACCTTTAGGTCGTAAATCATGGAAATCCATGGAATACTCTTTGAGAGAGAGGAATTATTCTTCACATCCCTCATTTTAATGTACTCGTAGGGAAATGGAATAGAAACCATTAATTATAAGTGAAAGTGAATTAAACACATTTCATGGTGTCAAAAAAATCCCACCACCCCCTATCAATTAGACTCATTAGGAATGAAAATAATCTAGTTCTAACATATCATTTAGACACAATGATGCATTCCATCATTAATTTGTTTGGATTTGGGGCTATGTCATGCTTGTAAGGATACTATTATTATTTCCTCATCCTTGGATATCTATTAATAGTAGTTTGATTATTTTAAGGGTATGTGGACATCATTACAAACATAGTGTGTTTTTATTTTTTATTCTTTTATATTTCATAAACCATAGAGAGTATAAGTCTAGAAAGGTGAAAGAATAATTTTTCCCAAAAATAACTTAATGGGTTTTGGGCCTAGTGAGTACTATGTCTCTTTTGTAATTAGATGAAAGTAAATAAAACTAGACAAATAATGCCAGGGTTTTAGGTTTAACATCATTGAGAATGAATTTTCTGATTAAAATCCAATAATGTATTAATGGCTTCTGAACGTCCAAAAATTATTTATATAATTCCTAGGGGAATATCGAGTCACGATTTTTTAGATCACCAACTATAAAAATTGATGTATTATAATAGAGGATGGATCATCCAAGAACAAGGTTACCACTATTTCAAAGCCCCATTGTGGGGTATGTATTATGCAAGGACATCTAGGGAATATGCTATATAGGTAAAGAGTGGAATCATATGGATGATAGGATCGTTATGTAGGAGAAATATGCAAGGCCTACTAGGTAATGTGATTCATTATCAGGTAAGGATTTTATAATAAATTTTGAAATTATATTAATTATAGTAAAAGGTGTTTTAGATTTTCATTTATTGAGATCACAATGTGTGGAGTTTTCAAGGAATTATTTCCTTGAATAAATGGGGATTTTCTGCAAACATAGGCCATCAATGAGAAACCACTCTTGTATGAATTTAATTTGTGAAGTAAGATACATTTTCTTGAAAATGGATTTCTAATATTATCATTTGATGTTTCATGTCCTCCAGGAAGGAAATTATGCTATTTAGTTTCATGTAATCTTTTAAGGACATTATGTTGTGTATTTCCAATAGATCAGTAAGGATATTAATGGATTTGGTAAAATTTCTATATATATAAAGGTCATAAAACATGTATATTTTTGAGTTTTGTAGTTTAAAGTCATGAAGAGAGGACATTATAGGGTTGTTCAGTTTAATGTCAAGCAAAAAAGGACATTAGGGGGATGTGCAGTATAATGTCATTCGACAATGAGATTATGGGGCGGTGTAGTTTAAAGTCATGCATTTGGGATATTATAGGGTTTTAAATTAATGTATGCAGATCTGACCAAATTATTGATGGTTTTCTAATTATAGGTAATTTTTTTTGGAAATGTGCTACCATATTTAGGTATAAAAATCGATTCTTGTGAGCTATAATTTGGGGATTTCTGTATCCATTGAGTGATATAGGGAAAAGTCATAAATGGAATTTAGAGGAGGAATCATATAAGAATGATATTACCACTATTTTGAAAACCCCATTATGTGGGATATACTATGAAGGGAAAACTAGGTCATGCGATGCATAGCCAAATAATAGAATATTTATGCTGGTATGGAAGTTATGTAATAAAATTGTATGCAAGGTCAAATGGGGCATGCACAACATAGTTATACAAGGGAGCTCTCAGGAATTATGACATTTTATTTGCTCATATCATATGAATGTTTATGGAGATTTTGATATTCCCAAGCCTCGAGTTTTGTTTTATTGAGATAATTACTTGAATATTAAAGGGGTTATTTCTAGTCATGATTTCCAACGAAACAGAGAAATAGGTTCTCTATGAATGTTTGACCTATACAATGGAATAATTGTTCCTATAGTTTTTGGTAAATCAATAGGACCACAATATTATGGAAATAATGGAGGATTATGTGGTTGAATAAACCAATTTCATTCTAATATTCTATGAACACATGGATATCGAAAATGTAAAACACCATCAGGGAAACTTTCAGGTCAGGAAAAACGATATGAGAAAAATACACCAAGGATGACAGCATTAAATGATGGGGCTCGGAAATACCATCATTGATGATTAAATATATAGATGTGACATCTCTCAAGAATGATGTTACCGCAATTTGACCCATCCATTATTGAGGTTGTATTATACAGGGCCAACTAGGGCATGAGATACATATACAAACAATGGAATCCTTAGGAAGACATGCCTATCAAGTTGGAAAAGTTTAAGCAATGCCAACTGGGGACATAATAAATTTATGGAAAACATGCTCTTAGGTATCAGAAATTCTATCACAAGAAACTAAAAAATGTTTTTTAATATCTAAATGTAAATCAATATTAGGATTATCATGTGAGAAAGGGACCATGTCGAATACACAAGAGAGAGATTTTGAATGTTATTTTCCATGATTTTGGTGTTCCTTACATAGATATGTATCATATCTATAAAAGTAGACATATATGTTTTACACTATAGGTACCTTAGGAGATATCCCAAAATAAAAAATCAGTTATATATTTTTATTTTATATAGGAGAGGGGGAATGTTCATTTATCTCATTTGTGGGACTAGGATCTAAGACATAGTTTTCACTATGTGTCTCAATGGATTGAGAGTAAATCAAAATGTAGTTATCTATCTAACATGAAGTCTAACATTCAAAGAAAAGGACATTATGTTCTGATGTTTATACTCATGTAGTGAGGACATTAGGTGATTTTTTTGAGGATCAATTGAATATTGCAGTTGGACAATGGTATAGGGCCCAAGATTCACTAATTATCCTCTCGAAGAAGGATTCAAGCTAGACAATTTCCTATCATATACATGTAAAGGTATATGTTGAAAACATGTATGGAAGATCTTCAATAGATTTGACTCTAACATGGGAGAAAGGTTACTTCTTTATATCATTCTATATCTACACTGATGATGGGATATCTGGATGTCACTACGTATCTCATACAGATTAGAATCGAGACACTTGTAGTTATTATTGTTTCATACAATTTATAATCATTAAATGAGAATGTGATTGGATTTCAACATGAAAATGGAATATTGTCGATAGAACAGGGGATAAGACCAAGGTGTTACAACATATATTTTTGGGGAATGAGTCAATAAACATGTAGTTCTTAAATAAAATTTTCCTCGCCATAATTGAATTCAAAAGTTAGGATTGATGGGGGTTTCTTGAATACCAAATCATGAATATAATGATAAATCATATTCATCATATCAAATAGGTCTTACTCATACATGGGAATAAAGAGTTATCAATTTCATGATGATATAGATGGGCCCAATATTAGAAATCTGGATGCCACTACATATCTCATATGGATGAAAATCAAGCCATATGTAGATCGTGAAATGGTTTCTCATGAAGTTATGATTCATACAGTGAGAGAGGATAAGTTCTCTAAATTTCTACAGGACCTGATATCGGAGATTTGGGTGTCCAATAAAATGAGAATCAAGCTACACATAGTTCTTTGTACATCCATTTAGTTTAATTAAATGTGGTATTTACAAAGGTAAATTGACGTGAAATGACATAATATTTGATGAAAACGATAAGATCATGTAGTTTAACATGATCTGATGAGGACATCTGCCAAATCATTAAACGTATTACAACAAGGACCATTGATAACCCCAAATATGAATGGAGATATCTGATTTATGAAGCGATGTTTTTTTACCAAATTCCTAAGACTATGTGTGTTATCCTCAGTGTGAGAAACAAGGTGTTTTAATAGTTTCTTCTACATCATATGGGCGACACAAGTGAAGGATAGGGGTATGATGATTAAATAGTGGATTACCCATGATATACGACCTAGGTGTCACTCCGTATATTGTTGGAGAATGAGTCAAGCCTCACATAGTTCTGGAAATTGGTCAACATATTAATTAAGTTATGACATGTGTAAGATAGATTTCTATAATTTAAAAACTTATAGTTGGTCCTAAAGATAGAATTCATGGCATCACTAAGTATCTCATTATGATAATAATAAATTCAAAATTTCATGAAGATATCCTTATGTATATATAACTAATTCATGGGGAAAAGGAAGGGGGTTTCTCTTCCAAAATCATGGATGTGACTAGGTTTAGAGATTCAACCATCACTTCATATCTTGATCAGGGAAAGAATCAAGGCACATGTAGTTATTGTAGGATCGTCTTAAAATGTATGATTAATATGCACATGGGTAAAGGACCTTTTCAATACTATGGCCGAACACTGGATTGGAGATCGAGACCCCACGACATATATTACTAAGGAATGAATCAATCAATATATAGTTCTTGAAATGATCCATGTTGTTTAAACACATGGTGTAAGGATAAATATAAAAAAACATGAAAATATAGAAATAATGTGATTGGGATAGGGTAAAATCCTAGTCATCACTACTTATCTAGTTGAAAAAAAATCAGACCACAGATTTTTCATAAAATATTCTATATTATGATTTGATTCACACACAAAAGGAGTGAAGGGGTTTATTTAGTCCTGAATGGACCCCTGATTGTATATCTGGGAATCACTATATATCTCCTTAGAATGAGAATCACGCCACGCTTATTTCATAAAAAGATCATCCCCCACACCATATGAGTATGATTTGACAGATATGATATTTTGATACATTCTAGAATAATAGGTATGCACAAGACAAAGTATAATATGAGAATCAATCCATGTATTTTGAAAGTGTGATCTGTATTGATTTAGTTCATATATAGGATAATGGGAAATTAGTTTCATTGTGGATGAAGCTAGTCCCATGATTGGAGATCATGGTTTCACTATGTATCTGTTTTTAATAATAATCATGCCACACATAGTTCTTCACAAACCGTCCAGTTTAACATCTTGTGGAGAGGAAGTCACTTAAAGTGAAATAAATATTGTGGATAGACTAGGGAATAAGACCCCAGTATCAATACATATATTGCTAGGGGAATGAATCATGCCAGATATTATTCTTAAAAAGGGGTACCTATGAAGATCTTATTCAAGCATATGGATAAATAGGGCTCATGTTCTACTACGGAGTGGAAATGATGAGAGTAATTATTTCCCATGGATTCTATTCATTATATTACGAACCCCATGGAATGCCAATTTTTGGTATCCTATGATATTTCATGACAGCTAATGAAGAAGATGTTAATTGAATAGTTTTACTAATGTGTAGTGGGAAAAAATGGTGTCGTCCAATTTAACCTCAAGAGACTAGGACATAGGCACTACACAATTTAACATCATATAGAATATATGTGTATGGTTCTATTCATTTTAATGCCTAGTGGATAAGAAGATAGATGCTATATAGTTTTACATCATGCAACTAATACATGTATAATACTATGCAGATTAACATGTGGCAATGAGAACATTATATGTGTGATTGAACAACATATTTATTGAAGAACATTTCATTGATTATAGATGTAATGAGTTCTCCACCCATTGAGATTAAAGAATAATATCCATTATAAAGGAACTTATGTATTCAATAAGGTCCATAAACATTTGGCCCACGATTTTGAGACATCATTCTTGGTATCATTGAAGTCCAATAGAATAATACCAATTCTCCATAAACAAATTGAAATTGGTTAATTTTTTAGATAATATAACGTTATATTATGTTCTGATTGACACCCATGTGATGCAAGGTATGAAATATATTTATTTTAAATTAATTATCTCATCTAGTTGCTTCTGATAATGATCATTTGTAGATAACTTATCACATATAGTAGCTCATAGTGAAGTAATATGAACATCAATGGAAATGAATGCTTGTCTACAATATACTAATGAGTATTGAATATCATGTGTCGAAGTAAATATAGATGTCATGTAAACCCCCAACGCATGAATGAGTTTATTAGGCCACGACGTATTAATCTTTATCCACTATCTTCTAGAGTATATTCGATAGGGTCTTGTTGAAATCCTCTATCTATCCATTGGTTGTTGCGTGATAGTGGGATGAAGGGTTGGATTTTATATTATTCCACTAATATAGCATCCTAACTCTTAAAAATTGAAATTAATGTCATTTTCAATCAATATACTATGTGGTACACGAAAATATTGTGATGATATAATATTTGTAAAAACTAAAAATTATTTTTTCCATTACTTCATTTAGAGATTTTCGCACAACCCATTTAGAGAAGAAAATAGTTGCATAAATAATGTACTTGAACTGATTAATCATATATGAAGGATATGGTATCACTATATCTATTCCCCTTATAGAAAATTTCCTAGAGTAATAAGATTTAAGTAAAAATTTATGGGGATGATGAATGAATTTATAATTTACCTTGAAGGGATGACACTTTTTAGTGAAATATTTTCAATCATGCATCATAGAAGGTCACAACTATCCAAGAATTGGAATTTGGTAACAAAACCTAGGCCCATACAAGTTGGAACCACAAGATTCTGTATAAACTTATTTCATGATATCTTCCATCTCTTCTACATAAATACAATTGTGGATATTTCCTTTAAAAAAATATTATGCAGAGGATCTTTTTGTGATATGGGCCATCATAAAGAGTGAATGTAACTAATCATCACTGGATCTTCTCACATTCAAATGAATCTATTAGAAGTACCCCATTTTGGAGATATACCATGATGGGTTCTATCCATTTCTTGGTATGACCATATGGTTTCTAAATGTGACTGATTTAATTAATTTTCTGTGGTATGCTATGAAAATAGGTGAAACCACATGACTATGAGAAATTCTAATTGTTGTCTCATGTTTATTTGGATCTTCAATGGTTATAGATGGATTTTTTAATGCATCATCTGGGGAATTTTGTGATAGTGGGATGTAATAAAATGTTGTATCTAAGATAAATTCAGTCATTATCCATCATACATAATCTCATAGGATAATTTTCTTTTCTTATATGATAGGGTAAAACACATTCATCTATTTGATTACCAATTATGAATCACCTTTCACTTCTAGGTGATTTATTGGTACCTGGAGTGCTTATTCTGGGCATGTAATAAAAGCATTATACTCTACCTCATTATAAAAAAAACCCTCATATAAAAAGTAGTAATATTGAAATACTTCCATCCATATGGAGATAAACACAATCTGTATCCCAACATTGTTGAGCATAGGATTCTCCATTATCTTCCCAATTAGACTTCTTGAAGCACCTTCCATGTATATTACCATATTCAAGGACAATATTGAATAGAAAATATTTTTTAAATATCATCATTAATATTCAATTATGTATCTTTTGTATATGGGTTTCTGATAAGTATTTCTTTGGAGGCATGAACTTTTACTACTTTCTATGGCATAAACTATATATCAAACTTCAGTAGAATAACTGCCCATAAAGCCAATCATCCTGAAAGCGTAGTATGTATAATAATAAATTTGAATGGGTTATTGTGAGATATTATGTGGACCGTGTGATGTAGTGGATTGCATCTCAGTTTTTAAAATTGGGAAGATTAATGATTGTATACTTTTCATAGTATATGAATTCCATGTATTTATATCATGCATGGATCGATGGTGATAGTAAATCATGCTTTGATTTACATCATCATTCATTTTTTCTAGGATGTTTCCCAATAATGATTCTAAGAATTTCACATAAATAATGAACATATTTCCTTCAATTTATGGAATCAATACCTATGGAATCAAGATGTATATCATGGGGGTATCAAATTATTCCTGGCAGTCATTTTTCCATTGACGCTTGACCCCGTTTTTCATCATTTTGGATAAGTTAAAACACTTTCCTTCTATATTTACTATAAAGTGTCAGATGTATGACAAGTTTCCATGATTTATTCTAAAAAATTCAAAATTAAACGAATTGAAAGTCCAATTATAGATTTAGTCTTTTTGGGATTAAATTCAATGTTGTGATGTCATACAACAAAAATGAAATGTATTCTGAGGTTACACCAATATCACATTTCAATGGATTCATCTTCAGAGGATCATATCAATGATTTCTGAATTTGTTGTCCATTTAACATAGGTGATCAATTTTTTTCTACATTTAACTACTAGGTCATCAACATATCTTTAAATGATTTACCCGTGGAAAGGTTTGATGATGTGGTTAATTGTAAGTTGACATGTCATACTATCATTGTTCATGCCAAAGTGAATTACCTGATAGAATAATATAACATTATGGTATAAAAGGGATTTATATTCATTATCTTCTAGGGCCATCAAGAATTATTTATACATAGAGTATCCATCCACGAAGTAGAGAACTTCAAATCGAGCATTTCCATCAATCACGAGTTTATTGATTGTATCCAAGAATTCATATTTGGAAAAATTCCAGTTGATATCTCTAAAATCAATGTCAACTATTGTCTTAGCATTTTTATTTTTTACTGGTACTATATTTTCTTGCGACATTGAATATTTCAACTCTTGGATGAAGTTGAATTTGATAACGTTGCCAACTTAAAACACAATTTTTGAGGTGAGAGTTGGGTGTGTTATTCTTTCTTCTTGTTTGTACACCTAAAAGTTCCCTAGAAAGCCCAAAAAAGAGTGGCCTCCTTAGAGTCTTGACTTAGAATATCATCAAAATTCCAAGAAATTTCATCCCAATTTTTCTTTAGAGAGGATTTATAAACCTATTTACTTTGATGAGTCATTCCCACACTAATCAGAGTGGGGTGTGGATCTTACTTCGTATGTCGATATATTTCTCTGACTTCATACATAATGGTATATACTCTTTCGTCAATTACTAGAGGGGTGTCACTAATGTCTTCATATACTTAATGTGTTTCTAATTATAATTCATCTTGAAAGGTGGGTGATGAAGAAACAGTTTTAGATTAAGGTAATGTTTAGGTAATTGGATATCCTAATGATGATGCAACCATCTCAGTCACAACTGATGATAAAGGGTATTTTTGAAGATATAAAGGAAAGATGATGGGATATAAATCTTAATCCCTATTTTTTACCATAAGTGGAAAAACTTCTTCTTGCATAGATAATGATGTGTTGAATTAAAAAATCTGATTGGATGGATTGAATACATATACATTCAAGATTTTATCATTGTTTGGACGATCAATGACTTCTCCTATATTGTTTGGCACAATTTTCACAGCTAACAATATTGAAGTCAATGAACGAGTCATGGATTTTTTTTCACCCTTTCAATTTTACTAATGGTTAATATTTTATAAACATTGAAGTTTTTTAATTGGTTAACTATAATCTTTTCCAGACCATTCATATCATTGATTCTGGTAACATCATATTCTATAGACTATTTCACTTTGTGTGATAGAAATCCACATCAACGTATTGATATTAATAAGTTGATAATGGATACATATATCCATTTAATGTACCAATCTGACCATTGACACAATATTTGAGACAGTGATGGTACAATGACAGATTAACATCATACTAAGGTAGTGATGGTCTCCCCAATTGAATTTTGGGAGCTCTATTAGCCACACAACCATGATCTATGAATCAGATATGAGATCCCAAGACTAATTTTGGATTGTAATTTCTACCAAAATATCACGTTCATTATTTTCAAAAGATTTCCACATCAGAGTGGAGGGACACAAGTGGGATTCATGGAGTCTCGATCTATGATGTTTCTATATGGGAATGAGGTTCAACCCTGATACATTATCAATGATGGAACATTGGATGTCAATATCATTAATCCTTCACAATATATACAAGGGACTAAAGAGTCCTTGTACAACAACATCCTCATCCTGGCTAGTGAATGATAAGAAATCATAAAATTATGTTTTTTCATTCCCTATATGGTAGAGCTATATGGAAGAAACCTTTGTTTCAAAATCATGGGGGCATGAAAAGACCTCAAAAACGACATCCCGTATATCCTTTTCTAGATTTAGAGCATCTAGGATTTATAGCTTGGTGAGTACATTGGCTAGTTTCATCAACACATCATATTTTTTATCAAGTGGTCAATTTTTTCAAGCATAGAAATTCTATTTTGTAGGTTCATTGGAAGATGATTCTCTTGAAGTGGATAGACCATTTTTTGAAGAAGAAACACTAAATACTTCTACTCTTGGTGATTTAAGATGGATAGGTTCTACCATTTGTTGAGGAGGAGGTTGTATAGTATTCAATTGATCTTCTATGATGATCATGTTAGGAGAGACCCTGTCATGTGTGGGAATATTTTCTTGTTCCTACAATGCCAACATGAGGGCTTTCGAATGGGTTTGTTCTACATAAACGGTTTTAGGAAGGGTGTAAATGAAATAGTGGATTCTAACAAACCCATATCTTACCTTGTATCCTAGACCATGATTACCTCTTCCCCCAGTTCCCCAATAAAGTAAAATAAAATCAAGTTCAAAATCAAAATCATCATTCACATACGAATCTGTTAAGTGAATAACATTAATAGGAACCATTATCAACTCATCATTTTATAACGATTCTTACTGATAGGTGGATTATTGTTCTTCCAATTTGAGAGGTGGTGTCCTTTTTTGAGATGGTTGTTATGAATTAGCTATGGCCAAGCACAACATTGGACTTAACATATAATCATCTTCTTTCAATTCATCTGTATTCTTATAGCAATATTTATTATTTGAGGATTAGCATTCAGAGGAATGTGAATTTAATATAGATTGATATACTATAGCATACATTGAAGAAGAAATAGTTGGTCATTTCAACTATGTTCGAATATATCAATGCATTTAGTTTTTTCCCTTGACCATTTAATCATCTATTTATTAATTGTTCTTACATTTCACTTCTTTCACTCACATTACTCGTATGGATTGATAATAGTAACTCATGGTATATGGGTTTCTATGTTTTTTAGTTTCACTTTCCCGGAGTCTACCTTCTTTTGTATGAGGTCATTAAAAACACATCACTAATGGATGTTGTACCAATTAATTTTATGGATGAGGAAAGAGTTTGGAATTTAATCATCCCCTCTATTGATAGGTTTCTTTGGCCTTAGAAACTGAACTATTTTTTCACCAAATCTATGATGAATCAGTCGAGGAATTTTTCATATCGAAATGAATATAAAATGATTCTTAACATGTAAAATTGTCTCCACCTTTGACTTTTTTGGTCATCATTACAGGGGGTTCATTGTTTCTAATGATCGGTAGGTTGATCCATATGGTATTTTGAAGGATTTGAAGTAGGAGTGGGTATTGGGGACTTTTTATTCGGGATTATTGTGGCCTCTACTTTTCATGGTATTCTTTGTGGAGAAAATAGGATCACTAGGGATTCTGATCTAGTCCTTTTTATTGAGATTTAAAATATTTGACAAATAGAATCCAAATAAATAAACCATCTTTTGTATATTATAGTGATTAATGGTGTGTAAAAATCATTATTGAGATTTTCAACACAAATGAGATGTAAATATTCTTGAGGGTGTTTTATATTGAAGTGATATGTTAATCTATTCCCTCGAGCAAAAAAATCTAAACCAATTTAAGTCTCACATTGTTGTAGTATGAGAGATCGATTTCTATTCTCTTCTATTGCATCGAGCTGAATTGTAAATGGAATTTGTGATGGAGATCATCATATCCAGTAATTTACCTAGACTACAAACTTGTATACATGATGAACTTTGTCCCCTACAGTGATTGAAAAAACATCTAAGCATCAGTGCCTCTTTTTGTTCATGGGTTCCCATCATTGGATCACAATGAGAGGTGAAATGTGTTAAATGATTCTCCGGATCTCCTGATCAATATTAGATTGTAAACAGGGGATTCCCTAATATTGACGGAGGAGGATTCATATATACCCATTCAAGATAAACATTTTTTCTTGTGGAATCGGTGTTCTTCGTCCTTCCATTGCTTCCAATAGAATTTTTAATGACTAAATTGCATGCATAAGCATTCAAGAAAACATTTGGCTATGTTGGGTCCTAGAAAGGTTTGGTGGATAGCTCCTGAATTGGTGTGATGGCCAGTAAGACTACTTATGGTGGAACCGATAGAGTCTATCATGGGTAACCCAAATGGATATTATTGTAATGGTGTTTATGTAATGGAGGGAATTCTTGGTCTACCATGTTTTTGGTTAAAAAGAATCTTGGACTATTTTTTCTAACTAGAAGATCCAATTGGTATTCTATATTTGGAGAATATCTAGTCAGAAGACTGCTTCATAGTAACTCAACATTGAGACTTCCTAATTCCTTCATTTATTTATCCTGCTATGTAAGTCTTTATTCCACAAAATGGATTAGCCTTATCCCCAGGAATGTTGAGGAATTGTCTGAAAATTAACATTCTCCATGTTAAGTACCATGTGAAAAGGCTAATGTAGATTATTTGACTAGATTCCTTGATTCTAGGAAAGCCTCTGCTTTAGGGTATTCACACCAGCTTCATTTTCTTCGGTGTGAACCAAATCAAGAATGTGAAATCTCTATTATAACACCCCTAAATATGACTCATGATTTTGAGGATCTAAAAAGACATAATTAATGAAATTCACTAATTCATACTTCTTTTATGGAATTCTATTAGTATCATTATGAGATCTCCTTCTTCTACATCCTCCATGAGACATTGTTATCCGATTTGTTGGATCACTAGGAATTTATTTTCAAAAAGTAATCTAAAGGGAAATCTTTAATAATTTAGTTGTGAATATATTTTTCATTTTCTTCCCTAATCGAGAGAAAACCATATTCTACTTGGGAGGGAATTTTGAATGTGAAAAATACCCTACCCTTTGGGATATGGTTGATCATGATCATTTTTATCAACCCCATGGGAGATATTTGTTGGATCCAAGGTCTTTGTTAAGAAAATATCCCAGCCCTATGGACAGGGGTGTCCCCTAAACTACGATGGCTTATATTTGTGTAAGTGACCTTCAGATTTTATAAATTCTGGTCCAAACATTATCATGGAGCACTATCCAACTCCCACATAAATCAACTATATTGGAAGACCATTTCTTATTTCATACATTTGAGAAACCTGATTGCTAACATCCTATAAGTTGGAGGGATGGTCAATATTTTCATACGATTGATGAAAGTTTCTATCAATATATTCCTCTATATGGCCATGACTTTGGTGAATGTTTGATGATGAATTCTCTTGTTGAACATCACTTCATTCATGATAATTTTTTTGGGATAGCCTGGGGTAATAACATTGAATGAGAACACAATATTTAGGCTAGGCTATATACGGATCACAGTAAAATTATAGTATTCATGTGCAACCCATCCATTGTTTAAAACACCAGATGGGGTTTCTAGGATGAATTGTCGCAACCAATTTAATGAAACGAGTCATACACGTTGTTGTCTGTCATATTGCTTCATTATATCGGGATGTCCGGAAACATGAAGAGATGCCAAGTCAATTTGGTACTAAAACCATTCAATTTCATTGACATGTATTTGATATTCATCATATAGAAACACTTTATCATTAATATAATGAATATTCTATCATATGTTAAGCATAATATCATGAATACAATATATTTACAAAATATCTTGAATGTTGTTTTGAGAGGTTTCCAATGGATAGAATATGACTATTATTTCACCATTAGCAAGTTGATCCCTCATATTCATCCTATCATGTCTTTCATTATCCATATATTTCTCAACTTAGTCAAACTAGAGTGGACACTTCCTAATTTATTTACCACATGCAATGGTATTAGTGTGTGTTTTATCTACAATATTAGAAGGAAAATGACGCAATGGATGTTTGGAGAATAACAATCATCATGATCTAAATTTTGGATGAGAAAGTATTTAACCATTAAATTAAAATAAAAAAGACATGAGTGTACTTATTTTTACAATTTCAATAAGATAATAGGGATTTTTCCTCACTACATTATTAGTTGGGTAATTATCTGTACAATTAGAAAGACTACTGTAGATATACCATTCGCAGTGAAGGCTATCACGTAGAGGACCACCATGGTGTAAAATTTTATGGGGTAAAACCTATTTCTCATTTATTTAATGGACACATGGAGGGTTTTGTGGCCCTAATCCAAATATATGTTCTTTAGATTAACCAAATTGTCTAGATTAAGGACTTGATGAGAATTTTTCTGATTATGAACATCATAATTACTAATAATACTCGTGTAATTTTGTAACTGTAGGGTATGATATTCAGTTGCAATAGATAAATATGTTATAGCTGTAGGAACTCCAGCATTATGAGGATCTTGTTCATGTAGAGACAATTTATTTTCAAACTATGTTGATGGGAATTTTTTATATACTATGTATTACACATATTTGGGCTAATTTCACAGAAATTTGGTTATCATGGGAATTTGTATGTGTCTGGATTTTAGTGGCCATTAAAATAGGACATTATCTCCAATTCATATGGTTATATGTACCTAACTCTATTTTCCATATAACATGGGGGACTGTTGCACAACACCCTCTTAGACTGTAACAGTGATGTGTATATACTCCGGGATGGCCTGCTAATGAGTCGTTCTAGGTACCTGGACAAAATTATGTGTTTTTCCATCTAGTACTGATGATGTCGTCATTATAATATTATAGAATGCTTTGATTATATTGTCAGGAATATATTTCTTCCCATTCACCAATTCCATAATATTATTGGGGACTATGACAACTTTAATAGGAATATACATCTATTCTATATCAATAGTAGGTTTGTGTAGTTTCTACTTTCCTCACATTCCAATCAATGGATACTGATAGTACATGTGTGTGGAAAAAATAATTGAGTCTTCCCCAGGTTTGTCATCGGAATATTCTAAATCACATCTCAAAGTGTTTCCAAATGATTCAGTTGGAAGGCTTGAAGGATGATGGAAGTTGTATGTGCCTGCATGCTACTTTCTACCAATAATGGTCAGAGTACTTATTTGAGTGCTACCAGATGATACTACAAGATGACTTGGTGGCTGTCATCATGTGTATGTCACTACATGCAAATTGTTGAAGAATTTAGGTGGTTGGATTCATTGAATGCATCCAGCTGAGTCTGGTGGGAAGATGAATTATAAATAGTTGGTGAATGTTCCATCAGATATTACTCTTCTAGATATTAATAGCAGGACTGGTTGGGCACTACCATATGTGTTTGGTGATCTATAGAATAAAAGAATATGGGTGAATGTGCATGTTCACTATTTTCCTTAAAATTAGGTTAGTGGACTTCTCTGTAGGGGAGAAGGGTAAGAACCCTTTCCATGTTAGCTGATATTTTTCCTCGATGGATCATCTCTCATGCGCGGGTTTGATGTACCTAGGCCATAAATCCAATTATAACACCCTCATCTTGTTGAGGGTTTGTCGTCACTCAACATTAGTGTGATGATTATTGGCACGAATGTTTAGAAATGGTCCATGTGTCTTGGGGATAAAAATACAAGTGGCCAATTTGTTTCCATCAAATTGGTTTAACTCTTCTTGCATAACCATTACCCAAAATTCATCATTGATTGCATCATTGACATTTTTAGGTTCAAGCTGTGAAAGAAAGGCATGATGTTCCACCAGGTTTCCTAGAGGAGCTCTAGTCTATGCCCCTCTATCAATATTACCAACAACAACATATAAAAGATGATTATTTAGAATAATAGTTGATCTAGTAAAGGTAGGACTAGAAATTTCAGCTTCATCTATAGGTTCAGCTTCAACAGAAGTGGATTCTGGAATATATCTAGAACTGGAAATTTTTACAGCAGGTTCTTTCGTTTTATCATTAATGTCCAGAACAGTCAAATATTCTTCAAGATTTTCAAGAGAGGTTTTAGGCTCATGTGGATCAGTTTCATCAAAATTTATGTGAAAAGATTCTTCCAGACATATGGTTCTTTTATTGAAGACTCTATTGGATTTTCTATTTAAATAATAACAAAGAAAAATTCCTTTATCACTCTTAGAAGAAAACTTGTCTATATTTTCCTTTGTATTGAGAATAAAAACATTGCAGAAATAGACTCTAAAGTAACTAACTTTGGGTTTTATATTATTCCGTATTACATATGGGGTCTTCATGAGAACAGGTCTAATCAAGACTCTGTTAATAATATAACAAGTTGTATTCACATATTCAGCACAAAAATAAATAGGCAGGTCATAATCATTAAGCATAGTTATTGTTATTTCTTGAAGGGTTCTGTTTCATCTTTCTCCTACACCATTCTACTGATGATTCCAAGGAGCAGAAAAGTTGTGACTATAGGCATTGTGTGAGCAATAAGATTCAAAATCTTGATTTACAAACACATGACCATGATTAGTTCTCGTGTTTTTAATATTATGTCCACTAAGGTTTTCTACAGACTTCGAGTATTTAACAAAGTAAGAACAAGCTTCAATTTTGTGAGCTAAGAAGTATACCCATGTATATCTAGAAAAGTCATCTACTAGGATATATAAATAGCACTTCCATTTTATCTAAAAACTCTAGATGGTCCAAACAAGTCTATCTGAACCAACTTGAGTGGTTGAGAAGTTGATACTTCATTCATTAATTTAAAAGAAACTTTATGTTGTTTTCCCTTTTTATAGGGATTAAAAACTTTGTCATTTGGGAATTCATGTTTGGGTAGGACTCTTACAATGTTCTTCCTAGTCAATTTTTATGTGAATAGATGTTGCGGTGTTCTAATCTTCTGTTCCACAACCAAGATTCATTATGAAAATCATTTAAACATATAACATTTTTCTTAGCAAAAGAATTCAAATCAACATCATAGTCATTTTAATTTATCAAGGCAAAGAACACTAAATCCTTTTTAGAGATAAAAACATTACATGAATCATTTTCAAACATCACATTAAAGCCATCATCACATAACTGAGAGATACATAATAGGTTATACATAATTCCATCAACAAACAAAACATTATAAATCAAAATTGAATAATTGTTACCAATATGGCCTAGGACTATGATTTTCCCTTTAGAATTATCACCAAAGGTGACATAGCCTCCATCAACATTGATTAAACTCTTAAAGAATGAATGATCTCCAGACACGTGCCTTGAAAATCCACTGTCCAAGTACCATACCTTCTTATGAGAACTCATCAAACAGGTTTCCTACAAAACAGGTTTAGATGGAAAATGACTTTGGTACCAAGATCTTATTGGGTCCAGAAAGGATAGAAATCAAAGCTTTAGGTACCCAAATTTTTCTTATGGGTCTCATATAATTTACCGAATCAATATAATTTGAAATATAAACTTTCTTTGATCTATAACCATATGAATAACTAGTTGAAGCATATGAATTTCCAAAACTGGAACAAGCAGAATTATGTCCAGATTTAGGAATAAATCGAGTTTTACTGAACTGTCTTTTTCCATGTTGGTATCCCAAACCATTAGTGTATTTTGGTGAAACTTGATTTCCTAACATTTGAGTAAGTGTATCATTTCCTTTTTTTAATTTTTCTAAGTCCTTTCTAAGATGCTCATTAGACATTTTCAGTTCAGTATATTCACTCAATATTTGGGCATCGTTTTCCTTTTCTATATCAATAGAAGATTTAACATTGGCACTGAGAGAATGTTGTTTCTTTAGAGCATTATATTTGTCCTTAATTTCATTACATGTTTCTTTCCGCATGTTACAATATTCAAACAATTCAGCCTTAGACATATCTTCAGAATTAGAATCAGATTCTACATCATATTCAGAATAATTGGAATTTAAAATAGGAGTATCTAAGGTTACCTCAGATGTGTTGGTCATTACACACATGTTGGCACGATTCTTTTCAGAATCAGAAACATTAGATTCACTTATGTTGTCTCTTGAAGCACTCCAAGTATCGTTCATACTTTCTTGTACATCTTATCCTTATATTCATGTTTCTTTTTGAATTTTAATTTTGGACAGTCATCCTTGATTCGTCCTTTCCTCTTGTATTCATAGTAGATTATATCACCTTCCTTATCAGACTTCTTCCAATCCTTCTTCCAGTGACCTTTGTTGTCATACTTATTTTTGTAGTTTTATTTTTTGATGAATTTCTTCTATCTATAGAATTTCATAACCCTCCTTTCTATTTGAGCCATTTCATCATCATTATATGAATCAGAATCTTCAATGGCTGAGCTTTCAGTAGGTACTTGTATTTTCTCATTGTCTTTGCTCTTAGAAGTAGTATACTTGAAAGCCATTTATTTTCTCTTGGGTTCATCATCTTCTTCCTTATTTACTTTATGTTCTTTCTAATACATCATATGCTTACCTTTTAATTCCTTAACATGGAGTGTGCTGATGTCACATGATTTTCTAATGGAAATAGACGTGCCTCTCCATCTTTCTGGATGACATCTCAAGATTCACATGATTTGTTCCTTTGCAGGAACAGACCTTCCAAGAGAGCTCATAGTATTGAAAATCTCATTAAACCTAAGATACATGTCAGAAATAGGTTCTTCACTCTTCATTTTAAAATTATCATATTTAATTGTATAGGTATTCATCTTCATTTATTTAACATTGGTTGTTCCCTCATAGGAAATAGCCAAAGTGTCCCATATTTCATAAGCATATTTACAAGAAGAAATTCTATTAAACTCTTCATCTCCTAAAGCACAATACATGGAATTAATAACATTACAATTATAATTGTAAGCAGTCTTTGTAGGTTCATCCCATGTTGTTCTTTCATTTTCTGGAATTTTATATTGTGACTTTATAGTAGTCCAGATATCAAAACCCATACTTTCTAAATAAATATTCATCTTAAGTTTCCCACGGGCATAGTTTGTACCATTAATTTAAAGTGGCCGGTTAGTAGAAGAATATTCTAGTATATTATCCATAGCTTAATTCTAGGAAAAAACTAATTAAATTTAATTTAGAACTAACAGAAATTTAGTATCTTTAAAGATGCAACTAAAATCAATGTTGAGAAACAGAATGTTTTGAAATATTTTATTAATAAGAACAACCATTGATACCAAATTTTGGACGGATTGGACACTCAATAGGGGGTGAATTGAGTTCCAATTTAAATTTCTGTTAACAAAATTTCTCTTAAAATACCCCTATTTAAAAACAATGTTAAATTGTAGTGAATATATACAGAGTGTAAATGTTCAATTAGTTTCTCAAAGATTTATTTTGTATCATTTAATTTAATCTGAATATTCAATTTAATTTTAAAACTAACATACTGGTTTGCAATAAGTATAAACACTATCAAATTTAACTATCAAAGTAACTTTAAAACAAATTATATTTCAAAGTAGTTAGCAGCGGAATATGAAATATATAGTATACTTATGACTTAATACCAAAATTCACAGCATATGTAACCAAGAGGTTAAGTCTCAAGCAATGACTTAGTCCTCTAAAACAATTTATATAAATTGATCCACACCCTTTATTTGGGTGAACAACAGTACAATACTGTCCAGGTCCAAAGACCTCTACCACAGTTCTGCGTGGGAAAAAAACACAACAGTTCACCGTGTACAGGTCTTACTCGACCTCTACCACTATCCACAGTGGGATACAAAAGATTTATAGAGTTTGAATGAGGATTTAATAATCCTCCATCATAGAATAAGAGGTAGTGTGTGTGTAATATAAACAGGGTACACACACTGCTCGAAATGTAAATGAAATAATCACTAAAGAAAGTATGACTGAGGTTAGAAAATCTTTACTGATTGGAATTGCAGATCTGGACTCATTTGATTGTTTAGAAAATCTTCTGAGTCCTTCTCTATTTTTTTTTTCTGAAAAACAGAGTGTCGTTTTCTTCCTTGGTTCCAGGTTCAGCTTATCAGCCTGAGTGCATGAAGTGTTTGTTGTAGTTCTTCACTCAAGATGGAGCTTGTGTTCTTTAGAAAATAATTTCATTGTGTATGTCCAGTGCTCTTGGAGTATAGATGTAGTCTTGTGCAAATGACCCACATTTGAATAATGTTGATCCTTTTTCTTTTTCACCCTTAATGTGCCTTCTTAGTTCCTTGATTCTCACTGTATGCACACCCCGTGTTCACTTCATTCATTTAATCTCCAGTGAGGTCTTTATATTCCATTTTATAGCTTTCAGCTTCGGCGAAAAGGAATGATTACTTATTTCGTGGGTACTTGGTACGGTTCCATGACATGCCAAAATATATCATAAAATAACATTAACTGCATTAAAAACATCATATGTAACTATTACCTTAATAAATAAATAGTATTGAGAATACGGAGTTTGACTAGTTGGTCAATCATTAGTAGCCTTCTGTTGGTAGACGTGTCTGGTGGATTTTGTGTAATAGTGACCTCCCATTGGTAGCTCTTTGAACTTGTATCGGTAGGTCTTTGTGATGGTAGCTCTTGGTATCGGTAACTCCTTCTATTAGTAGACTTAATCTATCAGTAGCTCGGTAGACTTGTTCTATTCATATCTCAATTATGTCGGTAACTATCTGTATCAGTCGCTCTTGGTCTATTGGTAGCTCTGGTCTATCGGTAGCTGTGGTCTGTCGATAGACCTGGTCTATCAATAGATCTTTCTTAGTTCCAGTGATTATGTGTATCAGTAGACTTATGCACATTGTTAGCTCTATTAAGTACTATCGAAAAACTTGTTCTATTGATAACTGTTTCCAAAGCTTTCGCCAGGGTGCGCATGCATCCGTCTGCATGGAGGATGCACTGCTTGTTGCCCCGCATTCCCGCTTTCCAAAGGCGGGCGGCATCCGTTCCTTGTTCAGGGACGTCTGCTCCTTGATCGAAACTGGGATGATGGGATATCAGCTCTTCCTTCTGTGGATTTCTCCTCGGAGCTCATCACCCAGTCTGGGTCTCCCTCATAGATTTAAGACGGGTTCGTGAAGATCATTCCCGGTGCCATATCTACATGGACGTCGGTTAATTACGCTGCTTCCGTCAAGATGCTCCAAGGGGTCTTGTCGGGGCAGCAACCTTCGGTGAGGAGAATGGTCACGTTAGGGTGTCGCTGGCATGTCTGTCTTTGGTCCCTCATCACAGGGCTTCTCGAGGGCGTGGAAGCCCGAGGCATCCCACATCGAACATGGGGAATGTGTACCATCTGAGTTTTTCCTCAGATTCCCATGTTTGACATGGGGTATACCGCGAGTTTAACGTCTTGCGTAGACGGATCGGATTGAAGGGCCCCTGGGAGAAACACCTATGTTGGGGCCAGCACGTGGGAAGCTTCCCGGATTATACGGAGTGGAAGGGGGTGGCATGATCCCACCGAGATGTGGCGGCCCGAGTAAGGATCAGGATGGATGGTGGAGTGAGACATGGGGTTTACGCTTTGGGGCGGCCCAAGAGGAGGAATACAGTTTAACGTCATGCGGGACGATGGCATCTGGGGCTTATGCTCTTGGGCGGACCATGGTGGGTATGGGGCTTACGCTCTGAGGTGGCCCATGGTGGGTAGTGAACCGACGTGAAAAGGTCGGAACAACTGGGTGTTGGGCTTGAACCTCGTGGAGGCTTCCTACGTACCATGCGTTAGCACGGATCAAAGTCCATGTAGTTTGCGGGGATGTGGCTTAAGCTCTGGGGCAGACCATTGTGGGTCTCATGGTCGATGCGCACTCTAAGCCCACGTGAGTCATGCTTGGTGTGGGAAACAAGAGGCAGCAGGGACCAGACGATCACGTCGCGAAGGGTGCGTCTGTGAGAAGCGGAATGGGGCTTACGCATTGAGTGGCACAAAGAGGGAATAGGGGCTTACGCGTGGTTAGCGTCCCTTGGTGCCGGGGCTTAATCCAGGGTGGAGGCCCATGGTGCGACAAAGCGCAGTGGGAAAAGGAATCCACTGGCCTTGGTAGGGGGAAGTACATAGATGCACGGTTGCAGTCATCCGCAAGAAAGGTTAGGGGCTTATGCTCTGAGGCTGCCCTTCCCTCATGGACAAATGCCGCTCCGACAAGGAGGATCTCATTCCATGTGAGGAAGAGTCCACTCCCGTGGAGATGAGTGGCGTATAAAATTTCTGAGCTGGGGGGACCCTGCGTGCGAAGCACGGGGTTGGACCACAGTTTAACGTCTTCTGTTAAGGACGAGGTGCTCAGCAGTTTAACGTCCTGCATCTTGGATGAGGTGGGTTTTCTCCACACCCCCTAGGGCTTACATGCCCAACTCCATCTACCCCTTGTGAAAGGGAAGGCATCGGCAAGGCCTTTGTGAAGGGGGCCTGAGGGCAAACCACCGGGGGGTCCATGTTACCGTGCCTATGCGTAAAAGCAATATCCGTTAGCGTTCCTATGCGGAGAAGCATAAGGAAAAGCAACGAAGTGGGAAACACGGCCCAGAGGACCTTGAGGTTACTTCATACGAGCCTGGAAGGCCGTACGGGAAAACAACACATGGCGCGCATGCCCAGCAGGGGAGACATCAGGTGCCGGTGCAGGGGGCAGCCAAGGGGCATCAAGGTGAGAGGTCCCGAGCATTGCGTGCAAAAGGGAAGGTGTGCGCGCAAAACACCGGGATGACACGCAATCGAAGCAAATGGAATTGCGCGCGAAGAGGGAATTCCGCGCAGGGTATTGCGCGCAAGGTAGGGTATTGCGCACACAGGTCGCGAAATGCGCGCAATACTAGAAACCGATGGAGGGGGAAAGGTCACTAAAGCCAGTGGAATTGCGCGCAAAGGCGAATTCCGGGGCAAGGTTGTGTGAAATGAGGGATTACCTAGATGCCATCTTTCGTGCGGGGGGAGCCGAATTGCGCGCATGAGAGTCGCTTCAGATTCCTCAACCCCCAAACCATTCGGGGTCACCTTATATTTATAGGCGACCTCGGGCACGGAATCCAGGCGGCACGCGAAAGTTTCTGCACTGGGAACCTCTTGCACACAATATCAGGCCGTGAAGAACCGGGGCGCGCAATTATTGCGCGCCTCACCAGTCCAACTTCGCACATCCCGAGAGGACTTCGGGCCTAGAACATTTTTTCGCGCGGATCCTCTTTTATTTCACGCACCACTTCCCGGGCCTCCGGTTCGGGCCTCTGATTTCGAATATGAATTCACGTCGTCATTTCGAAACTTACTCCAAAATTTACGGACCTTTTTTCGGCGTCAACAATAACTATCAGCATCGGTGACCTTGTTCTATGCTTACCAGTAGAGTTATACATATCGATAGCTCTGTACATATTAGTAGCTCTATGCAGATCAGTGAGTAACACTTATCTGTATTATGGAAACCATATCTGATTGGATTAGAAATACTTTAAAACTCGAAAAAACATGGATAAACATTGATTAATATATTTCAAGTATTATTTTAATATTATTATCATCTTGATAGTAGAATATCATAGATTGAGCGATTTAGAATATAGATAATCATTAATTGGGATTGTGAAAGTATGTGAAAGCATAATTGGGATTCTCAAAATATGTGAAAACATAATTGGGATTATCAAAATAGGTGAGGTAAATAGGTGATGGTGTCCTTCGAGCGAATGAGGATCCATCTTGAGTAGCAGCAGGAGCATTCACGGGGGTAAAATTAAAGGTTGGAATTTGGAATGAATGGAGTTCTTGGAAGAAAGTCCATTTATATAGGACCAATAAAAACAATAAACTCCAGAAAGAAAACATATATTTTGATGAATTCATGCATTATTTTTTTCCTTTTCATCCCTCTATTATCAATTAATAGGTGCCTGATACATGGGTAGCACTGTAATCCAAATTAAGGATTCACGTTAGGTTCATATATTTACCTCAGAATGTGTGTTCTGGTTAAGAATCATTATTTTTGAATAATTTATAATGGATATATTTATGGAACTAGAAAACCCCAACATTTCTATATCCAAACCGATGTACATTCCAAGGTAGGTTCTTGATAAATATTTTGACCCTGAATGCTAATAAATTAACATTGATCTAGAGGATGGGAGTTTGGCGCATCACACCATTTTTTAGATGAATTATTTCCTACTCTGGGACTCTCTTATTGATTTTAGAAATGTTCATGAATCCTTATTAATTTACCAATATTAATGTAGGATTCACTAGAAAAATTATATAATTTTAATGTATGTATGGAAATAATAATCACATGTACATATATCTGAGGTTCTTATCAAAATAGATATCAGTATGTGTTTTAGGATCTCTGTCTATGGTATCCTCTAACATATTAGTTATAGAATATTTGGTAATTATTAATTTAATAATGATTTTAATCCACTCAGTGGGGAATTCTATAATTCATCATCATCTAGGGAGACATAATTTTTTTTGATGTTTGAATGGAACACATAAATGATCTTCATATGTATCCCTATAAAATAAATCCAAACCCACATAGTTCGATAAAACATAATGAGACACATAATACCTTTTATGTTCATGTGATGAGGCCCAAAAATTACATTTTAATATCATGTGGAAAAGATATCTAGGTGGGCGATGACTATTTAGTGTTAGTTGTGGGACTCATAACAAAGTATCCCAAAGAATTTGGGCATTATATGAGTTTCCATGTTTGATTAGACCCTATTGGGAATATTTCCCAAAGGTAAAATGGTTGATTTTCAGTGTTATGTTTGAACCTTATGGAAAAATCATATGTATCCCACATGGATTTGAATGAAAGCCAAGTAGTTTGGAATGTCTCATAGTGGAGTATGGGCCATTGATAGAAATATGATGTGGCTTACACCAAATGTGTATTCCCTTTTGACAGGGTCCCTGAGATATTTCATAACTCATTGATATCTATAGGTCTTAATTAGGGGATTGTACATAAGGATGATTCCTTGAATAAGGGAATTTGGATTGGACACCTAAGGACAATATCTAGTGAGCTCAAGACATATGTAAAGGATTCCTATATATCCCAGTTATGGTAGAAATCAGAGTTCTCATAGTTTATTACTATAGGTATATTTTGAAATAGTTGCAATCAATACAAACCTCCAAGACCACGTGACTCATCTGTGGTATAAGAAATAAAAGGATGTGAATGATTCAACAAACCACACCTGCTTTTTCCTCCACAAATTGAGGAGGCCTTGGATATGGGACTTTCCCCTATTCTCTTTACCTTAGACGTGGGTATTAGGTAATGAAGGTCTAAAGGTGAAGGGTGTAGTGGGGAGGGAGCCTACAACATCCAATGTGAAGGAATAGGCACTTACATTATGATGGCATCCCATTGAGTAGTTTGGTTTGGGAATACACATAAAGAGTATTCCTACATGCGGATTAGTTGGGAATTACTCCTTAGGAGTATTCCAGTATAGGTATTGGTTGGGGATTACTCCAAATAAGTATTCCCATTTATCTTTGGTCAGGTATTTCTACTATGTTGGATGCCCATTGAGATTTGGTTAGGGATTACACCTATGGAAGATGCATGTTGAACTATGGTTGGAGATTACTCATAAGGGGGATTCTCATTGATCTTTGTATTCAGATTACTTTTATATAGTATTACCATTGTAGATTTATTTCTTAGCTCATGAGGTCCCCAGCTAAGGTGCTTCGGGAATTCCTTCACCGTTTTCCTAGTATAGGACCATAAGCTAGGTCTGAAAGCCAGGTCCTGAGGAATGGTCTAATGGCTAGGCTAAGTGGAATGGTTCTCAATCTAGGTCCTCCACATAGGTCCTCTGAAAATGTCCTCTACAATGTTCTTCTTCTCAAGTCCTATGCACATGTTTTTAGTATTGGTCCTTAGCGTAGGTCCTCATATCATGTCCATGGTTTTGGTGTCATGTTTTAGAACATGAGGGGACTGTGATCCATCATATCCCAGTTAATTATATCTTCCCTAGGTCCTCATATAGATATCTGATTGTTTTTGAGTACCTAGGACAAGGGTGTTGTGCAATGAGACTTTCAAGGCTTCTTTAGAACGTTCAACCGATCTAATGGGGAGCACATGGGTTCAATTTATAGGCAAGGAGGGGAATTGGTCACCTAGTTGTTCTTCATGTAGTCCCTCTCATCTGTCAACCATGTTGGTCGTTAGGGTAGTTCCTCCATGTTAGCCCTCTACATAGGTCCTCTGCCTAGGTCCTCTATGCAGGTCCTCTGTGGAGGACCTACGAATCTGAAAAAAATAGTCTTCCAAGTTACATAAATTTTGATTCATAAGTCCATTTGGGCTCCATGACTAGTCAAATTGATTTTATGAAATATATATACACATCATGATATGGTGAATACATGAATTGTTCTCAGATGAATCTCATTATTCAAATTTTTTTTCATTGAAATCTTTCCTTCATTTATTTGGAAATTCAAGGCATACTATTTGAGGGTGGTGTCATACTCCATATCCCCCATTATGGATAAGTCTCACCGAAAATGGAAATCCAAAAATGAATTATTTAAAAAATTGAATGAAATAAATTCTATGGTGTCAATAGTAAATAATGAATATTACCTTTTTTGTTAAAAGGTATGTTTTAAGTGAAATTATTTTCACAAGTTATAATTATTTCAATAAGAACCAAATGATACTGATTTTGTATTTGTGATTGATTATTTTTTTTATAATGGAATCATTTGGGAAACAAATTTCATCATGCATAATGTGTTTCTTCATTGTTTTTTTAATGATTTTGAATTCCTGGTTATATTTTCATGTTGAGTTTTGTGAGCAGGGAAACATTAGATTTATGATTCATAGGATAGTTTGTGATTTTATGCACTCCAAGAAATTATTTCAAGATGTGTTTTAGGAATTAGTGATTCCCAAAGGTGTTTGGACATGTTTTCAAAGTGTCAATCACTATAAAATAATTTCTATAAGGTACATGTTGAGGCACACAATTTATTCTAGAAATATGAAAATATAGGGGAATCTATGGGGCCCAATTGGATTTAGATCACGATTAGTTAAACTATTTGGGGTAGGGTACAAAAATATGCATGAAATATATAGAATATATTTTAGGTGATCAAAAAGGATTTTGCACGATCTAAAAAAATGTTCACCTAACTAGGCAAGGGTGGGTGTCTTTGGACCAAAACACCTAACTGTTGGTTCTTGGATAGACTAACCATGTAGCCTAAAAATGTTTTTAATTAAAAATTATGATATTATATTTATTTACCTCCCTGTATAATTTTTCCATTTTCACCACCTTAGATGAAATCATATTTGGGTGGTTCTCCCAATTCTTCCTCCTATAGGCTCCATAATATCTTCCTTGTTCAGTCTGTATACTGATCATTTCCATGTGCATTGAATGGATATAAAGAATTACATTATTACCCTTTCACTTATTATACTTTTAAATCTCAATTTTGAATTCCATTTTCATTTTAGATTATTGTTCCTAAATTCAATAAAGATTTCTAAAATACCAATTTCTATTGTTTCGCCATGGATTAGGGGATAATATTTGATGATTAATCCTATGTATTCATAATATATGTGGTTACTATATTTTTTCATATATATAAATTTTCTATTTGATTTTAATTTAAATATATGAAAGTGTGGTTTTCCATGTTTGAAATATTAAATATATTGATATTTTTTATAGTATAATGGGATAATGCATATTGGATATTAAATGTTTGTTTATTATCATGAGACACTAATGGATTGTTTTGGTGAAATTTGCTTTCTAATATTGGATGGACATGTTATGTAGGTTAATAATTAATTTTAATTATGTTATGACTAGATTGGTTCTGTTGGAATTTTTTGGGAATGGAAAAGAAAACTTAGGATTATTTTGATCACTAGGATGGAGACGAAAAAGATTGACAGAATTAGGGCATGAACTGAAGGCGATGTTGACCACCCAGATTGAGGAGATGATGATCTCAATGATTTAGGTTATGTGATTGTGGGGGGGAGGTAGATGATTATGACCATGTCATTAATGGGAGATTATGTTCACATGGGTGAATAATGTTACCATTTCATGTGGGTTAGGTATGGTTAGTGATTGCTGCTCTCTGAGATTGTCCAATAGGATCGTTGGAGTCTTAAGAAAAACAATTAGAAATTTTCTGTGGTGGTGTTGGCCACAAATTATGGGTATATGCCACTTTAGATTTAGTATCATAGGATTTGGTGATAAAAATAATTTAATGTTGAATATCTCACCATAAAACCCGATGTTAATTGTGAGTGAGACCATTAGTGGGTGGATGATGCTCACCATGGCATTAATGGTTTATGGGATGGGATGATGGGTGGATCGATAACATTATATGTGAATTTGTTGGGTTGATAATATAATGGATGTTTATTTATCATTTAATTATTTATATCATCAGGCCTTATGGTACCAAGATATAGATTAGACCATGATTGTTCTAATCATAGTCTAAGGGATTTGTGAGGAACTTATTGGGTTTTTTATGGGACTCTAATATTACTCAATATGTGGAATATGTTTTATTCATTGTAATTAGGTGTTATTGAGTTTTATATTGATTTTATTTTGAGGTTCATAGGGTACTAATGAATTTATATAAATCATTCCACACTCTCACTGGTAGAGGAGTGTAAAAAATTACTCGTAGTTGTTGACCACTAGTAAAGAGGGTCATGTAATTTTATGAATGAATAAAATATTATTATATAAAGATATATATGCATTTAATTGTATAAATATGGATTTAGGATTGAACTCACTGGTTGGGGACTACCGAGTTCATTCTCACACCATGCATGGGTTCCTTAGGACTCTTGCATAATTTATTCACGATATGGATAAAGGATGATCCCATGGAGAATTTTCTACATCAATATTTTGTTTCATGTAGGTTTTTGAGAACATTATTATGTGACTATTATTCGGTGGCTCCTTTATATTTTCGATGAATTTCTAATATTTATAAATTATCATCTATGTATAAATCTATAAATATTTTGTCGTTAATTCTATTTTTATGAGGTATTCAACCGATTAATTATTTTTAGTTTATTTCACTATGTATTTTATATTATTCCCCAATGTTGTAGTCAAAGGAACATTATTACTAAATCATCCACTAAGTGAATATATTTTATACTATTAGATAAAAACCCATAAAATCTAGTCAATAACATTTGGTATACGAGGAGGTGAACCTTTTCCCTAGTGGCCCTTTATCAAGGATACCCCGACTTGTTTGAAAATAATGGTATTAGAGAATGTTATGTTTTCATGAATTATTTGAAGGTAGTTTTACAAAATATTAATTGGGATTGGCTGGTTACAAATGGAAGACATTTTTTCATTAATATTATTATATTAAATAATATTGATTAGAGACTATGATTTGGTTTGAAATTATTAAAGTAAAAGAGTTTGGGTGCTTATAGCCCCATTAATTTGGGATAGAACATGTTTTTAGGGATTTTAAAATTATGTTATATATTTTTTCTATTACTGTTGATATATTAACACCTCAAGTAGTGAACATGGGTGTAATGTTACTGGTTTATGGGATTTATAATCTTATACCTGTAAGTAATGGGAGGATTATTTATACATAATAGTGGGATCGTGGGCTTATATGCTATGTGTATGTGCTTAAAACTATTATATGGAAACAATAAAATGTGAATAGGGGTAGATATATTTAAAGTTTCCAAAATAATCTATATAGAAATTTCATATATATGTTTTTGGTTTTAGTTGGCTTAACCAGCTTGTGTATGTTAGTCTTGATGAGATTATATGTGATGTAGTGTGGATATGGTATATATGTCTCAAATTATGATATATGAAGGAATGAATAATAAATTGAAGTGATCTGTTGGAATGGAAAAGAGACATATAAAAAATATTTAATTTTCATATATTATTTGTGTCATTATACTCAACCACCCCAAGATGATGATACCTAATTTGTATGATATGTGATAACTAAATAAAATATGTGTATGTAGGGGTCTATAATTACAGATGTTATTATATTTCTTGTTCATTAGTGATGTTTAAGAGTGGTGAAAGTTTCATCTTATTACATATTTATCTATTTTCAATACACATTCTCTGAATGATTTTGTTATTAATTGAATTTGGTCTTTAGTGTGATTCCACCTAGTCATGATCCATTACAAAATATAGATGGGGGATATGTAGGTTTCCTATAATGTGAATAGGATGAGTCACCCTCATGTTCAAAATGGGGGAACTAATGTTGTGATGTCCATGAGCTATAGGTAGAGGCACAATGATAGGTTAGGAAACAAAATTAGAGCATATATTATGGTAAATGGATATACATGCTACTCTATGATAGAATGGTATGAGTCATAGAATGTAGTAATAGGGAAAATCATAGAGTTAGTATGGCCATGGCGTATATTAACTATGATTTAAAGTATCATCACCCACAACTATTTCAATGTGAAGGTGGAAAGCAATTTTTTTAAAAATTAGATCGATTCTATACAGATAATATTTAACCATAAGATGATCCCCCAAGTCTGATGGATATATTTTATACCTATATTATTAGAAGGCCAAAAAAGAATTTTGGGTGTTGTACTTTTATAGGATATTAGAATAGAGGGACAAACATGGAAGTATTTCATTATCAATATCATTGAGAAAATTATGTGGAATATTTCAAGGACAAACCAAGAATATGAGTACATAAAAATGAAGCATTGAGACATTTATATTATGTATAAGGTGTTGAAATTCATATATATTTATTATTTTTTAACTTTTAATTTAGGGTATTACATTTCAATGTCTAAGATTTTTTAGTATATCGTACATCATTCCAATAGGGTCATAGTGAACATCATTATGTTTGATAGTCAAATGTAGTGAATAAGGATTTAAAATATATGTTGAAAATGATGAACATGAATTATAGAATATGATGGATAGAACATGGTGAGATTGTTAATGATACATCATTTTTCTATAAATAAGGTCATGAGTACACTTACTAGGGAAATCAAAAAAAGTGATTCAAGGAAACTATAGAAAAGGTGGTAATCAATGGTGTTTTACCATTGTAGACAGATGCATCATGTTCAAGTGAAGTATTAAAATCATATAAAATATTGAGTGGTGTGAATTCTGATAGTGCATTTGGAGAGGCTATAAAATATGATTTCTCCGTAAATTCAACATATTTGATTGGGTCAGACATATGGATATATGGAAGGACTAGTAAATATAAAAATATATAGAATTTGTATGCTATTTCATATTCATGTCTTGGTAGATATAATGGGACCTTGTAGTGGGTAAATTGGACAATAGATGGTGTCTGTCATAGGGAGTTCAACCCTGGGGTTTTTGGTATTTAGTTCTAGTGTATTTTATTAATCTGGTAGGTTTAGAAAAATCCTTATACTAAGTTATGGTTATAAGAACACCTTGAATGTAGAGACCCGAATCCTGAAGTACATGGACATTACATTACTATTGCGGAATACTTAGTACATAACAAAAACAGACACACACGGACCGTAATAGTTTAGTGTCTTTGGAAACTCGGAATATAATCTTCAAATAATGGTGAAAGATATTCAACATCTCCCATAAAGATCTTCTTTTTTTTAAACCTAAATCCTTTATTTATGTCCTGGGGAAAAGAAAACATAAAAGGGTGAGGTCAAATGCTCAGTAAGGGTAAACCAAAGAAATATCAATCACATCATATTCATAAGGACATAACTTTTGGAAATCTTAACATACAAAAGAGAGAATAATTTCATAACATGGGATAAATCATAGTAGTGAAATGGAATCTCAATAATCATAACATAAAACATGAAACTTTGTGGCATACACAGATAATCATAGAGAATCATTTCTTGTTAGTCAAGACTCATTTCCAAGACTATCTTAGTGGACAAAGTCCATTTCTGAACCGAGTTCATTCCTCGTTTCAGTCCTGTTTCACTGAACCAGTATAACCTACCGTTCCAGCCATGTCTATCTCATGAGATATAAAATCTTTACCCAATGCATTGGAGGGGGATATAGGTCCCACCCATCTCATAATGATACAATTATTATGTATGCCACAAAATCATAAACCATACATCATAGCATAGCCCATGTAATAAAAATGGGATTCTTAAACATCATGAAATTATAAAACAATTAATATAAGATAAAGGAATTGATAAAAATAATTACATCACAACATAATCAAATCAATGTAATAATAGGGATTGAAACAGAACCCATTATTATCTTAGATGGAAAATAATTTTGATAAAACACTTGAACTCCATTTTTGAGGAAAATATCACTTCTACTTCAAAAACACTTTTACTTTCATAACATGTCATACAATTATAAAATAAAAGAAGTTGATTAAAAATAAACATGAAAACATGTAAAGAAAGCATCATGGAAATAATGTTTTAAAAATCCATTCATGCTGTATAAGTTAAAAAAACATTTTTCTCGTACTTTTGTCGAAGAAGTCAAAAAGTACCTCGTAAGAAAAATGACAAAAGATTCCTTTCATATATTTTATTAAAAACTCACCAAAGGGTAAAATTGGATTTAAACAATTTTAGGTGTATGGAAATAATATTACATATTGAGGAAATGTGGATGTGGATGATAAAATACACCCCAATAAATTTCAAAGTATAAACAATCTCGGATAGAAATGAGATTGTGATATTTCCCTTACCTTCGGTCCGATTTTCTTCGTATGTGACCGAAACTCCTGTATAATGATTTAAATAACATCATAGACTTATTAAAGAATCATAATCACTGTTATGATATCATATATGGTTCACTTATGGTTTTATTTTACCCGTTGTTTTGTAAATTCCATGTTAAAGAGCGTTTTGGGTAAAATCGTTTCATTTGTCATCCGTGTTTTGACTTGTAATTTTTCATATGATTACTTAGATCATGAAAACTTAATTCCAGAATATAAAACATGATTTATATATAATATATATTCAGAATATATATATATATATATATAATATCAGTAAATGGAATGAAATACACCATTCAGGGAGACGGTAGAACGTACATACGCATGAACGCTGTTTTCTTTTCCTTATTGAGTTGAATGGAATTAAGTAGATGACATACATATATATACAAATAAACCCAGAATCATTATTATGTCATATATTTCATTATAACTTATTATATATACTTTATAATCATTCATGAATGGTTAACATGGAGAATGAATCTCATCGCGTCGTGGAGAGGGTAGTCCGTACGTACGCATGAGTGATGATATCATTCTCATGATTGTGGAATTGTATTGAAGTTTATGTATACTATTTCAGAATAAATATCAATTTAAAATAATCATATATAGTTATTATGTACACCATTATACCCATCCAAGTATGGTGGTGGTGGAAAATAGATTACCCCACGACGTGGAGACGGTATTCCGTACGTACGCACGCGCGGTGATTTCATTTTCCGTAGGATGGATAGATGGCGAAATAAGGTTGTTTAATAATTATAATAACATATAATTATATAAGTGATACTGATTTTATTACTTCATAATGAAACAACCTAAGAAGAAGAAGTGGAAGAAGAAATAAAGATGAAAGAATTGGTAACAGACATTACCTCTTCTTTGATGCGCCTCTTTGAGATCTCCTTTTATGGCACTAAAATTGGTCTTTGATGAAGACCAGATCCTCTAGGATGTTTATAGGGAAGTGGATTAGGGAATTTTTCTGGGGTTGGACGAGCTTGAAGGCTCAATGTGGTGTGAGGAAGAGAGGGAGGAGGTGGCCTTTTATAAGGGAGGGGAGGGGTACCTTTGGAATAAATAAAACTATTATTTTATTATAAAGTCAAATTCGGTTATAAATAGCTCCAAATTGATTCATTTAGAAGCTAAGGTGGGTATGGGTCTAAATCCTCGCATCCAATAGAAGTTAGACATGTTTAGGTTCCTATTTTAACCATATCATTTAGATTTAACATTAAGTAAAATAATTTTACTTTTACCATGTCTTCTTGTGTTCTTATACTATAAGGTTATTAAACATACTATAAGAAGCCAAACGAACCACATGTTTTTATTATTAATATATATAACCTTATATAAGTCATTTGGCCGAACCTTAGATTTTTAGGAATAAAATAACAATTAATAATATAATATTCGTTTTAAAAACTATTTTATGTCAATTTTGACACTATTTTGTAATTAATTTTTGTGAAAATTATAACAGATTTATTAGTTCGAAAAAATTTCATTAAATCGATAATAACATGTCATATTAACCTATAAATTTAGTTTATTTCATAAAAAGTCTGAAATTACATTTATTTGGGTATTTATAACAACAATTATGTCAATATTTCATTAATACGATAATTACTGCATCATCATAGTGTCATAAATAAAATAAATTATATAATGTCTAAAAATTACAAATAAAATACCATTATGGAGGAAATATTTTTAGCTTTCTAATGACTATTTATAGTCGAATTTATCTAATGTATAACCATATATTAAAAATTATTTACTTATTAATCATTGACTTTAACTATTTTATTCCTTCATTAAATAAATTAATAATAAATGTCTTAATCTAAACCATGTGGGCCTAAATGGTCATATTTTATTCCTAAGGTTGTATTTGGTCGAATTACACTTATACAATAGAATTAAGACCTGTGTTAGGGTAATAGTAATATCATTTTTACCCTTAATTACCCTATTTACTTTTAACCGTGGTAAAAAAAGTAAAAAGATACTATTCAACAAAAATTATTTTCATCTCATTGAACCACATTTAACTTACTGACATCAACCGTGTCTCTCGGATTTTTTAGATTCCACTCACAGAAGTGGTAAAATTATGTTTTATGAAAAATTCATTTTTTAACTACCACTTAGTGGTTTTACTATTAATCAAAAAATGAAAGTTTCCAGAAAAAAACCAAAAATTAGGCCTAAGATATATTTGATATTATGAATTCAAAAATGATGTCTATTTTACCAAATTAAAAACATATCAGTTGCATTAATTAATTTAAAAATTAATTCTCGTCGTCAAAACAAATAGCGTGTTCTTAAGAGACAATAACGATCAAAAGATTGACAGTTTTTTATGTCTGGTTTAAATGTGAAATTACATCAAATAACCAACATTGTATTAAATTGTAAAAATATATTCTAAATATACTTTAAAACCAATCAAATTAATAATTTATCACTATTAGTTATTTCTATTAAAAAGGTTGTTTTTAATTAAAATTTAGTAATGTTCACTATTCATCAGAAAATGAAAGTTATCCAAAAAGTACAAAAAATTCACCCTAAGCTAATTTAGATATTAAGAATCCAAAAATGAATTCCATTTTGAAAAATAAAATTTAAAAAATTTCAAAAAGTGGTTATTACTATTCATAACAGCTAGTTTTAATAATATTTTATTAGCATATTGTTGTTTAGTGATACTCGTTATTGTGTACTACACACGCTATCGAGGAAGTTCGTGATTGCGTGTAATGTAAGGCAATTCAAGGATGCGTGTTGTGCAAGCTTTTTTTGGTGTAGTGTACAACACAAGACATTAATGAAATTAAAAAGAATATTTTTTATAAAATCTCAGGCTGTTACATTCTACCCCCTTAAAATGAATTTTTCCCTCGAAATTCTTCGGGGTTATAAATGGTTTACTATTCGAAAGTTTCTTTAATAGAAAACCACATTGTAAATAGGAATACCAAAACTAATCATTAAAAACAAATCTATGAAACGTAACGGTTACCCAAATTAACTAATCACTGGGTTTCCATATAGGTGAAAATATGGATATGGAAGAGAAATGTAATCATCATGTTGTGATGGAGAGTGGTAGAGAACATGGCTATGGAAAATCCAGCAATCACAAAGCCATAAATTTGTGATGATCTAAAGTACCATCTGATTCATCAGATATAAGAGCACTATGACAACATTTTCGGTTTTCAAGATCATTTCCCTAAAGTTGATGAAATTGGAATTAGAAGAAATACTTTAGTGATTTTGGTATATTCTCACCGTTTGTCGTTATTTGGACAATTTCATATTCATCTCTTAAATAAATGAAGTTGACTTTGTCATTCGTGATGTGTTAGCAGATCATGTGACAGAATTATGGGTCATTCCATCTGTCTCAAACCAAATGTTAGAAAAGTTATCCAAAAATACATAAGTCCATCTATAGTGAGATTAATCATATATGGTTCTTGAAATGGACTTATACTTCAAATATCATACTGGTTAATATAATAAATCTAGTTTCTACTAAACAGGGACTTCCTGTAGGCCAGTGGTAGGCGATAAAGGACAGTCGCACTTCGATTGTGGGTTCGATTCCCACAGCCTTGTCCGACGCGATGGGCTGTCGCCCGTCCTGCAGGTTGTCATTTTTTTCTAAAACTACATTACTATAAAATCCATCAATAATATCGAAAAAAGTTCTATCCTAACTTATGTCCAACATAATCCATTCAAATCTTTAGGCTTATCTAAAATACTTCGGTCCAAGCTCATAGTATAAAAAAATGATTACATGAAATTTCACATAACAATCACGTGAATTCCATCATTTATCCCCCATATATGATAAGATATATCTTGTTGGTCAAATTAAAAACATGTGAATACCTTAATCATGTATTCACTTAAAGAATGAATACCCATTGAACCTTAGTGAAAACATGAATACAGTTAAATTTTAACACTTTCCACATACCAAAATCCACAAAATTCTATATACTCAAACAATGATATCACTTAGTCCTTATATCAATCATGAGCTCATGAATAATGTCAAACATTTCATTTTATCCTTATCCCTTCATTATACACATATCATCTTCATTCCAAATATATCTCAATCACTTTCCATGGTTACCTATTCCATATTCTAATGGAAAACCACAATGGACCAATATATAGGTATTAAAATATACCATAAAAGTACCACAACAACATTATTTTTGAATACCAATACACAAACACATCAAACCATCCCCATCAATGATTGTCATGGAATAAGTCCTTCCTTGATTTAGATGTAACCTCTTTGGTCAGGGCATTGAGTTGGGTAATGCCCATGTTCTCCACAGATAAGACATTGAACTCCGTAACAGTCTATCACTCTATGACCCTTTTCTCCACACAGATAACATTTGTCCCTCTATTTGAGGTATTCCTCAAGGTTCTTATTCCCTTCTTTAGAAATCTCGATCTTCCTTTATTTATGCTCCTCACTATGAGAACACACATAAAATTCCATCTTCCTCTTATTTGATGACTTAGGAATGCCACTAAATTTCACCTTGTTAATCATATATCGCGATGACTGATCCGACATAATCACAATATCTTTCTCTCTAGGCATTACACAATTTCGTTGCTCATAGTCACCAATTTGTCCATTGGATTCAATGTTAACCGAATTCCTTC
This sequence comes from Viscum album, assembly GCA_963277665.1. Lineage (NCBI taxonomy): Eukaryota > Viridiplantae > Streptophyta > Magnoliopsida > Santalales > Viscaceae > Viscum > Viscum album. The sequence goes on along the minus strand of OY728163.1, from coordinate 1,836,994,054 downwards.
TGGTTCCCTCCATTGACTAAAACATAAAAATAATTCTGTGAGAGGCAAAAATCATGCTAGAAAATACAACATAGTAAAGGGGGAGTACATTCAATTTCTAACATCTTAGGTTACAGTAATTATAGTACTATAACCTATACTTATACTTAACCTTAGGGACATCCCTAGATATACCTTATAAATATCTCTAGGGATCTCACTAACATTTTCGAATCATAGTTTCCAAAGGTTGACTAAACCATTCCTCTGATACCAACTGTAGAGACCCGAAGCCTGAAGTACATGTACATTACATTACTTTTGCGGAATACTTAGTACATAACAAAAAACACACACACAAGGACCGTAATAGTTTAGTATCTTTGGAAACTCGGATTATAATATTCTAATCGTGGTGAAAGATCTTCAACATCTCCCATAAGGATCTTCTTTTTATTAAACCTAAATCCTTTCTTTATGTACTGGGGAAAAGAAAACATAAAAGGGTGATCTCAAATTCTTAGTAAGGGTAATCCAAAGAAATATCAATCACATCATATTCACAAGGACATAACTTTTGGAAATCTTAACCTACAAAAGAGAGCATAATTTCATAACATGGGATAAATCATAGTAGTGAAAATGAATCCCAATAATCATAACATAAAACATGAAACTTTGTGTCATACACACATAATCATAGAGAATCATTTATTTTTAGTCAAGACTCATTGCAAAGACTATCTTAGTGGACAAAGTCCATTTCTGAACCGAGTTCATTCCTCGTTTCAGTCCTGTTTCACTGAACCGGTATAACCTACCATTCCAGCCATGACTATCTCATGGGATATAAAATCTTTACCCAATGCATTGGAGGGAGATATAGGTCCCACCCATCTGATAATGATACCATTCTTATGTATGCCACATAATCATAAACCATACATCATAGCATAACCCATGTAATAAAAATGGGATTCTTAAACATCATGAAATTATGAAACAATTCATATAAGATAAAGGAATTCATAAAAATAATTCCATCACAACATAATCAAATAATTGTAATAATAGGGATAGAAACAGAACCCTTTATTATCTTAGATGGAAAATAATTCTGATAAAACACTTGAACTTCATTTTTGTGGAAAATATCCTTTCTACTTCAAAAACACTTTTCCTTTCTTAGCATGTCATTCAATTCTAAACTAAAAGAAGTTGATTAAAAATAAAACTGAAAATTTGTAAATGAATCTTCTTGGAAATAATGTTTTAAAAATCCATTCATGCTGTATAAGTTAAAAAAATATTCTTCTCGTACTTTTTTCGAAAAAGTCAAAAAGTACCTCGTATGAAAGATGAAAAAAGATTCCTTTCATATCTTTTACTAAAAACCCACAAAATGATAAAATTGGATTTAAGCAATTATATTTGGATAGAAATAATATTACATATTGAGGAAACATGGATGTTTATGATATAATACACCCTAGTAAATTTCAAAGTATAAACAATCTCGGATAGAAATGAGATTGTGATATTTCCATTACCTTAGGTCTGATTTGCTTCGTATGTGTCCAAACCTCCTATATAATGATTTAAATAATGTCATTGACTTATTCCAGAATCATAATCATTGTTATGATATCATATATGGTTCACTTATGGCTTTATATTACATGTTCTTTTGTAAATTCTATGTTAAAGAGCATTTTGGGTAAAATCATTTCATTTGCCATCCGTGTTTTGACTTGTAATTATTCATATGATTACTTAGATCATGATTACTTAATTCCAGAATATAAGAAATTATTTATATATAATATATATTCAGAATATATATATATATATATATAATAGATCTGTAAATGGAAATAAATACATCGTTCACGGAGACGGTAGACCGTACATACGCATGAACGTTGTTTTATTTTCCTTATTGAGTTGAATGGAATTAAATAGATGACATACATATATATAAAAATAAATCCAGAATCATTATTATGTCATATATTTCATTATTACTTATTATATATACTATATAATCATTCATTAATGGTTAACATGGAGAATGAATCTCATCGCGTCGTGGGGACGGTAGTCTGTACGTACGCACGAGCGATGATATCATTCTCATCATCGTGGAATTGTATTGGAGTGTATGTATACTATTTCAGAATCAATATCACTTTAAAATAATCATATATAGTTATTATTTACATTATTATACCCATCCAAATATGGTGGTGGTGGAAAATAGATTACACCACGGCGTGGAGACGGTATTCCGTACGTAGGCACGCGTGTTGATTTCGTTTTTCGTAGGATGGATAGATGGTGAAATAAAGTTTTTTAATAATTATAATAACATATCAGTATATAAGTTATACTGATGTCATTACTTCATAATGAAACAACCTAAGAAGAAGAAGTGGAAGAAGAAATAAAGATGAAAGAATTGATAACAGACATTACCTCTTCTTTGAATCGCCTTTTTGAGATCTCCTTTTATGGCACTAAAATTGGCCTTTGATGAAGACCAGAACCTCTAGGATGTTTCTAGGGATTTGGAGAAGGTAATTTGGCAGGGGTTGGCCGAGCTTGAATGCTCAAAGTGGTGTGAGGAAGAGAGGGAGGATGTGGCCTTTTATAAGGGAGGAGAGGGGTACCTTTGGAATAACTAAAACTATTATTTTATTATAAAGTCAAAATCGGTTATAAATAGCTCCAAATTGATTCATTTCAACGATAAGGTGGGGATGGGTCGAAAAAATCTCATCCAATAGAAGTTAGACATGTTTAGGTTCCTATTTTAACCTTATCATTTAGATTTAACATTAAGTAAAATAATTTTACTTTTACCATGTCTTCTTGTGTTCTTATACTATAAGGTTAATAAACATACTATAAGAAGCCAAAATAACCCCAAGTTGTTTATAATTAATATATATAACCTTATCTATGTAATTTGGCTGAACCTTAGATTTTTAGGAATAAAATAACAATTAATAATATAATATTTTTTTTAAAAACTATTTTATATGAATTTTGACACTATTTTGTAATTGATTTTTTTGAAAATCATAAAAGAATTATTAGTTATAAAAAAATTAATTAAATCCATAATATAATGTCATATTAAACTAGAAAATTAGTTTATTTCATAAAAAGTCTGAAATTACATTTATTTGGGTATTTATAACATCAATTATGTCAATATTTCATTAATAAAATAATTACTGCATCATCTTTGTGTCATAAATAAATTAAAATATTTAATGTCTAAAAATTACAAATAAAATACGATTATGTAGTAAATCTTTTTATCATTCTAATGACTATTTATAGTCGAATTTATCTTATGTATAAACCTATAGTAAAAATTTTTTACTTCTTAAACATTGACTTTAACTATTTTAACCCTTCTTTAAATAAATTATTAATAAATGTCCTAATTTAATCTATGTGGGCCTAAATGGTCATATTTTATTCCTAAGGTTGTTTATGGTCGAATTACACATATCCAATAGAATTAGGAAATGTGTTAAGGTAATAGTAATATCATTTTTACCCCAAATTACCCTATTTACTTTTAACCGTGGAAAAAAAAGAAAAAAGTTATTATTCATCAAAAATTATTTTCATCTCATTGAACCACATTTTACTTACTGACATCAATCGTGTCTCTCATATTTTTGAAATTCCACTCACAGAAGCGGTAAAATTATGTTTTATGAAAAATTCATTTTCTTAACTACCACTTAGTGGTTTTACTATTCATCAAAAAATGAATGTTTCCAGAAAAATACCAAAAATTAGGCCTAAGATATATTTGATATTATGAATTCAAAAATGATGTCGATTTTAACAAATTAAAAACATATTAGTTTAATTATTTAATTTAAAAATTAATTTCCATCGTCAAAACAAATTGCGTGTTCTTAAGAGATAATAACTATCAAAAGATTGACAGCTGTTTATGGCTGGTTTCAATGTGAAATTACATCCAATAACCAACATTGTATTAAATTGTAAAAATATATTCTAAATATACTTTAAAACCAATCAAATTAATAATTTATCACTATTAATTATTTCTATTATAAAGGTTGTTTTTAATTAAAATTTAGTAATTTTCACTATTCATCAGAAAATGAAAGTTATCTGAAAAGTACCAAAATTTCACCCTAAGCTAATTTCAATATTAAGAATCCAAAAATGAATTCCATTTTGAGAAATAAAATTTACAAAATTTCAAAAAGTTGTTATTACTATTCATAACGACTAGTTTTAATAATATTTTAATAGCATATTATTGTTTAGTGAAACTCGTTATTGCGTACTACACACGCTATCGAGGAAGGTCGCGATTGCGTGTAATGCAAGGCAAGTAAAGGATGTGTGTCGTGCAAGCTCCTTTTGGTGTATCATACAACACAACACATTAATGAAATTAAAAATAATATTTTTCATAAAATCTCGGGCTGTTACACTGAACCTGGAAATAGATCATATTTATTTGTATGAATTATTAAGGTTCCCTAGGTGTATATATTATTGTTGAATGAATTGGTTACATGTTAATATATGGGAATCATGAAAGAGAACCGATTCATATAAATGTATAAGGATATAGATACTTTATATTCATGTATATATATATATAATGTGGTGACACATTTATTCATTTATGTGATTAAATGAAATTTGGAAAATGATTCGATGTAGGATATTGTGGGCATCGTGCTGGATGCGAGAATGATTTACGTAACATATGTGATGCAAAAATTTATAGGCATCATCTGTTAAGTGAGAATGTTGGATTCATGAATTGTGTGGGTATGATAGAGAAATAAACGAGTTGTATGAATGATGGTATACCATATGGGTACATGTATTTTTATAGGGTGGTTGCATGAACAATCTAAATTATTATTTGGGTATGGAATGGAAAAATTAGTGAATTCCTAAGGTGGGGTTCCATGAGAGGAATTGACATCTAACTGAGTGACACTGGTTTTGTTTATTATCTAGGATCATTTGGTATCATCTCTGTTTGAAACCCATATATATTGGGGATGCACTAATTTATGGTGTGGAGGTGGTAACATAAAATGTATTTAAATAGGTATGGATTTCGAAATAAATTGGAATTCTGATTTTAGTGAGTAAGACAACATTCATTATTTAATTTTGAGGTAAATTTTCGGTTTTTTAAATGTAAAAATAAATATATATAGATGAGGATTATGTTATATTATTCACCTTAGGGGTTTGATTAATTTTTGGTAACATTGGGCCCCAAAAAACCATTTTTATAAATTATAGTATATGGCATACAGTTTGATCGAACCATGCATATATTTAGGTAAAATTGGGCATCCTATTTTTTTTAAATAGTGGATTGTTAAATCATGCGGGGTGTGGAATTTGACTATGTCTGAAATATATAGTATGTTATGTATGTAATCATTATTGGCTGGGAATGGCCTGAGAAACCATGAAGCTATCCATGTGAGGTGAAGGTTTCTATGGATAGTGGAACTACATAGTTGGTTCGTGATAACAAATAATTAATCCTAACCATGTGGTTCATTAAAAAGAGGTAAATTACAATTCATCACAATCCTCATTATTTTTTTCTTCTACTCTATCTCCTCCTCAATAATTCACAATATATGGGGTTCTCACATTTCTCTATCCACTAGTATTTTTCCAATAATGTATATTTGGTATCTGATTTGAGTGTTATTATGCGTTGGGGAGATAATATTATGGAAAAAAATTATATTACATTTTTTATTCTCATAAATTTTAATTTTTAATGTTATTATTAGGGGATATCATTTTCCATTTTTTAAATGTGTCTTTCAAGAATCTTCATTTATATTAGTTCATCTTATATTAGAGGACAATATTCAATGAGTGAGTGACTCTAAATATAAGGTATGGTGTTCCCAGTGTTATCTAGGAAGATATGAATTATATATAAAGAAGCTCATGAAGTTAACTTAACTAGAGAACATTATGCGTCAAACAACCTAAAACACACCCCTATGTTTTTATTCGAAGGGCGTTCGTTCGTCACAGGGGAAGATGATGTTGAAATCGTTCACCGTATTCTTCAACTTCAGAGTTCATGCGTTGGCCCATTGACGACGAAGAGGAAGGATGAAGGGTCATCAAAGAGAACCCACGTCGGAAGGGGGATTCCGACTAAGAAGCTGAGGAAGAATTCGTCATTGCCGGCATCTTCACATTCTTCATTGGAGGATTCTATTCACCCGAGCTCTCCACTAAAGAGAGAAAAAATATTCCAAAATAATACATTTTAATATATTAAATCTGATGGCTTGAATTAATTAATTGGGCCCTACTTAATTATGTTCAGGTTGGCAAAAAATTGAAATTAAATAGGGGAGAGTCTCCACCAAATTAATTCCACAAGATTTGCATAATTAAATTGGGGAGTTTTGAGGAGGTTAGAGCCCAGGTGGTCCCTACCTATTTAACAAGAAGAGGGTCAAAGGTATTCCATCCATTAATTGGGGGGTTTTGTGGAGGTTTTATCCTCCCCCATTAAGAGAGGATTTATAAGCCAAGAGACTCTCCCTCATTATTGAGGGAGAGTTGAGAGGTTTCCTCCCCTCCCATTAAATGGGGTGGTTAAGCCCTATATGGACCCCACTTCATAACCTCTCACAAGAGGTTTTGCTGCTCGGGTTGTCCCCACACCAATTGTCCTCTCATGGGAGGTTAGGGTGTGGCATTCCTACCCCAAACCAAATATGGAGCTTTTAACTAACATTGCCACAAGGTGTGAGTTTAACTAAATTAAAATAAGTTGTTACTTATTTTATTTTATGAATCCACATTAACCCCAAAAACCAACTCTCAGACCCAATCAACCATCGTTGAGTTGAAAGTCTTCTTAAGTAAAAACTGGCACTTTGAGTTCAACGGTGCCCTCATATTTCAATTTCGATCATCTGTGCAAAATATAGAAAAACCCGCACGTACGTTTACTAAATGTACCTAAATGAAACATCAGAAATTGATTCCAAGCACACCAGGCCTCAGAATTAGGCGCCGTCAGAAACTGTGGACTCATAAAATTCAAAAGAATTTAAAACAAAAAAATTCCTTGAAATTAATGGGTGTTTACAAGGTATATTATGTTATATATATTATTTAAATTTCATTAATTATCATAAATTATCATTATTTTTTTATATACTATATATTTGATTATTTGTTCATTTTTACATTATTTTCACATATAGTTTTTGGACATGGGAGTGTAAATCTACATAATTTTTTTTGTGGCCATTTGTGATGTTGGAACATATTCCATTTATAGTTCATCATTAGATATTGAATCATTTAATGGTACATAAATTTATATTACATTATTTTTTTATTTAATTAATTATTAACATGCTATTATTATTGATTGGGTTTTGGTTATCCCATTAAAGATAAAATGAGAGACCCTATATTGGAGTCTTGATAGATCTATATGTATGAGTGTTTTCATCATTTTTTATACAATTTGAAGAAGATTGGAATGAATGTTTTTAAGTTTATAGTTTCTATTAATAATTTAGTACTCTTAAACAATATATGGAATGTAATTTTACTTACTAATTTATATATACATTAAATGTAATATTTTAATATAATATTAATATATGTAGTTAATCATATTGATGTTAAGGTGACTGATTTTATTAAGAGGATGCCCATGGATCCCTCCAATAGACATATTACTGGTAGGTGATAGCGATATATATTTAGAAAAAATAATTTTTTATTTTAATAATTAAATAAAAATTATATTTTCAAAGTTTTATTAGCATGATGTATTTTCAGGATACATATTAGGTCTCATTTTCTAATATCCATAATGAATTTTGAGATAAGGATAAGGGTAGGGAGATTAGTACACATGAATTTATTGATGTAGGATGGATGCAAGTGAATCATAATATAACCAATAAAGGCCATGTAATTTTTATCAGTTATCAATTGATTGCTAATGATTATCAAGGTATTTTTGTATAGTTATTTTCATACTCAATGTGAGATCATTAAAATTATTATTCTTATATAGAGTATGATGAGACTTTGAAATATTATAATGAGGTTGTAGATACTTTAAATAGGGTGTAGGAGGGGCTTCATTAATATTAGAAATAATAGGAGTAGTATCTACATCAATTTTAGGAGAAATACTAGAATATTTTATAGTACATATTACAAATGACAGACGGTTTATGGATGGAGTACTATCGACATGGACCTCTAGGTTACTCGCCACATCTATAGCGGTTTATATATTTTCATTTGAAAAACATATTATAATTAATTTTGAATAAATATATCATGGGTAGTTTTTTTTATTAATTTTGATTTATACGGTTTTATATATTTATTGGATTCATTGTTATCTTTTATTTGTATGGTTTATATTTTAGTATATATTTTTTGTATATTTTTTAATTTTTCTTGTGATATAATTCATTATAAATTTGAATATATTATTTTAATATATATTTTATTCAATCCTGTTAGATTATTTTCATTTTAATTAAATATTTTTAATAAATTATCTATTATATATATAAAACTGAAAACAATTAATTAAGGAAGAATATTTTTTAATATTATATTTTTCGAAAACAAAACCAAAAAACATATTTCAATTTCTTTTACAATCATAGGGAAATATTGAGGGGGTATAATCACCATAGAAAATCTATGATGGGATCATGTCACTATTTCACTGTAACATATTAATAAATATCCATTTATTGTAAATAATGTAATCTTTGTTAAAATTTCATTAATAAGGACTAAAAAATATCCATGATAATTCTTCTATTTTTATTAGATGATTATAGGTCATATATAAAAATTAAAATTTTGATTATATGAACTATTTTTTCTATTAGGACTTGATGTGGAATTTTATATTATTTTATATATTGAAATATAAAAAATTTTAATTTTCTTTATTTTATTGTCATTTTATATTATACATAGAGATTAATAGAGCCTATATTTCATTATAAATGTTCAATTTCTATATAATTTTTTTATCATTTAAAATATATTTTAATATTTATTAAAATATATTTATATTTATTTTTTTGTAAGACTCAAAATGTGCCTTTTAATGTAGTTTAAAAACTATAAATAATATATCTTCATTAACTATTGTGTCCCATGGTTTTTTGAGAAGTACATGAAATTTTATAAATATGGGAATGAATTATATTGGAATTCTATTATTATCATGTGGTTATAAAATTTCAATTAAAATATTTTTAAAAAAAATTTATATCTTTGTTATTTTATAATAAATAATTTTTTGCAAAAATACTTAACATTAAAAAAAAAATCTCATTTCATTGGAATATGGTTGAAAATTACAACCATTTCTCATTTAAGGCCTAATTTTTATTTAATATTAATAATATTTACCCATTAATTTTAACAGCATTATTACCTTTGTAATTGTAAAAAAAATTTAAAATAGATTTTAGTAAAATGATAATGGTAAAAAATTCCCTTAAAAATCTACAAATATTATTTGAAAATTTTATTAAGACCATTCTACATTCTATATTTGAATTTTGTTTTGATAAATTATGAAATGAATGTCAATTTATATTAATTTAATACATTAGTAAATTCCTATAGTTCCCCTCCCATCACATTTTAAAGGGATCCCCTGAACTAATCTATTAACCAAATGAAAACAATTTTTCCATCCAATACCTACCAATATAAATTTATATTATATCTCCCAATATTATTAAAGTCTTATTTTTGTTGTAATATAACCATTAGAGGGATTAAATGGTAAAAACTGATTATTCCAATAAAATGTATGTTTATTAACAATGACTTTTAAATTAATTTGTACATATACCACCTTTAAAAAATCTTGAACCATGATTAAATAAATAAATATTATCTTCCATAAATTTATATGTAATGATTTTATTGGTATAATCATTATGCATATCCACTTTGATTAAATGGGAAACTAAATCATCATTTTTTATGTATAGTAGACTACCACTTCACAATAAGGTTTAATTATTTTCTTATCAGGTATAACATGTAAAGTTATAATGATGTTTTAAATATTAATATTTGATATTAATGAAATATTTACCATAATAGAGTGATAATATATCATTTACTTTAATACCATTCAATTCACTATAAAATTATAATGTCAATAATGTGTATGTGTGGAATTCATCCTCAACGTAGTTATGTGATTAGTTCTTTATAAACATATAAAATCAATGATATATATAATAATATTTAAATAAATAATTTTTTATTTAATATATTAAGGTCATTTTTTAATTTTAAAATAATAGTTACCATTCTTTCATAAGGATCATTAATAAATAGAAACGTAATTAAGGCATACGTATGAACAAGCATAAAAATAAATTTAACGTACGTAATTTTTCATATAAATTGTTCATGATTGAGTTTTAAGGTACATTTAATCTAGAAATAATATTATTATATCATGATTATTATCCTGGATATGATGTATTAATGAAATTGTTGATTGTAGTCAAACTACTAATGTCAATTTGGACATATGAACAATATATCATCAAGACGTCCAACATAAACATAACAAATTATATAATAGATAATAACATGGAGATTTCATAACAAAAAAGTAAAAATTTACCTAAGATAGTATTTATTAAACATAATATTTTTATTCACTATGATAATGAATGTATGTGATGAGTCTGACAGTTGAAAACAGACTTTATTTAAAAAATCATTTTATAAAGATTCACTTATAACACATTTTCTCATATATCTAAATCTTTTAATATATATATATATATTATATTTAAGAGTATATACATGATTTATAAATGAAATTGTATGTCTCTTTTTAACTTTATTTCAAGAGTTTTCAAAATTAATCTTCATACATACTATTTTGACGTCCATTACAAAATATAAAAGGAGTGTTGTATTATAATTTATACAGAAATTCCAAATTTTCCCAAATCAAGAACCATTATATGTGTTTTTATATACTATAAAATATTCCATGTTTACATTAAATAAATCCCTCTTACCGAATTTTCTTTTTAAAAAAATATATATGAAAAAAGGGAGTTTATTTTGACCTATGGATGTGTTTTACATATGAATTGAAAAGACTTTTTGTTGTCTTTTATAACAAAACTGTGAAATATTAAAATGATTTATTTGTAATATAGTTCATGTAAATTGATTATGATATTGTGTGATCCAGATATAACTCATTATTATGGGTGGGACTTATATATCTTATATAATGGGTGCACCAAATGAGAACTAATATTCATTCAGTAAATATATTAGTAGTGAACTGTATAGTTATTCCAATTTTTAATGGTACAAAAATTATTATATAAGGTTTATATGAAGACGATATGTACCAAACTAGAATATTACCAATGAAATTTATTTTTTATAATTATTTTATAATAAAATTGCATCACATAATGAACCTGAGGAAAAAATTATTCTCATAAATGAAGAATGATGCACTATTTTGAAATGAAACCTATGGTAATTCCAAATATTTTAGAGGAATAATAAATAGAAAATAATATAATTAGAATAAAAAATTAATTATCAACTCGATCTAGAAGATTGATCACACCAATGATCAAAGCTATATAAATTTAATATAATGTTAATAGTATAATATTCATTTTGATGATGAAACTACATAATTTTTTGAGAAAGTAGATGTGAATGATTATTGAATTAAATAACTGTGTTTGTAGAAATTAAGGAATCTATATAACTGATATATATATGAACATTCACATAGAAATCAAACTACTATGAATAGTAATATATCTATTAGAATAGTAATATCACTAGTGAATGTATAAATATATTAATTAAGAATCTTATAAATGAAAATATGATATAATTTAATAGCTGTACATGTTAATAATGCACAAAAATGATAAATTAAATTTCAATAATATTTGTAAAACATGAATATTCTATTTTCAATTTTATAAATAATTTAATGATTTAAAAGAAAATTTATTTTCATTAAATTATTTCATAAATTAATATTATGTTTTATAATAATTACGATAAAATTTTATGATACCATAAATAAATATTCAATTTGTTATAAAATAATTTATTATAGTAAAATCTTCATTTTTGGAATATATGATGATTTTATTTTAAAAGCATATTTCCTGTACATATTAATAATTTTTTGTAAAACAAATTCGATTTTTTAAAATCCACACAATAATGATGTTTTATTGTTAATTTTTTTTTGAATTTTTAATAATATATTTATTTTTTGTTGAATAATGACATATAGTAATTTACAATACATACCATTATAAAACTAAAAAATTAATTCATTAGTAAATTATGATGTAAGAAAAACATTGTTAGAACTATCATATAACAATTACTATATATATTCATAGGGATCAAAACTATTGATAGTAATCAGAATTTTTTTCAACTAATAAATATAATAATTAAAAACACCATTATCCCCTGCTATAAATACCACCCCACACTACCCATTTGTTTCATAGCATAAAAAGAAACTATATATTAAATATTCAACCCTATTAACTTACCAATCCTCTTACCAATGTCAATGATTTTTTGGTCTCATAAAATGACCAATTCCAACTGCATTAATGGGTCCTACACAGAGGTGATATTCAAGAAGTATCATTCCAAAATGGTTTCTATAAATTTCATTTAATATTTATAACTTATAATTTACTGATTAAAATATTACCTAATAATAAAAACAATATAATTTTTATAAAATAGTTTTATATTACTAATAGAATATAGTCTATCTACCTCTTTTCTCATCAATTCTTATTCAATGAAATGAAACCATTGTCCATCTAATGGAAGTTAATTGTCCCTACTGATATTGTGTTTCATTTTCCATCATTTTTTTCAAGGTATATAATGAATCCATTATTAATAACTATTTATATTAAAAAAGTATATTATAATTTATTTCATGTCCTATAAATTTTTTTGAGATAATATTATTAAAAAATAATAATTCATGATGGATGGAAATCCCTCATAAAAAAACTAATCCTTCATCAGTATTTTTTTCAAATTAATTGTTCTCATATAAACATAAAAAATTGATATATTCTACCATTTTAACATATGGATTCCCATAGATAATTTTTCATTTCACTAATAGGGCTTTATTTCAATTTGATATGAAATCTAATTTTCATACAAATGATATAAAAACATAAAACCCTGAAATGAACCCTTCTGAAAAGAAGAAGTTGATCTTTATAGATCCTATAAATATATAAAAATTAATTTAATAAAATTTTTATAAAACTAATTAATGTGTAAGAGGTAATTTATTATGTTATTAATTAACTTATTTTTATTATCTAGTAATCTATGTTCAAGTATGTAATTCATTCAAGAATAATGTATGTGATCTCTCTGATACACCACTTTTACTTTATGATAAATATTCATTCATTATGAATTAATTAAACTCTTCCCTAATCATATATAATTATTAAATATTATCAATATAATATTCAAAATAAAATAATGTTATTAATTGAATTTTTAATTGATATAGAAATACAGGTTTTATAAGGTTCCTTTCCTAAATAACTTGGATATGAAAACCAAACTAAATAGATATTAACTTTTTCCTAACAATTTTTACGTGCAATCCAAGAATTATTTTTAACAACCAATATTATTCTATGATCCGAAAATATATCTTGAAAAAAAATTTCATTTCATTCCTATTTTTTTAAATAAAAATTCCATTATTATTTTTAATGTGTATTTATATTTTTTCATTTAACCAACCTGAAAAAGATCATTTATAATGGTTCTTAAAAACACTTCTTCGTGCGATAACATCATTTGTAAAATAATATTCTAGATATATTTATATTTTTACCACTATGGTTTTCCAGATATGATTTAATCCTTTCATTAATGGATATAGTTGTTTTAATACTATTGGATATACATTTTAACATGATTATGATTCCCATTTTTTCAAGGGTAAAGATAATATATTTATTCCATATGTTTTGATTATTTATGTGGATAAAATAATCATAAACATGTTATGAGGGTTTTACCTTGATATATCTCAAAGGCATTGGGTAATTTTTGTCTTATGAAACATCAAGTATGGGATTATAAAGTAATCCAAATGTACTACCAGAATTTGTCCACCATTTAATATAGTCTTGGCCATTAACATTGACTCCTTTTTATGTCTTTTTACATGTTGATTACACAGTAAAATATTTCCATGTTTATATTATTCCATGTTAAATATACAATTATTATATATATTTTTTCCGGAATCATTCCTCTTTTGATATAATGTTATGCCTTCTAACTCATTTTCTATTCCTTATTTCAAATGATTATTCCATTACTAGGCTTTTAAGTTCATCGTATTTGTATATGTATTACCCGAGCTATCATATGTAATTATAAGAGATAAAATAATGTATTAGATCATTATAGACATTAATATAATTTTGTTATGATTCTTAATTTTTTCTTCCAATTATGTACCTATTCAGACAAAGAATGTAGAATTTTCAATCCTTGGTTTGTATATCATGGAAAATTAATCTAAAAACATGAAATATTATCCCCAAATGGATTGGGGTTATATAGTTGTTATTAGATAATGGGCAATACATTCCATAGAAATATGAGTATAAAACTTTAGTATGAACCCTAGGTATGATTCTATCACCATGAATAACTTCATTTGAATCATAGGGAATCACATGTTAGAATATACTTTTCATTTATTATATTATCATTCTATGTTCATATTATTCATTATATATTATCTTTAGAAAAGTATTCAAGCCCCCTAATTTTATTTTTAATTATTCAGTTGATGGAAGGAAATTGGATAAGGACCCATACATTCTTTCAACCTAATATGTAAAAGGAACTTTTTAGGGTCAAATTTTATAAGGGGGGAAGAGTGTAAGGTCATATAATTTTATCAAGAGAATTTTTCTAAAATAATAATTCTATAAATAACATATATCACATACAAAACAAAATTAAAACATTATTTTTAATAAATGAAGAATGATACAATTGACCTAAAAACCCAATAATAATTAAAAAAACTATAGTTTAAAGTAATATGAAAAAAAGATAATATGAATGAGAAAATTGGGATCTACTTGATCAACCAGAATGAATGAAATCATTGAAAATCCCTAGACACCAAATACAATGTTAAAAATATAATATAAAATTTGAATAAAATATATATATAACCATTTTATAATGTATAGTTGAATGAATAAAGAATTACATAAGTGTTATTTATTAAAATTAAGGAATGTATTTTACCACTATAAATGTGAGCATTGGAATAGTAATAAAACAATTAGGATAAGTAATATGGCCATTAGAATTCTAATTTATCATATATATGTATAAACTAATATTTACGTATATTATAAATAAAAATATGAAATATTTATATCATATTTAATGTGAAATAATTTTTTAAATTCATAAATTACATTTGTATAATTTTTTTAGAAAATAAATATTTTATTAGAAATTATTATAATTAATATAATGATTTAAATGAAAATTTATATTCATAAAATTATTTCATAAATTAATATTATGTATTATTATAATAAATGGATAAATTTATGAGGTCATTAATTATTTTTCACAAGATTATAAAATCATTTGTTACATTAAAATCAACAATTTTCAAATCAATGTTGATTTTATTTAAAAATTTAATTTCTCATATATATAAATTTATTTCATATATTTTAAAACATTTTTGAAATTCTCAAATTTGAAAATGTGTTAGGTGAAGTTTTTGGAATTTCTATAATAGTTTAATTTTTTTTGAATAGTTAAATACAATAATTTATGTTATTTAACATTATAGAATAAATAAATTACCATTAATGTCATGTCATAAGTAAGATCCCATTTTAGAGAACTATAGTAAATTTTTTACGTTATTTTGTAATAGGAATAAAGACTATTGATGGCCTCCCTTCAAATTAATAATGTAATGAATATAACATTCAAAAACACATGTCCACACCCCAATAAATCTACCACTCAATACACCTTATAATAAAATCAGATATGCATTGTAGATTATCAATATATAGAAAAATTAAATTTTAAATCCTCTTTAACACATAAAATATTTTATATAATTAATAAAGTATGAATTCCATGTTCTTTAGTGTGTCTGATAAGCTGGTGGTATTCCAGAGGGAACTTTCTAATACTGTCTCTTTTAATTTCATTTACTTTTTATACCATGCCCTCAACTCCATCATATATGAAATAAAAATTACCATTATAACATTTTTATACAATATATTATTTTTCTAATTGATTATATTAGGTCCTCATCATTTCTCACCACCTCATATTCAATGAAATGAAAATATTTTCCAAATTATTGCAACTAATTGTATCACCCTGACCCTAGTTACCCACTGTTGGTGCATTATTTTAATAACATGGAATAATACAAAGAATCATGTCATGAAAGACAGATCAATTTAGTAGCCTTGGAAAAAATATACAGACGTATGTTCAACATTACAACTCGAAATGAAATACCACACAAATTTATTCGATTAGAAACATCCAAGCCTCTTATATTATGCTTACAAGTCACTCATAACTAACTTCTTCTGATCTTGGGTTAAAAAAATTATAATGGGGTGAGCTCAAACAATTAGTAAGGGTATGCAATCTAGCCAGATATAACATAAACATTAGGCATGGTGAATAATTAGAAACACTTGCCTTTACATATAATAAACATGACCACAATCTGAAAGGAATATGAGGTGAGTAAATAATTCCACAATAAAACATTTTCAGAGAAATTCTACTAGTTGAATAACCACATGAAACATCAATAATATTTTCATAATGAGGGAATGTATATTGTGGGACATTCTAAAACCTTTTTTCAAGTCCTCGGCCAAGACATCTAAAAATGATTAAGGCCTCAACCAAAACCCCATATCAAAATTGGGAAAGGCCTGAGCCAATTCCCCTTCTAATTGTCTCGTGAGAACTACTGATGCACTGAGGAGCTACCTCAGGCTCCACCTATAATTAGTATGTCTGATACATTCCACATATTAAAATGTTGAAACATAACCTAAACATTTATATTAAAACATTCATATGAAATGAAAATACTTTAACTATAAACCATGAATGGTATAAAAATAGCACATCCACAGAAAAACATATCATAACTAATTCAAGACAATATTGATGATTTTATTATAATAATTCAACCTCGATCAAGAATAATATCCTATAAAAAATATTGACATAGTTGAAAATGATTAAAAAAAACTTTTAGAGAAATATCCCTTTTCATGAAATCATTTAGTAGTCATAAAATTTATAAAGTAATTCAATTAGAATATATTTTTGAATAAAAATGTCTCAAACCACTTTGAATTTTTTTTCAATGATTTTACCTTTTATAACACTCATTTACCTATAAATATATCCTTAAAAAAATTTGAAATCATGAGCATTAAAGATAAATGTACAGAAGAATTTATGATAAAAACATTTAAAAAGATGTTTTACTAAAAGTGTTCCTTAAAAAGAATCTCATTGAAAAATATTTTATGAAACATGGACTTGTATAATAAATATGTCCCAGTAAATACTTACCTATAAGAAATCTCTAATAATAATGAGACTGATGAATTAACTCTTAAATTATACATTCTTTTGGTAGAGGGTACGTTTAACATCCTATATAATGACAATAGTATGTTATTAAATTGTATGAGAATCATATTAATATTGTTTATATCAGACATTATTTATTTATGGCTTTATACTACTAATTTAATTATGATTTCCATGTTAATTTAAAATTTTGGTAAATAATATCTTTTATTATCATACGTGTTTTAACGTGTTATTCATCATCATATCATTTAGATAATGATTTAAATACAAACAATATATAACTCATTATTTATATATCATATATATTTAGAATTTAAAAATGTTTAATAGATATAATTATGAAATGGAAAACAACGTTTTGGAGACAGTAGGTTGTACGTATGCATAAACGTTGTTTCCGTTTACATATCATACTGAGTGGAAGTAAGTCAATAAGATATATGTATATATATATATATATTAAGTATAAATAATATGTATTATATTACATACATATTAATAATATATATTTTTATAATCATCGTTGAATGGTGAATGTAGATATTAATCGCATCGCATCGTGGAGATGGTAATCTGTACATATGCATGAACGACGATGTAATTTCCATAATGATTAAATGGAATGGAATTAGATGGTATATTAATTTTATAGATAAATTAACATGTTACTTTCATCTATTATATACATATTATTCATCATTATATCCATCCAAATGTCTTATTATTTAATAATAAATTACACCACGATGTGGAGACGGTAAGCCGTACACACACATGCATGGTGACATTATTATTCATAGGAAAGATAGAATAATGAATTTTGTTGTAAAATATTTAATATAAAATCACATTATGTATAAGGTACTGGTGTTTTTATTTTGGTATGGAAACAATAAATATAGAGTGAGTGGAAGAAGAAAAGAACATGAAAGTAGGTGGTGATCTTATTACCTCTACATCGGATGTCTCCATTGGAGTTGATCAAAAGGTATCCTTATGTTGGATTTATGATCAAATTAAGGAATCTAGGTTGATGTGAGGTAAGTTGGGAGAATATTTGGGAAGGGTTTGGCCTAGCCAAATGTATTTGTCGGTGTGACTCCAAGAGAAGTGGAAGTAACCTTTTATAAGAGAGGAGAGGTTCACTTTAGGAGATGATTGAAATATTAATTTATAATAAAATAATTTACTGTTATAGTTGATCAATGAAATTATTTCTAGGATAATATGGGTATGGTTTGTAAATTCCTCAACCAATTGGTATTATACTGGTTTAGGTCACCATATTAACGTTATCGTTTAGATTTAACTCTTTGTTAAACAGTTTAACTTTTACAGTGTCTTCATGTATTAATACACAATATGGTTAATAAAACATACTATAAACGTCCAAAATAACCTCAAGTGGTTAATTAATGAAAACATTAATATTATTTATTCATTTTGGACAATCCATAAATTTTTAGGAAAATTATATAATTTAATAATATAATATTTTAAAACAAAACTCATTTATGACAATTATGACATTAATTAGTATTTGGTTTTTGTGAAAGTCAACAAAACATGATTTCTTATACTAAGATTCATTAAACCAATACTAACATGTCATATGCACCTATAAAATTATTGGATGTCATCAAAATATTGAAATTATATTTAATTTAATATTTATTATACCATTTATTTGATTGTTTTATCAATAATGTAATGGCTACATCATCATTGTGACCTAAATAAATTTAATTATATAATTTATAAATTTTATAAATAAAATAGCAAGATGTATTAAATCTCTTTATCTTTCTACTTAATATTTATATTCAAATTTATATTGTGTATAACCCGATAAAAACGTTTTAGTTATTAAACATTGAATTTAACTTATTTAATTCTTCATTTAATAAAATAATAATAAAAGTTGTAATCTAATCCAAGTGGAACAAACGGTGTCATATTTTTGTTATAAGGTTCTTTTTTTATAATTACACTTATCCAAAAGAATTAAGAATTGTGTTAGTATAATTATAATATCATTCTTTACCCGTAATTAATATATTTACTTCTAACTGTGGTAAGTAAAAGTCAACAGTTAATATTCAAAACAATTATTTTCATCTTATAGAACCACATTTTACATATTTATTTCTACCATGTCTCTCAAATTTATGATATTCAACTCATTGAATTGGTAAATTTATGTTTTATGAAAATTTTCAAATGCACCTATAAGGTGGGTAAAAGACGGGAAAAAGTTCAATAAAATTTTATATCCCAAAACATGTTATACAATGACTCCAATTATTTACCTTGAACATATATAGGGATTATGTATCTATTTTGACAAAAAATAAGTTAAAGTAGACTAAATAATTACTGGAATAATAAATCGGTTTTAAATAATAGAAAGTGTTCTTCACTATTCATAAAAAATTTACTGTTTTCATAAAAATACCAAAAAAATAATTATATGCTATTTTTGATATTCCAAATCCAAAAATGAAGTCCATTTTAAAAATTAAATTTAAAAAAATTCAAAAAGTGGGTATTACTATTCATAACGGCAAGTTTGAGTGTTTGTGTTGTCACTATTCGTAATTGGAAACATACCATGGATGGTTGGGGTGTTACATTCTTCCATCAAAATAACTTCATCCTAAAAAATATTAGAATATTACTATATAAAATCTTTTGGGTGGTTCATCATCATATATTCCTCAGGTTCCCATGTAGTATCTTCCATCTTATTATTTCTCTATAGAAATTTCACCCGACAAGTTTTCCAGTTTCCCTACACTTGTTCTATGGTATCAATAATTCTGATAGGCTCTTCACAAAAAGGTAGATCATGTTCCAATTCCAATTAATTATATGAACTTTGGAGATACATGGAGGCATATCTAAATAGTAATCTAGAGCCCCAATTTGTTCTAGAATTTCAAAAGTTTCGATGTACCTAGGACTCAATATTCCCTTCTTACCATATCATATAACACCCTTCCATAGAGATACCTTCAAAAAAACATGATCTCCTACTTGAAATTCCAAATACCTCTTTCAGTTATCAGCATAGCTATTTTTCATACATTGAGATTATTTGATGTTGATTTGGATAATTTTAACCTTTTCAATTGTTTCCTCAAATAGTTTTAGGCCTATGAGTTTTCATTCACCCACATCATCCCAACATGTTGGTGTATGAAATCTCTGTCTATATTAGGCTCCAAATGGTGCAATCCGAATACTTGATTAGAAGATATTGTTATTGCTAAACTCTAAAAGAGGTAAATAATAAACCCACATAACTATAAAGTCATGTGAGAAAGATCTCAACATGTCTTCTATGGTTTGAATAGTCTGTTTCGATTGTCCATTGGTTTGAGGGTGGAAGGCAATGCTCAAACTAAGTATAGTATCCAGCGTCTTTTGAATACTTTTCCAAAACCAGGATGTAAAATAGAGATCATGATCAGAAACAACCAATATGGGTATTCCATGAATTCATATAACATCATTAATATATAGTCTTGCTAGAAGTTCAAGTGGTAAATCTTCTCTTATAGCAAGAAAATGTGTTGACTTGGTAAGACGATCCCCAATGATCCATATTTCTCCAATATTTCTTGGAGTCTTTGGAAGTACCATGACAAAGTCCATCATAATATCAACCCATTTACACTAAGGAATAAGAAGAGGTTTCGTGACTCCTCTAGGATGTTGTCTTCCATCTTACACTTGCTGGAAAATATTACATCTTGACGCATAATCAACAATATCACTCATCATGTTGTCCCACAAAAAATGTTCTTTTAAATCTATATAAATATCGGTTCACCCATGGTGTGTAGAGAAATTAGAGCCATGATCATATTCCATCAATTCTATTTTTAGATTAGGTATATCAGGGAAACAAATTCTCTTCAAAAATTTAAAAATTCCATCTTATTATATGAAGTTACTCAGTCTCCGATCATTCATAGCTTCAATATTCTTTTGGAAACTCCTCATCCTTAGTCTATGAACTTTTTATCATTTCTATTAAAGATAGTTTGTAAAAAATTTGAAAGATTATTGTTTTTTCACCTTCATGGGTATTCCCATATCCATCATTACTAGATCCATGAAAATAGGATCCCTTTCAGCACTCATCTTGTTCAAGACTCTATGTTTCTTTCTACTCAACTCATTTTACACCTTATTTTCCTTCCCCAGGTGGTAGTGTATAGTGAAATCATAATCCATGAGTTTTTCAATCCATCTTCATTTCTTCTTGTGGAGTTCTTTCTATATGAAAATATACTTAAAACTCTTGTGATCAGTATAAATATCACATTTTCAGCATAGAGATAGTGTCTCCATATTTTTAGAGCAAATATTACAGCTTCTAACTTAAAATCATGAGTCCGATAGTTTTGCTCATGAATTTTTATTTATCGTGATGCATAGGAAATACCACAATCATTATGCATAAGAAAACAACCATGACCTTTCATTGATGCATGTCTATAAATAACAAATGCATCATTCCCCGATAATTGATTCAATATAAAATAATTGACTATTCTTCTCTTTTGTTGTTTGAATGATTATTCAATTTCTTTTGTCCAAAAAAAATTATCCACATTACGTGTGGTCAAGGTTAATGGATATTCCAATTGGTCAAAATTCTAGACGATGTGATGATAATAACTTTCTAAACCATTAAAACTATGTATTTTAGTTATACTTGTCGGTGTTGGCCATTCATGTATTGCTCTTGTCTTAGAAGGATCAATATAAGTTCTATCATTAAATCCAATATGGCCATGAATAGAAATATCATAGAGCCAGAATTCACAATTTCTAAACATCCCATATAATTCATTTCTTCAAAGAGTCTTTAGAATAATGTGCATGTGAATTTCATGATCTTTATTTATTTTTGAGAAAACCAAGATATCATCAATAATACCACTAAAGCCATCAATATATCACATGAAAACTCTATTCATTAGATCCATGAAAAAAAGGTTCATTATTCAGTACAAAAGTTATTACTCTAAACACATAATGCTCGTACCTAGTTCAAAATGCGGTTTTTAGAATGTCTTCCTTCTTCAGTCACAACTGATTATCTCCTGATCGAAGGTCAATCTCTGAAAAATATTGATCTTCGTGAAGTTGATCAAATAAATCATCAATCCGAGGAATGAGATACTTGTTCTTTAATGTTATGGCTTTGATCTCCAGGTAGTCAATGAACAACCTCATATATCATTCTTCATTCATAACAAAAAAGGAAAGGGTCTCCCCAAAGAGAAATAATAGGCAAAAAAATCCCCTATCACTCAAATAATCTCATTGTTTCATTATTTCCACTAATTCCATAATGTCCATTCTATAAGGGGTCTTCAATATGGGCATTTAACCTGAAATTTAATCAATAGAAAACTCAATTTCTCTTTCTAGAGGATGTCCAGGTAAATCATCTAGAAAGAAAACAACATATTCTTGCACAATAGGTACATACTCTATTTGATCATTCCCTTCCTCACCCACAATTATTTCATTCCATTCATCCACAATAATTTAATTTAGTAGAGATACTGGGGGTGGATCATGATAAGAATAATATTATGACTTTTCTGCTCTAATGATAAGGTACTCCTAATCATCATTGAAAATTGTAACCTCCTTCTTCTAACAATAAATTTTCGTATCATGATCTGAAAGTCAATCCATTCCAAGGATTATATCAAATTCAATCATGGGTATGACAATGATATCATCACATAAAGAAAATTTATACGATCTAATGGGAACATGTTCACAAAACATTATTGCAATGATACCTCCCTTAGGATTTTTTACCGACAACTATTTTGTTAAATAAAATATGATATATCTTATTTTCTTGGCAAACTTGGATGATTTGAAACAATGAAATGATCCAGAATCAGATAAAGAATTCTATAAACATGAGGGAACCATTAAATTACATACAACCACAACTTTCACAGCTTCAACCTCAGCAGTAGCGATCTAATTAACTTGTCCATGCTCCCAGGGCATTTTTAGAGGTATGTTTGCTTGGAGCTTTGGACATTCTTGTGAACAATGTACCATCTCCCTAAAATTGTATCATTGAATATTGGTAGTTTTATTCTTCCCCTTACAATCACCATCAATATGGACTTTCTGTCTACATTTGTACCATACTCCTTTTTTTAGAGAGGAACTAGGGTTCTTCAATCCAAAATTATCATAGTGTGGAAATTAAACTGTTCCTTTCTTCCATGTTTCCTTATTTCCTTTCCTATAGTGTTCAACTGATCTCTTCTTCTTTATCTTTTCTTTAAGGTTATAAGACTTAGAAAATTCCTTTTCTGTAATGATTGCACAAGAGACAATATCATTGTATGATAAGGAGGATTGTGAGACTAATACTCGATGGATAAATGGTTTTAACCCATAAATGAATCAATCAATCTTACTCATTGGAATATGTATATAATTTTTATCATGCCTTTCAATCCTTGTAATGTTTGCCTCGTACTTTTTGAAATTCTTATCCTCTTTTTTCCTTGGTCTCAGAAATTTCCTTTCCATTTCTACTCGATGGTCATGGGGAATTTATTTTTCTAAGAAATTATCTTCAAACTACATCCATTCCATTTACGATACCACTTCTTCCTCTTTTTTTTGAGATCATTGACAACAATTGATATGAATCTCCCAAGAGGCGATAAACAGTCATGACAAATTTTTCTCTTTCTGTATGCCCCAAAGAATGAATTATTTTTTCTAAGAAACATATTCATCGATTAGAAACAATTGGATTTTTTGTCCCATTGAATGTTTGTGGTTGTTGCCTCTTGAATTGGACTAACATTGATCCACCACAATGTGGATCAGGGTGATCTATACCTATATGGTTATTATTCATAACCTGAGTGAGTTGTCCTAGTATGGTGATAAGATGATCCGCAGCAGTTGCATCACCAGCTCCACTATAATTATCTTGAGTAGGAGGAAAATCATTACACGTATTATGTTTGATGATTCAATTTCCATTCCTTCCACTAGATGAAATTTTTTAAAAATGACATACCATAGATTAGACTATGATTTGCAATACATAATTCCAAACTGGTAAAACACTTCACATTAATTGAACCGTTTATGGATATAATTTATAATCATAAAAATGTTTTATTTGAGGAGTTATATACAAATTAATAATTCATAATGGATAGTAAAGGAAATTTGAATTATCCTAAGAATATTCCCTGGGAGTGTTGTAACCAAGAGTACAGCAAGGCCTGTTGTCATGTACCAGGATGCCCCGGGTCTAGCCCGAAACTCCATGTCAGAGTTTTTCCTCTTATGCACATTTTTCTCTGAGATGTATCTATATGCTCCTATCCAGAGAGGGATTTTTTTCATGGAAAATACACAATAACTCTTCATTACCAAAATTCTATGAAGTGATTCCATACGTATCCTGCAAGTCTATCTTAGGGTAATGTGATCTAATCAGAGTTTGTCTAACTCTAGTTTAAAATGATTATAATATACTCCCAATGATTCAAAGTGTTACACTCCAACACCAATTAACCAAAGTTAGTGCATTATTACAAAACATTGGCATGATCACAAGGGATAAAATTCGGAAACCCTAAATAGCTTAGAAACCTTGGAAACAAGATACATACATAAGTTCAATATTACAACATGAAAATAAATACTAAACTAATTTATTCTATTCAAAACATCCAAGACTCCTAGATTATTCTTGTAAGTCACTCATAACTAACATATACATATCTTGTGGAAATTAAACATAAGAAAGGGGTGAGCTCAAATGCTCTGTAAGGGTAAGAAATACAGCAGAAAATAACATTAACATTTGGCATTGTCAATAATTTAAAACGTAGGAATTTAGAAATAATATACAGGAACACTTTATGGAAATTATATGACAAGAGTAAATAATGTCATAATGAAACATAGTCATGGTTATTCTACTAGTCGAATAACAACATGAAACATCAATAATATTTTCATAATGTGGTAATGTATAATGCGGGACATTGTGAAATATTTTTTCAAGGCCTCGTCCAAGAAATCTAAAAATAATTAAGGCTTTAAACAAAACGATATTTCTAAATTGGGAAAGGCCATGGCCAATTTCACATCTAATTGTCTAATGAGAACTACTGATGCACTGAGGAGCTAAAGCATTCTCTACCTTTAACATACTAAGACAAATACATTTCTTGTATGAAAAGGTTGAAACACAACATTAACATTGGAATTAAAACTAGCATATGAAATGTCAATACATTAACCATAAACAGTGAATGGTATAAAAATAAGAAATCCATAGTAAAAAATATCATAACACATTAAATATACTATAGATGATTTTATTATAATAAAATGTCATCGAACAAGAATAATATCATGTAAATAATGTTGGTATATATGATAATTATTAGTAAAAATATTTGAGAGAAATTTCCATTTTTCATGAAATCATTTAAATGTCACAAAATATATAAAAAAATTAATTTAAATGTTAGTTTTGAATATAAGGGGCCCATACCAGTTTGAAACATGTGCATGGAATTAACATTTGTAAACATTTATGTCCCAATAAATAAATCAATAAAACCATTTTGAAAACATGGACATTAATGAGGAAGGTTTAGAAGAATAATTTTTTAAACATTTGAAATGATGTTTTACTAAAAGATTCCCTTATAAGTAATTACTTTGAAATAAATTTTATGAATCATGGGCATGGATAATAAATATGTCCCAGTGATAACTTACCCATAAACAATCATGAATAATATTGAGATTGAGGAATTAACCCTTACCATTCACTTTTTTTGGTCGAGGGTACGTTTGACCTCCTGTATAATGACCATAGTATGATATTAAATTATACCAGAACCACAGTCATATTTATTATATCATAGATGATTCATTTATTCCATTATACTACAAATTGAATAATTATTTTTGTGTTAAATTAACATTTTAGTTAATAATGGATTTCTTTATCGTACATGTTTAATCTTTTTATTCATGATCATATAATTTATATCATGATTCACATACTTCCAGAATATCACACATGATTTATATATCATATTTACTTAAAATATTAATATTTTTTATAGTTAGATATATGAAATGAAAAACACCGTTTATGGAGATGATAGGCCATATGTACGCATAAATGTTGTTTCCGTTTTCATATCACATTGAATGGATGTAAGTGAATTAGATATGTGTAATTACATATATCTATATATATATATATATATCTATTAAGTATAATTATTTTGTCATATATTACATACATATTAATAATATATATTTTTTAATCATCATTCAATGGTGAATGTTGAAATTAATATCTTCGAGTCGTGGAGATGGTAATCTATAAGTATGCACGAGTGACTATGTCATTTCGGTAATGATTAAAAAGTGTGGAATTGAATGTTAACTAATTTTACTAAGACATTAGAATGTTATTTTCATTATTTATACACATATTAATCATCATTATATCCATCCACATTACATAGTGTTGAATAACAAATTACACCACGGCGTGGAGATGGTAAGCCCTACGTACGCACACATGGTGACATTGTCATTAATAGGATAGATGGAATAATGAATATGAATGTAGAATATTTATAATAAAATCGCAGTATTTATAAGGTAATTGTGTAATTATTTTGGTGTGGAAACAAAAATGAAATATGAAGTAGAAGAAGAAATGATCTTGAAAGAGTTTGGTGAAATTATTACCTCTTCTTCGGGTGGTTTCTTTTGAGTATATCAAAAGGGCTCCCTAAGATGAATTTATGATCAATTTAAAGACTATAAGATGATGTGGGGGATGTTGGGAGTATATCTGGGCAGGTTTTGTCAGAGCCAAATGGATTTGGAGGTGTGATTTTGATAGAACAGAATGTACACATTTATAAAAGAGGTGACGGTCACTTTAAGAAATGTTAGAAATGTTATTTTATAATAAAATAACATTCAGTATATAATGGAACTAAAATGATTTAATTCTAGGATAAGGAGGTTATGGGTTTAGAACCACTCAACCAATACGATTTATATAGGTTTAGGTCACCATATTAACTTTTTCTTTTAAATTTAACTCTTAGTTTAATAGTTTAACTTTAACAGCATCTTCTTGTATGAAAACAATATATGGTTAATAAACATACTATAATCATCCAAAAGAACCTAATGTGGTTCATTAATTAAATATATAATATTATTTATGACCTATGGAAAAATTTTATATTTTAAGGATTATTATATAATTTAATACTATAATATTTGTTTAAAACTCATTTATGTCAAATTTGACACTATTTATTATTGGGTTTTTGTGAAAGACAACACAACTTGATTACGTCGATCAAGATAAATTTAATTAACCCAAATATTTCTTATTCACCTAGAAAATACTTGTATTTCATAAAAACTTCGAAATTATATTTATTTTAATATTTATAATACCATTTATTTTATTCTTTCATTGATTAGGTAATTAAGGCATTATTATTGTGTCATAAATAAATTTAATTATATGATGTATAAAATTTATAAATAAAATACCATGATTTAGGAAATCTTATTATATTTATAATTAATATTTATAGTTTAATTTATATTTTGTGTAACCCTATATTAAAAATGGTTTAGTTATTAAACATTGAATTTAACTCTTTTAACTCTTCATTAAATAAAATAATAATAAATGTCATAACCTAATCCAAGAGGACCAAAGGGGGCATATTTTTTATATAAGAATGTTTTTGGTTGAATTATACTTATCCAATAGAATTGGGACATGTGTTAGGGTAATTATAATAACCTTTTAACCGTTAATTACACTATTCACTTTTAACCGTTGTAAATAAAATTCAATAGATACTATTAACGAAAACTAATTTTCATCATATTAAACTGCATTTTTCATTCTGAATTTAAATGTGTATCTGGGATTTTTGAAATTAAACTCATATAAGCAATAAAATTAACTTTTATGAAAAAATTTAAATGCTCTTAAGCAGTAGGTAAAAGGCGATAAAATGTCCAATAAATTTTTATATATCAAAACTTATTATTAAATGACTCCAATGAATTACACTGAACATATATTGGTATTATATATATATTTTTACCTATGAAAAAATTAAAATAAAAAAACTAATTACTTAATAAAATGTCGGTTTTAAACTATAATGCAGTGTTTTTCAATATTCCCCAAAAATTGAATGTTTTCAGAAAAAATATCAAAAATTCACCTTCAGCTAATTTTGATATTATGAATCCAAAAATAAATCCCATTTTGAAAAATAAATTTTATATTTTTTCAAAGGGTGGTTATTAGTATTCATAACTTCTAGTTCAATTGGTTTTGGTGTGACAAAACTCCAAGTTGTGTACATCGCTAGCTACTATATTATGCCAAGGGAAACGTACCGTGGAAGATTGGGATGTTACCATAATTGTCTCCAAGGATAATGAGATTTTTTTTCCAATTATGAATTTTAATTTGGTCATAAAATAATTATTATGGATAAATTGTTATTTTATAAATATTTATTAAATTATTATAGGTGTTTTAATGACTCAATTGAAAAACTAATATGCAAAAAAACTAGTTTTTGATGGATGAAAGCCCCTCCAAAATAAACTAATCATTTGTCATTAATGTTTAATTAATTTAATAGTCATTATGTCAGAATAAAAAGGATTAATGGTACTATATAAAATTACTTTTTTTATAAATACCAATTCATTTATGTTTTATTGATTCATTTCAGCTCGATGGGAACTCCCATATTTATACACAAGTTAATCAATCACTAAATCAAGAAATGAACGCTCATTGATTACAGAAATTGATCCTTATAACCAATATTAATTACAAAACATAAACATAATGAATTTATAATAAATCATTTAAATTTTTAAAAGGATCTGAATTAATGATTTTTTGAATCTAATTTTATCATCTAGGAAATTTAGTTTTTGTTTGTAGTGCATTCAGACATAAGGTAAGGGATCATTTCAAATCGTTATATTTCATTTTCATTATGTTTTATTAATGTTTAACTCAATTTTTCTCTTAATTATTATTATATAACTATAATATTTTATATGTATATTTACAATACAATTTTATATATCACAATTAATATTTATATCATGGGGAATTAATTGTTTATAAGGTGCCGTCTCAATTCCTCTTGATTAGAAAACCCAATTTTTGGGAACAATAAATTTTTTATCCATTTTCGTGTAAACTCCATAAACTATTATACCCCTCCAATAGTTTTCCCAAAAAAGAAAATTTATTATGAAAAATTATTTTAGATTATCTCTAGTTGTATACAAACAATTATTTCATTATCCTCTTTAAGAGCTCATTAATATTTTCAATTAAACCACACAAAGTGGTTAATTTATAAAGATTCATAGACAATCCTATTAATGTAATGACTCTATTAACATCATCATCCCTGATATACTATTTTATTTAAATTATTATATTCCATAATTTATTTACTCCCTTCATCATTGAATACAATTGTTATAACCTACATGCTTATGATTTTTGACATGATTATGATACACATTTATTTTCATGGAGGACATTCTTTTTATTCATTGTGATTGGTTCTTTACATGGAACACATATGCATGAAAATTTTATGACTTATATTTTCAAATAAAAATCCAAATCATGGGTTGATGTTGAGTCTCATGTGTTTTATGATATGTGATTATGGTGAAATCCTAATCCATTATGAGACTCTATCTACCAAGTTTTATAATTATGGTTGTTAGACATGAAACATGTTTATGTCATGTTATATGTTGTTTACACATTCCAATTGTTCCACTATTATATGATTAAATGTTTTTTATTTTATAATACAATGTGTTTCTTCTTGATACATGCCATTTATGTTATAATTTTGGCCCTTCTAACTCAAGTGTTATTATATATTTCCCATGTTTATAAATTTATATATATTTTTACTCATCCCTTTTGTTTAAATATTCACAATGTTATCCTATGATATTAAATGATCCAAAGTTAAGTTATGATATCATTATAAATATTAATAATATTAGGCTTTTCTTCTTGTTTCATGGTTTTTAATTATGTACGTAGTAGTGTAGTGGCACATGACTTTTATATCCATGGTAGATTTTTCATCTTTTACAATACTTAAAAACATGAAATTATTTGTGTAAAATGTTAGAGTCACTATATAATGATAAAATGAAACAAAAATATTGTTAAATTTTTTCACTTTTTTACATAGATTTTTTTTTCAAATGTTAAGAAATCAGTAAACCATAACACATGAAAAATATTTTATCATTAAAAATTGTTTCCATGGGTTATCATGTTTTTTTAAGACCCCATGATTATGTTTAATATTTCTTTTCATGAAAAATTTTATAGGAAAAAATTGTAGGAAATTATTTTTTTCATATGATGAAAATGATTATTTGAGCTCATGTTATCTTATAATAAAGGGTACACGCATTCTTGATAACATTACATTAAAAATGACTAACTATTTTATATATTATTTTCATATCCATTACATTGTTTTATATTCACATATGTAAAAGTTTTTAATAGGTTATTACATAGTATTAGTGAAAATAATTTTCTGAAAATGAAAATTTTGTTGATGTGACATGAAAAATAAATCATTTTATATCATAGAAATTATGTTTTTCCCAAAATTGTGTTCTATGTAAAACAATTGACATTGTGATACATTAATAAGTAATGAAGCTATGATGGTATAATTTTTATATTTAATAAACCTCAAATATATATAGAAATGATGGTAAATGATATTTTTTATAATTTCAATAGATTATGTAATGTTTAAGGATAGGTATTTCTATTTTTAGAATGGGTACATCAATAATTAGTGTGAGTAATTTAATCAAAATTCAATGAAAATATATATATACATGATACTAAATCATATATATTCCTCAATTATTAATAAAATAATATTTCATGATAATGTTATTGGTATCACTTAACATATTAAATAGTTAAAAATGTGAATCAATGTATTATATGTATTATCAGAATGAACCACTAATTGAAGGAACTAGTGATATCATAGAGATTTATTATTCTATCTGTGGAAAATGTTTATTAGATACCAGTTGATCATAAATTTTGATTGATAAAAGAATATACATAGATATATAGGGGATGTAAAGAAATATTATATGTCGATATACTTGATTAAAATTGATCATGAGTTGTTTTATTATTATTATTAATTTATTATCAGAATATACCATTTGAAATAATATTACAATTTTAAAAAAAATTATACTTTTCACCAATATTTTTTTTTTATGTTTGTATAATTTTTGGAAAAATATTCCTTCTCATTAAATATTGGCGGAAATTTTTTTATAAACTTGAATGAATTTTTTTATAGAATTATTAAAATAAGAAATGGATTATATATTATAAATATGGATAATACCAACTATAATTTCTTCGAGAAATACGGTCATTAAATATTAATGTCCCAAATACCTTTGGTATTATCACGTTGTAAATATAAATTAAGACACATATTATTGAATCTATATAGATATATTTTTTTACATGTTTTGCAATGTACCTTTTGAGAATTGAAAATCATGGAAATTTTTAGGACAAATGAACCATTGTACAAATATATAGAAAGTGATAGTGTTTTATAAGTTATTCAACATAGTATGTATATATAATAAGGATTATACTATAATGTTTTGTATATATGTAGTTTGACTATTTTTTGATAAATTTACTATTCATTGTTATACGTTTCAGATGAATAAAAAATATCAAAAATTTGAAATGAAATGTGTGGTTAAGAATGATGAAAATATTAACTATCAACAAGTATTAATATCTTTTGACAAAATTTTAGTGTTAATTACATTAACTATATATTTATAGATGATTAAATAGATTCTATAATTGTTTAACAAAACACTCTCATGTGAACACCCCATTAACATGTTTTGTCAGAGTGGAAGAAATATAACTCCTTTGATACAGTTTATTTAATGATTATTTATTTAGTTAATTTGATTATATTAAGGGGTTATTCTCTAAAGGAAACATGATGTCATCTATTACATGATTCATTTTATTAAATCATAAATACAGAGTATTAGATTTGTACTAGAAAAAAACAAATTTTGAATTTTATTAAAAATTTCTCTTGCATAGAATGAATTTGATTTTATCTTTTTTGTATAATTGAAATTGTATTACAGTGTTAATTAACAATTTTTAAACCATTTAATATAAATTAAATTACTTTTACTATTTTACTAGGAAAAAACTATGTATTGAATATTTTTCTACATATGTTGTGAAAGGATTAGTGTATTTTTTAGATAATGAAATTAGTAATGAAAAAATTGATATTCAGAAAAAGGAAAAATGAAATACTCTTGTGATATTAATCCCTCTAGTGTCAAGTTCAAATATTGAATAAGAATCGAATCATATAATATTAAAACATTGATGTTCTAGTAAAATAAATCAAGCTATCATGGCATATCGATTACATGTAGCTATTTTTTACGGGATATTGATTATAGATGAGGAAAAAACTACCTATATGTAAGACATAGATTTTCTCTATTCTAATAAATATTTAAATACCATGGAATATTAAATATACTCCTTATACACCTACACAATTAAAAATATGAAAACAACTGATGTGGAGAGACATATTTCATAGAATATAGTTTTCAAAAAGAAATAAAAAATGTATAGAATAATTTCTGCATATAATTAATTATTTCGTTCCAATTGTTAACAAAATTGATGATATTGGGCACGAATAAATTTATTAAACATTGTAAATGATATGGTTTTTTATATTTTTCATACGATAGTCATATGTTTTGATATTAAATATTTTAAATATATAGAAAAAGTTTTCATTAACTGTAAATTAGTGGATGACATATATATTACATACATTGAAGGTTTCATAGAGACAATTGAGTCTGTAAATGAATGATAGTTTCAACACACCATTTATACACAATTAATAGAATCTTTGATTTTAATATCTAATTAGATGATTCAATTGTATAGTTTTGTCTCATTAAAATCATAAAACGTTGTCACTTATAAATTAATTTTATGTATTGAGTTGGTTTGTATTGATATTTTATGTCGACAAGATACTATATTTGAAAAATTACATAACTTTTTTTTCATGATATTTTTGTGTAGGATCCTCATCATAGTTGTCATGGGTGAAGTAGTATGTATATTAGGCAAGATGCTCTAAATGTATATGTCATGGAGACTTCATGGAATCTTTATGGACAGATATAAATGTAATAAGTTATATAAATTCATTATTGGGAACTCATATAATGGATATTTTTTATTATTTATTGAATTAATCATAGTATTACACATGTTTAATCACTGGATTTATTAAGGATGTGTATTATTACCTATATATCCCACATCTAATCTATCATGTATGTCAATTTTGTTTCTAAAATTGAAATATCTTGATCAATAAGAATAAATAACAAATAATAAACTGATCTATTTATGATCGGTAGGATTTATATACAGAAAATTAAAATTTAATTGAGAAGGACTCTGTATATGTTTTTTTTCAACAATAGATGGGATGCAATCCAATTAAATTATAAAATAGATGATTGTTGTTTTATTTAAAAAAATATATGATATTAACATATAGTTTTATGGTTTTCCATAATAGTGGAGTTAATAGTTCATAATAATTCAAATGATCCTATAATGAGTACATTAATACTAACAAACAGAATATCATTGAATAAGAAGTTGTGATGAAATTTTTTTGGATAATGATGTTTTTTAATAAACTTAGAGTTGTTCAGTAATTCCCCAACATCCAAAGCATAGAGATGGTTCATTAATTTATTAAATTAGAATGATTACATGTAAATAAATCTCTCACGAAATATTATTTTATTAGTCCAACAATACTATATTATATATATGATACACATAATGCATTGGGAAAAT
Source organism: Viscum album (assembly GCA_963277665.1). Classification (NCBI taxonomy): domain Eukaryota; kingdom Viridiplantae; phylum Streptophyta; class Magnoliopsida; order Santalales; family Viscaceae; genus Viscum; species Viscum album. The sequence continues at coordinate 1,836,959,127 of OY728163.1, read as the reverse complement.
AAAATAAAACATGATACATAATGAAATAAAATATATTACATCCATGAAATCTTATTCAATGTTTTCTTCTTTATAGAACGGGGAAAGGGAAAATAATAATGGTGAGTTGAAATTATTAACAAGGATATGTAAAATGGAAGAAATAATGAATAAATGGAAATAAACCAACATTTTAAGGTAAATAACTTATACCACATGAAATTACAATATGTATACATGGTAATATCATATAGTAAGTTACGAAAATGAATCCCAATACATATAATTAATAGAAATAAAAACATAAACTATACATAGAGATATAACTATAAAATTTTATATATAAGAATAATAATAGAGTTCTCAATAAATGGAATTCTAAACTATTTGATGTTATGTTTTCATTGGTAATGGAAACATTAACGTCAAGACCTAGTAAACAGATGTTTTAAACATACTGCTTATAAACCAATTTAGTTTTTCCAACGATACCTCTACTAGAAATACCATTCACAAGATAGTTAATAACATATTTGCTTATGAGATGATGGGGTTTTATATCTTATTTTTTCCCATGAGGCAACAGATTCATTTATGGGATTTCCTTAGCCAGGCCCATCTAGTAGGGCTTACTTTAAACTGTCCCCAAACAATGTCTTACTTGTCCAAAGCATTCCTTGAATCGAAAAATCTATTTAATTAATGAACAATTATTTTTATTATATATCCATATTTAATAGTTAATATGGATTTATTAATTATACATAATTAGGGTATGTAGCAACATGGGTTCTTGACATTAATACACTCTTGATGTAAAATTATAAATAACCATTCCAAAGTGTCCCATTCAAATTTGAAATATTAATAAAACCCTTGAAATAAATGAAACACATAATATCATGAAAATAATAAGACTAATGATATAAAATTTCAATGTGAGGCACATTTAGTATATAAAATTTATTTGGTTCATAAGAAAAATTAGGATTCAATGGTATATAAATTGAGATAAAATGCCTTACCATATCCTCATTTTTTTCCCTTTAGAACATGATATAGTAGTTTAAAAAATGTTACTAAATAAATAAAAAACCAATAAAAATTTTATAATACCATATATTAACTTCATGTAATTTAATATTAACCATTTTTTTTTAAAAATGATCGTTAATTTTACCATTTCAGTTGTTAATTACCTATTTTTCTCAAGTATGTACGGAATTATGAATTATTGTTCCAATTAATTAAATCAAGATTTAATCATATCAATAATATAAAATATTATTTATTTTTAATAAATATTCAGTATATTTGTATATTTTTTATTAAAAAATAATTATAAATTAGAATTTAAATGCATCGTTCAAATAGATGAAAGGTCATATATATGCATGAACACTATATTCATTTAACTATTATATCAAAATAATGAATAATAAATGAAAATTTATATATTATAATTATAATATCATATAATTGATTAATTTATCACAAACATATATTCAAACCGTCCATTATATGTTCCATGTATATCATAAATTAGTCATATCGCTTTGAGGGGGTGGTAGTGCACACTTCCCTAGATGAAAATAGAGTGATTACCTAATATAGAAAGAATAAATATTTCCCTAAATAAAACATAAATAATAATAATTTAATATTAACTATAATATATTTATATAACATATATAAATAGAGTTTCCATTATATTGGCCACCATGAGATGTGGTAATGGAAAAATGAACAATAATCATTGTGTGAGGCAATAGTTTGCTGTAAACAGAAACAATATGTTCATTACCCATTAGATAGATGTGTGTTAATGTAAGGGTATAAAAAATTACATAAATAATCATAATATATTGAGGATAATTTTTTCTCATATAACAATGGAATAAGGATATTTTAGGGGGTGTATAATGAAAATGAATGTAGATAGCTTGAGAGAATATGTTACCACATCAAAAGGTAACTTCTTTTATTTTGTACCAAAGGATTATTTATAACTAATTCCTCAAAAAATGTGAATTAATTGACAATGGGATGGATTTTATAAATATATATGGGTTGATCTTTTCAAAACATAATTGTTTTGAGAGGTGTGAGTAATGTGGAAATGTGGTGGCCTTTTATAATTGAATAAATGAATCACTTGGTATTTTGGATAAGATGTTATGTGAACCAATGTTTTTGTTACCTAAAAAGGTATTATAAACCCTCAAAACTCACTAATTTAAGGATAATGTCTCATGTATTTCCAGAAATATGGTGATTTACATGTGTTTACTGAATTTGGCCTCATAAGTAAAAGGGATAGTCATTTATTGTGCTCAATTTTTCCTTAATAATAGAAAATAATTTTTATCAGAATCCCTAATATTTTTCTTCAAAAAATAACTTTAAATTTTTATAGATTATAATAACTATCACTCCAAAAATAAAATCCATTTTTTCAAATTAAAAATATATATGTTTCATAAAATAATTTAAATTTAATCCTGCATACTGGACGACAATGCGGGGTTTTAAATTAAAAACCTCCAAAAGATTTCTATGTATTTATAGTAAAATGCAATAATAAATTGATTAAAATGAAATAAATTAGATTAAATAATAAATAAATATTATAATAATACATAAATTCAAGTCTAAAACATCAGTTAATTTTTTTAAAAAAATTAGTTGAATTGGATATTTTGACCATAATTTAGGTAATTTTCACTATGTGTAAAAAAATGATTATTCACAAAAAAATATGAAAACAATACAAAAAGATAAATTTGAAATCATTTCACAAAATAGGAAATATAATTTGATATATTAAATAAATTAATGTATCAAAAATAAAATTTTAAAGGGGTTCTCCATTTAATGACTATAAAATTTCATTTTTAAAAAATATATGTTTTTATATGTCAAATTGGGGTTTTATTATATTATTACTATAAAACTGAGTGGATGTATATCAATAATAATTTATTTAAGAAATTAAATATATATTTATTTATAATTATTTATTTATATTAATTAATTATGTTTATTAATACAATAAAACATTGGAAGAATAATAAATTATAATGTTTTTTATATCCAATTGGTTCTTATTTTCATTTCCCATTAATTGGTAACCAATGAATCAGTAAAATATATATATAATCCATAATGTTTCATATATTAGTTAATAATAATAATAAGCTCAAACATAAAAACAATGTTATACATTATTATATTAAATAATAACATTTGTATAATAAATTATTGCTCTGTAAAACATGGTATTGCGTGTAACATATTCCATTGAAGAAAGATTCTCCTACATGTAATATAAGATAACATGGTGTTGTGTATATTAAAATATATATCTTATATTATATATATTTTATATAGTACAAATATTTTATCTTATTTGTATAATATATTCCCCTTGTAAACTTTGTGTTACTTTTCATAATCACATTTCAATATAAAGTTATACTTTAGATCATGGGGTGTTACATTCTCCCCAACTTAATTAAATGAAATAATCACAATTTAAAATTTACCATTATAAATAGGGTATTGATATTTAAATATTACTATGGTTGAAAAACCAATATCATGAATAGGTTTAATAAGACATGTCCTTAATAATAGTGAAATAGAACTACAATGGCCACGTAACTTGGTTAACTAGTTGATGAATGTTTGTGGGAAATAGAAACATAAATATTTAAGAAAAATACAACAATAAGATTCTAATGAATAGTTCTAGAGAACTTGGTTAGAGTAATTTTGATTACCATAAAACCATTCAACTTATGTGTAAGTAATGTTCATTGATATAAAAAATATGATTACATGACCACATTTTTGTTTGAAAACTGTTTCCTCTATATTAAAGTAGTTCGTTCATGGTATATGAATATATATAAATATATGATTCTATAGACATATTATTTTCATTTTGTTAGGACTAAAATTGTTTCTAATACATCTGTTAGTACATGATACATCATTTGGTGAGGTAATGCATCATTGTCAAAAATCTTATCAAATGATCAACTTAATCCATTTTATAAGTGTTTATTTTTTCCAATAAATTATAATCAAGTAACTGTTAATGAAAATTATTTTAATTTTTAAAATTAACATTTCAGTTTCATTTAATCAATATGATTCATCACATACTAAATAAGTTAACACCTTCACCAAGTATCCTTTTGAAATATTATAATAAAATTAATTATAATTAAATATTGTTAAAAACATGTATTTAAAATTTCTTATTAACTAAGAGACATGTTATTAGCTATATTACATAAATAAAAAATTATTGATAACTCCAGCAATAATTGCATTGTCCACTTGTCGACATTTCATTAATCAGTTCAAGGGTAGTCAAAACTTATCGAAATTAATCATTTCTCTGTCATTATATCACTATATGGAACATGATAAGGAATGTATATCCCTCAATAATTGTTTTATGAAGTGTTTAACATTATAAATAGTATCTTTTATTGGTAAATTTCAGTAATTAATTTTCAAATATTTAATGAAAAATTATTGAATTATAATCCATACATATTTAAGAAATTATATGATGATAACATCATAGATGAAATACATTTACAAAAAATTTATTATATCCAAAATATTGATGGAAATTATTATTTCCCCATTAGTTTTATTAATAATATCACCTGGACCATTATCCATTATATTTTATAGAGGTATATTTTCATGTCCTTTGTGGAATAAGATTTCATAGTGACCTATCTCTTTATAGTTGTAACACTGAATACCGTCATTCCCCTTCTTCAAATTGCATTATAATTCCTTATGACCTTTTTCAAAATGTATAATAAAATCACAATCCATTAATTAATTTTCCATGGTGATTCTTTCAATAGCTTTCATTGGTTTTAAAATCCCTCTTTTGATTCATCTAGTTTGAATCATTCCCTTTTTATATGGTGGTTATAAGACCTCTTCTTGTCAGGTTTTCACATGAAGCATTATGAAATGGATAATTATTTCTATATATTGATATCACATATAACTGTTTCTTAATGTGATGAAAAATTCTTTAAAACTAGTGCAATTTAGTGATTTTTAAAAAGACCATAAACGAAGTCGTCAATCATGCCTTCTGTGTTGTGAATATATGTTGTAGCATGATTGGATGACATGGTAAAGGTAGCCTCATAACCTCGACCAAATTATTCTTCCTTCTACTTTATGAAACATAAATTTCTATTTATCTATATTTTTTGATCATACATTAATTATTTTTCAAATAATGTCTCCCTAAATGTTCATTATTCCATATCACCATTTTATTCATTATCCCTTTTATTCTAAATCAAAGACCCCAATTGATCAGCATCACCTTGAAGAAAATAGACTGATAACGTAACCTTGTCCCTTTCCAAATATTCATATGATATAACTATCTTCTTTGGATACATAATCAATTTCATGTACTCAATTGGATTAGAATCCCATCTAAATGAAGGGGAATTATTCCACATGACGTGATCCTTCATATGAGATCATCTTTGTGGACTAGGTATCTCCACTCAGGAAAGGATATTTTTCATATACATAATAAGATTCATTAATATATCCATAATATTCTCAATTGTAATACCAACAATATTGAAATTATCAACAGGAAAACCATTACATTTCCCACTAGTGTTGATACAATTCTTCATTTGAATATATATTTCTAATCAATTGAACATAAAAGATTAGCTTCTATAATTATGAACATCCTATAACTCTAAATATGATACATCACATAACGTAAATTTATAAATCCTAACTATTAGAATCACAAACTATGATTTCATTGGCAGAATATTTACATATAAATCCATTTTAATGGTAGGTAATTGAAATATGAACAATCCTAAGAGTATCCCATAATTATGGAAAACCAGGTTCATAGTAAGGCCTATTGTCATGTAATATGTTACCCCATGTCAGGCTAATAACACTTAGTCAGAGTTATTACACCTAGGTGCATTTATAATCAAATCATGTCCAAATATAGTATCTAGGAAGGGACGCATTTCCATGTATACCCTTATAATATCTACCTTAGTAAAATTATAGTATGTTATTTTATACAAAAACTCAATATCTATATTAGGGTATGTTCCATAATCTATCTATTATAAATCTAGTTTTTTAAGTTGTTTCTAAACATCCTTTCATTAAAATTCAAAATCCCAATCCCTTAAAACTGGGAGCTGATCCATTAATTTATTACATTGTAATGATTATATGAAATCAAATACAAATTGACTAATAATTTTATAATTCTCGAAAGATAATATTACATACATGATTTCCATAAGAAATTAGGAAAATAATGTAAAACACGGTATATAAAAAAATAAACTATATCTTTGAAATCATACTCAATGTGTTCATATTCATTACATGAGGAAATGAAACATTTATAGGGTGGTCTCAAATTCACAATAAGGGTATGAAAAGTAGAATAGATAATGTATAAATGGTATTAAAACTACATGTAAAGGTAAATCACATAAAAAATATTATTCTAATAACTAGTTAATGAGATATCAATATGGAAAGGTAAGAAACTCAAACACGTGAAACTTATATAATAATACTAAAAATTTAAACTACCCCTTTGATATAGAAATGAAAAATATTATGGGTACTAGTAATAATTGAGTTCCGAATAAATATTATTATCTTTTATTTTACACCATGTTTCCTTGGTACATGGAACAATTACCTTCTAGCCCATTCACATGATGGTTTAAAAGAAAAAGGCTAGGAACTAATTTGTATTTTGAAGCATAAAAATACATTCAATACCATTAAAAATATAGTTTATAACATAATTGTTACAAACATTATGTGTTTTTTCAACCAAATTTCGTCCCATGAGACCACTGATATATCGAGTTTCTTTCATTAACTAGTTCCCAACTTGTAGGGCTTACATTAATTACTCCCCAACCAATTTGTTACATGTATAAAGAATTAAATTAATCAAATAATTTATTATTTAATGAAATAATTCATCATAAAATTTTCATATTGAATAAATAATTTTCATTTATCAATAATACCTTAGAGGATGATATGGTACAATATGGTTTGTTGACTTAAAACATTAATGTGGAAAATAATCATTAATTATTCCAAAGTGTCCCTTAACACTTCAAAATATATAAATGACAATTAACCATGAATTAATTTAATATTATTATATCATGTAAAAAGGATATTCATGATATAACTTGTCTATTGTATGTACCTATAAATATAATAGTTAATTGGTTCATAACTAAACTAGTTCTCAATAGAATGTAAATTGAAAAAAAATCCATTAAAATATACTTCATTTTTGTGTGTTGAATTTATCATCTTATATAGTGTTTTAATATATGTAAATAACTTATATAATTTCCATAATAATGTTAATAATACCATATATTGACTTCTAATAATATATTATTTAATGTTGGTTAAAATAATTAATTGTTTTAACTATTTCACGATTTAATTAACTACCTTTCTCAAGTATGTTTGGTCTTGTGATTTATTGTGTCTATTAATTATATAATGTTTTTCTTAATATCCAAAATTTACACAATGATTTAATTATAAAATATATTCATTATATATTTATTTATTGTAGTTTAAAATATTTTGAGATTGGAAATTAATTGCACCATTCATGGAGATGTTAGGTCGTACATTAGCATGATCAATACTTTCATTATGATGATTTATTTAAAGAAAAAAACTAAATGATACATATGATTATTATTATTCAATTATAATATATATTTCAAATTTTTAACATAATATTATTAAAAAATCTTTTATATGATTTATGTATGTCTTGAATGAGTCATATCGCTTTTAAGGGCCAGTAGTTCACACATCTTCGAAAAAATTATCATATTTACACAAGATATAAATCATAAAGGTATGTTCTAAATAAAAATTACAATATCCTAAATAATATATTAAATTAGATATCTATCATATTTAATCTTACTTATTATAATAATTTAAACCATGAGTGGAGGTAATCGACAAATGAATAATCATCATTTCATCAGGCAGTAGTTCATCGTACATAGAAATAATATATTCATTACCCATTAGAATGATGTGTGCGAAAGTGTTTGTCAATCCCTTACAATAAGAAATTATTAGTATTTTTGGTATATTTTTTGTTATATAAGAATTTAATAATGATATATGACGGTGTGGATAATTGAAATGAGACTCTAGAGATTAAAATAAGACATTAACTCTTTATGAGGTAACATCAATTAGTTTATACAAAATTGGTTTTTTGGAAAATTTTCCTCTCAAGGTTATGATTAACTATATATGGGAGGGAATTTGGAGTCTATAAGGGATGATATTTTCTAATCCATAGTGGTTTGATAGGAGTGAACAATGGTGAATGGTGGTTTTCTTTTATAATGGAGTAAAGTGACTCACTTGGAATATAGAAATAGATTTTAGTTGTACCAACATTTTTTCCTAAAAATGTATTAAAAATTATAAAATAAGAGAATTTATGGTTGGTGGTTGATGTTATTCATCCAATGGGTGATGGAAAAGTGGATAGTTCATTTGGGACCTTAGGTTAACGATTTTTTCATTTATTAAGCTTAATTTTACCTTTATAATTATAATTACATTTAATTATTTTCACTTGTATTATTTAAAAAATATGTTAAAATTATTATAATTTATAAATTATGTTTATTAATAATATAATATCAAATTTCCAAATTATACACAATGTGGTGGTAGAAATTAAATTCAATTTATTCCATTATAGTGGAGAACAATGCATGGTTTATAGTAGAACATCCAAAAGGAAGCTACGATTTTATAGTAAATATCAAAAATTAATTGATCCAAATGAACTATATTTGATTTATTTTTAAAAATATTATTTTATTAAAATTTTCAAAAAAATTTAAATCATATTTTCTCCATTTAAATAAAATAGATTATAATGAATATATGAACTCAAATTCAGTATTTTTTATTATTTGTTAAAAAATGAATCTTTAAAAAAAGGTATCAAAACTAATCCATAACATAAATTTACTTATTTTATTAAAAACATGACGTTTATATTGAAATATTAAATCAATTAATGAGTCAAAACACATATTTAAAATTTGTTGTCCATTAAAATATGGTAATATTTCCTTCAAAAAAATAGGGTTTTATGTGGGAATTAGGGTTTTTTCTTATCTTATGCCTATCAAACCAAGTTGATTCATATAAAAATAAACAATTGAAAATATATGATATATATTTCAATAAAATAACTAAATATTTGAAATTAATTATGTTTATAAATATAAAGACTCTTGTGGAAGCACACTATTATAATAATATTTTTATATCCATTGGTTCTTATTTTCATTTCTCATTAATTAGTATACAATGATTTCATTTTATTTTTATATAAAACATAAATAATCATAAGTTAGTAAAAAATATTGATATCCTCTAACATAAATTCTATTATATATCATAATATATATAAAATACTATTTTATTAATTTATTATTATTCAGTAAGAAATGGTCTTCTGTGTAATGCAATCCATCGAAGAAGGATTCTATTTCATTTAACACAAGATAACTCAGAGTTTTGTGCATTAAAATATACAAAATATATTATATTTACTTAAGAGTGTAAAGATATTTTAATTTATGAATTTAATATATTTCGTTTTAACACATTGTGTTACGTGTCATAAACATTATTGAATATAAAGTTGTATATATAAATTTTGGTGTGATATAGGTTCAATACATTAAGAGTGAGATATGTAATTATTTTGAAAACAACTGAGATGTTACTATGATTACGGAATGATGGTCTCACTATATAAATTAATTCATCATTAATATTTATCCTATCATCACAGCTATATTATAAAGGGGAAATGTAAAAATATATTGTCTGAAGACAATAATGAATGTTGTGATCCATAGACAAAATTAATATTTTATAAAAAATCGATTGGTTAAATATATTCTATAGTTTTTCTAAACATGAGAGATAGGTTGATCTTATTTTAAACCTATTGAGATTTGGTAATAGTAGAATTATCCATTTATCAATAATTAATGTGGATAGTGATTTACTTCACATGAAATGTGGAATGATAATTGACCCTCAATTTACATATTTTTGATTTACTTCATTGATGAAAATCATTGAGTATAATATGGTTATATAATATGGTAATGTAATTATGAAAATAATACTATACATAGTATAATTTTATGTATATGGAAAACTATTAATGGATTGATGATGTAATAATTATATAATTAGTTCTTGGAATGACCAACCAATGTGCATCCAATTGAGTGTCCAAATTCAATCATTGTACATAAGGGTGTATGATTATTATCAATCCAAAATAAATGATTCCAAAATGATAAATATCATGGAACATTTCAATATTTAATAACTTTATTACTTATGTCATTATGACTTATATAATGAGAGGAATTTTATGAGAATTTGTAATTGTTTTATTAGTTTGTGGACCACCATGATGAGATTTTTCCACACATATGATCTATAAAGAATCATTTTCCTTTATTAAATTTCATTTTGGGAATGATATTCAATTGTTGTTTATGTATCATATAATGTTTCTATCAAATACAATATGGTTAATTTTATATACATGCCTACTAGATGAATTACATGTCACGTATTAGTTCCCAATATCTACTTTTTAGGGAATCAATAATAAAAGATACTTCTTATACTAGATTGAAAATGATCCATGTCGAGTGGTAAATAGATGTAATGGGATAATTGTTTATAAATATTTACATATGATTTATATGAAACATATTATGCAGGAAATTTACTTATAGAGATATGAATTTGTTTGAGGAAGAACATAAAATTCACATAAGTACCTTGAGTATCACATACACTATTATAGATGATATTCTCTCCATGCAACAATTAAATATTTATAGCATATATTTTACAATGATACTATGTATTGAAAGGATACATAGATATAAATTTTGATATTGCTTATGTTTTTTATAATTTTTTGTATAAATGTGACTGGTTCATGATGAACCACTATCAATAAATATTTTTAGATAAATTTGTTATGAGTTGTGATGTTTTCTATCAGGTACATGTGGTGATGATGATAAAATGATAGATTTTTATATATTCACTACTGATTTTTTAGATCGAATAATATAAATTTAATGCATGTTTATAATTATTTATTATATATGGAAATCATAATATAGGAATGGAAATTTTCCAAGCATATGTAGTGTCATGTGGCATGCGTTACTATCTTCAAAGAATGTTATTAATGTACCTTATAGGAATCAATCACATGGATTCATTTTGGGTAAAAACCATTAATAATAGATTAATAATGTATATCTTATAGATTGAATGGGTTCAATGTATCATCCATTATAAAGTAACACATCCATTGCATTGCATGTTGTATATGGGTTATTATTTTTTTGAGGATCTTTAAGGGAAACTATATAATGGGATATTCTACCTTATTTTTTATGGAAAATACTTTCATTTAAATCATTCTAATTCTCTCTTTGTTCAACTACAAAATTTATTACAAATATAAAATGTACATGAGGCCCTCTTTTTTGAACTGAATCATCATTATATGATCATGAACCAAAGGCCAATGTAATTCCAGGTGTTCAAAAAGCATATGTTTTCTTATTTGGTGATTATCATAAAAAATGGTCCATCAATAAATTATTATTGAGTTTTATAATATTTCATTACATCTATGTTTTTCTAAAATAATTTCTTATATAAATGATTTCTAATGATATATCAATATATTTATGTGTTTTTTCATCACATAAGATCGTAGGATGATTCCCTAAGAATCATCTTCTATTATTTATTTAAATTCCAAAAATATACATAATGACATCAAATCATTAGGGGTTATACTAATAATTGAAAAATATAATATCTTTAATTTACATATTTTCATTAATCATTTATAAGCAACCTCCATCAATAATTATAGATTCCTATTAATAAAATAGTTTTCTATTTAATTTATTACTAAATCATTTCTACACAAATAAATTAACATTCATAAAAATCATCTAAGAGTCCTATTTTTTATAAAATACATAATATGACATGTTCTTAATAAATAAATATATCTTATTTTAATTATTCCAAATTATCCACTTTGGTAAAACATTTATTCAAAGGATATTCATCTTGAATTTAATATTTTATAAGAAATTTATATTGATAACTGAAAAAATTGATTAGTGGGGAATAAAATGAATATATTCAAGAAATTACACAATATATTTCTATTTAAATATTATGTGTTATTGTATAATTTTTTTCATATTTATTATCCATTTTTGTTAGAAATAATGGGTCAAAATGAAATAATACCCATACATTTGTTAGTAACCAACATTGATTCAAAATATAAATGGAATTTCAGTAGAATTATATCATAAAAATGGAATGATTTTCACATTCCTACTAGTTGATATTGGATCCATGTAAATACAACCAATTCATTTTTGATATACCATTGAATTATACCAAATAAATAAATATAAGTGTTTCAAAAACATTATTCCCAAAATTTTTAATTACGGAATAATTATATAAATGATATAGAATAATTACATTGCAAAGAAATATAAAAAATTACTCAACTCATCATCATAAGGTGGTGGGTATCTATTTTTTTGAAAACACATAAAATATTAATGAATATTATAAATGATAAAGAAATAAAAAAAATTAATTATTTTTAATGAATATTGTTTTTAAATGTAGCACCTAAAATAGTTTCTATGTATACGTTGTATTTAAGGAATAATTATTTTTCTGGGTCATTTGTTCATATATGATATTTTCATAAAAAAGTATAGAAGACATATGTATTTATTCACTGAATTCAATTTTTTTGTTTTCTATATTATTTACATTCTAGATTGTGGTTGATAATTATATGAAGTACTATTTATTCCATTATAATTGTTGTATTTTATTTATACATTAGTTACCATGATATTGATTTCCATTATTTATGAATGTAATATATTTCCCAATTCCATTAATTAAGTTTCCATTTTTCCTCTTCCTCTATTGATATTTGGAAGTTGACCCTTATATCCAATACGTCCCTTTTTAGTTAATCTCCAGAAATAAATCCAATAATTATATTATTGTCACTATAACCCCAACATAATAATTAATTTGTTATATTTATTTATATATTTTTAGAGAAACATACTATTTCTTCATAAATACTAATGTCATGAGATATTAAATCAATTAAAAGAATCACTATTGATAAATTAAAAGGAGTTATCACTTCATTTAATGTTTATGGAAAGTTAGATGTGTACTTTTTATTTCATGTATATCTTACATCCTAAGAACTTGTTCATGTTTCCTAAAAATAGCATATATCTAGTGAATACCTTATATATTTAAATATAATTAGTGTATGAAATATACTGGCATATAAATACATTAAAAACACCCTATTACACAATTGAGTAGATTTTTTCATTTTATTTTGATTTATATATTAACATCTATAAATTATTGAGTTAATGTTATTGATGTTAAATAATTATGAATCCCTTGAATAGTTTATATTATTTTAAAATAAATAATAATTTGTTTAAATTTACATTTCGACTAAGGATTAATGAATTTTATGACCCATTAAAATATTTTCTTTCTCACACTAATGAATAAATAACTATTTTTAGTGAATATGAGAGATATAAAAAGTTATATTTGATGAACATAACTTATATAAAGTTGGTTTTCACTATGATGAGGTTATAAAATACAACTCACATAATAATTGGAATTTTATTTTTATAATATTTTAATTTCACATTAAATTGGATACTAAAATTGTTTCTCTATTTTCGATACATTTTATAAAAAATAATCTTTATAATAATGACTATCTAAAATATATTTAATATAAAAAATAATATTATTCCCATAGAATTAATATTTCATGAATCACTAATATGTTTTATGTAAGGCCCCAACTATAATCATTATATAATCAGGAATTAAGTTTGTAAATAACATTGATGTTCTTTTCATGTTTAGAGTTTTAGAGAATTAGGCTATAAATATTTCATTACGTTTTATAAGATTACAAATTAGACACTTCTACAATATCAAATTTTATTCACAATAAATGAAATCAATAAATAAAAAAACAATTATATTCTCTATATAAATCTTATTGAGTACTTCTTTTCTCTTACGCTTTCTTATACACTGTGAAAAAAAATTCAAAAAAATTTCATGTGTACAAAAATCTCAGTATGGTTTATAATATAAATAAAGAATACATTATTCCATAAATACATACAAATCAATGAATCATACTTCCCAATCATAAAATATAGTCAAATTAACATACACCATATAATCATAATATTGGTATATAAAACATAGAAATAACAAATCATAAATGTATCTTGTAGCATCAATATCATACTTACATTGTAGCTTTCATAGCAACATTGTGAGTTACATTTGGAATACTCATCACTTTATATTCCCTAAATCTATTATGAGAAACATTAGTGTTTACCTCTATCATGTTTCCCAATTCATTGGAGAGCAATCTCGGGCTCACCCTCACTTGGTTAATCACAAAACCACCTGTATTTGGTTTATCATTGAACCACCCTTTTAATGTGAATGTACAATTTCAAAATCATAACCTATAATTTAATGAAATTATAAACATTTCACTAATTAATCACAAGAAATCACATCATGATATTGTAATATTCAATCCCTTTAGAAAACAATAGAAAACATTTAATACATATATTTTTTAATCAATGTGTCCCACACCAATTTGAATTTTTGAAATGATTTATCATTTTAAAACATTACACTCAATATAATTATATACTAAAAAAATTTTAAAACATGAAAATTAATGAGAAAGATAAATATTTAAATCAATTAAAATGATTTTTTAGATAAAGATTCCATTGCGAGTTGACAAAAAATGTGAAAAAGTATAATTAAAGAATAACATTAAAAACGTATAATTTCCTTTGAATAAGGAAATTCATGATATCATATTTAAAAGAGAGGTATACACACCATATAAAATTGAATTGGTGTATAAAAATAAATATGTCTTAATGGAATGTAAATTGAGATGAAATATCTTACCAAGATCATATAAATGACATACGAATTTATTAATGGGGTGATTATATGTAGCCACTTTATATAAAAAATTGAAGAGGAAATTAAATCATAAATAAAAAATTGTTATTCCTCACATAATATTGTAATTATATAGTCTAAAAAGTATGTGTAAACCCCAAAGAGTGAAAATTGATTTTAGAAATTCCCTTAAGAAAATTCAGTATCCTAACATAATCATAATGAAATTCGTCAAATGAGTTGATGTGAGATAATGTTGTGTCTCATCACATTGAAATAAAATTTATAGAAATAATTTTATTGAAGTGTATAACCCAAAATTACAAAATATAAATTAAAAGTCAAAACATAAAATAAGTATTTGACTAAAAAAGAGATTGAATGGTTCCCTTAAATTGAGTCTGATTCATCACGTATGTTCCTTATTCATCCTAAATTATAAACATAGGTTAATTGTTGTCGATATTGGGTACATGATTCAAAAATGAACTGGTTATAATTAAAATTGTATTAGTGGTAATAATTAAACTATTCAAAAATAGTATTAATGATTTTAATATAATACATATCCAGTATATATATGTATATATAATATTAAATTAGAATTGGTGATAAGAATTTAAATCCACCGTTTGTGGATATGGAAAGCCAAACGTATGCATGAATGATACTTTCAGTTCATTTTCATATTTAAATGAATTAAAAATAAATGCTACATAAGTATATTAAAATTAAAGTATGATATCATAGGATATATATATATATATATTAAGTAATATCATTAATTACAATCATTATGTGTATCGTGTATGGAATGAATGAGTCATATCACGTTGAGGGGGTGGTTGTCTGCACTTCCTCATATAAAATTATCGTATTTACAAATTCTGAAAACTATAATTGTATGAGGAAAACTAAAAATAATGAATAATTTAGAAAATATAAATAATTTATATATCAGATATAAATAAATTTCCATCATAATGGACACCGTTAGAGGTGGCATAGGAATATAGAATGATCATCATTTCATGAGGCAGTAGCTCATCGTACACAGAAATAGTATGTTCGTATCCATTAAATTAACGTGTGTCTATGTGTAGTTTGAATCCTTATCATAACAACATCCCAGTATATTGATGATACTTTTTTTTATTTAATTCAATAATAAGAATAGAATAGAGTGTGAAGATGTAAAATAATCGGAAGGAACATTAGAGGAGACACTACCTCGTAAAACAGGTAACTCCCTTTGATTTGAGTCTAAAGGCTTTCATAAATTGCCTTCATCATAAGGTAATGATCCTAGAAGGAAGAGAGGAATGTAGGGTGTTTATTTTGGTCGATGTTTTATTATCCAAGGGGATCGAGATGTGGGAGAAAGGAGTTATAGTTGGTGGCCTTTTATAAGAGGGGGAGGGGTATTTTAGGAATGCATTGAATGGTAATTTCATTATAAACTGAATTTTGATTTTTAAAAGGTAGAAACCCCATTAAATTAAATGATTATATGAGTATTTTTCGAAATCAACTCACCCAATTGGTTTTAGACAAGTTTTGGTTTCCTATTTATTCTTATCATTTAGCTTTAACCTTTAGTTAACAAATTTAACTCTTACCAAGCCTTCTTGTATATTTTTCTATATGGTTAATATAATTG
The DNA here is from genome assembly GCA_963277665.1 of Viscum album. Taxonomy (NCBI): domain Eukaryota; kingdom Viridiplantae; phylum Streptophyta; class Magnoliopsida; order Santalales; family Viscaceae; genus Viscum; species Viscum album. The sequence continues at coordinate 1,836,942,221 of OY728163.1, read as the reverse complement.
ATGTAAAATTAAATTAAGACCTAAATTGGTAAATTATCTATATTTTCAACATTATCTAGGTAATTTTGAAAAATATTATATTTTTAGGAAAATTAGATCATTTAAAAAATAGTATTAGTTCTAATAACTAATTTTTGACAATTTTTTATACTATTCATATCAGGACTTTTTAAAAATATATAAAAACATGATTAATTCGAAAAAATCATAATAAATTCAAATAAAACAAGTCATAATCCTAAATAAAATCATTGTATGGGAAAAAAAATTTCAATAAATTTATTTTAATATATTAATCTCATTTATTTAAGTCATCCATTAATATGGTAATCACTATATCATATTAACGTCAAGACAAAAAAAAATTATGTAATGTTTAAAAATTATAAATAGAATAGGATGTATGAAATAATTTTATCTTTGTAATGAATATTTATAGTTCAATAGATAACTTATATACCCAAATAAGAAATTTTTTTTTACAAAAAGGTATATGTTTATGTTATATTTTTCATTACAATTAATTAATTCTTATAAAATATAATTCTCAAATCCATGTGGCTCAATGGGGTCCGAAAATCGAACCAAGGTTTCCCATGGACATAAATGTATCATACAATATTATTTGGAGACATTTTAGTGTAGTTTAATATTATAATAATATTATGGTTTACCCTTATTTACAAGATTTACCTTTCAACCATGGTAATTAAAAGTTTTACTGAAATTATATTCAAAATGTCTAAAAATAAATGGTATCCATTTACAAAATTGGGACATACTGATTCAAAATATAGAATCAATTTTTTTAAATTCAAAATATAAACGTTGCAGTAATTACTTTAAAATTAATTTCAGATGTTATAACCAAAAATATGTTTTTTAAGAAGGAATAACTATAAAAAGACTGACAAGTGTTTATGTCTATTTCAAAAAGTAAATATACTTCCAATGAAAATAATTGGAATAAATTATAAACTTTTAATTCAAATACTATTTCAAACCACATAAAATATCAATCTAACTATATAAATAAATTATATGAAAAGGTAGTTTCAAATTAAAAAGCAATATTTCTCACTATTCTTAGAAATATTAATTTTAGCTATAAAATACCAATAATTTATATAATGTAATTATTTATGTTCCAATTATAAATAATAAGATTAATTTTCCAAATAGATAATATAAAAAAATAGATTAAAAAAGGGATCTCCATCAAAAGAAGGTAAAACAATATTTTTAGAAAAACCCTTCGTATATAAGAAAAATTTGATTTGTTCTCAAATAAAATATATAAAACATATAATTTGATTTTAAAACATTACATTGAATATATATATTATATAAAAATACATAAATAGTGATATTAAAACAATATTATTCTATATTATATTGTTTTTCATAAAAACACATCTTTTATATTTAATTTGTTTTTATTTCAATTTATAATAAAATTGGTAACTAATGACAGATTATTTAAACATGTCTGAAATATAATTCAAAATAAAATTGATATTATTCTTTCTCTCTATTAAAATGGATAGGCATATTTTACAATTTAAAAAAATAATATTTTTATTGTATTATTTCTCGGAATATCTCAATGTCATTTTGCAACATAAGATTTTGAAGAAACCCTTGTTGCGTGTCGAGTATGATATTATAAAAATGAATCCTATTTAATATAAAATTATTATCTTAATCATAAGAATTAATAAAAAAAATATTTTTCTATAAAAACCTAGGTTTTCACATCCTTCCCCATTTTAGAAATTGTATCCTCATAATTTTAAAAATGGGCAAGGAAACATCATTGAATGTCCCACATCAGAAAATGTATTCAATAAAACTATCACATTAAAAGAATGAAATGGATGTAAAAAAAGTCACCCACGATAACACATACCAATATTCCATGTGGGAAAAAATTGTAATAGATGTGAAACAAAGGGTCATGTTCTGATGGAGAGTGACATAAAACATGATAAAGATAATGTTAAATACCAGAAAACCATAAACATGTAATGGGTTAAACAGATTTCGATTCCCCAATAAGAAAAGTGAACATATGACTTTTTTGTTTTATTTTTTTTTTTTCAAATGTTGGGGAATTTTTTATGATATTGAATAAGAACATAAGGAAATATACTTACCATTCATGATGAGTTTCATCCTTCAATAAATTTTAACCACAAATACTTCTTTTCTCCAAACGATGAGTATCCATGATGACATGGTCACACTTGAATTTCTTGGATCAACTTCTAGAGAATAAAATAATCCACAAAATATGAACTCTATATTTCCCTTTTCATTCGACATTAACCAAAACCTAAATGGTTAGTACAATATTAGATAATCCCAAAAAAGGATAATCCTTTATAAACTGAAATACTACCCTTAATATCGAAAATTCAACAAACAATACCCCATGCTAAAAAAACCATTCAATACACAATTGGTCTTAAACATCATCAATGTTATAAAAACATGTATTGAAACTGAAAACTCATATGGATTTTATCATATAGTCATCCACAATAAATCTAAAAATTTATCTCCAAAAATAATCGACTAGTTTTAATGTCTCATAATAAAAAATAATTAACCTAATCACATATTCTCTATGATAGGTTAATCATTTTCAAAAATAACCCCAATCACTATTTTTCCGAATAAATAACATAGATTCTTCCAAAATAACATTTCAACCATTAATCTATAAAGGAAATACCATAGTATTCTATTTTCCATTGGTAAATAGTGTTCCCTAAAGAGAAAGATTCTTCCAAAATAACATATATCACATAACCAAAAAATCATTTTCTTATACTAATAATATCAATTTTAGAAAAATTTTGATCACAAAATCATCATATTCTTGATCCATAAAATCATTTAACTAAAAATAATAATTCATAATCACCAGATACATCACATAGTCCAGTGGTATGAAATAAATCTCAATCGCACTATGGTTGTGGGTCGACTCCCACAGCTTTGTCCCATGCAATGTGTTGTCACATGGTCTATGATTTTTCTTTTTTCAAATTATATGTAATTATTAAATAAATCCCAAAAACAAATAACCTATAATTACCTAAAAAATATAGCATGTACCTATAAGGTTATCCATTCAATCCCTATAATAAAACATAATTCATCATACAATAATATTTTCACATATCAAACATTAGGGTTTTACATACTAGAATACTTATTCAAAATTATTCCAATTTTATTACATTTAAACATATCGTCATCCTTAGATCAAGCATATGTCATCAGTTCCTAAAATGTAGACATCTGTATCATCTAACATTCTTCCTAATCATTTATCAATGTATTTTCAAATTATTTTTCATTAATCACGGGGCTGAAGCCTCATTTATTATTAAAGAAAAGAAAATACATCTTTTAACTGGGTAAAGGGAGATACATTACATAACTCAAAGGCCTAGTGGGCTTGTAACCCGTTACATGGCCCGTAGGCCAAATTTTTTGACCCAACGCCCATTCTATGAATATTATTCCTACAGTACAGGCCCGTTATAGTACCACACAATACACACCACTACTACAGTGCTATGACGCCGCTATAAGAATCTTCAAGTGCTATAGTAGATGTCATTTCTACAGTTCAGCTGCTTCTATAGTGTCTTGTCAATGTATATTTTTATACTTATTTCCAAATAAAATTCATGCATAAAGTCATAAGATTTAAATAATGTCAAAACATAAGATAATATAATCTATAACTTTCATATGTAATTTTTAGTTTACTCATCTTCAATTGGAATGGCATTAGGTATTGGTAAATATATATATTTATATTCTTGCTGATCCCCTTCCCAAACCATATTCGTAGGACCTATATTTGTATAATGACCTTTCACATCACATTTAAAAAATTCAATTTATCCCTTGGAATGAACATCCTTCTCTTTCCTAGAGTCAAGAGAATTCATCCTTTTTCAATGATAGATTATTTATTTAGGAACATCATTACCAAATCTGAAACATTTTCTCCTCCCTTTGAATAATTATCCTTGGTGTTTCTTTCCACGTCCTTCACACATAGGTTTTTTAATATACATACCTTTTTTATTATTACCTAAATATCCATAGGGATTCATTTATCATATATAATATGCCTTAGTGAAATCACTCATGTTCAAGTGGTCAATAATTACACAATACAGTTGGTTGAGAATAACTAAAAGAGTTATCATTGCATCACCAATTTCAATCAGTTTCATAGTCAGAGAACCACAACACTTTCTTTCGCATATTTGTTCTTTGGTGTCTACTAAATCCATCCATTTACTAAAATAAAAATTGTATGGATTAGTATATCAATAAAACCATCACATAATATTGTATGAGGAGGGTAAACACTATGATATACTTATTCATGTTATCTTAATCTCATTTAATTTATATAAAATAACTATGTAACTTTCTAATATTACAACCACTATGGATATAAAAAACATTCCACTTGTGCTCAATTAACACCCTCACCTATATTGTAATATAAACTGACCTCTGATACCAACTATAAGGACCAAAACATAAGCATTATGTAATATTGAATTAAGTTTATAATTAACATTGATTATCTATTCAGGTTTATAGTTTTACGTAACTAGACCATAAATATTACAATAAATCTAAAAATATAACAAAGTAAACACTTATACTGTATGAAATTTTTTCACAAAAATAAAACACCTTAAATAAAATAATAATTATTTTAATGATATTTTTCTTCATGAAAACATCCTTTCTCTTACCCTTCCTTATACCTTGTGAATGACTTTTCAAACACATGGGATGAGCATAAAATTATCAGTAATGGTTAAAAAATAATGAAAGAAAACATTAGTCCATAAATAAATAAAAATAAATAAAATCATACTTCTCAATCATAAATCATATGATCTTTAACATAACAAATAAAAATAAAAATAATTTTGAATAACACAATGAAATCATAAATTTTAAAGGTAACATGTTGCATAAATATAATAATTACGTTATATATTTCACAACAATATAGGGAGTTCCATTTGGATTACCCATCACAGTATATTCCATAAATCACATAGAAGAAACATTATGATTTAACTATGTCACATTACCCAATTCATTGTATTGATATCTCAAGCTCACATGCACTAGGTTTATCACTAAACTACACCCATTTTTGGTTTATCACATACCACCCATCAAATGTCCATGTACCATTACATGATGATAACCAAAAAAATATAAAATTTATAAACATTTAACTCATCCCTCATTAGAAATCAATTCAAGATATTGAAATATTCAATCCATTTCTAAAACCATTTAAAACATAAAATAAATAGATTTTTGAACAATAGTGTCCCATACAAATGTGAAAAATTTGAAATAAATTATCATTTGAAAACACTAATGTCTATATAAATAAATCCATAAAACCATTTTAAATCATGGAAAATAAAGTGGAATATAAATCTTTAAAACATTTAAAATGACGTTTTTGTTAAATAGTTCTTTACCACTTGAAAAAATACATGAATAAAAATAATTAAAAAAATTAAAACAAAATATAACATCATGAGAATGAGTATATTGATTATATAACATTTCAAAAGGAAATATACACACCATATAAAAGTGAATCGGTGCATAATAACAACAAATCCTCAATGGATTGTAAATTGAGATGAAATCCATTATAAAGATTGTATAAATAAAATAAGAATTTATGAATCGGGTGATTATGTGTAGAAATAAAATATCCACAGAAAGGGAAGTATAAATTATGACATAAATAAAATAAGTGATTTCAATCATAATATTGTTATTACATAATAAAAAAAGTATGCATAAAACCTTAATTAGTGGAAATTCAGTTTAGAAATGTCCATACGAAAATTCTTTAGCCAAATATAATCACTTATAAATTCATAATATGATTTAATGGGAGAGTAAGGAGTGTCTCATCACTTGAAAATTAAATAAATAGAAATAAGGATATATAAGAACATATCCCACCATAATAAAATTAAATTAAAAGTCAAAACATAAAAGAAATATTTGACTAAATTTGGATGGTGAATGGTTCCCATATATTTAGTCTGATTTGTCATGTATATTCCTTGTTCTTCATGAATAATTAATTTAAGATAATTTTACAGGATTAAGAACAAGTTACAAGTTTATAATTTCTTTTATATCACTTATTACCACATTATAAAAACTACATAATTATTTATGTTGATATCGGGTTTTGTGACAATATTCAGTACTTGAGTCTAAAAAAATGTTAGAATTACAAATTGTCTATGTGGTGATATATACATTATCTTCAGAATCGTATTCCAGAATTAAATATCATAAATATACAGTATATATATTTATTTATAATATTACATAACATTTTGATATATGAAATGAAGTGCACTGTTCATGGATATGGTAAGCCATCCATACGAATGAACACTACTTTCATTTCATTTTCATATTTAAATGAATGAAATATATATGATACGTGGGTATATTATAATTCTTTTAAAATATAATACTATATATATATATTACATAATCTCGTTAACTCCATCCATTATACATTTAATATATGTCATGAACAAGCCATATCACTTCGAGGGGGCGATAGTTCGCACTTCCTCAAATGAAATTATCACATTTAACCATTTTAGAAACCATAATGGTATGATATAAATGGAAAATAAAGAAACATAGTTTCAATATAAATATAATATATATATAACATATAAATACAGTTCCATCATAATTTCCACCATGAATGGTTGTAGGGGAAAATCGAACAATCATAGTTTTGTGAGGATGTATTTTTCCACACACAGAAACAATATGTAAATATCTATTAGATAGAAGAGTGTTTATGTGATGTTTAAATATTTCTCATAACAAATACTAGTATATTGAGGACACATTTGTTGTTTTGTAATCATAATATAAGAATATAATAGATATTGAAAAAAGTAAAATAATTGATGGATCTTTTGAGAAGACACTACCTCTTAAATTATGTAACTCCCTTCAATTTGAGAAAAAAGGATTTCTTGAATTGCATTCATCTTACGTTATGGATTATATTCATAAGATAGAGTGGTTATAAGATTATGTGGATATAGTTGTGATGATTTGAGGGCTTGAAAGGTGTGATTAAGGAGTTAGAGGTGGTGTCCATTTATAAGGAAGATGGGTACTTAAGGAATGTATTAAAAAATTATTTCATTATAAACAAGATTTATATTTAAAAAAAACCAAAACTCATTTAATTATGATATAATAATTGAATTGTTCACAATCCACTAAACCATTATGTTATCGGAATGTTTAGATTTTAAATTTATCTTTATCATTTAGCTTTAAACCATAGTTAACTTATTTATATCTTACCATATCTTCTAGTATTCTCACACTATATTGTTACAGTAGTTACCATAAAATGACTATAAAACTTAAAGTGGTTCATTAATGTCATTTTAAACATTATATAAGTCATTTTGATGAATAATATATTTTTAGGACTATTATATCACATAAAAATTGTATTAAAAAAACACACATTTATTTCAAATTTATACTATTCATAAAATGAATTTTCAAAAATTCAAAAAAACATTATTTTGTATGAAAAAACTTCCTTAATTCAAATATAAAATTTCATAATCATCAATAAAATTCATGGATGGAAAAAAAGATTTCAATTTACATTATTTTAATATTTATAATCTCAATTATTTATTTCATCCATTAATAAGGTAATCAATACATAATCATTGTGTCATAAATTAATTAATTTATTTATTTGGTTTCTAAAAATTATAAATAAATTACCACAATGCATGAAATATTTATATATTTAATATGAAAATATAAAGTCGAAGACATTTATAACATCCATCACCATCCCATTATATTGAGAGGGATGGGGAATGCTTCATGTCTTTACGAGACATCCCCAATGCTCCGCAGGCTGGAAATAAATGATGAGGGCTTCCAGAAACAATTGGGGAATGATTTTACCTTGAGACAAAATAAAAAAACCTAATAATCAGCTGTCAACAAACAACATGATGCATGTCAACAAGACAACCAACACATACAATACCAAAAGGAACCACTCTATTCCATGATGAAACCCCCAAACCAATACAACCTATACAATATCATAGTACTACGCAGATGACTAAACAAGAAACAAAAAATAAAACAAGAAACACTTCACGACTCCATACCAAGCTCCATGCTCCATGAACGACCATATCTCAAAAGCATCACCACGAACAACTATCAATGAGATGCCATACCTTTATCTCAGTCCCACAATACGACATCTGAAAAAGAAACAAAGTTACAAAGAAAGGGGTGAGTATTAATACTCATTAGGTTTTCCCCAAATTAAATCCCTAAATATTCAACTAGTACAAAACCATTAGCACATTTATTTAAAGTAGTTTATATAAAATAATCATAAGTGATACCACTTCCATAAACCAAGAACACCCTTACCATGAAACCTCACCCAAAAAAATAAACCAAGGGAAATCCAAACGAACATTCCACAAGCCATTTCATCATGTACAGATTAGAAAAACAATTTCCATCTTGTAAAGCAATGCAAAACAAGTCGACCAAAATGGTTGAGCATCCATCCAACCGATTTACCCAATCCTACTAGTGGTACTTCCAACCCACTTATCATTAAATAGTGGTCCTTTTGTCCACAATCCATTCCCTTTTTATAGTGATACTTACCTCCAACTTCTAGATGACATTTTAAGACATCCATAGCCATGAATATGACCCACCAAGGCCACAACAACATGAAATCAACCATTTCCATTACATTAAAACCCACTTCAATAAATAACTCATTTATTTAAACCACACTCTAACCATATTCCATGCTAGAACATTGATTCAATAAGTCAACAACTTTATTGAAAACCATTTTCAGAAAAAAATTCCTTGACCCAAGCCAAGCAACAAAGTTTAAAATATGAATTTTAAAATTTAACAATAAGAACATTCTACCATAAAACAACTTTTTCCCAAAAATCCACAAAACATGACCAAAGGGATTTCTAAATAATTTATCACGTCAAAAGGAAAATTAATTTCAAGAAAAAATATTAATTTTAACAAAAACCATTAGTTTTAACACATAGGAGTCGAGAGTGAAGTCACCTACCATTAGGGTTTTCGAAAAATCAACCCACAAGAAATCACACCTCAAATCCTGCAAATACACCACCAAAACCACTACATATTCCCTTCCCTAACATCCATAATCATTAAAATCAACTCCAAGGAAACCCGATACCTAGATATACATTATTCTAATGTTGATCATTAAACTCGAGAGAGGGAAGAGTAGATCTAGAGAGGAACCAAAATATGCCAAGAGGATAGACTTACCCATGAAGAACCACCTTCAATCCTCCAAGAATCCCCTTAAATTAGCTTCAAAAATGAGTGGGAGAGAACCTTAAACCTTTGAGAACCCAAAATACTGAGATAGGCTCGAGTGTGAGAAGAATTGGAGTGAAATGAGTCCCCCCCAGGGGGGAGCCGGGATTTTATAACCCTATTTTTCAAGTCGCCTCAAATTTTTTCTCCATGGTTTGGAAAATCATACGCTAACTGTGTGCAAGACTATGCTTGAAGAGTGTGGGTCTGCACAGTTTTGACGCATAATTTGGAAAGTCATACACATTTCGTTTGAATGATACTATCTCCCCCTAAATGGATTCTTTAATAATCTGCATGGTTTTCCCTAGCCATGGTCAATCCATGAGCCCTTAGAAAAGCCTCCAAAATTATTCAAAACCATTTCAAACTTTCCAAAAACTTCCCCAACTCATTTCATTCACTTTAAACACATAAAATTCATAAATATAGGCTAAATACCTCAAACCGAGGGTTCTACATTATACCCACCATTGGGCTTTTCTTCCTCAGAATGAAGAGAACCATTACACTGCTGAAAGAGCTTGGGACATTGCTCGGCAATCTCTTTCTCCTGCTCCCACGTCTCCTCTTGAATCTGACCATGAATCCCCAAAACAAGATCTAAACCGATGTGTTTACCATGCAAGACATTCTCTTGCCTATTCATAATCTGCATTGGCACATGCACCAAGGAATCATCTAGTTTTAGCTCGACAAGATCCCAATAAATCACATGCTCACTATTTGGATGACACTTTTTCAACTAGGACACAAGAAACACATTTCCCACCATACTAAACTTTTGTGGAAAAGACAAATGATAAGTCACCTCTCTTATACTATCAAATATATCAAAAGGACCAATATACCTCAGAGATTACTTACCATAATTCCCAAACTAATGATATCCCAACCTAGAAGAGGTTCTAAAAAACACATGATCACCAAACTCGAACAAAAAAGGTTATTGATGATTGTACGCTTATGATTTCTGAGGACATTGAATCATCTCTAACTTTTTCCTGAAAACATTGATCTTTTCCGTAGTTTCTTGGACAAGGCTTCGTCCTATCATAGAAGTCTCACCCATTTTCACCCTACATAGTGGATAACAATAAGGACGCACATATAACGACTCATATAGATCCATACGTATTGAATAATGATAACTATTATTATCGGATAAGTACACCAACTGTATGTTCACCTCCCCTACAAAAGTAAACTTCATCACAAAAGACATTAACAAATCCTCCATTTTTTGTAGTTTCATCTCATATTGGCCATCCGTCTAAGGATGATACAACGTTCTCATAGTCAACTGTGTTCTAATATATTCCTCTAAAGATTTCAAAAAATGAGATTTGAACCTCGTATCTCAATCTAATACAATCGAAACTATAACACCATGCTTATTTACTACGTCCCATATATGGATTTTGGATTGATCCTCCACCGAATGAGACTCGTGAATTAGGATGAAATGAGCCGACTTTGTGAGCCGAAACGCTATCACCCATATGCAATCAAGATTCCCAACCATTCATGGGAGACCCATCACAATATTCATTGATATCTACTCTCATTTCCACACTAGGATAGGTAAAAATTGAGACAATTATGATGGTCATTGATGCTCTCCCAAGACTTGCTGGAAAGCCAAGCATCTTAAGACAAACATGACCACATACCTTTTCATACCAGCCCCCCCAAAACTATGCTTTAAACACCTTAAAAATATTCTAAATTCCATGATGGGCGTCCCATCTGGAATGATGATAGTAATGAGAAGTTCCTCTTAACAGGCTGATGGTACCACTATCTGATTCAAAAAACACAAGCCTGAATTCCCATTTTGATACCCGTTTTTAATGGTCTCCCCACCATTGAGTTTCATCATTATCTCCATTCACTAGGAATCAGATGGATGTGCCTCTTTAAACAATCAAGTCATGTCATCAACTAACGAAACTTGAAATTATACTACTCTTTCAACCTAGTCCTCAAATTCCAAACACATTTTGACTATGACTGACATCATCTTCCAATGATTTGATACATGTTTCACCACTTGATCATATAATTTATTACTTATTTCATATGCCACCGAATTTCACATACCTAGTGTGTACATTAATTCTAAACCAAACATCTGAAGATATTACATCCATCTAATTTACATCATGTTCAAATCACTTTGGGAAAATATATTCATTCAACTCTTGTGATCGGTAAACACTGTAAATTTATCCAAAAAAAGATAATTATGCCATATTTTTAAAGCATGAACCAGTGTCGCCAACTCCAAATCCTATGTTGGGTAGTTCATTTAATGCAACCTCAACTATCGTAAACTATATGCAACCACATGACCCCATTACTGGAGAACACACCCCAACCCTAATCTTGTGGCGTCACAGTACAGCACATACCATTTCCTTCATTCTAGAAAAACCATGATTGGTGTTGATGTAAGGTGACCCTTTATCACATCAAAACATTTCTGTCACTGCTCATACCATTAAAATGGATGATTCTTCCATGCCAAAGATGTCATTTTTGTATCCAATCAAGAGAAATCACAAACAAAATGATGACAATACCCAACTAGACTCTAGAAGCTTCATATCTGAAAAACATTCTTTGGTGGTTTCCAAGAGATAACCACCTCTATCTTTTCTGGATCAACAGAAACACCACTCTAAAAAATAACATGGAAGAAGAAATAAACCTCATCTATCTAAAATTAACAATTGGACAATTTGGAATACAACCAATGATCCCTCAAGTTCCACAATATGATCACCAACTACTACACATGGTCTACACTTCTCCTCGAATACACTAGTATATCCTCGAAAAATACCGTCAAAAAAGCTTCCAAATAGATATGTAATATCTGATTCATCAATTTAATGAACAGTACTGGTGCATTCATTATACAAAAGAGCATATGCAAATACTCATAATGGATGTATATACATTTGAATGTTGTTTTTGGAATATCCTTCTTCCGTACCCATAGCTAATGATACCATAATCGGTAGTAAATCTTGGAGAGCCAATGATCTCCACTCAACTAGTCAAATAAATCATCTGTGTGTGGATGTGGATATTGGTTCTTTATTGTAACATGTTTATGTCCACGGTAATCGATGCATGACTACAATGTTATATCCTCTTTATTAAATAACAAAACTGGCACTACCCATTGAGATGTACTAGGACAGATAAACCCTTTGTTATCTACCTCATCAGCCTTCACTTTTAGTTCTCATAATTCTGCTTTTTCAATTTGATAACATCAAAGTGATCTAGGAATAGTCCATAGAATAAGATAAATCGTGTACTCCACTTCTCTCAACGGTTGTAACCTTGATATTGTTTCAGGAAAAAATTCAAAAACTCATCCACGACTACTAGAAGAAAAATCTTATCTATACCTTCCACTCCGTCTAATGAAAAACCCACTATGTGGCCTGATATCGTGCCCAACATTTGTTCCAACAAGATTCTTTCACCCAACTTCTCATTCTTCTCCCCTCTAAAGAGATGTCTTACACCATTGTTGGTCAAAAAACTCACCATTGGATAAAACAATCAATGTCATCCTTAAATATTTTCAACCAATACATTACATGGATTATATCGCACACATCCATCTCATGCACTAAGAATTCCCGAATCAATTCAATGTCCTCCACGACTAAGGAACACTCTCTCCAGAATAATTGTTGACATGCTATTTGAACTATAAGAGTTTGTATTAAAAAAAAACAGGCATCACTTCCACCATTAATCCCAAAACATCAATGATTCAAGAAGAAATAAAGGAATGTGAAACACCCATATCAAACCACACATTCATCAACGTTCAATTTAAAGGAACCATACCTTGCACTATGGGTTGTCCCGACTAATCATCTGTCACAACCTGCTCAGCACCAAACAACTATTTTCTTACCACTCTCTAATCTTTATAACCTTGATGAGGTTTCATGGTATTCCAAGAATCACCCTGACCCACTTTACTCTACTGTCGATGTGTATGCTACTACCCACTTCCGGTCGAGTTAAAAGACCCCAGTGACCCCTAAAAAGTGTCACGGACACCCGACATGATATCATTCTGACAATACCTCTAAAGGTAACCCATCGACATAAAATTATGACATGCTTGAGACTGTGCCATACAATCACGCTTAAAGTGGCACATTAAACCACGATGAAAATATATTGTAATAATCTGAGGCTTCAAAGGAAGATTAACTGATCCTGTAGTTGGATTATGAGTCATACACCCACCTTGGATATAGTTATCCTTCTTCTGCATAATCCTAGAGTTATGGTTCCCACTATTCCCCATGGGTACTAATACACTTCCTCTACTCGTAGCACCCAAGTGATCCATTTAGGCCACCACAGCTCTATTCACCATTTTTGTAGAATCAACTATACACAACACCTCCCTCTTGGACCGAATATGCTACCTCAATCCATTTTCAATTAAACAAGAATTCAATGATATACTACCTGCCATCTCGGGTGAAAACATCACATATTTCATAAACATCACTTCTTACTCTATTACCGAAAGGATCTCCTATTTCAAATAGATGAAATATGTTGTGCCTGGAATTCATAATGTATGATGGTAGAACTGTTTGTTAAACATTTCCTAAAATCACTCCTAGGTCATTTATTGGTCTGTTCAATCTTGGAGCAAAATCTCTTATGACTGAATGGAATGATATTCCATCATTTATTCATTCTCATTCATTAAAATTAATTTTATAATGTCTCTTTCAAACTATCCTTTTCAATTATATATAGACCATTCCATATGAAAAACCTATAATCTACTAATTAAATTGTCTATTTATGAATTTATATATTAGTCTAACTCATAAGAACATAGGATTCCATATTGAAAAATTAAATTTATAACACTATTTTCATGGATGGTTTCATAGAAATATTATTAAATTTTCATTTTGTTATAACATTTTACATTTTTACATACAAATAAAAATTTGTTTTGTTAATGATATTTCTTCATGTCTAACATTTGTGGCAAATATATTACAAAAAGGAAACTGAGAAATCATTTTTTAACCTGCAAAAAAATTCTATAAAGGAACCCCTATATGAAATTGATAGATAAATTCACTATTATAGGATTATAATGATAACACAAGGAATCTAGAGGAATACCATAAACATAAAATGATAAAAAGACTCTCATGGATTCAGGAATACCTAAATCTATGGTTGCAAAAATGTATTAGAGTGTCATTATTATCTTCTAATCATATCCAGGTAAAAAATTCTATTATTATAATTATATTAATTTAAATAATTTTATGGGATTTCTCATGGGGATCTAAGATGAAACATATGGTGTTTTATCGAATAATGTAGTACATTATAATTCAATAAAATATCTAGGAATTCATTGAGTCTGTGGTAGGTTGGTTTGTTATTAAGAGGTAATGTGTGTGTGTCAAATTTATTCCCTTCACATAATTCCATTGAAAACTATGTTGGTTTTGAAAATTATTATTAAATTGAATCTTCCCTCAGAAAAAATTAAATCAATATAGGTCTTAACATAATTAATTTCTACTAATCTAAGGATGAAAAAGATCATAATATTTAATAATGTTTTATAGATTTTTAATGACAATTATTATGACACAAAATTAAGATTTTATTTTTATTTAAATTATTTCATAATGTACTTTTGTTGGGAAACATGTCGATTATTGATGTCTTGAATATGTGTTTTCAAATAAATAATCAATAAAATTAGTGTTATAATATTTTAAATGAGAATGAATGAAATTTATTTTATTGGATGTTAGAATGAATTACTCAAATAAGAGTACACATGGTGGTCAATAATAATGGATTGATATAAAACTAACAAATGAACTGAATGAGGAAGATGGTTATCATAATTTCCAAGGATGATTCATAAGGTTATTATTTTGAGGATCTAAATACGGAAGATTACAATCATAAAAGAACATAAATGGTTGTCGTTAAGAAAAATAAATAAATTAGAATCTATAATGGGAATTAGGATATCAGTCACCCCAATACACATATCTCTATAGAAAAACTAGTACATTAGTGGATACCATTGTAATATTGATGACAAGTTCATAGACATCCATTATGAAATAAAAATATTAATAAATACCTCAAAATGTTACTATGAGAAATTCTGAATTCTAAGATGTTCATATTTCTATCGAACTCATTGGATCATAATGAGGTTTCTTACATGATGATATAAAGGTCATTCCAGTGGAAGAATTAAAAAAATCACTATAAATAGTAGTATATCTTTAGTGGAAAACACATAATAATGAAATAAAATATGTAGATACATTTTGGGATTGAGAAAATAGTGTTTTAAAAGTAGACTGATAATGAGAATGATACAAAATATGATGTAAAAAAAGATATTCATTCACTATATAATCCACCCATATATTCATTGGAATTGAAAAGTGTAAATGATGTATGATGCACAATGATTTATGTTTTTGAAAATTGCCAAAACGTCATATTAATTCAATATTTTATAATTCCATAGTACACTTTCTTTCCAAAATAATATTCTCGCAATAGATAAGATAGTATAATTGGCCACTTTTTGATATATGAAACATATCACTAGGCATCAAGTTTTCATCTATATTCTCACTAGGGTATCCAATATATCAATAAAATCCATGTTATTCTAATTAAAAAATAGTCTAATGTGTTTAAAATTGATTTATTTATGTATGTTATACAATGAATTTACTGTCATAAAATAATTTCATAAACCCCCCTTTTCCATAAGATTAAGTAATTGATATACCAACAAGGTGTGATCAATGATATGTTGTTATAATTATATTATTCCTCAATTATGAATATTTTCTAATTCTAAAATTCAATGATTATTAGAATCCCCTCTCATTCATAAGACCATCCCTAACCCCTTTGATAGGAAAAAATAAACTAATGTGTAATGAGTTATGGATTTTAGTCAGTTGTGATCAGGTAAACACAAAATTTAGTAGTCGATAAAGATTCAAACTAACTTAGAGGATGATTTGGAAGGGGTATGTAATTTTGCTTCTAAAGTAGTAGCTTTAATTTAAGGAAATAGAGATATAATTTTATTCTACAATTAATGAAAATTAGAAATATTGTTTTAAAAAATAGAGAGATAGGGGAATTGATCTTAAATTATGACGTAGGTATATCATTTAATGGTTTCAATGACAGGAAGTTATTTCAGTTACATCATAATTTAGTTATTTAAATTTTATCACTAACAAGAAAATATGGATCTGAATAATGAATATATAGAAGGTATTTACACATAAAAGAGTGAAAAAATATTCAAATATGAATCATTTACAATTATTGTTATTGAATGTAATATTTTACCATTTAATTACATATAAAAACCACTTTACCAATATAAGTCAATTTAGATGAGAATAGGTATGGTATAGATTATAATTTTTTAACAAAACAATTACACCATGTGATCCATGTTACTTGAATTTTTAATTTTATTTTAATTATTTGTTTATTATATATAATAAATTACTTATTGATATTTTATATTTTATGAATTTTAAATTTTCTATCACTTTGGTTGATTGATTAATAGTTCTATGAGGAGGATTTAATAAAAAAGGATTAAAATTGAGAGCAAAATTGTATTATATTAATGATTTTATTTTTATATATATCTCATACTATAATATTATTCATTTTAACTTTATTTTATAGAATTGTTAGAATATGAATTCCCACACATATTATTTTTTAAAAATTTATCATGGAGAAAAAATAGCATAGTAAACCCATAATCCTTTTCAATTGTTTTTAATTTGATGATTGTATGAGAAAAATGGAAGATAATGTATTACAAATAATAATTGGAGTTTCAATTTTAATAATCATGAAATTGGTTTACTATTTAATTCATTTAGATGAAAATATATTTCAAAATATTTATGATTT
Organism: Viscum album; assembly: GCA_963277665.1. NCBI lineage: Eukaryota > Viridiplantae > Streptophyta > Magnoliopsida > Santalales > Viscaceae > Viscum > Viscum album. Next base: position 1,836,924,683 of record OY728163.1, on the reverse strand, counting down.
GACATTCATAATTACATGTGATTTTCTAATTACAACTTCTTAAGTGAATAATTTGCTATATTATATGATACAATTATTTATAGTATTATTTACTAGATGTTTCCCATTCATTGACATAAAATCCATGAGACGTACTAAGATATATTTTCCATTCTAAAAATTAATTTCGTATTTTTAGGGTAATTACTAAATAAAATAACTTTCAATATTATTGGGGACTTTTAATATAAAGAGAACACCATGAAATATATCCATACATTAAATACTAAAGCTAATATTATTGAATCCATGAATGGACTTGTTAGGGAGGAATATAATTACCAAATGATTATATCCATCCATACCAAAAAAAATTCTTTCTTATTATTAAATAATCTAGCTATATTAGAGATGTTTTATATTATACCCAAGTTATGTTTCAATGAATATAATTTTTGAGGATATTTTATTGGTCGTGTGGAATGGAACATAAATTATAGTCATTAAAATTTTAATTGATTCCCTTTAAAAAAAAGAAAAATATGTTATTTCTTTAGTTAGTCTTAAATAATTCTCATAATGCCTATAATTTTATTATAACTACTTAAATAAGTTTTTTACATATTTTTCTTATTTATTGGGGAAGTATAATGAAATATAACATGAAAAAAATATTCTAAAAAGAAAAAAAATAAAAATTAAACATCATTCACAATAATAATTATGTGTGAGCCTTTTATTTTGTAAAGAAAGTTGCTGCTTTTATACAAGAATTGGTATTTCCATGATCATATATATTGAAAACAATGTAATATAATTTTTTATTCCAATATATTTGCATATTAATTATTTTTCAGTACATTAGATACTGAACGAAAGCATAAAATCTTGTGAAAATTATTGTGGTGTTTTTCTGATGGATTATGATATTAGTATTTATGGGCTACTATTTTCAGTTATTATACCATGGTTAATAAAATATACATATTATATTAATATTAGAAAATTAACATTATTACATTTAGTTATGAGTGAATAATAATATCTTTGTGCGGACGATCCTAATTAGCATGCATGGAAATATTGAATTGAGATACCTGAATATATTTTAATAAAATATCCATCATTTTAAAATGTTATAAAGTAAAATAAATTTTAATCTTTTTTACCAATTAAAATTGAAGTGTTTAGGTGATTAATTAAATTTTTATAGACATTTATTCAATATTGATAATTAATGCATTTTGTGGGCTTTTATAAGTATTCAATGGAAGCAAAATTCATTATGATATATCTAGGTTTTGTGATCGAGGTCATTCAAGAAAATATATATTTTGGGGTTATTTGATTTTAATATTTAATATAGATTTTTTTATATTTTTCTAATTTTATTTATTTTATAATTAGACAATTTTTCAGAAATAATTTTATTTTTAATATATTGATCATAAGTATATATTATAGAGATATTTTGAGAAAAATAAAAGAAAAATTATAATATAAAAAAGTGTGATGAATGACTTGTCTTATAGTAGATTTTGTAATAGGAAAATATAAATTTTTAATTAACAAATTGGGGTTTCATTAAACATTTAAGGAATAACAGAGAATCCATATGAGGAAAACATCCAATTATAAAATTTGGATTTCCAGTGTAATATATCTAATTATACAAGATAAGATTTCATTATGGTTATGTTCTTGTAATGAAATGAACGACACTTTTTTAGTAACATGTTTTCCCAATGGGGTTGATTCGACCCTAATGAAAATTGTCAAGTCGTACCAATCACATTGAGGGAAATATGGATTTTGGATCCCATCAATATATTTGATGAAGTACCATTGATGCCAAATATTTTTTTTCACATATAAATACCATGGATTAAGGTCATGTGTGATGTATTATTTCTAAAATAAAAACCCTCTAGCACATACATTGTGACTATCCTTCCACACCACTATTTTCATACAGAGAAATGTCATCACTGCTTTCTAGGGATATTTGGTTTGATAGAATTAACTATACAAAATATAAAAATGTTAATTAATGACAATAAAAATATTTAGGGATACTCTTTATTCAACTATTAATAGTGCATTGGAAACAAATAATAAATAAAAATGATGAAGAAAGTTATACACATGATCATATAATCTGGTTTCAACTACTAGTTCCATGTATAAAATCGCGGGTCCACAAATGAACCAAAAAATGAATCATTTTTATAATTAATGCATCATTAAAATGATTGGGAGTATTAAATTATTTTTTAAATATAATATACAATCCAACATTTCACAAAGACATTTCATGTCATGAAGGTCTCTATATAAAATTATTCCAAATAGGTGAATATTTTTTTAATATAGATCTCAGCATAATAGTTTATATCATATGATCTACATTATAATTGGATTTGAGATTATGTTGTAATAAATCAATCAAGTTGTGAGTTTTATGTGTCATTTCACGATAAATATTTTGGAATAGTGCCAATGATGTTCCACTTTTGATGATATTTGTTCATTCCATCATGGTAAATGGATACAACGATATTATTAATGAATGATTGATCTCTTTTTTAGGTATCGATTATTTATGGATTATATATAATCTCTATTCATATGGAAATTTAATAAAATTTTGGTATATATTCCATACCTATTCTAATTTCAATATGTGACCTTATCTATCAAATTAGAAAAAATATATATTACATTAAGCTGATTTGTGAGGTAATGCATACTTATTGTTTTATAGTAATCCAATAAATTTACGTATGCTATTTTAAATTTTATAATTAATACCCTTAACATTATTTTTGTGATATATATAGGGGTATATATTTGGATTATGTTATCAAATCATTGAGAAGGAGAATTGAACATGGGAATCTAATAATGACGTTAAACAATAGTTTTAAAAATAATATTTAATTTTGATTCTACTTTTATTTCATAAAATAAATTGGTTATCATGATGAGGTAAAATTTTATTGTTCCTTGTGTTTAATAGAGGGAGTTTTTTTAGTGAATCATTATGTTAATATTTTACCATGTATGGAATTTGTATTCTTTTTTAATTTATAACATCATCACTTTTTATATTTCATGAAAATTGATAGTGGAATTTGGTATTTAAATTTAAAGGCTTGAATAATTATCATGATAATTTTTTCCCATCATATAACTTATTATAATTATTTTTACGTATGTTTAGAATAATCCAAACACATTATGAAACCTGAGTGTTTGACAATATGAAAGGAATAAATTCTGAGCCTAGGATATTGTACCATAACAAAGGACATGATTATAATAAACATAGAAAATAAACAAGGCTATTTAATTTGTCTTCCACCTTCATTACCACATAAGCATTTAATTTCATGACATGTAATATTTTATAAGAATGTTTTTTTTAAAATGGTTACATAATTCTCATTTGTTAATATTAATTTTCATAGGTATTATAAAACAATCATTGTTGGTTCTAACATGAACTATGAACATGTAAGGACCCCATGATATACAATTCCCAAAAAACATGATTATCCACCTTACACACCTTATGGAAATAGTATATCCACACTGGATGAACCTCCTACTACATTAATTTTGGAAGGAAATTATCCCTACAAATTTGGGTTTCTATTTGACCTCTTCCAAAATTTTAACCAGTGATGTCAGGATTAGAATCCAATTAGGTAGTGGTACAAGTAAAACCAATCCAATGGACTAATGGTACTCATCACAATTATTGGATGGGTTTTAATCTCTACAAAAAATAATTGTGTTATTTTTTAGGTGAAATAAAAAAAAGGGTTGGGGAAAATACATACAATATGTAAAAAACCATAAGGGTCATGCAACATGCGCTTTTTGTTTCTGAAACCCCTAGGTGGTGGATGGTTTAATTATATTTGGATTGTCCTAGTTTTAAGGTCAATCTATAAGTGGTTGTTTCATTGAATTATATGTGATTGGATAAATTTTCAAATATTTATGGATCACATGTAAATGATCCAAGAATGGAATAACTTATGTCTCGTCTATAAATGACACAAATAAGTTATCATCCCCTTATATATAGGGTTTTATTTCAACTACCCCATAGCTTAAACACATGATCTCTAGAAAAATAGGCATCTAAAAATTTTTATGAGTAATAGTGGCAATCATAGAACATCCTAATTAGCTATAACTCTATAGTTCAGGGTTTTGAACTACAGGGTAATAATAAACCAATATATGGAAGGGGAAAGAACATTTCATGTGTTATCTGAAGTCCATACATGGAATATATTTATATGGTGTCCTATATACATGTGACTTAATTGGTTATGAAAATGTTGACAATAGATCATTACATAAAAACAAATCCACATTTAGGTTTTTCAGAGTGTGTAGTGAACCCAAGATTGACTAATATGTATTATGATATTAGGAAAAAATCATTGTGAAATGGTATGAAGAGTGATATCAAAATCATTTAATAATATTTTGGAACATATAATATAACTAAGACCAATAATAATTAACCCATTTGTTCATTATGTCAATTTAAAAACAAATAAATATGTTTAATGAGGTTTGGTTATAAATCATGAAAAGGTATCTCTAGATCAGTATAAGTAAATATACAGTTTAGGTGGAAGTGAATCGGTTGAATATGGATTCCCACATCATACGAATCTAAGAGATAAACATAGTGAATTAGCTAGTCAATCTCCATATTCAAAATATCATACTCATTAATGTTGTATCATAGACTATGATTTTCAACTTATATTCCGAGTTTACATTGAGTTTTTGTTAGATCCTATAGTAGGTGAGGGGGACTCAGCATAAATCAATTATAGATTTGTTATCCACTAATAGTATGGTTGTATAATAAAAATATAATGATTATATAGGATATTTTTTGGTGATGTATTATGTAATTAAGAAGTTCCTATGATGATAAAATTTCCATGGTGTAATTCTCCTACCATAACTACAACAAGTCCATGATCCCGATGGGGTTTTTTTGGGATTTTTATAGGCATCCATGTTAGCCACGAATATGCCAGAACAATCCATGAGAGACATTACCTATTAAGATGAGGGTGTCACATGACAATTGAAGTGGTTTTATATCATTTTGAAATGGAAGATTATTGAATTCAGTAGGTTGAGGTATTTAAAAATAATGTTGAGACAAACTCATCCGGTTTCTATGGGAGATAATAGTTTTTAATGAGGGTACTCATAGTTGAGGAATATAAATATGATAGTGAGGGGGAAATTTTCTCCATATTATGTGGGTTCATTTTGTATTTTTGGAACACATTGGGATGAGAGCATGTCCACTAGACCATAGTCCATGTCACTGTAGTATTTACAGTGTATTATATATATCACGTCTCTATATGTATATGATTGATCATGGGTATGATCTCTCCTGAAATTAAGATTATATGTAAACACACATTATTGACAAGGAATGACATATTTCAATAGAGAATATATGAAAAATAGTTGTATGAGGAAAAACATTACATTTATTCATATCTTATTTCATAATGAGCATATTCATGAAGTGATATTGGAGTGGATGATTACATTCAAGTGTTTTGGACCAAATATCTTGGGAGTACATCAAGGGATACTTCTTGATGATGAGAATTTATGAGATTTGGTACATTTTGAAATCTCATTTTTAGGTATGCCTCGATTATTATCTTTTACATTTCATTGGATTGTGTTTTTATGAGTTTTGGGGATGTTAATATGTAATAATTTTCCTAATATAATTGGATATTATTTTTGGGGACATACCAAAACATAGGACCCTATAACATCTCCACTAGCTAGGTGATGGACTGTGATCAAATATTACAAAAAAATACATCCCATTACTAGTATTTGGGGTTCCCTAAAAAATGGAATTCAGAACAATGAATCCTATAAATCTAGTGATGTTTTACAATGACTACTAGAGATAACAAATTTATAGGAATCTTGTATGAAAAAAATGTCCTCACACTTTTTCTTTTTTGTAAGCCCCATTAGACTCCCAACATAATAGGAACCCACTTCAGTGAATTTGGAGTGCACCATTCTCATTCAACCTCCTATCTTGAACACATGAATGTTAGATCAATCAAAATATATTCATAATGTATTCAATTATAAATTATATAATTATTATAATCCCATAGTCATCACAAAACTAATTATTATTTTTATACGTACATGGGTGTTTGTGGCCTGATGTGGGTTTTATTGATTATTGATATAATTAGAACCTAGATTTATAGAATTAGAATCTACATGACCATTAGAACAAGATTGTGTTGTGAGTGGATAATCCTAGGTATATTCAACCATTAAAACCCAATATATTAGGGTTTATTCATAAATGATATCAAAAGATTATAAATTGTGTCGAATCATGTTTTTATGATGTTTTCTCTGGTGATTTTGGAATTGAGTGTTAATCCTTGTTTTTATTTTAATTTGAGTAGATTATGTAGGAATCCATTAAATTTAGTTCATGTGCTCTATGTGTTATTTGAATTATTAATAGAATAATGATATATAATTGAGAAATATGATTGATGATTGATCACATTTTTTTATGAGAATATCATTGTGAGAAAAATGCATGACTTCTATAAATGTTTAATGATTTTTTATTATGATACATGTTTGTATATTGTGATGTTTTATCTATAATTTCCATCTTTTAAATTATTTTTCTCTTTATCTATTTTATTGTTGATCATTCAGGTGCATCCTCATGGTCTACCCCTATAGGGGAATGTGTTAGCGGTATGGTCCACACACATTAGGTTATCCTTTTAATTGGGATGTATCCCTAATTTTTTTTATTATCCCATCAAGGTGGGACGTCTTAGGTGTTAGTTCAATAATCCTTCTTGCATGGAATAGAAGAAGGTGGAGCTAGCCCCAAATGGCCCAATGTATTTTTTTACCTACCTGAATTTCCTGAAGTCCTACAATTTTTTTATTGAATTTGATAACCCCCCTTTCAATGGGATTTGGAGGAACCCTATCATGGACAGTATGCTTTGAAATTAAATTTCCTATTTGCTTGGAAAAATTATAGGATCCATAGTTCATAAGGAAATCATACATATTTTTACTACATGAAACCCCCCTAGAATCTACTTCATAATTAACTTTCCTCCTTTGCGTGGTTGTTTGATTAGCTATCTGGTGTATATATGTGCATGCCTGGTAGTGTTGGAAATGCCATACCCTCTCATTATTTCAAATCTATTATCTTTGCTATGGTTATTGTGTCTTTATCTTGAATCAATCTCTGGAGCTATTTCAGAGTAGAATCTGTTTGGGCATCTACATTTAAAGTGGCCTAAAGGCCTTATGGTTGTCGAATGTACTTGAGGTGGCCCGAATGATTTACTAAAAATATGTAATGGGAGGCCCAAAGGCATAAATAACTCTAATCCCAAACTGGTGGGCCTAGGGGAATTGTTTCGGCTGGTACAGTAACGAATATTAACTGTATATTAATGGCTAAAGGAATGCTATTGTACCCACACAGTATAACTACAGGAATTCTACATTATGATGGGATTATCCCTCCATCTGGTTTCGATCATGTGTGTCGTGGATGTACATAGAGAGACCTCACCAAATGGGATGAGGCTCATGTAGAAACATAGAATATGTTGGTAAATGTTTGATATATTCTCATTGGAATTTGAATCCTGATTTATTTAATGGAAGTCACCAATATATGTTATAGACTAATTTTAAGATCAATTATTGGTGAATTACTAAGTCTTATACTCGCAACCTACTATGGAATTTTATTTGACTTTTATGTTTATAATAAAGGGATATTATGAATAGAAAGGTCCCTATGGAGTATGGCTAGGAATGATATCATGAGGATGTTGATGGGTTAGAGGGATAATGAGCTAGATGATTCTTCATTTAGTCATTTCATTCCACATATATTAGATAAATATTTAGTTTTTGTTTCTTACAAAATATGTCATATTGATACCATATTGGTTCAGTTATATTATGTTTATCATTCTATGATAGCTTTTAGTTTATCAATTTTTTACTTTGGGTTTAGTAATCTCTATTTGTTATATTCCTATTCTGATCTATTGCAAAGTTTATATTCTACCCAAGAAATTCCTTAGGCCCTTATCACTAGTCAAATTCAGCTTTTATAATCTTAGGCACCCAAGAGGTCATGTTGTATCCTTATATTGACCTAATGGCCTTAGTTAGCATTTTACACAACCTGAAAAACTAATTCGTTACTAGATTGTCTGTTTTTATTAAATTAATAAATTATCATAAGCTGTAGAAAGTAAATATTCTATTTGGCTTCATAACATTGTACTGGTTGACTTGAATGAATAATTAATACAATTTTATAAATATAAATAAATACCATTATTGATAAAAATGTGAAATGATATTTATTATAAATCCATATATTTTGAACAATAAAATATATATATGAGAGATAAAGTATAAACTAAGAAAATTTCCAAGATAAAGAGTGAGTAAGGGATATTCACATTAAAATGTATAGAGTCTTGATGAAGATACACCTATAAAGTATTAAATTATGAGATTAAACCATAAATAAAATATTATAAAATATTATAAAGGTTTATTTATTTTTTATAATTTATTTATTATCATAATGTTTCATATTGTTCCTTTCAACATTTTGGGGCCATTAACTATTATATTATAACAGTTCCATAGTATAGTTATACTTTCCTTTTTTATGCTAACAATGAGTCAATGTGCTATATAATTTTAAATTTAGATTCTATATTTGAGACATATATTACGAAAAAATTGTAGTTCATTTGATGTACATATGTAGGTACGAATCATGTTATGTCTTCTTACAATCCTTTCCATTGGTGGAATGATTCACAATGTGTTTTATTGTAATTTTACTAAAATGAATATTATATCAATTTATATTATTGATAACAATAATAATGAAATAAAATATTTTTTTAATATCATATTCATACATTAAATAAATATTCAAAAGAACCATTGATTGCTGCTAAAGAAAAAATCATCAGGATCCCACTAGGATATATTAGTCTACTATTGATTGAATATTTTTTTGAAGAATAAAAAATTGTAAAATATAATATATTTTAGTGATTATGATATTTTATTGAAATATAATGGGTTTTAGGGGTGATAATATGTCTTTTGAATGGGAGAATTTAAATATTGAATCTGAGCAGTTTATAAATTAAGGATTAAGTAAATTTTTATATTTAGAATATTCATTGAATAGTATTATTTTTTTCAAAATGTATTTGTAATTAATACGCATGGTACTATTTTGGATTATTATTTCACCATTAATTATTTAATGTGACTTGTATATTACTTATCATAAAAATACCTAATTTTTAAGTTTTCACTATTCACATATGATTTTCACTATATCAAAAAATGTATTAAATATTACCCATAAATAATTTTAAAAACATGATTCATAAATTATATCCATATAATAAAGAATATATTTAATATTTCTCTACGTATAATTTTTAATTTAGCATATAAATTTAACTTTCAATGATTTTGTTAAAGAAAATGTTTTAAAAATGTTACAATTTTCCATCCATTGTGCTAACTAAATGAAATATTTATATTAATATATTTTATAACAATATTTCATTATTTTATTACATTTACTTTTGAAATTAGATGGTTATAATTATTTAACTATTTTATGTGACATGTTAATATTCATTTAATATGATTCTTTTTATTAATTTCAGTTTAGCAATCATACTCTCAAACATCTCATGTATTATATTTTAAAGGCATGTTTCTTAAAACCACATACTTTGTTCTTTATTGAAGTCTTGTATTATCCTGGTGAGATATTAAAGGTATTCCATATAGTGTAGTAGAGATCATTGATATAAATAAGGCTAATAGACCATATTTTATCACATCACTCAAGAAGTGGGTTATCATATTTTAACGGGGACAATTTTGTGCCTATTAAGTGTTTGTTATTCTTTGGAAACAACAATTTTGAGGTTGTTGGGTGGTATTTTTTATAGAATGGGAATGAAAATAACACTGGAGTCTATTTTGAAAGGCATATTGCATTTGATTTTACTCATTTCAGAAACCAAGGGGATCAAGATTTATATGTAGAAGTTGTTTTTTGGTGGGGGCCAATAATTATTTAGCATTTCTACATACGAAATTTTATTCAATGATACTCCCGTTTAGATGGGAATGATAGTATTTCAGGTCATTGAAAGGCCAAGAACATGAGAGAGGAAGATTTGGTGAGTTACAGAACTCAAAAATGAATTCCTTAAAATGGTTGAAAATATATAACAATAATTTATTATTTTTTTAATTAGTTGTGCAATCCTTTTAGATGATAAAAACGTTATACATCATCACTTGGTGAAGGAAAACAGGCTAGACAAACATATTTTTTATATTTTTTGAATTTGTTTCATGATCAAGGTGATATATTTATCTAGTAAAAAATTATTCATATGTCACTATTATCCAGAGATAGAATATCTATTTTTAGTTATTTTTTCATGGAGTAAGACATCATGTATTTATTTATTAAAATAGGTCTTGGAAATCCTTGGATAATTTTTCATTATCCTCCATCAAACTGTAGTCAAACCCATTACCTATCACCAATCATTATCCAATTATTTAAAGTGTAAAAATAGCTCAAATCATTTAACAAATGTTGTAAATATACCCTCTGTTTTCTAATTATTTTCACCATTCCTTAACTCTTTCTTCCTAGATGTTATTTTTGGTTGGGATGCACTGATTGGTGTTGATTTTCAAGAATCAGATTATGGTTTAATGCATTATTTTTTTAATGTTTATGTTCATTTAAGGTTATCCATGTAAGATCATTATAACCCTTTATTTTTCAATGTAAAATTATCATGTATCTTAATTATGGTGTTCGTTACATCTTATTTTTATTTTAATATTCAATGTTTTATAATTTAGATTATTTGAAATAAAATGTGTATTTAACCTAAAAATGATACTTACAAGAATAAATAATGAATTATAATTGATATATTGATCACATGACATGATACATTGTTGATATTCCCCTTGATATTTTGTATAGAGTTTTCTATCAAATATATCTAATTTGGAATACTGTTGTGTCAGGTTTATATAATTAAAACAGTATAATGAAAATAAATATAGTAATTATGACATGATTAGTGGGAAATGAATGAAAATTTCATTAACATACATATATTTAAACTATTGAATATAAATATTTTTCATCAATTATTTTTTTATAAATTTATGATTCTATAGATTTTGGTGATGGGTTTCACATTATTTACAAATTTTAATAATACACCAATTAACTAATGATGGTAATTGAATGTTATTTTATAATGATAAATATTTTGGGGTTATTAAATCAATTATTTTTTTATAATGTCTTGTATACCATTGAGTTATGTACATGTTTAATTATTGAGTTAACATTCTAAATATATATCATTTCCTTATATGTGTTATATAAGCTAGATCCTTTGCAGTTTATTTTTAAACTATTATGTTTGTTATATTTTGTTAGGAAAGGATTCATTTCATGGGTTATATAATTTTTTTTGATTCTAGTGGAAAAGGAATTTAATATATAGAGTGAAATGGTGTAGTGTATGACAACATTATTATTAGAACAACGTTAATGTTATGTCTTACATTTTGTTTTAGCATCATATGTTCATATAATATATTTTTTCTATATAGTTATTATTTATGATTCCTACTACTTATTGTAGTTGTCTTTTGAACTATTATTTCGTCTCCCAATGATAGAATATGATGCAACCATGAGAACCTATATAATAGAATATGAAATGAATTAATTTAGGACTCCATGGAAGAGTATTGATATTGGAAAAATTAATATATCCCTGGAATTTGTGAATGGTGTTCAGTAAGAATATTTTGATACTAATATAGAATTATGTAATATGAATTATAAATCATGTAAATTATAAGAATTATTTTAAATGTTAATTTTATGTCATTTAATAAATTATTGAACAATAATTTCTAATCACTTCTAATGATGGATTAATATATTAAAAAACAAGGAATTAATTCATGTGTGGCATCTTATACCCTATCTTTTAGTAGTTGTAGTTGGTGGTTATAAGGAATTACAATTGTATCTTGTGTTTTAGGATAAGTATTTTACATTTTGTGTTTGACTGTGATATTATTATGTTATTTTATGATTTCATATGCCCCACCACCATGGTGGAAAACCTTTGACCAAAAAAATGTTTAAGGTTTTTTTCCTCAATATCCCTGTCAGTGATGGAATACGTAGATGACTTATCCCTCTTCTCTACTCTCTCACTTATTTAACAAAATATTTAGGCACATCCAGTTTGTCAGGGAATATGGTATAGGTAATGGTTATACATGGGAAATGGTAGATCATGGTTTCAATATAAATATATTTTTTGGTAATAGTGGATGGATTTTATAACACAAAAATTTATATTTGTGGTTGAAGATTGATTGTTCAATGGGAATAGTTATATAATTTATATTGGATTGGGGAATAATGAATGAAAAAAGGTTTATAGTGTATCTTAAATATATTTCAGTGTTTTATAGGACATTATGTGTATGAGGTGATGATATGTATATATTGAGTTAGGTCTTCATGATTTGTTCAACCCTATGCGAGATAATTTTAGGATTGGTGGAGTACTAACACACATACAAGGTAATATGTTATACAGAACAAATTATTGTATATGATTTCTATCATTTAGTTATGTGGTTATAAATCAATGAATAATTGGATTCATGGTAAATGTATTTCCTATATTTTTTGATATGGATTTTCTTACTTTTTTATCACATAGTGAAAAATAAATATCGGGGAAGGGTTTTACTTTCGAATATTCAATCTATTTGTTGTATTTTTTGTTTACTCAAATGAAATTAATATTCATCATTCAAATTTTTAAAATAATTTACTAGGATGATACTATTATTTTTGCATATATTTTATACGAACATATATTTAATTTTTTGTGGTGTTCAATATAATATTTATGATTTAAAAATTTACTTATAGTTATTGAAATTGATGAAGTTCTATTATAGATTTAGAGTCATATACTAATATTTTTTGGTACATTCAGTAATATTTTATTATGTTTAAAATTATATTAATCTATGATATAGTTTATTTATCTCTTTGTAATATATGGTTTTGGGAACTCATGTTATCGCTTATCTATAAATATTAAAATGTTGGAAATGGTTCTCATTTTTAAGTAATCAATTTCCACAAGGATAGTGACCAATTAATTAACTATTGAAGGTGGGATTGAAAAGAAACTGATGTCTTCATTTCTAACCTTGGAGTTTTATATGTTCTTGAGGTTTATTGACAATGGATTCTAAGAATTTATATTTGAAATACATGATATTTTTTATGATATTTTTTCTTTCAATACATGGTTTAGTAAGAAAAAATTCTTAAATTGACATATTATATTATGTAAACATGATTAAATGACAAGGAAAATGAAATTTACTACACCACCCCATGTGAAAATACTCTGGTACCATAGATATTATTAAAAAAATTATGTGATGTTATTATACAAGAAGGTTATATATCATTGTAAATATCAGAATTATGATTGTTTTTTCCTAATTTTGAATTTTATATTTAATGGGAATTTGTGTTAAAAGATATATAATAAAGATATATATTTTATATTTATGGTTTAATAGTCCATTATTTTTGTTAATTTTTTCAAATACATTCATATAAATTTCCACAGCAGGTATTTATAATAATGTTTTAAAAATTATTCTTAATGATTACTATAGTGTGAGATTTAGCTAATTTTTAAAAATGGAGGAAACATAATGTCATATTGTTCCATGGTTCATATAAAATGTATAGATATATGTGAGATAAAGGTTCATATGGTTTCTTAATGGATAAAAAGATTACATCTCTTTTAAATTTGTTCTAAGAGTAATAACAAGGTATGTTAGTTTTGATGATAATGTATCTGAAATTTTAAAAGTTATAACTCATATTCCCTAAAAATATATATTATTTTGATATTACATGCGATAAGTTCCATTGTTTATTTATGTTTTTGTTTATTTCATTGTTTGTGGAGTTAGTATACTGACAAGAGATTCACACTCTCTTCTAATGATCTCAATGCTTATAAAAGGTTATTTTATTCTACAATAAAATATTTCATAATGTATAATATAATTTTTTATATGAGGGTATAATTTCGAGTAATTTTGATGAGTATTTTATTACAATTATTCATTATCAATTTAAATTTTTCACATACAACCCCTTACTATTGAAAAAAATGATTATCGATATCATTCATGATAATAAATAATAATAACATGAATGGATTTTCCAGATCTCAATGTGGAGAAAATATATGGCTTGTTGTTCCCAAACTAATATTTAATAAAAGATTAATAATTTTTTTTTTCTTTTCATATATTAATTTTGATTCCATGGGGATACAAATTTTGATTCTCTAACTAGTGGGTAGGGTATTGATTTATGTCAATTATTGGTCATAACCATCACATGCTTGAGTGAGGACAAGTCCATGGCACTTAGTGTGGTCCTATAATCCCTATTTTATATTATCCACTTTAAAATAATTATATGAGGTTGGTGGTGTAGAGGGAAACTTATGTAATTGATTAATTTAAGGGAGATTATGTGACATTTAGATAACCAAGTTATTCATACAATACATTTTGGAATGATAAGAGTTTCATTTTAGAGGATATTTATATAAAGGTCATATGGGTCATATAGTTGAGTGCAGTCAAATGAATGGATTAAGGTTTCAATAATAAGTCGAGATAGATATATCCTTATTTATTTTCTACTATTTTGATATTAGACTTTGAGATTAATTTAATTGATATCAACATAGTCCTTAATTTCACCCACTTTTTTCCATTGCACGGTACATGAGTTGTATAGACTTATTAGTCCATTAGATTTGTTGTCATTTGTATAAGGATTAAAATTAATGGATGATGAGTGTATATATTGGGATGACATTTTATAGTACAATTACACTTGGGGATACTTTATTTGATTAATGTGATCACCATATTATATCATCCCTAAAATAAATTGGATGTAATTGTTTTGGAAAATTTTTACTTCATTAAAACATTATTTGTATTATATAACAAATAATGAATTTTTCAGTGAGTGAACCATTCATATGGGTACAATAAATTTTGGGTCCTAATCATACTTGGTAAATAATCTGTGGTTGTATTATTTAGAGAATTTGATGATTTTTTTATGAAGTGAATTTGAAGAGTACCCAAATATATTGTCAGAAGTTTTTTAGATTCTATCTCCTTGAAATGAAATCATTGTTAGGATAGAGTTATAGTTGGGGGTCTATCCGATATTACATTCACCAAATATAATATCTCACTATTTGTTCTCAAACACACATAATCAGATTTATCAAAACATGCCGAGTTCATTTATCATTTCTACTGTGTCACCTTAGGGTTATCAAATACTAGTTGGGAATAAGAAATATGTATTCTATTTTACAAAGTATACATGTTAATAGATCATAATGAAATCGAAATACACCTATTACGGTGTATAATATTGCATGTAACCATTCAACGAGCAAATACAAAGACTATGATAATCATCTTGTGACTTCTGTAAATTTGGTTGTGGATTCTGATATCCTCTTGTGTATAAATGAAATGATAGAGTGTGATGAGTGGGAAACCAACATAAATGGAAATTATGAATCCCATGATAAGGCTATAGACTAAATTCCACGTAAGAAAAAATTGAACGGATGGTTGGTAGGATTGTTCAAGTTAATTTTTACATAGAATAGGATTGTTTGACAAAAAATCAATGTTGTATTTTTGTTGATGGATTTTATGGAAAGAAGATTTCAGTGGATGAGATCATGCAATCCAGGGAAAATATGACACTCTATTTCAAAATCCTCCTTAGAGATAATTTGGACGGGTGGTCCACTACTCCTCAATGGAGTCTTCTTAGATTTAATATCTCTAAAAGGATTACACTGAAATTCATTGATATGACTATTTCACTTGTTGTGTATTGATGTCTCTTGTGTACTTGTCAGATTTCTCACTTTATCCAAAAAAAATGTTTTCTTTATAAAAAATATATATGATGGATGAAAAGAAACTAAAAAGTATTTTTATCTTTGTATACCTATTATTATGGAATCCATTAAATTTTTAAGATCACATGACTTTGTTACAATGTAAGATAATTCTCATCTCAATGTTTTTTTATTTGTACATGTTAAATTTTCACCACATTGTTATTTTATGTTGGGTATAAACATCACAATATAAGCCTTTTTTCATTCTTCTATTGAAATGAATGTAGAATATAAATTTTTAACAAATTTCATTAACCATTTCCTTTTTCATTTAACAATTAATAATGTTTTAAGTGTGTTTATATTTGAAATATAATTTAATTTATTTAATGTATTCCTTATAATTTTTTTCCAAAATATAAATGTTCTTTAAATTGTTACAAGGATGTTCATTTCGATAATAATATAAATGGATATAGTTATTTCCTAGTATCCTGATATTTCAGTATAAGTTTTTTAGATGAAATCGAACCTTCTTTTTATTCATGAATCAATTTTACATTCTTCACCACAATGTTAAGATAATGTTTTCAATATATAAAACTTGATCAAATAATACCACAATCATAATTTATATTCACTATAAATTTACCTTTATTCATTTACATAGTTTTTTAGAAATTTAATTCTACATTTTTCATTTTTTTAAAAAGGTACCAAAATAAACGAATATATCTTAATATATGATATATTAATGTGTTTATGCCTATATTTGAAGTCTATTTTTTATAGAATTATGGTAAATTATAAATACCAATGTGTTATATTCATATAATCTTTCTTTAGAAATTTTTTTTTATTAAAGGTTGCATTTTTATAGCCATGAAATGAATGTGGTAATATTGATGATGTTTATTGATTATATGTCACTCCTGTGACATGAATTGAGTTAACAATTTGTATATTAATATTACTTTAAAAACAGTTATTTGAAACAATGAAGTCTCAATTTTATTTAGTGAAATTTCAATTTTAATAAATAAAAACTCACATTTTTGTATTTCCCATATGAAATTACAATTTAATAAGATGAATATCAATTTGGAACACATTTGGTGAAAATTATCCTTGAATAATGTTTTATAATTTTCCAATATAAATATGTATTTATTAAGAAAATTTATATATAAATATCCCCCATTATATTAATATAAAGTTATAATATTATTTGTATTTAAAAATTTAATAAAATTTATTTTTATATAAATATATATATGATCATTTTGAGGCAAAATATGGAGTTTCTAAAAATGATTTTTCTAATAAAGGTATAATGGTTATCCCTATTAGTGAATCATAATAATTATTTTTGACAACATTTTAAATCTAATTTATATATTATATACCGAAATATAATAATATATATCCATATAATGATTAATATAGGTTATATATTTAACTTAATATCATCTTATTGTAGAAATATTAATTTATCGAAATACAATTTTTGAAACATATAATTTGTTTATTTTGAATGAAAATTCCTAATCTTATGTGAATTTAATATTTTTAATTTTTTTTTCAAATTATGAATTAATGTAATTTATATTTTCTAATAATTTAAATTATATATTTATTCTTAATTATTTATAAGGAAGGTAGAAATTAATTAATGTAATTAATATACAATAGAGGTTTGGTGTAATTTGTGCTCCTCTGTTAAAATTAAGTCCAAAACATGTGGAAGTTTAATTTTAATATTTTGATATAATATTTAAAATAGGTAGTTAAAAATTATCTAATATTTTTCATTTTATATTTTCTTTATTAGATTATTTTACAATTTTGAAAAACTACTTAATTTGGTGAACATTAAAATAGTAAAACTAAGTAGATATAAAATATAAGGGAATTAAATGATTAAAAAGGTTTTTATTTACATATTGTGGTTTTTCCTTAACCATATCATCACTGTACTCTATTATTAATAATTTTTTTGGGGAATTATATGGAAGTGACATCCTATTATTGAATAGTTATTAGTATTGATAAAAATGACCACCCATTATTATAAAGGAAACATGATCCCATAATGTCTTCCAGCCTATCAAGTCCTTTGGATGAACAAAAAATGAAAAAAACACTCCCCCATCATATATAAACAAATTTTACAGTATCTTGTAATCCAAAAATAGAAATCCAAGTGTTCATACATGATATCTTAATTATTATTCTCAAATATAAGGTAATCATCTCAACAACACAATTTATGTTTATATATTCTATTTCCACAATAAAATATTAATTAACACCTCAAATATAATATAAAATTTATATACTATATTCTTTATTATTATTATGTTGACACCGTAATATTTAGCCATATTCTTCTCAATGTATGTGAAATCATGTTTTCTCTCATGTTTATGGTGGAATATCTCTTCACAAATGCTTGTAACATGTTTTCCATCGATGAATGGAATGAATAGTAATAATGGTGTAAATAATGAAAATATTTTATTATTAGAAAAAAAATGATTGTTCTAGAAATTAATAAATCGCCCACTTCCAAACCATTTCTCACATTAAGGGATTGATATTTTCTCTCATGTGTTTGTCAGACTTACCATCTATACCAAGGGATAATAGCCATTTTCCAAGCCAAACTATAATGTATTGTTCAAAAAATATATATAATAATTAAAAATGATCTAAAAAATAACAATATAATTATTTTGATGATAGAACTATATTATATATTTGATAACCCGAAAATTTATGGAAAACACCCATTTGAAATATGAAAAATAACACCAAACCAACATTAAGGATAATTTATTATTACCAAATGCATCGTAAGATTTTAAAATTTTATCTTATACGATATTATTAATATTAATTGTGTTCATTTATAAATTATTAACCTATATAAAATGATTTTACTATATATTAAATTATGTTCAACACATAGGATGTGCAAGGTATGGGATTTATTTCCCAATTTATGTAACATTACATGCCTTATGGGTCCTTTACATTGAAATTTTTTTGGATGGAGGTGTTCAAGGGTGGTACTAGGTGTTTTTTGAGAGGGATATAGTTTCATTTAATTTTATATTATAAGTTAATGATTTTAAAATGTATTAACCAATTTTTAATATTTTCTTAGTTATTTTGCAAGGCTAATTGTTAGACCATCAAAATGGTACACAACATGTAAGTGGAATTCACTATTGTTAATAAATCATCCATAAAAATCCATATAGGTGATATGTTCTTGAGAAAAACATAATGTACAAAATTTACACGATGTGTTAAGATTAAATTCTTTATATATGTCATGTGAAACACATAATTAAATGAAATTATTCTATGGTTATTTTTAAACTCTATATCTTCATCACCCTTTACTATTTATAAAATATCTATATGATCCCTTAAGAATTGTGTGGGATTGGATTCAATGTAGATTTGATTCATGGATTACAATCTTTTATCTATGGGGAGTTCTCATATCCTTCACATTAGTTTCCTTCCATCCTTATTTTAGGATTCCCTTATGGTATTATGGTTTGGTGTGTATTGTGTGGTTTTCTGGGTTTTTATTATTGTTTTCTATAATGTTGTTTTATCACTAGTTTCCCAAGTGTTGTAGTGGTTTAATGGTTGTTCTTCTTCAACCAGTGGTGTCTAGTGAGTTAGAAAAGCTTCCTTGAGATATAGAATCCTTTACTTCTCATTTTTGGTATCTTATAAGAGATATCTAATTTTTTTTCAATGAATTTGTGTTATGATGTATTAATTAAATATATTTAATTTCTTAATTCAAATTAAATGGTAATGTGTTTCAGATCACATGTTTATATAATTTTTTTAATATTGTGATTGTACGGGATTAATCCCTATTAAAATTTTTGGTCATTAAGGCATTTGATTCTGATTCCAATTTGAAAAAATACAAATTTATCAGATAAACATAAAATAAAAAGTTATTAACCACACATATTTTTCTAATGAAATGGTTTCCTTAAGATTACTGATAATTTGATAATTACCCTATATTAAAATTGAATTTGATAAGACCCCCTTAGTAATTCAATAAAATGTTCCTGATTTGATTTGATGTGTGGTTGTGATTTGGGTTTGATGATGTGTGGTTAGGTAATGTAGTTATAGTGGTTTTTTTCATTTTTATTTGGATGAATGGTGGTTGTTACTTGGTAGTGGTTTCGTAGAATTGAGGTGGTAGTTCGTTCGAGGAGATTTTAGGATGGCGTGGTGGATGTTATATGTCCATGATTTTGGGGCAACGAGGTGGTTTTTTGGACTTTATTTTATACTGGTGGGTTCATGGTATGATGCAGATTTTGGACTACATGTGATGTGTGGTTTTTTTATGCTAAATTATTGGTTACTAATGTAATAATTTTATTAATAATGATTTATATGGATATGGAAGGGTTTTGTTATTATGATGAAAATGATAAATGATCAAATAAATAGTGGGTTGTGTGTTTAAATTTTCAAGACTCAAATTTATGAAATTAATTAGATGGATAATTAGAATTAGAAGGTGGTGTGAGATGGATTTTTCTTTATTTTGTGTTACACATTTTTTGGTGGTGAAGATATTAGTCATGTTGTGTGTTAGATAGTGATTATCTGTAAACCCATTGGATATTCTATTTCAAGTTGAAATATGTATATAGTTATATATATAATATGATTTTTTATGCACTGTAACCTTGTTGAGCACAATGTGCTAACATCCAAATAGTCACATTTGGGTGGTTTATCAACATCTGGTGAGGCATATTGGTGGGTATCTACTCTTTCCTTCCCTCTATTCTAGAATAATTATGTATTATATAGGCTATAAAGTGTGTGGGTATATTATTTCATTATTTCCTTATTGTGAGAGCCCATTTGTTTATAAATGAGATATGATTCCATATGTGTTTTGCGTGAGATGTGACCATGATTGTGGGGGTGGTTCCCTAGGTGTTTTCTCAAAAATATATGTTTTATTCATTCATATAGGCCTATGAGAACTAGTGGTTGGGGTTGTGATGCAACAATTCCATTCTTGTGGGTGGTGTGTTATTGGTTTGATAAGTGATCCCCATGACATACGATGTTGGGGCATGATCGTATCAGAGTAGAGTTAAATTTGTGTGGGGTAACCTTATGGATATGATTTTAATTATAATATTTTACATTAATTGTGTTACATAGTAATAATTACTTTTTTATTTTGGGATGGATAGTTTACCATTTTAGGGGATGTTGGTTCTTTTTTTTTCTAACGGGTGCATATGTATTATTTTCACAAGTTCATGAGAGAAATATGTGTTTTAATGAATATACATGTTTGAACACCAAACATATGTTATATGTTTATAGATTTTATAGATGATTATGTGGACTATGGTATATATTATTAACTCATAACATTGTATATATTTAGTGTTACTACTTAATATTAATTTTTGGTATTTACTTTGGAGACTTATATCTGTATAAGTTTTATTTATTCATACTTGTGGGACAGTTTTAGTTTTATTTTATATTATTTTATGGTCTTCATTTTGTATGGTTCTTCTTATATCCCAATCCTATATTATTTTAGAGGGTAATGCATCCAATATCATTAGATTAGTATACACTCAATGTTAGTCTCTACGTGATCCCTACTGGAGGATGGACTTAAGGGTCATTATCTCTCCTCTCATTGTGGTATCTTTGGATTTGAAGGGTTGTGATAATGTTGTATCAAAAGGTGTCATATGTATATAGTTGATTTTTTAGTTAGAAAAATTAATTATTTCATGGGTTGGTATGATAATAGTTACATTTGATCCTTTTACATGACAGAGGTTTGGTAGACCATATAGGACATGGTATTTTTTGACCCCACTGAGATACGGTGCATGAACACTAAGATTAGTTAACAACCAAGGGAGGGGGGACTATTTGCATGGTTGAGACATAGGAGAAGTTTATAAATTTATATGAATTGTTTTATTGATTGAATGGTGATTTTTGATATTTTAAAATAAATTAAATTAATTAAAATGAATCTTAATAAAATTTCATTCTTCATGGGTATATGAAATAAATGATTCAACCTTCTAATATAGTTCATGTAAATCTTCCTCTTGTGTCTTAAAAGTTTGTGGTTTATTATGAAGATATATTTGATCACTATATTTTTAATCTGGAAGAGGAGGATGATTCTTCACAGAGGGGGCATCATCCCTTTTTGTAGAAAGACTTCTAGAAGTATGATGATAGTATTTTAGATGTGTAGGTAGAGAGATTTATTGTTGATATTTAGATCACATTATTTTTGATTCATGACCTCGTGAGATACTAGGATACTTTTATAGCTATTTATATTCATGGAGATGTTTGTAAGCGATTAGAACTATAAATGGTACATTTAAAAGAGGAAAATGTTTTATGGGTTTTCATTTTGAAACAACTATATGAAAAGTGTATTTCATTGAAGCTGATGTTAATAAATATGTAGGAGTTTATTTTTATCATCATTTGAGTATTTATATGCTGTTACTGGGAAAAAATTAAGGAACTTATTAATTGCCCCAAGATCTTTTCTAGATAAAGTGTTTCTTATGAGACTTCTTGAGGATAAAATTCGTCCATCTATCGACTATGTAGTTACATTTTTTTATATTTCTAGTTTATCTGGAGATTCGAGAAAATGAATTGGTGATTTAGAAGAAGCACTCAAGATGATATTTTCAATGATATAAGAAAAATTATGGTTCCTCAAGTATTAGAGATTTTTGTTGATGGTCTCAAGTGACAAGGCCATTAAAGTTTCAACTGAAGGGTATTCCACCAAAGAAACATCATTTTCATCCTTCTGGGAAAAGTGATTTCCATGATTTTTAGGGCCAATTTCGCTCTTTGTATTATTTTAGGGGTTTGTGGACTTCTCCTGAACATGTTTTGGGGTATTTTTTTGATTCGAGTTTGGTGGATGTGGAGAGTTCCATCGATATCTGTGAAATCAGTTTCCAATAAGGCTATTTTAATAGAAGGGGAAAGAGGCTTACACTCTGGAAATGATAGATGTTGTATGTAAAGGAAGAACCCCATATGTTTCTTATGTTCAGGGAACTCGATCCATGAATGGTTATGATGGTGGACTTTAGTATATGGTTAGAATATTTTGGCATGATCAGTTTCACATAGTCAAGGCATCAGTCTAAGAGAGGCATGAGATAGAAAGAGGTACGATTATTTTTGTTCATACATATGATTGTTCCTCTTTTAATTCATGATATTCAGACTCCATTTTACACCCAAACTCCCCTATTATCTAGGAGTAGACATATTGATTCATCCCATTCTCCTAGGGTTTCCAAATGCTTTTTAGAGTCTAAGATGATTTTGTTGATGTCTGTCTAGGGTGTAGACAGTTGACAAGTCCACATTATCCATATTGGGGTTATTTTATACCTTAAATGTATACATATATTTTTATCCTCATGATCAACTGATTTTATAACTTGACATATATTATAAAATAATTTCAAATTTGGGATGTACTTCAATATGAAGATAGCTAACATTATATTTTCATTGGAAATTGGGATTTCTAGGTGCATAGTTGATGTGAGGTTTCACTTCGTCATTTTTTTGTTATTTTTTCGTTAGAGTCAATAGTTTTTTAGATAGAGGGAGTCCCTTGGTTCATTGGTGATTTATTCTATGTTTTTGACAAGGGGTTATGACACTACCCACTCAACATGATGTTGGGTTTTAGATATACTTCATCCTACTGCTTCACTGATTTGGATGGATCTATGTCAGGTAAAAACGTATATGTTGTAGGATTTGAGATTTATATCAACAATCTAATGTATTAAGGCATGTTCTGACCCAATGTGTCACCAAGGGTTGAACAATTTTATTTCTCTATGAAGGTGTATGTGTTTTAATGTTTTTTCACAGACTAATAGAGGTTGAATCAAGTGACAGTCAATAACTGTAACTATCTTACCAGAATAGATGACATATATTACCATATGAGAGGGGTGTGTTGGTTTTTAATAATCGATCTAATTTTTTATATCACTAGTTTTGGGTGAATTATAGTGATCTCCCAATGATTTCCTTCAGATGAAGATATTGGATCGTTGATTTATTATTCATCTCGTTCGGTGTTTAGAATTCACAAATTGTGTTCATGAATCTAAATATGTCTATCATTCATGAGTTCCTTGAGCATTTCAATGAATTATTTTGATGATATATTGATCTAAATGAAGTTATGAGGGGCTTATTCCAAATTATTTTTAATGAATTTCAAAATTAATTAATTTAGTTAATATAAAATGATGTTTGGTGAAATTCTTTCTCCTCTTTTAAAATTAATTAGAATACATGTTGAAATTTTATTTGAAAATTTGGATATAATATTTAGAATAGGTAGTTAAAAATTATCTATTATTTTTCAATTTAATATATCCTTATTAGTTTAATATAATATGTTGAAAAACTACTTAATGTGGTGGACATTAAAATATTAAAAATGAGTAAATATAAAATATAATTGAATTAAATTATTAAAAAAAGGATTCAATTTACATATTGGAGGTTTTTCCTAATCATATATTCACCCTACTCTATTATTAATAATTTTTTGTGGGAATGGTATTGGAGTGACATCCTATTATTGAATATTTTTTGAAATTTATAAAAATGACACCCCTCAATTATAAAAGAAACATGGTCTCCTAATGTCTTCCAGCCTATCATGTCATTTGGATGAAAAAAAAATAAAAAAACCTCCCCCCATGATCTATATACAAATTTTACAGTAGCTTGAGTTCCTGAAATAGAAAACCAATGGTCCATACATTATATCCTAATGATTTTTCTCAAATATAATTTAATTATCTAAACAAAACCATTTGTTTTTATTTTTTCTATTTCCAAAATAAAATATGTGTTAACAAATCCAATATAATATCAAATTTATATCATATATTCTTCATTTTAATTATGTTGACATCGTAATATTTATCCATATTCTTCTCAATTTATGTGAAATCAAGATTTCCATCATGTTTATGGTGGAATATCTCCTCTCAAATGGATGTAACGTGTTTTCCATCGCTGAATGACATTGATAGTAATAATAGTGGAAATAATGAAAATATTTTATTTTTAGAAAAAAATGTTGGTTCTGGAAATTAATATATCATCCACTTCAAAACCCTTTCTCCCATTAATGGATTGATATTTTTTCTCTTGTGTTTATCTGACTTACTATATATACCAAAGGATAAGAGCCATTTTCCAAGCCCAACTATAATGTATTGTTCAAAAAATGTATCTAATAATAAAAAATGATATAAATAATAATAATACAATTATTTTGATGATGGAAATATATTATATATTTGATAACTTGAAATTTTTTGGAAAACACCCATTAGAAATATGAAAAATAACACCCAACCCAACATTAATGATAAATAATTATTATCAAATCTATCATAAGATTTTATAATATTATGTTATATGATATTAATAACATTAATTGGGTTCAGTTATAAATTAATATCCTTTATAAAATATATTTACTATATATTAAATGATGTTCAACCCAATGGATGTGCGATAAATGGGATTTTTCCCCAATTTATGTAACATTACATGCCTTATGGGTCCATTACATTGGTAATTTTGTGGATGGAGGTGTTCAAGGGCGGTACTAGGTGTTATTTGAGGGTGATGTGGGTTTATTTATGTTTATATTGGAATTACAAGATTTTAAATTGTATTATATAATATTTAGTAGTGGATTAGTAATTTTAGAAGGCTATTTGTTAGACCATTAAAGGGGTACATGTCAAGTAAATGGAATTCCCTTATTTTAATAAATCATCAATAAAAATCTATTGAGGTGAAATGTTTTTCAGAAAAACATAATTTCTAAAATTTACACGATGTGTAGTGATTAAATTCTCTATATGTGGCATGCGAAAAACATAATTAAATGAAATTATTCTATGGTAATTTTTAAACTCTGTATCTTCATCACCCTTTCCTCTTTATAAAATATCTGGAGGATCCCTCTTGAATTTTGTGGGATTGAATTCATTGTAGATTGATTCATGGAATTCCATCTTCGATCTAAGGGGAGTTCTCATATCCTTCACATCAGTTTCCTCCCATCCTCATTTTAGAATTCCCTTATTGTAGTATGGTTTCGTGTGTATTTTGTGTTTTTGTGGGTTTTTGATGATCCTTTTCTATTATTTTGTTTTATCAGTAGTTTCCCATGTGCGGTAGTGGTTTTGTGGTTGTTATACTTCCGCCAGTGGTGTACAGTGAGTGGGAAAAGCTTCCTTGAGATATAGAATCGATTACTTATCATTTTTTATTATATAAAAGATGTCTAATTTTTTTATCAATGAATTATGGTTATGATAGATTAATTTAATATATGTAATTTCTTAATTAAAATTAAATGGTAATGTGGTTCACATCACATGTTTATATTTTTTTAATATTGTGATTGTGCGGGCTTGAACACCAATTGAAAACTGTTGTCATTGGGGGATCTGATTGAGATTCTTATTTAAAAAAAATACAAATTTATAAGATCAACATAAAATAAAAATTGATTAACCACTTTTAATTGGATAATGAAATGGTTTACTTAGTATTATATATTATATGAAAATTACCCTAAATTAAAATCAAATCTAATAATACCCCCTTTTTAATTCAATAAAATGTACTTGATTTGATTTGATGCTTGGTTGTGATTTTCGTGTGATGATGTGTAGTTATGGAATGTGGGTATAGTGGTTTTCATCATGCTTATTGGGAGGAATGGTGGTTATTATTTGGTAGTGGTTTTGTATATGGGAGGTGGTAGTTCTTTCGATGTGATTTTATGGTGGCATTGTGGATGTTAAATGTCTATGCTTTTAGAGAAGAGAGGTGGTTTTTTACTTGATTTTAGTCTGGTGAGTTCATGGTAAGATGTAGATTTTGGACTACTTGTGATGTGTGGTTGTTTTGTGCTAAATTACTTGGTAGTAATGGTATAATTTTATTAATAATGAATTATATTGTTATGTAATGGTTTTTTTAATACAATGAAAACGAAAACTGATCAAATAAATTGTGGGTTGTGTGTTTAAATTTCCAAGACTCTAATTTATAAAATTTATGTGATGGATAATTGGAATTTGATGGTGGTGTGATTTGGATTGTTCATTCTTATGTGTTACTCATTTAGTGGTGGTGAAGATTTTGGTGATGTTTTGAGTTAGATAGTGATTAGTTGTAAACCCATTAGATATGCTTTTTCAGGTTGAAATATCTATATAGTTATATATTACTTATGATTTTGTATGCACCATAACAATGTTGAGCACAATGTACTGACCACCAAATAGTCACATTAGGGTTTTTTTATCAACATCCGGTGAGGCATATGGCTGGGTATCCACTCTTTCCTTCCCTCTCTTATTTAATATGTAGGTATTATATAGGCTATGATGGGTATGTGTATAATATTTCATTATTTCCTTATTGTGATAGCCCAGCTGTTTATAGATGAGATACGATGCCCTATGTATTTTGGGTGAGACGTCACCATGACTGTGGGGTGGTTCCCTAGGTGTTTTCTTAGAAATAAATGTATTATTCATTCATATAGGCCAATGAACACAGGTTTTTGGGGACATGGAATAACTGTACCATTCTTGTGGGGAGGTGTGTTATTGGGTTGATAAGTGATCCCCATGACATATGATGTGGGGGAATGATTGTATCAGAGTAGAGGGAAATTGGTGAGGGGTAACATTATGGATATGATTGTCATTAAAATATATTACATGAATTGTGTTACTTAGTTATCACTCCTTGGTTATTTTGGGATGGATATTTTACTATTGTAAGTAATATTGGTTTTTTTTTCTCATGGGTGCATATGTATTCTTTTTTCACAAGTGCATGAGAAAAATTTGGGTTCTTAATGATTATACATTTTTGAACACCCATCATATGTAATATGTATATAGATTTTCTAGTGGATTATTTGGAATATGGTAGATATTATTAACTCATATCATTGGATATATTTAGTGTTACTACAAAATCTTTAGTTTTTGGTATTTACTTTGGATACATTTATTTATAATGTTTTTATTTATATATACTTGTGGGACAATCTTGGTTTCACTTTATATTATTTTATGGTTTTCATTGTGTATGATTCTTCTAATATCCCAATCTTATATTATTTTATAGGGTAATGCATCCAATATCTTTATATTAGTATACACTTAGTTTTAGTCTCCACACGAGGCCTACTGGTGGATGGACTTAAGGGTCATTATCTCTCTCCACACATTGTGGTATATTTGGATTTGGTGGGTTTTGATATATTTGTATCAAAAGGTTTCATTTTTATATTATTATTTTTGGATTTAGGAATAATATTTATTTCATGGGTTGGTATGATAATAGTTCCATTTGATCATTTTCCATGACATAGATTTGGGAGACTGTCTAGGACATGGTATTTTAGGACCCCCTGAGATACGGTGTATGAACATTGATATTAGTTAACAACCATGTGAGGGGGGACTATTTTCATGGTTTAGACAAAGGAGACGTTTATAAATTTATATGAATTGTGTTATTGATTGAATTTAATTTTTTTGATATTTTAAAATAAATTAAATGAATTTAATTAAATTTTAATGAATCTTATTAAAATTCCATACATCATAGGTATATGAGATCATTGATTCAACCATCAAATATATATCATGTTAATCTTCAACTTGTGTCTTAAAAGACTGTGGTTCATTAAGAAGATATATTTGATCACCATAGTTTTAATTAGACATAGGAGGATGATGCTTCACAGAGTGGGTGGCATCCCTTTTAGTAGAAGGATTTGGAGAAGTATAATGATAGTGTATTATATGTGTAGGTAGATAGATTGTTTACAGAGATTTAGATCACATTAATTTTGATTCATGTCATTGTGAGATTCTGGGAAACTTTTTTAGCTATTCATATGCATAGATATGTAATTAAGCTATTGGAACTCTATATGGTATTTTTAAAAGAGGAAAATGTTTTATGGGTTGACATTTTGAATTAATTATATAAAATGTTTTTTTCAGTGAACATGATTTTATTATAGAAGTATGAGTTTCTTCTTATCATCAAGGGAGTGTTTATGTTCTATTTCTTGGATAATATTTACGGAACATATTAATTTTCCCAATATCAGTCCCAGATAAAGTGTTTCTTGTTAGAATTCTTGTGGATAAACTTCGTCCATCAATCCACTATGTACTTACTCAATTTATGTTTCTAGTTTATATGGAGAATCAGGAAAAGGAATTGGTGAGTTAAAAGAAGCATTCAAGATGATGTTTTCAATGAGATGAGAACTTTTACGGTTGCTCAAGGATTAGAGTTTTTAGTGGTTGGTCTGGAGTTCCAGGGCAATTGAGGTTTCGACTGAAGGGTATTCGACCAAAGGATCTTCTTTTTCATCCTTTTGGGGAAAGTGGTTTCCATTATTATTAATTTCATTTTTCCTCTGTGTTTTAGTTTACATGTTTGTGGTCTCCTCTAGACCAGTGTCGGGGGTTTATTTGATCCTAGTTTGGTGGATGTGGAGAGTTTCATCGATATCTGTGACCTTAGTTTCCAATAGGTTGTTTTAGCCGAAGGGGAAAGGTGGTTATGCTCTTGAAATGGGAGATGTAGTACATAAAGGAAGAACCCTAGATGATTCTTATGTTAAGAGAACCTGATCCATGAATGGTTATGATGGTGTACATTAGTATATGGATAGAATATTTTGGCATCATCAGTTTTACACAGTCAAGGCATTGGTCTAGGGGAGGCATGAGATGGAAAGATGTATGATTACATTGGTTCATAAATATGATTTTTCCTCATTTAATTAAGGATATTAACACTTTACATTACACCCAAATTATCTTATTTTATAGGAGTAGACATATAGAGGCTTCCCAACCCCCTAGGGTTGGAAACACTTGGTATAGTCTAGAATGATTTTTTTGATGTCTGTCTGGGGTGTAGAAAGATGACAAGTCCACATTATCCATATTGTTATATTTTTATACCATAGACATAGACATATGTTTTTATCCTCATGTTTAAATGACTTTATTACTTAACATATATTATATAAAAAATTAAAATTTGGGATGTGCTTCAATATGCAGATAGCTAACTTACAGTTTTCATTGGAAATTGGGATTTTCAGGTGCATAGTCGATGTGCTTTTCCACTTCATCATTTTTTTGTTATGTTGTCGGTGGAGTTAACTGTTTTTTAGATATTGGAAGTACCTAGGGTCATTGGTGATTTTTTATATGTTTTTAAAAAGGGAGTTATGACACTACCAACCCAACTTGATGTCGGGTTCTAGATTTTCTCATCCTACTGCATCACC
This sequence comes from Viscum album, assembly GCA_963277665.1. Classification (NCBI taxonomy): domain Eukaryota; kingdom Viridiplantae; phylum Streptophyta; class Magnoliopsida; order Santalales; family Viscaceae; genus Viscum; species Viscum album. The sequence goes on along the minus strand of OY728163.1, from coordinate 1,836,893,969 downwards.
AATTTGGATGGATCTGTGTCATATGAAACCTTATATGATGTACGTTTTGAGGATTTATATCAACAATCTAATATAGTAAGTCATGTTCTGAACCAATGTGTCACCATCAGGGGAACCAATGTAGTACTCTATGAATGTGGATGTGTTCTAATGTTTTTCATAGAATAATAGAGGTTGAATCAAGTGACAGTCAATAAATATAATTATCTTACCAGAATAGATGACCATTATTACCATATGGGAGGGGTCTGTTGGTTTTCAAAAATCGAACTACATCTGTATATAACTAGTTGTGGGTGAATGATGATGATGTCTTAATGATTTCCTTCAGATGAAGATATTGGATGGGTTATTTATTATTCATGTTGTTCGATGTTACGAAAGCACCAATTGAGTTCATGCGTCTTAATATCTCTTTCATTTATGAGTTCCTCTACAATTCCAATGAATTTTTATTTGATTATATCTTGATCTAAAGGAGGTTAATAGAGGATTATTTCTAATGATTTGTAAGGAATATAGAAATAATTTAATTTAGTTAATATAAAATTGACGTTTGGTGCAATTCATGCTCCTCTATTCAAATTTATTCCAATACATGTTGAATTTTTATTTGAAAATTTGGATATAACATTTAGAATAGGTAGTTAAAAATTATCTAATATTTTTCTTTTTATTTTATCTTTATTAGATTTATTGGCTATGTTGAAAAACTACTTAATTTGGTGGACATTAAAATAGTAAAATCGAGTCGATATAAAATATAAGGGAATTAAATGAATAAAAAACTATTCTATTTACATATTGGAGGGTTTTACTTACCATATCATTACTCTACTATATTATTAGTCATTTTTTGGGAGGCATGGTATGGGAGTGACGTCCTATTATTGAACATTTTTTGTATTTATAAAAATGAAACCCCTCATTTATAAAGGAAACATGATCCCCTAATGTATTTCATCCTATCAAGTCATTTTTATGAATGAAGAATGAATAAAAACTCACCCCCATATACTATATATAAATTTTATAGTAGCTTGTGTTCCTTAAATAGAAACCCAAGGGTCCATACATGATATCCCAATGTTTATTCTCAAATATAACGTAATTATCTCAACAACACCATTTATTTTTATTTATTCTATTACCACAATAAAATATGTATTAACACCTCTAATATAATATCACATTTATATCCTATTTTCATCATTTTTATTATGTTGACTTCGTAATATTTACCCATATTCTTCAAAATGTATGTGAAATCATGTTTTCTCCCTTGTTTATGGTGGAATATCTCCTCACAAATGGATGTGACATGTTTTCCATCGCTAAATGACTTGGACAATAATAATGGTGGAAATAATGAAAATACTTTATTATTAGAAAAAAAAATACTAGTTCTGGAAATTAATATATCATCCACTTTCAAACCCTTTCTCCCATTAAGGGATTGATATTCTATATCATGTGTTTTTCTGACTTACGGTCTATACCAAGGGATAAGAGCCATTTTCCAAGACCAACTGTAATGTATTGTTCAAAAAATGTATATAATAATAAAAAATGATTAAATAATAGTAATATAATTATTTTTATGATGGAACAATATTATATAATTGATAACCAGAAAATTAATGGAAAACACCCATTAGAAATATGAAAAATAACACCTAAACCAACATTAATGATAAATAATTATTACAAAATGTGTCATAAGATTTTATAATGTTATGTTATACAATATTATTAATATGAATTGGGTTCAAATATAAATTAATATCCTTTATAAAATAATTTTACTATATATTAAATCATATTAAACCCAAAGGATGTGTTATGTATAGAATTTTTTCCCATTTTTTGTAACATTTCGTGCATTATGGGTCCATTACATTGCTTATTTTTTGGAATGAGGTGTTCAACGTTGGTACTAGGTGTTTTTTGAGGGGGTGGAGTTTCATTTAAGGTTCTATTGGAAGTACAAGATTTTAAAAGTTATTAACCAATTTTTAATTGTGGCTTAGTGATTTTACAAGGTTAATTGTTGGACCATTAAAAGTTCCAACCTCATGTAATTGGAATTCACTACTTTTAATAATTCATCACATAATAATCCATCGAGGTGGCATGTGTTAAAAAAAATAATTTCCAAAATTTACATGATGTGTAATGATTAAATTCTCTATATATGTCATGTGAAACACATAATTAAATGCAATTTTTTTTTTGGATTTTTTTAAACTCAATATCATCATCACCCTTTCATATATATAAAATATCTAGAGGATCCCTCTTGAATTCTATGCAATTGAATTGAATGTATATTGATTCATGGATTACCATCTTTGATCTATGGGGAGTTCTCCTACCATTCACATCACTTTCCTTCCATCCTCATTTTAAGATTCCCATGTGGTAGTATAGTTTGGTGTGTATTGTCTATTTTTGTGGGTTTTTGATGATCATTTTCTATAATGTTGTTTTATAACTAGTTTCCAATGTGTTGTAGTGGTTTCCTAGTTGTTCATATTCAACCAGAGGTGTGCAGTGAGATGGAAAATCTTCCTTGAGATATAGAATCCTTTACTTCTCATTTTTGATATCATATAAGAGATGTATAATTTTTTATCAATGAATTATGGTTGTGAAAAATTTATAAAATATAATTAATTTATTAATTCAAATTAAACGGTAATGTGGTTCAGATAACATGTTTTTATTTCTTTTAAATTGTGATTGTGCGGGCTTCATCCCCTATTTAAAATTGTGGTCATTGGGGGGATTTGATTGAGATTCCTATTTGAAAATAATAATTTATAATATCAACATAAAATAAAAAGTTATTAACCACATATATTTGGATAATGAAATGGTTTCCTTAGGATTATAGATTATTTGATAATTACCCTAAATTCAAATTGTATCTGATATGACCCCATTTGTAATTAAATAAAATCTACATGATTTAATTTGATGTGTGGTTGTGATTTTGATGCACTGGTGTGTGGTTAGGAAATGATGGTATAGTGGTTTTTTTAGTTTATTAGGAGGAATAGTGGTTGTTATTTGGTATTGGTTTTATAGAAGTTAAGTGTTAGTTCTTTCAATGTGATTTTAGGGTGGCATGGTGGGTGTTATATGTCTATGCTTTTGGGGTAGCTATGTGTGTTTTTGGCCTTGATTTTAGTCTGTTGGGTTCATGGAATAATGTATATTTTGTACTACTAGTGATGTGTGGTTACTTTTTGCTAAATTACTTGGTAGTAATGGAATAATTTTATTAATAATGATTGATATGGATATGGAATGGTTTTTTTAATATGATGAAAATGATAAATGTTCAAATAAATAGTGGGATGTGTGTTTAAATTTGCAAGACTCTAATTTATGAAATTAATGGGATAGATAATTTGAATTGGATGGTGGTGTGATTTGGATTGTTCTTTGATTTTTGTTACTCATTTATTTGTTGCGACGATATTGGTGATGTTGTGAGATAGATATTGATTATCTGTAAACCCATTGGATATGCTTTTTCGGGTTGAAATATGTATATAGTTATATATTTCATATGATTCCTTATGCTCTGTAACCATGTTCATAAAAATGTGTTGATTGCCAAATAGTCACATTAGGGTGGTTTATCAACATCCGATCAGGCATATGGATGGGTATCCAATCTTTCCTTCCTTCTCTTCTTGAATAATTAGCTATTATATAGGCTATGATGGGTATGGGTATATTATTTCATTATTTCTTTATTGTGATAGCCCATGTTTTTATAGATGAGATAGTATTACGTAAGTGTTTTGGGTGATATGTGACCACGATTGTGGGGTGGGGACCTCTGTGTTTTCTCAGAAATATATGTTTTATTCATTCATATAGGAAAATGAGCACAAGATTTTGGGGTCGTGATGCGACATTACCATTCTTGTCGGGTTGTGTGTTATTGGGTTGATATGTGATCTCCATGAAATACGATGTTGGGGCTTGATAGTATCAGATTAGATGGAAATTGCTGCGGGGTAACATTATAGATATGATTTTCATTATATTATATTACATGAATTGGGTTACTTAGTTAGAATTCCTTGGTTATTTTGGGATGGATAGTTTACCATTATAGGTGATGTTGGATCTTTTGTTTTCTCACGGGTGCATATGTATTCTATTTTCAAAAGTGCAGGGGAGAAATATGGGTTCTTAATGAGTATACATGTTTGAACACCCAACATATGTAATATGTTTAAATATTATATAAATATTAATGTGTACCATGGTAGATATTATTAACTCAGAACATGGGATAGATTTAGTGTTAGTACTTAATATTTACTTTGGAGACTTCTATCTGTATAAGTTTTATTTATACATACTCGTGGGGCAATTTTGGTATCATTTTATATTATTTTATGGTGTTCATTGTGTATGATTCTTCTTATATCCCAATTTTATATTTTTTATAGGGTAATGCATCCAATAATATTTGATTTGTATACCCTCAGTGTTAGTCTCCACACAAGGCCTACTAGATGATAGTCTTAAAGGGTCATTATCTCTCTCCCCTCATTGTGGTATATTTCGATTTGGAGGGTTGTGATAAAGTTGTATCAAAAGTTTTCATATGTATATAATTTTTTTTGATTTAATTACATTAATTATTACACATGTTGGTATGATAATAGTTCCATTTGATTTTTTTTCACTTATATAGGTTTGGTAGACCGTACATGACATGGTATTTTAGGACCCCCCTGAGATACGGTGCATAAAGATCGAGATTAGATAATAACCAAGTGAAAGGGGACTATTTGCATGGTTGAGACATAAGAGACGTATATAAATTTATATGAATTGTCTTATTGATTTAATTGAGTATTTTGATATTTTAAAATAATTTAAATGATTCAAAATGAATTAATATGAATCTTAATAAAATTACATACGTCATGGGTATGTAAAATCAATTATTCAACCATCTTAATATGGATCATGTTAATCTTCCTCTTGTGTCATAAAAGGTTGTGGTTCATTATGAAGATATATTTTATCACCATAGTTTAAATCATGCAGAGAAGGATGATGCTTCATAGAGGGTGTGGCATCCCTTTTATTAGAAGAATTTAGGGATGTATGATGATAGTGTTTTAGATGTGTAGGTTGAGATATTTTTTGAGGAGATTTAGACCACATTAATTTTGATTCATGAACTCGTGAGGAACTATGATAAATTTTTAGATTTTCATCTGCATGTAGATGTACATAAAAGATTGGAACTGTATATGATATATTTAAAGGAGGAAAATGTTTTATGGGTTGAAATTTAGAATCAATTATAAGAAAATCCCATTTCATTGAACATGATGTTAATATAGAGGTAGGAGTATCATCTTATCATCAAGGGAGTGTTTAAGTTTTATTATTGTGAAAAAATTTTGGAACTTATTAATTTTCTGAACATCTTTTCGAGATAAAGTGTTTCTTGTGATACTTGTTGAGGATAAACTTCGTCCATCTATCAACTATGTAGTTAATCCATTTATGTTTTTAGTTTATCTGGAGATTCAGGAATAGGAACTGGTGAGTAAGAATAATAACTCATGATGATGTTTTCAATGAGTTGGGAACATTTATGGTTCCTCAAGGATTAGAGTTTTTAGTGTTTGATCTCCAGTGCCAGGTCCATTGAGGTTTCGACTGATGGGTATTCGACCAAAGGAACATTCTTTTCATCCTTCTGGGGAAAGTGGTTTCCTTGATTTTTTATTGAAATTTTCCTACTGTGTTTTAGTTTAGGTGTTTGTGGGCTCATCAAGAACAAGTATCGAGGGTTTATTTCTTCCTAGTTTGGTGGATGTGGAGAGTTTCATTAATATCTGTGACTTTAGTTTTCAATAAGGCTATTTTAACAGATGGGGAAAGAGGCATATGGTCTGGAAATGGGAGATGTAGTACATAAAGGAAGAACCCAAGATTTTTCTTATGTTATGGGAACTCGATCCATGAATTGTTATGATGGTTGACATTATTATATGGTTAGAATATTTTGGCATGATCAGTTTCACAGAATCAAGGCATCAGTCTAAGATATGCATGAGATGGAAAAAGGTACAATTATTTTGGTTCATACATATGATTGTTCCTCGTTTAATTCATGATATTTACACTCCATTTTACACCCAAAATATCCTATTTTCATGGAGTAGACATATAGAGGCTTCCCATTCCCCTAGGGTTGGAAAAGATGGTTAGAGTCTTGGGTAATTTTTTTGATGTGTGTTTGGGGTGCAGACAGATGACAAGTCCACATTATCCATATTAGGATATTTGTATACCATTGATATAGACATATGTTTTTCTCCTCATGATGAAATTATTGTATTACATAACATATATTATATATTAATTTCAAATTTGGGATGTGCTTAAATATACAGATAGTGAACTTGGTGTTTTCATTGCAAATTGGGATTTTCAAGTGCATAGTTGATGTGAGGTTCCACATCGTCATTTTTTAGTTATTTTTTTGGTGGAGTCAATAGTTTTTTAGATAGTGGTAGTCCCTATGGACATTGGTGTGTTTTTTCTATGCTTTCAAAAAGCGGGTTATAAAACTACCCACTCAACATGATGTTGGGTTTTAGATATACTTCATCCTACTCCTTCACCAATTTGAATGGATCTTTGTTGGATGAAACCTTATATGTTGCAGGATTTGAGGATTTATACCATAAATCTGAAATGGTAAGGCATTTTGTGACCCAATTTTTAACCGTGTGGTGTACCAATGTAGTTCTCTAAGAAGATGGATGTTTTCTAATGTTTTTCATGTACTAATAGAGGTTAAATCAATTGATCGTAAATAACTATAACTATCTTACCAGAATAGATGAACGTCATTACCATATGAGAGGGGTGTGTTGGTTTTCAATAATTGATCTATATCTATGCATCACTAGTTGTGGTGAATTATGGTGATATCCCAAGGATTACCTTCAGATGAAGATATTAGATAGTTGATTTATTATTCATCTCATTTGGTGTTACAAATTCACCAGTTTTGTTCATGCATCTAAATATCTATATCATTAATGAGTTCCTTGAACAATCCATTGAATTTTTATTTGATGATATCTTGGTCTACATGAAGTTACTAGAGGATTATTTGGTGTATCATGGTTCCATTTTATATGTATTTTTACAAAACAGAATTTATAATAAGCATTATATGATTATATTTTGAAACATGTGGTGAATTTCCTCATGAATGAGGTATCCTAGTAAGTCATAGTAGGAGGATCATCAAAATATTATGAAGATGATTCATGGGAATCACCAAGAACATTGTATATTTTCTTTGTTTTCATGGTATTGTAGGATATTTGTAAATATATTTACCCAATTTCTTGTGAGTTTGATTTTGTTTCATATAACTATCCAAGAATTAAATGGATTCTTTGTGGACTACTCAGTGTGAGGAAGTGTTTAGTTACCCGAAGGGGATGTTTCCCAGTGCGGTAGTTCTTTTGTTTCATGATGATCATATGAGGTTAATAGTATTTTGTGATTCTTTTTGGGTAATATTTGGATTATTATTGGTGAAAATGTTAGTAGTGATCTATAATGGGTCTAGGAAATAATGTCCCCATGATCATTACTATCTCACAAAAGATATATATCTGTGAGAGTTTGTGATAAAATTTCTATTATGGTTCTATTACCTCATTTGGGTGTGCTTTGTTGTTATCTCCACTCACAAGATATTAAGTTATGTAATTTCTCTCCAGGATATGAATATGTGGTAGAGGGTGTGGATGAATATTCTTTCTGATTTTGGTAATTAAATCTCATACTACTAGTAAAAAGATATTTTTCTACTTTTTCCATGAGAATAATATCTTTGAAGGATGTTGTTTGATATTCTGGGGATTTATGGAGGTAAAAGGGTGATATTATATCTTTTCCCTTTTATGAAATCCTAGATTATGGTTTATGATATTTTCATTAAATGAAGGTGTTGTCCTCTCTAATGCATTCATCAGAGGTTTATTAGTGGGGAGACACAATGCTAGAGGTCATGTTGAATCATGTTGTCCATGGTGATACCCTAGATGTATGGTTAATGAATGGTTAGAGGTTGGTTTTGTTTCCAGGGAGGTTTTTTATTCCGATAGTAATGTGTTTTGTAGTTCTTCATGACTTTCACAAATAACGATTGCAAGTGGGCACTGTAGTTTCCCCGATTTACTATGTTTTCATGTTTCTATTTTGATGGAACTAGATGAAATGGTAATTAGAGGATATTGTGGTAATGAGATTCTATTTCCAACAAGTAAAGGTCAATCATCATGTTCATGGAGGGTTTTTGTAGTGCTTTGATGTCACCAAAAAGAAATGGGACCAAATGTTTATGGATTTAATTTCAGTTTTACACCAATCACATGGTTTTTGTGATTTTATCTTAGTTATCATGTATAGGGTGACATAAGTTTCCCACATCATAGTGATCATGGAGTTAGGTTTTGTGGATTCTTTTTCCATGAGTTATATGTATGAGGTGGTATTGATTCATGGATCTAGAAGGTCCCTCGACTCATATTGAGATATATATTTTTCTTTAAATATATATAGTGGATTGCTGCAAGAATTTACCCCTAAGTAGAATATCAAAATACATTTCCACACATCAAAATACAAGTAAAAGGATCTCACTAACTAGATGATAGATGACATGTTATGGTACTATGTCTTAGACCTTGTATGATCTTGGTTATGACAAATTCCTTTGGTTTATTTAACATATAACAGGTGAAATGAATCATCTTTTAGAATATCTTAATTTCAGTACATGTATCTGGGACCATGTCAATATCAATTATGTTTGATGTAGGATGGGGATATATTTTTTCTTAGATCCAAATTGGTGTAGAGAAAAATAGATATGGTTTTGATTATTTGTGAGAGATTGATATTAGAACTAGATTGGTATAAGTCTTACATAAATCACAGGAGTCCGTTGGGTTTTGATGTTGGGATGTATGTGTTCATGATGGTTTCATATCAATATGTGAAACAAATTTTTGGTAGGGGATTGATATTTTTTATATTTTGTGGGCTCTTAGTCTTATTTGGGTGAGTTTTAATGGAGACATATCAGGGGAACCTAATACCATGACTGGATATTATTCAGGTTGTCTTCAATATATATTGTCTTCATTAGTATATTTATTTTCACTCTCATGTTATATTCTTTGGAGTGTAGTATATCAAGGATTACACGACATTAGTGGATAATCTAATAGATATCCATTTTCTTCAAGAGAAGGCTATGGGTGGATGGACTATTCCTTTGGGTCATGTGTTGTGAAGGAATAATGATCTAGAAGAGTGTACTAGGGAGTTGTTGATTCGTATGTTTTCCCAACACATTACGTTTCTTTCTGTCATTGTTTTTCTTTGTGATATGTTTTTTAGATCCATATATGTTATGCTACATTTTATTTTAACGTTTTGTGATTTGGGATGTATAATGTCTGAAAATGTTCAAACATATGAATAAGGGGAGAACTATATTACTTATCCAAAATAATTTACTCCATTGTGACTCATCGTATGCAGGTGATCCTATTCCACCTAGCCAGGATAAAATCATGATAGGTAGCATGTGAATTATATTATTTTGTGTTTGGTATAGTGTATATTGTTGGTTGTTATATGGTTATTAGATTGGATGGATTTCTTGATGCTTTTGTGTGGTGATTGGGCTATGCGAGATATTTATGTCCATTTGGAATGGCATTTTTTGCTGGTGGAAACATTTGAGGTTTGAGACATCCTTTGTAGGTATCTCTCAGGGTATTTGTTTGGAACCCTTTTCCTTCTTTTTTCAGTGGATTTTAGAAGGTGATAATAAGTTTAGAATTTCATGGTTTAATTGTATGTGCCATCCCAGTCCATTAAATTTATTGTTTTGGTGATTAGAGGTGTTTGTAAGACGATGCTCGAGTTATTGTGGAGGATATAGTTATGGATATTTTTGAGGAAAATACACATCTTGTAAATAAATAATTGTATATGAAATGTTGGTTCACATCATGTTTATCCGATTAGTTCATGTATTGTCTATGGATAATGTTTATCCCCTTAAATGGTCACATTTTATGTATGTGGGATTCATGTGGTGTAATAAATTCGATATACTAATCCCTCATGGAATCTGATTTTTAACAAAACATAATGCACAATATTAACATGACATATAGGGATTACAAGCTATGAATATTTCCCATTAAATGTGTCTTTAAAGGCTTCAATGTTCTAGTTTTTTTCAATACCTATAGAATTATCTTTATTCTGTCATTCCAGGTGATCTATAGGATCCTTTTACATGTGATTGGGATTCCATTTTTGGTTGTTTGATTTCTATAATCCCATCATTGTTTCACGTTGAGTTCTCATATATTTCCCATGTTTTTAATTATAGTTTTTATCTATGTTTTTTGTCATAGTGATGTTTGTTTTGGGTTCTGTGTTTGGTATGTGTGTTTGGGATATGTTGTGAAAATCTGTGGCTGGGGTGCAGGATGATTCATAGTTTACTATATACTTTTGCGGTTCCCAGTAAGTTATTATTCACTATATGGTGCGAAAAGACTAGGAAAAGCATCATTGAGTATGTAATCCCTCATTTATTATTTTTTTTACACATGGGATGGATTTATTTTTTCTAATCATTGTGTTATGTTTTTAATGGAAAGATAAATGATGAATTATTTTCTAGTTTAAATTTAATGGTAAATGGGTTTGTTTCACATGTTTTTACAACTTTATTAGTATTTGTGATATTTTTATTTTATGGGTTTGTGTCTTGGTAAAACATTGTGTCTATTGTAGTAATTTTTTGCACTGGATGATTTGTGATGGGAATTTTGTGCCAATTTTGATTTTTGTTGTATCACGTTAAAATGAAAATTTGTTAATCTCTTGTAGTTATATAATGAAATGGTTACCCCAAGATTATGTCTTGTGTGACAAAGACCCTAAAATAAGGTGGAATGTGACAAAATATGATATGTTAATATGTAAAATTACATTCATTTGTATTGATGAGTAGTAATTATTTTGGGGAATAATTTCTTTTTGGGGGTATGCGGGATTTTTTTTGTTCTTCTATTCATTTATGGCATCAACGAGGTATTTGATTAATTGTGTTTTTTGGGAAGCACAATGGTTTTTATTTATATGTTATTTTTTGTGGAAAGGTGGTTATTGTATGGACATGATTATGGAGAAGTGAGGATATTGTTTATCCATTTTTTTTGTTTTGGTAGAGATATGGTATGATGGGAATGTTGACCCGATTTTAATTTGTATATATTTTTTGAATGTTACATCGGTAGTGACGAAATATTACGTCTAGTAATGATTGAAATGACAATGGTTTTGTTCTGTTTATGGGATGAAAATGTTAAATGAGATAAAAAATTATGTTGTGTGATTAAATGTGGATGATAATAAATAATTAAAAAATGGGTTAGAAAATGGGAATTTTCTAGTGGTGAGATGTGTCTTCTTGTATTGTTGTGTTTTGAATTTTGATGTTGTAGTAAAAGTTATGATGATGTGAGCTAGTTAGTGTTTGGTTATAAACCCAATGGTTGGAATTATGTGTGTTAATATATTTATATACATGTATATTCATTGTGACTTCAACAAACACCCCATAATCTAGAGAATAATGTGTTGACACCAACATTGTCACGTGGGTGGAGTTTTTCTTAACATCTGTTGAGGAAGAATGACTACGTATATGAACATTCCAAATTTCTATTAAAGGTGAGGAATTCATTGTATATGATGTGATTTTTGTATTTTTAAAGTTTTTTAGATTGTGGTTATAATAGACTTTATTATTTTAAATCCATTCATTATGCTCCATGAGTTTTTATTTTTAAATGTGACCATGATTGTGGGGCAGTAGACTGGATATCTTCTAGAGAGATGTGTTGTGGTTGTTATTTTAGATCAATTTACACATGTGTGTACAATAATGATGTGATGTGATCATGTTTGATAGGTTGTATGGTACTTAGAAGATATTGGAGCCCCATGATGTATGACATCCAGGTGTGACAAAGACATAGAAGTGGGAAAAAGGTGTAGGGTGCCCATTTCAATATGTCTCTACTTATAATATATTACATTTAATGAGTTATTTGGAGAGAGTTTATTGGTTTATTTGGGATGTATTGTTGAACTATTTATTTTTTGTTGGTTTATCTATTTCTTAAAGGGTACATTAGTATGAGTCCTTCAATGTTCAAGAGGTACATTTGTTTTCATACTGAGTATTCATGTTTATTAACCATATATATATAATTTTTTTCTTATGTTTCCAATACAATTATGGGGTACATTGTAGATATTAATACCTCAAAAATTTATATGGATGTTTTCTCACTATTTTATCATTCCTTTTGGGTATTTAATTTGGATAATTTTATCTATATCATTTTTATTTATACATTCATGAATAATGGTTTCCGTTTCTTTTTATACTATATTATTTTGTTTATATTGGAAGAATAATATTATCACATGATCTTATATAATATTAGAGTTTAATTAATCCCATATTTTGATATTTTTTTCAGATTTTATTTTCTTTACAATCACACATTCTTTTGATATTTCGTTTACTCACATTGAAGAAATCTCATAATTTATTCATTAAAAGATATGAAAATTTCCTAATTCAATATTTATTGAAGGAGTGTGAATATATTAATACATATTTTAGATTATTAGGTACTTGAATCAGTCTTAAGAATTTTTAAAAGGAAAATTTATTTTCTTTCTCTTTAAATGAGACATATTTTCCTTCCATGTTATTGTTTATTTATTTTTTTCATCTATATTATTAATTAATCAAATTATTCTTAATGAAATTTTATATTGAGATTTAGTTCTAAATTGTTTTAAATGGAATATTTATTTTATGTTTTAAAAATAATTTTGTGGGGGAAAAAGATCATATGACTGTTCTCATTAATATATATGATGATTATAGAATTACCCACCATCATAAACATTTTATAAAATAAAGAATCTTATAAAACATTTCGTTGGTAATATATAAAGATCTATTTTATAAAATATTATTTTAATATTTTAATTCTATATTCTTTATTCATAATAATTACATGATTTATTGCATTAACTTATTGTGTCGATGAACCTATGGTCACCTCTCATATCCCTTGATTAATAATGTGATTGGTATCATTACTAGAAGATAAGAAAATTCATGTGAAAATTTTTATTTAGACATCAAATTTCACTTAAATATTTATATAAATTGTATCATGGATATTTAGTATTCCTAATACCTACACTATAAGTACATACTATAATTACATTTAAATTTATGTGACTAACCATAGAAATATTTCTAAATACATACAATTTAATAAATATAGATAATATTTATATGGATCAATTTTTTTTGGCATAAATAGGTAATTTAATATTTGTGGAATTATGTTGATATAAAGAGATACCTGGTTTATAAAAACCTAAAGCACCTCGATGCATGTGTTTGTTTCACGAGACAAATAAATTGTCCAAACTAAATTTAATTTTTCATAAATTTTTAAGACATCTTATGAAGGATCTCTGTAGAATATATATTATGATTTATGTAGTAAGGAAATCTAATATTATGAACTTACATTTTTAATAATTATTTTATTATTATCTATTACATTATTTAATTAATTTTATGTATGATGTTATTTTATGATTAAGTTATTCCTTAAATATAGTGTGTTTTTAATTATAATTACTTCAAAATTCATTATGCCTTATCTAATCTTGATATTCACATCATTGATTGAGTAGAATGTTTCTAATGTTATTAATATTGAAATATTAATTATTCCTTTTAAAAGTATGATATATTCTACTATACGTAACACTTGATGATAAATTGAACTAACACATGTTCAGTTTCCTATCCATAATACATGATGAATAATTATTTGAATGAGTTCAAGGTTAACAAATAATTTCAATTATTATGTTTCTTATTTTATTCTGAAATCACATTTCTATGAAGGATCTATAAGTTTATCAAATCCTAATAAAATTATGGGTCCATTGGGATTTGACTCCTTGTGTCTACACTAAAATAATAAAGTAACCACAGTATAAGGGATATTGGAGTCGAGGTTGTAATAGTTGGTATCCAGGTATGTTTATAAAAAACCATGGAAACAAGATTAATTTAAACTTAGATTGGGGAATATAACCATATTCTATACATTGATTATAAATATATAAGATCATAATAAAGATATAATAAATAAAATATTATGTGGATTTACCTGGAAATACATCCATGTAAGGATATAATATGTGTAAATGGTTATGGAAATGTTGTTCCTTGGGTTAATTACTCTCAAATGTGAAAATTTTGATTTGAATCAATCATCTCAAGGTGAATGAAAATAGACCTCTGTGTGAACCCAGTTTGAATATCTCATGGGACATCCTAAGGATATTTGACATTTTTTTATTATATTATAGTATGAAGGTTTCAAAACTGAATAAATCCACAAAGAAAACAAAATATAGTTCCTTGATTAACAATGTTTAAATTAAAAAATATTTTAAATATTTCAACTAAATTTGAAATATAAATTCTTACTTACAATTCCTAATATTGCAGATTAATTAAATATATTCAATTTTATCGAAATGAAATATCAAATAATTACTGTTATCCGAACTTATTATCAATGTTGAAATTTTCTTCTAGAGAATGAAAATTTTAAAATGTTTTGTGTCATTGTGTATCATAGAAATATTATGTTTTCATACTCATATTATGATGAATAACCATTCCAAAATAGATAAACCGGTTGTTAAATTGTTTTATTCCCCGATGGTAGATCAGTTGATCTGAAATATGACCAAATAATTTATCTATAATTCCAATGTAGTAGAAGATGATAAATATATTAGGTCCCTAGAAATTATATTTATATCTATTTGATGATATAAAAAGGAAAATTTTATACTAGATGTATATCATCTCAAATTCAATACAAATCTACGGTGGTAGTTGATCAAGATTAAAACATAGGTAAAGGAAATTATTATCTATTATTAACATATATAATTCCATATCATTATAGAAGAGAATATAAAATTTGAGAAATTTATAGATCCAATAATGATATCACTTTTGAATTATATTTTACGGGTATAAGGGAAATCACAATCTATATATGGAAAATGAAAATATCCAATTGAGGATGTACCTAATGCAGAGGAATAAATTGATGTATTTCAAAAGGAATTACCAACACATCCACCAGAGAATGAAGTACTCTCTTTAATGAAGTTCACATTTTCTTATATTTTATACTATAGGTCATTGTTTATAATCTCCCCATAGTGTTATTGTATGGTTACCTATCACTTTTTTATGTTATAGTGGTAATTTGAGCATAAATGCAAAAAGTGGTTAATTCTAGATTTTAGACATATTTTTACATCAAGGGTATATTAGTCATTTCATGAAACATATAAGTCTAAATATTGTGAATAATATTTTCTTATAAAATCCTGATTATATTTCCTTCAACTTTTTCATCTAGACCAGGAGATGATTTGGAAATCTAAGGGTCCTAATATTTCATTGAATTTTGAAATTTTTCCAGGCGAACAACATCGACCCCACCACAGTAATGGAACCACAAATCTGCATTCACACATACAATTGAGGTGTTACTACATGGGATAGCATGATGATAGATAGGGTCAGATCTAAAATACTTTTGGGGGATAGTTGAAGTCATTAAGGTGGTCATTGGATAGAATAACATTAGAGGAACCTCCCTAGAAGATTTTTCCAGAAACAGAAACCAACAATTAAAATTTTTAACTCCATCATTCTGGGTCAAAAGGATCCGAACGTTGGAGGGTCTACCGCCAAAATATTTATGAAAAACATTAAATAAGGGGTCCACGCATGAAATTGTAATTTAATGGGTGAAGGATGTGCAATATTTCGGGGTTCATATTTCTACCTATAAATAGAGGCCATCACCTCTTTTCTAAATCATCCAATTCTCCATCCATTCCCTCTAGGAACCATGGATGAGATCTCCATTGAGGGAGGCTGGCCGTAAATCTTCCACATATCTTATTAATTTAGTTATTTTCTTTATTTTTGTTTTTTTTAATTTTAATTTAGATTTCAAATAAATTCATAGATTGTTTTTAATATTATGTCCACCCATCAACCCACTATTCTTACTCTCATCATTCCATTGTGAACTATAATACTCATGATCATGTGTAATGAAGTCGAGGAATGTCCCGAGGGATTAATAAGGATCTTGAAACCAAGACCATGTTTTTAATATTCTATGATTTAATTATAATGATAATTTATAGTGGGTGTTATCCACATTGTAGTTGCCTAAAGATTAACTTCTTAATCTATAACCTTTTTCCCTCAAATGAGGAGGTTGATGGGGGGTGTGCTTGGCGATCGCTAAGTACACTTTGCATTCATAACTGGGGTGGAATAAGGTGTGCACACATACGATGGAGTGTGCTCACTAAGAAAATTTGAAGTTTTCCAATGAAGGTACTCCCTGAAATTTCTCTCGGGAGAACATCCTTTCATCTCTAATTACATTCTATTTATCATTGTATGGCAATTTAGAATTATATTTTATCATTTATTAATTTCTTTATTTTATTAAATTCAATTTATTTCATAAAATATAAAACAACAAAAAGATGTAATTTAGGTCAATTAAATTAAATAGATATGTAAATACCAATAATTTTATGTATAACGAGAATAAAATAAAATCATGGGATTTATATACCCAACATTGAAAAGGTTGTAGAATACGGTTTGTGTCTCAGAAAAGTAAAGAGTGAAACTAAAATCCCTAAACATTTGTCTTGACTTTTTTCGTTCTCATTTAATCATCTGAAATAAAAAATATAAGTCTATAATAATTATATTAAAGAATAATATGTACATTAATATTATTATATAAGATTTTATTATTACCTTTTATTACAACATTCTTAACGATTTCATGTTAATGTAATGTTTTTGGAAATAACATATTTTTTATATAGGATTGGACTTTTTATTAATTTTCTTATAAAATCAGTCATGGTAAAATAATATAAATAATCGAAAAAATGAAATAAATATAATTTATATATTTTATATATTTATTTGGAGAAATACATATAATTTAGTGATATTAAATGATACACATCCTTCATTGAGATGACAATACATCATGCTTAAAAACATTTTTTTATTTGCTTTTCCAATTGAATGTAAAAATAGTAAATATTATATATATAATTATATTATTATTATGTATCGTTATTTTTTCAAATATGTAACATATTTTTTTCAAATATACCCATAATACATTCCATGTAAAGCATGAATGAATAATATTTGTTAGTGAGCTTGAAGACCATCACACACACGAACGATGTTATCATATTCCAAAAAATTATAAATCATAAAGGTATGAATGATTTAATAATTAAATAATAATAATAATATATTAAATAACATACATAAACTATATATCATTCATTAATATCATCATTGAGAGTTTTTAGTCTAAAATCGAATGACATCGGTTCGTGTGGTGGAAGTCTGGCATAAGAAGGAACGATGATTTAATAACTTATTTTAATAATATATGTGAAATTTTAGGAAGATATATCTACATATAAACATCTATTTTTATAGATTATTCATGGATCATTATATTCTATTGTTATAATAATAATTTAAGGAGGTGAAGGTAGATATAAGACAAAATTGGCTATTGATGAACATTACATTTTATTAAGGTATCATCCATAGGTTTGCATTAAATATTTTGGGATATATATATGTACAAAATAATGATTCTAGGATAAGATTTGGGAGGTTTTGAAGTGATTTGGGAAGGTTATTTCCTAACCAAAGAATTTAAAATAATAGATTAAGATTGTTGAGTGAGTTCCCTTTTATTGATGAGGCGTATTTTCATTTTTATGTAGTCAATAATTAACCCTAAAACTGAAAAATTAAAAAATATATCATGTTATTCCATAGTCATTATGATAACTAAATTTTAACATTTTAGTTTTTCCTCAATAAGTTTTATCTATTAATTCAACAAGGTAATTTAAATTTAAATAATACAAAAAAAATGTGTACTAATAAATAATTTATAGCTCCTAATTTTAAATATTGAAAATAATTAATAAAATCAAAATCATATGTTTGCGTTAAATTAAATTTATTATAATTGAACGTCATAAGGTAAACAATTTTTAACATTATTATTTATATTTAATTTTGACTAATTTGAAATACAATTATAGAAGAAAATTATTTTGATATTTTTGGATAATATAAATTATTATAATTCCAAATATTTAATACCTGTTTCCAAATATCTCACACAGAATTGGACGATTTTAACTAAAATTTTACATCATAAAATTTATGAAGGATTTTTTTTTCATATTTTCACATCCATGAATTATTTGTAATGTATTTTTTCATCTATTTTCAATTCTTTCATTGTTTATGGGGTTTCCAGTTCTTTTTTGGAGGAAAGGTAGAGTTTTCATGATTTTTCCCAAACTGTGATCCAATTCTAGATTAAAGAACAAATTTTGTTTCCTGAATAAATCCTTTATTTTTCAAAAAAATTCACACATTCCCCATCCATCTTTTCCTCAAATTATCAATTAAAACCACCATTTCTATTTTTAACACTTAATAACTCTATCATTTTTTATATGGGTGATTTATTGAGGAATTGGGAAAACCCATAAGCTCATTTCATAGTTGAATTTTTTAATTTTTTTATATTTTTTTATTTTTTACACTTTTTTGGTGATTAATCCTCTCATCCAAGAACAATAAAACTATGCACACCCCCATGATTGTTTATTTCTCTTTAGAAATCATCTTCATCAACGATTAGTAAAAAAATGCTCAAAAATTATCAAATCATCATGATTTAAAAATTTAATTTTTATCTTTCATAATTCCATAATTTTTCACTCTTTTCCACAAATATAAGTTCCTAGATGAAATCCTCATATTTATTAGAACCTTATTTTTATATTTGACTTGTTTTAGATATAAATAAGATTTAAATTGGAATATATCATCAATGATTTAGTATTAATTCAGTTTCCCCTCATGTTCTTCTCATTTTCATAAGGATTCATCAAATATTCTTCTGGTTACTAATGTCCAAAAATTAGGTATTTTAATATAGTGTTTGATATGGGATTAATTGGACTAGTATTTTGGTTTTAGTTTTGATTTAACTCCCTTGGGGTGCGGTGGGGGTGCGAGTGATCATTCGCACAAGGATTTTCTGTTTTGAGACTTATGGTTGGTCGATCAATGTGTGAGCGATAGATGATGATTTATCATTGCTTTATTTCTACTTTAATCATACTCCCCCTTCATTATTATTAATAATAAATATGGTATTTGGGTAATTTTTTATTATCTTTATTTTTATTTTATTATTTTCTATTAAATTGGGTGTTTTACATATCCATTAAATGTCATACCAATTGGGGATGTTTTATAACTAATGTAATGGATTTATTAATTTTTTAGTTCTTCCATTTATATTTTGGGGTAATATTCATGTGCAATTGGTTTTAAATGATGTATTTTAAAGACAATTAATGTTCACAGTTTTGTGGTATACCTTGAAGCTGTTTTATGAAAACATTTCATGGTTCATTTAGTTCTGTAAAAGGTGAAAAGAACGCGTATCTATATATTAGAGTGTGTAATATCAGAAAAGGAGTTTTTAAATTAAAATGGATTTTAGAAACATGTGGAAATTTTTGGAGAAGTAGGGGGAAACTGGGTATCTTGGTGGGAGGAAGTGTACAAGTACACTAATGACTTAGAGCGGTTTTATCCCAATGTCACATAGCAAGTTGGATTTTGAAAACATTAAAAAAATTATATTGATGCTGATTGGGGAACAATAACATATCGGTATTTCCCTACTAGTGGCTTTTGCATGGGAACAAATATCACTATGGTTACTTTACACCAAGGTACAAGGTATATGGGGCCTAAGACAAACTAGTGCCTCGGAGTGTCCCTAAGATTGGTTCTCATTGACTCTTATGTATTTATCATTGTTTTATTGTGGATTTGGTTTGAAATTGAAATTGATTACATATTTTACTGATAGGTGGTCACTCATTGAAATTTCACATTGAATAGATTTTACCAATAAATGTTTCATTCATTAATAAACATTACCACCCCTTCTTTTTTGACAAATATAGAAGTATTTTTACCTTGTATAACATACTATAAAAAATTTTATAGTGGTAACCTATTGGGATTAAGATAAAACCAACATTACACTCATTGGGTGTAAGTACACTTGACCATGTTTGACCCAGGTGAAGGCAAGGCCTTGGGTGATGACAGTTTAGGTTACAAGTTTCTTCCATTGGTTTGATGTTGTTAAGACAACTTGAGGGTGATAAATCATTGTCTTGTTTATTCCCTTGGTATGTTTTTACACTAAATTTCTGTAACATTGACCTCTTGTGTAATTTTTAAACCTATCGGTTCAGTTCTGTATTTTATTTAAGGCATCATTGTCATAAATTTACATATTTTGTTTATAGATTTCCTTTTGTAGTTAAATGGATCTAAATTCAGGTAAATCATTTGAGAACATTAATAAATGATAAAAAAACATGTTCTAGTCCTTGCTGATATGGAATTACCTTCATTCCTTTCTATGGGCTGGGTCAGGTTCTTGTTTTAATGCTGGCTAGATTTTGTACGTGATAAAATGGCATCAAATTCAGGTTATTGTTTTGGGGTTGTATTATTATGTTTAGTTGAGTTAGGCGAGACACAAGATAAGGCTAATGGGGCTCATAGTTCTGGTCATGAGTATGGTTCCTGGCCTAAAACTCCTATGGTAGACCTTGTGTCACCATGGAACATTGGAATTGATTCTTTTTCTTCACTTTCAGGATATATGTGTGGGCGGTTGACTACACATGGACATTGGGTGGGGGTGAAGTTGGTGTTTATTTTATTGTTTTAATGTGTTTCTATTATTTATATTTGATGTTACTGAAAAAAATTTCATATATTTTTTATTGATTTTTGTTCCTATGATTATTGTATTTTGCAGAAACATGCCTCCTTAGAAAGCCCCCACTGCCCAATAGGGGGATCCCGAAGAGAGATCCTCATCACCACCTGATCAGAGGCTAGTAGAGGTTGTGGTTCTAGCTATCCATACACTGAGACAGAGAATAGATCATCTTATAGAATCAGTTGGTTAATATGATATTTGTCCTTGGATGTATAAATCCTAAGAGTTTCTAAAAATCAATCCTCATCTTTTCTGAGTTAGCACAGATCCCCTTGAAGTGGAGGAATGGCTCTAAAAGCTCAAGAGAATGTTTGAGATCCTGGACACACCTAAGGAGGTTAGGGTGAAGTGTTCCTCTTTGCTATTAGAGAGTAAAAAATGAAGATTGTGGGAACTAGTTCTTCGTACTGGGAATCATGAGCCATTGATCAACATAGACTTCAATTCTATTTTCAGTGACAAGAATATCCCTAATGTTTTTCAATATGCTTGACCTTGACTGTATATAGAGGATGTTCAAGATGTTCTTTTTGTAATGGAGTATGCCAACCGTTTTTCTGAGTTGGTCTGATATGCTCCAAAAATTGTATCCAATGAGTAGATCAAGGCCTTGTGGTTCTAGAGGGGTATAATTATAGATATATATTCCCATGTCTTCCTATTTTTGATGAGAACTGTTCCAGATGTGCTTGAACTAGTGTGTATAGTGGAGATAAACTGTAAAGGGTAGGATGATTTTTCAAGGATGATATCAGGTTTAGGTAGTGGCAGCTCTTCTGGTAAGAAATGGAAGGAGGAGGAGTATTGAATGAAGGGGGGTGTCAGCTCTGACCAAAATTCCAGGAATGCTTGTTCAGGGGCTTCTGATGCGTGGTAAATTGTGTTCCACCGGTGTAAGAGGCTAGGGAATATCCGACCAGCACAAAACTTTTCTCCAAAACCTTGTAATTAGTGTGTTGATATGAAAAACATGCAATGCTTTTTCATGATGAACGTCCTCTATAATGTGGGTCAACATCAGCGGCGTTCAAGGGAGTGCCATCTCAGTCAGAGCTATCGAAGATAGAAGGATATCATTTTGGGGGACATGGCAGTAGGGATGGATAAATTTATGTCACGAGCTAGATCAGGGTACAACCACATACTAGCGGTCATTCAAAGATAGAGACCATACATCTTCTTGTACTAAATCATGCACTAGCAGGATCAGAGGTTGGACCATCAGTAGATAACTGTACCTTTTTTATTTTATTTAATGTAGATGAAATCCTTATTTATACCTATGTAATTATTTCATTAATCTCTATCTTTTTTTAACATGATAAACTTTCCAACAGACTTTCTGTCTTTTACGATGGATTTGGTGTCCCCGTTGTGAAAGAATAAGTAGTAGGGTCTTAGTTTCCCATCATGTGTGCTTTTAGTGTAATGGGTTGAGATGTTGTGGGACCTCCAGGTCTTAGATATGGATCTATTTGACATGTTAATTTTCATGTATTGGATTGTACACTTTCATGAAAAAATTTATTGCTATAGGCAACAGGTCAGTTTCACAGCACTAGATGGGAGTCATCAGGTGTTCCTAGGGGATTGGGATCCTCAGTCTAGTCGGACATGACCTCCACTCAAAGATTTGGGGAATCAGGTAATCTAGTTATCATCACTCTCAATTGAGGATGATGGCCATGATCATATAGCTAGAATACCTCAACAAGTGCATGTGATTCTAAAGGAATTATTAGATATTTTTTTGGCTTACCTCTAGATCTTGATGTGGAGTTTTCAATGGATTTAGCACAAGGAATATAAAAAATATCTCTTCCATTGTATTGTATGAGAACCCCCAAAAATTGGAAATTAACGATACAGTTCAATGATATAGAATCCAAAGGATTCATTCACCAGAGCATCTCTCCTTAGACCTCTTCTATTATGTTTGCGAAGAAAGATAATGGAACCCTCTGGTTGTGGATTGAATACCGAAAGCTAAAAATGGTAACAACAAAGAAAAAAATCCCCTTACCCGAATACATTGGTTTTTTATTAGATGATGGGGGGATAGTGGTTTTTTAAAATAGTCTTGTGTTTTGGTTACCCCCAACTCAGGTTCAAAGAGGATTATATCCCCAAGGAAAACCTCCAAAGCAGGTACAACCACATTGAGTATTTGATCATGACCATATGAATGACCCATGCTCCTGCCGTCTTTATAAAACTACTTAATAGGGTGTTCCACTGGTATATTGACACTATTTTTGTATTCACGAATGAAATCCTAGATTACTATGGATCAGAGGAGGATCATGACTATCATTTTGGGGTGCCTTTCTAGGGAATCACCTTTATAAAAAGGTTTAAATGTGAACTTTTTGTATGAAGGAGGTGAAGTTTTTGGGGATTGAGATCATAGAGCAGAGGGTTTTAGTGGACCCTATGAAGATCAAGGTCATTATTTCATGGGATCATCTGATGAATGTTTTTGTTATCATGATTTCTCTCAGCCTGGATGATTACTACATGATGTTTTTTTGAGATTCTCTCAGCTTCCTTCTCCCATGACTACACTCACCTAGAAATGGGTGAAGTTTTATTGGAATCCATAATTATAGGAATCCTTTGAGGAGCTATAGAAGCAGTTGAATACCACTCCAATGTTGATATTTTCTTAATCTATAATGGGATAATTTGTTTATTGCGACACATCAGGTATTGGTATCGGGTATGTGCTTATGCATGATTATCACGTGGTGGCGTATGGCAACCGTGAACTCTGATCACATGAAAATAATTACCAATACAATGACATGAAGATAACATATTTTATTCATGAGTAGAAATAATCATGTTACAACCTATATGGTTAAAAATTTATTTTCTGTTCTGATAAAAAATATTGGCCTACATCTTATCGCCTAAGGACCTCAATCTGAGGCAGTAAAATTGGAAAGAGTACTTGTTGGGGTTCGACAATGAAATTTTCTATACCTTAAGAAAAATTAATTTTGTTTAAGATGTATTGATTAAAAAGGTACCAGGGAAAGAATTAAGGTAGTCTATGGACAGGTGGACTGTGATGTGGATATTTTCAAAGATGCATGTGGAGACCTAGGAGCATAGTGTAGGTGTGTTCTGGGTGATCATCAAGTTGGCTCCTTATCTCTTGAATTTGATTCACTGAGAGCATCCTAGTGATGATCATTTTCAATGGTTGGGGATATTTCTTCATTGGGGTAGATGTCCTCTGATTGGTCATCATCTCCTGATGGAATCTTCTTCTTCAAGGTTCGTTCACCATTATCGTCATCTCTGTGGAAGGTGGTGATGCATGATATCCATCCGCCATATAGGATTGTCCATTAGGGTTCCACAAAGATGTATTATGAAGTGCGACAATAGTTACGCTATCCAGGTATGATATGGGACATAACTGACTTCGTGTTGAGATGATAAACATATCAGTAGGTGAATTCTGGGCACTAGAGGCAAAATGGTTTTCTACAGCCATTACCCATTCCTACCAGGATGTGGGATGAGGTTGCCATGGACATCAATGTTGGATTACTTCATACCCCTCAATGTAAAAAATTTCTATGGGTATTAAAATTTATTATAACTAAATCACCCCAATTCATTCTAATCAATGAAATATCTAAAGTGGATGAGTTGGGACAATTTTATCTTAAGGAGGTGGTAAGGATTCATGCTGTGACATCTGTATTTTTCTCTGAAAGAGACACTCATTTCACTTATCAATTTTTTGAAGGACTTAATAAGGATATGAGGTCTCAGATTAAAGTGAGAATGACATACCAACCTCTAACAGATGGTTAGACAGAGCTGGTGAATTTGATTTTAGAGTACGTCCTTTGTGAA
The DNA here is from genome assembly GCA_963277665.1 of Viscum album. Taxonomy (NCBI): domain Eukaryota; kingdom Viridiplantae; phylum Streptophyta; class Magnoliopsida; order Santalales; family Viscaceae; genus Viscum; species Viscum album. Next base: position 1,836,868,863 of record OY728163.1, on the reverse strand, counting down.
TGTGTTTTGGACATTGCAGGTTCATGGGATAAAAATTTGGGATTGTTTGAATGTGCTTATAATAATATTTACCAATCCTCAATTCAAATGTCTTCTTTTTTGGCACTTTATGGCCATCCTTCTCGGTCCCCCTATGTTTGGATGAGGTAGTTGAGACTTCACTATTAGGGCTGAGCCTTGTAGAGAAGATGTATGAGAAGGTCAAGTGGATCAGTAATTGTGTGTTGATAGACCTGAGTCTTCATAAATATTATGCTGAGATGATTTTTCATGACCTCGACTTTTAGGTGTGTTATAGTGTATTCATGATAGTGTCCACTATTCTGGGCCATCATTGATTGGGAATCAAGGGAAGATGATTCCATATTATATCTGTCCTTTTGAGATCACCATTAATATTTGTCGGGTGGAATATAGGTTGGCCTTGCCTCATCATTTGACTTCCATTCACGATGTCTTGGAAGTCACCCAACTAGAAAAGTACAACATGGATCAGTCCAATGTGTAGAATAAGGAAGAACTGGAGATAGATCCCAATTTTTTTATTTTTTTTGTAGTTAGGGTAAATAGTTGATTTTAATGAGAAGGAACATTGGGGACTGTCAATTCCCCTATTTAGGATTATTTGGAATAATGGGAATGATAAAATTAAATAAGATAGCAGAAGACTTGGTTTGTGGAAGATTACTCATTCATATTTTCTGTTCAAGCTTCAGGTTGACTTTCTGAGAAATAATGTCTCTAATAGTGGGGAGAAGTGTCATATACATGACTTATTTTAATGTTATTTTATCATTTCATTTTCATTTTTTTATCGTAGGGGTTTCCCATGAATTTTTTTTTGAAGGGTGAGTTTTCACGATTTGGGCCAAAACATTGATCCCATTTCTAAATTTAAAAATAATTTTTGTTTCTTTAATAAATCATTTATTAAAAAAATTTCACCCATTTTACCTCGTACATGGCCTCACACGACCTAATAAAACCACCATATCCATTTGTACCCATTAAGATCTCATTATTATTTTAGATTTTGGTGATTTATATTGCATTGGGGCTAACCCATAAGCCCATTTCCTATTTTAATTTCTTTAATTCCTTAATATATTATTCATTTTAAATCTTTTTTGGTGATTTCACCTTTCACCCAAGACAATTAAACATAGAATCACCCCTTGTTCGTTTATCCCTCTTTGGAGATCATCTTAACTGATTAGTAAGGAAAAACATCTTAAGAATTCTCAAATTTCCAAATTTCATAAGGTATTTTGATTCCTTCATAAGACCTTAATTATTCAATCATTTCCCCCATTTCAGTTCCTAATTTACCTCCTAATACTTACATGATCCTAACATTAATTTTTGGTTGTTGTAGATTCATCTTATTGTGTATTTGTGGAGATATCATCAATGATTTCCAATCAAGTGAGTTTTTCATGATCCTCCCATTTTATTATGGTTTCATCTAGTTTTCTTAAGGTTCCTAATATCCATAAAGTAAGGATACAAATATAGGGTTTAATATTGTTTTTGAACTAATCTTTTTGTTTTAGGATTTATTGTACTCCCTTGTGGTGCAGTGATGGTGTGGTTGAACTTCGGCACAAGGATATAGTGTTTTGACACGTGTGGTAGGTGGTTCCATGTGTAATCAATAATAGATGAGTTATACTTTCTAGATTTCTGTTTTTTTTCCTACTCCCCTTCATTTTTCTTTTTTTGTGTAATATTTTATGTAATTTATTTTTAAGTGCCAATTTTGAATGAAAATGGGTGTTTTACCAATCAATTAAATGTTATACTGATTAATGCTACTTTATAACTCATTTAAAGGTTTTATATTTTTTTATTGTATCCCATACTATTTTAGGGAAATATAAGTGTACAATTGGGTTTCAGAGAGGGATTTTACAGAGATTTCATGCCCAAATATTGGTGGTATAACATGAAACTATTTTATGAAATCATTTTATGGTTTAATGAGTTGGGTAAATGTTGCAAAGTTCATATAGATATTATTTTTAGTGTGTATGACCAAAATTGGCCTTATAAATGGAATATTTATTTTGTCCACATGTAGAAATATTTATTAGAAAAATGGGGGGGGGACACGGGTATCTTGTTGGTTAGACGTGTACTAGAACACTAGTGATTCAGAGTGATTTTATCCCTATTTCACTTTGAAAGTTAGTCATTGACACCACTAAGAAAACTATATTGATGATTAATAGAGACCACTATGTTATTATAATTTCTCCTACTAGTGGATCATTCATGGGAACCATTATTTCTATGGTTACATTACACCAAGGTACGATATATGTAGGGACGGAGACAAAATAGTACCTAGGGGTATCCCTGAGATTGGTGCACATTGAATATTTTTTATTTACCTTTTTATTAGGTCATATTTTGTTGAAAAATTCACTAGCTCACATGTTTTATTGAAATGTGTTCATTATTTGAAATTTCATGTTGAAAATTGATTACCATTAAAAGTTTCATTATTTTGAATATATCTCCACCACTTCTTGTTTGAAAAAAATGACTTACATTTTATCATCTATTTCGACCTATATAGAATATTTTGGTGGTATCATATTGGTATTTAGATAACACCTTACATACACCCCCTGGGATTATGTATAATCTATCATGTTTGATGTAGGTAATGCCAAGGCCTTGGGTGATGGTGGTTCGGGTTTCTAGTTTCTTCCCTTAGTGTGGTGTTGTGGAGACGGATTGGGGGTGATAACCCCTTGTTGTGTGGAGTCCATTTGGGTATTTTTTTGCTAGTATTTGGAATAATTAGACCACTTTTTCCTTGACAAAACCTATTTATTAATTTATGGATATTATTTATTGAATGTTTGAAAAAAAATTCATATTCAGAATATTGATTGTTTTTTGTTTTTAAATGATTCTAAACCCAGGTGAAACATTACCAAATCATAATACACTATACTCAAGACCATCTTTTTTCCCATGGGGATAGGGAATGACCCATGTACTTTTCCATGGGCCGAGTCGGGGAAGGATTCAATGGCGACCAGATTAGGTTCGTAACACATATTAAAAATGTGAACAAGTTTAAAAGGACTAAATATAAATATTCAACATGAAATTGATTATAATTATATAAATTGTATTAATTTATTTAAAAATTAAGTAATATTATTTTAAAATTGTTTTAAACAATAATTTTACAATTAAAATACTCTAAATGAAATGGATATTTTTCTTTTAAAAATCACTATTTTTTTCTAGTCGGAAAAAATAGTTACTTTTCAGAAAAAAAAATCCCAAAAAATCACCAAAGGATTATTTTTAAATTATTATTTTAAAAAATATTATAATATTTTAAAAATAAATATTTATAAATGTAATATTTCAGTTTTAAAATATATGAAACATAAAATCGTGACCCAACTACTTTTTAGAATAAAAAAATTGAGGTTTCTGTATAAAATTGGATTTATTGTTGATACATTCCTAGAAACCACAGAACATGAATGTAAAGTAATTTATTTATTAAATATAAAATATAAACATAATATAAATCAGTTAAAAAATTATATTTTTATTTTATATATGTTGATTATGTTTTATCCATAAAAATATTTTTTTTTGTACATGAATTGTACTATTTTAAATTTTATTTATTTTCATCTACAATCAATAGGTAAAAAAATAATTATTTATTTAAATAAGTTTAAAAAAAATTTCAAAAAATATTTATTCATATTCACAGCCACCGTTCTAATATATTAGTGATAATTATATTATGAAATAATAATATTTTACATGTATGACTTATAGTGTTTAAAATCAATGTTGTGTGTAATGAAAAATAATTAGGGTATTGTGTGTAACTAAATAAAAGATTAGTGTTTATTTTTACATAATATAAACATATATTTACATGAAACATAATAAAAAATTATTGTTCCTTGTAACAAAAAATATATAATGATGAAATATACTTGAAAAAATATATTTTAAAAAATCAAGGGGTGTTACATTCTAACCCTAGGAAATGAATTTTTCCTGTCAAATTATCTATGTCATAAAAGGATTATGATTTAAAAATTCCTTTATAGAAACCTACGTCAGAAAAATTAATAATAAATCATCCCTAATTTTTACTAATAAAAATTCATAATGGAGACATAATGTAACTCATTATTGGGTTTCTATATAAGACAACAAATGTGAGAGGTGATAATTCATTCATGGAAGAGAAGATAAAATAAATATAGCGAGTCACATAGAATGTGAATCATAAGAATGCGGAATACCAAATATTGATAATGATTTAAAAACCATAAATATGTGATGATTTATGACTCCATTTGATTCTTTGATAAAGAACATACTTTGATAACATGTTTGATTTAAGATCATTTTCCTAATTTTGGAGAATTCGATTATCAAATTGGATGAGAAAAAATGAAAATTTAATTAAATTATATCAATTTTTTATAGGCTTAATTTTATCACTTGGTTGTTTGTTGATGAATTTATGTTCCATCTATTACTCTTTTAGAAGAACTTGTCATATATGAAGAACCAAAAAACATTTATTGTGGAATGGAAAGTCATTCCATAAATCTAAAAAACATCATCTATGCCAATCATGTATGTAGAAAATATTAATATGTTAAATTAATACATTAATATCTATAACATTATCTATGGTTTAACATAAACCAATCCATAAATGGAAAAAAATTAACGTTCTGAATGTTGAAAATCCAAAAAATTAAAAAGAGGGTCACTAATGTTTGAAAAAATTTGCTTATTATTATTCCCCCAAATTGACATAAAGTATATCATGATTGTCACAGATCAAACATGCGAATACATTTATATTTTTATTCTCTTGAAACATATTAATAATATTGTTTTCCATTAAAAATTATTTTAAACATATTTGTATGCTCATATATTTGATAAAACACATATTTGTGCTTGTATTCCTTAAATACAAAAATGTTGTAAATGTCATCAAGGATAGGATAAACAAAATAGTTAAAAAATCATTAATCGGTTCCAAATTAATAATCAATATCAAATTTACTTATACATACCAATAATCTATTTATCCAAACTAAACACAATTCTCTCCCTATTAGGGTCATATTATATACTATTTTTCCATATTAAAAATATCAAATTTTCATTACATTAAATTTGAACTTCATTAACATAAGTAAATAAATTATATTAAAAAAATAATGTAAAATCATAATGAAAAATATTTATATTTCATAATTGTTTAATTCCAATATAAAAAAATTAGTTATTCCACCAAATTATTACACTATTAAATAAGTATCATAATCCCATTCAATAATACTTCATTCCAATCATATGTAATCAATATTCACATAACTATTAGAAATATAACATTTATTTTAAAAACCATTATTATTTTTAGCATTATATTATTCCTTATGAAATCGATTTTTATAATTCTCATACGTTCCATATTTAAACCATTTAATGGTCTGTGATATCATAGAGAGTCCACTATTCCCATAAATTATGTTCGATAAACATCTAATTTTCCCTTTCTATTAAATTACATCATTTTAATCCATTAAATATTCAAAAAGGACATCATTTTTCACTATGATATTAACTTTTTTTATTTATTAAATATTCTTGATATTTAAGAAAATGAATATTCTTTCCTCCATGATCTCGTATAAATTAACTCTTCTTGAACTATATAATTTTATTTTTTTAGGCTGAGAGTTGGTTATATAAAAAATTGATCAACATGTTTTGTAAAAATATATTAGTCATTATCAAAAAAATACATCACTATTTTCATCATCACATTTGACTTCCCATCATTACATTGTTCAACACACTAAGCATTAACATTGTATCTTTGGGTTTCAGCCATCAGCTAAAATCACATGTATAGTGTGACATACACTAGTAATCATATCATGGGACCACATAATCATTAATAATTAGTTGCAGTAATTCGAAATCCGGAAAAATTATGTAATTTTGACTTCATATGTTTATTATATGCAATTCATTGTGCTCTTTTATTTAAATCATTTTCCATGGTCCATAATGATATTGAGAATTTCGAAATCATATCACCTAGTAGTGTCAAACAATATGTGTCATAAGTCCCATTATCATTCACCCATTTATGATAAATTCTAGATCTATGTGGAGCATTTTTTTTGTTATCAATAGGAAAATATCTTTCATATTTAAATATAAATTATGTATCAATATGTAGATGAATTTCATAGAATCCATTAACTCATTCCTTTATCAAAATTACTTTACATTTTTCAATTCCATGACTCATTCATAGACATATATTCAAGGACAAAGATAGAAATATAAATGGAAATATACCTAGGTATCTAACTAATGTTTTCTTATTCCAGTTTTTAATGGTTTTCAAATTCATTGCTCTTATATCATCTATAATGAAACATACATTTCATTCATTGGTATGATAACAAATATTTTGAATATTCATTACATTAGACAAAAACATGCCCGGAATAATAATATTTATGTTCCTCTAGAATCAATAAAAAGTAAAATATGGTCCATAAGTCTGTTACAACATATACTGATACGGTCTTCACCCATATCATCTATCCTAGAGATATCATACATAATAAAACTCTTTATATCTAGGGTAATGGAAACATAAGAAAAGTGTGAGCTCCAAATACCACTAAGGGTAAACAAGGGAGATACATGTAAATAACGTGAATATATGGGTATGAGATCCTGAGAAGAATATTTAACAACCATAAAAATAACTTTGTTGATCTTAATATGGATTAATTGCATAATAATTGTATTCACATAAGGAATAAATCATACAGAAATAAATAAACAAGTTTGATGAGCGCATAACATAAGAACAATACATTTTATTTGTTTCAATCAAGTAATCATGGAAAATAATTTATAACGGATAAACACCAAGACATTAATTACATGTTAGGTATGGGATAACCATTGGTGTACCTACATTGGGTTTGGGGTTACCTCCATTGTCCCCTATTTCAAGATTAATTTTACCACCTATGTACCGTTAATTTCAAGATTGGTCATACCACTAGTGTTCTCTCCATTTTAGTATTGGGATAACCACCCATGAATCATATTTTTATTAGGAATAGGATAACCATCGGTGTATCTTCCATTTCATGATTTAATTGACTAAAAGTGCACTCTATATTATGAAAATGGGATAACAATTCATGTAACCTTTGATACCATATAACATTTAACATTACCCATTTCAATAGTTGGAAATATAATTCCCAACAGTAAAATAACTATGTTTATATTTATGTGTTCCACGTGATCACAATCATTCATTATACCATAACTCATGAAATTTAAATTGATTCATAAGAATATCCTCTTATCATATCCAATGGAAATATATAGTTTCCATAATCATTTCATATTTTCATCATTTTATAATCCATAAAAAGAAGTGGGATTCATAATTTTTTGTATCTTGGATTAACTCTTTTATTAAAAATGTGTTTCATAGAAAACATTTCATCATAAAAAACCATTTTCCAATAATAAAAAAATTGAATTATTGGTTCATATCCAATGAAAATCATAAATCTGATCAATGAATTTTATCTTAGACTTAGAATTACTAAAAAATATCAAATTGAATGTTTCATTGGTAAAATATTCTTTTAGTGGATATTATATTCTAAAACCTAAATCATTTTCAAAATCCAATTATTTGAAAATAACTTTGATATATTATAATGAAATTTACACTCAATAATTTTAACAATATATTGATAAACATATCACTTATGATATTAAAAAACACCATATTCAATATTTTAGAAGAGATTTTTTGAAAACATGGTTTGGAATGAAAAAGTGTTCTCATCCGAAATGAAGATTTTTACGAAAAAGAGTTATTTTCAAATCTTCAGTACCTAGATGAAAATGAATGGATAACATTTATTCCCATGAATTAGATATAGGAGATGAAAATTTAAAAGCATCATGAAATATATATTTTTAAATATTATCATTGAAAGAGAGTCAGAAATGATCTCAATAAAAGATGAGAATGCAATTTAAAATGAATTCCTCTTTTGAACCATTGAAAGATAATAACCATGAATGAATAATAGTAAAGTAGATATAAATATAACGAAAATAAATAATTTTTTGATATTACATGATAAAGGGGATGTATATACAAGACATAAAGGAAAATTGGTGCATAACAAAACCATATGTCTCAAATATGGAAAATTTTAACAAAGAACCCCTTACGTATTTTGTATTATATGAATGAAAAAAATCCATGAAAGAAAAAAATGTATATGTAAATGTAAATAATTTTAGGTATATTAATTATAAAATAAATTCATGGGTAATATATTCACAACATTATTGAAATAAATAGTGATTATGTCATGTGTCCCATAAAAGTGAAAATAGAGACCAGAATCCCTAACATCATGTCTAGAAATATATTATACTCATTAATACCACATTTATATAAAATATAATATTATTGTACATGTATCAATGAAACATAATTATATACATCATATCATATATGGTTTTTTATTACCGTTTATTACCGATTACATAAAAATTCCATGTTAATGATATGTTTTAGGTAATGAGATCTTTGTCTTTATTATATATTTTTATTTATTATATTTGGTCCTAATAATTTTGTCACAGGTTAATAGTATATAGAATTTAAGGAAATATTAATATTTAATATATTATCACTATATATGTATTTATAATATACTATAATATTTGGTGATAGGAAATGATATACATAGTTAACTAGGATGGTAGGTCATATGTACACATGAAGGATGTTTCATTTTTCTAGTTATATTGAATTTCAGAAAGGTAAATGATATGTATATATATATATATATCAATATTAAATTTTAATTTTAATTAAATTCATATATGATGTTTCTATCAAAACATTCTTTAATAAATTCCATGTAAATCATAAATGATTCACATCACTTCACAAAGTAATAATCTATTATACCGACAAACAACATTTTCGTATACCCATAAAATGGAATGCAAAAAGTTATGTAATATATGACAATTAAAGTATGATAATTAAAAAAATTCCATACAGATTATTCATAACCAATCAACTCATCATTAAAAACTTCCTTTATATGTGTTAATGGACTAATGATTGTCATTGATTTGCAAGGTGGTAGTGCACTATACACATGACTGATAATTTCATAAGAAATTTAATGGAAGTATGTAATATTGTAGGACATACCATAATCATAAAAATAAATAATTATATGGAAGTTAATGAAGTCATTATATCATCATTTTATAATAACAAATTATAAATATGGACTGATATATAAACCAACAAATGCTCATTTATGAATGTTACCCCACATTTGGGTATCCAAGATAGGATATCACCAACGAAATGTTTAGTTATATTTATGTTAAAGATAATTCTTATGGGATTATGAAACTAAATTCCATATGTGATTTGGATAGATCACAGATAATGACCCACACATTAAATAAATTGATATTGCATCAGATTGTAAGTATATTCATTACAAAATATAATAAAACCTTGATAATACATTATAGGTAGAATGTATTTAGATATAGAGAGACATGAACATCTGGTTCCTAAAACATCTACATTGTCTCCCATATATTTCTTAATAACTAGAATTTTTTTGAAATATCATAATTAACACCCATCTTTATAACATAGGGAAAATATTGAAATAAAATGGTTAGCTCAAATGAAATGTAAGTGTAAATAAAGGAAATATCAATCATATCATATTCATAAGAACATAACATTTGAAAATCATACACTTCGTATAAAAGTTCCTAATATCATGTCCTGGGATAAATAGTAAAAGATCAATGTAATCCTAGTAGTACAAACATAATAAAAGAAATTTTCTGGAATACAGACAAAATCATAGAAAATAATTTCATATTAGTCATGTCTAATTACTAAGACCCTCCGAGTGGAAAAGACTAATATTGAAACAATTTAACACCTTATTCTACTCCAGTATTACTGGACTAGATTTATATTCAATTCCTGTCATGTCTACCTCATGAGAAATAAATCATTACCCAATGCATTATAAGTAGATATAGGTCCCACAAATCTCATAATTAAACCATTCTTACATATTCCACAATAACATATAAACATTCCCCATAGAATAAACGATGAAAATAAAATGGGTTTCTTAAAAATTATTCCATCACAATTGATATAAAACAAAATGATTTACTAAATAACATTCCATCATAAACACATTAAAAACATAGTAATAATATGGATTAAAATATAACCATATTTAAAGAGTTTCATCTTAAATGCAAAATAATTTTGATAAAACACTTGATGTAATATCTTGAGGAATATATCTTTTCTTCTTTAAAAATGTTTTAATTTGTAAAATTGCCACACAATTTTAGAATATTTTTTTAAAATAATATTCTAATATTATAGAGAAATCTTCAAGGAAATATGGTTTCATGAAATTGAAAAAAATCCATTCATGCTGTATAACTTAAAAATCATTCTTCTCATACTTCTTCTGTAAATGAAAAAATGTACCTTATAACGAAAACAACAAAAGATTCCATTCATTCTACATAGTAGGATTTTTTCAATGGATAAAATTGAAATTGAAAAAATATTGAAGGATATAAAGGTTATTCTAAATACAAATTTTTGAAACAAGTATGTGGATGATAAATAACCCCAATTAAGTACATACTAATAAACAATCATTGATATAAATGATATTTGGAAAACATTTCCTTACCTTACTTCCCATATTCTTAATATGCATCCAATCCTCCATTATAACGATTTAAATAAGTTTTCTAATTTATTCCAGTATGATAATCATTTTTATTATATCATTTATGGTCATATATTCATCTGTTTGTCAGTATAATTTCATTGTTACTCATTATTCGAGTATTAATTGCATTATGTACTTATGAATGTTTTATTAGATAAGTTATTATAAATCATTTTAGAATATAGTTATATCATTTACATCAAGGTATTAGTATAATATATATAATATTTATTCATTAATTTCATTGAATTAATTTATATAATCACGGTTTACTGATGATTTTGAATAATGAATCACATTACACTGTGGAGATCATATGTTGTATGTACACACATGCTATGATATCTATCGCATAATTGTTGAATGGTATTGACATGGATGGAGTAAAATGTCTCAGAATTAGTATCATGTTATAATAATCATATACAGATAATATTTTCACAATTATAATAGTCCATATGTGGTGGTGGGGAATATTTTATTACACCATGGCATGGTGATGGTATGCCCTACGCATGCATGCACGATGATTACATTTTTCATTGGATGGATAGAAGGTGGAATAGGATTTTTTTATATTTATAATATCATATTAGTATGTGAGTGATACTAATGTTATTACTTTATAAGGAATCAAGTAATGATGAAAAGGTTGAAAAAGAAAGAAATTTCCAACAATCAGTAAAAGAGATTATGTAACATCCTGGATAAATGAAGAATATGACATTTTCATATTTATTAATATTTGTGAATTAAATATTTATTTTACTTTAAATGGGTTTCTATGTTCGATAGCGTACCTGATACGCAACAACCGGTTTCCTTGAAATCTTACGTTGCAAACTAATAATATAATATTATTATTTTAAATGGTAGTTAACTCTTAGTTGTTGTATTGGAGTGAATGAGTAAAACGAACTACAATATTATTATACATTTTTTTAAATGTATTTACATTTATCCAATAAAATATAGAGGCATAAAATGTGAATGAATCTAATTTTAAGCATAACATACATTAAAATACCGATTTACTGCCTTTTAATGGAGAACCCTTATTAAATCCAATTTTTGTCACATTAATACATTCTATTTTACCAATTAAAATCTTTCTTTAGAATTGGGACATCAAAATTTACTTTGTGTAATTTTTTTCAATTTTTCTGATAAAGTTTATTTTGTAATGAATAGTGAAAATATTGTATTTTAATTGAAAACTATGGTTTAATCTAATTTATTTATATGGTTAGATTATCTTTTTAATTGGTTTTAAAGTGTAATTAGAATATATTTTTACCATTTAATACAATGTTAGTCATTTTAATTAATTTCACTTTGAAATTGGACCTAAACAAGTATCAATATTTTGATAGTTATTGTTTATTAAAAACACGCTATTTGTTTGGATAACGGGAATTAATTATAAAATTAGTTAGTGCCACTTATTTGTTTTATATATTGAAAAATAGACATCATTATTGAATTCTGAATATCAAATATAACTTAGGCTGAATTTATGGTATTTTTCAGAAAAAATTCTATTTTTGATGAATAGTGAAACCACTTAGTGGTAGTTGCAAAAACTGACTTTTTCATTTAAATGTAATTTTACCACTTCTGTGAATTGAATTTCAAAATCAGACATACATGGTTGTTATCATAATGTAAAATGTTTTTAATTAAGATGAAAATAATTTTTGATCAATTGTAACTTCTCTCTTTTAGTTACCGCGGTTAAAGGTAAAAGGTTAATTCAAGGTAAAAAGAATATTATAAAAATTCCAAATTACCTTAACACTTGTAAAAACCTTATTGGTTGAGTCATTAACAACCATGGACATATTTGGGTCGATTTTGGGACACCATAGATCCACATGGGTGTGATAATGACAATTTATATTATTTAATTTAATGTAAAGACAAAATTGACATTAACAAAAAACTTTTAGTAATTAATTTTTATATGGTGTAATATAAGTAATATTTTCGACTATAAATATTCATTGGAAAGATAAAACGATTTACTACATAATGGTATATTTTTTATAATTTTTAGACAACAAATAAAATAAATTATTTCTGATATAATAATGATGCATTATTTACCTCATTAAAAAATCATTCACATAAATAAAATTAAAATGATTAAATTAATTTCCAAAACAAGTCAAATTATGATTGGATTATTTTATTTCGACCATGAGTCATCTTATATTTATCCTTAATGATTTTCGGACAATTATAATCCAAATATAATTATATAATATAATAATAGTTTCACACTTTTCTAAAGAGCCCCTCCCCATAATAAAAGGAGACCACTTATAACCAAATCCACACACCTATCAAGCCATTTGGATCATCAAAAACCGGCCCAATTACACTCCCTACATCCATATACTCCTCCTAGAATCCTTACCTTAGGCAATATGCACTTCAAGAAGTCCTTTGGATCAAACCAAAGAGAGTTACCCAAATTAAAGGTAATAGTTTCTCTTAAATTGTTTTCATTTATATTATTTCTCCAACCCCAATACCTTATTATTTCCTATATTTTGTAAAAATACCAGTATCCTCACTATACTAGGATTTTCTTATGAGATTTATTCTAACTACACTTACACACAACTAAATCTAATGGATGAAAAACATAATGTTTGTGTGGGTTCCAAACTAACGCCTCAAGAAATGATGATTGTTCAATTACATCTTACCACCTTTCATGGTGGCCATTATGATGGAACTATATTAATATATGATATATATTATGTTTATTATTTTTTTTATTCTTTTGTACTTCCAAATTATATCAATACTTTATGGTTTCCATCGTGGGTAATTATGATAATCACATTTGATGAAGTGCGGACTACCGCCCCCTTAAAGTGATGTGACTCGTTAATGCCTTATGATATATGTATAAAGGATAGAGTTAATGATATTATATACTGGAATTAAAATATAACTATGTATCATTATGTTTTAGTTCCATTAAAATAATAAATAGAAATGAAAGTAGTGTTAATGTGTACGTACGAATTACCGTCTCCGCGAACGGTGCATTTCATTTCTTACCTCCAAATGTTATATACTATTATAAATACATGTATATACTGAATATATATGATATATATGATATTTAAATCATTAATATATCTCTGGAGATAATTTCATATTGACCACATGGACAACTTTTCAATATAATGTGTTTATTTTTTACTCAAGTACCAAATATCGACAAAATTAACGTTATTTACTTCAATGATTACATAATGTTTATAACACGGTAATAAGTAATATAAAAGGAATAATAAAAATGAAAAACGTTCTTAAGAAAGTATAAATTATGATTATTTTATTATTCAGGAGATTAAAGAATGATATAGTCAATTTGGACGTGAGGTAAGGAATCTGACCTCTCTCTTTCTTTTTAAGTACTCTATTTTATTTCATTTCTTTTATGATCCATTTTATTATGTTAGAGTATGTTCTTTTATATTCACCATAATGTAATTTTTATTTTCATATGATGAGATATCCCCTCTTACTCTCATCAATTCATTTTAGGAATTTTTAGGTGGCGCCGTTAGACGGTGGAATTTTTATAAGGGCATTTCTTATCTCACTTTTAATTCCATGAGGTTTCCATTGATCGCCACTTATTTATTGAATGTGGTGTATTGTGTACTTCATTTTGATGTATATTATAAAGATTACAATTAAATTCTTGGTATTATGTGATTCATTTTGTGGTTATTAACTTTGGTTCATACGACTCGATTGTTTACAATGTGGTAAGGGGTTTTCATCTCACTTTTTATCCCCATGAGATTCATGCTATATTTTCCACTACTTTCTATTATGTGGTGTATTTACTGCCAATGAATATACAATTTGTGTAATACACTTTCATTGATGATTATTTACATCTTCATTGTATGATCCTTCTTTCATGTGGCATATGTTTTGTATGTTACCAAATAGGTAAGGGAACAGTTTACCCTACTCTTTTTAAAAGACTTCTTTTTGTTATATCTTTTAATTCACATCTTCTTATGTTGGGATATGTTCTTATATATCCTTATTAATGTAAATTTTATTTCAAAGTGATTATATACCCTTTTTATCTCATCAACACATTTTCTGATTTTTAAAGTGATGCCATTAGGCAGTCGAATTTTTATAAGGATACTTCTAAACCCGATTTTGATTCTTTGGGTTAAACTTATACTTTTTGAAAATATCGTCTATGAATATGTTTGAATGTCCTCTAATTTTTTTACAAGTAATATACACTTATATTGGGTTTATTTATATTTTTCACACCTAATTATGTGATTGATTTATCCTTAATTTTATTATGTCATCTTCATAAGGGATTTCATCACAATTTAGATTTCCATTGAGACTCCATTGTTGTTATGCACCAATTAACTCTTATATGGTGTATATATTTCCCTTTGTCATATTATACCATGAATCCCTTTATTCTCATGATCTTATAATGTTTTGGTTAGATGTTGTTCCTCAATTATTTGTATTCAAGTGTCTCACATTTTGTTAAAAACTCTTTAACTAAAATATCATTTTAAATGTTTTAATGATTTATTCTTAGAAATCTTTTTCATTTATGTCCATGTTTTAAAAATGGTTTTATGGAATTATTTATGTGAAAATTATTTTTTTAAAATGTTAATTCCTTTAAAAGAATTAAATTGGAATGTGACACTTTGATTCAAAAAAATCTCATTATTAAATGGGTTTGAAAATGGTTTGATAAAGCATTGATTTTGTAAATATCTTGAAATGATATTTTGTGATTTCTACTGAACTGTTTATATTTTCAATATTTTATGTGCTATGATATTATAAAGGTACTTGGAAATTTCACGGGTGGTTACGTGATTATCCAAATGACGGGTGGTTCTGTGAATATGAGGATGTTTGGTTAAGTTATAACATCTAATGAATTGGGTATGGAAGTCGGCCGTATGGCTATTCAATTTAGTGATGTGTGCGGAAGTCAACTGTACGGTTATTCCATTTATGTATGTTTATGTCCCAAGATAACTTATATGTTATTTTTTCTTTATATGGGTTTTATGGTAATCTTTTTTATACAAAAGGGTATGTAATGATATTTTATTTAGTAAAGAGTATTTAATACTTCATAAAGGTGAAAAGTATTAAATATTTTAAAGTATTCATGGTTTACTTGTTGTTTTAAAATACTAATAGTTTTCCTTCTTCTTGTATCCCTTACTGAGCTTTTTATGCTCATCCCATGTTTTTGAAATGTTTTTCACAGGACATAATTTGGAATAGGGTCAAGGATGGGATCATGTAAAATTCATGTTGTCTTAAACATGGAACTAGACATGAATATTTTTTTCAAGACTTCATTTCTTGTAAAAAAATGGATACTAGGTGGAAGTTTCTACTTTGTAATATTTTTTTGAAATGTACTAGTTATGGCCTAATTCTTTAAAACTCTAATCCTAAAAAGATCTTCAATGTGAATTATTCATTTAAATCAATGTTATGTAATGTTTCAGTCCGGGTCCTTATAGTTGGTTTCAGAGGTCGGTTTAGACAACTTTATTGATTAGGAATTTTCCTTAGTCAAATGGTTAGTCCCTATATATTATTTCAGTTAAATACTTGTTTTATAACTTTTTCATATCAAGGAATGTCTGTTACAAATAGAAGGAAGAGGATCTGAAACGACATTCCTATATCTTCCTGATGACATGCTTGCAATAATTATTGCAAAGTCATGTTTGGATGATTGTGAAAAATTTTCTAGCATACAAATCACTTGCAAGAATTTGATTGAGATATCAAACACCTCCACTATACCTATTTATCATCATGTGTCATGGGTTGTATTTAGAAAAAATATATTTCCACAATATTCTCATATTTTCAAGAAAGGTTAATATTATCAAGGAATTTTCAAATATTTTACCTTATCACAAGATTTTGAAGCATATTATGATTTTAAAAAAGGTGCTGAAGAAGGAGACCCTTGTGCAACATATTTATATTTGATTTTACAAATAGTATCTCATCACATACTTAGGGTATTTTAAAATGACCGTTAATTGAATGTTTCAACTCAAATTCGGTTTGACTGTTTTATAGAAATAATGTTTTATTAGATGTTTTGAAATTATATGTCATACATGATAATTTTCCAAAACTGTTTTTCTGTGAACACCCATATGTTGTAAAAGGTGTATTTGGATAGAGGAAGAAAATGATTTTGAAAGATCTCTAAATCATTGTTTCAATGAATGGACCTTCTATATACGTGAACAGGATGAAGAAGAAACAAATTGGACACCATGATCAAGGTATGATGTTCTCCATTATGACGATTGTTTTATTTTATCATATGGTGGTGAAATAAGACTTCAAGAATTAATATGTTGCGATCATAATGAATTTTAATTAAGATTATAGGTATAAGGAAACCTTTGAGGTTAAAACATGTTGGGGTTATTTATGAGTTTTATAAAAAGGACAACCTGTATGATGGGTGACAACCCGTCACATCCGGAAAGGCCACAGAAATTGAACCCACAACCTAAGGGAGACAAGGGCGCATAGACTACCACTAGCCTACTTGAAATCCCTGGTTAGTATGACTTATAATTTTAGTAAAATTTTTTTATGGAACAAGATTAAGTTGATTTTTGGAAATTTTGTTTTATCAAATGGATATACATGGTATTGAAAAATGATTTATTGATTAAGTAATAAAAGGTTGTTGTGGAAGATGTTCTCTCTTGTGAGGAAACACTATATGACTAAGGAAGATAGAACACTATGGGATTCAAATTTCGGAAAAATGGTTGAAATATTAGTTTTGAAGAATCTATTTTTTTATTATGGACACATAACAATTTGATTTATTTATGAAAATGATTATATAATCATGGAGAATATGTGATTAGGTTATTTACTTTTCAATAAGAGACTTTATGAGTAATTGGTGTTATTTGGAGATAAATGTTAAGATTTATCTTGGAAGACTATATGATTAAATCCTTCAGAGATTTGGGTTTCAGTCATAGTTTGGATTACATTGAAAAACTTTTAAGGACAACTTTTTATTAAATGGTCTTTGTTGAACTCTGGGTTTTGTTAGAAAAATTTTGGAGATTAACAGTAGTTTTTCATTATGTAAATGTTTATCCATTAGGGGGATTATCTGATCTTGTACTAAATTTTTTGGATTTAGTTAATATCTAAAGAAAAGGGAAATATAAAATTCATATTTGGTTGATTATTTGATTCTCTCGAAGTTGATTATAGCACTTTTAATGTAAACAAAAGTCATCTTGAATACTCATCGTTTGAAGAAAATATGAGTTTGTGTTAGAAATCTAGTAAAAGATAAATTTCTACATGACAAGTATGTATATTTCCTTATGTTTTTAGTTAAGCTCATAAATAAATTCCACAATTAAAAGTAACTTAAAACAAAAACCTTGTCTTTTAACTTTTCCTACTAGGGAATCAAATATTGTTTAACCTATCACAAGTTTTTGAATGTCTAGAGGTTACCTTTTTCCTAAACATGTTTTTTATCACTCTCCATCAGAACATGAACGTTTGTTTTCTCCTACATATCCATTTCTTCATGGAGTCATAGTTTCTATTGTCTTGGATAACCTTTGTACTTATCTTTATTTATTTTAAATTGATAGTTTTATTGACTCTTTTTTCGATATGGTGCATTCAATGAAGTACCTTAGCCCAATTTTAAAATGGAATGGATGCAATTCCCAAAAGGGGGGAAGGATGTAAAATCCCAAAAAAATGAAGATTATGACATTTTCATATTTATTAATATTTGTGAATTAAATATTAATTTTTCTTTAAATGGGTTTCTATGTTCTAAAACATACCTGATATGTGAAAACAAGTTTCATTTAAATATTATGTTGCAAACTAATAATATAATATTGTTATTTTAAATGGTCATAAACTCTTAGTAGTTGTATTGGAGGTAATGAATAAACCTAACTAAAATATTATTATACATGTTTTTTAAATGTATTTACATTTATCCAATAAATGTTAGAGGCTTAAAACGTGAATGATTCTACTTTTAAGCATAACGTACACTAAAAGGCCTATTTACCGCCTTTTAATGGAGAACCCTCATTAAATAGAATTTTGGTCACATTAATTCATTCTATTTGACCAAATAAAATCTTTCTTTAGAGTGGGTACATAAAAATTTACTTTGTGTACATTTTTGGAATTTTTCCGATAATGTTCATTTTCTATCGAATAGTGAAAAATATTGTATTTTAATTCAAAACTGTGGATTAATCTAATTTATTTATATGGATAGATTATTATTTTAATTTGTTTTAAAGTGTAATTATAATATATTTTTACCATTTAATCCAATGTTGGTCATTGAAATTAACTTCACATTGAAATAAGACGTAAACAAGTATCAATCTTTTGATAGTTATTGTTTCTTAAAAACAAGCTATTTTTTTCATAATGGGAATTAATTTTACAATTAATTAATACCACTTCTATATTTTTAATTTGTAAAAATAGACATCATTATTGAATTCTGAATATCAAATATATTGTTGGCTTAATTTTTGGTATTTTTCTGAAAAACATCAATTTTTGATGAATAATGAAACCACTTAGTGGTAGTTAAAAACATGCTTTTTCCATTAAATGAAATTTTACCACTTCTGTGAATTGAATTTCAAAAATCTGACATACATGGTTTTTATCAAAAAGAAAAATGTGGTTCATTAAGATGAAAATATTTTTCGGTGAATAGTAACTTTTGACTTTTATTTACCGCGATCAAAGGTAAATAGGTTAATTCAAGGTAAAAAGAATATTATAAAAATTTAAAATTACCTTAACACTTGTAAATACCTTATTTATTGAGTCATTAACGACCATTTATATCTTTGGGTCAAATTTGGGACCCCATAGCGTCACTTGGGTGTGATAATGACAATTTAGATTAATTAAGATAATTTAAAGACAAAATTGACATTAACAAAAATAATTTAGAAATTAATTTATATATGGTGTTATATAAGTCATGTTTTAGACTATAAATATTCATTTTAAATCTAAATATGTTTTTCTACATTATGATAATTTTTCTATAATTTTTAGACTACAAATAAAATAAATTATTTATAACATAATAATGGTGCATTATTTATATCATTAATAAATCATTTAAATAAATAAGATTATAATGATTAAAATAATATCCCAAACATGTAAAATTATTATTGGATGATTTTATTTCGACCATGAGTAATCTTATATTATTCTTTAATTATTTTTGGTCCATTAGAAACTGAATATAATTATATAATAAAATAATAGTTTCACACTTTCCTAAAGAGGCCCCCCCCTTATAAAAGATGACCAATTCTAACCAATAACACACACCTCTCAATCCATTTGTCTCATCAATACTCTGCCCAATTACATTCCCTAAATCCCTCTCCTCCTCCTAGAATACTTACATTAGGCACAAGGAACTTCAATTATTCCTTTGTTTCAAACCAAAGAGAGTTTCCTTAATTAAAGTATACAATTTCTCTTAAATTGTTTTCTTTTATTTTACTCCTTCAACAGAAAAACCTTTTTAATTTATTTATTTTGTAACAACACCACTATCCTAAATATTCTATTATGTTGTTATTAGAATTACTCGAACTAAAATTACACACAACTCCATCTAATGGATGAAGAACATAATGTTCCTGTGGGTGGAAAACTAATGCCTCACAAAATGATGATTGTTCAATTACAGCTTACTGCCTCTCATGTTATCCATTATGATGGAAAATTATTTATATATGATATATATTATGTTTATTATTTTCTTATTCTTCTATACTTCCCAATTATATCAAGCCTTTATGGTGTCCATAGTGGGTAAATATGATAATCTCATTTGAGGATGTGCAGACAACCGCCCCCTTAAAGTGATATTACTCGTTAATGCCTTATGTGGGATATATAAAGGATAGAGTTAATAATATTATATAATGGAATTAAAATATACCTATTTATCATTATGATTTAATTCCATTAAAATTATAAATAGAAATGAATGTAGTGTTCATGCGTATGTACGGCTTACCATCACTATGAACGGTGCATTTCATTTTTTACCTCCAAATGTTTTTTACTATTATAAATACATATATATACTGAATATATATGATATATATGATATTTAAATCATGAATATCATTCTGTATATAATGTAATATTGACCACATTGACAACTTGTAAATATAAGGTGTTCATTTTTGACTCACGTACCAAATATAGACAAAATTAACGTTATTAACTTAAATGATTACATAATGTTTATAACATGGTAATAAGTTATATAAAAGGAATAATAAACATTATAAAAGTTCTTAATAAATTAGAAATCAACATTAGTTTATTATACATGCGATTAAAGAACGATCTAGTCAAGTCGGATGTGATGTAAGGGATCTGACCTCACTCTTTCATTTCAAATACTCTCTTTTATGTCATTTCTTTAATGATCCATGTTATTATGTTGGAGGATGTTATTTTATATTCACCATAATGTAATTTATAATTTCATATGAAGATAGACCCCCTCATACTCTCTTGAATTCATTTTAATAAATTTAAAGTGGTGTCGTTAGGCTGCATAATTTTTGTAAGGGGATTTCTTATCTCACTTTTAATTACTTGAGATTTCCATTGTTCGCCACTTATTTACTGCATGTGGTGTATTGTGTACTGTCATTTTATTTATATTATAAGTATTTTAATTAAATTCATGGTAATATTTTATTAATTTTGTGGTTATTAACTTTGGGTCATACGACTCTATTGATTACAATGTGGTAAGGGGTTTTCATCTCACTTTTTATCCCCATGAGATTCAAGCTATATTTGCAACTACATTCTTCTGTGTATTGTATTACTTCCCATGATTGAACACTTCGTGTAATATAATTTCATTTTTGAGTATTTACATCTTCATTATATGATAATTATTGCATGTGGCATAAGTTTTGTATGTTACCAAATCGGTAAGGGAACCTTTCACCCTCCTCTTTTTAAAGGACTTCTTATTGTTATGTATTTTAATTCACATATTCTTATATTGGGATATGTTATTATATATCCTTATTGATGTAAATTTTATTTCCATGTAATTAGATACCTTTTTTATCTCATCAACACATTTTCTGAATTTTAATGTGATGCCATTAGGCTGTCGAATTTTTACAAGGGAACTTCTTAACCCAATTTTGATTCTTTGGGTTAAACTTCTACTTTTTGAAAATGCCGTCCTATGAATATGTGTGAATGACCTATAATTGTTTTACACGTAATATCCACTTATATTGGGTGTATTTATTTTTTTCACACATAATTATGTGATTGATTTATTCTTAATTTAACTATGTCATCTTTATAAGGGATTTCATCTAAATATACATTTCCATTGAGACTTCATTGTTATTATCCCCAAATTCACCCTTATATGGTGTATATATTTTCCTTTGTCATATTATATCATTAATCCCTTTATTCTCATGATATTATAATGTTTTGATTCAATTTTTTTCCTCAATTATTTGTATTCAACTGTCACTCATTTTTTTAAAAACTCTTTAACTAAAATATCATTTTAAATGTTTTAATGATTTATTATTATAAATATTTATCATTAATTTCCATGATTGAAAAATGATTTTATGGATTTATATATATAGAAATTATGATTTTAAAATGTTAATTCCTTTAAAAGCATCAAAGTGGAATGAGACACTTTGATTCAACAAAATCCCTTTTATTAAATGGTTTTGAATATAGTTTTATAAAGCATTGATTTGTCTAATATATTGAAATGATATTTTGTGATTGCAAATGAAATGTTAATAATGAAATCTTTATATTTTCAATATTTTATGTGCTATGATTTTATAATGGTACTTGGACATTTTACGGTTGGTTAAGTGATTAACCAAATGACAGGTGATGCCGAGAATACCAGGACAGGTGGTTACATTATAATATTCAATGCATTGGGTGTGGAAGTTAGACATATGGCTATTCAATTTAGTGATATGTGTGGAAGTTGACTGTATGGTTTTTCCATTTATTTATGTTTATGTCCCAACTTACTCTTATATGTTATGTGTTCATTATATGGGTTTTATAGTAATCATTTGGTTACAAAAGGGTAATTAATGATCTTTTATTTAGTGAAGAGTATTTACTACTTTATAAAGGTGAAAAGTTTTACGTGTGTTAAATTATTCATTCTTTAACTGTTGATTTAAAATACTTATAGTTTTCCTTATTTTTCTATCCCTTAATGAGCTTTTTATGCTCATCCCATGTTTTTGAAATGGTTTTCAAAGGACATAATGTGGAATAGGATCAAGGATGAGATGAAGGAAAATTCATGTTGTCTTAAACATGGAACAAGGCATGACTCTTTTGTTCAAGAGTTCATGTCTTGTAAAAAAATGGATACTGTGTGGAAATGTCTACTTTGTAATTTTTTTTTGAAATGAAATTGTTATGGGATAATTCTCTAAAACTCTAAACCTGAAAAGATCCTCAATGTGAATTATTAATTTAATTCAATATTATGTAATGTTTAAGGTCAGGTCCTTATTGATTGTATCAGATGTCGGTTAAGACAACGTTAGGGATTAGGAATTTTTGTTGGACATACGGTTAGTCCCTATCTATTATTTTATTTAAATCCTTGTTTTATAACTTTTTCAGATCAAGGAATTTCAGTTACAAATGGAAGGAGGAGGATCTCAAACGACATTCATATATCTTCCTAATGACATACTTTCAATAATTATTTCAAAGTCATGTTTGGATGATTGTGAAGCTTTTTCTAGCATACAACTCACTTGAAAGATGTTGATTGAGATATCAAACACCTCCACTGTACCTCGTTATCCTTGAGGGTCATGGATTGTATTTAGAAAAATCATATTTTCAAATTATTCTCATATTTTCAAGAAAGGAAAACATTATCAAGGAATTTTCGAATATTTTACCTTATCATAAGATTTTGATGAATATTATGATTTTAAAAAATGTTCTGATGAAGAAGACCCTTGTACAACCTATTTATATTTGATTTTAAAATATAGTCCCTCAGTTCATATGTATGGTATTTTAATAGGAATGTTAATTGAAAGTTTCAACTCAAATTCGGTTTGACTGTTTTATTGAAATCATGTTTTATCAGATTTTTTGAAATTATATGTCTTACATGATTATTTTTTAAAATTGTTTTTATGTGAACACCCATATGACCCATGTTGTACAAGGTGTATTTGGATGGAGGAAGAAAATTATTTTGAAGGATCTCTAAATCATTGTTGCAATGCATGGACCTTATACCTAAATGAACAAGATGACGATGAAACCAAATGGACATCATGATCAAGGTATGATGTTCTTCATTTTGAGTATTGTTTGATTTTATCATATGGTGGTGAAATAAGACTTCAAGAATTAAGATGTTTCAATCATAATGAATTTGAATGAATATGATAGGTATAAGGAAACCCTTGAGGTAAATACTTGTTATGGTAATTTTTGAGTTTTATAAAAAGGAAAACCCGTAGGATGGGTGACATCATGTCGCATCCAGCAAGGCAGCAAGAATCGAACCCACAACCAAAGGGCGAAAAGGTCGACTCGCCTACCACTAGCATACATGAATTACCTGGATATTATGACTTATAATTTTAGTAAAATGGTTCTATGGAACATTAATAAGTTGATTTTTGGAACTAATTTTTTATCAAATAGATATAATTAGTATTGAAAAATGATTTAGTGATTAAGTGATAAATGGTTGTTGTGGATGACATTCTCCCTTTTGAGGAAACACTATATGCCTAAGGAAGATAGAATACTATGGGATTTCAATTGTAGAATAATGGTTGAAATTTTAGTATGGAAGAATATATGTTTTTTTATGGAAACATGATGATTTTATTTATTTATGAAAACTATTAACCTATCATTGAGAATATGTGATTAGGATAATTACTTTTCAAATTGAGACTTAATGAGTAATTGGTGTTATTTGGAGATAAATGTTAAGATTTATCTTGGAAGACTATATGATTAAATCCTTCTGAGATTTGGTATTCAATTTAGTTTGGATTACTTTGAATAATTTTAAGGACAATATTTTATTGAATGATCTTTGTTGAACATTGTGTTATGTTAGACAAATTTTGGAGATTAAGAGTAGTTTTTCATTACGTAAAAGTTTATCCTTTTGTGGGATTATCTGATCTTGTACTAATCGTTTTGGTTTTAGTTAATATATAAATAGATGGTAAATATATAGTTCATCTTTTTTGGATTATTTTATTCTCTAATAGTTGATTATAGCCCTTTTAATGTAAAAAAAATCATCCCGAATACTCATCGTTTAGAGAAAATATGATTTTGTGTTAGAAATCGAGAAAAAGATAAATGTATACATGAAATGTAAGTATATTTACTTATGTTTTTAATTAATATCATAAATAAATTCCTCAATGAAAAGTAACATAAAACAAAAACCGTGTCCTTTAACTTTTCCGACTGGGGAATCAAAGATTGTTTAACCCATAATAAGTTTGTGAATTTCTGGTTGTTAACATTCTCCTAAACATGTTTTCTATCACTCTCCATCAGAACATGAAGGTTTTTTTCTCCTACATATCCATGATTTCATGGAATCCTAGTATCTATTATTTAGGTTAACATTTGTACTTCTCTTCATTTATTTTAAAGTGATAGTTTTATTGACTCTTTTTTTCGATATAGGGCTTTCAATGAAGTTACCGAGCCCAATTTTAAAATTGCGAGGACACAATTCCTAAAAGGGGGAAGGATGTAACATCCTGGATAAATGAATAATATGAAATTTTCATATTTATTAATATTTTTTAATTTAATATTAATTTTACTTTAAATGGGTTGTTATGTTCGATAGCGTACCTGATACGCAACAACGGGTTTCATTGAAATCATACGTTTCAAACTGATAATATAATATTATTATTTTAAATGGTAGTTAACTCTTAGTTGTTGTATTGATAGGAATGAATAAAAATAACTACAATATGATTACACATGATTGTTAAATTTATTTAAATTTATCCAATAAAAGTTAGAGGATTAAAATGTGAATGAATCTAATTTTAATCATAACTTACATTAAAGACCGATTTACCGCCTTTTAATGGAGAACCCTCATTAAATATAATTTATCTCACTATAATACATTCTATTTTAACAAATAAAATCATTCTTTAAAATGGGGTCATCAAAATTTACTTTCTGTAAATTTCTCCAATTTTTCTGATAAAGTTCATTTTCTAATGAATATTGAGAAAAAAATTATTTTAATTCAAAACTATGGTGTAATCTAATTTATTTATATGGATAGATTATATTTTTAATTGGTTTTAAAGTATAATTATAATATATTTTTACCATTTAATCTAATTTTGGTCATTGGAATAAACAGCACTTTGAAAATGGACATAAACAAGTATCAATCTTTTGATAGTTATTTTTTCATAAAAACATGCTATTTGTTTTGATAACGGGAATTAATTTTAAAATTAATTAATTACACTTAAATGTTTTGAATTTGGAAAATTATACATCATTATTTAATTATTAATATCAAATATAGTTTAGGCTGAATTTTTTGTAATTTCCTGAAAAACGTCAATTTTTTATAAATAGTGAAACCACTTAGTGGTAGTTAAAAAAACTGACTTTTTAATTTAAATGAAATTTTACAACTTCGTTGAATTGAATTTCAAAAATCTGACATACATGATTGTTTTTGAGAAGTAAAATTATGTTCATTACGATGAAAATAATTTTTGGTCAATAGTAACTTTGACTTTTATTTACCGCAGTTAAAGGTAAACAGGTAAATTCAAGGAAAAAAGAATATTATAAAAATTACAAATTACCTTAAAACTTGTCCAAACCTTATTTATTGAGTCATTAATGACCATTGACATCTTTGGAACGATTTTGGGACCCCATAGAGCCACTTGTTTGTGATAATGACAATTTAGATTAATAAATTTAATGTAAGGAAAAAATTGACATTAACAAAAATCTTTTAGTAATTAATTTTTATATGGTGTTATATAAGTAATATTTTCGACTATAAATATTAATTGGAAATATAAAACGATTTTTTAAATCATGGTATTTTTTTATAAATTTTAGACAACAAATAAATTAAATTATTTATGACATAATAATGATGCACTATTTACCTTATTAATAAATCATTTTAATATATAAGATTATAATGATTAAAATAATATCCAAAACAAGTAAAATTATGATTTCATGATTTTATATCGACCATGAGTCATGTTATCTTAATCATTAATGTTTTTGGGACAATTAGAAAATGAATATAGTTATATAATAAAATAATAGTTTCACACTTTCCTAAAGAGCCTTCCCCCCCTTATACAAGGTTACCACATATAACCAATTACACATACCTCTAAAGCCATTTTTCACGTCCAAAATCTACCCAATTACACTCCCTAAATACATCCCCTCCTTCTAGAAGCCTTACCTTAGGTAGAAGGCATTTCAAGAAGTCCTTTGGTTAAACCAAATAGAGTTACCCAAATTAAAGGTAAAAGTTTCTCTTAAATTTTTTTCTTTTATTTTAAATCTCCAACCCAAAAACATATTTATTTACATTATTTTTTTTTAAAAAACGGTATCCTCAATAGACTAGTATGCTTTTATGAAAAGTATTCTAACTAAAAATATACACAACTCCATTTAATGGATGAAGAACATAATGTTTCTGTGGGTTGAAAACTAACGCCTCACAAAATTATGATTGTTAAATTACATATTACCTCCTTTAATGGAGGCCATTATGATGGAACTGTATTTATATATGATATATATTATTTTTATTATTTTTTTATGCTTCTGTACTTCCCAATTATATCAAGCCTTTATGGTTTCCATAGTGTCTAATTATGATAATCTCATTTGAGGATGTGCGGACTACAACCCCCTTAAAGTGATGTGACTCATTAATTCCTTATGTGGGATGTATAAAGGATATATTTAATGATATTATATACAGGAATTATAATATATCTATGTATAATTATGATTTAATTCCATTAAAATATGAAATATAAATGAAAGTAGCGTTAATGCATACGTACGGCTTACGGTCTCCATGAACGGTGCATTTCATTTCTTACCTCCAAATGTTATGTACTATTATAAATATATGTATATACTGAATATATATGATATATATGATATTTAAATCATAAATATAATTCTAGATATAATGGAATATTTACCACATGGACAACTTGTAAATATAAAGTGTTCATTTTTGACTCAAGTACCAAATATCATCAAAATTATCGTTGTTAACATAAATAATTACATAATGGTTATAACATGGTAATGAGTCATATTAAAAGAATAATAAACTTGAAAAAGGTTCTTAAGATTTTATAAATTAACTTTAGTTTATGATTCATGATATTATTGAACAACAGAGTCATGTCGGACGCGAGGTAAGGGATCTGACCTCTCTATTTCTTTTCAAGTACTCTCTTTTATGTCAATTTTTTTATTCTCCATGATCTTATGTTGGAGGATGTTCTTTTATATTCACAATACAATAATTTGTATTTTAATATGATTATAGACCACCTCGTACTCTCATAAATTAATTTTAATAATTTTTAAGTGGCGCTGTTAGGCTACCAAATTTTTGTAAGGGGATTTCTTATCTCACTTTTAATTCCCTGAGATTTCCATTGTTCACCACTTATTTATTGCATGTGGTGTATAGTGTACTGACTTTTGATGTATATTATCAGGATTCTTATTATATTCATGGTATTATGTTATTAATTTGGTGGTTATTAATTTTGTGTCATACGACTCGATTGATTACAACGTGGTAAGGGGTTTTCATCTCACTTTTTATCCCCATGAGATTAATGCTATATTTGCCACTACTTTATTTTGTGTGGTGTATGTATTGCCCATGATTTTACTCATAGTGTAATATAATTTCATTTATTAGTATTTAAATCTTCATTGTATTATCCTTATTTTATGTGGCATATGTTTTGTATGTTACCAAATCAGTAAGGGAACCTTTCACCATCCTCTTTTTAAAAGACTTCTTGTTGTTATGTCTTTTTAGTCACATATTCTTAAGTTGTGATGTGTTCTCCTATATCCATATTGATGTAAATTTTATGTCCAAGTGATGATATACACTTTTTATCTCATCAGCACATTTTCTAAATTTTAATGTGATGCCATTAGGCTGTCGAATTTTTACAAGGGAACATCATTACCCAATTTCGATTCATTGGGTTAAACTTCTACTTTTTGAAAATGTTGTCCTATGAATATGTGTGAATGACCTATAATTGTTTTACACATAATATCCACTTATATTGGGTGTATTTATATTTATCACACATAATTATGTGATTTATTTGTCCTTAATTTAAGGATACCATCTTTATAAGTGATTTCATCTCAATTTACATTTCCATTGAGTCTTCATTGTTGTTATGCAGCAATTCACTCTTATATGGTGTATATACTGTATATTATAATATTATATCATGATTCCATTTATTCTCAGGATATTATAAAGTTTTTATTAAATTTTGTTCCTCAATTTTTTGTATTGAAGAATCTTTCATTTTGATAAAAATTCTATAACTAAAATAACGTTTTAAATGTTATAAAGATTTATTCTTCTAAATCATTATCTCTAATGTCCATGTTTTGAAAATGGTTTTAAGGATTTATTTATATGGACATTATTGTTTTAAAATTTTAATTCCTTTAAAAGTATCAAATTGTTATGGGACACATTGATTCAAAAAAATATCTTTATTAAAAGGTTCTGAAAATGGCTTGACATAGCATTTATTTTGCCAATATATTGAAATGAAATTTTGTGATTGCAAATGAAATGCTAATAGTGAAATGTTTATATTTGCAATATTTTACTTGCAATGATTTTATAATGGTAGTTAGACAGTTGATGGGTGGTTACATGATTAACCATATGACGGGTGGTGTCGTGAATACCAGGACGGGTTGTTACGTTATAACCTCCAATGAATTGGGTATGGAAGTCAGCCGTATGGCTATTTGATTTAGTGATATGTGTGGAATTCGACCGTATGGTTATTTCATTTATGTATGTTTATGTCCTAAGTTACCTTTATATGTTATGTGTTCTTTATTTGTGGTTTATGGTAATCTTTTTGTTACAAAAGGGTAATTAATGATATTTTATTAAGTGAAGAGTATTTACTACTTCATAAAGGTGAAAATTATTACTTATGTTATTGTATTCATGGTTTACTTATTGATTTAAAATACTAATAGTTTTCCTTCTTTGTGTATCCCTTACTGATCTTTTTATGCTCATCCCAAGTTTTTGAAATGTTTTTCACAGGATATAATGTGGAATAAGGTAAAGGATGGGATCATGGAATATTCATGCTGTCTTAAAAATGGAACTAGACATGACTCTATTTTTCAAGAGTTTATTAATTATAAAAAAATGGATACTGGGTGGAAGTGTCTACTTTGTAATTTTTTTTTAAATTTAATAGTTATGACCTAATTCTCTAAAACTCTAAACATGAAAAGATCCTCAGTGTGAATTATTCATTTAATTAATTATTATGTAATTTTTAAGGTCGGGTCCTTATAGATTATCTCTTCCTCTACATGTCTTCTTTAGATTTAATATTAGAGAACTATAGTTTTACTTTTAAGAATAAAAAATCCTCTAGAATAAAAATGTAGAAGCTAAGAATGAATAATGATAGGGGATTGTTGAGTATGAATGCACAAATTGATGTGAATATGTGAGTGAGGAGGTTCCATTTTATAATTGAGGTGTGCCACATTTTGAAACATTAAAAAAACTAAATTACAATAAAGTGAAACCCAATATACATCCCTATAAAATGAACCAAATTATAATATGATATGATATAGGGTTTTAATCTCATCATCTAATAAATTTTGGACAACTTAATTTTTCATTCTATGCATTTTAATTTTAATTAACAGATACTTATTCAATTTAATGTTAAATTTTGTAATGAAATTTTACATATTTAGTGATTTTAAATATTTAAATATATTTTCTGAATTGAAAATAAATTTGTTTTTTATGAAATTTAAGACATAATAATATCACAATTTTTTCTAAATTTTTCTATGATTTTTAAAAAATATTATAATTTTGTTTATAAATTATATATTGTGTTAATTTTGGAACTATTCATTTATTTGACATAAAATAAATTCTAAAAAGAAGATAAATAAGAACAAAAACATTTAATAAACTATTAATATGTCACAGTCAACTTGAACATTTATAGAGCACATTATGTCGTGCACATGGTATTTATTTTTATATTTTTAAAACGATTTATTTTATTTTTCTATTAATAAAATAATTTTTACATATCTTTTGTGTCATCATTAATGGTAGTTATTTAATATATAAAAGTAATAAATTAATTTTTATGATTTATTAAATTCTTTTATATTTATAGAGACAATCTATAGTTGATATTATCTCCTACATTTCCATATATTAAAATTAGTACGCTTATATAAAATGAGATTGGGTCATTTTGGCACATTCATTAGATTTTATTACATTAATGTAATATTATTCAGTTAGTGAACATAATGTGATTCCATTTCGATATATAGCTGATAATAATCGAATTTAGTCATATAATAGGATTTTTTATTTGTGTTAAGGTAATTTTATAATATTATTTTTACCTGTAATTACCCGATTTACCATTAACCATGTTAATAAAAATAATTACCAATGTTACTATTAATAATTCCTAAAAATAGTATCATATTACCATAATTTGGAACTACATATTCATAATAAGGAATTCATTTTTTATAATTCAAAATATAAGAAGTTTTATTAATTTAAAATTAATCTAATTTTTGAAATGAGAAAATAAGATTTAAAAGTTAAAATATATCAAACGATTGAAATATTTTTACCTTGGAATTCAATGAATTATTAATTTTAATGACATAAATTATATTTAATGACAAAAATATATTCATTTTATTCATTAAAACAAATAAATATAAATTTATAACAAAATAAATTATCTCAATGAAAAAAAATAAAAAAATTTATCTTATTTTTATTATTAATCAAAACATTTAAGTTATCAGAAATTTATTAGAAATTTATCCAAAGAAAACAATAATCTACCATTTGGTTTTTTTATTTTTTCATTTATAAATTAATAATGTGTCCGGATATTAATTTTAAATGGGTTCCCTATTAAATGGTGTAAAATTTTCCTTTAATAAAATTGGGTTTTATACATCGAATTTTTTTATCCATACTATATCACTAATACATATTTTCTTCTAGGGACAATGGGCCTCTATTATTTGGTCCTCTTTCTCCAACTCACCAGTTAACGATGGAACTCTTGGGTCCTATTCGGAGTTTGTGGCTGCATGGTTCTTGGGAACACAAGACAGGACTATGGAAAGGTCCATCAGGGCCGTTGTCTTGGTGGCTGTTTGTTGGGTCCTGTGGGAGGGGCGCAATCAGGTTAGATTGGGATCTAAAACGTCTACCTTAGTCCTTTTGATAAGGCTAAGAACTCTCGTTGCAGAGTTGGCGTCCTTGATCAAAGGGGGAAGGGAGTCTGTGGAGGTTTGTAGCTTCCTTGGGAAACCATGCAGACTTCCAAAGAAGCTTGGTTGTTGGATAAAATGGCAGCCACCTAAACTTGGTTTGAAACTCAATGTTGATGGTTCTTGCATGGAGGCAGTAATGAGGGGTGGAGGCTTGCTGCGAGACTGTCGGGGATCAGTATACGTTGCCTTTAGTGCTTTTTATGGACCTGAAAATTCTATGAGGGCAGAGGCTCGCGCCCTTCTCTTAGGCCTTTTGATCTGCAAGGAGAAGGGATTGGCAGTTTCAGAAAATGAATCTGATTCAGAGGTCCCGGATAAGGCGGTACAAGGAAGGTTTGGGATTCCTTGGGACTTGACTTACAATATACATAGGTGCAAGGTAGAATCCAACCATGGAAGGCTTATCCATCACAGCTGGAGAGAAGCTAACTTCGCAGCCGATCTGCTGGCCCGCCAGGGCAGTCAAGAGGATCCATTGGTGGTTTTTGATAGTTCCCTCTCTCTTACCCTCGAATGTCAGTGTGTGGTTAGAGGAGATTCCCTGGGTCTGGACCATTTATGTCCCCCTTAAAGGGTTTTATTTTTATGTTTCTCGTTTTTTTTAAATATTAATAAAAAATAACTTTCAGTCAGTCATTCAGTATGTAAAAAATTTGAATAATAATATTAATTAACTCAAAAATAAAAATATCTAATTGATTTATATTTTAATAAATAACTTATAGTAGATGAATTCATAATTCATTCTCATATATTAATTATAATTATTGTTGTTAACCAAACGACTAGGCTATAACAGTGATTTTATAACAATGGAATCTTCCAATTTTTTTAAACTCATGATTTCATACAAAGCAAGCTACTCAAGAATAAAAATTAATTAAAGAAAATATTACATAAAGACATCTATGGGTTATATTCTACACCCCTTAAACTGAATTTCACCATGTAAATTTGTCACTTTGAAAGAAATAGATGAGGATACTTATCCCTTATCATATCCTCATGTTCTCATATGTGTTCATAAATTTGGTGGTTCCTCCATAAAACATTAACCATGCAAATAGTCTTGTTTTGTAGAATAATTTCTTAATGATCCATAATCATGATATGTTGTTATTCAAAAAAAAGATCTTGCTCCAGCGATGAAACTTCTTCGATTAGTACATCTGAAGGATCAGATTTATACTTTCTCTGGAGATACACATAGAATGTATCATTATCATGAGAGGCATTTTGTGGAAGAGAAAATTGGTAAGAAAACTTCCCAACACAATAAAAAAATTCCAAAGGACCGATATACATTGGGATCAACTTTTCCTTTATTCTAAATCTCATTAAACTCTTCAATGGAGATATTTATAAGAACACATTATCACCCACTTAAAATTATATGTTTTTTATTCGATTTAAAAAATAACATTTTTTCCAACTATGAGATTCTCTTATGTTCTATTGAATATATCTAACTATTTCTGATATTTCATGGACAAGATCAGGTTTTAAAAGAATTCCTTCCACACGTTCATCCCCACAAGTTTGAGTTCTTCACTTCTTTCTATATAGGGTTTCATAAGGATCCATATGGATACTGTAGTGAAAGCTATAATTGTATGAAAATTCCAACAGTGTTAGGTGTGGACCCCAACCACCTTTTTAATCCATAGATCAAGCTCTCAACATGTCAACTAAAGCATGAATTGTATTCTTAGACTTACTATCTATCTGAGGATGATAATACGTGACAAAACATAACATTGTATCTAAAGAATGCTGAAGACTTCTCCACAACATTTAGGTAAACATCATATCTTAGTCAGATATAATGGAAAGTGACACTCCATGCAATATTACCACTTCCATTACATATATAATTGAATGTTGATCAAGATAGAAATCCTATTTAATAGTAATAAAATGTGATGACATTGTAATTTGATCAACTATAACCCAGAGAGAAATATTGCCTTCATATATTTTAGGATGTCCGATGACAATGTCCATACTGATGTTTTATAGTTTCCCTTATACTATGGGTAATGTTTATAACATCTATTTAGAATTCTGTCTCTCAGCCTTAACTTGTTAATAAACATAACATCAAGATACATATTCTGCGACATCTCATTTCATACCATCCCACCAGAATAAATCTTTCAAGTCCTAGTACATCTTTGTGTATCCATGGGTGAATAGATAATGAAGAACTATGTGCCTCGTCCAATATCTATTTCTTTAAATCTGGTATGTGAGGAATTAAAACCCACTTCCTAAACAATATTAATTCATCATAATCAAAGATGAATTCAGGAACATTTCTCACCTTATTTTATAATTTTATATATTTCATCTGGGCCACATTAATCATCACTTGAATAGATTATATAATAATAATTTGGAAAAGATAATATTTCTCCCCTTTAATTTAAAATTCATGATCCTTGCTTTGAAAATAAATAAATATTGGATCTTTTGTGATCATTAATAAAGATATGTTAGTGTGGTCTTATTTACTTAATGAATCTACCACCTTGTTTTCATTCCCAGAGAGGTAATGTATTGTGCAGTCATAATCATTAATCAACTACCCTCATCTTCATTATTTCATATTCAGCTCATTTTGAGTTAAAATATAGTTTAAACATTTTTATCACTAAAACTATCACACCATTCACTATAATGAAAATTATTCCATATATTTAATTCAAATATTACCAAAACTGACAATATATCATGAGTTGGTTAATTTTTCTCAATACTTTTCTACTATCATGAGGAATAATCTATCACTATACAAATTTTTGTTGGAAAATATCCCTACCCCTTCATGGATGCATCATTATAGATCACATCAATGTCTCTACTTTAAGGCAGTATTATCACATGTACATTGGATAATATTAAATTTAGTAATTTGAAATTCTATGGACATTCCTTTGTTCAAACACACTAATCTCATATTCCGAGTCAACTTGGTCGGTGGATTATATAATCATGAAAAATCTTTCAAAAAACATATATAATATTTAGAAAAACCACGAAAACATTGGATCTATGTTACTGTTATTGGTCACAACCATCTTTCAATAACATATAAGATTCCATGATGCAATGATATCCCCTCTCTTGAGATTATGTGACCCCAAAAGGAATGTTGTTGAAGCCAATATTCACACATGGACAATTTGGAATAATGTTTCTCCATTATCAGTATAATCATTATAATTCTGAGGTGATCTTTATATTCTTCCTTTCTCGTTGAATATTCAAGAATATAATCTATAAAGACTACCACAAACAGATCAATATAGTCTCCAATGACTACATTCATTAGATCTATGAAGATATTAAGACGTAAGGGCATCACTATAAATTCATAGTGTAAATAGATTCTATGAAATTCCATCTTTTGTATTACCCCCTTTGGGACATATAATTGATGTTATCCTGAATGAAGATCAAACATGGAAAAGTATAGAGCTCTGCATAGTTGGTCAAATTAATCATCAATGTGTGGAGGAGAATATTTGTTCTTAATGGTGTTCTTTTTTAGTTATTGATAATCAATGTAGATTCTCATTGATCTATATTTCTTATAAAATAATATAATAGGTGCTCCCTAAGGTGATTCATTAGGGAGTGTGAATCCGTTATCTAGATTCTATTGGATTTTCCTCTTTAATTCATTCTACTCAATTGAGGACATTCTATAAGGTGTCTTTGAAATAGGTATAACAACCGGCATGGTTACTTTTGAAAACACAACATCATGAACTGGTGGAAGTCCTCGTAGTTATTCTAGAATGACATTATCAAACTCCAACACAATGGGAGTATTCTTAATCATGAGTTTTTACCAAACCCATTGAGATATATAACCATAATTTATTAAAATCATCACCTATAAGATGATAGAGATTTCCACTAGAAGGTTATATTCAGCCTTGAATCGATATATGATCATTTATTGATATAGAATATGAAATGTTAATTCCCTTAATGTTTAAGTTATATGAGTTCCATATTGAGAAAGCTAGTCTATTACATGAATCAAATAAAATTATACTATATGAAGGATCACACGATTTTTAGGATGAGCTTTCCCACAAAAAACGAGAGGTGAATTATAAAAATTTGATGCCACTTTTGTGAAATTATGAGTTGTCACAAATAACTCAACATCTAATTGTTACAGTAATACTATCATGCCCATATAAAAATATTCGGAAATAATAGAGTGGGTGGATCCTGAATCAAATAAAAATATTGCTACTTTAGAGTTTTTTTAGTGTACCGTTCACTGCTTTATTGTGGTAAT
Source organism: Viscum album (assembly GCA_963277665.1). NCBI lineage: Eukaryota > Viridiplantae > Streptophyta > Magnoliopsida > Santalales > Viscaceae > Viscum > Viscum album. The sequence goes on along the minus strand of OY728163.1, from coordinate 1,836,831,807 downwards.
CCACAACACTGATAGTTATTTCCTGAGAATTAATTTGTCTTTGGCCTTAAGAGTTTGTTGAAATTGATCATTATAAAAAAACACTTATAATATGGAATTTTTTGGAATAATACCTCATTTCCATTCCCTTGTAGCATTAATTTATAGGAGGTGCATTCTGTATAGCCTTTTCATTTTTCGAATTATTAGACATATTTTTTCCAATATCATTAGCATCCAATTATCTACTGACATTCTATTTCACACATAAAACATTTAATAGTCCATTTAAGACAATTCCTTCCATGTTTCCTTCCACACATTGAGAATACGAAAAAAACTCAACTTCTTTTCAGTGTGGTCAATAGATTTTCCGTTAAATACCATTTTTTACTTCTTATCAAACCCGCATTACTGCGGGGTTACTCCAATCACCATCTCATCCTTGAGAGCACATCAAAAAATTGCATCTTAGCTATTTAAGTACACATGTGTAATTCCCATATGAGAATTGGTTTTAATCCACTTGAGAAGTGATCAATTTTACTCTCAGGTTGGACAATAATTCCATTATCATACCCTGAAGGTCTTATAACATTTACTTCATTGGTACCAATAGATTCAGTATTATTTTATTATGTTCAAGGAACTACTTCACCCTCATTGTTAGAATAATATATGTAAATTAGATATTAAAAAATAAAATTTTAACTCATCCCATTCAATGGATCAATTTCATCTCATTGCCTCATATTCTTAATAATAATATTACAACATTGATCGACCTCACCTACTAAATGATATACATCTAATGTGATTATATAATTATTTGAACATTGTAGTACTGAAAATATCTTTTTAGGGGTACTGATCTATTGTTCAGCCACAAATGGATCAAAAGACCTACAGAATGAACGTGGATGTTACCTCATGAGGGATTCAACAGAATCATTCTCCCTACTTTGCCTCTATGGAAGTTAGGAATGATTCATATCTTGATAATGTTGTGTGAGCATGGTAACAAGATCATTCATTCCATTTCCCATAAAATTTCAATTTAGAAGACTTTAGGTTTTATCCTAGATTATTCATGAACATCTCTACAAAACTAGGATAGGATTAAAACCTATTCATATACACATCCTTAGGGTACTTACTAAGGCTTTCCCATCCTAGTATCCAACTGTTAACTCTAAATTTCCTCTAATACCAAATATAATGACACATAATTTACAAACTTTGATATTACATCAGAATTGATGTATATTTACTACCAAATATATTGAAACCACTATATTACCATATATGTATAGTGTCATTAGAAACATGGATTCATAAACAATTGGTTTATAAAACATCTACATTACCCCCCCCCCCCATTTATTTTTTCATAACTAGACTTATTTTTGACATATCATACATAATTCCTTTCTACATGAGTTGGGGAAAAGAAAAATATTAGACAGTGAGATAAATTTCTATGTATGGATAAACAAAGAAAATATCATTCAAATCATATTTATAAGAACATGAAATTTGTAAATGTTATCATGCATATAAAAGATAATAATATAATTTCATGGGATAAATCATAAATGTAAAATGTAATCCAATTAGATATAACATAAGAAATTAATTTTTTTAATACACACATAGGAATGTAAATTCATTTCATATTACTCAAGTATCATTTCCAATACCATCATAGAAGACAAAGTCTATTACTAAACCAAGTTCACTCTTCATTACATCCCTATATTACGTGACCATATTTTCTTTCCATTCCAGTCATATCTATTTTGATGTGATATAAATCACTAAAAAAAATTAGATAGAGATATATGATCCACCCAACTCATAATGAGACCACTCTTACATTTTCCACAAAAACATAAAAACATTCACCATAGAGTAACCCATGAAAATAATATGGGATTAAAAATGAACATTACAGAAATAAATCATAGTAATAATAGTGATTAAAACATAATAATATTTAATGAGTTTCATCATAGATGGAAAATATTTTTAGAAAACAATTGAAAATACTTCACGAGGAAAATACCCTTTCTTCTTCCAAATTGTTTTCCTTCCTCAAAATGAAACACCATTTTAGAAGAAATAATTTTATTGTAAAATAACCTTTTAAGATTATAAGGGAAGTATCAAGGAAATATGGTTTCATGGAACTATAAAAATCCCTTCATTCCATATAGTTTTAAAAAAAATTATTCACTTAATTTTTCTGATATAGTCCGACAATACATTGTAAATAAAACGAAAATACAGTCCATTAATTCTGTTTGGTAAACAATTACAAATCCATAAAATGGAATTTGAAAATTTATTCATGGATATAAAGGATATTTTGAAATAAATATCTTTGAAACATGGATTTTGATGATAAATATCCCCCAGTAAATACTTATGTATAAAAAATATTAGATAAAAATGAGATATTGAAAATTTATTCCTTACCTTTGATCTGATAAGCACCATATGTATCTTAAAATCTTGTAAACTGATTTAAATATTGTTACTAATTTATTACATAGTCATAAAAAAGTTTTATGATAACATTTATGGTCATATTTTCAATTGGGTTTTAGTAACATTTCATTATTAGTCCTTATTTGGATATTAACTACTTTATGTTCTTATGTATGTTTTTTCGAATAATTTCATATTACTATTTTTAGGTACATTGATATTATTAAATATTTGTATTAATATAACATATATATTATTTATTCAATAAATCCTTTTATATAAGCATGGTTTAATTAATATTTTGTAGAACGAATCACATCACACCAGGGAGACGGTAAGCCAGACGTACAGACGATCGACAATATCATTTCCACCATTGTTGAATGGTATTGAAGCAGATGGGGTATATTATCTCATAATTAATATCATGGTAAAACAACCATATATAGTTATTATTTCCTCCATTATAGACCTTCGTTAATGGTGGTGGTGAAAAATATATTATAGCACGATGTGAAGATGGTAAGCCATACGTATGCATGTGCGTTGATTTTGTTCTTCATAGGATTGATAGATGGTGAAATAGGTTTCCGAAATATTTATAATAATATAAATGTATATTAGTGATAATTAGGTTATTAATTTATAATGTAATAACTATTTAATAGGAAGTAGAAGAATATGTTTTTTTAAAGAATCAGTAACCGTGATTACCTCTTCTTCGACGCGGCTTCTTTAGATTTTCCTCTTAGGGCACTAGATTTGATCTTGGAAGAAGACCAGAACCTATAGAATGAAATTGGGGAAGTTTATACAGAAATAATAAATGGCATGTTCTAGAATTAATGCAAAAAATGAAGTGAAGAGGTGAGGGATAAGGTTCCCTATTATAATCGAGGTTAGGGGAACTTTTTGAAACATCCAGAATATTAATTTATTATAAAATAAAACCCCACATAAAAATATAAAAAATGACAAAATAATTTAATATGAGATGATATAGGGTTGTAACATCATCAAAAAATAAATTTTGGGCAACATATATTGTCATTTAATGCATTATCACATTAATTAACACCTAGTTATTCTTTAAAATTTTATTTGTTGTAATAGAATTATAATTATTTAATGGTTATAAATATATACATATATGGTGATAATTGATGAAGAATTCCCCTTTTATGAAATTTTTATCCTTATAATTTTTAATTTTTAATTTTTAAATATTTTTATTATTTTTAAAAAATTAATTAAAATGTTTTTTTATATAATATCTATAATATTAATTTTTAAAGTATTAATTTTCTTTAGATTAAATAAAATAAAAATTGAACATAAATTCTAACCAAAATATTTAATACACTCTAAACTTGTCATAGTAAACTATAAAATCCGTGGAGAACATTAATTATTTCATATGATATTTATTTTCATATGATTAAAATCATTTAATTTATATTTATATTTACTAAATAATTTTTACATGACTATTGTGTCTTCATTAGTGGTAATTATATAATATTTTAATATTTTAAATACATTCCAAAGATGTAGTTAATTATATTATTTTTTCATAGACTATCTGTAGTCTATATTTTCTCATAGTTATGTATATATTAAAATTTTTGTACTTAAATAAAATGAGATTGTGATAGTTCATCACATTCATTTTATGTATTAAATTCATGTCATATTTATAGGAAAGTTTCCATAATGTGATCCTATTTCAATAAATATATGATAATGTTATAATTGAGTCAGAAAATAGGTTTTTTACATGTGTGAAGGAAATTTTATAATATTTTTTTACCCTTAAGTACCTTATTTAGCATTAACAAAGGAAATAAAAATAATTACCAAAGGTACTATTCATAATGCCAAAAAATAAAAGTAACTTATCAACATAATTCAGACCTACTGATTCCAAATATGGATACTATTTTTAAAAATTTAAAACATATAAGTTTCAGTAATTTATAAATAATCCTATTTTTGAAATGAGAAAAGTGTTTTAAATGTTAAAAAATTGCAAAAGATTTAAATGGTTTCACATAATATGTAAAAGTTAAATTAATGATAATTACATACATTATATTGAATGGTAAATATTTATTCTACTTATACATTAATAACATTAAATATTATAATTTAACAATTTAAATTGTATCGATGTAATTTCATTTTAAGTTAACCATTTATTAATTTTTTTTAATTTTCAAAACATGAATGTTATCAGAAAAATATTTGAAATTTATCAATTGTAAAATAGTTCTCCCTCATCAAAATAAAGAGTTTATGATTTCATATAAATATTATTTATTTTTTAATATATTAATTTTAAAATGTGTTCACAATTTAATGGTGTAAAATTAAACTTCTTTGAATAGGTTTTTATTCATCAAATAATGCTTTATTCAAACCCTATGAATAAAATATCCATTAGATAAATATGAAAAAAATTATTAAAAATATATAACACATATATATTTCATTAATTTAATTACAAAAATAAATTAATTCAATAATAAATAATATCATATTGATTTATATTTTCATAAATAATTGATATCCAAATAATTTATAATGCATTTTCATAAGTTCGTTATAATTATTCCAGAAAACCAAACAACTAGGCTATAATGGAAATTTTATAATAAGGGAATCTCATTGATCATTTAAACTCACAATTCTGTGCAAAGTAGGCTACTGGAGAATAATATTTATTGAATGAAAATAATTTATAAAAACATTTGGATGTAACATTATGATGTAAAAAATTAGTTGTGAAGTATTTAAGAAGCCAGGTAAGTGATTTCCCTTTTATAGTTGAGTTTTAGTGTCATTTTTTTAAATGCAAAAAAATTATTCACAATTTGGAGGACTATCGTGCCTCATTTATATGTAAAATTGATATATAGTTGATGGTGATGATTATTTTTTTAATAAAATCTCTATCACCTAAAAGTAAATAAATATTTATCATTTTAGCCTTTATTCATTATGTTTACTCTATTTTACGATTGATATTCTTAATATGGTAAATTGTATCATCATATTTTTCTAGTACATTTACCCTTTATTAATTCAATTAAATATATTTTTATAATATCATTTCTACATAATTATTATAAATATTAAATAACATATATCTTATCAAAATCCATAATTTGATTCAAATTGAATTTAAATCAAAATCATGTGACGTGAAATAACACCGTTTAACATTAATCATTAAAATTAAATATATAAATATATTTGATGAATCATTATGGTAAAGAATAATACTACATTATTGAAAAAATTATAATTATTCCACATATAGAATTCATTTTACCAAATTAAACTCGTGGATATACAATATTATAATTTAAAATTAACCCCTCGGACATGATGAATGTGATGGCATTCAAATTGAAAATGTTCGAATGTTTAATTTCTTTTAAAATAAATATTCTATATGAAATTGATTCACATGTAAAAAATATATTTTTATGCATGATTAAATGATATAATATTTCATTAAAAAAATTTTAAATTTTTTTATCACTATAAATAATTTAATCAAAAAATCATTCATCAATTAAATTACATTATTTTTAACTATTAAAAAAATAAACAATTTATAAATATGAAAAAAATGAACAATAATATAATTATTATATTATGATTTCAAAATTGAAGTGTATTTATCAAATATGTTTTATAAATTTGGGAATTTTTAAAAAAATATTTGTGTTATAAAAATACGAGAACACTACTTTCTAAAGAAATATGGTGTTTTTGAATAAAATATGATTTATTATTATCACCTTTCTAGAAAACACATACCGTGAATTTTAAAAATTATTTTGTTTTAATTTAATATATATATCTCATCGATATAATTCAATATAAGTAGTTTTTTTTATAAATGTATAATACAATAGGTTTCCTAAAAAATTAGTTCTTAATAACTAATATTTCTTTATTTTAAAAGAATTTTAATTTCATTTATAATTAATTGTTATCCAGATAATGAAATATATATAAATTTGTAAACCAAATTTTCATAAATATGTAATTCATATTCAAACCCTCAATTTTAATGTCCATGCTATAACAATCATATTGAATAATATTATTTTTATTTTAAGACATGTTTCAATTAAATCTAGTATTGTTTCAATCAAAAGATAGACTTTTTATTATGTTTAACATAAACCAAATATATTTTACAATGAAACAAAAGAAAAAAATAATGTTACAAGTATCAGAAAAAAAATTATTGTATCATGTCAAGGAAATTATTGAAATGATCAAATCTATTTGAAAAACAATTATAAAATATATGGTATTTACATAAAACATATGAAAATAAGTTATTATTTTTAAAGAATAATATTAATCTATATCTGCCTCCAGAAAATGATAATGAAATACATCACTTATGTGTACAACATACTACTTCATTATGTGATGATTTAATTTGTTCTCCATTAGACTCACATCGAATGTGTTAATAATATTAATAATTCTTATATATTATTTATATTACATTTTATTTATTATATAAATTAGAATATCATCATTTTCCTTCACATTTATCTTATTAATGGAATGATACCATCACTCATACAAATGTATATTCTACCACCTTTAGTAAGTGATGTGATTCATTTCCTAGGTACAATAAAGAAGTTTCAAAAAAAGTAAATGATTAAATATAATATTTTTAAAAATGAAAATTCTGGAAATGATGTGTATATGTCATATACAAAAGAACCATAACATTCATGAAATAAAATAATAGAGATAACATGTAAATTAACACCTGAAATAATAATAATAGTAATTGATTGTAAAAAAAAGTCTCTGAGATTTTATAGTATGATTATATGTTATATCATAAATAAAAATAGGGTTATAGTATAAATTAATAACATTATTATAACCATGACATATTAATTGATTGTGTATTCCCAAAAAAATCATTTTGTATTAGATTTCATCTTAATTTATATTCCCTTATGGATTTTTTTTACTATGAACCTATTCACTATTATATTGTTTATATACTTCCACATTGACCTATATAACATAAAATATTTATTCATCATGGATTGTTTTTAATTTAACATTATTATATCAAGGGTAAATATTTTCAATTTTTCCAATGAGGGACAAAGCTATATTATAATATCACATTATTTATGGATTTATTTTACTCTCATTCAAGGGATCTTGTATGTTATCCATCATAATATCCAATAATATTCTTATCCACTATGTATTAAAGGATTTAAAAATTACTATTCCATATTTTTAATTTTTTCAGTATTTTAATTATAAAATATCTTAAATGAAAAACTATTTAATTTCTCTAAATATAAAAAAAATTCAAGCGCGACCTTGATATTCATATATTATTTTACAAAATTTCATTTAATTTCACAAATGATTTATTGTCGAAAATTTAAGTTTTCAAATTATTTAAATTTTTTTAATTGAATCATTATTCTAGTTTTATTATAGGGGATGTTTTTGAAAAAAGTTGAAAGGGATATTTTCTCATGCATATTGAAATAAAAAACATCCCCTCGACCATGATATTTTTACCTCATATAGCCACATATATTCATTTACAATCATATTACTAAAATAATTATTTTAGAGCAACTTTTTAAATATTTAACTAGTATTAAATTAATTCAACCAAAGAACATTATTTTATTAAAAAACATATATCCTATTGAACCTATGGTCACCAATCAATTCTAGATTAATTATGTAATTGTTAAATTTATCTTTTAAAAATAAAATTATTTTTATATTTTTTCATTACACATTTAATATATCTTATATATTCATTCTGTTTTTATCTAGAATATTCTTATTGACTACAACGTATTATATTTTTATAAACATTCTCTACTTCCAATGCTATGTGATGAACTTGGGATATATTGATATATCTATTTTATTTACCCAACATGGATATTTTTTTATAAGGAATATTGTTCATGAATAAAATTGTTTCTTCAATATATAATGAATGATTTGAAAAAACAGTTGATGGGTGGGGAAAATATTTATATATCCCCTTGAATCATCAATATGTGGCATAAGAAAAATATTGTGGAAACATTTTATGTGGTTTTACACATTGTTTTTAAATATGTTTAAACATGTTATAATTGTATTGATATAAGGATTATTAAGATCTTGAAGTCCATCTTTAAGAATATATTTCTTTAGGAATTTATTTAATATTATCAAAGATATTATTTCCTTGGTTTTATTGAAAGATTCATTTTATCACATGAATTTTTTAATATGAACTTGTTTTTAGTTTTATAACATTTCATATAGATTACAATTTATGTAATCATGATAGTCATCTAGTTATTAAATTGAATTTTTGTTTAGTAATTTACTTCCCATTTTTATTATACCTCAATAATTCATGATATATTTTACTATGCATCCCCCATACTTAGAATTTTTTATCACCCTTATTTTATTTTATTTCCCCATGATACGAAGGATAATCCACTGATTGAGTTCAAGGGAAAAAATGAATTTTATTATTATTATTTTATTACCAATGTAAACTTTGTTTCTTATATGTCTATTTTTATCACAAATGAATAAAATAATTAGTTATTTGTGACTTTACCACTTGTTTCTTTGCTGGGGAGAATTATAAAACTAAATTCCCTAGGATAATTGAGTCAGGGTTGATACATTAAATATTTATAAGTTACTTTAATGAAGTGGTTTTTTTAATTGTTCACATGTTTTTCCAATGATGATTATATTTTCAAATTTGTATGATTTTAAATTATTAATAGATTTAGAATTTAATATTAATGATATTCCATTATAAGAGTTATTTTATATATAATATGAATATAATGTCTCCTGCTATATAAATGATATAATAATAATACATGTAGGATTCTAGAGAAATATTTTAATTTTATAATGTATGATAATATGATAGTGATTTAAAGAATGTTTATGAATACTTTTAAGGAGTTTTTTATGTGTTAATAGAATATATATCGTGTTTTCTAATAAATTATCATTATTATGATTTAAAATTAATGTATTATTATGAGGTGATTCACTAAATAAATTCATCATTAATGTTATATTTTTATTAATGATTATTTTATATAATAGATTCATATATGAAAAGTAAAATTTATCACCATTTTCCAATATTTTCAAAATGCTGATTTGGTATCATACTTTACTAACTTTTTTTGAATGATTTATTTTTGTCATTCAAAATTTTAAAAAAAATCACATGTACTATTGTTTTTTATGATTTATATAAAGGAACCATTTTAAAACTATTTAGTGACAAAACGGTTCATTAATCATACATATTCATAAGAAAATGATATTATGTTTTATGAGAAAAAAATAACTATATTAAATTGATACACTTATAAATATTTTAGACTAACAAATATCTAAAGTACTAATCATGATATATAAAAGGTTACGTATGAATTATAAGAATTAATCATATTGAACATAAAATTGTGGGTTGGTAATGTATGAATTATTATAGTTACTTTCTTATAAAATTATTAGATAAATGTAGAGGTTATGATTTTGTTATATGATTATAATATTATATATTATGAAAACTTTATTGTTTAGTTTGTTAAATTAGGATGTTAAGGTAAATGTATTATATAACCATAATAGTCACTATATTAAGATTAATCATGGTTTTTTATGGGGGTTAATGGATGAACAGAAATTGTGTAGTTGGGTGTTATTGAATAATATAAATATTAGTATTTATTTTATAGATAATGTTTTGTGTTATTATGTTCAATACTCACATTAACCATTTTGGATTTTGTTAGTCGATGGATCATAAAGGATAAAAATAATTTTTTGGTGTAAAAGACACTATGGTTATTGTCTGAATATTATATCAACAAGGATATATGATGATGTAATAATTTATGTGGTAATTAATAACAAGTTATATTGACTTATTATTAAAAAATGAACCTATATGCGTTTCCTAATGTGAAAAATAAGATAAAAATAAAAAATTAAATATTTATAATGATAAATATCATGGTGGAGTAAAAAATCATCATTGTGTACATCAAGGATGTGGGATAAATATTATAGGTGAATGTCTCTTTATTACATTAAGAAGTATTATATTTTGAAAACTAGGTTATAAAAGATCAAAATACTTTGGAGAAATCGTGTTTTCCATTATCCAAATGGATATAAATAAGATGTTCTCAGTGTAGCAATTTTTTCATTTAAATGTGAAGTGTACTAGAATTATGAAAATATAATCCAATGGAGTAATAATCATGAAGGATATCATAAATATCATATAAATAATTTTTTAGAAAATCCAAAATATATTATAGTTTAGGGAAATTAAATAGTGAATAACCAAAAATATTAATAATATTATTTTTGTGGTATGGCTTATATTTATATTGTGAAGAGTTACTTGATTTTGACCTATAAATATTATGAAATACTTATTTTTTAACTAAATTAATTAATAATGGAAAAATAAATAAGAGTTTTGTAAATTTTCAATGAATGTAAAATGTGTCGGGTTATATTGTTTCAAGAGTCATTATATATTGGTAAATTAATTACGGGTTTCAATGATTACGATGTATTATGTTTTAAAGGGGTAAATAAACAGTTTTGAGGTCCAATGAGATTATATTTTCTAATGGATAATGTTCTTTATAGATATTTTTGTTATTCTTATTAGATATAATGTTATAAGTAATTCTAAATTTTATCAAATTATTTACTACATAGGTTATTTTCAGAAGAACATTATTTTTACTAGAAATTAAATAAATGTTATATATATTCATTATGTTAAAAAATTCATTGATGTTGATGTAATTATGGTCAATTAAAATAATGGTTATATTTTATTAAAACATAGTATTATGGTGGATTTACAATTATTATATATTATATGATTTTATTTCCATGTTGTCGGAATAATAAGTTGAATAATGATTCAGAAATAATTGGAATGAAAATTTTATTTTGATTTTATTTATTTTCATGGTGAATCATAAAATATAAACCAATATATTATTATTGAAAATACAATTTTTGTAAAAAATATTATGAGTTAATTATATATTTTAGAGATAAATGAAATGTTTCTTTTCTTTGAATATGATATAAAATATTTATGATTATATTTTTTGTAATTTCATTAGGCAAATTGTGGAATTTTATTGGGTATAATTTTCTGCATATGCTATAATTTGAAAATAGTGAAATATATTTACATTTTTTTACCATTTCAGGCCATTGTAAAATTTTAGATATGTATGGAAGAAATTTTCTTCCCCAATGTATATATTTTTATCAGTTAAAATAAATGTTTAGATCATCACAAAGGCCAAAATCGGCATGGTTATTTATTATTTAACATATAAAATTATGTAAAAATCCAAAACATAAAAAAAGGATGAAATTCTATTTATGGAATGAAAAATAAATAAATTAAGATTATTTTATCATTATGTATACTAATGGAAAAAGAAATTGATCTACCAAATTAAGGGAATGATAAATGTATTAATACTTACATTATAAATTAATTTAAATTTTTATGATTTTCTTTTGTAATGACATTTGGGTGTGTATTTAATATAATGATATGTACATGGTATTTGGATGATATATTTAAGAAACCCAATGTTTTCTTATATTTTTATAGAAATTAATAATAATGAATTAATCTAAAGTATATTCTGTAACTATTTAGAAAACTTATATTTAGTGTAATTTTGACGACATTTTGAAATGAATTATAAAAATATATTCCATTTTTGATCAATTTTGTATATTTTTATTATTTGAATGAATTAATTTATATTCCTACTAAATATTTACCACGTAAATTGTTTTTCATTTTTGGAGAGGTTAAAAACAGATAAATAGGGGTTAAACGTATAAATAAGGACTAATATATATTTGAATATTTTATAAGAACCATCGTCTGATTCATTTTGGACATTAAAATATTATATATTCAAAATTTGAATAAATTCACCCAATATATTCTACTGAAATAAATCTATTTTGTTTCAAAATTACTAATATTTTCAATGCAGAATATCCTCTCACATATATAAGAAACATATTATCCTCACATATTAACCCACATTGATAAATATCTCTTGACCAATACCTATATAATTTTTTATAAAACTATCTACAACATTTACTATGGATGTTTTCTTCACAAAAAATCTAATCCTATAAATAACATGTTTTTTTTAACAAAGAATGATTTCCATTGGGGTGGTGTAAGTATTAAAAAAAATATTTGAAGTTTATTTATTCTTCTGAACCCATTAAATATATTCTAAGTCATAATATTATTATATTAACTTCATTTATATATTGAAATTTTAATAATTTAATTGAACTACTATTTTCCACCTCTTTTAAATCTTATGGAAAATTAAAATATCATGCATGTGTATGTGTATAATAGAACCTCAATGAAGCGATGCATTTTTTATCAATAAACATCTTATATACATTGTTAGAATGATTGATTTAATGTATATATACATTTCAAAATATGTATTTATTATTTTATAAATAAATTTTATTTTAAACCTCATATCCTAGTAATCAATTTAGATTATATATACATCACTCATTCATCTAAGAGGATTAGAAAATCTTTAAATTAGAGTAAATCATATTTGATTAACAAATAATATTACTGGTCGTAAGGATGTAATTTAAAAATATGAAATTTATAATAATATTTTTATGTTAAATGTTTAAATTATTTTCAAATAAATTCCATGTTCATCAATTATTATAGATAAAATTTATCGCATGTGTTTATGTGGGACACCACCTCCATGAAATCAGTGTCTTGTTTTTACTCACTTCCTTACATGACTTGAAAAAAAAGATAACTTATTATATAAACAAGATATTTTAAAATAAATATGTTCTTATAGTGATTATGGAATCATGAAATCCATTTCAAATATCATCACCCTGATGTGTTTTGGTAAAAATGGTCTCAAATCATCTAATTTACAATTACCAATTTTTTAACAAAATAGATCCTTATTATAAATTACGTAATTAAATTAATATAATGATATGAACCTATAATTGAGTTAATATAAATAAAATAATTAATATTAATGTTTTATTATAGAATTTATAATATGTAAATGGAAATTATTAATATTAACCCAAGCCTTTTAAACATAACATTACATGATTTAAAGTATAATTATACAACAAATTACAAGACAAGGATCGTGAAGTCTAGTGTCATTGAAGACTGGTGATATAAAATATAAAACCTTGGACTAAAAACACTTCTTTATATAATACTAAAAAGAGATTTTAACTTACTTTGAGCCATAACATCTACATAGGTTAACCTGCTGATAACAGGAAACACTGATAAGATAAAGTTCCCAATAATAAATTTTACATAATTATATGGTTTTATCACATGGGTTAGAAGGATTGACATAAAGATAAAAAAATCATATAACAATTGAAATAATGACAAATAAAAATGGGGTCATATAAACATGGAGTCTTATAAATTTGGATGAAATATAAAACATGAATTTAGTACGAATCAATGCTAATTGCAATGACTGTTTCCCATAGTAGCATAGGTCAAGCATAACCACCAAGACTGTTTCACATAGTATCACAAGCCAAGGCTAGCAGGCAAGCCATTCTCACAAAACCTATCACGAAAATAAACATTACCAAATTAATTGGAGAAAAATATGGGTGCACCCATCCCACATTTCATGAATATTATTTCCACATAAATAATCATGCATAATCATTCTTACATAAACATAAGGGTTACCCATGGATACCATTTTTTACAATAATCAATACTTAAAGCGAAAAAAATGGAAATACCATGAAAGGGTCCATGAAATAAAGGTTTTATAACATAAATGTACGTTAATAAGGAAAAATAGTCATATATAACGTTATGTGATTTCAAATAGAGTTGAAATCAATTAAGAAATGTATATGAGAAATCTTTTCAATAAATCATTTTTATCGGTTTTATGAAAATTACCATAAAGAATTTATAATATAAAATAAAAAAGAATTTATATAAAACTAGAAGTGACTCATGAATGTTTTCATGATAAAAATACTGACTTTATAAACACAATGTCTTCTTAATACATAGGATAGAGTTCACTTATTTTTGGGAAAAAATATGGGGCGTTCTTTAAAATGAGTTTGCATATTGGAAAGTATCAAGGGAAAATAACCTAAAAGAATTTATATCCGGGAAAGATAATGAGGGTTGGGTCTGGAATAATGTGATTGGAACCTATAAACATCATGTATTATTTATAAATAAAATTAAAATAAATCATCATTTCTTAAAATTAAAGATATAGCGACCCGAAGGAATAAAGGCAGTTCAGGTAGAGTTCATTACAGATTATCGGTTTGGTATCTGGTGTACTTGAAAATTCTTAATGAGAGAGAATAGAATATATTAGCACATATAAATCATAAGGGAAGTATTTTTAAGGTGATTAATCATACCCCTTTCACATTTAATTACACATAAAAGGGCATAACATAGAGGAAAATTTGGAATAAAATTGAAAAGGATAGGATCCCATACCTTATTTTCCGCGTAATTTCGTCTCTTATGAACCTCATTAATAATTATTTAATATGAAAACAATGACCTAAAATTTAATTATAGTAGTTTTATAAAAAATATATATATTATATTCAATAGATTTTATTTCATAAATTTTGATGATGAAATTGAAGCATTTTGATATCATATTTTAGTTAATAATATCTCGTCTTGCGATGATTTCAGTTTTTTTAAAATGTAATGTATAAATTAGTTTAATTATTTTTATAAGACTAGAATAAATTTAATTTGATATTAATTTATTATAAATAATTTATATTTTCCAAAAATGAACTTTTTTTGTAATAATTATCATCGGAACATCTCTGTAGATGGTTAATTGACCTTTAATTGGATGTTGTCGATAGTGCAGGAAATGGAAGTTTGAAATTTATTTTTTTCATTATTATGATATTTACATTATGTTATCATCACTAATATAATGTTAAATTACTGTATAACTAATTTTTTATCATAGTTCATTGAAATGGATAAGGTAAAAGATGAAAAAATGGAAGAAAAGAGAGAAGATTTAATATAGTCTTACTCTCTCCTCAGAGTAGCTTCTCTTGCCCAAAACTATAACTTCCATATTGATTGGAGTTGGAGGGATCCAAAATGTCCATATTTTTTCTAATAAGATTGAGAGGGAGAATTTGGGCCGTGAATAGGCTTAATAATGGATGAGATGAATGGTTTTCCTAGGGGAGGTAGAGGGGTTATATATACTTGAGGAGGGGGTGTTTTTAGAATAAAATATCAAATAAAATAATATATCAAATGTTAGAATAGTAATAGTGGGGTTTTC
This sequence comes from Viscum album, assembly GCA_963277665.1. Classification (NCBI taxonomy): domain Eukaryota; kingdom Viridiplantae; phylum Streptophyta; class Magnoliopsida; order Santalales; family Viscaceae; genus Viscum; species Viscum album. The sequence continues at coordinate 1,836,815,833 of OY728163.1, read as the reverse complement.
ACAACATAAATCATATATTAATATAATATAATTTATTTTAGACTATAAATCATCTTTATTATTATAAATCATTAATTTATTAAATGTATATTGAAATGAAAGAGAACATGATATTTTATGGAATCAATTTTTGACTTTAGGTTTTGGAAAGTTTTTTTTGGTTTCGAAATTGAGTTTATTCTATTTTAGGTAATAACTTATTAAATATAATATTTTATGAAAGAATCTAATGGTCTATAAATATTATGTCAACATTACATAATGAATTATGTGATTTAAGATATACTGGTGATATGAAAAACTATATTTTTACTATTCACCCAAAAAAATTATGTATTTTAGAAAATTATAAAAATAACCATCCTAAAAATTTTCAGATGTTTAGAATCTGAAAATGAACTCCATTTTTAGAAATTAATTTTGAAAATACTTTTAATTTAATTTAAAATTAAATTAAAATTATTTGATAATTAAAAATTTTAAATTTAAAACTACTTTTCTAACACTATGATAAATTATTTCAGGTCACATAAAATTACCATAAAATCAAAATATTAATTTCAGAATATATTACAAGAAACTAAAATTTAATTTAAATTATTAAATTAATCATAAATTTGTAATTAAATATTCTTGACTTGTAAAAATACCAACAACTTATTAATAATTTTGATAAATATTTATTTACATATACTATGATATAATTATACCATGTTGTCACATATAAATGATTACTTTTTGGGCATTTATTTGAGATGATACTATTATATTGGTTGGTATACTATTCATAAGGGTAAATTTATTATTCCAAAATGTCAGTTTACTATTGCTATATGTTCCTAAACTTCTAAGGATATATTTTATATCACTTCTTCTTCACATAAAGAGTTGGTATTTTTCCCTAAAATTAAACATATGTGGTTATTCTATAAGACATATTTATAAGAAAGAAATTTCCATTAATAAAGCTTTATGTCATTACAATCCCCCCCTTAAGAAATGTTTCCCTTGAAATTTCAATTTACATTCTAGGACATAAATTGGTGTGAATAATTTTCCATCATTGGCTCCTCCAGTTCCCATGTTGCCTCTTCGTACTTATGACTCTCTCATAGTACCTTAACAAGTTGAGTAGTTTTGTTACATTGAAAATTATATCTACCATCCAGGATCTTGACTACAAGCTCCTCATAAGAATGATCATCCTCTAACTATACCACCTTTGAAGATAGTATATGGGATTGTTTTTATAGGTACATCCTTAGGAATGATATATGAAAGACATCATGTACTTCAGAGATGGTAGTCAGATATGCCAACTTATAGTTCACTACTCCGACATGATCAAGAACCTACAAGGGGCTGATGTTCATGGGACTTAGCATCCCATTATTCCAAAATATAATATCCTTATTCCATAGAGATAAGATTAGAAAAACCAAGTCTCCAAATTTTGACTCATGGTCTCATTAACAATTATCTACATTGCTCATTTTTGAATTTGGGATTCCATGACGTGATACTGAATATTTTTCACGTCCACCAATATTTCATCAACCATTTCATGTCAGAACATCTTATGCTCGTCAACATTATCCCAACATGCCATTTTTTTGACACATTTTCCAATAAAAAACTTCATATGGTTCCCTTCAGATGCTCAAGTGGAAACTGTTGTTTTAAGAGAATTCAGCCAGTGGATTGTGTTTGTACCATCCTCAATTGAATTATAGAGAACATGCTCTCAACATGTCTTCTGGTTTCTAAATAGTTCATTCAGAATGGCCATCAGTTTGAGGATGATAGGAAGTACTGATGTTCACTTCAGTGCTTAGAGAATGTCGGAGACTTTTCCAGAACATCGTGGTGAATCTCAGATCATGATCGGATAAAATATATAGTGGTAGTCTGTGAAACCTTTACACCACTTTGATGTAAAACCATGAAAGTTGATCTAATGGGATGTCCTATCAAATTGTGATAAAGTTAACTATCTTTGTAAGACAATCCACAGTGAACCATGTATCATTGTTTCCTATTGATGTCTTTGGGAGTACAGTGACAAATTCAATGTCAATTTTATCCCACATCCATGTTGGTATGCGTAGTGGTTTCCTCCTCACCTTAGTCTTTTTCCTCCCAACCATGATTTTCTTACAAACATGGAGCATTGATGTATATTAAGAAATCACTTTTTTTATATTATCCCACCAAAATATTTCTCGGAGATCTCAATACATCTTTGTTCTCCCTTGGTGAATAGAAAAGGTTGAGCTATGTGGGTCATTCAAAAAATATTAACAAAAATTTATTGATATAACCTATGAATACATTATTCATTAAATCCATGAATTTTTTTTGGAGAATTATTGAATCCCAAGGATATCACTATGAACTCATAGTGTCCAAACCTCATTCAAAAGGGAGTATTGGTAAAATATTCATTCCTCACATTTAATTGGTGGTAACTTTACTGAAGGTCTACATTAGTGAAATAAATGGCCCCGTGATGCTAATCAAACAAGTTATCTATTCGGGGAAGGTGAAATTTTTCTCTATCGATATTTTATTGAGCTCACAATAATCAATGAAGATGCACATTGATCTATCCATATCTTTTATGAAGATGACTAGTGCAACACATTGTGAAGAACTCGGGTGCATAAACCACATCTCTAGATTCATCTATAACAACTTATTCTACTCTTCCCGTTCGACGGTAGACATTCAATAATTTTTTTGATATAAACAGTGAACTATTAATAAGTTCAATTGATAACTCAACCTCTCAACTAAGAGGTAGGCATGACTACTCTTTAGTGAATATATTAGTGTAATCTCTCATTATGTTCATATCTTTGAGTAAGGTTCTCTCCTTCATCTTAATCATTTGATCTAGAAATTATTTCTCATATGTAATTAAAAATGACACATGAGACACTGATTCCAAAAGAGAATAATCTTCCTCCTTACACATGTAAATAATTGGAGGATTCATCAGTAGGTGAAGAGTGATCTCCCATTCCTCATAGTTGATTTTGGATTATTATAAATATATTTAAACCATTCCCATGGTAGAATCAAAATCTACTAAAGGATGTATGATAGATTTTATGGGAGGTTAAATACAAAAACATTAACTATGGAGGAGTTATAAACCATGGATTTGATAAATTCCCCATTCACTGTTCTCAGAGATAACATATCCTCCAAAATTTGATGTGGTATTTGAATAGTTATACTAATCTTGAAATATATGAAAGAATTTATTGAAATAGAATACAATAGTATGTTATCTATTATTTAATGAGTAACTAGCATAACTATTACCACAATATTTTCTGGCTCCACCTATGCTGTAATGATAGAACAAAGACCTTAATTGTTTCCTTAAAGGATGTTTTTTATTAATTCCATCCACCCTTGGCTAAGGGAAATTGTTCCCATAATGCCCAATATATTTATAGTGATCCACCATACATATGGAATTCATGAAAAATCTAGAGTTGTACCTGGTATGCCTTATAAAGATTTCTTCTTACGACCCAGTTGACTCAACTTCCTTCTTCTTGACATTGAGAAACTCACTTTACATTTTGAGACGGAGGGATCAAGAAAAAAATTTATTAAAAAACATCATCTGGAATTCCTCCGAATCTATATAATCATATTCTTCTTGGGAATTTGTTTACATGATCAGTGTCTAACACTTATCAGCATCCCCATCAAAGTGATAGACCTCCAGTATAACATTTTCCTCTTCCAAGAACTAGAGGATGGACAATATCATTTCAATGGAGTTAATCCTATGTTCGGAGATGAGTGTATCAAAAGATCTACTAAAAACATTGGATAAATTTTCCACATAAAGTATTTTACAGAACCATTCTCCTTCCTTAGAGGAGGTGGGTGTTCCACATGATTCATTTAATTATTCATAACTTGTTCGGTAGAGCAAGTACTTTAATTATGTTTTTAGAACCAGGTCTTATCATATCTAGATTGTCATTAATGAAATCATCACATTCCCTATCATAATGATTTTTGGAATGAGTTTTACTATTTACTGCCATTAGATATAGAAATACAATAAAATTAGAGGTCTTGAATACATATAAATTGAGAATAAATGGAAAATTTGAACTTATAAGGAAAAACTTGTAAAGGAGACGTATATCATATCTTAAGATTCCTTATATTTAAATATCTGTTATCCTTGATCTATTTCAAAACTTGTATTCTTATGTTATTTTTTTATTCCCTTAATAATGGATTGTTCTAAGCTCAGAAATTTACAAAATAATATTCCTTAGGAATGTCAAACCAAAAGTGTAGTAAGGCTCTTTCTCTTGTACCAAGATACCTCAAGTCATGCCTGAATCTCCTTTTTGGGGATTTCACTCCAAGGTATATCTATTCCAGAGCTACCTCTACCTATTTGTAACTATACAAGAATTTCTATTCTTTATAACCAACTTACTCTATACATACCATAATTTTGAGATGTTTTATTTATTTAGTATCATCCTTATGTTTCCCACTACGGTGCTCTATTACTAATCTCCAAAAATAACTAGAACATCTTCTAATAGAATCTATAGAAACCCAATACATTTACACATTAAATTTGATGTTTTGAAGAATATTTATACAATAGAGTAAAATCAAAGTAACATGATGTATAGTGTCTCTGAAGACCAGGTACATAAAATGTAAAACATGTGACTAAAAAACACTACTTTATTTAATTTTCATAAAGAACTTCTATCTTCCTTTGAGACCTTGCATCTCTATTAAATAACATGAGGATAACATGAACAAGGTGGGATAAAAAAAGCTCAATAATAGAGTATAAATAATAATGAGGATTTATAACATGGCTTAGAAGGCAAAACATATGTATAACAAAATAATGGAACATATGGAATCATAACATATAAATATGGGAACATATAAACATGGAGTCATTTAAATGTGGAAGTAATATGAAACTTGAATTTTGTACAAAGCAAGGAAAACCACCAAAACCATTTCCCACAGTTTCACAAGCCAATGATAACTTCTATGACTATTGATGAGAGGAGTACAAGCCATTGATAATCAATAAGACTGCCAGACATAACATATCATGAGAATCAACTTTACCAAATGCATTGGAGTTTTATCTAGGGGGAATCACTTGAAATCATGTTTATCGCTTAAATAAAATGAGGGTTAGATCATGAACCATGATTTTGTAGTATATAAACAGAATTTAGAAGTTATAAATAAAATGAAAATTCAACATCATTTGGATAAAAATAAAGATAGAGAAACCCGAAAGAATAAAGGAAGTTTGGGTAGAATTCCATATGGATTTGTATTATCGAATCAGGTGTACATTATAGGGATTAATGAGAGAGAACATGATTTATCATCACTTATATATCATGATTAAAATATTTGGGAGGTGAATCATCATATCCCATCAACAGTAATTACACATAAAAAGGCATAACATAGAGGACAATCTTGAATAAATGTGAAATGGAAAGGATCCCTAACCTTAATTTCTGCTTAATTTTGTCTCTACTACACCTCCTCAATAATAAATTTATGTTTATAGAAAAAATGATATAATATTTAATTATATTAATTTTATAAAAATATTTTACAATAATATTCATTGTATTTTATTTCATAATTATCATTGATGAAATTGAAGCGTTTTGATATCATATAATTATTAAAAACTTCTTGTCTTGCGACAAATTAACATTTTATAAAATGCAAATTATAAATTAGTATAATTGGTTTTATATAAATAGATTATATGTACTTTTTACTAATATATTATATATAATATATATTTTCCATACATGAAGGCTTCTAGAAAAATTATCTTGGTATCATCCCTCTAGATGGTTAAACGACCTTTAATGGGATGTTGCCGATAGTGTGGGAAAGGGAAGTATGATATTTATATTTTTCATTAGTATGATAATTACTGTAGGTTTAGATCAATAATATAATGTTAAATTACTGCATTATCAATTTTGTGGCATTTTTTGAAATGGATTGGGGGAAATAATAAAAAACGAAGAAAGGATAGAAGATTTAATAAATTTCCATTCCCTCATCGGTATTGGTTTTCTAGCAAGAAACTATCAATCCCGTGGTTGTTGGAGTTGGAGGGCTCCAAAACATCCCTTTGTATTCTAAGAGGCGTTATTGGGGGAATTTGTGGAGATATTAGGCATATTATTAGAATATAGGAATGGTTTCCAAAGTGGAGGGGGAGGGGTTATTTATATGTGAGGTGAGGTGTTTTAGAATAAAATATTAAATAAAATAATATATCAAATGTTCTATTTGTAGTCCTAGATTTTTGACAACATAAATCATATATTAATATAAAATAATTCTTTTTTTACATTAAATCATCTTTATAATTTTAATTTAATAAATTTTTTTAAGGAAGGAGAAAAAAAGTTAAAATGATATTTTAAGGAATCACTTTTTGGCATTTGGTTTTGGAAAATTGTTTTTAGCTTTGAAAATTTATTTTATTGTATTTTGAGGAACCATTTAGGAATTTAAATATATCACGGACACATATAAATTTCCATAATTTTTATGTCAACATTGAATTTTAAATTCTAAAATTTAAGATATAATGGTAATGTGAAAAACAGTATTTTTCTATTCACCCGAAAATTGAGGTATTTTAAAAATTTAGAAAAAAATAATCCTAACAAATAATTGATGTATAAAATCATAAATTGAAATCAGTTTTTCAAATTAAAATGCTATATATTTATAATTTAATATTTAATTAAAATTAAAATTTAAATGAAATATAAATTTTTTTTATTTAAAATAGTTTTTCTAAGAAATTGAAAAATTAAATAAAGTCACATAAAGGAACCTATGAAAAAAATATAAATTTATAAATAAATTTAATTAAACTATAGTTTCATTTAAATAATCAAATTATTCATAAAATTTTCATTAAATATTAATAAATTGTAAAAATAAGAACAACTTATTAACAATTTTGAAAAATGTTTATTTATTTATACTTTAAAATAATTCTATAATATTGTCACATATAAATATATAAATTTTATTTATAATTTCATTGGAGAGGTTACAATAACATATGCTGGTTTTCTATTCGTAAGTGTCACATTAATATTTCTAATGTTAATTTTCTATTGTTATATGTTCCTTAACATCTAAAGATACCTTTTATTTCACCGACTCTTCAATTATAGAGATTTTTTTGCTCTAAAAGTTATATTATGTGATTATACTATAATAATAATTATAAGAATGAAATTACCATTGATTAAAAATTGGTTAGTTACAGTGTCAACTATAGGCAAGGGGTTAATGATAACAATATCCTTTATTTGAGACATACTCGTTTTCGAAAGAAATATATTTACTATTTAGGATGCATAAATACCATATGAATTTTCATTTACATTTATTTATATAAATTAATGTAGTTTATAAATCAGTTTAATTTTTTCCCTATAAATTGTATTTTTATTTAAATGTTCTAATTTAAATGGGTTTTTAAATAAAAATATGTTTTAAATGTGTTAAATTGTTCTATTTAATTTTTTTATCAATATCCATGTTCATGTTTTTCTAAGTAAATTTTAATTTATAATTTGATGGGTGATTAAATTATTTTTAAAATATATCTATATTACACTAAAAATATATAAATTCAATGTTTTCAATGTATTACATACATGTTATTATCAAATTATTTAAAAATTGAAAATAAATTTTTTACCATATACTTATTAATATGGTTTTAACATCATAATATTATTTATTATTTCTCAGGAATCCTCTAAAACATTACTTTTACTTAAGGAACAATATATTATGTTCTTAGTGAGAATTTAAATATTCTAAATTTTTTAAATTTATATTTATATTTCTCTATAATTTTATGGTATCTTTAAAATTTTATTTCTTTAATGTATCAAATTAAAATTATTATAAATGTGATTAGGGTAAATGAAATATTATATGTGTTTCATTCATGCTATGGTTCTTGCATTTTTTCGTTGATGGATTATTCTTCTATAACCCTCTAATGCATTGTCTAATTTGAATGAAGATAAATATTTAAAATTTACACTTTAATGTGCAATTTATTAACTATTTAATAGTTATTTAATTGATTTAAATAATGATTAAAATTTATAATTCACTAGTATGAGCTTTATGGTGTGAAATTCTTAAATTTTATTTCTATTAAGTGGACTATGTTAATAATTTAATTGTAAAAATCAATAAAGACAAATTTATTTAACATATAGTTTATTCCACTATAAGATTGAATATAAGAGTAAACATAAGATAATGTTCCAAGGATCCTAAATTATTACCAACTAAAAATTTATTTTATTCAAATATTACTAATTAAAATTTCTACACATTAGATTATGATTTAGACATTTATAATATAATTTTTTACATTTAATAATTTCATTTCAAGTAAAATTTGTGTTTGATTCAATGAACCATTAATAATATTGTTTTTATAACATACTTTATTATGAGATGTTTTATGAGTTTTTTTAAAATAATGATGATTTTATACATAATTAATTGAATATTTTATCATAATTTTATTTCATAAAAATGAATATTTTCTTATGAGATTCCATGAATATCAAATGGAATAACATGTTTTTATCTTTTATATATCCAATACATCACGATGTTATTATCATCCAAATATTTTATATTTCATCCATAGAGCCCTTGGATTTATATTAATTATAATAAGGTCAATAGTTTTATGTCATTGAAGGATAAAATATTTCATGAATAAAATATATGTGCAAAAAAATAACATATTTCATTTAAAAAAAATTACATTTTATGATTTTGTTTCAAATATACGTTTTTTGTTTTTCTAAATCAATAAATCATGTAACATATATATTCATTTTAATTTAATGAAGTAAAAATATAAATAAAATAAACTCCAAATTATGGTTTTTTTATATAATTATTTTTAGAATAACTCTATATAGAATTAGTAGACATTGATGAAAATATATGACATCCTATAGATTAAGGGATTATTTAATTATTAGAAGGAAGCTAGTAGTTTATCAAAGATCATTTTATGGTAATGGTATTATAATGTAAAATTAAAGGATTATTGTATTACGAAAATAAATATTAGTTATCATTATGTGAATTATGATTTCTATGTAATGTTTTGTATATTGGTTGTTCTCCATATATATTCGCGGGGCTGATATAAATTGTGTTGAATTATATTTTAGATAGACTAATGATGTTATTTAGTGAGCAAATTTATATTACTCATTTGTCTAATGATGAAAATTCATTTCAATTTTGGTATTTTTTTGATGTTGTTTTAAAATATAAATTTAGGATGAAGTAATTAATGTACATGATTTGTGAAAATTATGAACATTTTTTATGATTTATTATCTCATAGTATGAAGTTGTTATTGAACATATGAATCTTTAGGATATTGATTCAAGGATTTTCAACAATAATTTTTGAGTGTTTAAAAGTATATTTGTAATATATATTTATATTAAGAAGTTATTTATTGAAATCTTTCAATTTCTATAACCATTGGAAGATTTGATAGGAAATGATTATCCATTTTTTGGACTAAAATTTTTAATAATAAGTAAAATAATCTAAAGCATAATATTTTCATATAATTTATTCTAAATTTATAAGAGGAGGGTATTGTTGTCATGATTTATTCTTATGTATATTGTCTTGGTTTGGGTAATTTTTTTATGATGGAGTGGGATATTTCCTCTTATTGGTCAGAGTAGTTATCAAAATATGAATGTAAGTATTCCATCAATGAAATTAATAATTATGTGGTTGGGAATTCTCTAATGTTATGGTTTCAATAAATCATTTATGATAACTTTTTGGTCTTAACAAATGATTAATGTTTTATGTATGTCTTCTGTCATGAAATTTTAATATGAATCAGTGAAATTTATTGAATTTTTACTGGATAATTAATTATATATTTCTATATATACATAGAAAATCAATTTTTTATATCTATATTTAAAATATGTCATGTAGTGATGTTGAGAATAAGTTTTATTATGATTATTAGTTAAAATAGAATCATTCAATGGCACACCATTGATATAGGAGATATTGAATGCATGAGGACTATCTATCACATATCATTGTAGATATAAATGGTGAATTTTAGGTAGGATCCCTAGTTGATGTATTTTTAGAGGGATGTAAGGGGACCCCACTTTGTTTAGGGGGATTCTTTATGGTAAATTTTCACGACGTCAGACATATCTTTTTTAGGTAGAGTCTTCATTTCATTAGTTATGTGAGAAAAATTTCTCTATGAGTTCATAATATTCCTATTGGTGGTTATTCTTTATTTATATAAGATTTATCATGCCTTATTAGTATATTATTTGTGGTTAGGGATGAAATAATTAATTTTTTACTTTTTCTCTCCATGAATTATTTTCCATATCATGAATGTTATCTACCATATCTATTATTGTATTCCTCTCCCACTTTATGTTTCCTAGTGTATGTGGGATCACATCATGAGTGAATTTTTCATCTTGTTTCCTCATGTTAAGGTATGTTTTCATACGAAATTGTTTATCATTGTAATACTCTTATATTAAGTACACATAAAATTACTAAGAATTATATCTTAGATTTTTATTTCTTATTATAACTTCCTGGTTCCGGAAGCCACCCAGAGGCTCCCTGTACCCAGTTGGTCAAATGGCCTCAAGCGCATTTCCCCAAATGTCAGAGGCTGCCGACTAGCAGTGAGGGCCTTAGGTGTGATAGTGGGGAAACTATGCACTCATTGGAAGAGTACACAGCAGAAGAAGAATAACATACAATAGAGGTAGCAGTAATAACCAACAATATAAAAATGGAAAACCAAATCCGAAAACTGGAGAACATATGTAAATAAAAAATGGTGAATGATACATAACTAGGAAAGCATCCAAACAAGTCACAATGATGGAAATCAAAACTGTACAAAAACAATTAAAAAATAAAAGCAAACAGCTCCACAACATTGTGATCCAAAGCTCAGTCCCATGCTCTCCTTCTACAAGCAATCAAGTTCCAGAAGTCGAAGGGTGCTTCCCTTGTCTATACCTACAACAACATAATCTACTTTGGCCCAAAAGCATGGCCCAAATAGGGTGTGAGATAAAATCCTAGTAGGCATTCACCCAACGATTTTTGCCTAACATTCAGTGAGTATATGGATGGTAAAAGTGAAATAAGCAGTAAATAGAAACAACAAGCAATATGCAACAACAGTAAGCAGTAAACCGGGATGATACATAGCAGCAATAAATCCACAACCAATAAACAGCAGTGAATCAAACAGTTAACAAACCGGAACCCTCTAGTAAGTACTCGCATCCACCCCCTCTAGTCCTATCCAAGAAGTACCACAACCCTCTGGGCAGTGCACTCAGCCTAACCCCTCTTCCTTGGTCATACGAATTTATGAGACACTCTAGGGAAGCTCACTTGGTCAACTCATGTCATCATCTAGGGTAGTCAAGGACTCTCTTATTTAATATCACACTGTTTAACCCTCTTATCCCCACGATCGCTAGACTCTCTAAGGAAGCTATCTCGGTCAATTTATCTTATAGCCTCAGGTACACCGCTGACTCTCTAAGGAAACTCACTCGGTCAATTCCTCCTCTAGCCTGGGATGGTTCTTAAAGGAATTCAAAAAAGGAAAGACTATTTGAAGAAGCTCACTCAGTCTACCCTTCTATAGTCTATAATATCCAAGACTCTCTGGGAGCTCACTCGGTCAATCCCCTCTATAGTCTATAATGTCTACAACTCTCTGGGAAGCTCACTCAGTCTATCCCTTATAGTCTATAGCACCAGGTTCTCTGAGCCACATGCCATTCAGTTCATAATAATTCTATAAGGCCAAAGTACACATATAGTGCTACTTGGCTAACCAAAGTACACCTATAGAGCTACTTAGCCAAATAGTCTACAATGAAACAAGCATGTCATGAATTTCTATTCAACCTATAACTATAAGGCATGAAAACAGGTGTAGTAGACAAAGGAAAACAAGACCCAAAGGTTGTAAACAAACAAAGCAAGGGAAAAAAAAAATATTAGCACATCAAATTATCCTCTAACAAGGTCAATTTACCTTTACAAAAGAAAACAAGCAAGGCAGAAAAACAACGAGGTAAAACAATGCAAACACGCAATACCCCGTTAACCGGTATTGGTGGAATTTGGACCTAAAACTCATAGAATTTTAACAGTAAGTCACAAACCACCTACCTCGATCCTAAGAGATCCATATACCGGAACAATGATGGATGATTCTCCCTTGAACGTCATAGATCTGAGAAAATGCACAAAACTGTCAACCTTAGATAACTTGAGAAAGAGAGAGAATTGGAAAACAAGGTTCTAGAAGAAGGAAGAACACACTTCTGTGCTTCCATGAAAGTCGACTGTACTTGAATCAGAGAACGGATAGAGAGGCGGGAACTTGGGGAATATTTGACTGTACAGGTTTCTCTTGGATGAACCAGACCTAAAATAAGACGTTTGTGGCGATGAGCCGCGACCCCAGTCCGTTTAGTGAAAAAAAAGTAGATGGTGTGTATTTTTAAAGTACACATAGTGTAGTGGGTATTTCTATACTCTGCTAAAAATGGCCTCCGCATCACCCCTACACAATGTGTGTGTGGCCCGGGCATGGCCAGTACACAACATCGAGCTGGAAAAGAGTACACGGCGTGTACTCAGAAAGTACACGAAGTGTACTTTGAAACATTCCAGAAACTCCATTATTCATAAAAACTCTTTAAAAGGGTAAATCGTACATAAAACGAAGATCCAAGTTCTTACAAACATCCCCCCTTAAATAAATTCATCCCCAAATTTTCATAGGTTGGGGTAGAAGAAGGATCCTCGAACAGTTCTCGTCACTACGATCGAAACTCAGCCTCCCTCTCCCATGTCTCGTCCTGTACTCACCTGTGCTGCCATAGAACTCGTACCAGATGAACAAACCGGCCTCATAGAACCTTCGTACTGTGATTTAAAATCCAGATAGGATACTCCTCAAACGATGCATCTGCTTCAAGCTTAACCTCCTCGGGTTGGAAAACATGAGAAGTGTCCGAAAATTAATGTCGGAGCTGGGAGACGTGGAAAATGTCGTGAATAGCCCGGTACCTCTGAGGTAGTTGCAACCGATAGGCAACCAGCCCAAATCTCTCCAACACCTCAAACAGCCCGACATATCACAGGGAAAGCTGACCATGTCTCTGAATCCTCTTGTGTCCCAACCTCTGTACAACAAGCAAGAAGTCATGATTCCTGACCTCAAACTCCAAAGGTCGTCTCCAATAATCAGAGTAAGAATTCTTGTCGACAATTTGTTGTAGACATCATCTTCTGAATCAAGTCTATCTACTCTAAGGTCTTCTAAAAAAGACAAGGTCCTAGCAAAGCTACCTCTCCTGCCTCCATCAAGCATAAGGGTGATTGGCATGGCCTACCGTACACAGCCTCATATGGTTCCATCTGAATGGTTTCCTGAAAAAAATAGTTATAGGAAAGCACCACAAGAGGTATATGCTTCTCCCAAAACCACCGAAGTCTAGAATGAAGGATCAGAGCATATCCTCAAGCACCTGGATTGTGCGCTCAGACTGGCCATCAGTCTAGGGATGGCATGTCGTACTCAAAAGTACCTAGGTACCCAATGGCTTATGATGTCCTTGCCAAAACCGATAGGTAATGCACACATCCCGGTCTAAAACAATTAAGTCTGGAACTCCATGTAGACGTACAATCTCTCGGATGTACAATCATCCTAGATCATCAACACTGAATGTCTCCTTGATTGGAAGGAAGTGTGGAACCTTCGTAAGCCTGACGACGACATCCCAAACAACACTACTTCCCCGAGGTGACCTCAGTAATCCAGTGACGAAGTCCATCATTAAATCATTCCACTTCCACTCCGGAATGGGTAACTGCTGTAAAATCCCTTCTGGTCACTGATGCTCTGCTTTCACCTGCTGACAATTAGAAAATCTCATGACAAAACAAGAAACATCTATCTTCATACCTTGCCCCCAGTACTGGCGATGAAGATCCTGATACATCTTGGTGATGCCAGGATGAACTGCCCATACTGAGGAATGGAAATCCTGCATCATCTCCTTGCATATGTCTGAAGGAACCTATATGCATCCCTGAAAATGAAAGATCTCATCATCGCCCACTGTCCATCCAAGAAGAGGGTCCCCTCCTAACACATTCTCCCGCAGGACCATGGCCTATGAGTCTGATAGCTACCTCATTCCTACCCGATCAAGAAGTTTAGAGTTAACAGCCACAGTGAAAGAAAAGTCTACCCCTGCCTATCATGCACCTCTAGATGCATCTTAGAAAATAGAGCCATAAGCTGCCACTCACTGCTGGCCTATTGAACTACCTGAATTAGGGTTCGTCTGCTCAACGGGTCTGCCGCAGCATTTCCCTTTCCGGACGTATAGGCAAGCTCGATGTCAAAAGACTGAAGATACTTGACCCACCTATGCTGTCTCATATTCAGATCACGCTAAGTGAAGATATACTTGAGACTCTTTTGGTCGGTGAAAACCACAAAGTGCTCGCCCAGAAGATAGTGTCTATAATAGCATAAGGCATGAACAACTGCTGCCAACTCCAAATCATGCATAGGGTGGTTCCTCTCATGTGGCCTCAACTGCTGAGACCCATACACAACAACTCCATCTCCTTTCATAAGCACAGCTCCCATCCCGATACCTAAATAATCATAGTAAATAGTGTAGCCCTTTCCTGGCTCTCGTAAGACTAGTATCAGTGATGATGTCAACCTCTCTTTCAGCTCATGAAAGGAGGACTCACAAGAATCTGACCATAAAAACATCGCCCCCTTCTTGGTCAGACCTGTCAATGGTGCTTCTAGGCGCGAGAAGTCCTTAATGAAGCGTTTGTAGTATCCGGCCAGCCCTAGGAAGCTTGGAACCTCAAAGACGTTCTTCGGCTGCTCCCAGGAAACTACAACTCTCACTTTTTATGGGTCCACTGACACTCATGTCTCCGAGATAACATGACCGAGGAAGTGAATCTGATCCATCCAAAAGTGGCAGTTTGAGAATTTAGCATAAAGATGATGCTCTCTCAGTGTACTCAAGAATGATCTCAATATGTGTGGCATGGTCGTCTTGAGTATGAGAGTACACCAAGATATCATCCATGAAGACCACAAAAAAAGAATCCATGTACGGATGCAACACTCGGTTCATCAGTGCCATGAAGACTACAGGCGCGCTCGTGAGACCAAACCACTTGACTGTATACTGGAAAAGACCAAACATGCTCCTGAAGGCTGTCAGAGGTATATCTGATGGTCTAACGTGCAACTAATGATAACCAGACCTCATGTCGATCTTTGAGAACATCCGGGATCCTCGAAGCTGAACAAAGAGGTCGTCGATCCTTAGCAAGGGATATCGGTTCTTGACTGTGAACTGGTTCAGCTTTCGATAATCCACATAGAGTCGAAGGGTACCGTCTGCCTTCATCGCAAACAAGATAGGCGAACCCCATGGGGAGGTACTGGGTCGAATGAAATCCATTACCTGCTACTCCTCCAACTGTTTTTGAGCTCATTCAACTCAGGTGTATCCATCCTATAAGAAGGAACGAACATCGGTGCCACTCCTTCCACGAGCTCAATCGAGAAGTCTACATCACGCTCCAGAAGTAAAGCTGAAATGTATTCTAGAAAGACATCCCTGAAATGATCCACCACTGGAAGAAAGTCTATATGTGAAGTCCCCTGGTCATCCAGATAAAGACTGGAAATATGGGTTGTAACTTTCCCTAGCCCATGATGATCTGGTCCAGATCTACCCGCCTGGACATCCCACATGCCTCTATGAAGGAAAGATCCTCCCTTTGGGGATGTGAAACTCACCCTAAAGTGATAGCAATCAACGAGTTCCTGTAAGGGAACCAACCAGTCCATCTTGAGAATGACGTCATAGCCCGTCATCTCCAGGACATATAGGTCCAATAAGAAATGATACACCACAACCTCAATAGGGCACTCTCTACACTGTCATACGCTATATTTCTTTATTCCCAACGGTGTGTTAAGATTAAACAAATCAGCAGACGAAAAGATAGAGTGCTCAAGGATATTTACAACTGCAATAGAGATAAAGCTATGGGAAACACCAGTATTGAAAAGAGCTGAAGATAAAACTGAGGCTTCTAATATCGTACCTCGAACCGTAGAAGGGTCGAGATCTTACTACTGATAGGTCTGCTCCATGGAAAAATACGGGCCTGCACCGCGGCCCTGCGCCCCTAGCTGACTGCTATGAGCTGATCCACTCTGCTATCGCTGACGACCTGGTGACTGACCACAATGGCCGCGAACTCCACCTCGGCTTGAACGGCTAGATGAACTCCAATTCCATGACATGTGGGAAAATGGTGAAGCATCACCATAACACGGGGTCACTGAAGAATCCCTACCACCAGCTGAAGGTGAGAAGATGTGACAAAAACGCTGAAGATGGCCCATCTTTCCGCAAGGTCGTCACTCCATTGGATCCCTCCGGCACTGAGGCCTAGTATGAACACTCCTACCACACTGGTATCATAAAACCTAGCTTCCAGAAGATGCATCCCACGAACCTCTATCTCCTCAATAAGACTCTCTATGACACTTCCTACTGTCCGTAGGAGGAACACCAGCATTGGATATCAAAATGCCCTGGCTCACAGCTCCGGAATCCCTCAGATTACGATCAGTGATCAGAACCTAGTTGACGATGGAGGATATCGAAGTGAACTGGAAGATATTCACCTGGGAACACATCACCTGCCTGAGACCATCCTAGAACTTCCAATCAAGAAACAAGTCATCACCTGCTGGGATCGGTGTGAAACGCTGCAGCTCAGTGAAACGAGATGATTACTCCATAACAAAGAGAGTACCCTGTTACAGACTCATAAACTCCCAAGCTCGATCGGCCATTAGGGTATCCAGATAGAAGTAGTCATAGAAGGTGCAGCAGAACTCGTCCCAAGACATTAACTGCTGACCCCCTGATTGTGAGATCACCTCCGACCACATCATGGCGGTGTCCCGGAGCATATATGTAGCCATCTTTACCCTTTTCTCCAGAGGGATCTCTCAGTGCTCAAATATAGTTAGTGTGGCCTCTATGCACGACTCTGCACCCTGATCTCCTCTATCCCCTTAAAAAGTAGGAGGAGGATGCTTCTGGAAAACCCATGTCAACTCAGCCATCAACCGGGCCAGAGGTGGTGCTCCCTGGAAGGTCTGCATCATCCTTAGGATGTCCCCCCTAAATTATGTATCGGCACCTGCGACGGGTATGAAAACTGGTGTCAAGGCTGGCTCGACTGTAGGATCCATATGAAGTCCCTGATCAGTCATACCTGGGGTCTAATAACTTCCTGATGACAGACATACAACTGGGGGACGTCTCGGAGGCATATCTATGAAAGATCAAAAGTACACCTTAGACCAGGAAAACAAGGACAAAGAACACAAGAGTACAAAACAGGAACCGGGGAAGAAAATCTCACAAGTTTACAAAACACGACTACATTGCGTGTATAAAACTACATGGCGTGTCAACTTAAGTCTCTGACATCGGTGTGTACCCCTGCCCGACACGGCATGTAACACCCCAATTACACGGAGTGTTGACCCAACCCACGACGTGTACTTGAAGACTATTCCCCTTCCCAAGTCCAATTACACGGATAACTCACACAGTCAAACAAACCTCAGAATACACTGTGTTTTCCCTACGGACACGGCTTGTACTAGACACCGACTCGGCGGCCCGTGTTGTTAGTTATACGGCCGTCTACACGGTTGGAATTTACACGGCGTGTTCCGAACAAACACGGCATGTATAGGTGAAGGTGACATCATCCAGTGATGTCACATACATGACATATTTTAAAGGTATTTTTCATTTAATTTACATCCTTTCTTTGTTTTGGTGGTATTCCATGCATTTTTGAAGGAAATAGTGGGTTTCCAAAGTTTGGTCCAACCTGAGAGCCCATTTCCAGTTTTGAAAGTAAATTTTGTTTCATTAATAACTTCTTTTTTTCAACATTGTTCACCCATTAAACACCCAAAATGAACTTAATTTAAACATTAAAACCACATAATAATTTAGGGCCCCTTAAAAATTCATTAGCATCTTAGATTTGGGTTATCAAATTAGGTATTGGGACAACCCGAAAGCCCATTTCCAATTTTAAAATTGTTTTATAATTCTTTCATAAAATATGAATTTTTTATTCTTTTTCGGTCATTCCCCCTCTCACACGTTCCCACTGAACCTAGCTACACCCCGATCTTCGTTTTCACCTCTTTGTAGCTCAGATTCATCACGATTTAGGGCCGAACTTATAAGGCTCCAAAAAACATCTAGATTTGTCAAGTAAGTTAGTTCTCTTCCTTATTCCTCCCTTTGTCTTAGGGTTTATTCTTTTTTATTGAATCCCCAAATGTCCAGAAGATGGGGATTCGTACCTAGGGTTTTATTTTTCAGTTTCTTGGTCCCATCCTCTGGTTTTAGGTTCAATCTTACTCCCTTGTGGGGCGGCGGAGGTGCGGTTGAAGTGACGCACAAGGATTTGGGGGTTTTGACACTTTTGGTAGGTGATTTATTATGTAAATATTGTAGAATAAGTTGTCTTTCTGGATTTGTGTTTCCATTATTTTCCACATTCAGTATTTTGTTTGAGAAAATTGTTTTTGGTAGCATTTTAAATGTGGTTTATTTTTAAGTGCCAATTTTGTGTGAAAATGGGTATTTTCCATGTGCAACTAATGTCGTGCCTCTTGGTGTTGTTTTATAATTCAGGGATTGGATTAATACAAATTTTTTGATGCTAAAATTTCTCGTTTGGTATAATATCAGTCTCCATTTGGTTTTAAATGTGGGATTTTAGATGAATCAAATGTGTAAAATTTGATTACTTTTCTTGAAATTGTTTTATGGAAATTATAAGTGGTTAATTGGGTTATACAAAAGGTGAAAAGAATGTGTAGCTACTGTTTTGAATGTGTGTGACCAGAACTGATATTTATATGTGAAAATTGATTTTGGTATCATGTGATGACTATTTGAGCACAATAAGGGAAACCCGGGTAACTAGGTGGGCTAACTTGTACTACTACGCTAGTGAACGGAGGGGTTTTGACAATGGGTCACATAGCAAGTATGACATGGATAACACGAACAAAACAATATTGGAGATGATTGGAGACCACTAGGTTATGGTTATGCTCCCTACTAGTGGCTGGTGCACGAGAACGAATATCATTATGGTTACTTTCACCGAGGTACGAGTTACTTGGGGCTCACAACAAACTAGTACCTAGGGGTGTTGCTATGCTTGGTGCTCAGGGCCTTTTTGGTATTTATACATTCTTTATGGTATTTTTTGATGTGAAAACCAGTATATTGAATGTTTTATTAAAATTCACTCATTATTTAAAGTTATCCCCATTTAATGTTATTTTCTTTTCAAAGTTGCACATTTAGAAATAAATGCTACCATTATCTTTTTATAACTCTTGGAAGCCTTTTATTTTATAGTTCCTATCACATATAATCCTTGGGAGATATCCTATTGGGATTAGTCTCACACCCTACATACACCTTTGGGTGTAAGTAGACTTGATCATGTTTGACACATGCAAAGGCAAGGCCTTGGGCGATGGCAGTTCAGGTTTCTAGTTTCTCTCGATGGTGCAGTGTTGTGGAGACGTCTTGTGGGTGATTGCCCCTAGTAATGTGGAGTCTCATGGTCTATTTTCTGCTACTTTTATGTACATTTGGACCACTTGAGTCTTGATTAAACTCATATACTCAGTTCTGAATTTTTATTAAGTCTTGTTTGGAATAATTTTTCAGATTTGGTTTGTTGTTTGTTTTTGGTTATTTTATGAACACAAACTCAGGTAAATAATTCCCAAATTACTTTTTATGATACTCGGGAACTTATGACAGCCCGTGGGGAAGGGGAACATTGTTCGGGTCTTTCCATGAGCCGGGTTTGGTGCCAGTTTTATGGCGACCAGATTCGGTTCGTGACAAAATGGTATCAGAGGAGGTTAATGTTTTTGGGTTATATTGCTATTTTGGGATGAGTCGGTATAGACAGGAGCTAAGACTATCGGGGCTCGGGGTTTTGGTTGTGAGTTGGGTTTCTGGACTGCACCACTCATGGTAGAAAATGAGTCACCAGGGGATGTTGGAATTTACAGATTGACATCACTTCCAGGTGAGACGTGTGGGATGCAGACCACATGTGGACATCATGCAGATGTGGAGTAGTTGTTTATTTTATTACTGAAATGTGTTTAGATTATTTATATTTGATGTATTTGATTAAAATTTTCATAATTGTGGTATTGATTATTGTTTTGTGATTGTTGCATTATGTAGCAACATTCCTCCCCAGAAAGCACTCACGCACCCACGGGATGAAGCCGGATAGGGTTCTCCCACACTAATTGATCATAGGCTAGTCGAGGACGTGGTCCGGGCTATCCAGGCTCTAGGATATGGACCAGCTCTAGTTCCATCTCATTTTATAGGGGATAAGAGTAGTCCTAGAAAGGACAAGGCCCAGGAGTTCCTGAAAAATAAGCCTCCAACCTTCCGAGGCATCTCAGAACCCCAAGAAGCAGAGGAATGGATCGAGAAGATCGAGCGTATGTTTGAGATCCTGGAAACACCCAAGGAGATCAGGCTGAATTGCGACTCCTTTATATTGGAGGGTCCCAGCCGTAAATGGTGGGAGTTAGTGCATCAGGCTGGGAAGAATGAGCAGATGCGCTAGGGAGATTTCAAGGTGGTCTTCAATGAACAGTACTGCCCTGAGGTGTTGGCTTATGCCAGGTCTAGAGAGTTCATGGTACTTGTCTAGGGAAATCTATCTATGATGGAGTATGCCATCCGTTTTGCTGAGTTGGATCGGTATGCTCCAGAAATTGTCTCTAATGAGTAATCGAAGATCCAGATGTTTGAGAAAGGCTTGAGACCAGAGATATACTCTCATGTGTTCTTGTTTAAGCTGATAACCTATACTGAGGTCGTTGATTGGGCGTGCATGGTGGAGATTGATAGAAAAGGCAGGGATGGTTTCTATGGTTCAGTATCAGTAGTGGTAAGTGGAAGCTCCTCAGAGAAGAAAAGGAAATGGGAGGATCTTGTGAAGAAAGGAGGAGGCAGTTCAGGGAACTCTTCCAGAAAGTTTTCATCAGCAGCTTCTGATGTGAGATCGGTCATGTGCCACTAGTGTGGGAAGCCCAGGAACATCCGTCTAGCATGCCCTCATCCTCCTAAGACCTGTTTCTAGTGTGGAGGTATGGGACACGTGCAACGCTTTTGCAGGATAGCATGTCCACTTCAATGTGGGGCAGGATCCATGGCTCCCAGAGGAGTGCCCGCACTATTTGAGCCGTCGAGGACTTGGGGATCTCAATTTGGCAGCCGTGGTGGTAGGGCTAGGTCATATTCTGGGTAAATCTTGTTCATGGAAAAACAACATACTAGTGGTCGTCTTCAGGTAGATACTGGACATCTCCATGTGGTGGATCAGGCACCAGCAGGATCAGAGGTGGGGTCGTCGACTGTTCGAGGTACCGTTTTGATTTCATCTTCTGTAGCTACTTCTCTTTTGAATACTAGTGTCTCTGTTTCATTCAATTTTTCCCGTTTTGTGGAAATTATGAATTTTCCAACTGATTTGATGTCATTCTCAATGTAGTTAGTGACACTACTAAGAAAGATGAAAGAGTAGGGTCTCAGGTGCCCATCATGTGTGCTTTCTGTGTCAGGGGTCGAGATGGAGTGGGACCACTTGGTATTAGATATGGAACTTTTTTATGTCATACTCTAGATGGATTGTCTAGTACACTTCCAGGCACACATCGATTTCTACAGACGGCGTGTGAGTTTCACAGCACCTGATGGGAGTCGTCAGGTTTTTCATGGAGAATGGGATCCTTGGTCAGGTCACGCAGGGCCTCCACTCCTAGAGTTGGGAAGTGTTATCTTCAAGTTATCTACTCTCACGATAGATGATGGTCTTTACCCTAAACGTTAAATACCTCATGTAGTGAATGAGTTTCCAAATGTATTCCCAGATGATTTTTCAGGCTTTCCCCCTAAGCTAGATGTGGAGTTTTCAATTGATCTGGCACTGGGAACACAGCCAATATCTCTTCTCTCTTATCGCATGGCCCCCAACGAGCTGAGGGAATTAAATATACAGCTAGAAGACTTAGAATCAAAAGGATTCATTCACCCGAGCGTCTCTCCTTGCGTTGCTCCTGTGTTGTTTGCGAAAAAAGGCTGATGGATCACTCTGGTTGTGCATTGACTACCGGAAGCGGAATAAGGTAACAATTAAAAACTAATACCCTTTTCCCAGAATAGATGATTTGTTTGATCAGTTTAAGGGGGAAAAGGGGTTCTCAAAGATAGACATGCGTTTAGGGTATCATCAACTTATGGTGAAGGATTCAGATATCCCAAAGACATCCTTCCGAAGCAGGTATGACCACTTTGAGAATATGGTCATGCCTTTTGGATTGATCAATTCTCTAGCAGTATTTATGGAACTTATCAATAGGGTGTTCCATCAGTATCTCGATTAAATTCTTGTGGTGTTTGTGGATGACATTCTAGTATACTCTAGCTCTGAGGAGGATAAGGAACATCACTTGAGGGTCGTTTTGGGTACAATACGGGATCACCGCCTCTATGCAAAGTTGTCAAAGTGCACTTTCTGGATCAGGTATATGATATTTCTAGGGCATGTGATCTCAGAGCATGGAGTTTTAGTGGACCCTGAGAAAAATAGTGCGGTAATTTCATGGGACCAGCCGAAGAATGTGTTCACGATCAGGAGTTTCCTTGGCCTGGCTGGTTATTATAGGTTATTCGTTCGGGATTTCAATCGGTTTGCTTCACCGATGACTTCCCTCACCTGGAAAGGGGTGAAGTTTTTATGGGGTCTAGAATTTCAGGAATCATTCATGGAGCTGAAGATACGATTGACTACTTCCCCCGTTCTGATTACTCCAGAGGATGGAAAGGGATATGTGGTATATTGTGATGCTTCATGTGTGGGTCTTGGGTGCGTGTTTATGCAGGATGATCACGTGGTGGTGTATGGATCTCACCAACTCCGGCCACACGAAATGAACTACCCAACCCATGACTTGGAGTTGACAGTAGTGATGCATGTTTTGAAGACTAGGCATCACTACCTATTTGGGGAGAAGTTTGTCGTCTATTCTGATCACAAAAGCTTGGCTTATATCTTCTCACAGACCGACCTCAACTTGAGGCAGCGTCGCTGTATTGAGTACTTGCAGGGGTTTGACTTTGATATTGTCTATACCCCAGGTAAGGGTAATGTAGTAGCAGACTCCTTGAGAAGAAGGGTTCCAGTGCAGGCTTTGTAAAAGACAAGTGATGAATGGACATTGATGGGGATTTTTTCTCAGATGCATGTGAAGACCAAGGAACACAGTGGAGGAGCATTCTTGGCGAGCGTCCAGTTGACTTCTTCTCTGTTGGAGTTGATTTAGAGGGAACAACCCAGTTATGAGTTTTGTCAGTGGTTGAAGCAGTTTCTTCATGGTGGGGAGACATCCTCTAATTGGTCGTCGTCTCCTGATGGCATCTTCTGCTTCAAGGGCCGTTCAGTAGTGCCATTATCTCTACGGAAGGTCGTGACGCAGGATTACCACCAGTCTCAGTGGTCTTTCCATCCGAGTGCCACTAATATTTATTATGACGCCCGTCGGCAGTTTTGGTGGCCTGGTATTAGACGGGACATAGCGAACTTTGTGTTGAGATGTTACACATGCTAGCAGGTGAAATCCGAGCACCAAAAGCACTCTGGTTTTCCCCAACCACTACCCATTCATACCTGGAAGTGGGACGAGGTTGCCATGGACTTCATTATTGGATTACCTCGTACACCTCAAGGTAATAATTCCATTTGGATGGTGATTGATCGTTTAACCAAATCACCCCACATCATTCCGATCAGAGATACATCTAAATTGGATGAGTTAGGCCATTTGTATCTTTAGTAGGTGGTGAGATTCCATGGTGTGCCATTAGCAGTTGTCTCAGATAGTGACCCTTGTTTCACATCTCGGTTCTTGGGAAGGCCTTCAGAAGGCCATGGGGTCCCAGATTAAGATGAGCACAACATAACATCCGTAGACGGATGGACAAACAGAGCGAGCAAATCATATTTTGGAGGACATGCTTTTTGCATGTGTCCTAGACTTTGGAGGTTCTTGAGATACCCATTTGATATTGGTTGAATTTTCTTATAATAACAGTTACCAATCCTCTATTCGAATGGCTCCTTTTGAGGTGATCTATGGTCGGCCTTGTCTTTCCCCCCTCTGTTGGGCTGAGGTAGGTGAGACCTCACTACTGGGGCTGAGTATGGTGAACGAGACATCTGAGAAGGTAAAATTAATCCGGAAACGTTTATCGACAGCTCAGATTCATCATAAATCATATGCTGACCAGAGGCGTCAAGACCAATATTTTTTTGTGGGTGATAGGGTATTATTGAAGGTGGCCCCTCGTATGGGCCATCGTTGATTGGGGAAGCAAGGTAAGCTGATGCTAGGGTATGTCGGGTCGTTTGAGATCATCGAGCATATTGGAAAGTTGTCATACAGATGGCCTTAACTTCTCAATTTACATCCATCCACGATGTCTTCCATGTTTCTCAATTGAAGAAATACTACCTGGATCCTTCCCATGTGTTGAGTTGGGAAGGATTGGAGATAGATCCTGACATGTCTATGGTTGAAAGGACAGTGAAAATATTGGACTCCCAATAGTAGATACTTAGAGGGAATTCAATTCCATTAGTCTGGGTTCTATGGCAGCATGGGAATGATACACACGAGACATGGGAGCGAAAGTCATGGGTTGAGGAAGAGTACCCGTTCTTGTTCTCCAATCAATCCTCATGTTGACTTTCTGGGGCGGAAAGTCCTTCATGGTGGAGAGAATTGCCACATACATGACATATTTTAAAGGTATTTTTTATTTAATTTACATCCTTGCTTTGTTTTGATCTTTTTCCATGCATTTTTGAATGAAATAGTGTGTTTCCAAAGTTTGGGCCAACCTGAGAGCCCATTTCCAGTTTTGAAAGTAAATTTTGATTCTTTAATAACTCCTTCATTTTTCAAAATTTTCACCCTTTAAACATCCAAAATGACCATAATTTAAATATTAAAACCATAAAATAGTTTTGGGCCCCTTAAAAAGTCACTAACATCTTGGATTTGGGTGATCAAATTAGGTATTGGGCCAACCCAAAAGCCCATTTCCCGTTTTAAAATTGTGTTGTAATTCTTTCATAAAATATTCATTTTTATTATTTTTCGGTGATTAAACCTCTCACATGTTCCCATTGAACCCAGATACACCCCGATCTTCGTTTTCACCTCTTTGGAGCTCATATGCATCTCTATTTAGGGCTGAAATTCTGAAACTCCAAAAAACGTCCAGATTTCTCAAGTAAGTTGGTTCTCTTCCTTATTATTCCCTTCTTCTTACGGTTTCTTCTTTTTTATTGAATCCAAAAATGTCCAGAAGATTGGGCTTAGTACCTATGATTTTAGTTTTGAGTTTCTTGGTCCAATCCTCTGGTTTTAGCTTCAATATTACTCCCTTGTGGTGCAACGGAGGTTCGGTTGAAGTGACGCACAAGGATTTGGGGGGTTTGACTTTTTTGGTAGGTGATTTCATATGTAGGTATTGTAGAATGAGTTGTCTTTCTGTATTTCTGTTTACATTATTTTCCTCATTCAGTATTTTGATTGCAAAAATTTATTTGGGTAGAATTTTAAAAGTGGTTGATTTTTAAGTTCCAATTTTGTGTGAAAATGGTTGTTTTACATGTGCAACTCATGTTGTGCATCTTGTTGTTGTTTTATAATTCATGGATTGGATTTATAAAAATTTTTTGATGCTAAAATTTCTTTTTTTTATAATATTGGTCTCCATTTGGTTTTAAATGAGGGATTTTAGATTAATTTAATGTGAAAATTTTGATTACTTTTCTTGAAATTGTGTTATGGAAATTATAAGTGGTTTATTGAGTTATACGAAAGGTGAAAAGAATGTGTAGCTCCTGTTTTGAATGTGTGTGACCAGAACTAATATTTATATGTGAAAATTTATTTTTGTATCATGTGATGACTATTTGAGCACAATATGGGAAACTAGGTAACTAGGTGGGCTAACTTGTACTAGTATGCTAGTGAACGGAGGGGTTTTGACCATGGTTCACATAGCAAGTCTGACATGGATAACACTAAAAAAACTATAATGGAGATGATTGGAGACCACTAGGTTATGGTTATGATCCCTACTAGTGGCTTGTGCATGAGAACGAATTTCATTCTGGTTACTTTCACCGAGGTACGAGGTACTTGGGGCTCACAAAAAACTAGTACCTACGGGTGTTCCTATGCTTGGTGCTCATGAAATTTTTGGAATTTATAATTTTATTATGGTGTATTGGGATGTCAAAACTAGTAGCATGAATTTTTTATTCAAATTCACTCATTCTTTAATGTTCTCTGCATTTAATGTTATTTTTCTTTCAAAGTTGCACTTTTATAAATAAATGCTACCATTATCTATTTATAACTCTTGAAAGCCTTTTATTTTACAATTCCTATCACATGGAATCCTTGGTTGATATCATACTGGGCTTAGTCTCATGCCCTAATTACACATTTGGTTGTAAGTAGACTTGATCATGTTTGACACATGCAAAGGAAAGGCCTTGGGCAATGGCGGTTCGGGTTGCTAGTTTCTCTCGATGGTGTGGTGTTGTGGAGACGACATGTGGTTGATGAACCCTTGTCGTATGGAGTCTCATGGGTTGTTTTATGCTACTTTTATGTACCTTTGGACCTCTTGTGTCTTGATTAAACTCATATACTCGGTTCTGAATTTTTATTAAATCTTTTCTGGCATAATTTTTCAGATTTGGTTTGTTGTTTGTTTTTGGGTATTTTATGAACACAAACTCGGGTAAACCGTTCCCAAATGACTTCTTATGATACTCGGGCACTAGTGCCAGCCCGTGCGGATGGGGAACGACCTATGGTTCTTTCCATGAGTTGGGATAGGTACTAGTTTGATGGAGAACAGATTCGGTTCGTGACACATGTTGTTCCTGACACGGCCTGGTACCTGGGCAAGATTAAATGGCGTGTTCCAAAAGTAACATGGTGTGTCTACTCGAGCTTCAATGACCCGTGTTTTTGGTGACACGGCCAGGTACACGGCTCTAACTACAGGGTGTGTAACTACCATACATGGCATGTTCCTGAAGTTATTTCTACAACACCGTGTTCCTGCACACACAGTCAGTAACACGTCCTGAAAACTACATGGTGTGTAACCAGAAAGTACACGCCGTGTATGCTGGGTTTTTCTAGGAAGTAACTCAGAAACCACACAGAATACCTAGAAACACAAAAAATCTAAGCAAAGAGGTGCAAAATTACGACCTGTGAGGGCCCACACTCCCTACAAATCAAGGCATGGTGTCTCTAACAGTCTTGTTTAAGAGAAAACAGGATCACGATCCACCAACTTCCGATCCAAGAGGGCCCATAACACCTCAAGAATCAAAATTTGCTATTCATTTGAGCAAAGAACCAAACAAAAAGTTTTCTAACATAACAGCAGAGAATCTCCCAAGCATCTATCACAATTGCATGCATATTCTACACAAGGTCTATCATAAGAGCAAGCAATTGCTAATGCACCATAGATGGCATGGAAAAAATGCATGGAATGTGATTTCTACATGTGCCTAGATGATTCATGAGATGGAATACCCTCATCTCATCGCATTGCGACATAAATAGAACTGTAATAACAAAATAATAACAGTACAAAACATGTGAATCACTTTAGGTGAAATAATATCAACCGTAAAATCTCAAAACCAGAAAACTGCAATAAACGAGGTAGTATGGATTTTCCCTATACACGGGTTAGCTACTCTCAGGCACCACTCATTAACAAGTACTGAATCCATCCTATCCCTGGCTAAATATTCCAAATAGTAATGCAAGAGAAAATAATGCATCTGATACCACTTTGTAATGTCTCGGTTCCGGAAGCCACCCAGAGGCGCCCCGTACCCGGTTGGTCACATGGCCTCAAGCGCATTTCCCCAAATGCCAGAGGGTGCCGACTAGCAGCGAGGGACTTGGGTGTGATAGTGGGGAAACTATTCCCTCATTGGCAGAGTACACAGTATAAGAAGAATAACATACAATACACGAAGCAGTAATAACAAACAATATAACCGCAGAAAACTAAATCAGCAAACTGGAGCACATATGTATATAAGAAATAATGCATGATACATAACGAGGAAAGAATCTAAACAATTCACAATGTTGGAAAGCACTACAGTACCAAAACAAGTACAAAATAAAATTAAACATCTCCTCAACATTGCGATCCAAAGCATATTCCCACGCTCCCCTGCTCCAAGAAATCATGTTCCAAAAGTCAAAGGGTGCTTTCCCTTGTCTATATCTGCAACAACATAGTCTGTTTGAGCCCAAAATCACGGCCCAAACAGGGTGTGAGATAAAATCCCAGTAGTCACTCACCCAATGATTTGTGCCTAACAGTCAGTGAGTATAGGGAAGGAAAAAAGTGCAATTAGTAGTTTACAGTAATGGAAAGCAATAGGCAACATTAGTAAGCGGTAAAACAGGATGATACATAGCAGCAATCAATCCACAACCAATCAACAGTTGTGAAACAAATAGCTAAAAAACTGGAACCCTCTGGGAAGTACTCACAGCCATCCCCTCTGGTCTTATCCAAGAAGTACCACAACCCTCTAGGCAGTTCACTCAACCTAACCCCTCTGGCTTGGTCATACAAATTTATTAGACTCTATGGTGAAGCTCACTCAGTCAATTCCCCTCATCGTCTAGGGTAGTCAGGGACTCTCTTAAGGAAGATCACGCGGTCTAACCGTCTTAGCCCCAAGGTCAAGAGTCTCTCTGAAGAAGCTACCTCGGTTAATTTATCCTATAGGCTCAGGTATACCGCAGACTCTCTCAGGAAGCTCACTCGATCAATTCCTCCTCTAGCCAGGGAATGTTCTTAATGGAATTCAAAGAAGGTAAGACTATCTGAGGAAGCTCACTCGTTCTACCTTCTTGTAGTCTATAATATCCAAGACTCTCTGGGATCTCACTCGGTCAATCCCCTCTGTAGTCTATAATGTCTAGGACTCTCTGGGAATCTCATTCGGTCTATCCCTTATAGTATATAGCAGCAGGTTCTCTCATCCCCGTGCCAGTCAGTGCATAATAATTCTATATGGAAAATGTAAACCTATAGAGCTACTTGGATAACCAAAGTACACCTATAGATCTACTTAGCTAAATAGTCTACAAGGAAACATGCATGTCATGAATTTCACTTCAACCTATAATTGCAAGGCATGAAAACAGGTGTAGCAGCCAAAGGCAAACAAGACCCAAAGGTTGTAAACAGACAAATCAAGGGAAAAAACATCTGACCACAAAAAATTATCCTCTAACAAGGTCAATTTACCTCTAAAAAGCATAAAATCAAGGAAGGAAAACAATGAGGTCAAATAGGTAAACGCACAATACCCCGTTCACGGGTATTGGTGGAATTTGCACATAAAACACAGAGACATTGAATGGTAAGGCACAAACTACCTACCTTGATCCTAGGAGATCGATATACTTGAACCACGATGGATGATTCCCCCTAGAACATCGTAGATCTGAGAAAACAAAAAAAACATTCAACCTTAAATAACTTGAGAAATAGGGATAATTGGAAAACAAGGTTCAAGAAGAATGAAGAACTCACTGCTATGATTCGTACGCAATCGACCATGCTCAAATCGGAGAATGGACGGAGAGGAAGGAGATCGGGGAAGATTTGGTCCTACTGGTCACTCTCGGACGAACCATACCTAGAAGAAGACGTTTATGATGATGAGGCGCGACCCCGGTCCATTTAGTGAAAAAAATAAAGTACACTGCATGTATTTTTAAAGTACACGGTGTGTAGTAGGTTTTATTGTACTCCACTAAAAAGGGCCTCCATGTCACCCCTACACACCATGTGTGTGGCCCAGGCGCTTCCAGCACACGACTTCGAGCCGGAGAAGAGTACACGGTGTGTACTCAGAAAGTACACAACGTGTACTTTGAAATTTTCCAGAAAGTCCATTTTTCTTAAAAACTCCAGAAAAAGGAAAAGTGTACCTGAAATGAAGATCCGGGTTCTTACAGTTATGGTAGTAAAAAAATAGTTTTTTAAGGAATCATGGGGATCTAAAGGTGATCATATCTAATAATGAACCACATTTCAATAATAAGATATGTAGAGTTGTAAATGATGATTTGATAATAGAGTTATTAATTGGATGTATTTTTCATCTGATAATGGATGGTCTGACATTGTTTATTATCGAGACCCTTTAAAATATATTTTTTTAATGGATTTATAATTTTTGAGGTTCGTTGGTAAAGAAACTAACCATAGTGAAAATATCTAACCATAATAATTTTCAATGGACCATAGTTATGGAAAAATTGAAATAACTGTAATGAACCACATAGTATAGATATTAGAATATCTAGGGGAATTTGAATCACTAGTTTCCATGGTTTTTTAGGTAAAATAGTATTTTTCCTTTTTAGGTGACCTTAATTAATTTTCTTTACCGTTATATTGGTCCTAAAATATGTTGTCTTCCATTGTAAATGAGTTTAGTCCAAAATTGAGAGGATTTAATTGTATTGGAAGGTTTATGAAATTAATATTATAATAAAAAAGTTTTAATATGTTTTCAATCTATGATTTTGATATAAGTGTAAGATTTAGTGTCTAATTCTAAGGCTGTGTTTGATATGATTTTTTTAATATAAAGAAGAAAATCCTGTCATAGGATGGGGGCCAAGGATCACATTATTTTCTATTTAATTTTCTTTCCTTTCATTTAATCCTTTTATATAATTTAATTTCATTCAATAAATCAGGTAATGTATATGTTCACCACCCTTTGATTTGGGCGTCCAAGAGATAGAAATGTAGTGATGTTTTAGTGGGTAGATGAGGGACTTCCATAGAGCTCATCTCGTTGTATACGAGGAACTGAATTATGTGTAGTGTGGATATGAGAAATGAATCAACATTTTATTCTATATATAGTTCCATTGTTATTTTTATCACATATCCACATAAAATTATTATATTCATATTTTCAATACAAATATATATTATCGGGGAGCACATAGGGGAAGAAATAGGTTTTTGGTGTGTGGAATTGTAATTTATGAGTCATGATAATGTATTATATTAGAAAACTACCGACCACATATCATGTAGTTTAGGAACAATAAAAGTGTGTTTTACATTTGGGTGAGGTAAAGGAAAAAATAAAACACATGTTGAGTGTCATTATGACCTTCCATTTGTGATTATGAATTATTTTATATGGTGACATATTAGAGAACCATAGGTGGGAATCATGGTCATGTAGGGTACATCATCATACCCTAGGTGTTGGAAATATATAGATATCATACTACGTACATGGCCTAAACCTATGTAAGATATATGTGCTGGTACCAGGTTTATCCAAAACACCATGTGTGTTTTGTACATGAAATGTAGTTTCGGTTTGTTCACACCAATTTGGATATAGAATGAGGCTAGAAAGGGGCTTTGGATGTACCTTACTTTTATTTGGGGTACACCCTAGATACTCACTCAATTGATGTGTATTCTATGTTTTCTCTCATAAGATTTTTATTGGACTTTTGAGTAGTACATTGAATTTTGTTTTTTCCGTTGATCAATATTAGTGTACCTTATTTTCATTTTCAATCTATATATATCGTGTTCTTGAATGGATGTTTTTCGATAGAGGTTTTACTCAATGTATTGATTTTGAAACATGCTATTTATTTGGTTGTGAAATGTTGGGTCCGAGTGTGGGTCATGATTTTGTGATTTTTTTGGTAGCAGAATACCAAGGTGATTTGATAATGGATTTTTAATTTTTTCCATAATATTTTCCACGAGGATGACTCTGTTGAGGAATTATATCCATGTTTCATGATTTTTTAGTCATCAATATTCTATATAGCTTGAATGTTGTTTTAGACCAGATTTCTTTGAAATGGGGTTGATGTTGAATTCAAGCAATGATGACACCATGGGGTGTTGGAAAATACATGGAGATGTTAATGATATGTTAATATGTTTTAGAGGGGTTGAATATGTATTTACTTATATGTGAGGTAATACCCACTAAGGGGTGGTCTTCCTGGGAGTTCAGGCGATGTTTTTTAAAGATGTTTTTTCCCTGAGGTATCTCTTATGTAAGGGATCTCCATATTGGTTTTCCATTTCTATATGTAGTCACAAGGACCATTTTGATTTCACTCGTAGGAATTGGGATTATTTTGGGTTTGCTTCCAGAAGTTTTTTTTGTCAAGGATCAGTGGTGGGTTATTGAGGGTTGTTTGAGGATTTCTACCTTAATGATAATATCATGTTCTTTCGATGTCGTAGAAGAAAATCACAATTTTTGACATATTTTATCTATTTAGATACCATATTTTGATGGATAATTGTCATGTTTGAATAGGATTTTTATTCTGTATCAATCATTAAGGACTTTATCAAGGACAATGGTTTGAGAAGGATGTATTTTATGAGGTTATGGGAGTTCCATGATTTTGGTTGATAGATTAAGGGATCATTTCTTACTCAACAATTGTAACATTACCTGTCCCTTAATCAATTAGGTATTGTTGGTGGATCCCTATAGTGGATATTTGCATGCGGTTATATAGGGGACTATGCAATCCTCATGAATTATTGAAAATGATATGTTCTTGGAAATTACATAAAAAATGTGATGATGGAATCATTAGTTTATGAACAATTATTTTAGGTATTATTCATGGATAATAGAATAAAATATTTTATAGTGTATATGTTGGACGAATCATTTTTGATATACATGGATTTGTTTATATACTTTCAAAAGATATGGTTCCCACTAATTTTAAATGATGGTTGTGGTAAGACGTGTATAGGGACCTAATGGATGATCTTGAGGAGAGGAGTGATATCCAAGGCATGTCAATGTTTTGTTGACTAACTAATGGTTGTCCTTGATATATATCTTTTTAGAGTATATATGATTTCATATTAGTCATTAATTTATCCTTACTTTAATGATCGTATTTGGTTTTTGGGAATATCATTTAATTTATGGGTTCTATTATTCTTAATAGAGTTCTTATTACTATTTAACAATACATCATAGGAGTCATTGACCCTGGTAGAGTTTCATGTTCAAATATTGATTCATTTTATAATTCATATTTTTTTGTAAATTTTCCATATTACATTTATATGTCACAAATATATTTTTATATTAGGTTTCTTTCATGATGAATGATGAATAGTGTCCATGTATTGTAAATCCAATGTCATGGTCTAGGAAGGGGGTATATTAACCTTAGGAGTAAGGATATAACACATGGTTGGTAGTTTTATTTATTCATTGTTTATCAGTTTTAATTTTAAAATATTATGGAGTTATTTATTGTATGTTAGTTATTATAATTTATCCACCATGTTAGGTATATAGTTTATTTATTATCATTTTATGATAGTAGATTGTTCAGGCACTGATGGGGTAGATTATTTTGATTTATTGACAACCCCAACACCTTCACTATTGTGTTCCTTCGAACTAAACATCCACTTTCATTTTTATAATTTTTAATGCAGTACATTGGAAAGAATGTAAATGATTTTTAATCTATTGTAGTCACTTTTTTGGATTCTCTCAATCATGTTATAATAGAAAATTTATTTTGGTGAATGTGTTGGTTGTACATCCCAAAGATGGTAGTATAGACGATTGAATTTATTTTAAAATTATGTTTATTTTTTTATTTTACGTTGGCTCAATGAGATACTAATTTTTGATTGATTTATAATACATTGAATATGTATTTTGGTGTTCCTTATTTTATTTAATATACTATTTAATTGTTCTAGTTTAGTAATATTTTCTAATCTGATGGTAATGTATTTGTGTGATTTTTTTATTTTCAAAGTGGTTTTCACATTGACTAAAGGGTATAGTCTCACCATCGTACCTTCAAGAATCTCACAGATTTCTAGTTCCCCTGGTTTATGGATAGGTTTTCTTCAATCCTTCTAGTAAGTCGAATTGTAGTACTTGTCAGATTTACATGGAATCGTACACAATAAAATGGATTTATAGTTTTTTATTTTTATGGTTTGAGGAGTCAATAGATATTTAATGACACTAATTTTTTCATGTATTACTTTTAGTGTTATATGGGATAATTTCCAAGATAGGTGTTGATACGATGGGAGATTATGAAGACTAGAGTGTAGAGAATTAATTTTTGAAAAATATTAAATATATTATATGTACACTCTTATAGCATAACTAAAAAATTGTAATATCCACATTAATATTATTGAATCATTAAAATGAATACACCATTAATTTTAGATAATACATTTTACCCTAAATGTTATATAACATTGTTTTGTGATAGGAATTCAGATTTAGGTACGGTCATCTATGGTCATTTAAAAAAACTTAATTGAGTAAATTAATTTATTTATTTAATTTCACAACCTAATATTATTCTATATATGATTATTTAAAAGCATATCTTAGGGATTGATTCTAATCCTAGGAGATATATATAATCATTGGAAATATCATGGATGATATTTATCTAATGAATAACCAATAGATCATGGATCATCGATTGGTGTGCATTAGGATTCAAGGATCCCACCAACAAAAATGACATAAATTCATTCTATATCAACAATAGATAAAAAAATTGTTACAATTTTTTATTAGATTTAACATTATTTTATTATTTCTATTTTGAATGTGAATCAATTTACAATCATATTGATTCATAGATACTGTAAATTATTGGAACATTATTATTTTAATATGAGAATTGAGAATTAAATTGTCATTAATTTATTTTTTCCTTTCCCTTTATTTGAATAGAAACAAATAAAGGCCAACATAATCATTGGAATGTATTTGTTTAACATTTTATTATCATGAAATTCTTCCCCTGTTAAAAAATTTTCATGGGATAATATCTTTTCTTATGGCTCGAGAAATTACAGATAATGAATTGTTTCATACACATTTCATGGAACAAAGGATTGTTATCATAGATTCGTTTCCTGTAGTATTGTGAGGGAAATATATAATTACAATGTTAATATATTTTAACCAAATGAGGAATAATCATGTGTGTTTCATTGATGTATGATGATTCATTACAATTCTGGTGATTCTCAAGTGACCCAGATTGATGTAAACATGATTTTGGGGGGTGAATGAGTTTGTTCCACTCAAATCAATGATATCTACAAAATAAAATGTCTAGATAAATTTTGGGAGGAGTATATAAGGCTTCATGAAATAGATCTATTCATTTGGATAATTCCATAAAACATGGCTTGTAATTAAAGATTACGAGATGTGTGGGACCCACTTGTGTGGTGCTAGGGTTTCCATAGGAAAGTTAAATATCACACAGTTTTTAACCACTATCACATCAAAAGTGACTCAAAATAGAGGCTTAAGATGTACTTGGTATAGTAAGTTGGTATTAAATTTACCATGGATAACCCAATATAGACATGTCCAGAAAAACATGGACATATTTATGGGTAAACACAATAAGACACATTGTGTACTCAATCACAGACACAAACAAAGGACATGCCATGATACATTGACAGGACCCGATGTGAAAGGGGAATGTTGTGTACTACCAATATTTTTTTTAAACCCATTTAAGAATTTATATATACCATTTATTCATAGTAATGGAAAAGTTTTATTTGGGTGAATACCGTTGATCCATTCCCTATAGGTTGTGATAGAATCTCATCCTACACATAGGATACAGACGGCTTCAGTTGGATGACATGGTGAGATGTTTTATGATCAGGCATATGAAATCATATACCCTAGACATATGTGGTATCCCCATCATGAAGCCCATTCATATAACATCGAACATAAAAAATGGTTCTTCATTGTATTGAGCTAGAAAATATTGAACCCGGTGCTCATCCTTCACTTACAAACTATAAAGGCAATGAGAGGAAAACAATGAAAAAAAATACACTTCCTCTATGTCTAAAAAAATTCACATGAGATGTTCTCATACATCTTTTTCACACATGGATATACCACTAACGGAGATGTGTGAATCCCATTCCATTAATCCTCCCACAACATCACTAGAACCATCATGTATCCTCCAAAAATTGTCATGATCCCCTCCTTAATAAAAATATAATCATCATGTAAATGGATTTATGAGTAGGAATGTTATCATAGGTAGTATCCCTGATTAGTGCATCTAATATCAATGTAAAATTGTAGTTTACAACCTTATATTGAAGGTATTTTATTCCACCTCCTTCGATAATGTATATATATAATGAATCCATATTCAAAAAAATCGCCTATCAACTGGGAACAACATATACTATTGAGAAAAAAATGATACAATGTTCCACATATGAATATTATATATAATATTGAAGATATAAACTTAGAGGGACACTATAAATTGCTTCTAAATTAAGTTATGATCCTTATGAGAGATGATATACTAGAGACTATTTTTTCATAATATATAATATAGTACTATCCCAAAATGAAGTTTTTTTACTTCATTAGTGCGATGAGTACCGCTTCGGACCCAAGATCATGGGTTTCATAGTTAAATTCATGTGGAATAAAGTGATATGAATCATAATAAAAAAAATTTCATTCCCTTCACTAGAAATAATCAAGCCTGGTTCATGATCTATGATAGAACACTATGTTATCAACAACCTCTTATTTAAATCTCATGATGGAAGTTCTCGTCAATCTTTGTTTCAACTCCCAGAATGCCTGATGGAACCGCTACATCTATAAGAAGAATTTAACTTATAGGTCAATGTAATCTTGGGATACATTATCCATGAAAATTATAGTTTTAATATCTTATTCTAGCATTATAATAAAACAAAAATGTACCCTATCTCATGATCATGAGAAGCTCTGAAACAAACAATACATGAAACGTCATCATGTCCACTACCAAACCACAAGTTGAGATAACATGTACCTAAAAGTGCACCTTCTAAAACCATTCCCTTAATTTTGAGATATTAATATAATTCTTTTGATCTAGGATTATATCTATAAAAATCATTAAGTATCATGTGTTTTCCACATAAGATGTAATGTATAGTATGATATCTTCAATGAAAATTACAACAACTAGATCAAGGAATGCCTGAATGATCCTATTCATGAGACCCATGAACACTGTTGGATATTTTTTTATAGGAAACATAATCACCATGAACTCATTTTTACCATATTGATATATAAAAGTTATCCATAGTATATTATAATCTCTTAAATGAAACTTGGTAATGCTTGAGTTGAGGAAAATCTTGGAGAACAATCGTACCACACTCAAATTCTATAAGAGGACATCAACACACAATTTTAGAAAAATTTCCTTATGGTAAATTATTATAGTTTATTGTAGTCAAGACATAACCTCATGCTTCACTCTGTCTCCATGTCGAACAACACATGTGATGACAATGGTGCAACTTCACGTTTAAGAATGTACTTCATTTTCAAGTGCTCCAACAGCACCCCCATTTCAAGATGCTTTATAAGAGCCATATGTTAGACTGGTATAGATATTTGGGTCATCCTTGGGTTTATATTAATTCATAATTCAATACATTATTGGGAGGTAAGCATGTAATGTCCTAAAGAAAAAAAATCTATATACTCAACCACCACAACTATTAATTGAACCTCATTAAATCCACAACACCAAAGGTATTGCTAGAAAAATAATTATTAATCGAATGAAAACTTATATGAATTATTCCGTCCTACAAAGTCTAGATTTTATTTTCACCCATAACAGTGACATAGTCCAAACATTTTATACAGTCTGTATCCTCCGTCTGAAATACCCAATCTTGGAATGGGTTGTAATTATATTTATATGTTTGATGATATCATAAGGCATCATTGTCGATATAAAGAGATCCCACCATAAACTATCACCTCCATGTGTTTTGTCACACCATTAGAAAATGTTTGTGAATAATGATTCACCTACCCTAGAAGTCTCCAATGTCAATTATTAGGCCATGTGCTCAACCAGATTCTCTATGTCTCAATCAAGATATGTGGAAATAATTGAAGGACTTTAAAATGTTTCTATCAACACTATATCCCTGGAAGAAAACAAATATATCCTACCATGTATCATTCATGGAGCCTCTATGTCATATGACTCACCCTCCCACACGCCCTTCCCCAATCCTCCATCTCATTGGGTATGGCATGCACCTCTTGGTGGTTTTTGTAATAAGAAATAATATCTACTACATCTATCATCTATCCCATTGAATCTACTATTCATGTCACTAGGTGGTCCCATATTCCCCAAAAATTTCTACTTCATAGGTGCCATATACTATCTTCCCATCATCTATAATGTGGTTCTGACAATATGGAGAAAGATATCCATAGACATAACACGATAAACACCACCTATCCTTGGGATAACTAGACCCATCATACGACCCCTGAATTATAAAACATGTATAATATATTCAATTCACAAAACGTTTAACATGTCTAAGTCTCAATAAATGTTATTGGATCCCTACAATAAAAGTCTATGCTCCTATGTGCCGACCGCTAGAAACCATTGTCTGCATCTGCTCATCTAAAAATACCTTGACCGCCAATGTGTGGTCTATAACGCTACTAAAATTATGAATGCATAGTTTTGTATATATTTTTTATACATATATATGTAATCCATATATAATGGATCAATCTATAAATAAGTGAATATAATAATATAAATTGAGTACCTAGTGTGTTTGGAGAAACCTGATTATACTCATCCCCTACATTATTGTCCTATTGAATTCATAAAATATCAGAGATGAAAAAACCTGCATTGTTTCAATATAGATCTTCTATTTCAAAAGGAACTCGAACCCAAACATATTCGCTATAACACCCAAACATTTTATAGTACGTTATCTGATGAATGTAATTCAATATCTTGTGCTACACGCCACACCGAGTTCATGTGCACCACAACTTACTAAAATATCTATTCAAAAAGCGGTTATGAATAGAATTAACGGAATTTTGAATCTTATATACTCTATAAAATTTTAACATCCATATTATGTGTGTTTTATACATAATATAATAAAAAATTCATTTTTATCAGATATTGTATGCATTATTCCAAAAATGCATATTTACCATCTTTTAATGGAGAACCCTTTTTAAAACCAATGTTGGACACATTTATATATTCAATTTAATGAAATTAAATTCTTCTTT
Organism: Viscum album; assembly: GCA_963277665.1. Classification (NCBI taxonomy): domain Eukaryota; kingdom Viridiplantae; phylum Streptophyta; class Magnoliopsida; order Santalales; family Viscaceae; genus Viscum; species Viscum album. The sequence continues at coordinate 1,836,776,091 of OY728163.1, read as the reverse complement.
AGAAGCAGGAAATAAAAATGTAGTTTTGATAATTAGTTGGTACTTTTCTGATTACATACATATTTTGATGAACAGGAAAAAAAATACTATGATTTATTTGAAAAAAATATTATTAATCGAAATAATTTATATTGATAAATTATGCATTTGAATAGATTGGAAAAATAATTAGATTATATATTTATCATTTAATAAAATTTAGGTTATTATAAGTAATTTCACATTAAATTTTGACATAAACACATGTCAGTCTTTTGATAGTTTATACTTTTTAAAAACCCTCTATTTGGTTTGGACAACAGGTATTGATTTTAAATTAATAAATGAAACCTATATTATTTTAATTCTGTAAAATATACATAATTTTAGATATCAGATTAATAAAAATATATTAGGTTAAATTTTTGTTATTTTTCTCAATACATTTTATTTTTGATGAATAGTTAAAAACTCTGGGTTATTTTTTAAAACTGAAATTAAATTAAAATAATTAATTATTTTATATTAATTAATTTTAGGTCAAAATAGATACATAACACATATATATTTACAATGTAATTCATTTTATAAATTTTATATAATGTTTAGATATATAATATTTTGTTGAACATTTTTCCATCCTTTACTAACCTACTATGAGAATTTATAAATTTCCAGAAAACATAATTTTACTGCTTCTGTGAGTTGAATTTAAAAAATTAGAGAGACATGGTTGAAATCAGATAGTTAAATATGGGTCTATAAGATTAAAATATTTCTTGGGTAAGATAAATGTTTGACTTTTATTTACCACGATTAACAGTAAATAGGGCGATTAAGGGTAAGGATGATATAATAATTACTCTAAATCATGTCAAAATTCTATTAGATAAGAATAATTTTATCAAAAACAACATTATCAATAAAATATGTCAAACTTTGGTCCATTTGGATAAGATTAGGACCTTTATTATTATTTAATTTAAAGAAGAGTTAAAAGAGTTAAATTCAATGTTTAATAACTAAACAATTTATAATATAGCATAATACATGAGATAAATTCGACTATAAATATTCATTAGAAAGATAAAAATATTTCCAAAATAATTGTATCTTATTAATAATTTCTATATATTAAATAATTTATTTTTTTTATGAGAAAATGACTGTGCAGTAATTACTTTATTAATGAATGATTAAAATAATAGATATTATAAATATCCAAATAAATGTAATTTGAGAATTTTGATGAATTATAGTAATTTTATATGATAGTATGACATGTTATAGTGGATTAAATAATTTTTTTATGTAATCATGATGTTATTATTTTCAAAAAACATGAATACTAAACAGTGTCAAAATTGACATAATTGCTTTTTTCAAACAAATACTAAATAATTAATTGATATAATATTCATAAAAATCTATGGGTCATCCAATGTACTTATATAAGGTTATATAAATTAATAATGAACTTCTCGGGGTTTTTATTTCATATTATAGTTTGTTTATTAACCATATAATATAAAAATACAGATAGACAATATAAATGTCAAACTCTTTAACTAAGAGTTAAATCTGAGCAATAATGTAAATTTGGTGACCTAAAACTATATAAAAACCTATTGGTTGATGGGTTTTAGAACCATCCCCACCTTATACTTTAAATAATTCATTTTGGAGCCATTAGTAATAGAAAATTATTTTATAATAAAATAATATTTCATGTTTTTTTCTAAAGATACTTTAACCTCTATTATAAAAGTGTACTTCACCTTATCTTAATTTCACACCTCCATATCCATTTGGATCAGCCAAAACATTCCCAAATATCCTCCCATATTTCCTCCCTTCATATTAGAGGCCTTCATTTGTTCATAAATACATCTTATGGAGCCCTGTTGATCAAATCAAAATGAAGAAGCTGAAGAATATATAAATATTTCGTCACCTCGGTCATGTTATTTTCTTCTTCCACCTCCTCTTTCTTTGTTTATTCTATTCTAAAATAAATAATCTAGCATCTTCTATATACTGTGATGTTATTATAAATATGTTACGACAATACTCATTATTATATCCATCATATAATTGACAAATTCGCCATACGTGCGTACGTATGGATTATCGTTTCAATGACGTGACATTATTCATTTCCACATTCACCATTAAATGATGATTCTAAAAATATATATCATTAATAATTATGTAACATCTGAAATAATAATGATACTAGATATATATATATAGATACTTATATATATCTTATTCACATAGTTATGTTCAGTATGATATGTAAACGGAAACAATGTTAATGCGTACGTACAGCCTACCATCTACATAAATGGTGATTTCCATTTCATACATATTTCTATTATACATATTTATATTATAAATATATATGATATATAAAATATTTTTTATATTCTAGAAGTATTTAAATCATGATTTATGTGATACAATAAAGCGTAACATGTTAAAACATGTTCGAAAAAGAAATCGATTATTGCCCTAAATGTTAATTTAAAATGAAAATTAAATTTAAATGGGCAGGTTAAAGTCATAATTGAATAATATATGAAATAATAAATATTAATATAGTTCTATTATGATTTAATAACATACTATGGTCCTTATACAGGAGGTTAAACGAACCCTCCACTAAAGTAAAGTACAATGTAAGGGTTGTTTTCTCAATCCCATTATTATCTTAGATTGTTTATGTGTATGTATTTACTAGGACATATTTATCATCGATACCCATATTTCATAAAAATATTTTCAAAATCAATATTTTAAGGTTTTATGAAAGGGACTCTTTAACTAGACCATCATTTTAAATGGATAAAATATTTCCTCTTATAAATCATTCTCATTAATGTCCATATTTAAAAAATGGTGTTTTAAGGATTTATTTACATGAACATGAATATTTTTAAAATTATAATTACTTTAAAAATTTTCAACTTTTTATGGGACAATTTTATTTAAAAATTTATTTAAATTCCTTCCTTTATAAATTGTGTGACATTTAAATGTATTAATGAAAAATGGATATTTCTCTCAATGAGTTTTACAAATCATTTTCATCAATGTCAACCTCCATTGATGGATTTTAAACTTCTTTAAATATGTTTTATTATGATAAAAATCTTCCATATTGTATTGAAGGTTTTTTGATATGTGTGACTGTGGATGTGTTATTTTTTAAAAACTCATGATTTATGGATAATGTATTGAAATTTCGTATGTTATTTTTAATACGAATGTTTTTGATATGTTTAATCATTTTCTTATGATAAATGCATTGGACTTAGTATGTGACAGATATATCCTGCTATAGCTCCTCGATTCATCGGTAGGTCTCACGAGGAAAACTACTGTCTGGGCAGAAGTCCATGTCCAAATATTATTTTTAGTCTTTGAACAAGTCTTTGACTATGTGGTTATGACGTCTTTCATTTTTCATTCCATAAGTATGAAATTAGGTATTGATATTACATGTGATAATTTTACTATTAGAATATCCATGTGTATAATAAAATGGAATTATTTGATTTAGATTTTCCATATTATGATTAATTTTAAGTTTAAAATGATTGTATTTTCGTCATATTCAGTGACTTAAATGTTTATTCATATTTGTAAATATTTCTGCTATATTGTTATCATTACTGAGTGTTTGGGCTCACCCCTTTCTTATGTTATATTTTCCCATGATTCCAACAAGTGTGTTATTTTTTATTAGAATGGTTATGATTAGAGATTAATAGTGTTCTCAAATGATAATTTTTTTTGTAATGTGTAATGTCACATTCATGTATGTAATCTATTTTGCAAGACTGCTAAACTGATAGGTGTTTCAGGACTTGATTCCTAGTAATTATTAAAATGTAATACAATAATTCAATGACTCTGGGAAACTGGGGTTGTGGTGTTGCAATAGCCTTTTCATAAGATTTGGTAATTAAACCATACCATCACCTTACATATCCATGAAAATGATTTTTACGAGGACCAACATCTAATTTTCTTATGTCATGATTAGAAGGACAAATATTTTCACCACTTCATGCTTGTTCATATCTACCTATGGGGTGGGATCACATCAGAACATGAGGGGTCTCTTTTAATAAAACTTGAGATGCATTCTTAGATTGTGAACCTCATCTACTAGTATTGTGGCTTCCTTATTCTTCTCAATAGGTGGTGGAATTAATGGTGAACCGCCAACGAAATGGGAACTTGTATCGATGCCTCATCTCTAATGGTGAAACCCTCACAATCCTAATGATCAATCCCAGATTTCATAAATCCATGAGGAATCATGAAATAGAAAAAATGTATCGTGACCAAATAGTATATATTCGGAGAGCTAGATTATGAAGGACATGGAAACCACAACCCATTCCAATATGTATCATGTACCAATATTTTCCCTTATATTAGTTTACACATGTAATATGAAAAAAGACAACTGATAAGTGTCATTCTATGTGGTCACATCAGTCAGTTCAACAACACTCCAGTCCCCATCCCAAATTAAGTACATTAAAAAATTTTACTTTTTTTTCAAACCAATATCATATATAGAATAGGTCATATTTTTGTAGAGGTATTGGGAAACATCTAAACATAAGTGAATGTATGCGTATATGGAGTTCCCTTAATAATAATTTCTGAAAATAATTTGTTCTTTACATATAGTTTATGGAAGGTATTATTGGATGACTTTTGGACTCAACTGTATTTTAGATTGTATTTTCAGATTCAGAATAACAACTAGATTGAGCATACCATTCTGGTATTAGAAGACATGATCCATGATTTCATTCATGATTTTAGCCATAGTTGGGAGGATCACCTATCTTATATGGATTATGCATACAAAAATCTACAATTCCCCCATTTGGATTGATATATTTTAGGACTTGTATGAGTGACAATATATGTCACCACTATTCAGGACTGATCTATAAGATACATCACTCATGTGACCGTATTTGGTGTGAGACACTACAAAGAAGGTGGTTCTCATTCCTGAGAGGATGTAGTCTATATAAATCTCTTTGAAATCATACATGGACTGACAATAGTTCATTTTGAAATTCAAGGAGCAATACCATATATTCATATAGGGTTAACCTTGATGAGGATTATATAGATTAAGTTGTGGCATATGATATATTTGATATTCATTGGCCCTTTACATATACTATATAAATTTTTTGAGGTGGTGTACCCTTATATCTACCACTATAGTTAGACCAGGAACATGACATTTTCCAAATTTCATAGCTATAGAGTAATGTGACTGTTCCATATCCGGTTGTTGAATGGAGAAAAATAGACATCGATGATGGATCTGACTTTTCTGAGTACATGATAGAGATCAAGGATGAATAGTAGAGGATCCTTCATGTGTCTTTTATTCCAATACTGTGTGCATAGTGGTAGCACAATAATCTTTCAGAGATCTCTAAGGAGAGGGAGACTGAGATATATGATCTGTACCCACATCTCAATACGTATCCTTCTATATTGGATTTCCATGATGTATATCCATATATAAAGAGAATATAATGATTCATATCGTTAATTTTTTGGAATACTATGTTGGTTAATTTTGGTACTAGAAATGAAGACCTTTTATGATTCAGTGGCCCAGTGTTCATAGAATTATTTAATTAGATATATTAAATATATTAAATGCACACATCGATAATTTTCTTAAATAATGTGGAATATAATCTAAAGAAATTACCACATTAAAAAATTTAGTCCATAATTGAGTTCATAAATTATAATTTACTCTAGTTATAATGTATTTTTCAATGATTTTTGGGGTTTGGGTAGATGCACATTTGTGGGATGCATTTAAAATAAATTGATTTAACAAATTGAATTATTTATCTAGTTAACAAATATAATAATATTTAAAATAACTGTAATTATAAAAATATTTAATTGCCGGAGACCAAACCCTAAAGATATAGATAAAAATTATTGTGAGTGTGTCCAATCATTCCTTGGAGGACAACCACTGGATCATGTATTTATTGATCAGTGTGCAGTAGAATTCAAAGATATCACTAACAGACAATATATGTTTTATTTTTCATACATAAATATAAATAAATTTAATTCGTTGTTTTATATTTATTTAACACCTTTTCAATATTTTTATTATGAACACAAATCAGCCTATCAATGAATTTATTCATTAATCGGTCATATTGTGCAGACAAGATTAGATTTTTAAGGAAATGTGATTTTTTTAATAATTATTTTATCATATAATATTTATACAATTTAAAGATAATGAATTGGTTGAAGCATGAAAATTGGATGATATTTGATTCTCGTGTTTTTGGATGTGATACCATTGCATCATTTATTGATTAATCATGGGAAAATACCTTATTCTACCGTTCCACTAATATTGGATAAACAATCTTCAGGCAGCTGTTTCATGGAGAAATTGATTATTTTAATACATTAGGTTTCATATTCATGATGGGAATAATATTTGATCACTCTAACAGTGAATCAATTACAAATAGATCATATAAGGGAACAATGCTTTGATTTAAGGGGATTGCGGACCACCAAGGCAATTACTATGCAACCAAGAAGGACAGAAAATTGATTGAAATTTAATAATTGGTATTTTTGGAGCCATTAACCCGGTTCTAGTGATGGAAAAGGATAAATTGATAATTGGAGTATTTTATAATAGTAAGTGACCCAAATATGCATTTTGGGAAAACCTCGTAGAACATAGCATGAAATATTGGATTGCACAACCTCTGAGACCCCCTGGTACAACTCAAGGTATTCTAAAGATATGTTCAATGTAACAAGTAATGTTACCTATATCACATTGATTGTTACATGTTATGGATTCTAGATGATTAATTAGGTAGGTATATGGAAACAATCATGTGCGTGGAAAGTCATACATGGGAACAACTAGCCAGACACAAACATAGTTAAGAGTACATAGGATCTGACACAAGATGTAATCTAACAGAAACTCGGACATGGGATGTGATTTATAAGGAGAACTATTTCTAAAGGTAAATTCAATGTAATAATCGTACACAATGTGAAATCCTTCAATGATGTCATAGATATTTATTCCATTGCATTTTGGAATGTTTTCATTATGTTTCATATTGTTAATCAATTAACTAAGGGTTGGTATGGAATCATATCATATAAATACAATAGTAATACCATCATTGGTACATAATAAAAATTGTTTTTAGAATCCTTCCATGAGTAATATAGTGATATCCTATATCATTAACTTCCCTAGGTGGAGTTCTTAGTATATTCTTGATTATAATTACTTGGGTGATTTTCGGATACTTAGCCCGTAATTTCAGATTGGGTTGTTGGTATACCCAATGACATGGTTGTGATACTCTTATTCAAATTATTCACATAAAACATTCAACATATACAAATTATAGAGATACACTAGTATAAATAAATCACAAATGAATGATATTATTGCCATCTGAATCGTGGATCAAGTTATCCCAGATGAGTGATATACAAATCCTTTAACAATAATCCAAATATTGGATTTATGGTAATGTATTTATATTCAAACAATGTGACATTCTTGAGTATATCATGATATTATTTTTATATTATCTTAATTTATATATAAATTTTGATCTGAATTTTATACATTTATGTATATACATATTGAATTTAGTTCATCCTATTGTGTATTTTGGTACTCACCCATATATGGGATTTTCCAATACAAATCACGCCTTTTGAAGACGATCAAGGATTTGATGATTTCCTAGATGCAATATGATAAGGTGGAGATTGGTGAGAAAAATGGATCATGATCTATGTTATGAGGGTTACATTAGAAATAGTACCCTTATATAATTTTAGTATGGACATGCATTCTTCTGCTTTTTGGGGGACTTTATTTGTCACAAGATTCTTTTAGTACTTTTATATCAAAAATATTAGAGTGTGATTTAGATGTACAAACTCATGTTTCATTATTGATGATAAATTCAAATTATATATGGGATTTTATATATGTGTGTGTATAGGTATATTAGTATAAGGCCTCCTATGCGATTGATATGCCTACATCTTACTAGTCACCTTTACCTGGCCTATTATAGATGGGATTGGGTTAATTGAAACATGGGAAACATTTGGATGGTCTATGATATGATAGATTTTATCGGTATGTGTTATAAAACATAATGGATAATATACTCATGTATTATGTACACCATTCTAGATATGATGTTTATTTTTATAGGGAATGGGAATATTGTTATTGGAATTTTTTACATTTTATTCTTTCATAAAGTTGTTTTCACTTGCATTTAGGGATTTATGGATATTTTCCATGTCCCATGCGTAAGATTACCATGATTGTGAATTATTCTAGGCATGTAATATTCATGTGCGATAGCACTGTCTATCTAGGGATTCACATAGTGTAGGGGTTTTTCTATTTAATATTTCAGCAAAAAGTAATATGGCAGTCCCTTATATTGTTTTATCCAGAATTCAACTCATCTAAACTGCTTGAATATATTTATTTAGGAAAGGTATAGTGAATATAGTGGTAAGAGTTTATTCATTGTTAGACTAGTAATCGGTTTATTATAGTGTGATTAGAGTCATTGCATGGTTCTTTGTGGGAATTAGAAACCCCATAACATTTGTTGGGGACAAAATGTGAAAAAATTATATGATTTATACATTGAATTTTTTTCAATATAATCAAATTATGTAGGTTCCATGATGTCCCAATTACTAGTTTCATGTGAGTGATCAGTTAATTACACATTTTTTAAATTAGGTCTCTCAGTGGGGATTATGTACCTACTGTAATGAGAAAATTATGTTGGCATGACTGATCATCTTTGATGGGGCCACTGAGGCATTCTCTTTAAAATATATGGTTAGGAATGAGGATTCATTGGATTCATATGTGGTTATTTATTATATCTCTATAATCATGGGTTTATTAAAATTGTTGTTTTAGATGGATGCATGGACCTAATAACTTCTTGTGCTTTTGGTTCCATGATGATAGTGTGATTAGCCGATTGTGATTATAGAGAAATTTCAATGTATTTGGAGGTCATTTTTTTATCTTGACATTACAGAGATTAGTTTTTTATAAGATGATTGTCATGGGCTCCGTATTAAATTATTAATAAATTGCATGATGAGCATGTTCAGTGTTTTTATGATTATTATTCCATGTTTATTGGATTGATACTCCTATGTGCATGAAAAAGATAGAGAATTTCATAGAGGATATATCTACTTTGATGTGAAGAGTGGAGGATTTTATAATTTTGTTATGATATTTATTTTCATGAGTTTATGTGGATGTTTATTTTATGTATTGATAGTTGGTTCATGGTTCGTTTTGTGGGCCATGTGTGGGTATTTTGTGTTATTTTGTTTTTCTGGAAACTTGAGTTATGTTTCCAAGATTAAACTATTAAGATCAATTCGCATAGAGCAGTGTATGGTGGCCTTATAGTGAGGAGTCAACTATAAACTATTGTAGGATTTGATTAAAATATTATGTGGTTTTTAGTCATTTATATTTTTGTTCCTATTGGTTCATTAATATAATGTGGATTTGATATCATGTTCTCACTTATTATGACAATTTTATCATTTTATATTCTTTGAATTTGATGATGGATGATGCATCTGGAATGTGTTTTTTTTGGCATTTGGGGTGATGATAAGAATCAAAATATGGTTGTGAGAATAAGATCTGTCATTGATGAATGTATCTAATATTAGAAAAGGCATGTAGGAACTATAATAGAAATCATTTAAGGGTCTTGTTTCCCCTATATGTGTTGATTTATTGAGTAAAATTTATATATGGGTTGACCATTGTGGATTCTTAGTAGGAAAAAGCTGTTTTAATGGCGAGTATTAGATGACCTATATTTTCATGTTTGCGTAAAATCTAGGGGATTATGGGGCTATATTGATGAGTTTTTTTCTAGGGGAAAAAGTATTTTTTATGATGTGATCATAGATATTTATTTTAGCATCTCTAATCATTATATATTATGGTTCCACTATTGGGAAATATATTATTGGAAATAAGACCCTTTAAAATTTTCCCACAATATTTAATACTTAATTAATTAAATAGTAATTTGTTTTTTTATTATTATTTGATGATATATTATGAACATTGCATAATATTGAGAAGGTAACTTTGCAATTGGGTTGGGAATAGGGGGCTTAGAAAATGCGAGGCATAATTTTGTCATGGGTGTTGGGTTTGGGGTCTTGATATTTTTCTTTTTTAATTCTATATAATTATCTTCCTTTACCATTTTTCTCTTTTCTTTTCTCTCATATATCTCACATTATTTTATGATTAACACTATTGGGTCATATAACCTATATAGGCATAATGATAAAATAAGGACTGATATGACCTGGAACCATTGGGATAATTTTATGATGTTTTGATATCTATCATTGGATTCGTGATGTCGACCAGGTAGAGATTAATTTAGGTTGTATTACCATAGGTAGTATTTTTTTATATTAATTTTTATAAATCCTTCTATATATTCTTCAAAAAAATTTCTAAATACTTATATTTATTTGTGGGGACCCCATATAGGATTATTAATAGTTGTTAATTATAATGTGGGAATTTCCTGATGATAGTAGGTTTTATATATATAGAAAATCCCAATCACATATTGTGTATTTGCAAAACACATTCCATGTTTTATCACATTATTGGGAGGTGATATTGATGGGGTATCATGACAAGTGTGTTTCTGGCATTAATTGTGAAAAGACACAGGTTGTTGGCTTAGGAAAGGACAAACATGTCATGTTAGGGAACATAGTATTTTCATGTATATGGAACCATACACCATGTATCCCACACAACATTTGTGTTTAGTACACATCTTATACCAGGGTGTTAGGTACTCATAATGGGTGGTGTCAAATTTTTTGGGATGTAAATTGCAGTTACTCAATGTATAAATGAGGTACACACCATGTACATGAGGTACACTCTGTATAGTTCCCCTCATGGGATCAAAAACCTATATTCACCCTTGGATGGTTAGTTATGATGTCAACCCTTTTTTAGATGATGGGATCAAGAGTTGACCAGACTGTGTGAATGCAATGATTGTCTGAGACATATTTGTGTAGGATCGATGATGGAGGGGACTATTGGGATATCATTGTACTAGGGTTTGGACTTTATTTTTAAGTAGTTTTCTCATTTTTTGTTCAATTTTTATTATTGGATTATTATAATGAGATAATTGATGATATTGAGAAGTATATAACCATCTTATACTAGTAGAGGTATTCCATGTTATGAGTTTAGTGTCCTTGGTCTTAGATATATTGGAGGGAATGTGTTCTGATACTTTCCATTTCCTGATGTTTACTTTATTGATCAATTAAATTTTTGTTGGAAAATGATGAGCAGACATGTTGTGTATATGTTTGTTTAGTTGATATCTCTTATTTTGAACATTAAATTAGATTCTTATATCCTAGTAGATTTTTGTGTTATTGTGTGGATGTATGTGGATATTCCCTATAGTCTATCATTCATTTATGTGTCATTTAGACATCATTAACCTCCTATATACATCATGTGGGTGATTTTAATGTAATGTGGTTGGGTGATTACACATGATAAAAACCACTAGCTTCCTTTATAACAAGGGTATATTTTCAACAAGTGTGTGGATAAAACCCTTTGTTGACTAATTTTATTCTTAAACCCCTATTTATTTTGATTTTTTATTTATTGATCATATTTCTATTATTATTAATTATTGAAAATAATGGAAATATTTCACGTGAATTTACTTATTAAGATATTATATTATTGGTTCAACATATAATTTTTCATTCGATGATTTATTTTCTAACCCTTATAGGTGAAAATTTTTGTGCAATAACACTATATATCGTCATTAAATGCAGTGACCATGTTGTGAAACTGATCACCAGGAGGAATAATGTTGCTTAATTAAAAAGAGTCTCCTTTATAGAGTATCAATATTTATTGAGAGTATTTTATCTACTATTTTTAATATCTATATAGTTTGGATCAAATATTAATATAGTGATCCATGTAAAAAAATTATATGTTTTTTCCCAAATGGAAACATTTTCCTTTGTTTTTAGAAATTTTTATGTTTGTATAATCGATTTCCAAATTATATATTTATTATAATTTAGTTTTAGTTTATTTTAATTTAATTATGTAATGGTTATAGGTATTTTTTATTATTGTTATTATCACTATTATTACACAGTATCTACAGTGTCTAGTCTACCTGATGTATCTTTCAGAACCTCTCCACACATGAGAATCCTTGGGCATGTGGGATGGTGGAGCTGATCTATTTTGGTGATAATGTTGGGGTTACCAGTCCTATGAACCATGTACATATCACTACAAGAACAATATTTCTTAACCTAACAATCTCAATCATTGTGGAATAATAATTAGATCAAATAATTAAGTAAATGATATAGGTAGTCCACAAGGTAGTGTAGTATGCAAAATGACATCCATTTTTGTATGGTTATTATATGAGGAGTCATTTAGAATTAACTGGTGGAGATAAAGTGTATGTGAATGAATCACCGAATCATTGTATAGGAAGGATCAATTGTGTGAGTAATCTTTCTTCCATAATTATTTTTCCATTAGAGGTTTTTGTGAATATTGGGTTTGTTTCATGTTATATTTCACAAAAAATGTAACAGAATCATATTCATGGTGGTTTTCATGTAAAATAGCTTCATGCATACCATCATGATAAATTTTTTTCATCAATTAGAGTGAGATGGACATTGATGATGATGTGACATTTTAAAATTATCATTTGGAAATCCAAATCCAATATAAGAATGTGTTGTGTTGGCATGTTATTGATTGGGGTTTTTCCTATATCAGAAGTCTTGTATGGATGAGAGAAATTTGGTGCATATGTCATAGAAGTGATATTAATATCAAACGTAATTTGAAAATTGTCCTTCTCTTTATACTTTTATTTACAATTTGATTTTATATTATATTAATGTTGTTTCATGTTAATTTATTGTTTCATCTGGATGTATTGGTGGTGTTATAATATAGTGATTTTGGATTTGTATCACCTAACATGGTGGTCTATTACGCATTTCATTTTTCCTTCCAGGGTGTTTCATAAATTTTTAAGGACAAAATTTATTTTTAATGTATTCAATTCATGGATTTATTTCCAATCTCACCCCTTTATTCATTATAATGTCATATTATAGTGTAAAGGTAATATTATGTACTTATACATTATTGAGTGATGTTTAAAGAGATATAGAATCTTACCTGGCCATGGATGATGGTGTTCTGCTTGCTATTGTGAATATTATTTGTGTAATTGAACACGATGTGCCTATTTTGTGTGGGTATCCCTAAGGCCATGAATTTTTTAAGTATTTTTGGCTATTTTAGGTCTATGGGGTGAAAAAACCCATTCATGTTGTTATTCAATGATTTTTGACATATATATTATTTACATGAGAAATGAGATGGAACCCAATGGAACTGTGTTAGTGATGGTTGTAATGGAAGTGTCGATAGTTTTCTAATGTGAAATAGGGAACATTTAAATTTCATTTTTAATGGTAATTTTGGTGAGAGATAATTAGGTGAGTCTGAGTGCATGAGAGTGTTGGAAATGTTACGATAGAGTTCTCTATAACAATGGAAATTGTGAGGTATGTCAAAATAGTGATGGTTATTCCTAATGTCCTAGTTAGGTGTTATGGTGGAACACTATTAATCTAAAATATCATACACTATGTAGGGGTATAAGGGTTTGGCTTGGGTCATATGTTTCTAAAACAATTTTTAAGACACACAATAATTAAAGGGATATTCCAATTCATATGCTAAAGAATTAGATCAGACTATTATTGGAGACACCATGTGAATTTTACTTGACTTTATTATATATTGGAGAACATATTGGATTCATTAATAATTAGAGAACAAATATTTATTATTATGATTTTCATTCTATTTCATCAAATCCAAGAAGATCATTATTGGTATCAAAAGTCTCCATCCACATCCACCAAGATTCTAAACAACATGGATAATTAGATAGAAGTATTTTGGAAAACATTAATCTCCCATATCCTCTTCTCTACATCTCCCATTATCTACTTATCACATTTGGGTTGTTTTATTTTAGTTTCACTTGTTGGCATAGATTGTTTTGTACGATCTGATGGTTACTTGTTGTGGATATTTTTTACAAATTTTTTATTTGTGTTTTTTTGGAAGTTCTTCCATGTATTCATGTTCTTTATCCATTAATGTTTAACATTTAATAAATCTAGGAGACAAATTTATTATCTATTTTATGATTTAATTAATAACTATAATTCCTTCTAATATTTATTTGTAAATTGGAATTATCCTAATAACAATAATAAAATTAATAATGAATGATTTTGAATCGATGATAACATATTATGTAATATGATTTGTTCATAATAAATTTTTTTATTTTAGAGATATTTTTCTATCAAGTTATTATGATTATTATTTTCAGTATTATTCATATTCATGAAATTATTTAAAAATAATATTGAAATGATGATTTTAATAACAAATTTTTAATGATAATTTTATTATAACTTTTTGCATAAAACTACTAAATATGAATTTATTGTTAGAAGCCTAAATTTTATCACAACATGCATTTAACAAAACATAATGATAGGTTTCTTATTATTATTTTCTGTTAATTTAGAATATATTAATTCAATTTCATAATTAAAATGATATTTACAAGAAATATTTATTTAGGTTTCATTGATCATATTATTTTCTGTAAATTATTATATTCCTTATAGTTAAATTTTTTATTTTTGAAATAAAATATTAATGTATATACGTTATAGGATTGTAAATATTACATTGTTTTTTGTGAACATTTTATTGTTGGTGTATTTTTAGGGATTTTCTAGGTTATATAGGTTTTTATAGTTGTTTAAAATATGAGATTGTGAGATAGAATGTAACACTAGGAATGGTGTCAAGGGTGACACCATGATGTTGGAAATGGGTTGGAACTGATCATTCCCTTGGTTATTTCATGGTGAGAACTTTTATTATATGATTATACGAGATTAGTTGTTGCTGATTCCAATAATCTTAAAAATTTAGATTGTAAACTATAATAGGACCACCATGATGTATATTAATTCATTCCATATAGTGTCTGGAGTATGAATTTTTAAATGAATGAATAATGAAATCCCGTATTCATTAATATTCTCAAAGGTCCATTGAATGGGAATATAATTTATATTTTAAAATTATTAATAAATATGGAATATGATGAAATTAATATATTAGAAACAAAATATAATCGGTTTAAAAATGATTAATTTATAATTATTTATTACTAGAAAATAATGATAATGATTTTTAATCTTTATTATTGTGTTTAAATTCTAGATGTTGTTCCACAGGTCATAGCGAAGTAATTAGGGGACCAAATGAGATGATAGTTATAGTTTTAGTATATGGATTAGTGGTTTTTATTACTATTGTTTTCCAAGATACTATTATTATAATAGTTATTTAATAATCTATTAATATCAAATTGTGTAGGAAAATTACAACCAAATATTTTGCATTTGGGTGTTCTCCACAACATCATTCTTAGAGAGTCAACCTTTGGAACACTTCTCCATATACCCAATCTCTATTTTTTGTTGAATTTTGTGAATATATATTCCTCCTAAAATGTATTAATATATATGGTACACTTAAACACAGTATTATATTTATCATAATCTTTCTATAAAAATATACAATAGATATAGCGGCTTTAGGTTATAACACATAATTATATTTGGGCTCTCGTGGAAACATGTTCCTATATGTATAATTTAATGAGATAATATTTCTTCTGGTATAATTCATTATACCTAATCTATAGTGGTATTTTGAATTACTATATACGTATTAATGTTTTTATTTGGAGGGGCTGGTGAAATGGATTCACATACAATTTTCAATAAGAGATGTTTTCACATCCATTGGAAAGAGGTTTGTATAAACGAGGAGTAACATCCTAGGAAAATAAAGATTATGAAATTTTCATATTTATTAATATTTTTTAATGAAATATTAAATTTAAAGGGTATTTAATATTCAAGGTAACACATGACATTAAACAATGGGTTTCTCTGAAGTCTTATGTGGAAAACAATGTTGAGTCATACTGAAAAATAATAATATATTATTATTTTAAATGGTAGTTAACGCCTTTCCATTTTATTAGAGGTAATGAATATAACTAACTAATATATGAATATAAATATTTGTTAATTGTTTTAACATTTAGCCAACAAATGTTAAAGGGTTAAAATTTTAATGAATAAAAAGTTTAAGCACAAATTATCTAATATTCTTTAAAAGGTTGATTTACCGTCTTTTAATGGAGAACCCTTGATAAATCTAGTTTTGGTCAGTTTTATATGTTCTATTTTAAAATATAAAATTTTTATTTGTAATTGGGATAACATAATTTACATTGGTTATATTTTTGGTATTTTGCTGATAAAGATCATTTTTTAATAAATAGTGAAAAAACCTGTATTTTAATTCATAAATGCCTATTAATCTAATATATTTATACTGTTATATTATATTTTTAATTGTATATAGAGTGTAATTATAATATATTTTTACCATTTAATATAACATTTGTCAATTTATGTAATTTCACTTGAAAATTGGACACAAACAAGTTTCAATATTTTTATAGTTAGTATTTCTTATTAACAGGCTTTTTGTTTTGACAGTGGAAATTAATTTTAATTTAATTTCTACCACTACTGTGTATTGAATTTAAACTAATGGATTCCATATTTTAAATGTAGAAGTAAAAATTGTATAAGTAGGTAACTTTTATTTTAGACATTATCAATATATATTTCAGTAAATATTTTATTTACCATGGTTAAAGTATCAATCTGATAAATAAGGGTTAAAATATATTATCATAATAATAAAAAATTACCCTTACAAGTGTCCTAATCATTTCGGATAATACATTTCTGACCATGGGGGTATTTTGTTCGATTTTTGGGCCCCAGGGAGCAAGTAAAACGTGATAATGACACTTTATATTAATTATTTTAATGTAAAGAGAAAAATGACATAAACAAATATCTTTTAGTAAATCAATTTTTCATGGGGTTATATAAGTTATCTCTTGGACTATAAATTTTATTTTGAATTATAAAACTATTTTCTACATAATGGTATTTTTTTTATAATTTTCATACATCTTATAAAATATATTATTTTTGGCACAATAACGATGTAGTGTTTACCTCATTAATAATTGATTTAAATAAATAAGATTATAATGATTAAAATAATATACAAAACCAGTCCAATTCTTATTGGATGATTTTATTTATACCATGAGTCATTTTATCTTCTCTATTAAATAGTTTTGAACATTTAGAAACTGAATATATTAATTTAATAAAATAAAATTTTCACACATTACTAAAGAGCACCTACTCCGCCTTCTAAAAGGACACAAATTCTAACCCATTCCTCACACCTCACAAGACCCTTGGCTCATCCAAACCCTACAAAAATAAGCTCTCAATATTCCTATATTCCACCTAAAATCCTTACTTTAGGTAGAAGACATTATAAGATATCCTTTTGGTTCAATCAAAAGGGAGATACTCAGTTTATAGGTAATGTCTTCTCTTAAGTCCTTTTGTTTTATTTTACTTCTCATATAGCCTATACTCGATTTATTCCATTATTTTATAACAAAACCAGTATCCAAAATATACTAGGTTTTTTTATTAGAATTATTCAAACTACATTCACCCACACCTCCATCTAATGGGTAAAGAACATACTATTTCTGTGGATGGCAAACTAACGCCTCAATAAATGATGATTGTTCAATTATCTCTTACCGCCTCTTATGGTGTCCATTATAATATATATGTATTTATATATGATATATATTATTTTTATGTTTTCTCTATTCTAATGTGAATTTTTATTTTACAAACATACCTTTATGCTTTTCAATATGTGTAAACACGATAATTTCATTTGAGGAAGTGCAGACTACCACCCCCGCAAGGTGATATGATTCGTTCATGAAAAATGTGAAGAATATAAAGGATGGTATTAATGAAATTATGTAACATATATATAATTTTATATTATACTGGAATTTAAATATATTTATGTATCATTGTGTTTTCATTACATTAAATATGAAATAGAAATTAATGTAGCGTTCAAGCTTACATACAGCTTACCATCTCCATGAACGGTGCATTTAATATCTCATCTCCAAATGTTATGTAATATTATAAATATATACATATAATTGATATATATGATATACATGATATCTAAATCATGAATATAATTCTATAGAAAAAGGAATTTTGACCTCCTGAACAATTTTTAATTATAACAATTTCATTTTTTACTCATGTTCTGAACATCAAAAAAAGGTCCAATATGAGATGAAATATTTAACTAATTGTCGTAGAAAGGTAATAAGTGATATAAAATGAATAATAAAATTTAAAAAGGTTCTTAATTTATTATAAATTAAAATAGATTTATTATTCTGGACGAATAAAGAACAAACGAGTCTAGTCGGACACGAGGTAAGGGGTTTTTTATCTGACTTTTAATTCCATGGTATTTCCATTATTCACCACTAATTTATTGCATGTTGTGTGTTTTTTACTTAAATTGGATATATAATATCATTATTATATTTATATTCATGTCATTATGTGAATCATTTCATGGTTATTATCTTTTGATCTTACGACTCCATTGATTATAATTTGGTATGAGATTTTCATCTCACGTTTTATTCTCGTGAGATTCATTCTATACTTGCCACTATTTTCTTTTATGTGATGTATTTATGGAACATTATTGTATTAATTGTTTGATATATTTCAATTTTTGGGTCTTTACAACATTTTTTATGATCCTTTTTTCACGGGATTTATGTTTCGTAAGTCACCAAATCAGAAAGGGAACGTTTTAACCTAATTTACATTTCATGGGTTAAGCTTCTAATTCACAATTACGTCATGATATGATTATTTGTGGAATCACTATTTATTTATTTATGTTGAAATTTACACTACCCTATGTTTTGATATACATTTTATGCACATAATCTCTCCATTAATAAATTTTATAGTCATCGATATAATCATTATAAGATTAATTTTAACTCAATTTCCATTCATTGAGTTAATAACCCATGTCATTGATTTTGTCTTAAAAAGAACATGTGTGAATGTCCAATGATTTATTTACACTGAATATCGAATAATATTTAGTATATTCATATTTTTCACACATTATTATGTAATTTATTTATCCTTAATTTAAGGATACAGTATTCATAAGGGATTTCGTCTCAATTTACATTCCATTGAACCGTCATTGTTATTATGCACAAATTCACTATTATTTTGTCTATATACTTCCCTTCAACATATTACATCATGAATATCTTTGTTCTCATGATATTATAATTTTTTTATTAAATTATATTCCTCTATTATTTGTATTCAATAATACCTCATTCTTTTAAAACTCTTAAAATAAAATATCATTCAAATTGTTTTAAAATTTTATTCTTATAAATATTTATCTTTAATGTCCATGTCATAAAAAGTGTTTTTTGAATTTGAATTATATGTACATTAATGTTTTCAAATGATAATTTATTTAATTTTATCAAAGTGCTATAGGACAATTTGATTCAAAAACCTCTTTATAAAATGTTTTAAATGGTTTTGAAAATGGATTGATTAACATTGATTATGTCAATATCATGAAATGATAAGGTCTCATTGTAAGGTTGAAATGTTATATTTCCTTTATTCATGTTGGAATTGTTATTAATACATTATTGTTCTTGGGAATTGTTTACATATATGGGTGGTTCTGTTATAAAGCTAGGGAAAGTGAGCCCGATATAGCTCTCCAATGCATTGGGTAACATGACGAAGGTAAACATGAATGTTTCTCCTAATATATTTAAGGATTATAATGTGATGGTTATTACAAATGTAACTCAATACATAGATATTTTATCAACAATATAAGTATGAAATGGATGAAAAAAGGTATTTTTTATTTTTTTTTATCAATGTGTAATTCATAAATCTTTTTATTTCTTAAGATATGTTATGATTGAAAAGTATGATTTTATTGATTTGTATATATTGATGGAGTAATGTTTTCCTTCCTTATATTATAACCCTTACTGATCTTTCTAAGTTTATCCCATGATTTTGAAATATTATCCACAGGACATAATGATGAATAGGGTCAATGATGGGATTGAGGAAAAGACATGTTGTCTAAAACTTGGAACTAGACATGTTTCCTTTTAATAGTTTTTATTTTATGAAAAAAAAGATACTAAGTAGTTGTGTCTACATGTAATATTGATGTTGTTATTTAATAATACTGTCTTAATTCTCAAAAAATTTAAACCTAAAAAGATCCTTAAAGTGAATTAATGAAATAATTCAAGATTATGAAATGTTTAAGGCCCAGTTCTTATAGTTGGTATAACAGATGAGTTTCGATAACTTTAGGGGATAGGGTGTTCTTTAAGCATAAGCGACATTACCAAAGTGGATTGGAATTTAGAATGAGTCATAGTTATTTTAAATATAGTGAATGTGTTTGAGATAACATGAATAAATATATCTTAGTATTAACCATGTTCATAAGATAATATATTATGATATTACTGATATATTCAAACAAATATTTTTGGTTTTAGTAAATGGCTAGATCTAGCAGGCACAAAAGTAATAGTGGATGTAGAGAAATCTGTGATGGTTTTCTAAACGAGAAACTAGATGAAACAAAAGATACAATGAGAAATATTGTTGTTATTTTCAACTAACTATCTAGATTCATGATTGACCACATGAACCTTGGTTATTTTTATATGGATTCATATATACAGGAAACAAATCCCCATGTAAATTCCGGAAATAATCATAAACATAAGTATATTTAAAAACCTATGTGCCACGTATGTGGAAAAAACACATAAGAAAATGTTTCCAAGGGACAGGAAGATACTATAGATATGGAAGTGAATTTCATAAATCATGAACCTATCATAGAAAAAGGAAGCATCTCGTTGACTCTATGAAATTGAAAGAAGTGCATTTTGAGGGATGAATTTAATGTCTTAAATGTGGTGTAAATTGTCATTATAAAAACTGATGTCCTATGATGTTTTTTCTGGAATGGGATCACTAGGATTATAAAAATTTTGGTTTGCCAATACCTAATTCCATTCCGACTATAGTTGAAGAAACTGACAATGACCATTTAAAGGTATGGATTATTTCTTAACAAATGTTTTGATATTATTGAAATTGAGGATATCACTCATGATTTTTTATGTATGAAAGAAGTATTATAGAATAATTTGGTAATGAATGGTTAATAGATCATGAAGAACGTTGAATGAGTAAGAAGTCAACAGATAATGGATTCCAGAGTTATGGTATATTTTAAGATGATGAAATGGTTAATTGTATTAAGGCTCTTTTGAGGATTGGATTACATGATAAGACATTTTATAATATGTGTAACCCTAAAGGATGATATTTAAAAAATTTATTCATGGAATAATTATCTTTTCTTTTGTGGATAGAGTTATAAAGAACTATTTGGGTTTAAATGATCCTTGAATTTGAGGAAATTACAGGTTAATACATTTTGGGATGCAAAATGAAAGTTATTACATAACCCTTGTAGTTAAAATCTGTTATGGTTATTTTTGGTGAAATTTTTTATTTTTATGGAATTTTGTATAATTATATTGTTTTTGAAAAAGGACAACACATAGACCCTGTGACAACCCATCATGTTAGATAGAGCTGTGGGAATCGAACCCACAACCAAAGTGCGATTGAGATTTAGCGACTACCACTGGACTAAGTAATGTCCCTGGTTAGTATGACTAATTCTTTTTAGTTATGTGAATTTAGAAATCATTAATATGATATATTTTATTTATCTATGGAAATTGTTAACCTATCATATATTTTATGTGATATGGTTAATTACGCATCAGTATGAGACTTTAATAATTGTCATTGTTTTTGGAGATAAATATTAATATTTACTGTGGAAGTGTATGTTATTCAAATCTTTTTGAGTTTTGGGATTAAATATTAGTTATGATTATTTTTGTATAATTTTATGGAAAATTGTATATTGAATGGTCATTCATGATTGTTGGGTACTTTTTGAATGATTTTGGAGATTAAGTGTAGTATTACTTTCTATAAAGGATTGTCTTTTTAGTGAATATCTAAACTCGTACTAACCAATTCAGGATTTGGTTGTTGTATAATTATAGGGGAAATATATGGATCATATTTTATAGAGAATTTTATTATATAGAAGTTGATTTTAGGGCTTTTTATGTGTCCAATTCATAATCAATACACATAATTTTGAGAAAAGAATAGTTTCTGGTAGAAATTTAGCAATGTGTTAAAGTCTACATGACAAGTAAGTTTGAGTCCTTATGTTCTTAGTCAAGAATATTAATCAAATTACACAACATTATGAAAAGTAATTTAAAACAAAAATGTTCCCTTTTTTACTTTTCCTACTGGGAAACCAATTCCCATTTAACACATCACAATATTTTGGTTTTCTTGTTGTTAACTTTCCCGTAATCATGTTTTTATCACTCTCCATCAGAACATGACATTTAGTTTCTCTTCCATATCCATGTATTTAGGGAATCCTCATATAGGGTATCTTTTGTGACCTTTTAACAGATCATCTGTTCATTTAAAGTGATAGTTTTATTTACTTTTTTTCTATGTGTAACTTTCAATGATGTTTCCAAGCCCAATTTAAAAATTGTCAGGACAGAATTTCCAAACATGGGGAAATATGTAGCATCCCAAAAAAATAATGAATATGGATTTTCACATTTACTAATATTTTCGAAATAAATATTAATTTTATGTGGGATGTAATATTCAAGGGCGTACATGAAAGACAATAATGGGTTTCCCTGAAGTCTTATGTTGCACACAATGTTGAGTCATACTGAAAAATAATAATATAGTATTATTTTATTTGGTAGTTAATGCCTAGATGTTTTATTATCACGAATGAATAGAAATAATGAATATATGATTATACATATTTGATAAATGTTTTTACATTTATCCAATAATAGTTAGAGGCTTAAAAGTGAATGACTCCAATTTTAAGCACAAATACTCTAATATTTTTTTAAAAGGTCGATTTAGCGTCTTTTAATAGAGAACCCTCATTAAATCTAGTTTTTTTCACTTTTATATGTTCTATTTGACAAAATAAAATTCTTATATAGAATTGGGATATCAAAATTTAATTCAGGCAATTTTTTGATATTTTTCTGATTAAGTTCTTTTTTTAATGAATAGTGAAAATACTATAGATTATTTCAAAACTGCCTTTTAATCTAATTTATTTTTATATTTACATTTACTTTTTAATTGGTTTTAATCTTTTACTAGAATATATTTTTACCATTTAATCCAATTTTTGGTAATTTTATGTAATATCACATGGAAATTTAACATAAACTAGTGTCAATATTTACATAGTTTTTATTTCATAAAAAGACTCTTTTTGATTTGATGGTGGGAATTTATTTTAAATTAATTTCTTCCACTAAAGTGTTTTGAATTTTAAAAAACATGGATTCCATATTTGGAATCAGGATGTTCAAATTGTGTAAATAGTTATCTTTTATTTTTAGACATTATGAAAATAATTTTACTAAATATTTTATTTACCTTGGTTAAAGAGTAAATAGGGAAAATAACGGTAAACAAATATTATTACATTATTTTAAAATTACTCTAAAAAGTGTCATAATCCTATTTTTTAATACATTTCCGACCATGGGCATCATTGGAGCGATTTTGGGACCCCATGTAGCCACTTAAGTGTGATAATGACACTTTATATTAATTATTTTAAAGTAATGATTAAAATGACATAAACAAATATCATTTTGTAAATAAATTTTTACATGGGGTTATATAAGTTATATAATCGACTATAAATATTAAATTGAAAGATAAAAAATATTTCATAAAACATGGTTGTTTTTTTGAAAATTTTTAGACTTCAAAAAAGTTAAATAATTTATGACACAATAATGATGCAGTGTTTTTATATCATTAATAAATGATTTTAATAAATAAGATTATAAATATTAAAATAATATCCAAAAGCAGTCCAATTCTTATTAAATGATTTTATTTTGACCTTGAGTCTTCTTATCTTTTAATTTAATTTTTTTGGATATTTAGAAAACGAAAATCATTATATAAAAAAAATAATATTTTCACACATCCCAAAAATCCCCTACCCCCTCCTTTAAAATGACACCACTTCTATACCATTACTCACACCAATGAATCCCATTGGCTCCACAAAACCCCGAAAAATATATACAATAAATATCCCTCTCTTCCACTTAAAATCCTTACATTAGGGAGAAGGCACTTCATGTAAACCTGTTGGTTCATTCCCAAGGGAGATACTCAATTTAATGGTAACTTATACTCTTATGTCATTTTGTTTTATTTTACTTCTCCAGCCCCTAAACTCTTCTTATTCATTTATTTTATAACAACAGCAGTATCCTCAAAATACTAGGTTTTTGTTATGAGAATTATTAGAACTACACTTATACACAGCTCCATCTAATTGGTAAGGAACATACTGTTTCTCCGGATGACAAACAAGCATCTCACATAACAATGATTGTTCAATTATCTCCTACCACCTTATATGGTGGATATTATGATTTCACTGTATTTATATATGATATATATTATATTTATTTTTTCAATATTATTCTGGGATTTTTTATTTTACTAACATAAATTTATGCTTTCTAATATGTGTATACACGATATTTTCATTTTGAGGAAGTGCGGACTACTGCCACCTCAAGGTTATATGATTCGTTCCTGGCATACATGGAACATATAATGGATGGATTTAATGAAATTATTTAACATATATATCATATTATATTATATTTCATTATAATATACCTATTTATGATTATGTTTTCATTCCATTAAATATCAAACAGAAGTGAAAGTAGCGTTAATGTGTACGTATGACATACCGTCTCCATGAACGGTGCATTTCAATTCATATCTCCAAATGTTATGTTATATAATAAAATCATACATATTATGGATATATATTCTATATATGATATCGGAATCATGAATATCATTCTATAGATAATGGAATTTTTACAACATGAAATACTTGTAATTATAACAAGTTAATTTTTACCTCAAGTTCTGAACATCGATAAAATGTCTAATATGAACTCAAATAATTAACTAATTGTTATATAGAAATAATAAATGATATAAAAGAAATAATAACCTTGAAAAAAGTTTTTAATTATGTTAAATTTAACATAATTATTTTATTTAGGAATAATAAATAACAATAGAGTCAAGTCGAACACGATGTAAGGGGTTTAATATCTCACTTTTAATTACGTGATATTTCCATTGGTCACCATTTATTTATTGCATGTTGTGTATTTTGTAATGCCTTTTCATATATATTTTCATGATTATCTTTATATTAATTTTATTATGTGAATAATTTTCTGGTTATTAACTTTTTTTTCATACGACTCAATTGATTACAACATGGTAAGACATTTCCATCTCACTTTTTATTTATGTGAGATTCATGACATATTTTCCGATATTTCCATTTGTGTGATGTATATACTACCCATTATTTTATTCATTGTGTAATATAATTCAATTTCTGGGTATTTACATCATTATTTTATGATCCTTCTTTTAGGGTTTGTATGTTTTGTAAGTTACCAAATCTATATGGGAACCTTTTAACTCAATTTCCATTCATTTAGTTAAACACCCAAGTCATCGGGTTATTCTTTAAAATAACATGTGTAAATTTCATATGAGTAATTTTCATTCAATATCCAATCATATTTTGTGTATTTATTTTTTTTATACATTATTATGTAATTGACTTATCCTTAATCTATGGATATATTTTTTATAAAGGATTTCATGTCAATTTTCATTCCATTGAGAATTCATTGTTGTTATACACCAATTCACTATTATACGGTGTATATATATCCCTTAAATATATTAAATAATGAATATATTTATTCTAATGACATTATAATGTTATCATTCAATGTTATTCCTCGATTATTTGTATTCAAGAGACTCTCATTTTGATAAAAACTCTTTAACTAAAATATCATTTTAAATGTGTTTAACATTAATTATTCTAAATCATTATCATTAATATATATTTTATAAAAATGTTTTTTAGAATTTATTTATATGGACATTATTGATTTCAAAAGTTAATTTATTTAAATGTTTCAAAGTTTTATGGGACACCTTAATTCAAAAATATATTTATTAAATATTTTAAATGGTTTTGAAAATGGTTTGATAAAGAATTGATTATATATATAGCTCTTGAAATGATTTATTGTGATTGCAATGTGGAGATGTTATATTTCCTATATTCTTGTTTTAAGTGTGATGAATATCTTATGGTTCTTGTGCATTGTTTATGTATACGGGTGATTCCATGATAAACCTTGGGTGGGTGATCCTGATATAGCTCTCTAATGCATTGGGTATCATGTAGAAGGTGAACGTGAATGTTTCTCATAAAGGATTTAGTGAATATACTGTGGTGGGTATTCCAAATGTAACTCCCTACGTAGCTATGATATTGACAATGTATGTATGATATAGATTTCTATGTTATCTTTATTATTTATGATTTCTTTGTTTTATACATATATCTTATTATTTCATAAGGTATGTTATGTTTGAAAAGTATGTTTTTATTGATTTGTATTTACTGATGGACTAATGTATTCATTCCTCATTTTATAACCCTTACTGAGCTTTTTATGCTCATCCAATGATTTTGAAATGTTTTCCACAGGACTTAAATATGAATATGGTCAAGGTTGCGATTGGGGAAAAGTCATGATGTCAAAAACATGGGACTAGACAGGCTTCTTTTTATGAGTTTTTATTTAACGAAAAATGGATACAGAGTAGTATTGTCTACATGTAATATTCAAGTAGTTATGTAATAGTTATGGACTAATTCTCTAAAAATATACACCTGAAAAGACCTTCAATGTGAATTCATGACATAATTCAAGATTATGTAATGTTTATGTCTGGTTCTTATACAAGGCCTAACCACATAATTGGTGTGATAGTAAATGAATGAGACTATATCATTTGATATTTGTGTCAAGGTATGTGATTAAAATACATTTTGTGAAGTAGAATTATAAAAATATTATTTGAATTATTATTTCTAATACAGATATGTGTTTTGGTATTTTTTACATAGTGAGAATGAAGTTCTGCGAATGGGATATATTTTTACAAATTTTGGTAATATGTTGGTTTTTAGTTTTCTAAAATTGGATTTATTCTATTTATTTCAAATTTAGATGACATATTATCGGGTGGATCATCATGAGTATATAATTTTTATCTCCAATCATATATATAATTTTTTTTAAATATAGATGATATAGGTGGGAATTAATATCGGAATTACTTTTCTGTGGAGTTTCTCATAAGCTATTGAATTTTAATGGAAACACCCTAAAATTTATTTGTACATTTAGTATGTTTCTATTTCATTATATATAATACTCTTGAATGGAAATGTTTATATATTTATGTGATGGTGTTGGTTGGTTTATTTACTATTTTCATCCATCCAAAAATTTTATAATTAGTGTAATTACACACAATTCAATGAATTTGATACTATCTGTGATTGTCTCCAACCCATTCACTATTTGGACAGGCTTACAGTTTCATCTTTCTCTTCTTTGTTGTTGTATAAGGTGTACTGGGGGTGACCATGAAAAATCATTCCATTATCAGCTACCATATTTCCTTATTTATACTTATATATTAAAAGTGCTTCCTTTATACATCATTTAATTAAAAATTTAATATTTAAATATGTTAATTTTAAAAAAAAATTAACCATATTAAATAAATTTCATTTTTATTATATTGGGTTTTCATAATTCCATATTTTCTTAGTGACCATAGAGCATTATATTTCAAAAAAATAAGTCACCTTATTTTTTTATGTAATCTATTTAATAATATGTCTCATTGAATTTTAAAATATATTAATTTTACATTTCAAAAAATATATTTGAAAATAGATTTTTATTTCGAAACATTGTATATATATAATTTATAGTACAATATGACACTTCTGTTACCGAAGGGAACCATTTAATTGTCCAAACTATATGGTAATTAGAATATTTTTTTATAAAAATTGTATACATAATAATAATATAAATTAGGATACAATTTCAGATGTTCTGTAGTGTCACCACATAACGATAAAAACGTAGAATCATATAATAAATCTTTTCATTGTTTTAGTAATATCATTTCATGAGTGATTAATTAAATGAAATTAATGATTATAAAAAATTTTGTGTGGAAATAATTGATTTACCATGATAAAATATTATCATACAATTGGGATTAACTATATGTATATTCCAAGATTGAAAAATTTAAAACATAATTCTTATTCCATTAATTAATATTGCTATAATATTTTAATATATAGCTTTTACTAAGATAAATAATTATATACATCGAAGTTTTTTAAATATAATATTATCCACAAAAAATTCATATAATGGTTTCATAAGTCTCTTATTAGTTTTAAAATAATAATCAATTTTCAACTATTAATATATTATTTGAATCCACTGAATCATATCATGAAATTTAATCAAATCACAAAATGTATTATGTTTCATCATCTCTCATAATCATAAAAATCATGTGATATAAATTATTCAGTTATATATTGTCTCATGACATATTCCAATTACATCATTAATCTCCTTTATTATATCTTATGTACTTAGATTTCAATACAATGTTTGTCACCAATGTAGAAAATTTTTTCATTTAATTTTAGTTAGAAATCATAATATTTTTAATATAATGTGATTCCGTGACTTTACATGCCTTATATTTTTTTGTTAACTTCCTCAAATTGATATGTTACAATAATATAATGGATCTTCCATGTATTTTTAATTTATTCTCTCTATGTTCAGGTTATATCTCTAGATAACCATATCCAAAAAAAGTGTCAACCACTTATATTAAATTTGAAATAATTTGATATAAAATAAAAAATAATTTTTTATTAAAAAGTTATATTGATGTACTGTTTATAATAATAACTACATTTTAAATTTAAAATATAATAACTCTATCATTTAGGAGCCTATCTAGACAACATGATAATTTTAACTTATTTTATAACATTTAAGGATGTTTTAAGTGTATTACAATCATTTACAATAATAGTTTATGATGAATATAAATATAAATCATTCTATTTTCTGAATGTCATTCATATCAACCAAAATTAAATATATTCAGGTAAAATTACCATGATGATTATTTATTTTCTTGGAATTATGATTAAAATAAATGACTCATTGTTTTTACCAATAGTTATTGGTATATGCACCCCTATTAACCATACATGGGAAACAACATAATTATCACATTAACTTCTCTTGAAATTTTAATACCCAAATCAATTATTTAATTGGTATTTTTTTTACATCTCTTAGATATTTTATTTGATATAGAAAAATTTACTATCAATTGAAACTGGTAGAGGGTGATTTACTAATTAGATAAAAAATAAAAAAATTAGATAAAATTTGACTCATTTTAAATATAATAAAATATATTAATATGTATTAATGTAATTAGTTTGCAAACAAGTAATTTTCCAAGACAGTCTCATTTTCTATTTGATAATTAGGAGAACAATATATGATGACTCAAGTAAAAAAAACCAACAATAATAATAATTTTAAAATCATTATAATAACATTCATAAATCACATATTCACATTAAATCACAGTAAAAAAATATATATATATATATATATTACAATAATTTATTCTAATGACTATTGGATAAATTATTCAAGGAGATAGGTAAAACATAAATAGAGTGTATAATTTTACCTAATCAAATTTAAATATATTATATTGTAAAATCCAATTAGAGAAGAAACTTCATCGAAATAGTGGGTGAGGACATTGTTTTTCGATCTCAGGCTATCATTTATCCATACATTCACATTTTTTCTCACATATTAATAATTAAATAATGATATAGTATAATAACATCAATAACAATAAGGGGATCTGTTAAAAATATAATAATAGACAAAGGAATGCACATGGGGGTGTAGAAGTGAAATCAGACACAGAGAAACCCTCAAAATACCTCAAACCCCAACACACACTAAAGGAGTCGTGGTAGGATAGTAGAAGTGATACAAAAAATTTCTATTAAATGTTACATTGATAATAAATAAGAAAAAATCCTTAATTTTTTAAAAATATTTTTGTGTGTGAATATTTTGTATTAGATAATTCATTTTCAAATTTGATGAAATTTATATTTTAGACCATTTATGGTATTTTTTTTGTTTTTAGAAAAAAATTATCCATTATTATATGACAGTAATTTTTTTTAACCGAATGAATTAGTAAATGTTATACACCATTAATTTCTATAATCTGATCTGGTTCATGTGTATGATTAAATAAATTGGGAAAAGAAGTAAAACATTGGTTAAACACATCAAATTTGCAACCACATCACTATTTTTGTCATATCTCATATATAAAATAATAGATTGAGACAAATTTAGATTGTATATTGACAAGTAAATTAAAAATAAATAAATCTTCTTAAAGAATATATAGTTCACACTTTTTGGAAGATGACATATTGATGAAATATGGACAAAATTTGGGGCAAATTTTTCTTAATAACTATTGAAACATCATGTATCTTAATCCACCCATCCCCTTTGTGATTTCTTTTCTCCATTGATGTATTTTTTCACTAATAAAAGTATTTATAGAATATGGTATGTAGTTTCTTTCCAAATTTATAAACCATTGGTTGAATGAAACTGTCAATATTCTATTTCATAAAAATGGAATTTTTTTTCATCTTCTTCGTTTTAACATATTTTATTAAAAAATATTCATATTATATTCAATTTCACCTTCTTTTAATATTTTTTCTTCATCTTTACACAACCTATTTGGTATATAATTAATGAATATAAATTATATTCTGTTATAAACTTTCATTTACATTTTATATGAAAGTAATTTCAATGAGGAATAAGACATTAATTGAAGAGTAGTTTTTCTTAGTAATAAATTTTGTTCATTTAATCAACACATATTTATTTTTAATATATGACTTACTATAATTAACATAACGTGGTCTATTAATTGATATTTAATCATTAATTAAATTAATCTAGAAATGAAACAATTTACAAAAAAATGTATGGTCGAGGACTGTTTGAATTATCTGATCACAATCTTAATTATAGTAAAACCCCATATGGGATAAATTTTTAAGATTTATATATTATCACCAATGTCACATCATACTCACTTACAATGTGGTTATAAACCCTAATTCACTACTAAACATAACGTATCATTAGAATGACGTTTCTCTCTGGGTGTTATGATTGTATGTTTTAAATCTTGACTACGGTTTAATTCATTTAATCTTCATTGTTGAGGTACATTTTCATTAGGTTTGGGAGATAAAAAATTTTTTGCTAAAAATTATGATGATTTTTTTAATTATTTTGAAAAAAAATTATTTGAAGTGTTAGAGTTATAAAAAATACACATGCTAAAAATATTTTCTAAAAATCATTTTCTTATTGTGTTTCATAATACAAAATCCCAAAATAAAAAGTACATAATAATATTAAAAAATTAATATTTTGTTATAATCCTAAAATAAATCTACAAAATTATTAGTTATGAATTTACTTTATTTTTCATGTTTTCATTCTGTAGGATTTTACATGTTATTAATCATTAAAGATTGCACTTGGTCAGCCACTCTGCTAATCCTATACACTGAGAATTACTCATTATTTGTGAAATTAAAATAAAAATAGATACATACTATCACTTCTTCTATGGTTGAATATGTATTTTTCTACTAATTATCGGTAAAAAAAATATGAAAAGATAACAAGACAAAGAAAAAAATTGACAACAAGCAATTATACAGGACATGGAAATGATAACCCAACTGATTATACAGTTAAATATTCTCTTCTTGCCCAAAAATATAATATAATATATTAATATATTAGTAAACATGATAATATTTACTTCCATAAAATAAATAACATTAAATTGGAATGATAAATTGAATGTGTTTAAGAATGAATAATGTTTTCAAGTGATTAGGGGGTCTAGTAGTGTGATTAAATCAACTCCTTGTGTGGGAAGCCCCCAATATATTTCATTAATAAAATGAAAATTAAATATAATGATCCATAATGTCCCATATTTTTTGATGTAAAATTCATTGTAATGTAAAATATTAGATTCAAGATAGGGACCTAATAATTTATAACTTATATTACCTTCCAACAACATCAGTTGTAAACTATAAAGATGAACTTTTTCCCCGACATGAATCCCCATATTATATATTATCAATTCAACAGTTTCATTTTCACACTCATAATATATACTTGATTTAAAATGAATTGATAATAGAATATCATTATGATCTTAAATTATTATCTTCAATTATTCTCTATCTTGGTGTTAATCAATGATTGACATTTTTATCTCCCAAAATGATCGATGGAAGATGTCCATGGGGAGATGGGAAGTTTTCAAAATTATTTTTTAAATGGAGGCAAGAAATGGGTGTCCCGTTCTACACCCCCTATGACTAAATCAGAAAATCCAATCACATTTCCATTCATTTATTTTTTTAGTACACAATTTACTCAAATATATGATTCATATCCATAAAAAATATTCACACATTCATTCTAAGGGGATGATATGATGTATTAGTTATATATTTCAACCCATACTTGTGATGTTTTATTGAAATATTGTGACCGCCTATGGTTTACCCTTATTGACTGATGATAGCCTTCGTTGTTCCAAACATGAGAAAAATTATTCCATGAAAAAAATAAAACACAATATAAAAATCATCAATCCTTGTGTCCATAGCCCTTATTAATTTTTAAATAACTCCAACTTAAATAATTTTATAAAAAAATTATTTATGATCTAAACCAATAAAATAAATTAACTATATATAAAAAAATTCAGTTTATAATATTGAATTTGAAGCATCTTATTTCGTCTCAAAATAATACAAGCGTGTAGGCATTGTGAGACTGAATACAAAAAAATGAGAATCATGTTAAACATATTTCTAGTAGATTATAAAATTTTATTTCATTAATAAATATCATTTAGATTGAAAATTATACCTTATAACCACGTGTAAGAAAAAATTTTGAGTACATACAAAATCAAAACATGGAATACTCCTCCTAATTGATCGGTCACTAAAAATGCACTAGGAGATCAGATCATCACAAATAGAGTTCATCTACTCAATTGTAAATGTTTTTTAATGTTTTATTCTATAGATTATTAGGTGTTTCAAATGTAATAATATAGTTATTAAAAGCATTGTATAGAGGATTTTTAACTAAAAGTTACAAATTTTGGTCATCATGAAATGTATCCCGATGTGGTACTTGATTGAAAGTTTTACCTGATATAGTGCATGTGATACTAATTGTACGTTATGCTACCATGATCAATGAGAACTATTTGTAATTTTACAAAACATTGATCTTATGAATAAGGATAATCCATTAGATATGTCTAATCATTAAATTTTGAAACATAAAGAGGTACATAAAGATTGTATGATCAGCAAAAGAATTATTTTATTGCATATTCAATTATAATTGAAATTATGTATATTAAATATGATATAAGCATACAAATTAATTTTTTTTTGTTTTTTGGATATATCCACTGTCCTTAATGCATAAGTGATAACATGTGAACATCCCCCCATATTTCATGAAAAGAAATATTTTATTACAATGTTAAAAGTTTCAGACAAAAGATACAATGGATTGTTATTTCATATGGCCTATTAAATATTGTGGTGTGGGGAAATAGTACATAAACCTTTTTGAATAATACCAAATATAGTTAAAAATGAAAAAAATATTTTTGAAATATTGATTATAATGGAATTGAAATCAAAATAAATTATATTAAATTTAGTAGATAGAAATCTGTATATCAAAAGAATGATATAACATCAAAGAAACATTTAAGATATATAAATGTGTAAATATTTTTATACGTAGATATATTAATATTTATCCCTTGATTCTAAACAACATGAACTGTGAAATTACCTTCCCAATAGTTAAATTGAATTTCAAAAACACTAAAAGTATATTTTTCAAAATGAAATGACGCAACCCATTAACTAAAGTCATGTTATAATAATAAATTGTCGATCCATACCTAATAAAAAACAAAAATACAAACATGATTGTCTGATGTAAATGTTTATTGATACTCACCATATAACTCTGAATGGTATGTGGGGAATAAAAAAGTCTAAATGGCATACCTATGAATGTAAATGTTTCCCAAATAACAGTGAACTTCATCATCAGTGGGTCCACTACTGTAAAATGTAAAAAATAACAAGATAAAACATCTATATAAGAACATAATTTAATAAATATAAGTTACATAAGAATATGTTAAATTAATGGATGGGGATAGTGTACTTTATTAGTTGATTTATTTAGTTTCATTTAATCTATGAACTCTCATTATTTTTTACTCTCATGGTAGCTAAAAATTAAATTTCATTTTAGTAAATAGTCAACTCAGTTTTTTGGTTCAACATTAATAGGACTAACAAACTAGGTTTTTTATATAGGTTATATAACACATTTTATTATGATATATTTCGAGCACTTTTTAAAAACCATGAAATAATATAATGTTATGTTTCCATTTTATATTACAAAAAAGATTATCCCTATCCAATAAATAAATACAATAAATAAATATGGTTGACAAAATTCCATATATAACTTTTCATCCCCCAAAACCAATTTTCCTAATGATCACTCATATATGATTTATAATTATTGTTTATTATTTAAGAAGGATATAACTAGAATGTAATAGTGGATTTATCCCATCATTCATTTTGTATGAATATATTATATAATATAGAAATGAATTATGATTTAGTTTAATTTGATTCTATATTAATGAAAATGATGTGGGAATTAGATTATGTGCACAAGGAATGTATGATTATGAATTTAAATCATCCACATCTGTGAATAATAGATCTATCCAATTGTAAAATCTACAACCATGTCCTGAATAGAATGTACATTATCATTATACTAAAATTTACACAAAAAATTAAATTATTGTGGTTTTATAAAAAAAATTATGCATTTATATTTTCAACATCATGTTGTAACCCCCCAGATTCCACAGTACATTTCCCATTGAATAATGTAGTAGCTTGCTTTGTACGCCACTTGGAGTTTTAACACACCACGAACAACTGAGAAAGTCATTATGAATATTAATACCCACATTTTGAAATTTTATAAATTTTATTTTTCAATATGGTCTTCATTTTTTAATTCAAAATATCGAAATTATATTATGTTGAATTTTTGGCTTTTTTCTGAAAACAGTCAATTTTTGATGAATAGTCAAAAAACACAATGTTATTGTTTAAATCCAAATTATTATTTATGTATTTACTTATTTAATTTTTTATTCATTTTCTGTCAAAATAGATAAATAATACCCTTATATGTTCAATGTAATTTATTGGTGTCATTTTTTAACATGTTTAGATATATAAAATAATATTGATCTTTTTACTATCATTTACACACATTTTATGAGAATTTGAAAATTTTCATAAAACATTATTTTGCCACTTATGTGTGTTCAGTTTCAAGAACCCAAGAGACACGGTTAAATCAATATGTAAAATGAGGTTCAATAAGATAAAATAATATTTGGTGAATAATATCATTTGATTTTTATTTACCACGGTTGAATATAAATAAGGTAATTAAGGGTAAAAATGATATTATAATTACCCTAACATAGGTACTAATTCTATTGGATAAGTTTAATTATACCAAATAACCCATATGAATAAAATATTACCATTTTAGTTCATTTGGATTAGATTGGGATAGTAATTATTATTTTATTTAAAGAAGAGTTAAAAGAGTTAATTTCAATGTTTAATAACTAAATCATTTTAAATATAGGGTTACACACAATGTAAATTTGACTATAAATAATAATTATAAAGATAAAAAGAAATAATATATCATGGTATATTATTTAATTTTTTCAGACCTTAAATAAATAATGTTATTTGTGACACAATTATGATACAAAAATTACCTTGTTAATGAAAGAGTCAAAAAATGTTATTATAAATATTTAAATAAATTTACTTACAAATTTTTTATGACATACAAGAATTATCTAAGTGAATATGACTTGTTAGGGTAGTTTAATGTATCTTTTTCGAAGTAATAATGTTGTGATGAATTTCACAAAAACCCAATACTAAATAGTGTCAAAATGGACATAAATGAATTGTTTAAAAACAATTATATTAATAAATTATATAATATTATTTATACTATGAGTATTTCCCAAAGTGTGTAAATAATATTATATATGTCATTAATGAACCACTTGTGGTTCTCTTGGATGTTTAAAGTATGTTTATTAACCATATAGTGTAAGAATACAAGAAGATATGGTAAAAGTTATTCTATTTAACTAAGAGTTAAATCTAAATGATAAGGTTAATATAGAGACCTATACCTATATAAAAAATATTGGTTGATTTATTCTAGACCCATACACACCTTATCATAGAAATTAATCATTTTGGTTCCTTTAGAAAACAAAAATGATTTTCTAATAAAATAATATATCAAGCTTTTCCTAAAGTTACCCTCACCTCTCTTACAAAAGTGAACTTCCCCTTCCCATTATTTCACAGCGCAAAATCCATTTGGATCGGCTGACCCATGCCCAAATAAATGATCAACTATCCTACCACATACCTAGCGTCCTTAATTTTATAAAAAATCCAACATAAGGAGCCCTTTTAATCAACTCAAAAGGAAACACCTGAATAAGAGGTAATAATTTCAGCACCCTCTTTCATTTTATTTTATTCTTCCACTTCATCTTTCTTTGTTGTTTACATAACCAAATAATAAACCCTATACCTTATACATACAGTGATGTTATTATAAATATTGTATAGTGATATTCCTTATTCTATCAATCCTATAAATGAAAAATTCACCATACGTGTGTACGTACGACTTAATGTCTCCATGTTGTGGGGTAGTTTGTTATTCAAACACTTCATTATTTGGATGTGTACAATAATGAGTATAAAGGATTTAAATAATATATATACCATGTTTATTTTTCTTTATATATATGATATTCCATCCAATTACATATGATTTCACCATCAATATAATGATATTGTCACTCGTGTGTACGTTACGATTCCTATCTCCACGAACGCGATGAGACTCATTCCCCATTGTAATCATTCAAGAATAATTTTCATTTTATTATTAAAAATAAGTTTTATGAACATATTATCATTCTAGAGATGAATCAAATACATTCCATTCATAACAAACATAGCTTATGTAACAATGCATATAAAGGGAAACAAATTAGTTAACACCCGAAACGATGGTACTACTAAAATATTATTAACAAAACATTATTTAAAGATAATATATGATATCATATCTATTTATAATATTCTTTTATAATTTAATAAAAATTATTTAACTATTATAAAAGAGGTTAAAGTACCCTCTCCCAAGGGAATGTACAAGGTAAGGGTTAATTTTACAATCTCTTTTTTATATGAGGTTGTTATACACGAGTATCTAATGGGACTTATTTATCATCCACATCCTTGATTCTTAAAAATATATTACAAACCATTTTTACAATTTACTACACTATGGGGTAAAGTCATTTATACCATTGTTTTACCATTTATGTTTTTAAATAATCATTTAGTCATTTTACAATCAAAGTACATTATTACCATTTCGACAAGATTATAGTATGAATTATTTTTAAATTAAACATAAGGTGTGGATACATTCCATTTTTATAACATATATGAAGCTTCCTTTACATGATTATACGAATAATTTCAAAATAAATTTTTTCTTTAATAATTACATGTCATGTAAATGATTAAAATTTTAAAAGATATTTTTATTTCCATTTTTTTTATTTCATCTATGTCAACACCCTTTGATGGATTTTAAACTTATTAAAAGTTGGTTTATTATGAAAAAAATCATCAATATTGTATTCATGGTTTTGTGAAATATTTGACTATGGATGTGTTATTTGTATAGCATTCATTTTTTACGGGAAAAGTATTGACATTTCTTTTGCTAGTTTTATTATGAATGTTTTTGTTAGGCTTAAACCTTTTCATATGAGGAATGTATTGGACTTAGTAAGAGATAGGTGGGGGCCACTATAGCTCCTCCATGCATTGGTAGGTCTCATGAAAAAATTAGATGTGTAATTGGTCGATGCCATTCCCAATTTGATATTTGTTTTTTGTCGAGGCATTAATAATTTTTAGCATTATTGGTCGAGTATTTGACAATATGTTTCTAAAAGTCCCACACTATACATTCCTTCATTATGAAAATATTATTGATGGATCATGTGGTTATTCAACTTGTATAATTCGTAATATTATGTTTTATTATGGAATTATTTACTCCTCTCATTTTCCTGCCATAATGTTTTCATGATATTTATTTTTAAAGGAATGTGTTTTCAATTATTCACTATTCTTAATGTTTATGTTATCTTCCACTGTATTTCATTCCCTTACCGAGCATCTGATCTCACCCCATTCATATTATTCATTTTCCAATGATATGAAAAATTTAGTTATGAGTGACTTCCAGGCATAATATAGGAGGGATGAATATTTCTAATATTATAAATTATTGTTGTATTTCTTTTCAAGTTAAAATTTTGAACTGATTTATGTATCTTGTTTCCAATAATACTAAACTAATAGGTCTTTTGGGACATGATTCCTTATATAATTCCAATTTTATGTAATAATTCACCAGCTCTGGGTAACTGGGATTGGATAATTATAGTTGAAATAAAAGGAATTTTAGTATAAACCTTGGAGACTAGATTTAGATTAACTCTGATTAGAGCACATTACCCAAAGAATGACTATGAGGATTAGTATGGAAGAACATCTTAGAATTTTGTTAATTTATATATTCTGTTTATTTTACAAGAAATACATCCCTGTCTGGATATTTTCATAGAAAAATAATTTCATCTTGACCATCGAGTGGATACATAAAGGCAATTTATGAGTCTATGTAAAAAAGAGGATGACAATGTAGAAAATTATGAAGATAATATTACAAGGTTAGCAAGGCCTGCAGCAGATTATATATGTAACCCAAGGAGTAAGATTTATTGATTAATTTATGGGTTAAAACCATTTATTTGTTGGTCATTAGTCCCACAATCCATCTCATCATAAGAAGATGTTGTCTCGTATGCTATCAAGATAGAAAACGAATTCTCTATGTCATACAACTTTAAAGAAAAGAAAGATATGAAGAGATTTGATGAACACTCTAGGAAAGGAAAGAAGGAAACAGGGAAGACGGGAAGAGTTATATTTATACCCTATGATAATTGTGGAAGGAAGAACCCTTGTACCTGTCTAAAAGCAAAATTATTATGCAACAATATTGAACAATAATGCCTTCTTGCTTGTGATTGTAAGAGGAAGAAAGAAGATACCAATGTTAAATGCTACAATTCCATGGATATTTGACATTATGCATATAAATGTCTAATGCACCAAGGAAACATACATCAAAAAAGGCTATGGGAGAAAGGCCAAGAATATGTTATCACTACTGCTGAGGTTGAAGCTCCAAAAGTCATGGTGGCAATAAATTTAATGGTTTCCTCGTGTTTATCCAATTATATATTTGATTGCAGATAAATAATTTGTTTCATATCATCCTGGTTCTCTAATAAAATTAGATATTTCCAATTTGATTTGACAAAGGAGTTGTATGTAAATCCCCTAAATGGAAGTATCATTGAAACAATGTTTTGTGAATTGGTTCCCATTTGAGCGTATAAATGTTCTTTATCTAATGTTCTCATTTTCATACCTATGATTGAATTTTATATAATCCTCGGTATGTATTGGATTTCAGACCAATATGAGAATATTTGTTTTAAGAAGAATGATGTTACAATTTTTTATGATGATAAGAAGTTCCTTATTTTTAGAGTGGAAAAATCACCATCTGATTCTTATCTAGATCCACCCCTTGTAACTCTTCAAAATTCAATTATTCGTGATGAACAGAATAAAATAATTATATGTGAGGAAATGAATGTCCAAATTGAGGATGTGCCTATTTTTCTAGAATATGTTGATATGTTTCCAGAGGATTTATGTGGATATCCTCTCGAAAGAGAAATTGAGTTTTCCATTGACTTAATTGCTGGTTCAGGGCCCATATCTAAGACCCCTTATAGAATAGACACTATGGAATTACTATAAGTAAAGAAAAACCTAGAGATATTGAGTAATAAGGGATTTTTCGTCCATAGTGTTTCTCCTTGGGGAGTCCTTGAAATTTCTTGTAAAGAAGAAAGATGGATCTATTAGGTTGTGCATTGACTATAGGGAGATAAATGCTATAAAAATAATGAACATGTATCCCCTACCATGAATTGATTATTTATTTGGTCAAATTCATAGTTCTCAATATTTATTCAAATGTTGACCTTGGATTGGGATATCCTCATTTGTGTGTGATGACAGAAGAATTTTTGAAAACCACATTTAACTATGTATGCGCAATATGAGTTTAGAGTAATGCCTTTCGGATTGACTAATGTACTCTCTATATTCATGGATCTGATTCATAGAGTTTTCATGGAATATCATGAATTATTTTTAGTGGAATTTGTTGATGATATATTATTTTACTAAAAATGATATGAAGATAATGAAAATCAATTGTACGCTATTATGAAATCCCTTAGAGGAAATGAATTATATGGGATGTTTAGAATGTTATAATTTTGGCTTCAAGAGATTTTTTTTATTGGGAATATTGTCTCTAAGGATAGAATCAATGTTGATACATTAATGACCAAGTGAATCCTAGAATTGATATCACCGACGAGTATAAATGAGGTACACAATTTTATTGTTTCAGGAGGTAATTATTGACATTTTTCCAAGAATTTTTCTCGGTTGGATATCCCATTATCCAAGCTTACACGAAAAGGGGATAATTTTTTTTTGGACAAAAGAGTGTGATTAATGTTTTGAAGAACTTTAAAAAAGACTAATAAATTCACTTATCATTACACTACCATTAGAGAATGATGGGTTTTTTATTTATAGTGATGATAAAAAAAATACACGGTTGTGTCCATATGAATAATTATAGTGTGATTGAATATGCATCACGACAGCTAGAAATTCGTGTGTAAAAAAATCCCACTCATGATCTTGAGATATCTGCTTTAATCTTTTCTCTGAAGATATAGATAAACGATCACTATGGTGAAAATGTGAAACTTATTCTGATCACATGAGTTGGATGTATATTTTCACACAAAAAAACACAACATGATGAAATGACGATGGCTTCAACTACTCAAGAATTATTATTTAACAATACACTACAACACAGGGAAGGAAAATAAGATGGAAGATTCTTTGATTAGAAAGGATCATGTAATTTTGAACAAGTTTAGAGTTGAAAGGGATCCTATTTTAATGGATATAGTTACGATGGATATGGATATAATGATGGAATGTGAAATATCAACAATCATTCAAATTTTTTCCAAATCTTCTTTAATAGAAAGGATAAAAAGTTCCATGAACAATGCTAATGAATTTCAAAATAAGATTAAAGGATTGAATGATGCATGAAATTTTGGATTTATATATGAAGATTGAATTTAGAAATTTGGGAATAGACATTGTATTTCTGATATACCTGATCTAAAAAATGTAATTTCTAGTAGATGCTCACAGCTCCAATTTCTCTATACACCCTGGGAGCACCAAGATGTGTAGTGATTTGAAGGAACATTTTTGGTGGGACAATATCAAGAGAGATATTGTTGATTATGTGTCAAGACGTATTGTTTGTCAACAAGTGAATGCTGGATTACAAAATCATAGTGGAGTCAAGAAACCACATCCATACCGGAGTCAAAATGAGACCTGTTATGATGGACTTTTCCATGGGACTACCAAAGACACCTAAATGGAATGATGCAATATGGGTCATTTTTAATCGTCTACCCATGTATGAACATTTTCAAGCTATTAGAGAGGATTTACCACATCAAAATCTAGCAAGACTATATATTAATGAAGTTGTAAGACTTCATGGAGCACACCGATTTATTGTTTCTGATTGTGATACACATTATTCATCAACATTCTTGAAATGTCTTCTGAAGGCCATGAATATTGAACATCTTTTATGAATTTCCTACCACCATCAAACTGATGGAAAAATAAAATAGACTATTCAAAACATAGAAGACATACTGGGATCTTGCTCACATTACATTCAATGTATGTGGGATCAATAAAGTACTCTATTATTGTTTTCCTATAACAATATCTTACATTAAAGTATTCATATGGCTCCATATGAAGCGGTATATTGAAAGAGATGTCGCACCCCAACATGTAGGGATGATGTTGGTGAAATAAATCACATAGGCCTAGAACATATTGAGGAAACAATGGAAAAAGTGATGATTATTCAAACCCACATCAATGCAGCCCAAAGTAAGTAAAAGAGGTATGCCGATAACCGAAGGAAGGATATTGAATTTCAAGAAGGAGACCATATTTTCATGAATGTATCTTCATAGAAGGGTGTTATACGTTTCGGTAAAAAGGGTAAATTGAGTCTCAGGTACATCATACATTTCACAAATATAGAATGAATTTGAGTTGTAGGTTATCATTTGACAATTCCTCCAAGTCTCTCCAATGTTTCTGATGTGTTTAATGTATCACTATTGAGAAAATACATGCCTGAACCAATGCATGTACTCACCTATGACGAATTTGAACTGGAACATGATCTGTTTTATTGGGAAGAGCCTATCAGAATTATTTATAAAAAGAATAATTTTTGGGAAACTGGATGATACAACTGGTGAATGGTGTATGGATAAATCATAAGATGGAAGAGGAAACTCTAGAACCTGAGGATCTTATGTGGAAGAACCACCTAAATTATTTTATTCATAAATATTATAGAAATTCTGAGAATGAAACTATCTTAAAGAGAATAGAATATAACACCCCAAGCTTCCTTGATATGTTTTCCTTTGAATAATGCAGTAGCATGCGTTGTTTGCCACTAATAATTTTAACACACCACGACCAATTGAACTAGATATTATAAATTGTAATACCCACCTTTTTAAATTTTATAAATTTTATTTTTCAGTATGGACTTTATTTGTAAATTCAGAATATCAAAATTAGCTTTGGGGAAATTTTCATTATTTTTATGAAAATATTCAATTTTTGAGGGATTGTGAAAAACTCTAAGTTAATGTTTAAAATATACTATTTTTATGTAATTAGTTATTTTAATTTATTTTATTTTAGGTCAAATTAGACACATAATACCTATATATTATCAATTTAATTCATTGGAGTCATTTTATAATAAGTTTAGATATATAAAATTTGATTGAACTTGTTACCATCTTTTACCCACCTTCTAAGAACATTTTAAACTTTTCATGAAACATAATATTACCATT
Source organism: Viscum album (assembly GCA_963277665.1). Taxonomy (NCBI): domain Eukaryota; kingdom Viridiplantae; phylum Streptophyta; class Magnoliopsida; order Santalales; family Viscaceae; genus Viscum; species Viscum album. The sequence continues at coordinate 1,836,731,961 of OY728163.1, read as the reverse complement.
TCTGTGGGTTGTATATCTAGAATCAATGAGACACAGTTGATATCAGAAAGTAAAATGTGGTTCAATAAGATGAAAATAATTGTTGAGGAATTGTAACCTTTGACTTTTATTTTCCAAGGTCAAAAGAACATATAGTAATTAAGGGTAAAAATGATATTATAATTACCATAACACATGTCATAATTCTATTTTATAAGTTTAACTTAACCATATAAAACATTAGGAATAAAATCTGATCCTTTTTGTCCACTTGTATTAGATTTTTGTCATTTATTATAAATTTATTTAAAATGAATCAAAAGGAGTTAAATACAATGTTTAATAAATAAATCATTTATAATATAGAGTAATAGATAATATAAATTCGAATAAAAAATTAATTATAAAGATAAAAATATTTCCTACATCATGGTATCTTATTTATAATTTTTATATATTAAATAATAAATTTTATTTATGACATAATGATGATTCAGTGATTACCTTGTTAATGAAAGAATCAAAGAATTTGTATTATAAATATTTAAAAAAATATAATTTTAATGTTTAAATGACATCCACGAATATTCTAGGAGGATATGACATTTTAGGTTTGATTCAATTTATCGTTTTCGATGTAATCAAGTTTTGTTGATTTTTACAAAAACCAAATACTATATAGTGTCAAAATTGACATAATTGAGTTTTTTTAAAAAATATTATATTATTAAATTATATAATATTTATAAAAATATAAGGTTCAGATAAAGGTCTTAAATAATATTATATATGAAATTAAAGAACCTCTTTAGATTTTATTGGATTTTTAGAGTCTGTTTATTAACCATATAGTGTAAGAATACAAGAAGACACAGTAAAAGACACATTATTTAACCAAGAGTTAGATCTTAACAATAAGGTTCATATAGTGACCTATACCTATATAAAACCTATTTTATTAGTGTTTTTCGACAAATCCCCACCATATACTAGAAATAAATCATTTAGGATCCATTATAAACCATCAAAAATTAATATAATATAAAATTTCAAGGTTTTCTTAAAGTGACCATCACATCTCTTATAAAAGGGTACATCCCTATCTCTTAATATAACACCTCCAAAGACATTTGGATTGAACACCCCCTTCCCAAATATCCTCTGAACTACCCATAATTTGACCTAGAAACCATAATTTGATAATAAATCCAACCTAATGAGGCATTTTTATCAACTCAAAGGAAAACACCCGAAGAAGAGCTAATAATTTTATCACCCACTTTGCAGTTCTTTTCTTCTCCAGCTTCGTCTATATTTGTTGATTCTATACCAAAATAATAGATCCAGTTCCTTTTACTTCATGTTATTTTATTATACATATGTTACATCAATATTCTTTAGTATTTCAATCTTATAAATGACAATGTCACTATATTTGTGTACGTACAACTAACCGTCTCCACATTGTGGTGTATTTTGTTTTTCCGACACTGGATTATTTGGATGGATATAATAATGAGTATAACTGATGTAAATAATAAATATATCTTGTTAATTATTATTTATATATGATATAATATCTAATTACATAGGATTTCACCATCAATGTAATGATATTGTCGCTTAGGTGTACGTTCAGATTATCATCTCCACGACCGTGATTAGATTCATTTCCCATCATTATCAATCAAGAAAAATTTTAATTTTATGATTACAAATAATTTTTAAGAACTTAATATCATTATTTATATGAATCAAATACATCATATTCATGAAAAACATGGCTTACGTTACCAATCATTATAAGTAAAATGAATCAGTTAACACCTGTAATGATGATACAAGTAAAATATTATTAACAATGAAATATTAGAATATCATATATGATATCATATTTATGTGTATGATTCTTGTATAATTTAATAATAATTATTTAACTATTATACAGGATGTTAACATGCCCTCTACCAAAGAAAACTACAAGATAAGGGATAATTTCACAGTCTCTTTATTATCTGAGGTAGTTATACATGAGTATCTATAAGGACTTCATTATCATCCACATCTATGTTTCTTAAAAATGTATTTCAGAACATTATTACTATTTTTTAAACTATAGGTTAATGTCATTTATACCCATGTTTTACCTTATTATTTTGAAAGGAATATTTCAGCCATTTTCCATACAATAAAGATTATGGCCTTTTGGACAAAATATAGGTAAGAATGTTTTATTTTACTTATACGGTGGGTGGAACTAGTTTCTAGTGTTATAACTTCTTCAAATCATCCATTACAAGCTTATAAGAATATTTTAAAAATGGATGTTTTATTTTCTTATTACAAGACTTCTAAATTATTTCAAAATAGAAAGAGATGACTTTCTCAAAAAGTATTGATTTCATCTACGTGGACATCCTTTTATTGATTTTAAACTTGTTAGAAGATGATTTTTTATGAAAAAAAATCACCGTTATTGTATTGAATGTAATGTGATATATTTCACTGTGGATGTGTTATTTTTATACCATTCATGGTTTATGGTTAATTTATTGACATTTCGTATGCTAGTTTTTATATGAATGTTTATGTTATGTTTCAACCTTTTAATATAAGGAGTGTACTGGACTTAGTATGTGATGGGTGGTTTCTGCTATAGCTCCTTAGAGTATTAGTAGTTATCATGAGACAATTATACGTGGAATTGGATGAGGCCCTTCCCTATTTGATATATGGTTTTGGCTGAATCCATAATCATTTTTAGACGTATTGGTCGAGGCCTTGAAAAAATATTTCAGATTGTTCAACATTATACATTCCCTCATTAGGAAAATATTATAGATGGCTCATGTGGTTATTCGACTAGTAGAATACCCATGAATATGTTTTGATATGGCATTATTTATGTAACTCAGATTACTACCATAAAGTGTTCATGATAATTTTTTGTAAACGCATGTGTTTTCAATTATTCACCATGCCTAATGTTAATGTTATCTTCCGTTGTATTGCATACCATTACTTAGTGTCTCATCTCCCCCCTTTCTTATGTTTCATTTTTCCAGGATCTGAAGAAGTAAGTTATTAGTGACTTATAGGTATAATCTACGAGGATTGGATGTTTATAATAGAATAAATTAGTGTTTTATTTCCTTTAATTTTATAATGTTGGACTTCTGTATGTATCTTGATTCCAATAATACTAAAACGATCAGTCTTTCAAGACATGATTCCTTGTTACATGATAATGTTATGCAATAATGTGCTGACTCTAAGTAACTGGGGGCATGGCATTACAAATACTATTCCTAATCGTCAACATATTTCAATGAATGAAATAAAAAATATTTGATTAATATTTAATATTGATATTTGGAGAGACATTACAATATAAGTGAGAATGGTTTATGTTAATGAGAAGGGTTCTCTGAGGTTTACTTCGTATATTTTAATATATGATATATTCTAATATCATTGGAAAATAACATAGGATGTGTACCCTCATGGACATTATTAATAGTAATATAAATTTTGATCAATGTCCCACCCATAATTATGGATTATTCGGAACAAACCTGATCATCGTAAACATTTAACACAAATAAATCATCAAGAGAGATCATATATCTCACCTATACATTTTTATCCATATGGAATCCCATTTGGTTTATTTTGTAAAAAATTTCCAAATTAATCACAACCCTCTTCAACTTTATCTCACCAACATTAATGAAAAAGAAATTAGTGTGGGGCATGATAGTAATAGAGGCACCTAAATAACCCAAAGAATCTATGAAATGTTTGTCTAATATATTGTGTTGTATAGTGAATGATTCATGTTCCACAAGGATTACATGAATTCTTATGTTATTTGGGACGAGGGTAGATACAACCTTCCCAAGGATGATATACTTTTATCCCATTATCCATATTTTAGTTTTAATCAATTATTTATAAATCCTTTGACACTTGGAAATTTATTTATATCTTCACATTGTGGAATTTTGATCTCAATGTGATATAATGTTCCAAATCCCACTTCTTTCATTTATTATTCATTGGTATTCTTCGGGTAAAAATCCTATATTGAAATGTATTTTTTTGGAGTAACATCATCAATAATTTTGTAATATTATTATTTAACCTTTTGATTATCAGTTGTTTGTCTTGAATTTGGATTCTCTTGAATAGTGAAGAATCCCAATGTAATGATGGATAAAGATAGATTTTTCTTATTAATCACAAATCTCATTGAGATGGATATGAAATTACACTTAATATTTGGTCTATGATTGTAAGAAATATTTTTTGTGTTTTCGCATAGTAGTTCATAGATGGTAGTGGAAATCTGACTGATTTTCATCTTCTAATCAGAACATTTACTCCGTCAACTAATATTTTTTATTTTATTTTTTTTGAAATTGTCATTAGTATTGGATTTTAATTTTTTTTAGAAATCAACTTATTTTATATCATTCTAATGATAGGGAAATAAATATGTTCTTTGTTTTTTAAAATCCTTCTTAAAACGGGGAAAATAAATGAAACTTTTCTAAAAACACAACCTTTGTTTTTTCCTAAAGTGATAACTTATTATTGAGTTATTTTTTCACCCTTGTGAATATGTTTGTGTGATGTAATAATATATCTTTAAGGGATTTGGTATCTGTTACTACTGATATGAACACTATGAATATGTAGTTATACAATCCATTAACTCTTGTAATGTATTGAAATTGTTGGTATGGTGGTCAATTGTAGTGAAAATTCTATATGTACATATAGGAGTGCGATGAGATGTCATTTGTGCCAAGGAAATATATCTCAATTTAGGTTCCAATTAATCCAAACTACCATGAATTAAATTATTTTCAAAATAATAAGTATTTAACTCATGTAATCCTTTATCATGTGGGGTACCACGATTTCCAAATTATAAGAATTTTATTTCATATTTTTATTCAACACGTATGATGCTACACATGTTTTTCCCACCAATTTCCATGTATCTATGACATCCACAATCATTGCCTCCAATTTTGTTTATAAATTTTATAAATTATTAGATGAATAATATCATAATAATTTTGTATTATGAGTATCTTACACCAGACAAATTATATCACTCCTAGCACTCCTACATTTTCCCCATTGATTCTTTATTATTATAAAATTTTATTTTCAAATGGATGTTTCCCTTAAGTCTAGAGAAATAATCTTAATTAAAACATGTTTTGAATCATTCCAAAATGTTATGTATTCAGTTTTTAAGTAATAAATCCAATATTATTCACTTATATTGGTGTAGAGTGGGTATTCACTTTTATGAATTTAATATTCAGATGCATCTTTATTTAGTGTTAAAAAAACGATCTAAAATTATTTGTTATGTTTTTTGGGATCCTTTAATGACATTAAATTTAATTTTCCAAAATGTGGTATAATATTAATTTTAATTCAATGTTCGATTATAGGTTTATTTATTCAACTGAATTTCATTGATAATTATTATCAGGTGTGTACAACTCATGAATGGGTATATCAATTTCTTTATTATTATTTATAAACATTAGATCTAGTTTGAAGGTATATTGACAAGTGATTCCATTTTCAATGTTCATTAAATGTAGAAATTCCTCATCCATGTGAATGTTAAAAATTCTAGAAGACAATGATTATGTGATACACGACTAAAGGGTTGGATAAATCATAGGGTCAAAGCCAAAGAAATCATTGGATTATTTAATGTCATAATTTAATGACAAATGAAATTAATAAAAATATACCGTATTAATAATAGAAGATATTAAAAACAATAGTTTATGAAAAATAATATAATGAAAACCTGAGAAATGGGGATAATGAATAATAAAATGAAAATAATGGAATGATATAAAAAATTATATCAATTGCGTTGAATAAAATAATTTCATCCGTGAGAATTGTGAAAATTTTAAAATATATTTTGTGTTACATCAAAATTGATGTGTAATTTTCAGTTGATAATTAACGTAGAGTGGTAGAATTATGTCATTTTCTAATGTGGGCATCATTCCAAAAAATTATTAAATTTACTATAAAGAAAATAAAACAAAATCATTACAAATTTTTTTGTTCAAGTTAATGTTTATAACAAATGAATATGTATTTCCTAAGAATTATATGTTTTTTTCTTATTTTCTTTATTTAAAATTTCTTTATATGTTGGGTAATTTTTGTGTTATTTTATATTATAAGAAAAATTATCAGAAATATTATGCACATTTATTTGTGGAACATTTTAAAATAAATGATTATTTTACAAAATTAATTTATAGCTCATTAAGCATGAGTAAGATTACATTATTAATGGTCAATTTTATAATGAAATGGAATAAATTAATGATATGATTGGTTATGTAAATTTAAATATATTTACATATTAAACCCATTCATTTTGATATTATTTTTTTTGTAAATTGTGTCATTGATTTCAACATGTAGCAATAGATTCAACCACAACCTATGGTAATTATCTTGCTCAATTGGAGGTATAGTCAAGATACGTAATTTTTTTCCCATACATTAATTGTTGATCTGTATTTTTTTTATCAATCTATTAATTTAACAAATGAACCAATTGATTATTGATAAAGTGCCCAATATCTTATTGTTTTCCAAGAATAAAAAAATTCAATGAAAACTAGTTTATATTTTTTTAGTATAAAGGGTAGTGAAAAAATTTACAACATTATAATAGATCTTATTCGGGTGCTTTTAGTTTTCTATTACGAAAACAGAAGTGATTTGATCGTGAAATTTGATTACAACCAAATATAGAATGTTTGGGGTGGAAATAAAATAGCTAATGGGGGATTTTTACATGATCTGAATATCTAAATTAATTGTGGATATATGATATTGAAATTGTTGTAACACCTAGGTGGGAAATTAATAGATTAGTAAAAGCCTCCCTTGTTTCTCTATTAATAATTTTTTTCAATAAAAGAGAATTTTAATTTCATATGATTTATTTTACAATAGAATTAAAATTTATTTAATATAATTCTCGACGACATTATCATAGCTCCTATATTTCATTTATATAATAGTAAATATCAAAATTCATATATTTCCAATATTCTCAAGAATAAATTGACTAAAAATGTTTCAAGGAGTGATAAATATTATGTGTGGAGGAGCTGAAAAACGTATTCTTATTTAATAATGTAATGATAAAAAAATATAATAATCTTCTCACATTATGTTATATATATTTATTCATAGAATATTTAGTATTAGACTATTCCATTTCAAATTTTATGAATATATAAATGTTAACAATTTAGTTTTAACTACAATATTTTGACGATATATATGATAATGTGTTCTATATGAACATAATAATATTCAATTAATATATTCACTTGACAATCATAAACATTCATTTTGACCATATGAGTTGGATCTTAAATTTGAATGTGTTTAATGTTCAATGTTCATAATTTTGGATTTGACCCCTCAAATTGGAAACTACTTCACCATTTGGGACATATTTGATACATCATGGTTTTCATTGGTTCTTAAATTCGATTATATATTGAGGACCAAATTCAAAAAAAAAATATTTTTGGATTGTTATAATCGTAAAAATTTTTAGTTAAAAAAATTAGTTCAATTTGGATTAAAATATTTTCCAACTATTCCCATTCACATTTGTGCCCACTTCTAACCCCAATCTGCCCTAAAATTTAAAAATATATATTCCTCTAATTAATATGTGGTGGGATTTTCATTATAAGATTTGTATAAGAGTAGAAGTGGTTTATTGAAATTTCAATATACCATTGGAGTATGTAATATCAAATTCTAGTATCTATTCTGTAATGTTTACTTTTCAACTTACTTTTTGAAAAATAGTTGTTCATGTAATAAATTCTCTATTTATCCTATATTTAACTTATTTTAATCATTAAATTATTTAATAATTATGATATTTAGCTTAAAAGTCAAGACAATAAATATTATTGGGCTATACCCACTATAGACCTTCGTAAATGGATGTTGTCTCTATAATAACTAATCCTACTATGGAAAAGTATTTTTTATTTAATAGATCAAACAATTTCATTCATCACATATTTATTAAAATAAATTTGTTATAATAATACACATAATATATTATTAGGAAATATAATTGGATTTAATATAAATTAATATATAAATAGGATAGTAAAAAAACATATGCGAGGATGAGTAAATTATGAATTGTGAGATCCCTATTTTAATCAGTAAAGGAAAATGGTATAACATTACTTTCTAGAATATAAATATAAATCATAAAAAAAATTCAGATTCTCAACAATTTTTTATATAATCATTAAATTGAAAATTACCAAAATCAATACATTGAATGAAAATAAATACACAGTGATTTGATTTCATTTTCCTAATATTTCTTAGTGATTAATTAATTTTATAATAGTTTAATTGTGTAGTGACTCGGGTTTTTGGTCCTGTCAGACTGTGGAATATTTCTAGGAATAATTCCAGAGCTAGGCGCGAAGATGGTGTCTGATTCCGAGGCCCGGCGTGCGCGGAACTAATTTTATAAGAATATTAAGTATTTTTATACTATGCACGTGGCGGGGGAGTGATATCTCCTAAAAGGTAGCTCAGAACGGGAATATGAGGACATGGTTGCGTCCAGAAAGTGCCATTTATCCTAGCCGGGGTGTAAACATTGCGGGCGCGGGCCTGCGGTGAGAAACGCCACCAGGGGCGTTTTCGTAAATAAGTGGCGAAGTTAGTGTGCAGGCGTCGGCTCAAAGAACTTCTGAACGGAGTCTTGGATGGAAAATTTGAGTCCGTCATTGGGTTCAGAACGGCGCGTTTACCATAAGGGTGACCTTACTTTTGTTTGCATCAGGCGTCGGTCCGAGGTGGGTTTGGCACCGGCGGGCAGCTGATATAAATATCAGCGCCCCCCCCCCCCCCTTTATCGTTCCTCTCGACCTTCTTCACCGTTAATCGCCGCCACTATGCCGAATCGAGAAAACGAAGCACCCACGAGCTCGGAATTCGATGGTGGATGTTCCCGGAGCGCGCGGTGGAAGCTTTGGAGCGCGGATCTGAGGCAGAACGTCGGCGTTTCGCCTGCGAGGTAGGCGGATTTGAGTTTTAACCCCCGATCTCGTTTTGCTGCATTTTTCTGCAAATTGAAGTCGTAGCAGTGTAGATCAGCTCCTGAGGGTCATGTAGACACCTCCATATCGCAAAACAAACCATCGGGGTGCCCCCGGCGGTGCGCGGCGGAGAGCCGCCGGCCAGGGCAGGCCGGCGGCGGCGGCCGGTCCGGGCCGGTCCGACCGGCCGGTCGGGGCCGGTCCGACCCCTTTTCTCATACGGGGGTCTTTAAATCCCCGTATCTTGCAATCCGAGAGCCGGATTCACGCACCGTTTGTGGCGACGCGACCCTGACGATGAGGATAACTCTCTGGTGTGGGTTCGAGGGTTAAAGTTTCGGGATCGTGGCCCGGGAGCTAGAAACGTCGTAAAAATAATATTATTTTATTATTTTACAACTTCGGGCCGTTGTGACTTCTACCCGGAGCGTCTGATTGATGTGCCGTCAGTGGCGTTGAGACCTTGATGGTACGATAGGCTTTTTGAGATGGTTTCTGGGTGTTGGGACTGAGAACGGGGTGCAGGCCCCACGAGGCCGGGTTTTGGCGTTTGCGGAGAAACGTAGCTTTTGCACCAGGAGTCCGAATTTGGCAGATGAATAGTTGATCTTGTGTGTTTTTTCGAGAGGAACGCAATGGTGCGTTCCGTTCGATGAGTTTTGGAATCAAGTCATGGGCCCCACCCGAGCTGGTCTTCGGTGAATAGTGCCTTTTTCACCGAGTGTCCGTTTCGGACGAGCGAGTAGTCGATTCCGCTTGTTTTTCCGAGGGGATCACCATCTTGTGATCCACTCGATGGGTTTTATGATCTTTGTGTGGGCCCTGCATGAGCTAGCTATGGTGAATTGTGCATTTTTCATAGGTGCTCCATTTCGGGTGAGTAAACAGCCAATCCTGCATGTTTTTCCCTGTGGAACGCGATGGTGGCCTCGGTTTTGGCCTAGGAGGTGCCCAGTGTGGTGTTGTGGCGGGTCGCTCGGGTTAGCGACGTTTGGACCAGTAGTGGTTGAGGGTTCTCCCATGGTTTGTTCCTATGAGGGTTCGTGTGGCATCACAACCTTCGTATGGGTGTGTGATCCTCTCGATGGGATGTTTAAACTGTTAGAGTTGTGGTATCCCTCCGGTGGGCCCTGAGTGGATCCTCTAGCATCTTTACCCTAGATCGGGTTCTTGGTATCGATGTGACCAATTATTTACGGGCATTGATCCCCTATCTAGCAGGTTATCCCCGTTGGGTTTGTGGCATTATCAGAAATATGATCCCCTACGCAGTGGGCCGTGCTCAGTTGGGTTGTGGCATCGTCGGGTATATGATCCCCTACTCATCTTGTGGTTTATAGTATGGTTACGGTATCGTTGGTTATGCGATCTCTTACTCAGCGCATGGTTTTGGTAGGGTTCCGGCATCATCGGTTCGATCCCCTACATCGCGAGTTATACCAGATAGGGTTTCGGTATCGTCGTGACCATCTTTATATGGACGATCATCCTCTATCTAAGTGTGGAGTTTCTGTCGAGCGCCAGATCGGTTTGTGGTATCCCCCAACGGATCTTGGGTGTGATCCTCTATCTATGAGAACTACGTATGCCAGATCGGGTTGTGGTATCCCCCAGCCGACCCTGGGAGTGATCCCCTATCTGTGAGCTACGTATACCGGAGTGGGTCTTGGTATCCCCTAGCGGACCCTAGCGGTGATCCCCTATCTGAAGAGTTTGGTGGTTATGGTGTTTCAACGATGTTTCCTCAGGGATGTTATCCGACGAGTGTGGTCTTTCGGGTGAGCATCTGAGATGTTTGTTTGGGACCTGATAGAGTGTATCTCTCGGATGAGTGTCATCATCTATGACAGTGTTCGTGTGGTGTACTCTCCTAGTTGGGGTAGTTGCTGGTGATGAGGTCGGTACCTCTTGTGGCTTTGTGGCGTGAGCTATGTATATCTGGATTGTTCAAGGTGTATGAATGGGCATACACCTGAGCTAATATTAGATGACTAGTTGTGTTTAGCCGAGGATGGTCACAAGATGGAGTTTCTCTCTCATCTGGGTTCCCTCTGGCTGGGTTGTGTGTACCGTTTCCTTTTAGTTTCTCCCTTGGGTTTTGGGTTTTTGGGGTGCCTACTGAGTATGTTTATACTCACCCCTACACAGGCATTTCCTGCACATGTTTGTGTCTTGTGCAGACAACAGGCCCTTCGACGGAGTCCCAGGAGGACCCAGAGCAGGGAGATCTTAGTGAGCGAGTTGACCGGGGTGTTTACCAGAGCTGTGCCGAGGGAGCTTTCTGGCGGGTGTTTGTGGCAACGTTTCCCTTCTTCAGAGTAGGTTGGACGCGCTTTTTAGTTTTCTTTTGGTGGGCCTTGTTTTTCCCTTTGTTCATTTGTTGTTTCACTCTGGAATGGGATAGATTGTATGCATGCTTTTACTTTTCAGTTTCTATATCTCTGAACTGTTTCATGGAGGTGTTGTGGGTGCGTGTGTACATGTACCTTAGGCTAATGCCTCCCATGTGTTTGATAGCCTACTCGGTGCTGGTCGCCATCCCCTGGCCTATTGGAGGCGGGCTTGGGGAGTTGCGGATCGAGCCCCGTTAGGGCGGGTCATGACAGAGTGGTATCAGAGGAGGATCCACCTTTGGGATCTCAGAGCATATCTGGTCTAGATGTGAGTTTGTTTTGGGTTGCATAGAGGCAGTGTTAGGGTGTTTCGAGATCAGCTTTCAGGGAAGGGACTCCAGTGTTGGTGCGGCAGCCGACATATCTATACACCAGGACTCTGATAACCTGCCTTTCGACTCAGAACATTCGTACACTGGTCGCGAGGGCATAATGGTACATGCATCATATAGGACTGGTTTTTTGGTTTTTCCTTGTACTTCTTGAGTCAGCTCTCCAGATATACTCTTTGACTGTGGTGCGTCTTGAATGTATTTCAGGATTCCACCATGACGACAGCAAGCGAGGGTTCCGAAGCAGGATTGTGCTGATGACCGGCCCCGTGTAGAGGCTGTGGAGCAGGGCGCAGGTTCTGAGGTTGCACCTCCAGGTGGTCTACCAGTTGAGCCACCACCTGTCGAGCTGCTGGTTGTGCCGTTGGTGCAGGACAAGGTGGCATGCAGGCCGAGTGCACTGCACGAGTTCCAGAGGCAGCGACCTCGGAGGTTCAGGGGTGATCAAGACCCCTAGGCAGCTGATGACTGGCTTGAGGCAGTCTCCCGAGTTTTCCACCTAGTGTGGACACCTCCAGATCAGATGGTGGTCCTAGCGGCGAGCCTTCTGCTTGGTTCTGGCGGGTGATGGTGGAGATTGGTGACGCAGTCCCATGACGAGGAGATGCTCACGTGGGAAGAGTTTGAGCTGCTCTTCAGGGAAGAGTTCTATCCGGTGACGCTGAGGTCAGTGCAGATCCAGGAGCTTCTGCATCTTCGACCGGAGAGCATGAATGTGTCAGAGTACTCAGCGAGGTTAACAGACATGTCGCGCTACTCCCTGGATGTGGTTTGAGACCCATTCTTTAGGGCTCGGACCTTCGAGCAGGGCTTACGCAGGGACATCCGAGCATGTGTGGATTCCTTGTGTCTTCCCACCTATGCTGGAGTGATGGGCGAGCGTTGGTGGTGGAGAGTTTTCTGGATGATCAGATTTCCCCTGTTAGTGCTGGGCACATGAGAGCTGAGACTTTGTCGGTCGGATCAGTATCTGGTAGCCGACGACAGAATCAAGGGTCTGGACGTGGCCTACATTTCAGGAGGCGACCCCAGGATGGAGGATCTGAGCCTCAGGGCTCACAAGGCTCGCATGCCAGTTTTGGTCAGCCGCAGGAGAGGTGGTGTTGCGCTTGCGACGGTCGGGGACATATTTCTAGAGATTGTCCGACCCGACGTGCTGCTGAGAGGGTGCCGGTCGATGGACCGCCATGGAAGAGGCAGCAGCTCGAGCAAGGAGGTACGCAGGGCATCAGACGTGGCGGCGGAGCTGGTGCAGTGGGAGGTGGTGGTAGGCAGTACCAGTTGCCACCACCACCACCCCCAGGTGGTCCATGCCATGCTCAGGGAGCTGGTGGCCGAGGGTGGGGACAGCTACATGCCATAGAGGCAGTCGACCCAGAGGCACCGCAGATGGATAGAGGTATGCCTTGTGTCTTTTCTACTTACTGTAGTAGTTTGTCAGACATTGTTTAGCGTTACTCTTTCCTTTAGTTTCTTGCTCGAGTTTTGTTCAGGGCGTTGATAAGACCCTCTGTGGGAGTTGTTCAGCATGCTTCGAATACGTGAGGAAGGGGGATCCTTCCCCCACTGAGACGTGTTTTTGTGACGCGATTAAAACCGTGCGGGTGAGTCAATGCCGCCCAAAGCGGATAGTATTTAGGTGTGGCGGATGAGTTCCTCTGACTTATACGTTCGGGCATGGGTGTTTGTTGGTGAGCTCGCTGGTGTGTGAGACCTAAATGAGAGTCTGATCGCTTTCCTTGTACTTAGGGCTTTTCGGGTACGAAATGTTCTAAGGGGGGGAGGATGTAGCAACTTGGGTTTTTGGTCCTGCCAGACTTTGGAATATTTCTAGGAATAATTCCAGAGTTAGGTGCGAAGACGGCGTTCGATTCAGAGGCCCGATGTACCTGGAATTAATTTTATAAGAATATTAAGTATTTTTATACTATGCACATGGTGGGGGTGTGATATCTTCTAATTAGTAGCTCATAACGAGAATCTGTGGGCACGGTTGCATCCAGAATGTGTCGTTTACCCTTGATAGGGTGTAAACTTTGCAGGCGCGGGGTTGCGGTGAGAAACGCCACCAGGGGAGTTTTTGTTAATAAGTGGCAAAGTTAGTGTGCATGAGTCGGCTCAAATAACTTTTGAACGGAGTCTCGGATGGAAAATCTGAGTCCGCTGTTGCGTTTAGAATGGCACGTTTACCCTAGGGGTGTCCTTACTTTTGTTCGCATCTGGCATCGGGTCCGAGGCGGGTTTGGTGCCGGCGGGCAGCTGATATAAACATCAGCGCCCCCCCCCCTCCCACCCCCTTTATTGTTCCTCTAAACATTCATCACCGTTATTCACCGCCACTCTACCGAATCGAGAAAATGAAGCACCCACAAGCTCGGAATTCGACGACGAACGTTCCAGGAGCACGCAACAGAAGCTCTGGAGCGCGGATCTGAGGCAGAACGTCAACGTTTCACCCGCGCGGTAGGTAGATTTGAGTTTTAACCCCTGATCCTGTTTTTTCTGCGTTTTTCTGAAAATTGAAGTCGTATCATTGTAGATCGGGTCCCGAGGGTCATGTAGACGCCTCCGGATCGCAAAACGGACCACCTGGGTGCCCCCGGCTGTCCGTGGAAGATCCGCCGGCGCGACGGCGCGCGGCTGCCCACGGCGGCGCGCGACGTCCCAAGACGGCACACGGCGGAGCTGCGGCGGCACACCAGCCCTGCCGCCGGAGCACGGCGGAGAGCCGCCTGCCGGTCCGGGCCGGCCGGACTGGCCGGTCGGGGCCGGGACGACCCCTTTTCTCATACATGGGTCTTTAAAACCCCGTATCTTGCAATCCCGGAGCCGGATTCACGCGCCGTTTGTGGAGACGCGACACTGACGATGAGGTGAACCCTCCAGTGTGGGTTCAATGGTTTAAAGGTTTGGGATCGTGGCCTGGGAGCTAGAAACGTCGTAAAAAATAATATTATTTTATTATTTTACGACTTCGGGCCGTTGTAACTTCTACCCGGAGCGTCCGATTGATGTGTCGTCAGTGGCATTGAGACCCTGATGGTATGACGGACTTTTTGAGATAGTTTCCAGGTGTTGGGACTAAGAACAGGGTGCATGCCCCATGAGGCCGGGTTTTTGCGTTTGCGGAGAAACGCAGCTTTTGCACCAGGAGTCCGAATTTGGCGGATGAATATTTGATCCTGTGTGTTTTTCCAAGAGGAACACAATCGTTCATTCTGCTCGATGAGTTTCGGAATCTAGGAGTGGGCCCCACCCATTTTGTGCTTCGGTGAATAGTTCCTTTTTCACTGGGTGTCCCTTTCGGACAAGCGAGTAGTCAATTCCGCTTGTTTTTCTGAGGGCATCACTGTGGTGTGATCCTCTCGATGGGTTTCGTGATCGTTGTGTGGGCCTCGCATTAGCTAGCTACGATGAATAGTTCCTTTTTCACCGGTGCTCCGTTTCGGGTGAGTAAATAGCCTATCCTGCGTGTTTTTCCTCGTGGAATGCGATGGTGGCCTCAGTTTTCGCCTAGGTGGTGCGCAGTGTGGAGTTGTGGTGGGTTGCTCGTGTTAGAGACGTTTGGACCCGAAGTAGTTGAGGGTTCTCCCTTGGTTCGTTCCTACGAGGGTTCGTGTGGCATCATAACCTTCGTATGGGTTTGTGATCCTCTCGATGGTATGTTTAAACTGTTAGAGTTGTGGTATCCCTTCGGTGGGCCCGGAGTGGATCCTCTAGCATCATTACCCTAGATCGGGTTCTTGGTATCGCTGTGACCTCTTATTTAGAGGCGGTGATCCCTTATCTAGCAGGTTAACCCCGTAGGGTTTGTGGAATCATCGTAAATATGATCCCCTACATGGTGGTCCATTGTCAGTAGGGTTGTGGCATCGTCGGGTATATGATCCCTACTCATCATGTGGTTTATAGTAAGGTTACAGTATTGTTGGTTATGTGATCCCCTACTCAGCGTGTGGTTTCGGTAGGGTTGCAACATCGTCGGTTCGATCCCCTACATCGTGAGTTATACCAGATAGGGTTCCGGTATCATCATGACCATCTTTATATGGACGATGACCATCTATCTGAGTGTGGAGTTTCTATCTAGTGCCAGATCGGGCTGTGGTACCCCCCAATGGATCTTGGGTGTGATCCCCTATCTGTGAGAACTACGTATGCCAGATCGGGTCGTGGTATTCCCCAGTGGACCCTGGGAATGATCCCCTATCTGTGAGCTACGTATACCGGAGTGGGTCTTGGTATCCCCTAGAGGTCCCTAGTGGTGATCCCCTATCCTAGGAGTTTGGTGGTTATGGTGTTTCCGCGATGTTTCCTCAGTGATGTTATCCGACGAGCGTGGTCTCTTAGGTGAGCTTCTGAGATGTTTGTTTGGGACCCGATGGAGTGTATCTCTCGGATGAGTGTCATCTGGTACGACATTGTTTGTGCGGTGTACTCTCCTGGTTGGGGTAGTTGCTGGTGATGAGGTCGGTACCTCTTGTGTCTTTGTGGCACGAGCTGTGTATATTTGGATATTTCATGGTGTATGTATGGGAATACACCTGAACTGAGCTAAGATGACTAGTTGTGTTTAGATGAGGATGGTCACGAGATGGAGTTTCTCCCTCGTCTGGGTTCCCTCTGGCTGGGTTTAGCGGACTGTTGCCTTTCAGTTGCTCCCTTGTGTTTTGGGATTTTGGGGTGCCTACTGAGTATGTTTATACTCACCCCTTCACGGGCCTTGCCCGCACATGTTTGTGCCTTGTACAGACCACATGCCCTTCGACGGAGTCCCAGGAGGACACAAAGTAGTCGGAGCTTAGTGAGTGAGTTGACCGGGGTGGGTACTGGAGCTGTGCCGAGGGAGCTTTCCGGTGGGTGTTTGTGGCAGCGTTTCCCTTCATCAGAGTATGTTGGACTCACTTTGTAGTTTTCTTTAGGTGGGCCCTATTTCTCCCTTTGTACTTTTACTGTTGCACTCTGGTTTGGGATAGATTGTATGCATGATTTTACATTTTAGTTTCTATATCTCTGCACTGTTACATGGAGGTGTTGTGTGTGCGTGTGTATAGGTACCTTAGGCTAATGCCTCCCATGTGTGTGATATCCTATTTGGTGCTGGTCGCCAGCCCCTAGCCTATCGGAGGCGGGCTTGGGGAGTCGCGGCTCGAGCCCCGTTGGGTCGGGTCGTGACAAATTGGTAAATTACCATAGTGTTCATATGATCAAAAATTAATGGATGATAATTTATTGGTTTAATTTTTTTGATAATTATTAATATTTATGTGTAGAGTTATATTTTTATCCACTACTCCTTATAAAACATTATTCAAAAAAACAAAATCTCATTGTGTTTTATGAATAAAATTTTAAATATACAACAGTAAAAATCATCATAATACATAAAACATCATGTGTTATTATCATTAAAAATATCACCACATTATTACTATTTATTTTCATTTATTTTCTTATAAAGTAATTAATTATTTTTCATTATATTGTTTATCGTTATATAAAAAACTCGTAGAGCTACTATACTGCACCTAAAAAATAAAAATTACCCATAATTAGAGGTATTCAATGATAACATCATTCAAATTGGTTCCATTTATAGGGTAGTATGTATTTAATTCAAATAATTACTTATTCAAATAAAAAATTAAAAATCCAAAATAAACATAAAAAGGAAAAAAACATAAATCACATACATTACAAACACAAATGAATATAATAATGACGCGACTATGGAAATGTAATTCAATAAAACCCACATAAAATCACACATTATCCTCATTGTGAAAATATGAGATTATATATTCACCAAAATTTTTGAATTTTGAATACAAAAAATAGAAGAAAAATTATATTTTTGAGTGTATACTATTGTTATGAAATTATTATGGGGTCATATAGTCAGAGGAATTAAACTACATGTATTTGATGTCCATCATTGTATTTCAAAAACTGCTTCTCGTTATTTGTAAATCTCTTTCATTTTTTAAACTAGGTGTTCTATACTAATCCTTATGAAAAAATAGATACGTAAAAAAGTCAAAAATATCTAAACAAAAATATACAAATAATAAAAAATCAATCACTAACTCTAAAGAAGAACATTTTATCACTCCTCAAACACAATATTATAGAACTTATATTGACACACTCTTTTCCTTGATCATTTTAGATAATTGAATTATTGAATATTGGTAATAAAATATCTAAAAGATGATCATGTTTTATTTTCCAATGATGACATGCTTGGGGAAAACCTATATTTAACATCGTTATCACTCAAAATTCTTGATGATCATCATTTTTTCTTAAAGGAGAATAATCATAGAAAACAAATATTCATATGAAACATAATGATGTAACTCATTTATTACATCCTAGTAGCTCACACATGACATCCATAAAAATTTGTAAAATATTTATAATCTTATTGTGTGGTTTTCTCAATTATTAACATTAAATTCTTTTTTGAAAAGTAGTTGTGAAAATTAGTTTAGGGGTATTGTAGAGATTATTTTTTCCCATCAGACTATATTTTTGAAATGTGGAAGTTCAATTATGATTTTTTTTTCATGGGTCACTAATGACTCTATTCGGTATTAAAAACATTGGGAAAATCTATGTACATTATAAAATGACATCAACATGAGAACCATCTGTCCTATTGTCATTGAACTCCTACAATTTTCAAACATAATCAAGTGTAGTAACCATATACATGAAAATAATTGGATATGAAATAATTGAAAAATATTGATTTTACAAACATCCAAATCCACTTACAAGAATATTGGATGTTGACGGTACTAATATTGGATGTTGACGGATCTAATGTCTTGTAGATATGATTCCATGTTTTTGTAAACATGAGCATAGATTAAAAATCACATATTTATCATATAACATTCTAAGATAATAAACTCTAATGTATCAGACTATCATATATATCCCATGTGATAAATTGTGTCCCACAAAATATACTCTATGGAAATCATATAATTTTAATGATCTGCGTTTTGAATCGGGTTTAAAAGGTGGGTAAAATGATCTTTTTCAATTACTGAACCGGTCATTTTTAGAACCGGGCTTCAGAATGTGATTTTTAAGGTTGAAACCATTTCTTTTTAATGTTTTTGGGTGTGGGCAAAGTCCCGTTAAGATTCTTGGGTGACCTAAGGGGTTTCAGAAGCACCAGTCCCCAGTTTGTTTAGAGCTGTGGAGGGCACATGGTTTGTGCACAGGATGACCAAGCTGTGCAGCCTAAACCATGTGGCCCATATTAGGTGGGTAGTGGCTTGTGCATGGTCTGCGCACGGTTTCCAAAACCGTGCGCCTAGCCAGTGCAGCAGGTGTCTTGGAGGCAGTATACCACGCACGGTTTGGGAACCGTTTGGAAAACCTTGCAGGTTAAACTGTGCGGTCTGGGTGTGTTTGTTATTTTAATTAAATTAAAAATAAAAATATTTAAAATAAAATCATAACATCTAATTCCTCACCCTCTCCCCTCTCACTCGACGAACACCCCATGGGGGCTCTACCGGTCACATGCTCGACTCCCCACCTTGACCTCCCTTCGACAGACGATCCCTCCTCTGTTCATGGAATTTTATTCTTCAAATCTCCATGGTAGGTCCTTCTCCTCTCTATCATCCTTTTTCCACGATTTTTTAGGTGTATTCTTCACCCGGTGAGAGTCGGTCGAATGCCCTAGGGTTTAGGGTGATCAGTCTTTTGGTTTTTCTTTATTCCAGGTCTGTGCGGAAGGCATCTCGGGTCGTGTTTGGATGTATTCTGGAGATCACCGCCAAAGGTTAAGTGATTCCCCTTGTTTCGGTCTGCCATCATTGGTTTGCGGTAAAGGTTTATTATTCTGGTTGGTTTCACATATCACAAATTAGTGTCTTTAAGCATTTTAAGGTTTGTTGGATTAATCTTTTAGTGCATTGGATGTTTTGGAATGGTTTCGGGTTGCCAAAGTCTATGTGACTCTCTTGAGTGGGCATAGGTATGTACTAATATATATGTGGGTTCCCACGATATTCATATATCCATGCATGGAAGCAAACATACACGTACGAGGCTAGTTACCCCATTGCATATATAAAAGTGCATGCACATGTGAGTGGAGGAAGGCTTATGTGTATAATCATATGTGTAAGGATCCTATTGCGCACACTCATGGCCATGTGGAGCGTTTGCATAGAGCATAGGTGTCCTTATATGTATGTGGAATCACATATGCCTCATGGGGGAGCAGCAACTGCTGCTTTAGTTAGAAAGCAACAAGAGCCGGAGTGGATGGATGGATCCACCTTGAGGTATGGTCCCTCTCCTGCCTTTTTGTTTAACGATAAGTTTAAATGAGTTAATTTATGCAATTCCTTAGTATGTTAATTCTGCAAGTTATTCTTGAGTAAATTCTTCTATGAAAACTTTGTGAATTGCAGGGACAAGATAAAAAGGGTTTCTTCCTAACTAAACTAATGATTCAATAATAAAACCCCTCGATCAGAGGTGTGCTGTCTTCATGATAAAAGTAGGAAGTAGTTTATTATGCTTGCCTGCTGATTTTTGGTTATTCCCTGTTGTTGATTGATGATGTCGTATTTCCTTTGAATTGTACCAACTGGTTAATGAAATGATAAATGTACCCGCTAAAATGAAATGGTTAAACTGGTGATGAGCAGACTAGTGTGGCACGACCATGCCTTGGAATAACATAATGATTACTCATTATGTTAGGAAAATGAAAACGTTAATACAATAATAGATATTCTTAAGAGGACATTCCTTAAGTATAAACGTGATAAATATGATAATGATGATTTTACAAATACATAATATGGTTTGCATTAAGTATAATTTTTATGAACGTGATTATAACCTTTTACATGGATATGGGCTCTATGATTGATTGTGACTGGGTTGGGACCTTTGAATGCTTATGAGTTAATGTCATGAGTCGTATACTATATACTTTCTTGTTTTGTGAGTGCGCACATGTTGATGCCACATAATAAAGTATAATAAAGATGAGCACATGCTGAGGCCACCTAGTGATAAATACATGTCTGGAAGGGAGGCATTCTTACCCCTTTCCAGTTGACTTCTGTTGACGATTACATGTCTAGAAGGGAGGCATTCTTACCCCTTTCCAGTTGACTTATATTGATTGTTTACGTGGTTGGATGGGAGGTAGTTTTACCCCATGTCAGTGTGACAGTACATGTATGGAAGGGAGGAATTCTTACCCCTTTCCCATTTATTTAGGGACAAGAGGCATTCTTACCTCATGCCTGCTAATCTCGATACGTGTATGGAAGGAAGGCATTTCTACCCCTTGGTAGATGACCAATAGGGATGAGAGGCATTCTTACCTCGTGCCCACTAATCGGGATTAATGGGTGGGATTCATTCCTACCCCATTCCATTTATGATCTAAATGCATTTTAATGTATATAAATATTTATGGTGACACGATTAGGTTACCTTACCAGCAACGAGGCGAAGCTGGTATAGCAGTTGTGTGTCCATTGGGAACATGGATGGGTGTTGTTTATCTATGTTGTCCTTCTTGATGAACCTTATTATATATGTTTACTATATAATTAAATAAACACTGTCTGGATTGGGTTAGACACTAGTGGTGCCGCCCTACTAAGATTTATTACTCACACACAACTCTGGATGCCATTGCATTGGGGTACCAGAGTAGAACATTCTTTTTTGCAGGACCTAGGTTGGTTGTTGTGTTGCTTGTACCGGG
Source organism: Viscum album (assembly GCA_963277665.1). Taxonomy (NCBI): domain Eukaryota; kingdom Viridiplantae; phylum Streptophyta; class Magnoliopsida; order Santalales; family Viscaceae; genus Viscum; species Viscum album. The sequence goes on along the minus strand of OY728163.1, from coordinate 1,836,710,330 downwards.
GATAGGAGCAAAGGACCGAGCGGGAGCTCGGGATACTCAGGAGAATTATCTTCTGTCCTTTCCATCTTTTCTTCATTCATTTACATTGTATTGTAAGCATGCTGTATTGTCTCCTATTTTCACATTGTATCATTCATCATCCCTGTATAGTTTAAACTGGATTTGGCCACCATTAATGAAAATGATCACCATTTTCCTATCACTGATGTTCGTTCATTGTTTATCTATTACTGCTTCTGCTGTTGAATGTTATTTACTCTGAGATACCATAGTGTTACTCTGATATTAGGGTATAGTCTCCCGACTATCACCTCCTGAGACCCTTGCTACTAGTCGGTAGCCTCTGGCATACGGGGAGATGCGCTTGAGGCCATGTGATGACCAGTTCGGACACTATTTTGATGGTAAGTCGGGACATGATGTTACAAAGTGGTATCATAGGAGTTTTCTCTTCTGATTGTTTTTACAGTTTGGTGACATTAGACAGGGATATGAAGGAATTGGAAATTTGTAATGAGCTATATACAGGATTGGCCACCCCGTGCATAGAGAAAATCCAAATTTCCTCAAATCAAATTATTATTTAAATGATTTTTATTGTTACAGTTGATTGGATTTCACCGTTGGGTGTCACACATGTTTTCTTTCGATAATGTTGATGCAATTTTGGGTTTTATTTCTGTTACAACCCGATGATACGAGGGTATGCAATCTCTTGCATTCTATAGGCACATTGTTAGAAATCACATTCCATATCATCTAGGATTAATTAGTAATGAATGATGTTGTGATAGGTACTGTGGTAGTTATTCTATGCTTCATTGATATATCATGTTCTATGTTACTTCTTATGATAACTTGTTGTTTTTGATCAAAAATGAAATTGGTTGATTTTGCTAAATTATGTGATTGCGGTTATGACAGGAGCCAATTTTCTATTGCAAGGTGTACGGGCGTCTTATAGCTAGGAAATGGTAACCTGTGTAATTTGATTTCCCAAAAACGGCTGCTAATGTTTAAATTGTAAAATGAGTTTGGTTTTTATTAAAGGAACCAAATTCCAAACCGTAAGGTCTATGGGCGCTTTGCAGATTGGTAGGTGGCCACCCTTGTTATTGGATCATTGTATTTGAGTATGTTAATTTATGAAATTTTATCTATTTTTGTTTAACGGGATCCAATTTTCAATTTATGGGGTGTATGGGCACTTCATGGTTTGGGAAACGGCAACCCATAAGGAATGTAATGGAAGCATGCCTTGTGTGATGTTTATATATGTAAAAGATGTTTGATTTTGATATAAAACGTTTTGGCTTCTAGGACCCTCATAGTTCACCTAGTGGTTTAAATGATGTCGGTTGAAACTTTCTTGTTATGATTTGAGCTGTTTGATAAAATGATGAAGTGTTTGGTGATTTTTTGTTTGGAAAAGGTTACTTGATGCGTTGAATTTAATCTTTTATAGTTATTAATTAAGGAATGTTAATAAATATAAAGGGCGTGGAAAAAGGAACATGTAGTGGTGTCCTCTGTTGAGACCCTGTGTGTGGGTAGGTTAAGACGTTCTTGTGACTGACTTAGAATGGAACCTTATGTGTTTTACAAAGGCTGTTTTCTTTTAGCAATGATGCTAAAAGTTAGGCTTTGAGTCCGATGACTTTTTTTGGGTGTGACCAACTACTTGGGTCGACGCTTTTTTTCGTGAGGGGCTATCCCGTGGTAGGTAGAGCCCTTATAACTTATCTTCTTGGCTTGTTCGGTGAACTTCGTAATGTTTGGTATTATTGGGTACCATTTTCCCATGTAGGACTTCCAGTTCTAATGAATCCCTTGTATGGACGGGTGGTCTTGCTTCTTTTGATCTTGTTAAGTGATTGAGCATCGGGTAATGCTTTGTATCAGTAGGTTGGACATGCCTCGCAAATGGTCAGTCGCCTTTTTGGTCGTTTGACCATTTCTTTTTTGCGTAGTAATGGATGAATTGACAGGTCATCATCCAAAGAGAATGGTTGTATGGGGAAATATGACGTTTGGCTGTATCACTTGAATTTTTGTGTACGGTCTTGGGTCATCTCTATGGTAGAGTGACCTGAGCATTTGAAAATCATGTTTTCCCAATGCTCGAGATGATTTTCGGAAGACTCTGGTGGTTGACTCACTGGTCTTGTTGCTTTGGTTTCCTTGTACGTTTGACATGGTGATCGTGGCTCGGAGGAGCGACATGCGTTCGTTTAGTTAGTTATGAACAAGCCTGCTTATGAGCATGTTGCCTTTCTCCATTCGATGACGCCGACACTTCTAAGGTGGGAAGCATCGTTCCAGTTGAGTAATGTGTGTCCTTTTATGTATAATTAACACGCCAAGAAGGACCATCTTAGAAAATGGTCAGGTTTTTCCCAAATTATTTTGGGTTTTGGATGTAAGGTTGATCGACGAATTCCTCGTGTGGGAAGAGGCATCATGATCGGTTGAAATATTGATGTGTCATTAGGTGAATCCATGTTTCTTCTTTAGAGTCGACCATGGGTGGTTCGACTAATCTCATTTCCAGTTTTTGGGTATAGATAACTGGAATCCATTTTCAATCCTCTTATTGTACTATGATATGCGACGAGATTGTCCCCTATCTTGCTTTCATATTGGATGTGCTAAGAGAGAGTCGGTCTTATGTCGCGCTAAAGTTTTAAAAAAATGTTGAGCTTTGTTGGTTGTTCCCTTTCGGCATTGCACGATGCATGCATGGTTTTGTTATTGGTTTGATCTTTGATACGTCACCGAGAGTCAGGTATGATATTTTTTGGGAACACCCTCTTGATGAATGCGGGATGCCTTGGGAGAAGAAATCATTGTTCAGCTTGTAAAGCGCCGACCGCCTATGCCGAGCATCTCCTTGAATAGTCACCTGGAGTGGCTTGACTCTTTTCGACTTGGGTTTAGAGGTTGATGGGAAAGTCGAACATTTGATCATTCCAAAATCAAGATAGGTGCATCGTTGGAACGCTTAGAGCGTGCTTTTGAGAGACAGATCAAATGATGGTGGAGTTTTGGTTTGATTCTTGGTCGTTTAACGTGAAAAATCTATGGTGGGAATTACCTTTGATTGGTTTCTTAACGAGATGACGATGTGATCATGTCTCTTGTGGAATGGGCTCAGGTAAGAGATTTTTTGTTGGTTCAGTGGGAAAACAAGTGTTGGCTCGGGAGTTGGCGACTTAAGTGTCGTGTGCTTATGTGGATGATCGTGGAGCATTGAACATTTGGAAATGTAACGCGATCATTGAATGAAGCTTCATGACCCTCGTAGGTTGAGTTAAGTGTGATTTGTTCCCAAAGGCTTCTTGGGGACGAGAAGTTATAAGGTGGGAAGGTCTTAATGATCTGCATTTTGAACCATGTTAAAAATTGGGAGAAATTGAACTTTTTCAATTACTAAATCGGTCATTTTTAGAACTAGGCATCAGAATGAGATTTAGAAGGTTGGAACCCTTCCTTTTTTATGGTTTTGGGCAAGGGCGAAGGACTATTACGTTTTATTCATGGCCCCAGGGGTTCCAGAAGCACCGAACCCCAGTTTTTAAATAGCTGTGGTGGGCGCACGGGCTGACCAAGCCATGCGACCTAAACTGTATGGCCCAAATCAGGTGGGCAGTGGCTTGCGCACAAGCTAGGCACGGTTTCCTAAATAGTGCGCCTTGCCTGTGCAGCGGGTGTCTTCGAAGAAGTAGACCCTACACTGTTTGTGTACGGTTTGGGAAACAGCGCACGTTAATCCTTGTGGTCTGGGTGTGTTATGTATTTTAATTAAATTAAAAATAAAAAGAAATAAAATAAAAACCTAAAATGTAATACCTCACCCTCTCCCCTCTCACTCGACGAACAGCCCATGGGGGCTCTCCCTGCCACTCGCTCGACCCCCGACCATGGCCTCCCTTTAACCGGCGATCCCTCCTCGTTCTTGGTTTTTTCTTCTTCAAATCTCCTTGGTAGGTCCTTCTCCTCACTGTCCTCCTTTTTACAAGCCCTTTTTCGGTGTATTTGTTGCCTGTTGAGATTCAGTTGAATGCCCTTGGGTTTAGGGTGATCCGACTTTTGGTTTCTCTTTGTTACAGGTCTGTGTGGAAGGCTTCTCGGGTCGTGTTTGGATGTATTCCGGTGATTTCCGCCGAAGGAGAAGAGATTTTCCGCGTTTCAGTTTGCCGACATGGGTTTGCGATAAGGGTTTATTATTCTGGTTGGTTTCGCATATCCCAAATTATGGTCATTAAGAATTTTAATGCTCGTTGGATTAATCTGGTAGTGCATGGGATGTTTTGGAATGGTTTCGGGACACCAAAGTCTATGTGACTCGGTTGCGTGGGCATTGGTATGTATTTATATGTATGTGGGTTCCCTGATATGTGTATATTTGTGCATGGCAGCAAATATACACGTACGGGGCTAGTTGTCCCCATTGCATATATAAAAGTTCCTCCGTAGGTGAGCGGAGATAGGATTATTTGTATAAGCATATGTTTAAGAATCCTCTTGCGCACTCTCATGTCCATCCGGAGCATGTGCATAGTGGCTAGGTGTCCATATACATATGTGAAATCACATAATCATTGTCGGGGAGTAGCAACAGCAGCATTAGTTAGAAAGCACCAAGAGCCGGAGTGGATGGATGGATCCACCATGAGGTAGAGTCCCTCTCCTACCTATTTATTTAAAGTGAAGTTTAAATGAGTTAATTTATGAACTTCCATAGTACTTTAATTCTGTAAGTTAGTCTTGAGTAAAGTCTTCTGTGAAAATAGTGTGAATTGTAGGGACAAGATAAAAAGGGATTCTTTCTAACAAAACTAACGATTTAATAATAAAACCTCTCGATTATAGGTGCGTTGTCTTCAAGATAAAAGTATGAAGTAGATTATTATGCTTTCCTGCTAATTTTTGGTTATTCCCTTGTGTTGATTGACGATGTCATGTTTCCAATGAATTGTACCAACTAGTTAATGAAATGATAAATGTACCTGTTAAAATGAAATGGTTATACTAGAGATGAGTGGAATAGGGTGGTACAACAACGCCTTGGAATAACGTAATGAGAACGCCTTATGTTAGTAAAATGAATATGTTAATACCTTGATATAGATGTTTAAGAGGAGATTCCTTAAGTATAAACGTGATAAATATTATAATGATGATTTTATATATACTTAAGATGATTTTCCTTAAGTATAAATTGTATGAACGTGATTATAACCTTTTACGTAGATATGGGTTGTATGATTGATTGTGATTGTGTTATGACCTTTGAATGCCTATGAGGTAATTCCATGAGCAATATACGATAGTGTTTCTTGTTTTGTGAGTGCGCATATGTTGATGCCACAAAATGATGTATAATAAAGGTGACCACATGATGAGGCCACCTAGTGATTAATACATGTTTAGAAGGGAGGAATTATTACCCCTTTCCAGTTGACTTTTGTTGAAGATTATGTGTCTGGAAGGGAGGCATTCTTAACCCTTTCCAGTTGACTTCTAGTGATGATTTATTTGGTTGGATGGGAGGTACTTATACCCCATTCTAGTGTGATAGTACATGTATGGAAGGGATGTATTCTTACCCCTTTCCAATTTATAAAGGGATGAGAGGCATTCTTACCTCGTGCTCGCTAGTATCGATACCTGTATGGAAGGGAGGCATTTATACCCCTTTCCAGTTGACCTATATGGATGAGAGGTATTCTTACCTCGTGCCCGCTAATCGCGATTAATGGGTGGCAGGAATTATTACCCCACACCATCTATGATCTAAATGAATATATATATGCTGGCATGATCAGGTTACATTACCGGGAACGAGCCGAAACTAGTATAGCCGTCGGGTGTCCGTAGGGAACCAGGACTGGTGTTGTTTATCTATGTTTTCCTGCTTATTGAACCTTGTTATATCTGTTTACTGTTTAATTAAATACACACTGTCTGTATTGGTCTAGACACTGGTGGTTCCGGCATACTGAGATTTATATCTCACACCCTACTGGGGCTGCCATTGCACTGGGGCAACCGGGTAGACCTTTCTTGTTTTCAGGACCTAGGATGGTTGTAGTATTGCTTGTACCTGGGGATAGAAACAAAGATCCGAGTGGGAGCTCGAGATGCTCAGGAGAACGCCCGTCGGGCCATTCCATCTTTTCATTATTCTTTTACATTGTATTGTAAGCATGTTGTATTGTTTCCTGTTTTCACAATGTATGATTCATCATCCATGAATCGTGTAAACTAGATTTGGACACCTTTTATGAAAATGATCACTATTTGTCTTCTACTACTATTCGTTCATTGTTTATCTATTACTGATTCCGTTATTTAATGTTATTTACTCTGAAATACCATTGTGTTACTCTGATATGAGGGTATAGTCTCCCCACTATCACCTCCTAAGACCCTCGCTGCTAGTTGGCAGCCTCTGGTGTACGGGGAGATGCGCATGAGGCCATGTGGCGACCGGTCCGGCCACTGGTTTGATGGTGAGTCGGTCCTGAATGTTACATAATATACTAAAAACAATTATTAGGAATAGACATATAAATATTTTTTCACTAGAACCTAGATATAAGTATGAATTATCCAACACAAAATACACATTGTCCCATATTAATTTTCAGAGTTGGTGATTATTGAGTTTTTTGTTATTAAATTGTAAAAAATATATTTTACTCAAATATAATTCAAAATATTTCCACATAATATTGCATAAACATGCCCATCCAAAAAAATTTCTGGGAGAGGAACTGATTTTTTGTTTCCATCATCTATTATGTCAGTGATCCTAAAAATTTATTCTTCTACCATATCCTCAAAACCATTATATCCATTAATCTCAATATAGAAATATTTAATGCAGATAATTCAATTTGTGATTCTTAGAATAGAATCATGATTTATTAATAGGTTCTTCAATGATACAGGGTCATAAAATTCATCTACTATAGAGCCCAATAAATTGGAATATAATTCACCTAATGATAATATGATAGTGTGATATTTATTTTCATTCGTTTGGTTGATTTAGTGGGATGAATGCAATTTTTTAATTTATAAGTCATCGTATCTAGATTTCAATCCACTGCCTATAATTATAATGAACTAATATCAATGTGGGAAGACTCACACACAAGAAAAAATTATTTCTACCACAATAGTGATAACATGATCGGTGGTTTTTTGAGTCTTTTCATTATGAAATCGAATGATACATTTCAATAATATTTGAAATAAAAATCATCAAACATTTTTAAAATATTTATAAGGATATATATGGAATACAAAAATCATTTCAAAAGTGTTGATAAAAACATACAAGACTAAATAAGTATATTACATCCCTCATAATTGTAGGATATGAAGATGTGGAAATAATCTCAATCATATAACTATCTATCTCTATTTTGTTTTGTTTTGAAACATGTTAGCCATGAAAAATTCCATTTTTATAAAATTATAATTGTCTAAAAAATTTAAACCAAATTATTATTATAAAAAAATTTCTAAGAATTATCAAAACACAATAGACACCCACCAAATAAGGAACCATACATCGAAAAATCATCCACAAATACCCTTATTATTTTTACATGAAATTAAATAAAGATACAAACCAGGAATCCATGGTAGGTAACTATGGTATTACAAAGTCCAAATGGAATCCTTCAGTAAGAAAATTTAATAAATAAAAATGTTAATTTATTCATCTTATAGTCCTCTTCTATAATGGAGAACTTTAATTAACAATAAAAACAATTAAATAAACAATAGTGTATCCAACATAGAAGAATCTCATGAACGTAATCCATAAAATTGTAGTATACTATATAATTTGATTTCATTGGTTTCCTATAATTTATGAATATTAACCAATTTTTTTACACTCATGGTGACTATTATTTGGGCTCATAATTTTGGATCTAATATCAGTGAGAAATAAAACTTGGAGTCCAAATAAACTTCGTCATAATTATTGAAAACTATGTCAAATATATATGAAAAATCCACTATCATGTCCAGATTAAAATAATTCTATCTATATTAAAAATATATACTTAAATTGATTAGAGTAATTGTTACCTATATCATGGAAAATATGTGTGGAATTTATTATCAAAATAAAAAACAAACCATCATCATAATCTATATAATTATTGAATTATCCTCATTTAGAACATAATAATATCATAACATATTAGTTGTTATAGTATTGTTAGAATTGGAGAAGAGTAAATAAGAATGGTCCTCTGAGATGTAATTCATAAAGTATAAAATTATAAATCTTTTCATCTCTTCTCCAACATCAATATAATGTGTACCGCTATTAACAATAATGATTGTCATGGAAATTTCATGGAACATATTATAAGAATAATGAGAGTATGTTAAGTTCACTGAACATCATCAACATTCAACAAATTTTAATCAATTGTATAGATCATATTTCTCACTTGAACAAATATATACTAAATGATTCTCAATTGGTAAGCTATGAAATTATTTTCTAATTTAACCACCTCCTCATTATTTTAATCTCAAATACCATATGGTATGCTAAATTAAATTGATTAATATCATTAATAGAGGCAACTAAATAAAAAAATCATCAATGAAATGTTTATACCAAATCATGCATGGTATAGTGAAATTAGGGGGTCCTCTCATATATTTTTTACTATGTACATACATGTGATGATTGTAGAGACATCCACCCCAAGAATGATCATGCCATTTCCCTTTTTGCCACTTATATTGGTACTTATATATTATAAAATTGTTGATTATATTATAATTTTCATTATTGATTTAATTAGATGGATGTTGATCTCATCTCACATGAATGTTTCAAAAACTAAATTAACACATATCATCATCTTCAATATTATTGGTTTTCAAAAATTTATTTTTAAATTGCATGTATTTTGGGGGAACATTAGTAATGTTTTCTTAACATTGTATTCATACCATCCCAACTCATCAGTCATTCTTGAATTGGGTTTCACTATAGCAATGGTGAATCAAAATTGAATGATATATACTGATGAATTGAACATTTTCATCACATATCTCAGTTTTATGGATGAAACCATTATCATAGATAATTTAGTTTTTATATAGGGGTGATTTGAATTGTTTTATTTTCTATTTGATTAAGATATTTTTAAATCCTTATAATTTTAATCTGTAACTCCCACAACTCCAAAACATTAAACCTTTACTAATTCTGTAGATTAAGAACAATTTTTTTCTTCAAATTTCCATAACTCTAGGAATATACATTTAGTTGATAATTAGATTATTTATTAACATATTAATCATAGGTAATAAATTCTATTGTATTTTTTTCAAAAAGATTGTATATATATTGAAGTCTACAAAATATTTTATTGAATAGGGGTCGTGGTTATTCTAAAAATACATATCTAATTTTAGTATTATCATCCCACCCTTGGTCATATGATGGTGTGAAGGAGTCATACTAATCATGGGGATGTCTTTGTATATTCTTTTAATATGGTCACCCTAGTAATACAACTGCATAGAAATTTAACACTTGTGTCTAAGTATAAAATATAAAAGGAAACACATTATTTTTTTGGGATGTCACATTGGGAAATTTAATGTACCACACCATTGAGTTTATATCACAAAATGCAGACTCTATAAATAAATTTTCAAGAGATAGTTTACATACCTAATTTACTATTATAACATGTGGGTAAACCAATATATTAATTTTTTAGTGTTTATTGAAATATTTTCAATCATATCACATAGAAGGAATACAATTTGGAAAACCAAGGCCCTACTATATAAGATATCAACAATTTTCACCTTTATAGGCATGGAGATTTCATATACACATTGGATGAGTATTTTATCCCAGATTTAGGGATGCAGTAGGATTGAATAAAACATCATGAATCACTAAAAATACTCATATATTATCACCCCTAGTATATGATAATATGATGTTATGAATCTTTGAATAGATTTTTCATTAATGATGTAGAAAACCACTAAATGATATGAAATTTCAAATCACTCCAACATGTTACTTCATGAGGTTGTAAATAACACATTCATTATATTTCATTTTTTTCTTGTGATAATGGGAGTTATATTTTTTTAATTTTGTGATTATCATTATTAATCGGATATAGGGTTTAACAAACCATATTTACTTTTGTATAAATTTTATTGGATCCCCACTAGATATGTGATTTTATTTTGGATAAAAGCATATAAATCCATTTTTAATTTCAATGTAAAATTCTGTGTTTTGGAATTCATAAAATGTTTAATTATAATTAATTTATGTTGTATCTAATTATTAAATGGTTGTATCATGTTTTTTGTTGTTATTATTTATACACAATTTTTAATGATTCACGTTTTACCCAAAAGTTCTTCTAATTTCAATAATCTCAAAATAGAGGAATTCCCTAATTGGGTGAATGTTTAAACATCCCATAGACTAAGATTTTATGATTCTACCCCCAAGGTTGGTTTTAATCTCTATTATACTATTCATGTAATCCTCATACCTAAGACGTGTTTTTAATTTATGAATCATGAAAAAATAGTCTTTAATAAAATTATATGATATTTGAAAATATGGTCTTAAATTTTAAAAAGTGAAATTAAGCTAAAGTGCAAAGAGAATTATTTAACATGGTAAAATTAAAATGATTCAGAAAATAATTTGAGAATAAAACGTGGTTCACTGATAATGGATATAATTTGAATAATTTTAATAGGGGAATTCTCTTATGATGTTAAATTTTTAAAACATTGGTTCAGAATAGTTGCAGAACAAGGATTATTAGTACACATGATATATTGAACACAACAAATTAATGGTATTTTGAAAACAAATTAAACATAAAGATATAAAAAAACTATAAGAGTTTCTAAAAGCTTATATAACAATATCATGTATATTGGAAGTATTTTGTGTTTAAATTTATCACCTTTTTATTTTTATGGTAATTATTTGTTCTGATAGTTTTATGTGTTTTTTTCATTTCGGTATTTGGGTGTGATTTTATGTATTAATTTTTAAATAGATAAAAAAAATTAATCTATTTACATGTGTAAACATTAGAAAATGGTTGTATAGTTTCTTAAAGTGCAATGATATAATGTTAAGGGGGGAATGAATCCATCGTTATTGTTTTATTTTTATAAATTTGGATTTTAATGTTGCTATTAATTTTTAATTACTTATAAAAAATTATATTTAGACACCATTAGTTGTTATATTTTTTAATAGTAATTTATTTCCCAGATTTTACCAAAAAAAATTATTGATTTCATTATATATGATATTTTTCCATCACATTTAAATTTTTTGACATGTAAATTTTCTTTCTTATATACATGAATGATCTACACATTTATTTATCATTTGATAAATTTAATTAAATTAAAAATTTGTCCCATGTGTTTGAATTTGATATTCAATTGATGAACAACATAAAAATATCATGACAAAAAATTAATTAATAATATTATCTAATTGAATTAGTATGTGATGAAATTTATATAATGTGGGGATATATACATCAGGATGTTGATATTTGACTTTCATGAATACTTAGTTGAGTAGGTAATGGAATTTATTATCTATGGAATGTGGAATCAGTTCAATAGAATTAAACCGTAAAAGAAGAAAAGGTTTACATTCATATAATATACTAGAAATGGTTTTGATATAATTATTAATTGGTTGGAACCCAGCCATGTAAGGAATTTATGGTAATGTTGGACAATAAATTATTACTAAATGATTAGTTACATTTAATTTAATCTGATTTTGGTTTTATTTAATTTCAGGGAAAATCTCATTCAAATGTATTAATATTGAAATCTTCATGGGATTCATACATAGGCTATATAACCACAATGTAATGGAAAATATCATTATGTATATATTTTTACAATTATCAAGAATGCATGACATGTTACTATTCTAATAAATTTCATATTAAAATTCTGGGAATGTTAAAATAAATATTTATCGAATATTTTATTAATGATAAATAATACAATTACCTTATAATGTAATAAATATTTCTTTTAATTAAATAATAATTATTAAATAATTAATATTAAAATTAAATTCTTATTCTATTTGGGAAACATTAAATTTGAAAATATTATTTTGGTTATACAACTTATTATGGGGGTTATTTTTACATAGTATTTCATAAAAAAAATTCATCACCCAATCTGATAGAACTATCCTCGAGCTCAAATAAGAGGATGATTTTTTAGGATTTTTAAAATTTTAAATTATTTAAGTGTTTTGTTGGAGTCATCATATTTTGAAACAAAACCCCATTACTGACATATTGTTATCATCAGTTCTTGTGTGTGTATATAAATTGGAAATGGAAAAGAAAAACAATTTCCAAAAACAATCATGACATATATATATTACATACGTTTTAGAGGTAAATTTTTTTGTTCATATTGGATTAATATATTAAGATCAATTTTATCATTTAATCATTTATCCACTTATAACTGTATCCTCCATTTTTTATATAAATTTTTAATTTTCTACATTTGAGGTGGTTTTATATTTATTGGATGATTGAAATTATATTTTACATTTCCATTTATCTATATATTTATAGGAGTAAGGATATCAACCTAATATATCATGGAAGTAATTTTATTTTCCCCTAAATAAATGTATCATTATTGTTCACGAAATAAATTATCTAAATATCATCCATTTTAACTATTGTTTTTTATCATATATTTTCATCAAGCGATATCATACTTTTTATTGAAATCATTTGTATAAATGGGATATCATTATACCCCTTATAAATTTTTTATACGAAAATACATTAATCAATGACTAATCCAACCATGTAAGCGTAAATATATATATTAATTGGGAAAATTATGTCTTTCTTCAATTTTCTAAGAATAAATTATCTAAATTATTTCTCCTAATAAGATGAATTTATTATGTATATTTTACTAAATTTATTTCAATCGAATAGTATAACAATTAAAAAATATTGAAAGGTTGAGTAATGTGTGAATTGTATGATATCAAATATAATCCGAAAAAAAATGAAAAATATTGGAACAATTTATAGGTTAAAAAAAATTACCAAAACTCATCATTTCCAACATCCAATAAATATGTGATCCGTAATTTACAACTGATCACATGTTAACTCTAGGATGAGAATAAATTAACAATTCAACTATAATTTATCAAATGTGCTCATGTTATTAATTTATTCCAAATTTTTTATTTTGTTATAATTTAATAAGAATTTTGGATTAAAAAGTTTATGTATAATAATTAACTATATTTTAATTAGAATGATAATGAATAATCACGAGATGAATTGGTAGAGTTAGATCATTAATCCCTTTAAAAATATTCAATTTAAAATACATTCCCATTTTGTCATACCAATAATGCTTCAAAATAAAAAAAAATATTATCATCCTAAAACATACATCCTTTTGGGTGTTAAACCATGAAAAGACCCCATAAATATTATTAGTGAGTTTTTTTCAATATACCATTAATATTTTTCATTCTTCACTTCACCCATAGACAATTACCCTTTTTATCTACTTTTCATAGACTATGTACTAAAATTTATTCATAATTAGAGAGAGACGTGGAAATATATTTAATGGAACCCCTTTTAGGTTGACCAGTTATGAAAGAGTGAAAAATAAGGGAATGGGTTCTAAAAGGTGTAGTGGGGTGGAAGTATTATCCCTAATTTTATGAAAATTATGGTGTACCATGATATAATTTACAGAATTTCCTATAACATGTTACATATCATGAATGTCCCTGATATAATTCCATGGCATAAAGAAAACTCATTATTGGATAGGCTAAAAACAATACAAGTGCTTAAATGTTCCTCCCCATATTCAAAATGCTATCGATAAGTAGTATTGTCCTAATCCATGACGTAAGAAAACTATTCCATTGGATCAAAATAAAAAATATTAAACCACCAATAATCCTATACATCCATAAAAATTAGATTACATAGGGAAATTATAAAAATAACCACATATACACGAAAGGTTTTTTGTATAAAACATACCATCGATCACCCACTAGGATAATATCATATACCAATAAAAAAACATACACCCAATTGTCCTACTATGAAGCCTTGGACTCATATCAATCCTTGAAAACCAATAAGTTGATACAGACTAATCAATATCACATCCCAGATAGTAACATGAGTGATATACTTAAAGTCATTTATATAATATAGAGTTTCATGTAGGGTATGAGCATAAACCCTAATGGTGTTTCAAAAATAAACCCAAATATAAACATCCATCAAAACATGTATACATGAGATAATCAAATACAAAATAATCCTTATCATGTTATTATTATGTGACTACTATTCCACCATGACACCTGATAATGAACACATGCTTGTCATGTAATCATGTTGTAACCAAGACACACTGATAACCAACCATACGTGGTTCACCTCTATATAGGAATGCACTCATGTACTCATTCTATTGCAGCCAAAACAGATTCTCATCCCATATGTGAATACTAAATTAAGTTTTATATACAAAACTACAAAGAACTATATAGTCAATAGGATTGGAAATACATCAACAATCCAAGACACATCCCCTATCACTCAAGGTAGGTTCATCACCTACAACATTCACTATCCCATGACCCATCCCCGAGGTATATCTTCTACCATGATGGAAGAAACATCTATAAAGGTTCTCTACTATTATTCAACCCACACACTCTCACTCTAAATACAAAATCATAGAGTTTTCTACCTTTTACATCGGTTCGTGAGGTTGTAGTCTATTATTCAATGGACCAACTGTGTCAGTTTCTATTTGATGGATGAAGATAAAGATATTTTTCACTACCAATAACATAAAAAATATAATTTTATCTTAGATAAAATTATTGTTACATTATAGTTATTATGAAATCAATAAAAGAGGTATGATAAGAATAAAAAGAGATAACATATTCAAAAAAATTATCTTCTCCTAGAGTATACTCTGAATATCTTATTTAGATCCATAGAGGTAGTATTTTGGGAATCCCATAATCAATTAAAATTTAATAAGGATGATGTGGATTTATTTTGGAAGGGGGAGTTCAATTCAACTATTTAATGAGTTGTGAGTAAGTGATGGGATTAAATTCCATTTTATAATTGACGAGAAGTGTTATTATTGTAAAAAAACAATTAAAAAATGGAAGGTAAATATAAACCCATGTCACTCTGAAATCAATAAATAATATATATTAGTGATCATATGGTGAAGACACGAATGGAAATAACATATATTTTAAACAGGATGTACTATTTCATTTATGTTTACTATATTTTACCATTTTAGTTATCAAAATAAATAATATATTTAATTTATTTGACTAGGTAATTTATAAATTAACACAAAAAATTAAATAATAAATTATATTTAAATAGAAAAAGATTTTTATAATTATATGATAAATTATATAAAAGATAACATTTATGTGTAGAGTCTCAATTTCTTATAGCTATTGAATAATGAAAATTATTTTTAATTTACTACGAGTGATAATACGGGTTAAAATAGTCATTCTATCATAGATTATGATAATGGATAATTTTTTGGACAACTATTTTAGTCTCCGTATATTTAGTTTACACAAGGACAAGTGTTTTGTGGAATTCGGAGCATTTAATATTTTGTCAGTGTATTTAATATTTAATAAATTAAATAATTATTATTCATTAATTTTCAGTAGAAGATATATTATCAACAAGGTTATGAATTGATATTACACCTTCATGGAAGAGTCTTCAACAAGTGGTGTTTTCTAGATGATGTAAAAACTCTCTTTGGATTTTAGGACTCATGGTAATTGTTTAATAGGTAAATAATAAATTATTCAAATAAATAAATTAATAAAATTTTAAAAACAATCACCCCATTTTGAGTATGCGCGAATAGAAATAGGGGTATGTTACCAACCTTGAGTGTGATGTCCGAGATTGGAGTATAAAAGTGGGGTATTCCATTAAATATATTCCTTGTCATAATTTGGAAAACAATTGTTGCACATCCGCTTTTAGTAGAAGATGTAGACCTGACACTTCACCGTGTACCCGAAAATGAAGGATTTTTTTTCATTATATTCATAGATCCCATATGGATTAAATTTTTTCTACTCTTATAACATTTATATGATTAATAAGGACCCCTGGGGGGTGAATCTGTCCTTTTTTGGGGGGAAATGGGGGTTTTATGAGGTTCATAGGTTGTTCAAATTCTGAAACCCCGACTACACAACATATGGTTTTAAGAACACATGATGTGTGATCTAATTAATTACAGAATAATAGAAGAATATGAGTAATTAATGTGTAATAATAAGATACACCCTTAAGTTTCACAAGGTCTATGGTCATGTACATGGAAGGATAGATCATTTAGGGGTACATGGACAAGTAGGGTACATAGCCTGACCTTATCTGATAGACACATCATGTTTGAGTACATAGCTACAAAGGGGAACATCATCAAGAAATTTGAGGTGAAATTTAAGGTACACTATGTATTGCACATTCTATATATGTTACATACACATAGTCTACTAGGGTTATACTCAGAGTGATTAGATAGAGTTCAATTCCATTTAGAGATAGGTGATCAAAACACTTGTTCTTGGGAATACTTGTCATTTCATCTCCTTGGTTACCCTATAATGTGTTTTGGGTGTTTTTTCCTCTATAATAAAAAAGGAATTTTGATTATACCATTCATAGAGTTTTCCCAAATATATTATTATGGTGAAATACATTCTGAATATAATGTTCTCTTCTGTGGTGTTATGGATGATGAACGTTTAGGGGGAGGATTTCTAAGAGGGTTGGATTCAGAAACCTCTACTGAGCTATTTTTTGTTTATGATACCATTTGAGGATAATGTGATATGTGTTTGGATTATCTTGAGTGATCCATGGTGAGTTGATGGTCGTTCCATGGATTTATTCATGAAGGACGGATAGAGTCGTATATTCGGGGAGATCATTGATTTTCTCTATGAATTGGGACTAGTTTCTCAATGTTAGAGTATTTGAGATTCTGATCCTATGATTGACGGTATGTGTGGTGGGAGCCTTAAATATTGGATGAAATCATTAGATGATTGTTATAAACATGTTTTTTTTTTGTGTTTATATGAGTAGGACAGAGGCTTCTGGAATCCCACAATGATATGGGTTCTGATCTAGAGATCTATGGGTTACATAGAATGCTAATAATAATATTTCAAGGCGATAGTTTTCTTTCTTATGTATTTATGGAATGTTGTGGATTGTGGATTGATTTGACACCACTAAGGGCCTCTTGAGGATATTTCTAATTGTACTCTCGGTCTACGTCTTGTATGAGGTATATAAACCCTTTATTTCATGTTTTACAAGTGATCTGGATTTTGGAATTAAGAGGATACATATAGGGAATCCTCTATTTATGAATGGATATAGAGGGCATTGTTTGGGACCTATTGATAGGGTAACCTTGAGAGGGTGCACATGCCTAATTAGTTTTCGTTTTTGATGACCCCTAGGTACCTACGATGATGTATGAGATAATGGGGATGAGATTTATATGGCTACGATAGAAATTTATCAAGCCACTGTTAATTAGTTTATAATTTTTAGAATTTCATTACACCCTCATGGTGTTTTGATATGTTTGGGTTTTCACATTTTGGAACAATGTTTACTTCTATGTTATTTGATGGATGAGTGTGATGGAAAAATGATCGACAATTATGGTTCCAGATATCGATCATTGGTATAGCTGGTCATGAGACTCCAGGAATCAATACTATAAGTCATGGATTAGTGTTAAAAATAAGGCCCTAGATATATATATATATATAATTTTTTTTATGTTCTAGACTAATTCTAGGGGAAATTTATTTCATAATAGATGGTGGAATGGTGTACTGATTCTATGTATTTATGGTTTGAGTGTTGGACGGAGGTTATATTGATGTAAATAATTACTTTGGATTATTTGTATGCAAAATCACATGAATTTGTGTTGGTCCTACACTAATGTTCCCAGAACATGAGTTTTAATTTATATGTGGTTCTACGATGAGGCTATGGACACTGATTGTATACATCATGTTTAGAGGAACAAACTTATAATCGAGGTGATTATATAATTTTTTATGGAAAATGTTATTGTAGTGGTTCTCGTTCCCATTGGGAGGGTCCATACCAATGCTCTGGGAACCACCAATGTTATTTATATATGGTTACTATACAAATGTTATTGGAATTACCTTTATGTTTTGTGATTAGTCTTAGAAGGTGATTTTCAGTATTGGAACTGAAGGTTTGGATTTATTTATACTATTTTGGACCAATTATTAAGGCATTATTATTATGATCTATGAGATAGTTTTTAGAATAATTGTCTATGAATGGTAGTGATTTTGTTTTGTATTTTGGACAAATGCGTCGAGGGGCCTCATATAATATAATTTCTTTATCACAAGTTCATGAAATGGGTAACATAAAATAGTATCCTATACTATAAGGACGTCATTGGATCGGTCCCATGATTTATCTATTTTGGTTCTGTCATCCATGGGTATAGAGTTGCATGTTATTTGTGTGGCACAGTCTTTTAGATTCTCTCAATTGAACATCATCTTTTGCTGAAGCTGTTATGGTTTATAAAGGTCTTTACACAAAGGATTGGAAATTTAGCTTAATTTATTCATTTTAAGTTATGTTTCTTCTAGGATTTTCATATTCCATGGGCATGATAGTTACACTGTATTCTATAGGTTCTCCACTCATGTGACATATTGAGATTTATTTAGAATCCCTTGTATGTGCACCTCATTATATGTGTCATCCAGATGGACATTTTTAGTTTGGGAATGAATGCATGATTGACCAGAAAGAGTCCCCAAATATCGTGGATGAGTATGAATCTCAGTTGGAGTAGACTAGTTTGGATGGATTATCATCACATGGTACTAGAGAAAAGGTATGTTACATGGCCCGATGTTGGAATTAGTTAATATTTTATTTCTTTTTTTTGTCATTATTTTTTGTATATGTGTTAAACCAAGTGTGTTATTTATTATAGTATGTATAACATGGTTGGCCAATACCTTACATTATATCAAATTATTATTTTATGTTTTAGTTTTAGTTAATTTATTCGTACACTATTTATCATTTTCATGGCGATTGGTTATTTACTTCATGTATTTAACTCTTATATGAGGCTATATTAACCCCATCGTTCCCCTATAGACCCTTTCCACTAGTTGGTAGCCTCTAGAGTGTGAGGAGTAACAGTTGATGTCTTTTATAAGATTAGTTCGGAGCACCAATTTTTGTGGCATCCAAGTCAGTATGTTCCAAATTTGTATCAAATGGGAAAATTCCCAATTATTTCACTATTAGGGATTTTATATACCTGAGATAAATGATTGTGTTGGAGATGCGCGGGATACAAGGTTAGCTAATCGCGAAGAAATAATCTACTAACAACTCTAGTGTATTAGATATTGTGATTATAGATATATATTTTGAATTTTATAGTTTTTTATTTTTTTTTCTTTGAGTGTTGAACATATTTTTATGATGTGATGGTTTATAATGGAATTCTGTCACTTATTCCATTAACAAGAGTCATTTGATTTTATTTTTTACTCTTAACATATAGAGGAAAGATAAATATCATGCATAATGTTAGTAATTTAGGATGAACATGATATAATCCATCAACCATGTGATTTTATTTATTTCCTTATCAATTTTTTTGTTTTTTGGATCAATGGTCAGAAACACACTGATGAGGACACTGGTGTGGTTCTAATGTATGGATGGAGTGGTGACCATGGTGGGTCATATAACAACCCTTATCATTATTTCAAACATAAGCATAATTTATTATATAAAATATTCACTTGGAACAACATATAATTTCAAAAGGTCTAGTGTCTTTGGGGCCTAAGAACATTACATAGCAACATAAAAAAGAAATACGAATCTTTATTGAAAACATCTTTTACATGACCACACACATTCCTTTGTTAAAATAATTGCATGGTATAACCTAAGGAAATGCTTAATTAAATGGTGAACTATAAATCCCAATATGGGAGAAAACAATTCATAACATGAAGAATAAGTACATGTAAGGAAAAAGGGATATCAATAGAGAAATATAGAAACTTGAACATAAAGGAATGATATAGACTGATTATCAAAACATGGGAATGTGGCAACAACATTTAACATTATATTAGCATTATCTAGTGATCATTGAACATGGTTAAAGATTAATGCTTTATTTAACATTAATTATATATTATTATACCCTCGTCACACATGAAATATCATGATACTAATATTTACCCAATGCATTGGAGTGCTATCCTGATGCCCCCTTCGTAATCATTTCATTTCATGCATAAGTGTGCCACTTATATCATACAACATGGATTCATTAAACGTCATAATTTATTCCATGATAATGGAATGTGTAATTAATAAATTAAACTGCATAATCAATATGTAAATGTGAATAATGGTGAATAACCTTGATAGAGAAATGGTAATGGTATTCACTACATAATGACCTTGACTTGAAAAATGGTGGTGCAATTTCGGCAGCATAATGGTGTGACCTAAGAATTCAAAAAAATGGTTGATGATAGAGGAATGGGTTTCAAAAAATATGTACATAAAATGTAATTTAAGTGGGACATTTTGATACATGTCTCAAAAAATTTAATAAAATTTAGATTCGTAATACAAAAAATTGCTTAACTGTAAATTAGGGGAGAGAAATTCATTACAGAATTTCTGCATTATAACTGGTGTACATGGGAGGCATTAATGAGAGGTATAGGGGTAAATCTTCATTAAAAAAGGAGTATTCAATATATGGGAGGTGAAAAATCAAACCCTCTATATTTTTAATTGAAAATACAAGGGTATAGAAACATAAAGGAATTGATTAAAAATGAGAAAGGGAGAAATCATTTACTCTGAAGTGTTTTCCCAATGGTTTTGTAGGGGATTGAGATAGAATTATTTGGATATTAGGGTATATTTGGAGGATTTTAGAGGGATTAGGGTAGGGTAGGGATGTGTTATAATGGTTTTTAGTGAACATAAGTGTGATATTGTGTGGGTATATATTGGAAAAGAGAGGTAATTCTTTATTATTTAGGTTTTGGACACCACAAATTAAAAAAAACCAAATCAAAAACCAACCCATGGTTTTTTCCCATGGTTATTTCCAATTATGATTTGAAAAAATTATTTCATATGTCCAATAGTTGAACATCTTATAATATTTGGCTTTCTTATATTTAGGTTAGTCACACTCTCAAGGAAATCATTTTAAATATATAAAATTTATTTTTAGATCTTCAGGGTCCACTAAAGAAAAATAAAATAATCAAAAAAATATAAAATCACCATATTTTAAAGGTAAAAAACATATTGTCAAATCTTTCTTTATATAGTATTTTATTACATCACTATTAGGTCATTATGACTTCATAAAACACTTTATAGATTTAAACATATGTAATTTTTAATCTAAAATTTGATTGTCTCAAAAAATTATGAAAAAAATCACCATTGGATAACATAGTAATCCCAATTCCAAATATAATTATAATTTTATATAAATAATATTCTAATTATTTTAATTTTTTAAAAAATAAATACTTACATTTGTAAAAAAATAAAGGGTTTTGAAAAAATGAATCAAACATGAAAAAAATAACAATAATATTCATAAAAATTATCTGATCATTTATATATAATAAAAACTAATTTTGTAATAATACTTTATTAAAATATTATTTAATTTAATAACCCATTAATTCATAAAAATATATTTCTTAATTGAATATTAACTATAAATATTAATTGTTCTTGAAACACCATTTACAAAGCAAAAATAATTTAATTAATGTATAATATTTATTTTATAAAAAAATAATGTACATTATCATAGTTCTAGGGTCTTATTACAGAACCCCTTAAAACACCCACATATGACTAAAGGGTAAGATGAGAGATGGTGGCGATCTCTTAGGGTGGCTCAGATAACATCTCATTGGTGGTAATCTCTATTAACATCTAATTCTCCCGAGTTAATTTTTTTCAACATTAACGTATTGAATCTCACCATGGTCTTGGTCAATAGAAAATTCTAGTAATGATATCTCCATTATGAGCTCTGAAAAACGGGATTTTATAGATAAATTCTACTGGATTAGGCCATCAAATCCTTTGTCTTAGTGAATTGGATTTTTTTAAGCCCTATATTTATACTAGTCATGCGGTAATTGTTCAACAGATATATTAGAAATGGTATCAATTCATAACGGTATTTTGAAAACAGAAAACCAAGGAAGTTCATATTTTATATAACCATTTTACATAATAAGACATTTATTATATAAAGATTAATTTTCATTAATAAATGTTTGGGTGATTAAAATATTCCCCCTTAAGACATATCGCTCTGGAAATTTCATTTTCCATCATTAAAATGTTATGGGTAACTTTGCTTCATCACTTTCTTCAATTCTGACATTTATACTTCAAACTTGTGTTGTGCCACAACACCATGATGAGGGGAATTGTCCTATTTTACAGAACTGTTTCCCTACCATCTAATATCCTCACCATATTCCATTCATAGGAAAAGTCATTTTCCAATGGTTCCATATCTATATTGAGTGCATGTGGTTGGTTAGTTTTGTACTTCCTCAAGAGTGAATCATGGAATACATCACGAACTTGAGATAGGATCGGTTGGAATTCTCATCGATAGGCCAGTTATCCATTGTGGTCAAGGATCTAAAAAGGTCGATGATTCTTTGACTAAGCTTTCCCTTCTTCCCAAATCTCATTAATCACTTCCACGAGGACATGCAGAGGAATAACATGTCTCCAACAACAAACTCTAGGTCTCATATACGATTATCATAATTTCCCTTTTTCTGAATCTGAGCTGCTTTAATGAGCTTCTGGATGGTATTAAACTTTCCACCATTTCATTGAACATTTTTGGACCTAAGTGTTTTCACTCCCCAACATCATCCCAACATGCCAATGTTATACACCTCCCCCCGTAAAGGGATTCATAAGGAGGGATTTTGATTCTTGAGTGGAAACTATTATTGTAAGAGAACACAACTAGAAGAATATGTCGATCCCACCCTCCTTTTATGTTCATTGAGAATGAACTAAACTTCTCTTCAAGTGTTTGTATAGTCTGCTCAGATTGGCCATCTGTTGGAGGATAATAATCCATACTAAAGTTCAAATCATTTTTCAGAGCATGTTGAAGACTCTTCTATAACATAGTGGTGAATCTTGGATCTCAATTAGATATAATATATAGTGGTACTCTATACTTCCTTACCACTTCTCTTATAAATATATATGTTTGCTAGTTGATCCAATGATATATCCTCTCAAAATGTAATGAAGCATAATGTCTTTGTAAGATGATCTACAACAACCCATAAAGCATATTTTTATATGGATGTATTCGGAAGACCGGTGACCAAATACATGGTGATGTTCTCCCATTTCAATGCTTGTATGGGTAATGGTTGCATCATCCCCTTATACTTCATCTTCTCAACCTTCAATTTCTCATATACCAGGTACATTTATGTATACTCATCGGCATCCCTCTTCATTTTATCCCCCCAATAATACTATTGGTGATATTGATACATCTTTGTGTTTCCTACGTATATGGAAAAATTTGAACTATTTTCTTCATCCAAAAGATCATCATTTGACAACATATATTATGAAACATATAGTCTTGAAACAAATCCCTCAATTCCTTCTTCATTAACATGGAACTATGAGGATATATTTTTTCTGATAGGTTCCACATTCTTTTGAATTCCCACATCATCCTTTTGAGAATCCTTTAACCATTCCAAAAGAGATGGTTGCGATATAATTTTTGAAAGGATTTATGATTTTCCCATTTTTATGATTTTTATGTACATCTTCATCAAATACATGATGATTGTATCATTTTAAATTTTCATCAAAGAAAGAATCTATTGGTCCTCTATACATAGAGATGTTGAATCCTTGTTCACTTTCCTATGGTTAAAATGGTTTGGCGGCCATAGTCTTTGATCATCTTTAACCATATTTGTTGGTGCATATTCAACTCTTTTTGTGTGAATATATACTTGAGGCTATTGTGATGTATTTATATTTATGACTTCTCCCTAAAGACTGAATGCGACAATATTATCAATGTGAAGATTACAACAACAAAAACCAGATCACATGTTTGATAGTTTTTCTCATGATCATTCTATTAACATGAAACATATGCAATGAATTTATCATTTTTCATCAACACAATTCCTTTACCATTCTATTAAAAATAAAAAAATACCACAATAATTTAAAAACATGTGGGTAGAATTAGAATGGGCACAATGATAAGCCTCGTTTTCAACTCCTTGATTCTCATTTCACATTCATAACCCCAGGAAAACATGACTCCCTTCGGATTTATCTTGCTAAGAGGGTTTTAAAATCATGACAAATTTCTCAAAAATCATTGATAATATCCTTCTAATCCCATAAATCATTGGATATAATTCATTGATTTAGGCATCATCCATCCCTCAATTGTAGCTTTCTGGGAGGGTCCCCAGATAACCAATTTATTGAGATGATGTGACCCATGAATGAGACATCCTTCAACCAAAACTCACACTTTCTATACTTTTCATAGTGATTCTTTTTTTTCATGGTATCTGGTAAAATTCAATGATTCTCCTCATTCTCCTCCTTTGTTTTGGATTATATCAGAATTTCCTCAAAAAAGACTATAAAAATTTTATCGAGGTAATCTCTAAAGACTATATTCATCAAGTCCGTGATCATATACGGATAATTAATGAGTCTGAAATGCATTAATATGAATTCATAGTGCTTGTATCTTGTACGAAAAGTAGTCTTCGAGATATCCTGCTTCTTCACCATTACATGATAATATCCCAACTATAGATCCACCGTGGAGAAGTATTGTGATCCACGTAGCTTATTGATCAATTACTCAATTCAAGGAAGATGATACTAGTAATTTTTCATGATTCTTTGAGCTCATGATAATCATTGAAAATTCCCATTTACACTACTTTCTTATTGATGAAGAGGAATGGTGTACACCATGGTAAAGCACATGGGTGTTTAATCCCTTTATCCAGATTCTCATGCAGTTGTTTCCTCATCTCATCAAGCTCCATTTCTTATATTCTATATGGAGTCTTGGATATTGGAATAGACCAAGGTATATGATCCATAGAGAATTCAACATCTCTTCTAGAAGGAAACCCATAAAATTCTTCATTAAACACTTCAGTAAATACCATCACAATTGTAATGTGTTCAATGATGGTTTCATCCTTGGAAACAATCATCTGGGAATGATACACATGTTCATAATGTATTAATATCCATTCATGAGAAGATGGTGCTAATGTAGATTCATCATCCTCACTGCACATTCATAGAATCGGTGGATGATTATCCATATAGAGAGTGATTTACCTATCAAAAAAATTTTTGTTTTCTCTATATAGGTAAATCCAAACCATGCCCATAATTACAAAAAATTCTACCAGAGTAATTATGAAATGGTTTGATGAAAAGTTAAATCCATTAATTGAGATAGGGGGAAGTAATATTCATGTGTTACAATGATTTCCCAATTTTTCATTCTCACTGACATCATTAATTCCACAATTTGAGGTGGTGTAGAGACTACTCTACTAAAATTTCGGGATATAAATAATACATAGAACCAAAATAAAATTGTACATTTTATATTTTTTATTGAATATCTAACATACTTATCAACACATCATTTTCATGGATCACATCAGTCGTAGTTATGTAAAAATATCTCTCTTGCTGCTTTGGAGGTAGTTGGTTTCCTTTGAAAACCCTTGGCTTAGATAACTGGTTTTTGAATTTCATGGGTTCATTGTTGATGAAGAAATGGAAATGCTTTAAGGGTTTAATAGTGAATTACCCTCCTATGTCATATCCATATAATTTTCTTGTCTCTGATTAATGGTAAGGTGCCCTTATCTCACACAATTAATGAATTTCTCCACCTCGTCAAGATATTTTTTAGGTTATTCATTTTGTGCCTCTGTCAGGGGGGTGCTGAATTTTATAACCACCATTGGATTTATATATTGGACTTCTTGAATTAAAGTACACCTTTTTCATCATTATTCATGATACCCTTGATATTTTCCAATAACCTTCTAAAATTTGAGGGCACATCTGAAAATCCACTCATAGCTAATGAAGTCATGGATCTCCAGGGCATTCCATAAGCTTGGATTTAGCCCACCAAAGAAGCAGTCAACCATGAAATTGGGGGTAATAAAAAATCTAGGGGGGAATCATTTATTCCATGTGATGTTTTCCTCATACGTTCATAAATATTCATTATCATTTTTCTTGGGGGAAAGAATGTTCCATTCCATTTTATGTCAGAGGGTGAACAGAAAATATTTATTAGAAAACCTTTTTTAGAAATCCTTCCATTCCAACGCCTTGATCTCTTCTTTGGGCATTGTATTTTTGATCAATGTACTTTATTGATCTTCTTCACCAACCATATGATAAACTACCAGATGAACCTTCTATTTTTCGGAACATTGAATGATGAAGAAGATCCTTTTAATGGAGTTGATCGATTGTTCAGAAATTTAGGGATCAGATTATCCATTAAAAATAGAAGGCTATTATCTCATGAAGCTCTCGATTTCAACTTTTTCATTCTTATGGGGGTTTAGTGTTCCTATTAACCCATGGTTATATTAAAATTATCAGTTAACTAAGAATGTATCATGAAAAATTTCACAATTACTACTCCAATCAGATTAGGTTTCTCATTAGAACATTCGTCTCATTGATCTTTGCATCAGTTGTTAGAATGAGTACTCCTATTACTGTTCGTGGTTTGGAATAAAATAAATTTCAAGGGTAACACATAAAAGGGAATCCAATGTCAAAAATGGATAACTTATAAATTACATTTATTTCCTTAACGTATGAGTTTCTAGGCAGCAATTTATGTTGTCCAAGATCTACTTCCCAACATATATTATAAGGTGGGGATTTTTTCCCTTAATAACTGTTTGTACTAAGCTCATAAATTTACCATAGTATATCCCTATGGATTGTAATAACAAATAGTGAAATGAGGCCCATTTTTGTGCACCAATTCCTATTTGATTCTAGTTCAAAGTAGTATTTTGGGGACTTACCAGTAGATACATATGGTTTAGATCCACCTCTAACTAATCATATCCAAACAAGGATGTATTTTATTAATAAAAAACATACTCTATATTAAGCAAAATAGAAGTATTTTTTTTTTATACTTAGTTTTATCACTAAGGAATTCATTAGGGTTTTCTAATACAAATCCCAAAATAACTAAACCTATCATTTGATACAAACTATAAAAACTGTGCTCTTTCTTTCAATGATAAAAATAATGTATTACATAAAATATTAACTTGTCACAGCATAGAATATCTAGAAGTCTAGTGTCTTTGAGGCATATGAAAATTACATAACAACATAAAATATGAAATACAAATCTTTATTGAAAACTTCATTTACATGACCACACACATTCCTTCGCACAAATAATTTCATGGGATAACCTGAGGACATGCATAAGAAATGGGTGAGATCTAAAGCCTAGTAAGGGTGTAAAAAATTCATTACATGAACAATAATGTATGTGTTATGAAATAGGCATATCAATTTAATATAAGAAAAAATTGAACATAATGGCATGATACAGTATAATTATCATAACTTGGGAATGTGGAAACAACATATAACAAGATATTATCTTGAGCCATGGATCGTTGTACATGGAGCATGAGTAAACCCTCATTGAACATGAATTAGAATGAGTAAACCCTCATTGCACTCGATGTGTAAGGATAATAATATTTACCCAATGCTTTAGAGTGCTATCATGGCACATTCTTCTTAGTCATTTCATTTCATGTAAATGTGTGCGACATAGATCATACAACATGGATTCATTAAGCATCATCATTTATTCCTTGACTAAAAAATGTGGAATTAAAAATGAAACGCCATTATCAATATGTAAATTTGAAGAAAGGTTAATACCCATGATAGTGTAATGAATATGGTATTCACTACCCAATGACATTGTCTTGGAAAAGCGTTCTGCAATTTCGGCAGCATAACGATGTGACATAAGAATTCATAAAAGTTGTTGATGAGAGAGGAAGGGGTGTCTCATCCTATGTATATTAAATGGAAATTGTGGGTGTCATATATATACATGAACTAACATATGTTCTGGAATTTAGATTCATAATATAGATGTACTGGTTGAATGTAAATGAGGAGAGACAAATTCCTTATAGATTTTCTCCATAGTAACAGGTGTACATGGGAGGCATTAATGAGAGAGAAAGGGGTCTCTCATCATTAAAACATAATTAATGATGTATTGGTGATGTGATAAATAATACCCCAACATTTTTAATTGAAGAACCATAAAAAACATAATGAAATTGAGACAAAAATGAGAAATAAAGAAAACCATTACATAGAATTGTGATCCCAAAGGCTTGGGAGGTTCTTGAGTGAGGCTTCTAAGGTGATTGGGTTGCCTTGGGAATATTTTTGGGAGAGAAGGGCCGGTTAGGGACATGATTCAAGGGTTTTTAGTAAAGAAAAGTGTGAGATTAGGTGGAATTATATTGTAAAAGAGGGGGAATTATTTATTATTCAGGTTTTAGACACCACACATTAAACATAAAAAAACTCACAAACCAACCCATGATTATTGCCCATGGTTTTTGACCAAGGGTAATGGAAAACATAATTTTATAAGTCCAATGGCTTATCTTTATAAAATATTATTCTTCCTTATGTGGAGGTGTGTCACATTCTCAAGGAAATCATTTTTAAAAGAGAAAATGTTTTATAAGACATGGAGGGTCTACTAAGGAACCATAAAATTACTCAACCAAATATAAAATCATAATATTTTATTTTAAAACATATATATTGTCCAAACATCATATTTAAAGTATTTTATTACATCATTATTGAGTCATTATGATGTCATAAAATACATTATATTTTTAAACAGAATTGAATTTCTACCCAAAAACATAATTGTCTTAGAAAAATATGATAAATTCACCATTGGATAATTTTGACATCATAATTAAAAAACTAATATTAATTTTATCTAAATATATTTTCTATCTATGTAATTTTTTTAAAATAAAAACACCATTTCAAAAAAAAATCATGGGTTTTGACAAAAATAGATTTCGAACTGTAATAAATAATAATATTGTATACATATAAATTATAATACCATTTATATTTAATAAAAAATAATATAATAATTTTTTTATTAAAATGTTGTTTTATTCAATAATCCATTAATTCATCCAAATAAATTTCTTTATTGAATATTAACTAAACGTAAAACTTGTTCTTAAAAACCATTTTCAAAGTAAATATAACAAAATGAATGTATATTCATTATTTTATACCAAAATAATGGACATATACATATTCCAATGGACTTATTAGATTACCCCTTATAACAATCGTATAAGACCAAAGGTTAATCTATGCGATGGTGATAGACTCTTATGGAGTCTCAGATAACATCGCTTGGGAGGGAATCATTATTAACATCCACTACCCACATATTTGACTCTATTCAAGCAAAAATGGTTGAATCTCGACAAGGTCATGGTTAATAGTGACGCCCAGTGATCCTAACTCCTTTTCATGCTCCTGAAAATGGGCTTCATATGGGGCAGTTGTGCGGCATGAGGCCAATGCTTCCATTGTCTGACTAAATTGGATTTGTTAAGGTCCTTTATTTATTCTTATCAACTGGTCACTATTCAACGCTTGTACTAGAAATAGTACCAATTCTTACTTGTATATTAAAAACATAAAACCGAGGAAGTACATATTTTATATAACAATATTATGTAATAAAAAATATAATTATATCAAGATAAATTTTCATTGATAAGTTTTTGGTTCCTTATAGGTTAGTATGGAATTAGTGAGTGAATATCGAACCATTGTATATGGTTTGTTGAGGGTTGGTTTCATACCTACATCCTCAAAGTATCCTTCTAATTTGATGATGCTCGTAGATGATGGGCTCCCTAGTTTTTTTATGTTGGTTGGTATGAAATTCCATTATAGTGAAAGACCCAAGAGAAGGGTGTTTTGATTGATGATGTTATTTGGAGATGATATGGCAGAATGGATGATTCTAATTATTTATGGCCCTATATGAGTTTCAATAGACATAGGTTGTTAAATAAAGTGACATGAAAAGAGACAATATTGGTTTTTCTTTTCTGTATGTCATAGTCTCTTTTTGACATGACTCTAGATTGTGGAGTTATTACTATTTGACATTCAATGGTGACACATGATTGTTGTTGCCAAATTCAGGTATATTTTTGGTTTTTGAGATATAAATGTATGATTTTCTATTTTAATAATTATGGACATAATCTGTAGCTATGTTTATGGTTTATGGCCATTATATTTTATTTATTTCTATGAATGTGAACTAATTCCCAAGTGTTCTAACATCTAGTTGGTTATGAGAGTGAAAGCTTCATTAAAGTACATATCCATGTAAGTGGTTTTCTATATGATTTGAGGCGATTGGATTTGTGTTGGTTCGAGAGCATCTGAGGTAATCATGTTTTTGTGGTTATGGATTTTGAGATGAGTTTTGGGAGAGGTGACTCACTCGAATTGAATTATGTTTTATATTAGTGTAACACAAGAGAGTGTAACAGTTATGTTATTATGGTATATTGGGTAGATGAGAACTGGTGATGCAATGTATTGTTTATCCTATTGTTCATGTGTGGTGCTTATGTTAGGAAGAAAACCGTGAGGGAATGAGAATCATTGTGGATGTTAAGAGTGAAATGTGGGAAAGGTGAGATGAGGCCATTATGATAGAACTATGATGTTTTGGAATGAATGTGGTTGTGGTTGTATTCAACAACAATAACATTGTATACTCACAATTTACTGGTTGTCATTCACAATATCATGAAAACATGAAAAGTTTGGTAAAAGAGGATCAACTATATAAAATGAAATATTGAAGATGACGGGGGATGATATGGGTTCCCCTGATATGTTTTTGTCTCGCATTAGTGTGAGTGAAGACAAATTAAGGTGATAAAACCATCATCATTCTATGGGTGAGCTCTTAGTGGATGGCTAGATATCAAATAATATTATGGATATTGTTCCCAGATTCCAAGAGCATGTGATATTTTATATTTATTTTTTTCTATATTGTCGTACTGTGATCTCCATTTCATGTTGATATGCATTTTTTTTTATGATTGGGTTTTTTAAATGATGTCTGGTTGTGATGAAATAGTAAGTGTACTACCAAGGTGGGGAGTACAGATCAAGTTTGGGGATATGGCCCTTGTGTTCGTAGGATTGTGGTTTTAGTGGGGACCCCATATAGCTTATTGGTGGAACACTGAGGATGTGTTTTAAATGGAGATTCAAACAATGAGATGCATCCTATATCAAATCTATAATTTTGTTCTACATTATATAGTGGGTATAACTAGGACATTTATGACGAGTTTTAAATGATTATAAGAAGTATCATGATGGATTGTTGAGGTTAGTCACTTTCTTAGTGGCTTCATGATTTTGAAAAGTAGTGAGTCAGTCATTCATGGGTTGTACACACTCTCTTCGGAGTTATCGAGAGATAAAAGGTTAAAATTTCTATATTGAACACAACGAGTTGATCTTATGATGATGACCAAGGTGGGCCATGATTTGTGGTTGGAAGACAACTTATCCTATTGGAAGATGATGAGATTTGTGGTTGGGAGGATGTAATGAACCATTTTTTCTAGGTATTGAATTATGGGAAGTCTTTTAATTTTTTGTTTTTGGGTTCTAATATGGGTGAAATGGTTCACATTCCCTTATATATGATCTATGATACTTTTTTCTCTCCAGTTTATTGGTTTCAGATTAGGGTTTTTACCGAAGGACAAGATCTTTCTTGGAAGTTTGTGATTATCAATTTTGGAAAATTTCTTAATATCTAATTAATTAAATATTAAATTATTGAAGCAGGTTCAGGTGATGAATAATGTTTAATAGAGAATCTAATATTGATTCTAACACCATGATCGAGTATAAAAGAAGATATTTTTCTGAGGCGAGCAATAAAATCACTTTGTGTTCTAGAACCTGTGATGGAAATTTTATTTTACATTAACTAATTAATTAATATGATACATAATAATATTTAATAAAAAACAACCCCCCATCCCAAATTATGTTCTTCACACACAAAGAAGTGGGGATCCTCCCTTTGACGTGAAAGAGAGGCCTATTAGGGATAATAGGGAGATTCCTCTGATCATCATTTATGGTTTAGATTGGGATTAAAATGTGGTGAAGTAGCTTTTGAGGCTGGGTTTGGACCCAATTCATTGGTGTTTATGCTAGGAGGTAGTTCGGGTTTTCAGTTTTATTCAATTATACACATTTATTAATTTTTTCCATGAATTATATCCTTATTATGAATATTATAGAGCATATGGGGTATAATCTGTGCATACATTTGGAAAAAACATGGTTTTAGGAGGTTTATAGTGTCTTACAAATAGAAAACCCCAACTAACGGACATGTCGTTTAATGAAAAAATGTTATGCTACCTTCTTATTTTGTGAATAATAGTATAAGTAGAATGTATGATGTATATCTTATATTATATTCATTTTAGTGTTACTTGGCGTGTGGCTGAGTACATGGACAGATGAACCGTGTCGGGTAGACATGTCCACGTAATGTAAACAACTAGATCTTGTGTGGATGACATGTTGTGTGTCTGTAAAAAACTATATTGGGGTACTTTTCAAGGACATGTGAGGTGTATAGGGAAGGTAACCCAAATGGGGGGCACGCCATTTACCTAAAATTCACACCATATACTTGGGATATACATTCTATGTATGACTATAGTACAATCCCATGTGGGGATATGGGAGAAAATATTGTGTGCCTAGGAATACATTCCATGTTATGATCCATGGTAACCCTTTACGTGGTTTTAGCAGTTATGAGCATCAAAAATAGAAAAATACATGTTAGTAGTAATTTTTGAGCATTTTTTCTTGTAGATTGTGATTATTTGATCCTTTTAGACGATATTGGTCATCTAGATGGTGTTATAAACAATGATAGATTAGTGTGAGGATTTTGTTGAGTTTTGGATTTAGAATCCTCTTGTGAATTTGGTTGTGAGTTGTCATGGATGGTAAGGATTGTGTCCTCACTGTTTGTGTTTTACATGGAGAGTTTATTGAGGATTCACATATTGATCTTAGATGCTGTGATCAATTAGAATATTTGGGGAGATATTGGTGTGTCACTACATATCAAGACAACATTTATGATTCTAGAGATTTTGATGGTTCAATTAGATATAATATGGCCATTATGGTAGGATCATTTCTGTGTATTTGTTATCATAGGATTATGGTTATGGGAGGGTACCATTGTGGTGTTGAGTTGAGTCTGAGCTACTATTATGGATTCCCATGGTGGGATGGGCTCTGATCATGTCGTCATTTCATACCATAATCTATTTTTGATAATTTCAATTCACATGTGTTTTATTTCATATTCCTAGTTTGTATGTTATTAATCAATTTTTGAATTAGGGCTACTACGGGACACTTGAATGTGGTTCTTCTGATGTGCTTGGATTGAGTCATGTATATTGTAAAGAAACTCCACATAGGTTGTTTTATACATATTGTTTCATTGGGATTTGTGAGGATCTATAGAGGGAAGCCTCTATTTATGTGTGGATGAAGTGATCCATGTGCAATAAAGATATTTTCCAAAACCCTGATTGGGTGAGAAATAATAATAATTATTGATTATTTATGTCTCTATAGAACACCTGATGATTTATGAGCTTTTTGTGTGGTTTTGTTGATGAAAAAGATGGTAATTTATCCATACCTTATTATTTATTTGTTGTGGTCATGAGTAGGATTATTCCCACATGGTGGATTCATATATTTGGGGTGCCATATTTTAGAACCCAGTTTACTAGTAATAAATATGGAGGTTAAGAGACCTAAATAGATTACCCACATGCATGATTCAGATATCTAAACATTGGACTATTGGAATTAAAGTTCCAGTAATGGATAATACACTATAAAAATTAGGGTCTAGACTGTGGATCTGCGAATAGATAATATAATTTTTTGGTTCTATTTTTTATTGATGCTCTGGGATATTAATTATATACCAGGTACATGGATAGGGGATTGATGCTTAATATGCATGGTTTTAGTGTTGGACTAAGGTTACGAGTACAATTATTTATAACATATAGTATTGTTTGTAGATACCCAAAGCTTGACGTACATAGATATTGTATTACATTTGAGAATTATCTAATACATAAAAAAACAGACTCTAAAGGACCGTAAAAGTTTAGTGTCTTTGGAAACACTGAACATAATATTCTAATCATGTTGAAAGATATTAAACATCTCCCATAAAGATCTTCCAAGTTTTTTTCTTACCTAAAATCTATCATTATATCCTGGGGAAAAGAAACATAAAAAGGGTGATCTAAAATGCTCAGTAAGGGTAAACATAGATAACATAAAACAATCCATAAACATCTGAATGCAAAAACCTGAACATAAAATCTAATCATCAAAATCTTCAGCAATGACATAAATCTTGTAAGTACGTAAGGCATATATCATAATGGAACATAAATCCTGATAAAATATCTTGGGAAGAGAATATTTAATTGTGGAAAACTATTATGAACTTGATATGATTTCCATAGTAGCCAAGGAATTGCTGCAAGGACCATCTTACTGGACAAAGTCCACTACTGAACCGAGTACACTCCTTGTTCTAGTCCTGTATTACTGAACCAGATTAACTTGACATTCCAGCGATGTCTATCTCATGAGATATAAATCTTTACCCAATTAAATGGATGGAGATATAGGTCCCACCCATCTCATAATGAAATCATTCTTACTTATGCCACAAAATAAACATAAATCATTCATCAAAACCCAAATAATAAAATGGGTTTAATAAATATCATCTCATCATCACATAATCCATATAAAAAAATGGATATCATTTCATCATAAGAATAGTGAAACCATATAAATCATAGATACATTATACTTGAAACATACAGATATGAAATAATGTCATCTTAGATGGAAAATAGTTTTGATAAAACACTTGAAATGAATTCTTGATGAAAATATCCTTTCTTCTTCAAAATCATTTTCTGTTCACAAAAATGCCACAAAATTTTAAAATAAAAGGATTTTATTGAAAATAAAAATGAAATTTTGTAGAGTAATTTTCATTTAAATTAGTCGTTATGAAACCGTAATAATTCATTCACGCTGTATAAATTAAAAAAACATTCTCCTTTTACTTTTGTCGGAAATGTCAAAGAGTTCCTCTTATGGTAAATAAAAGAAAGATTCCTTCCATATCACAAAGTAAAATTCAAGGCTGGGTAAAAATGACATTAAACATACATGGAATAATATTAAACACTTTATGAAAAACATTTAATGGGCATGGATGAAAAATATAATCCCATTAAATACTTACGTACAAGCAATCTTAGATAAAAATGAGATTTGAAAAATTATCCCTTACCATAGGTCTGATTTGCATTGTACATATCCAAAACTCCTTTATAATGATTTAAATAATGTAATTTACTTATTACAGAATCATATTCATTGTTATGATATCATATATGGTTTACTTATGACTTTATATTACCCGTTGTTTTGTAAGTTCCTTGTTAAAGCAACATTTTGGGTAAAATTGTTTTATTTATCATACATGTTTGGAATTGTTGTTTTCTATATTATTATTAATTATATCATTATTTATATATCATATATATTTTCATTATATATATATAATTATATATAACTGAAATGAAATACACCGTTCATGGAGACGGTTGGTCGTACATACTCCTGAACGCTTTTTTCCATTCTTTATTGACTTGAATGGAAGTAAGTAGATTACATATATATATATACATAAATCCTGTATATTTATCATGTCATATATTTTATTAATATTCATTATATATATTTTATAATCATTCTTGAATGGTTAACATGGAGAATGAATCTCCTCGCGTCGTGGAGACGGTAATCCGTACGTACGCACGGGCGATGATATCATTCCCATAATTATTGAATTGAATTAGAGGGGATGATACAATATCACATAATTAGTATGATGTTATAATAACTGTATATATTTATTCATTACACAATTATACACATCCAAGTAAGGTGGTGGTGGAAAAACAGCTTACACCACGACGTGGAGACAATATTTCGTACGTACGCATGTGCGGTGATTTCATTTTCTGTAGGATGGATAAAAGGTGAAATGGGTTTGTTTCATATTTATAATAAAATATCAATTTATTAGTAATATTTTTGTAATTAATTTATAATGAAACAACTAAATAAGAAGAAGTTGAAGAAGAAAGAAAACATGAAGGAATCAGTAGAAGAGATTACATCTTCTTCGATGCACCTCTTTTAAACTTCTTCTTAGGGCAGTAGATTCAGACTTTTGAGAAGAACAGAACCTCTATGATATAACTAGAGAGGTTGAGACGAATAATTGGTAGGTTTCGGCCGAGATTTAAGGATCAAAAGGGTGTGAATAGAAGAGGGAATGGGTTCCCTTTTTATAAGGGAGTCGGGCACCTTATGAAAAACGTAAAATATTATTGTATAATAAAATCATATTCGGTTTTAGTAGCTCCTAATTGACTTATTTAGAAGCAAAGGTGTTGGTGGGTCGAAATCCTCTCAACCAATATGTTTTAGACAAGTTTAGGATACTATTTTAACCTTATCATTGAGATTTAACTCTAACTTAAATAATTTAACTTTTACCGCGTCTTTTTGTTTTATTACACTATATGGTTAATAAACATACTATAACAAGCCAAAAGAACCACAAGATGTTACTAATTAATATATATAACCATATATAAGTCATTTGGATGAACCTTAGATATTTAATAATTGAATAACAATTAATAATATAATATTTGTTGTAAAACCTATTTTATGTCAATTTTGACACTATTTGGTACATGATTTTTTTTAAAAATCATAAAACAATGATTAGTTCAAATAAAGTAAATAAAATAAATACTAACATGTAATATTAACCTATAAAATTAGTTTAATTCATAAAAAGTCTGAAATTACATTTATTTGGGTATTTATAACATCAATTATGCTAATATTTCACTAATAAGGTAATTACTGCATCATCGTTGTGTCATAAATAATAAAAATTATTTAATGTCTAAAAATTATAAAAAAAATACTATTATGTAGGAAATATTTTTATCTTTATAATTAATATTTATAGAAGAATTTAACTTGTGTATAACACTATATGAAAAATGTTATATTTATTAAACATTGATTTTTACCATTTTAACTCTTCTTTAAATAAAATTATAATTAATGTCATAATCTAATCCAAGTGAACCTAAAGGGTAATATTTTATTCTTAAGGTTGTTTTTGGTTGAATTACACTTATTAAATTGAATTAGGACATGTGTTAGGGTAATAGTAATAACATTTTTACCCTTAATTACCCTATTAACTTTTAACTATGGTAAATAAAAATAAAAATTTACTATTCAAAAAAATTATTTTTATCTTATTGAACCAAAATTAACTGCTTGAAATTAACTATTTCTCTAGGATTTTAGAAATTCCACTCACAGAAGTGGAAAAATTATGTTTTATGTAAATTTTCAAATTCTCCTAGGAGGTGGGTAAAAGACGGTGAAAACTTCAATAAAAATTTTATATATCTAAAATTATTATAAAATTACTCCAATCTATTACATTGAACTTATATAGGTATTATCTGTTAATTTTTACCTAAAATAAATTTAAATAAAATAAATATTTATTTAAATAAAAATTCTGTTTTTAAATAGTAACCTAGTGTTTTCACTATTCATAAAAAATTGATTGTTTTCAGAAAAATACCAAAAAATCACCACAGGATAATTTTGATATTTCAAATCCAAAAATAAAGTCCATTTAGATTGATAAAATTTATAAAATTTTAAAAAGTGGGTACTACTATTCATAACAGCTATTTTATATAAGATATCGCTGTTTAGTGAAACTCAGTATTGCGTATAATACACGCTATCATGGAAGGTCACGATTACCTGTAATGCAAGCCGAGTCAAGGATTCATGTAGTGAAAGCTCCTTTTTGTGTAGTGTACGACACAATTCATCAATGAAATTAAAAGGAACATTTTCCATAAAATCTCGGGTGGTAACATTCTACCCCCCTTAAAATGAATTTCGAACTCGAAATTCATCGGGGTTATAAATGGTTTACTACACAAAAGTTTCTTTAATAGAAACCACATTGTAAAAATTAATACCAGAACATATCTTTAAATACTAATGTATGAAACGTAACGGTTACCCAAATTAACTAATCATTGGGTTTCCACATAGAGAACATAGGTGAAAATATGGATATGGAAGAGAAATCTAACAATAATGTTCTGATGGAGAGTGGTAGAGAACATGGATATGAAAATTCCAAAAATCACAAATCTGAAAATTTGTGATGTTCTAAGGTACTATATGATTCATCGGATATAAGGGCACTAGGAAAACATTTTTGGTTTTCAAGATATTTTACCTATAGTTGAAGAATTTGAATTAGAAGAACTACTTACTTTATTTCAGTATAATCTCGCCATTTTTCATGCCTTGATCAATTTCCACATCATATTTTAATGAAATGAAGTTGATTATTTCATTCGTGAGGTGTTATCAAATCATGTGATAGAATGATGTGTCCTTCCATATGTCTCAAATAAAATGTTAGAAAAAGTTATCAAATATACATAAGTCCATCTATGGTGAGGCAAATCGTATATGATTCCAAAAAAGAAATTATACTTCATCTATAATACAACTTAATAAAACTAGTTTCTACTAACCATGGAATTCATATAGGTCAATGGTAGGTGATAAAGGCATGTCACACTTCAGTTATGGGTTTGATTCCCACAGCCTTGTCCGACGCGACAGGTTGTTGCTCATCATATAGGTTGTCCTTTTTCTAAAACTAAATTATTATAACATTCAATCAATAATATCATAAAAAGTTATATCCTTAAACAATAATAACTTATGTCCAACATAATCCATTCTAATCATTAGTCTTATCCAAAATAATTTTGTCCAAGCTCATAGTACAAAGAAAAAAATTACTAGATATGTCATGTGTCAAGCATGTGAATACCATCATTTATCCCCCATATATCATATGATATATCTTGTTGGTCAAATTAAAAACATGTGAATACCTTAATAATGTATTTTCTTGAAAATTTAATACCCATTGAACCTTAGTGAAAACATTAATGTTGTCAAAAGTTACCTCTCTCCACATACAAAAATCCCAAAAATTCTATATACTCAAACCATAATATCACTTAGTCCTTATATCAGTCATGATCTTCTGAATACTATTAAAATTTTCATTTTCTCCTTATCATATCATCTAATTTCCAAAATATTTGAATTACATTTCATGGTTACCAGTACCATATAATTATTGAAAACCATAAAAAACCAATACATAGATATTCTGATATTCCACAGTACTATAAATTAGATTCCACAACATTATTTTGTAATCACATTACATAAACACATAATCATTCCACTACTTCGTTTTCATACTCAACATCTCCAATAGTGATCACATGTGACTTCCCTTTGTCATTTTTCTTAAGATATTGCTCATGTCAATCATCATTAACCCTTGGATTGGGGCATTTGTTAGCATAATTCCCCATTTCCTTGAACTTGAAGCATTGAAGTGTTGGTGGAGTGTTCTCTATAGTTTTTTCTATATTCACATCATTAGAAACCTTTTTCCCATTATTTAGGAACACAACTGCTATATGGCCTTCTTTTCCACACTTGATACATTTTCTAGTACCTTTTAGGCTATCTCCACCATGCTTCTTTCAACACATTGAGCATAAAGAAACATTCACCTTCTTTTCACCATTATTCTAAAATTTTTTCCTTGAATTGCATATTTCATTTCTTGTCAAAACCATGGGATGGATATGTTACACTAACATCTAGTTCTACCTTCATAGCACATCACACAATTTCTTCATAGCTACTGAAGTCTCTTATACCTATTACCCTTCGAAGACTCGGTGTTAAGCCACTGAAAAATGGATCAACTTTACATTTAGGTTTGATGATAAAATCAGATGCATACCTTGCAAGTCTAGTAATATTAGCTTCGTATATACCAACAGATTCATCATCCCTTTTCATAAGCTCATGGAACTCCATTTCCATCTGTGTTCGAAGAATACGAGGAATGTACTTACTGAAAAAAAATGTTCTTGAGCTCGTCCCATTCCATGGATTCAATTTCATATTGGGGATTTGAATTCTTAATTAGAGTCCACCAATGATCTGCTTCACCTTCTAAATGGTAAAAATATTGAATTAATTTAACATGTTCCAAATAGAGATGTATGGAAAATATATTTTCAATGGTACGGATCCATTGTTCAGCAACAAGTGGATCAGAAGACCCATTGAAAAAAGGTGGACGTTGCCTCATGAAGGAATCAATAGAATATTGTTCCCTTATCTAATCATTTGGAAGTCCAAAATGATTCATAGCTTGTGTAAGTATAGCAATAAGATTTTTCACTCCATCTCCCATCACATTTGGTTGTTTAGAAAAAAAATCATTGCATTTTCCATTACATTGATCAACACAGTTCCTTCGGGTTCCAACCATCGTCTAAAACCCAATAAGAACAGTGTGAGAGGAAAAACTCATGCTAGAGTAAACAACATAATAAAGTGGGAGTACCTTCAATATATAACATCTTAGGGTTAATTATAATATTATTTCCATTATTCTGGGACTATAAAAAATACTTATACATAACCTTACAGATATCCCAAGACATACCATAGAAATATCTCTAGGGATCTCACTAAAGATTTTGCATCCTAATTTCCAAACGTTAAATAACCCATTTCTATAAAACCAACTGTAGAGACCCAAATCATGACGTACATAGACATTACATTACTTTTACGGAATATATAATACATAACAAAAACAGACACCAAATGACCGTAATAGTTTAGTGTTTTTGGAAACATGTACCATAATCTTCTAATCACGGTGAAAGATCTTAAACATCTCCCATAAATATCTTCCACTTTTGTTTTCTTACCTAAAACATTTCTTTATATCCTGGGTAAAAGAAAAAATAAAAAGGTTGATCTCAAATGCTCAGTAAGGGTAAACATAAGTAACATAAAACAATCCATAAACATTTGAATGCAAAAATATGAACACAAAATCTAAACATCAAAATCTTGAGAATTGACATAAATCATGGAAGTACGTAAGAAATATATCATAATGTAACATAAATCATGATAAAATAACCTGGGAAGAAAACATGTAATTATGGAAAACCATTAAGCACTTGATATGATTTCTATAGTAGCCAAGGCATGGCTGCCAAGAACATCTTAGTGGACAAAGTCCATTACTAAACCGAGTTCACACCTCATTCCAATCATGTATTACTGGACCAGAATAACTTGTCGTTCCAGCCATGTCTATCTCATGAGATATAAAACTTTACCCAATGCATTGGAGGGAGATATAGGTCCCACCCCTCTCATAATTAAATCATTCTTACTTGTGCTACAAAATAAACATAAATCATTCATCATAATCCAAATAATAAAATGGGTTTCACAAACATCATCCCATCATCACATAATCCATATAAAACAAATGGACATCATTTCATCATAATAAAAGTGAAACAATACAAATCATAGATACATTATACTTCAAACATACATAAATGACTTAATTTCATCTTATATGGAAAATAGTTTTGATAAAACAATTGAAATGATTTCTAGAGGAAAATATCCTTTCTTCTTCAAAATAATATTCATTTCACAAAATGCCACACAATTTTGATAGAAAAGGATTTTATTGAAAATAACAATGAAATTTT
This sequence comes from Viscum album, assembly GCA_963277665.1. Lineage (NCBI taxonomy): Eukaryota > Viridiplantae > Streptophyta > Magnoliopsida > Santalales > Viscaceae > Viscum > Viscum album. Next base: position 1,836,667,900 of record OY728163.1, on the reverse strand, counting down.
GTAGAGGAATCTTCATTGAAATAAGTTTCTATGAAATTGTGAAAATCCAATCACGCTGTATAAGTTAAAAAACACTCTCCTTGTACTTTTTTCGGAAAATTCAAAGAGTTACTCGTTTGGTAATCAAAAGAAATATTCCTTCCATAACACAAAGTATAAGTCAAAGCAGGGTAAACATGATTTTAAAAATACATTGAAAAATATTAAAAACATTTTGAAAAACATTTTATGGGAATGGATTAAAAATAAAACCCCATTAAATACTTATGTATAAGCAATCATAGTTAAAAATGAGATTTGCAAAATTATCAATTACCTTATGTCTGATATGCTTTGTACGTATCCTAACCTCACATATAATGATTTAAATAATGTCATTTACTTTTTACAGAACCATATTCATTGTTATGATATCATATATGGCTCACTTATGACATTATATTACCTGTTCTTTTGTAAGTTCCATGTTAAAGAAACATTTTGGGTAAAATCGTTTTATTTATCGTACTTGTTTGGACATGTTGTTCCTGATATTATTGTTACTTATATCTTGATTTACATACATCCAGAATTTAAATCATGATTTATATATCATATATATATTCATTATATATATAATATATATATATATAAATGAATTTAAATAAACCGTTCATGGAGACGGTATGACGTACGTACGCATGAACGTTGTTTTCCTTTCCTTATTGACTTGAATGGAAGTAAGTAGATTCCATATATATATACATAAATTAAGTAGCTTTATCATGTCACATATTTAATTAATATTCATTATATATACTTTATAATCATTCTTGAATGGCTAACATTGATAATGAATCCCATCACGTCATGGAGATTGTAATCTGTACGTACGCATGGGCGATGATATCTTGTTTTTATTTTCATTCAAAGACCCCCTCTAAAAAATTCACTCAATAAATTTATAAAAAAAATTACCATAAATATTATACAATATATTTATTCTAATGGTTCTACCAACACTTACCCACACCTTTGTCTAATCAGTAACAAACAAACTATTTACATGTACCACGAACTACCGCCTCACAAAATGATGATTGTTCATTTTTCCTTACCTAATATAATATAGTAAATTATGATAGAATGTATGTATAAATATTTTAATTATTAATTTTATTATATATTTATTCTTATTTAAAACAATTATATCACATATCATGTTACTTTCAATTTTTGGTTAATATGATAATATCTTTTGAAAAATTGTGAACTACCGACCCTCAAAGCGATTTGATTCATTGATACACTACATGGAATGTGATAAGGGTGGGTTTATTGAATATATATGATATAATTATGATAATATAAAAATTATATTTTTACATATATAAATTTATATTACATTCATACAATATGGGAAGTAAATGGAAATCGTGTTCATGTGTACGTACGACTTACCTTCTCCATGAATGGTGTAATCCATTCCATAATATAACATTATGTGGAATATTATAAAAAACATATATATAAAATAACATAAATTTAAATATTTTTTACATTATTTAAATCATGATAAAATTATAATGACTGAATATATATCAAGTTTAGACACATGTGAAAACAAAGTGAATATTACCTGAAGTGAAACACTAACATAGGATTGTAAATTGGAAGGTAATAGAAAGTCACAGTCAAACAATATATTGTATTAGAAGTTATAATATTAATCTTTTTAAAATTTATAATAAAAAACATTTATTTTTCATGAGTTTTTAATGAGTGCAATGAGAGCCGAGATAAAATGTAATGGGATTTAATCTCAGATTTTATTTTTGTGAGATACATGAAATGTTCCCCACTTTTTTCTTTTTAGTGGTGTAGATGCATCCCATTAATGAATTATATGATTATTATTTTGAAATTTATTGGTAATTACTAATCCATTCTATGATCTTCCTTTAATGCGGTTTTCGTTCAAATGATACCAAATCAATGAGGTAGTTTTGTCCCAATTTACAATTGAGAGACATGCCATGTTACGAATCTATTTTTTATATATGTTATAAATACAAAATTGAAATGTTATATGATGAGTTATTTTTCCATTCATGAGATTTTATGCTTCATGTAATTTAAATTTCTTACATGGGTAGTATGGTTCAGTGTTACTATGTGATAAAAGATTATTTAAAAAATCTCATCACTTTTTTAGATTGCTTATAAATATGTTTCCATCGTTGAAATAATTTATTACATCTCTCAAGAGTTTTAGTCAATTATATTATCCTATGGTTATCATGATATATTCATTCTTTTTTACAATTTTTCTTCATTTTTGGTATGTATGATAGTAATGTGTGGTTTTTATGAAATCATAATGTTACCCCCTCTTCGGTAAAAAATATGTGTTCCTTCCAAACCATAATTCCTTAAATGTGATTCCATTAATTTTATAATATTATCATGTAATATTTCAAATAAATTTCATCCATTATTTTTTTATTAAAGTTATTTAAATAATATTATTATCGCGTACCAAACAATGATTTTTTATAAACATTTAACATGACAGTGGAATGTTCTTCTTAAATCATACGACATATATGGATGTACCCACCAACATTTATATAAATCATTATTAAAATTTTTAAATGATTAATGTTTATGATAATTTTTCTGAAAATATTTTTCAATGAAATCCTTTTGAGAGTGTTTTTTGATTTTTTAATATTTTTAAAAATTATTTTTAAAGGAATGTTGTTTTTAATTTTTTTTAAGAATCTTTTATAAGATATAATGGAATTATTTTTAAAGTTATTTAAATATTAATTTATATGTATTCAAGAAGAATTGATTAAAAAATTATTTCAAGCATGTTTTATATGTATTCAAATAAAAAAAATTTCACAATGATTTCAAGCCTAATTTATAAGTTTTCAATATATTTTAAAATAAATGGAATTCAAACAATTTTAATATCTTTTATATGTTTTTGAGGAAAATAAATTTCAAAAGGTTTTTTTAAGTTTGAATTAGATTATTTAAGGAATAAATCATATTTTCTTCATGAAATATTTTTGAAATATATATCCATGTTATTTTACATCATAGATGACATCTTTTGATGTTGCTCATTCCCTAATCGGAAATGATCCAAAGGTTCCATTCATATTCTTTATTTAATAGTTAATGTTTTGATGGAATGATGAATATAACACCAGTTACACTTCCACAAGTTATATGCTTTTAAAACCTACTTCGTTTCATGGTTTATGATTATAAAGAAATGATTATGCAACCTATATTTTTTCATCGATTATGATACAATTACCTATTTATGATATACATATCATTTAATGGGTTATGATATGTTTTGTAAGATCTTATGGAACATATATATATGAATTTATTATGATATGTGTGGGAACTATATCTCAATCCGATTAATTGGGTAATGATTAATTTTTATGACTTTCAAGGGTATACAAGACGGTATCTGAAGCACAAATCATGATGGTAAATGCGAGTAAATTCCATACCTAAAACAAGAGGGTACACAAGAGAATAAACCAAGACTAAAACAAGAGGGTTTATTGGAGGACATACCCAGACTGAAGAAAGCGGTTACACTGGATGGCATCCTCATCTCAAAAAAAGATGACACACTAGAAGGAATATGAATCATGAAGTAGGTACAGCTATGATTATCCCGAGCCAAACATGATACAAAGGTCTATATAAACTGCGATGACATAGGGTTTATATATGGTTATGTATCTGCCAAAATTCCAAGTCTTAATAACATATAATGCCTCAAGGGGTCATATTCTATATTTTCTTATGATATATTTATTATGAAATGAAACTATTTCTACCATCAATCATGTTTATTATTTTTGATATTTTGGGTATGATATTAATATGACCATGATCATGTTCACATACCCTTATGTTCATGATATGCTTTCACATTTACTTTCTTTACCCTTACTGAGAATCTGATCTCACCCCATTCTTGTGGTTTCATTCCATATGTTATGATGAAATATTTTTTCTTATAAATACTAGGGGGTGTTCCTAGTTGGAATCATTGAGAATATTCCACTGAGTTAGAATATTTTTGTTCCATGTTTACAGTGGCACTAAAATAATGGGATCATTGGGAATATTTTTAAATATTATTTTATATATTCCACAAATATTATTCCATATTAACGTATGAAAATATAGGGTCACTATAGTAGGAATTAGATAAACGTTTTAGTTATGAAATAGAATATATGATGATATAAAATTTTTATAACACTGATGAAATCAATATGGATAAATATAAAGATGATTTATTATTTAGGAAAATGCCATTGATTTTTGGAAATCGGTGGAGTATGTGGATTCATAGTAATACATCTCTATCTATAAAATATAATTGAATGTGGTTCTAGAACTAATGTACTTAGGGATAACAACTCCAACAATATGTTTTGGGCCTGAATCATGTTATTCATGAACACGATAATGGGTAATGCTATGCATATGGATTTAAAGTCCTGAGGGATAAGCTCTGGAAATTCACAAACTCTTCATGAAGAAACATAAAGGATTTAAATAGAAGTTGTATATGAATAACCAAGGATGAACCTATACTTTCATAGATTAAGAATAGTTTCCTAATTTAGATATCTTATATGTAATTATTTTCAATATTATGTGGTTTTATTCTATGTTAAGTGTTTAACATTATATTTATTATAGTTTTAGACGAAGGATATTACCATAAGGAGAATGGTTATCATTAAATGTTTTAGATATGGAATCTATGGAAATTTGTCCTATAAAATTCCCAACAGAAGATCTAATTATGAATATCCAGATGGGGGTACGAGTATTGGTTATAATTTTGAAGATAATGTGACTATAAATGATCTATGAAATGTATAAGATTTTGTTCTAGTGTTGTTTACATTAATCATAATAAGAAATATTAGATTGAGGTTTAAGAGCCATAATACATTATCCATATTTCATATTCTAGGAAATTGGAATTAAAATTTTAGTTGATGTACCATTATTAATGGTTTTTTAATATAGTGGGATAAATAAAGTTTTTATGTTTTGGAATTCAATGATTATTTTATAGGAATCCTGAAATATATTATTATATTTTAAAAAAATTACATTATGGATTTAAAAGGAATCATTTAATGGTGATTTCATGGATATGTGACATTTCAATTTAGGGAATGTGAACCATAATGTGTTATAGATGTTGAGAAAATTGTGTTTAACATGGATAATGAGATGACTGATTCAGATATTATAAATTTGATAGATATGATTACACATAATCTGATTAATGTTTGGTTGATAAAGTGTTCTATGTAATAAGGGATAAATATTACAATTATTGGATTTAAAGACTATATCAAGTAACCTTTTGAATAAGGAACAATGTATCTTTCCAAAATAATTAATGGTAATTACGATTATTATAATTTTTTAGAGGTCATATAATGAAGATATTAAATTGTTTGGAATGTGGAAATTATGAATTACTCTTGGATATGTAGGGGACCAATGCCAAGATGATTTTTTCCACTTTATTTAGTATGGTTTGAATTTTTATCATTCAAAAGGTTTATAAAATTATATATTTATAAGATTTTTATGTTAAAATTTAGTTTATGTTTGTGTGATTAACTTATTATCTCACAACATGACTCTTCAAACCTAATGGATAACGTTCTATAATAATTTTTTTGATTGTAACTGAATAGATATGGGAGAAAATTTCATGGATCTTATGATATGTCAGAGCATTAGGAAAGAAAATCATTCTTCCTATTTGTAACACCCTGAGCTTCCACGATACGCTTCTCATTCAATAATGCAATAGCTTGCATTGTACGCAACTTCGAGTTCTAAAACACCGCGACTAATCAAAGTAGCCGTTATGAATAGTAATAACCACTTTCTAAAATTATAGAAATTTTATATTTTAAAATGGACTTCATTTTTGTATTCGTAATATCGAAATTATCCAATGTTGAATTTTTTGTAATTTTCTGAGAACTTCCAATTTTTTATGAATAGTGAAAATTACTTAAAAACAACTTTTTTAATCAAAATAATTTATAGTGATAAATTATACTATTTAGTGGTTTTAAAGTATAATTAGAATATATTTTTACCATTTTATCCAATGGTGGTCATTATAATTAACATAACATTGAAATTGGACATAAACAATTGCCAATCTTTTGATATAAATTGTTTCTTAAAAACACGCTATTTGTTGTAACAGCGGGAATTAATTATAAAATTAAATAATGCAACTTATATGTTTAGAATTCTGTAAAATAGACATCATTTTTGAATTTGGAATATCAATTATAGCTTAGGGTAAAATTTTGGCCTTGTTCTGAAAAACTTCAATTTTTGATGAATAGTGAAACCACTAAGTGGTAGTTAAATAACTGATTTTTCGTTTAAATGAAATATTACCACTTCTGTGATTTGATTTTCAAAAATCCAACATACATGGTTGTCATTAAGAAGTAAAATTTGGTTCAATGAGATTAAAATAATTTTTGGTGAATAGTAACTTTTAAGTTCTTAATCGCGATTAGAGGTAATTAGTGTAGTTTTAGGTAAAAATAATGTTTTAATAATATGAGATGAGCTTGACACTTGTCCTACTCCTATTGTATGAGTCATGGCCGACCAAGACAACCCATGGGTCAACTTGGGGACCCCATGGAGCCACTTTGGTTGGAAAATGACATTAATATATATTTATTTAATGTTAAAATTAAATTGACACAAACATGAGTTGTTCTACTAAAACAGTTTTTAAGTGGGGTTACACTAGTCCAAATTTTGACTATAAATATTCATTAGAAAGATAAAAAGATTTCCTACATCATAGTATTTTTTTATAATGTTTAGACATTAAATAAATTAAATTATTTATGACATCATGATGATGCAGCGATGACCTCATTATTTAACGATTTAAATAAAATGGGAAGATAATGCAAAATCCAAGGCTTACACTTGTCCAAAGCCTATTGGATGAGGATATTTCGAACCCTTATCACCTTAGCCTAGAATTATATAAGTGTGGGACCTCTAAAAACCGAAACTCATTTTATAATAAAGTGACCTTTCTTTACTTTCCAAGAGTTCCCCTCCTCTCCACTTATAAAATGCCCCCACCTCTACCACCTTATTCACACATTCAAGCCATTTTTCTTGGCACAACTCTGCCCAAATACTCTCCCAACTTCCCCCTCTTACTCCTAGAAGCCTCACTTTGGGAAGAACTGTTCCCAATGAAGTCTTTGGCTCAAATCAAAAAGAGTTACCCGATTTTGAGGTAATGTCTTCTCTAATGTTGTTTTGTTTTATTTTTCTTCTACAACCCCCTAAAATCATTTTATTCATTTCTTTTGTAACAAAACCAGTATCTTAAATATACTAGGATGTTGTTATAATAAGTATTCAAGCTACACATACACACACCTACATCTAATGGTTAAAGAACATACAGTTTTTGTGGATGGTGAATTTCTGCCTCACGAAACGATGATTGTTCAACACTCATATAACACCTTCAAAGGTGGCCATAAAGATGTCACTATTTTTATATATGATATATAATATGTTTATGTTTTAATTATTCTTCTGTATTTCTCATTTATGCCATACTTTATGATTTCCATTATGGGTAAAACGCGATAATTTCATTTTAGGAAGTGCGGACTACCGCCCCCTCAAAGTGATTTGAATCGTTAATGACATATATGGGATGTATAAAGGATGTAGTAAATGGTATTATACACTATATTATACTGTAAATATATTATACATTTATATAATTATGATTTCGTTCCATTAAATATGAAATTGAAATGAAAGTAGCGTTCATGCGTACGTACGGCTTACCATCTCCATGAACGGTGCATTTCATTTCTTACCTCTAAATGTTACGTAATATTATAAATGAATGTATATACTGGATATATAAGATATATATGAAATCTAAATCATGAATATAATTCTGGAGATAATCGATATTCTACCACATAAACAACTTGTAATTATAAGAAGTTTATTGTTGACTCAAGAACCAAAGATCGACAAAACGACCGTTATTAACTTAAATAATTACATAATGTTCATATCATTGTAATAAGTGATATAATAAGGATAATGAAATTGAAAATGGTTCTTAATAAGGTATATATTAACTCTAGTTTATTATTCAGGAGGTTAAAGAACGGTTGAGTCAAGTTAGACACGAGGTAAGGGAATTTCTTAACCCAATTTTCATTCTTTGGGTTAATCTCCTACTTTCAAATTATGTCATGATATTATTATGTCCTATATTGTATTTGTACATTATTTACGTTTAATTATAGTGAATACACATTATAGATGTACTTTATTTAAAAAAATGATCTTTTAAGGACTTCGTCTCAATCCCCTTTCATTGAGGCATATTTGGTTTTATACACAACTCTCTTTTATACGGTGTATAAACCCCTTTGACTTTTATGTTACCCAAAAGGAATCTCTTTAATACAAAGCGTTTTACTAAACGACAAAAAGGGAATGTTTTTCTTTCCGAACATATTCGGCGACAACGACTTCTCCGCCACCGTGACCATTATTTGAGTTTCGGCTTCCTCTACAGGCCATCATTTTTTTTAATGAAAAATAAATACAATGTTTTAACTTTCTTTTATTTTGGTATTGAAAATGGTTTTGAAAGAGTTTTTATTATGTCAATATATTGTATTGATATCTTGTGATTGAAATGTGGAAATGTTATGTTTCTTTTATGCTTGTTTTATGTGATACGATTATGTTATGGTTTATGATATGTTTAAACCTATTCATATGAGGAATGTATTGGACTTAATAAGTGACGAGTGGAGCCCGCTATAGCTCCTCGATGCATCGGTAGGTCTCATGAGACAACTAGATGTGGAATTGGCCGAGGCCCTTTCCCAATTTGATTTATGGTTTTGGCCGAGGCCTTAATAATTTTTGACGTCTTGGCCGAGGCCTTGACAAAATGTTTCAGAATGTCCGGCATTATACATTCCCTCATTATGAAAGTGGTTATTGATATTTCATGTGATTATTCGACTAGTAGAATATCCATGTGAGTAAGTAAATGGCATTATTTCAGTTTACATTTGCCATATTATGCTAAAGTTCAAGTTTAAAAAGGATTTTGTTTTAGTTATACATTGCCTTAAATGTTAATGTTTATTTATGAAAGCATCCGCAATATTGTTATCCTTACTGAGCATCTGAGCTCACCCCTTTCAATGTTTTAATATTTTCCAGGATGTGAAGAAATATTTTATGAATGACCTGTAGGGATTGTCAGAAGAGGATATGAGTGTGGACTATGGAGACTTTTTTATTGTAGTTTTCCACTTTATGATGTAATGTAACGTTTACGAATGTATCTAGTGTTTCCAAGGCTACTAAACTAATCGTTCTTTCGAGACTTGATCTTTTGTGATCATGACAATGTTACGAAGTAATGCACCGACTCTAGGTAGCTGGGGTCGGGGCGTTACAGTTGGTATCAAAGGCAGTTTAGTACAAACCTTGGAAACTAGATTTAGATAAACTCTGATTAGAGCACGTAGACCTAAGATGAACTTTGAGGATTAGTATAGAAGAACTTCCGAGAATTTTGGTATTGTAGAGATTTTGTGAGTTTTTCGAGCAATACATCCCTGTCTGGATACGAGCAGGTAGAGGCGGCTCTGGCACAGATGTTCCAAGGGGTAAAACCCGAAAACACCGCTTTGAGCTAGACTCGAACGGGAACTGGTGAACAACAACGGGCCTTGCTGCACTCTTGGTTACGACACTCCCGGGGGATATGCTTAGGATAATTCTCATTTTCTTTACAAACCACTATGTAGGGTTTATGAGTATTACTTCCTCAAAGAAAACATTCCTATGATTATGGATTATATCCATAAACCGTTCAATTTACTTTAAGTATTTTAAAAGTTTGGAATTATTCTTGTAATTCATAAACTATCCTAGTTTATGCCATTGTTTAGAAATGGCGCCTAGTGGAAGAAATAGAAACCGTATCAATGCACGCACTCAATGTATGGATTTCCCTCCTGCTCAAGATAATTATAGTGGGGCTGGTGATGCAACTAGTGCCGATCAGCTAATCACCATACTGGTACAACTTACTCAGGTTATGAATAATAACCTTACCTGTATGGAGCACCCTGATCCACAGCATGGAGGATCAATGATAGATCGATTCATGAGGAAACAACCACCAACGTTCAATGGGAGTACAAATCCCTTAGTAGCTGAGCAATGGATAAATTCCTTAGAGAAAATATTCCACGCCTTGGGGAGTAGTGAAAGGGAAAAGGTTATCATGGCAGTTTACCGCCTCACTGGAGATGCTGATCAATGGTGGTCATTGATTAAAAAAATAAAGGAAGATGATGACGTATCTAATATGGAATGGAGGGAGTTCAAAGAGCTTTTCCTAGAAAAATACTATCCTTGTGACCATCGAGCAGATATGGAAAGACAATTTTTGAGTCTGAGACAAAAGGAGGATGAGAATGTCGCAAAGTATGAGGCCAACTTTACAAGGTTAGCGAGGCATGCTGCAGATTATATACATAACCCAATGAGTAATATTGATCGTTTCTTTGATGGGTTAATACCATTTCTTCGTTGAGAATTAGTCTCACAATCCTTTTCATCGTACGAAGACATTGCCTCATGTGCTATCAAGACAGAAAAGGAATTCTCTAAGTCTTATGACTTTAAAGCAAAGCAAGAGAAGAAGAGACCTGCTGATCAATCTGGTAATGGAAATAAAGGGAAGAAGGGAATGGTTGAATATCCATCTTGTGATAATTGTGGGAAGAATCACCCTGGTACTTGCCTAAAAGGAATGGGAGTTTGTTATAAATGTGGAGAAAAAGGTCACCAGGCGCGTGATTGCAATGGAAAGAAAGAGGCTATCAATGTTGAATTCTATAATTATAGAGAAATTAGTCATTATGAAAATGAGTGTCCTAAGCGTCAGGGAAACTTACCTCAGAAAAGGCCAAGGGATCATGGACAATCTTATGCTGTTACTACAGTTGAAGCAGAATAATTAATGTATTGGTGCTTTTGGACTCATGGATTATATTCTGGTTATTAGAATAATGTGATATATATATATATATAACGATTGTACTGCAGTACATGTTGTTTCAGTAAGGTTTTAATATGATGAAGGTAATTATATTTTTAGTATGTAACAATAAGAGAAACTTTTCATTGTTTGATGAATCTGATGTTACAATTGATTTTGGAATTTAGAGACCTTTTAGGGAAAGTCTGGACGGATGTATTTTGGATAAATATTAAGGTTGGAATGGATTATGTTGAACAAAGGATAGTATTGTTTAAGGTTAAAGCATTTCTGAAGATTATTTTTGGAATATTATAATACTATAGTTTTAGGAAAAGGACAACCTGCAGGGTGGGGCATAACCCGTCGCGTCGGACAAAGCTGCAGGAATCGAACCCACAATCATAGTGCAACAGGACTTTATTTCCTACCACTAGCCTACATGAAGTCCCTGGTTATTACAAAATAATTTTACTAATCTAAATAGTATGTGTTAACATTTAGAACCTTATACAATTAGGATACATATAATATTTTTGAGTTCCATTACCATTTGGAGTAAAAGATGGGTTTGTGGTAAAAATTTATTAACGAATGAAAGTATACATAACAAGTATGTAGATTCCCTTACGTTCTTAGTAAATCTCCTAAATAAATTCCTCAAAATTATAAAAGGTATCTTAAAACAAAAATCTTGTCGGTTAACTTTTCCAACTGGGGATTCAATGACCGTTTAACCAATCACAAGTTTGTGATTTTCTTGTAGTTAAACATTCTCCTAATCCTGTTTTCTATAACTCTCCACCAGACCTTGATGGTTTGTTTCTCCTCCATATCCATATTTTCATAGAATCCTAGAATGGGCTATATCGGGTGACCTTTGTACTTATCTTGATTTCTTCTAATGTTATATATTTATTAACCTTATTTCCGATGTGGGTTTTCCTCAAAGGTATTTTCTCTTTTCAACCTTTTATATTAAAAGAAAAATTTCAAATTGCGAGGACGCAATTTATTGAAGGAGGGGAGAATGTAACACCCCGAGCTTCCACGATACGCTTCTCATTCAATAATTCAATAGCTTGCATTGTACGCAACTTCGAGTTCTAAAACACCGCGACTAATCAAAGTAGCCGTTATGAATAGTAATAACCACTTTCTAAAATTATAAAAATTTTATATTTTAAAATGGACTTCATTTTTGTATTCGTAATATCGAAATTATCCAAAGTTTAATTTTTTGTAATTTTCTGAGAACTTCCAATTTTTTATGAATAGTGAAAATTACTAAAAAACAACTTTTTTAATAAAAATAATTTATAGTGATAAATTATACTATTTAGTGGTTTTAAAGTATAATTAGAATATATTTTTACCATTTTATCCAATGGTGGTCATTAGAATTAATTTAACATTGAAATTGGACATAAACAATTGCCAATCTTTTGATATAAATTGTTTCTTAAAAACACGCTATTTGTTGTAACAGCGGGAATTAATTATAAAATTAATTAATGAAACTTATATGTTTATAATTTTGTAAAATAGACATCATTTTTGAATTCGGAATATCAATTATAGCATAGGGTGAAATTTTGGCCTTGTTCTGAAAAACATCAATTTTTGATGAATAGTGAAACCACTAAGTGGTAGTTAAATAACTGATTTTTCGTTTAAATGAAATATTACCACTTCTGTGATTTGATTTTCAAAAATCCGACATACATGGTTGTCATTAAGAAGTAAAATGTGGTTCAATGAGATTAAAATAATTTTTGGTGAATAGTAACTTTTAAGTTCTTAATCGCGATTAGAGGTAATTAGTGTAGTTTTAGGTAAAAATAATGTTTTAATAATATGAGATGAGCTTGACACTTGTCCTACTCCTATTGGATGAGTCATGGCCGACCACGACAACCCATGGGTCAACTTGGGGACCCCATGGAGCCACTTTTGTTGGAAAATGACATTAATATATATTTATTTAATGTTAAAATTAAATTGACACAAACATGAGTTGTTCTACTAAAACAATTTCTAAGTGATGTTACACAAGTCCGAATTTTGACTATATATATTCATTAGAAAGCTAAAAATATTTCCTACATCATAGTATTTTTTTTATAATGTTTAGACATTAAATAAATTACATTATTTATGACATCATGATGATGCACCGATGACCTCATTATTTAACGATTTAAATAAAATGGGAAGATAATGCAAAATCCAAGGCTTACACTTGTCCAAAGCTTATTGGATGAGGATATTTCGAACCCTTATCACCTTATCCTCGAATTATATAAGTGTGGGACCTCTAAAATCCGAAACTAATTTTATAATAAAGTGACTTTTCTTTACTTTCCAAGAGTGCCCCTCCTCTCCACTTATAAAAGGCCCCCACCTCTACCACCTTATTCACACATTCAATCCATTTGTCTTGGCAAAACACTGCCCCAATACTCTCCCAACATCCCCCTCTTACTCCTAGAAGCCTCACTTTGGGCAGAACTCTTCCCAAGGAAGCCTTTGGATCAAATCAAAAAGAGTTACCCGATTTTGAGGTAATGTCGTCTCTAATGTTGTTTTGTTTTATTTTTCTTCTCCAATCCCCTAAAATCTTTTTATTCATTTCTTTTGTAACAACACCAGTATATTCAATATACTAGGATGTTGCTATAAGATGTATTCAAGCTACACTTACACACAACTACATCTAATGGTTAAAGAACATACAGTTTCTGTGGATGGCGAATTTCTGCCTCACGAAACGATGATTGTTCAACACTCATATAACACCTTCAAAGGTGGCCATTAAGATGTGACTATTTCAATATATGATATATAATATGTTTATGTTTTACTTATGCTTCTGTATTTCTCATTTATGGCATACTTTATGATTTCCATTATGGGTAAAACACGATAATTTCATTTTAGGAAGTGCGGACTACCGCCCCCTCAAAGTGATTTGAATCGTTAATGACATATATGGGATGTATAAAGGATGTAGTAAATGGTATTATACACTATATTGTAATGTAATTATATTATACATTTATATAATTATGATTTTGTTCCATTAAATATGAAATTGAAATGAAAGTAGCGTTCATGCGTACGTACGGCTTACCGTCTCCATGAACGGTGCATTTCATTTATTACCTGTAAATGTTACGTAATATTATAAATGAATGTATATACTGGATAAATAATATATATATGACATCTAAATCGTGAATATAATTCTGGAGATAATGGATATTCTACCACATAAAAAACTTGTAATTATAAGAAGTTTATTGTTGACTCAAGTACCAAAGATCGAAAAAACTACCGTTATTAACTTAAATAATTACATAATGTTCATATCATTGTAATAAGTGATATAATAAGGATAATGAAATTGAAAATGGTTCTTAATAAGGTATATATTAACTCTAGTTTATTATTCAGGAGGTTAAAGAACGGTTGAGTCAAGTCAGACAAGAGGTAAGGGAATTTCTTAACCCAATTTTCATTCTTTGGGTTAATCTCCTACTTTCAAATTATGTCATGATATTATTATGTCCTATATTGTATTTGTACATTATTTATGTGTACTTATAGTGAATACACATTTTAGATGTTCTTTATTTGTAAAAATGATCTTTTTAAGGACTTCGTCTCAATCCCCTTTCATTGAGGCATATTTGGTTTTATACACAACTCTCTTTTATACGGTGTATAAACCCCTTTGACTTTTATGTTATCCAAAAGGAATCTCTTTAATACGAAGAGTTTTACTAAACGACAAAAAGGGAATGTTTTTCTTTCCGAACATATTCGGCGACAACGACTTCTCCGCCGCCGTGACCATTATTTGAGTTCCGGCTTCCTCTACAGGCCATCATTTTTTTTAATGAAAAATAAATACAACGTTTTAACTTTCTTTTATTTTGGTATTGAAAATGGTTTTGAAAGCGTTTTTATTATGTCAATGTATTGTATTGATAACTTGTGATTGAAATGTGGAAATGTTATGTTTCCTTGATGCATGTTTTATGTGATACGATTATGTTATGGTTTATGATATGTTTAACCCTATTCATATGAGGAATGTATTGGAATTAATAAGTGACAGGTGGAGCCCGCTATAGCTCCTCGATGCATCGGTAGGTCTCATGAGACAACTAGATGTGGAATTGGCCGAGGCCCTTTCCCAATTTGATTTATGGTTTTGGCCGAGGCCTTAATCATTTTAGACGTCTTGGCCGAGGCCTTGAAAAAATGTTTCAGAATGTCCGGCATTATACATTCCCTCATTATGAAAGTGGTTATTGATATTTCATGTGATTATTCGACTAGTAGAATATCCATGTGAGTAAGTAAATGGCATTATTTCAGTTTACTTTTTCCATATTATGATAATGTTCAAGTTTAAAAAGGATTTTGTTTTAGTTATACATTGCCTTAAATGTTAATGTTTATTTATGAAAGCTTCCGCAATATTGTTATCTTTACTGAGCATCTGAGCTCACCCCTTTCAATGTTTTAATATTTTCCAGGATGTGAAGAAGTATTTTATGAATGACCTGCAGGGATTGTCAGAAGAGGATATGAGTGTGGACTATGGAGACTTTGTTATTGTAATTTTTTACTTTATGATGTAATGTAACGTTTACGAATGTATTTAGTGTTTCCAAGGCTACTAAACTAATCGGTCTTTCGAGACTTGATCTTTTGTGATCATGCCAATGTTACGAAGTAATGCACCGACTTTGGGTAGCTGGGGTCGGGGCGTTACACTATTAGAATAAAGAGGTGATGTGTATCAAGTATCAATAATGGGTGAGTATGTACAAAAATAATTGAATTATATAATTTCATGAAAATTCTTCTTCTATGGTATAAATATCAATAAAATTTGTTTTTTCTATGTACATTTTGTTTCTGATGGATTAGATGTCCCTATAAGAAAGAACATATTTCTGTCTTTGTAATTGTTAATATTATCTTGAACATATTCTCTATTATTATCCCACAAAACAAGAGGGAAATATTTCTTTCCAATGTCTGTGTTTTCACTTCCCATGTATTTTCTACTAGGTGGGAAAATAGTTTTGAGTTTTGTTGTGTAACCATTATTATTTTGGAATTGTTTCTAAAGGATATCTTAGTATTCATTATCATGATGTGGGTTTATATGAATGGAACACTCATATTTTAATCCATTGATAAACAAGATTTATTTTGAGGAATAATTATTTTTAAGGGGGGGGGGGGAATTTAACACAAAAAAGATTTTGTGAAATGTTTTTCTGAATTTATTATTTTTTATATTTTTCATTTCCTGAAACAATGAAAATAGTTTATTTAATATTAAATAACCCTGACTGTCATGCATTATATACAATATAATGATAAATTTTCACTAAATAATACATAAATTTCATTATTTTTTAAATAGCACATTGAGGTTAGCTTATGTCACATGCAATATTGACTTTCATTGATAGCTTTTGTAACAGACAAAACTGAGTGATATGTAACAATAAATAATGAAATAAAACATTATTTTTAATTGGAATCAATATATATATTAAATTTAATATTATTTGGTAATATAACCTGTGAATATATATATCATTTTTTTCATTGGTTATCTATTAATTTGAAAATAATATAGAAACCCAATGAATAGAAACGGACTAAATTTAGAAATGTCTATTTATATGTAATTTTTGTTTTAATAACATAATTTATTTTCTAATATTTAACTATATTTAAAAAAATTAAATAACATATATTAAAACAATATTTTTTATAATCATCCGTTATATTTGATAGATATATGTTACGAAAAAACCAAATTTTATGCTTCAAAATAAATAATTTTTTACTGGTAGTTTTTGCACCTTTGATTGGAGATTCCATTTAACTTCCATTTTTATAACTTTTGTATATTTAACATGTCAAAATAAACTTTACATTTTAAATAGAAGCATAAAATTCATGATAGGGTAGATTTTTTATATTTTTTATGTAATGTTTTCATTTTTTGATAAATAGGTAAAAACACTTAAATTAAATTATAAACCACTTTTTCATCAAATCAATATATTATGTTACATTATATTTGAAATTGTATTTAATGATTAAAAATATAATAAATTTATAAATTAATCCAATTTACGTAATTTGAATCAATTTTACTATGATATTGGGTATAAAAACATAGACAACATTGGGGCATTTTTACATTACAATCAATTATGTCATCTTATGGACCAGATTTTTTAATGATAATTTTTCCCACTAATATGATTATAATTTAAAAAAAATGGATATCATATTTGGAATCATCATAATTTTTAATTTTTAATAAATTCATCAATTTTTTGGATCAAAATAATTATTGAATGTGATTAAAATTTATTACATGAAATAAGAAAAAAATTGTCAATAAAGTTCAAAACTATAAGCATAATATCCAAAATAACTTTAAAAACACTCCAACAACGATTTTAAGACCATTATTTTATTTCAACTCGTAAAGTATTGTTTTTATTTGGTTTTTATGACTTATTTATGTAGAAATGTAGTCGCGCATATTTTTTTTAAATTACATGTTTATCCTTTCCCTTCACTATAAAATGCCATAACATCTCCCTTTTCCTTAAAACTATCATTGGACATAGTTTAGAAAAATATCCTCGCAATAAACTACCCAAAATACCTACCTTCATCCTATAATACACACCTTGGGAAGATTGAAATATATGGAAGACTATTGGATCAATCCAAAAGGAGTTACGTGAATAAGAGGTAATGTCTTCTCTAAAGCTCTATTCATTAATTTTCATTCTCTGCCCCCGTGACTCACATTATAGAATGATTTTATAAAAACAATTATATTAAATAAACAATTATGTTTTTATTATATGTTTTTGACATAAATATAAACACACCTCCATTTAATGTGTAATAAAAAACTATCTATGTGTAACAAACTACCACCATAGAATATATTGATTTTTCATATTTCCTTACTGCCTCTCATGTTGAAAATTACGAGTGAAACTATAGTTACCAATTTCATATTTTATATTTATTATATATATAATATTATTTAATCATTTTACCAGAAATGTATTTATACATTACATTTTTTGTTAATATGGTAATTTCAATTGAGGAAGTTTAGATTACCGCCCCTCAAAGTGACATGATTCATTCATACACTAAATGGAATGTTTGAGGGATGTGTTTAGTGAATATATATGATATATATGATATTGATATTCTACACACACACACACAGATATATATATATATGTATTTATAACAACATCATAATTAAACAAAAATAACATTCATTTGTACTTACGAACAACCGTCTCCCAGAAAAGTGTATTCAGTTTCATTCAACATTATTTCATGGAATATTATAATAAAAATATACATATTATTAATAATATTTAAATAATGGTTCAAATTATATAAATAATTATATATTTATAAAGAAAAAATATATTAAAATGTAAACATGTGTGGAAAACAAAGAAGATATTACACAAAATGAAACCATAAGGTAAAATTATTAACACAAGGGTAATATAATGCCATAATCGAACAATATATGTTCATAGAAGTTATTACATGATTCTGTGAAATATTTATAATAAACATCTATTTATTATATATTAGGTTTTATTGAGACTCACAAGATTGAAGACACTTGGTAAACGAATTTCATCTCACTTTTTTTCCATGAGATACATGCCATTTTCACCAATATTTACTTGTCTATGGTGTATATACAACACATGAATGAATTATATGACTATTATAAATAATTTAGTTAGTAATTTTATATCCATTATCTGATCTTCCGTTCATGGGTTTTTTGTTTCAAAAGATTCCAAATCGGTAAGATTGTGTTTTCTCAATTTACATTCTTTAACACACATGCCATGTTATGCACATATATTTTTATATGAAATGTACATAATAAATTTAAAATATTATATCATGAATATAAATCCTTTCATGATATTACATGACTAATTTTATTTTACTTTATTACATGAGTGTTACGGTTCACGATTACTATGTGATAACAATTTATTGAAATAGTGTCATGAATTTTTTATAATGTTTATGATTATGATTATTTTTTTGAAATATTATAATAAATATCTAACGAAAATGCATGACATTAACACTATTTAATTTATTTACCATATATTAATGTATTTGAATAATTTTTTTACATATTGGTATATTATATAGGGATGATAGTGTATTTATGAATGCCTGCCATTACTCTCTCCTTAGTCAGAAATCTATGCTTTTTCAAAACCATGTTTTCTAAAAAGGGTTTTCATTTATGTTATAATTTTACACAATAACGTTGAAAATTAATTTCCCTTTTTTTTATTTTATAATGGCTTTCAAATTAATCTTCTTTATTCTCTCTTAAAAAGGAAATGTTATATCATTTATCTTGAAAAATGGAATGTTCTTCTTAACTCATACAACATGTATGGTTTTTCTTATTATTATTTATGTAAATATTACTTTGAATGTTTACATGGTTCATTTTCAAGAAAATGGTTCAATAAATAATTTTCGATGAAATGGGTTTCAAAACTTTTTCAGGATTTTATTATAAATTTTTAATGTATTATTCAACAAAAATGTTTTCCAAAATGTTTTATGAATATTTTATATATTTTCAAGGAAAAATATTATTCAAAATGGTTTGATTCATCTTTTAAAATTTTTCATGCAAAATTTTTATAATTGTTTTCATGATTCTTTAATATGTTTTCAAGGAATACTATTTTCATTATCTTTCCAGGCATATTTTATAAGCTTATAAAGAAAAATGTTCCCAAAATTATTTCAATCCTTATTCATAAGATTCAATGTATTTAAAAAATGGATTTCAAAACTTTTTCAAGATCTTTTTACATGTTTTCATAGAAAATTGTTTTCCAAAAGGGTTTATATGTTTTAATGTTCTTTTTTTATAGAAGAATGCATATTTTCCTCAGGAAATGTTTTAATCATATCATTCCATGTTATTTTCCATGTTTTATGAAATTATTTGGTGTTACTCGTTCCCTTATAGGTAATAATCTATATGATTAATTCATATTATTTATTGATTGGTTTTTGTATTGATTGAAATAAGATTATTAATCTTTTTTATCTCTAGTATGTTATTTTAATTTGAAACCTAATTCATTTAAATGGTTATGTTTATTGGAAAATGATTATTAAACCCTTATTTTTTCATAGTGTATGATATGACTACATTTTTATGATACAAATTTCATTTCATGGGTTATGATATGATTGTTATGGATATATGGGATCATGTATCTATGATTTCAGTATTATATATGTGGGACTAATATCTCTTTAAAATGTATTGCGTAATAATAAATGTTTTATGATAATAAAGGGTACACGTGAGGAAATCCCAAGCCCAAAAAAATATGGTATACTAGAGGAAATCCCAAAACCCAAAGAATAGGGTAATGGGGAAGAAAAAGAAAGCCCAAAACAAGAGGGTACATAGGAGGACATCTTAAGATTGAAACAATATGTTACATAGGAGGAAATCCCAATCCTAAAATAAGTGGGTGTATGGTTAGGAATATTAATACCAAAGTAGGTACATTGGTGATTAAATAAAGACTATACTGTTAATAATTACCACGAAGTCGTCCATTATGTGATATTTTTATTGACGAAGGGTCTACTACAATTACAATATATATTCTTAATTTATTATTTCATGAATAATGTTTTATATTTATTTATGATACATATTATTTGAGAAAAAAATATTTATTCCATGATTCTTATTTCTGGTTTTTGATTTACACAATATGATATTCTAATTACGATGATCATTTTCTGATAACCTATGTTGAGGTATTTCATATAGAATTCCATAATTTACCCTTATTAGGCATTTGAGCTCACCCCATTCATGTGTTTCCCTTAACCATGTTGTGACATATGGATTTTAATTATAAAAATAAGGGGGTAAATAAATTGTGATGATCAAAGGAGGTATTTAACTTTGTAAGACTATTTTTGTACCCTGATTCCAAAGGCACTAAACTAATATAGAAATTAGGAGTATGTAATAATAATGTTTTATTTATTCCACAATTGTTATGTAATGTTAATTTATGTAAATTTAGGGTATCAATAGCTTTCCATCTTCTACTATGATATTTATTGTTTTCATGGTAAATATGATCAACAAAAACATCCATTTCTTCCTTGTTAGTGAATCAAACAATTTTATTAATAGATCTTGAACTCACGAGAATTGAATTCCATTATATATCGTAAAATAAATAAAATGTTAAACCAATTTATCATTATATCAAAATCATGTAATAAATTTGGGACATTCCTAGCTGACTGAATTAAGATTTCTTCTTATACAGCCACTGAATATTTCTAAAATTTTATTAATTACAATAAATATTTTCAATCTTAATTCATACAACCTTTGGAAATTATTTTTCAATGAAAATATTCTTAAATTTATCAAATTCAAAGGCATAAATATCTTCACTTTCATTGATATTATAACCATTATCTATCAGTAATAGATTTCACATTCAAAATGATATATTTCAAATATTATATTATTGGGGTATGAAGAACCCATGAAATCAAATATCCTTTCTAGGTAGTTAATATCTCATTCAGTTATCACGAAGTCAGACTATCCTCTAAATTTATAGGGATTATGTCTATAAAATTCTCCACTATCATCTTCTTGTATGGTAGATTAGGTTTCTCACATTCATGGATTCCACCATCATTTATATCCTGATTCAATTGATCCATCTCTAAATCGAACTCCTCATGTCTAATTTTTTCCATATCAAGATGTTATTTCAGAAGAATAGTTTTTCCATAGTTCATTCACACTCAAGATTACTTATTTCCGCATTTGAAAAACATTTAGAACAATCGTAATTTACATAATGAAACATGGTAATATTAAAAATATATATCATTTAATGATAACAATAAAGTAATCTATTACAAAAGAATGGTACAAATATTAACGTAATATCTAATGTTATCTAATGTTATTATCTGATACAAACTATAAGGACCCGACCATAAAACATTATATAAACATATTTTAAGTGAATAATTTTACTTTATATCACATTGTGAATATTTATAAGATTATTGTATTATATAATTACGCTATAACTTATACATAATCAACAATAAAATACTACGTTTACACATCTGATTAGTATCTATGTTTTCAACATATAAAACCATAAAAATTAAAACATGGCCTATTTTAAGAAAACTCATTATGATAACAAACATGAATTCTTCCCATATCTTATTCCTCCTTAATACCTAGAATAAACTAGAATAAATATGCAGTGAGGATGAAAATATTATTAATGGATTTAAAAAGAAGGAAAGAATTAGTCTAATGAAAAAAAAATTTAAAACAATGAAAACTATAAAATAAAGTATTAATTTTTAACTTTGATAAATTGTAAATACATTCCATTCATGATAATCTCATTTTATAATTTTTTTAATCACAATATTACAAAAAAAACCATAACAAGCACATAAAATGTATAAAGGTAACGTAGATCATCATTATACTCATCAAAATTATAAATATATTAAATATATGACAGACTTACATACATTTCACTCTTAAAATTTTAATTTAACTATAGAAGACATACATACACAATACATTAGATGATGATATGAAACAAATAAATCATTGGATTATCATGGAAGTACCTGTCATTAGTACATTATGGAACCACACGTAAAATTTACAAGAACGAAATTATATAATAATTACACATAAAAGATTGAAATTTTCAACATTTCACTAATGAAATATCATTTACAATCCAATGAAAACATTTCAGCATATTGGAATAATCAGTTCATTTTTAAAAACCTTATTGATTAAAAAAAATTCAATAACAACTATTTCCTTTAATAAGACATGAAACATAGATATATAAGCTAAAAATAAATTAATTTCCATGGTGGAGGAAAAATAATTTTCATTATGTATGTTAAGAAAAGAAAAATTCAATTTTTTTCATTTATCAAAACGTTCTATATAAATCACATAAAGAGTTGCATTTTAGAAAATATTTAATGAAATTAAAAATAGATATAATATTACCCTAACAACTAATTTATATCCCTCAAAATAAAAATGTTAAGTAAAGTAAAAAATATTACCAAGGAGAATGGATTATAAATTTAATTATTTAAACTATTAAAGTGTCTGATACCTCTATTGACATTTAAATCATAATCCATAAGAAAGATTATCAATCAGAAAATATTAAATTAAATGTGAACATATAAAATAAAGGATATAAAACGTTAATGGGTAAGAATATATACCATATCAGATAATAAATATTTTTATAATGATAAACTTCCACAAATTAAGGAAATTAAGACAAAATCCCTTACCTTGGGTCGAACATGTATTATGTGTAGTTAAATTTTTTAATAATAAAATTATATTAATTAGATAATTTATTGATAAAATATTTAATGTTAATTTTCATTTTTGTGTCACTTATTACAATTTATTATAAATCAACTTATATATTAAATTTTACAATAGGTTTTTTGACCATATTTGGATTATGTGTCAAAATGAATTTGGAATGGTCAAAAATGGTCAAAGTGGTAATAACAAATATATCCAGAATAAAAATCATGGAAAAATAATAAAATCTACACAAAAAGTAAACAATAATAAACTATAATTAAATATCGTCTTGATAAATTAACCAATGTTATAATCAAAGAGATGGTAGGATGTACATTAGCATTAGTTACATTCTCATTTTTTGAATGATCATGGTAGAAAGAACGTATGTAACAATTTCTATATAAACAATGATTATTATATCAAATATGAAATATTATTAATTCATATATACTTATATATATAAATATTCTAATCTAAATATAATCACATCACATTGAGAAGGTGGTTGTCCACACATCCACTAATGATGTTATCACTTTTTTAGTGTGTAGTGAAGTGTTAAAAAAAATAAGGTGCTAAATTTTTAGAACGGCCATAATGAAATGAATGTATAATAATATTTATGTTTTTTATATAAATTTTTTCAAACCTATCTTTATTATGTACCATGAAGTGTTTGAACATATAGAATCTCTCTAAGAATGTAGTGGACCACACTTCAACAAACAATGTTATCATATTTATAAAAAATAGAATGTATTTGGGTATGTGTTAGAAAATAATTACAGAATTTTAAATACATAATATATATAATTTATATCATATATAAAAATATTTTCTACATTAATTATCCTCCTTTAATGGTGTTAAAAGAAAAATAAACATCCTCATTTTGTGAGGTGGTAGTTTACCGTACAAAAGAATAATAGGTTTGTTACTAAGTAGATGGATATTTCTGTGATTGTACACCTAAATCATGTCATAAAAACATATTAGTAAATTTATTATACATAATATATTATTTATTCTCGTAATAAGTCTATTTTATGAAGTGGATAATGAAAATAATTTAATAGTGCTTGAGGAATGGGGTTACCTTTTTTTCAGGTAACTCCTTTCGGTTTTCCGCAAGGGATTATTTTGAAATAATTATTCCCAGGATGGGGATTATAGGATAACACGAGGTAATCTAAGGATATATATGGATAGATAATGTTTTATCCCATTATTATTGAGAGCTGTGATGAAGTGTGAGGTTTGAGTGCCTTTTTATAGTTGAGGAGGAGTGACAATATAGTAAATATTTTTGAAAGAATTTCTCCCACGTTTTTCAAATTTATTATTGATGAAATAATGGACTAAATTAGATCCAATTGTGTATAGGGTCGATATATGGTCATTTAATGTATTTTGGACAAATTTCTAATTCATTTTCGCTCTTTATTTTAATGTCTTATCCATTGTTAAGCTAATTTTTTTCTTTATTGTTGTAATTAACTGTACTAATTTTCATTAGATATTGTGGAAAAAACAATGTTGAAAATATTTGACATAATAAATTATGTTTTATAAAAATATTGAATCCAAATTTTCAAATTCTAATCACATAATTGTTAGAAATGAATTTAAAATTTAACCCAATGATGAGATGATAATGCCAGTTTTTAATGTAAAGAACGTTCAAATGTATGATGTATTTTTATATAAAATTTCATGTAAAATTATTCAAATGATAGAAATTGTCTTAAATGATATAATAATTATATATTAATACATTAAAACAAATTTAAAACATTATTTACATAAAATATTCAATTGGATTAAAATGTAGTTTTGATGTAAAAGTTAATATTGTTCACTATACATAAAAATATGAAATGTCCAAGAAAATTACCAAAAATTCACCCAAAGTATATTTTAATATTTTTATTTCAAAAATTAATTATATTTCTAAATATATAAATTAAAAAACTATCATAATTTTGATTTAAAATCGAGTTTCTATTTAATGATTGAAAAAGTAACTTTAAAAAAATACATTTTTTTATACTTAAAATTGTATATTTTTACTATTATATTCATATAAATTATAATGGAATAATGTAAAAATATTATAAACATGGTTAAAAATAGTATATTTATATATATTCATTTCTATTGATACAACAACACATCAATAACTACTGATTAAAATAACCATATATACATCATATTGTTGTTCTGTATAACTCAGTCTTGCATCCATTTTCAGATTTCGAAGAAACTCATTGAAGTGTGTCATGTATGATATTGTAGATATAATCCAATATAATTTAAAAATAATATATAGATCATAAATATTAATAAAAATAAAAATGTATTATTCAACCATTACTTGGGATAATACATCTTAACCACATTTTTAAAATTTCATCCATGTAATATGATGAAGTTCTCTAATAAAGGGGGATATTATCACCTCATATAATTTTTAGATTCTCATTTTGCCTAATAAACTATATGGTTTTTCCATAAAGCCATAAAAAATTGGATTACAGTTACGACTCAAGTTTTAGCCCACTCAGACACTGGAATATTCCTACAAATAAATCCTTAGCTTGGTGTGAAGACGGTGTGCGATTTTGAGGCCCGGTGTGCCCGGAATTAAATTTATAAAAATATTGTGTATTTTTTATACTATGCATGTGGAGGGGGTGTGATATCTCCTAAATGGTATCTCATAATAGGAATATGAGGGAACATTTGCATCCGGAACATGTCGTTTACCCTAGGCAGACTGTAAACTATGCGGGCGCGGGCCATCTGTGAGGAATGCCACCAGGTGCGTTTTCATAAACAAGTGGAAAATTTAATTTACTAGCGTTGGCTTGAATAACTTCTTAACAGTTTCTTGGATCGAAAATCCAAGTCCACTGTTGCATTCAGAATGTCAGTTTTACTCTAAGGGATACCTTTCCTTTGTCTGCATCAGGCATCGAGCAGAGGCGAGTTGGAAGCCCGAGATGGGAGATTTATTTTCTTTAAAAAAAACCCCATCTCCTCCCCAAAACATCTCCCCAACATGCGCGTAGGAGGCAAGGAACCCACCTCCTCCCTTCTCTGTTTTGTCACAAAATCAAGCTGAAATCATCTGTTTTATGCGCAGATCGTTGGTATGTCGAGTTTCAGGGCGTCGTAGTTGTCATACTACACCTGAAGACTCTGTGTTTCAGCTACGAGATAGACAGTTTGAGTTTTAATTCCTTGATCCTCTTTTTTCAGCTAATTTCATTGTTTTGATGTCGTAGCAAGGAAGATCGTGTCCTGAGGGACGTGATGGTAACTTGGGATTGAAAAACGGACCCCTGGGGTGCCCTTGGCGGTCCGCGGAAGGTGTACGGCCGAGCGTGGTGGTTGGCTACCCGGGGCGGCGGTGTGCCGGCCGTACCGGCAGAGCGGGGTGGTTTGGGGAGCCGCGTGGAGGAGGTCCGCCTACCAGGCCGGGCAAGCGGCAACCGGGTCGGCCGGCACGGGCCGATCCGGCCTTCTTTTGTACACAAGGGTTTTCAAACCCCAGTTTCTTGCAATCCGAGATTCGTATTCGCGTGCCGTCTATGGCAACACAACACTAGAGATGAGCCGAAAAATTCAGTGTGGGATTGGGTGTTTTAGTTTTCGAGAACGTGGACCGGGAGATTGAAATGTTGAATAAAATAATAAATTTTATAATTATTCGACTTCATGTCGTCGTATCTTCTACCTGGAGCGTCTGATTGATGTGTCATTAGTGGAGTTGCGACCCTGATGGCATGGAGAAATTTCTTGATGGTTTCTGGGTGTTGGGACCAATTTTGGGGTGTAGGCCCCACGAGGCCGGGTTTGGGCATTTACGGTGAAATACAACTTCTTTACTAGGGGTCCAATTTTTTCGGATGAATATTCAATCCATTGTATTTTTCTGAGAGGATCTCAATGGTTTGATTTGATCGATGTGTTTCAGGATCATGGTGTGGGCCCCACCCGAGATGGATTTAGTGAACAGTGCCGTTTTCACCGGGTGATCATTTTGGACAAATTAGTTGTGGATCCTGTGCATTTTTTCGAGGGAATCATAGTAGTATGATTCGCTTGTTGAGTTTCGGGATCATTGTGCGGGCCCCAAATGGGCTAGCTATGGTGAATAGTGCCATTTTCACTGGCTGTCTGTTTCGGTCGAGTAAGCATCCTATTCTGTGTATTTTACCATGCATATCGTGATAGTGACCTCGATATCGACCTTGCAGGTGCGCGGTGTTGCATTGTGGTCGGTCTCTCTAGTAATCGATGTTCGGACCAGTAATGGTTAAGGGTAAACCCTTAATTCATTCCTACAAGGGTTCACGTGGAATCACAACCAATGTATAGGTTTTTGATCCTCTTGATGGGATGTTTAATATGATAGAGGTTTGGCATCACTCCGGTGGGCTGCAGTAGGATCCTCTAGCATCATTTCCCTAGATTGGGTCCTTGGTATCGTTGTGACTGCTTATCCACAGGCGAGGATCCCCTATCTAGCAAGGTAACCATGTAGGGCTTGTGACATCATCAAGATTATGATCTCCTACACAGTGGATCATGATCTATAAGGTTGTGGAATTGTCGTGTATACGATTCTCTACTCACAATGACCATTATAGTAGGGTTTTGGTATCACAGGATATACAATCCCATACTCAGTGTGCTGTTTCGGTAGGGTTGGTGCATCGTCTGTTCGATCCCCTACATCGTGATTTATACCAGATAGGGTTCTGGTATCGTTGTGAAAACTTTTATGCTGCCGATGATCTTCTATCTGAGTGATGTGGTTCTATCGAGCACCAGATCGGGTTTTGGTATCCCCCAATGGATCCTGGGAGTGATCCCCTATCTATGAGATCTACGAATTCCAGAACGGGTCGTGGTATCCCCCAGCAGACCATGGGAGTGATCCACTATCTGTGTGATCCTCATATACTAGTGTGGGTTCTGGTATCCCCTAACGAACCCTATAAGTGATCCCATATCTGATGAGTTTGGTGTTTATGTTGTTTTAGTGAGGTTTTCTCAGTGACTGTATCCAACGAGCGTGTTCCCTCAAGTGAGTATCTGAGATGTTTTTGTGGGATCTGATGGATTGTATCTCTCGAATGAGTGTTATCTAGGATTGAAGTGATCATTGATTGTGTTTTCCTGGTTGTGAATAGTTGTTGGTGATGAGGTCAGTACCTCATGTGGCTTGGTGCGTGAGATAAGTATATCTGTATTGTTCATGGTGTATATATTGGAAAAACCTTATATGAGCTGACTAGTTGTGTTTAGTCTAGGATGGTGATGAGATGGAGTTTCTCTCCCGTTTGGGATCCCACTGGCTGGGATGAGCGGACTGTTGCCTTTCAGTTGAAATATTTTGTTTTGCGTTTTTGGAGTGCCTACTGAGTATTGTTATACTCACCACTACATGGGATTTTCCCGCACATGTTTGTGTCTTGGGCAGACCACAGGCCTTTCGATGGAGTCCCATGAGGACTCGGAGCAGTCAGAGTTTAGTGATAGGGTTTGACCAGGCTGGTTATGGGAGTGTTGTCGAGGAGCTTACCGACAGGTGTTTTGGCAGAGTTTTCCCTCCTTGTGAGAAGGTTGGACAATATGTAGTTATTTTATGGAGGGCCCTATTTTTTTCATTTTTTATTTTTTCTATACTCTAGTAATGGATAGTTGTATTCATTCATTTTCATTCCAGTTTTTATATATCTCTACACTATTTCATGGAGGTGTATGTGGGTTTCTGTGTACAGGTACCTTGGGAAAATCCCTCCCATGTGTGTGATATCCTACTCGGCACTAGATGCCATCCCCTGGCCTATTGGAGGCAGGCTTGGGGTGTCTCGGTTCAATCCCCATTGGGTCGGGTTGTGACAGAGTGGTATCAAAGAAGGTTCCACCTTTGAGATCTCATAGCATAGCTTGTCGAGCTGTAAGTTTGGTTTGGGTTTCATAGCAGTAGTGTAGTGATGTTTTGAGCTCGGATTTCTGGCCAGAGACTCCAGTGTTGGTGTAGCGGCCAAAGTATCCATACACCAAGACTTTGTTAACCTTCCATTCGACCCAGGACTTTTGTACACTAGTTGTAGGGGAATATCGGTACATGCATCATATACGAAGAGGTTTTTGGGGTTTTTCCTTGTTCTTCTTGAGTTAGCACACCAGATATATTCTTTGAATATGGAGCATCTTGATTGTATTTCAAGATGCCTACATGAAGATCACCAGCAAGGGTTCCACATCATGGTTGTGGTCATGATCTGCCCCATCTAGAGGCTGTGGACCAAGGCACAAGTTCTGAGGCTGGAACTCCAGGTGGTCCGCCAGTTGAGCCACCACCTGTCGAGCAACTGGTTGTTCCAGTAGTGCATTATGAGGTTGCATGAAGGCTGAGTGCACTGCATGAGTTCTAGAGGCAGTGACCTCTGAGGTTCTATGGTGATCCATATCCTCAGGTAGCTGATGACTGGCTTGAAGAAGTCACCCGTGTTTTCCTCCTGGTGAGGACACCTCCAGATCAAATGGTTGTCCTAGAGGTTAGCCTTCTTCATGGTTCTGCTGGGCGATGGTGGAGTTTGAAGGTGAAGTCACATAACGAGGAGATGCTCATGTGGGATGAGTCTGAGAAGCTCTTCAGGGAAGAGTTATATCTGGTGATACTGAGGTCAGTATGGATTCAAGAGCATCTACAACTTCAGCAAAAGAGAATGACTGTGTCGGAGTACATAGTGATGATTACCGACCTATTGCGCTACTCAATGTGTATGGTTCAAGAACCATTATTTAGGGATCAGACCTTTGAGTAGGGCCTATGCAATGACATCCTGGCAGGTTTGGTTTCCTTGTGTCATCCCACCTATGCTGGAGTGCTGGAGTGAGCCTTGGTGGTGGAGAGATTTCTG
This sequence comes from Viscum album, assembly GCA_963277665.1. Taxonomy (NCBI): domain Eukaryota; kingdom Viridiplantae; phylum Streptophyta; class Magnoliopsida; order Santalales; family Viscaceae; genus Viscum; species Viscum album. The sequence continues at coordinate 1,836,637,248 of OY728163.1, read as the reverse complement.
GTCAAGCATATCTTGCCTGTTAGTGCTGCACACGTGAGAGATGAGACATCGTTACTCGGATCAGCATCTGGTAGCCGATGACTGACTCAGAGTTCTAGATGTGGCTGATGTCTTAGGAGGTGACCCAAGACTGGAGGATCGGAGGCTCTGGGCTCACAGGGCTCGCATGCCTGTTTGGGGGAGTCGTGGGAGAGGTAGTGTTATGCTTGCGACGGTCCATAACATCTTTCTAGTGATTTCCCGACTCGTCGTGCTGCTAAGAGGGAGCTAGTCGAGGGACTGCCATGGTAGAGGGAATTTTTCAAGAAAAGTGGTCTGTAGGGTGGCGGGCGTGACGAAAGATCTGGTTCAGCATCATGAGGTTGTAGGCTATATAAGTTGCCACCAGAACCACCCCCAGTTGTTCCGCGCCAAGCATATGGAGCTGGTGGCTGAGGGCGAGGACATATGCATGCCCTTGAGGCTGTTGACCCTGAGGCTCTGTGTATGGATAGAGGTATGCATTGTGTCCTATCTACTTACTGCAGGAGTTTGATAGAAAATGTTTAACAGTACTCTTTCCTTTGTGTTTCTTGCTCGAGTTTTTGTTCGGGGTGTTTGTAAGACCATATGTGGGTGGTGTTCGATGTGTTTCGAATGCGTGAGGAAGAGGGTTCCTTCCCCTACTGAGATGCATTTTTGACGTGATAAAAACCGTACGGCTGAGTTAGTGCTGCCCAAAGCAGATAATGTTAAGGTGTGGTGGATTATTCCTTCTGACTTATGTGGTTGGACACGGGTGTTTGTTGGCGAACTCCCTGGCGTGGGAGACCTAGTTGAGAGTCCACTCGCATTCATTGTGCTTATGGATTTTGGGTAATGAAACGTTCTAGGGTGGGGGAGGTAGTGACTCAGGTTTTGGCCCTATGAAACATGGGTATATTCCTAAGAATAATTCCTGAGCTAAGTGTGAAGAAGACATGCAATTCTTGAGGCCGGGTGTGCCCAAAATTAATTTTATCAAAATATAAAGTATTTTTAATACTCTGCACATTGTGGGGGTGTGATATCTATTATCTGATAGCTCGGGATGGGAATCTTAGGGCATGATTGCGTCTCGAACATGTCATTTACCCTATGAGGTGTGTAAACATTGTGGGCTCAGGCATACTGTGAGAAAAGCCACCAGTGGCGTTTTGGTAAATAAGTGGAAAAGATAATTTACTAGTGTCGGCTAGAATAACCTCTAAATGGAATCTCGGATCACAAAACTGGGTTCTCCGTTGTATTTAGAACATCGTGTTTACCTTAAGGGAAACCTTACATTTGTCTGCATCAGGCATCAGGTGGAGCCGAGTCGGGAGGCGGCGATGGGAGTTTTTTTTGTTAAAAAAAATTAAAAAAAGAAAACCCATCACCTCCCTAACCCTTATCTCCCACATACGCATATGAGGTGATGAACCCACCCCTACCTTCTCCGTTTCATCGATAAATCAAGCTGAAATTGTCCGTTTTCTGCGTAGATCGTCGGCAGATCAAGCATCAGGGAATCGCGGGCGTCGTTCTACACCCGAAGATTCGGCGTTTCGCCCGCGAGGTAGGCAGTTTGAGTTTTAATCCCCGGATCTCGTGTTTGCTGCGAATTTCTTGGTTTTTTTGTCGTAGAAGGGGATTTTGATTCCCAAGGGTCACGTTGGTACCTTCTGATCGAAAAACGGTCCACCAGGGTGCCATTAGTGGTCCGCGGATGGTCCCACGGCGCGGTACTCGCGCGGCGACGCCGGCGCAGGCAGACCTACGACGTCATGAGGTGGTCTGTGGCAGTCAGCAGGTGAGCGCAGCAATGCGCTGTCCCTACCAGCATAGCGTGGGGGAATGGGGTGCCTCAAAATAAAGGGTCACCTACCTGGGCAGCCCGGCGGCGGCGGCGGCCGAGTCTTTCAGCGCTGGCTGGTCCAGCCTTATTTTGTACACATGGTGTTTAAACCCCCTGTTTCGTGCAATATGGTGGTCAAAATAGTGTGTCGTCTATGGATACAAGACCCTGGAAACTAGGTGAACCCTTTGATGTGGGTTTGGGAGTATTATGCTTCAGTATCATGCCCCGGAAGCATGAAACGTCGAATAAAATAATGATATTTTATTATTTCTCGACTTCGGGTCGACTTATCTTCTACCCGGAGCGTCCGATTGATGGGTCGTCAGTGGTATTGAGACCCTGAGTGAATGACTGTAATTTTTTGATGGTTTCCAAATGTTGGGACTGAGTTTGGGGTTCAGGCACCATGAGGCTGGGTTTGGGTGTTTACAGGGAAACCCAACATTCTCATCAGGAGTCCGATTTTGGCAGATGAATAATCAATCCTATGTGTTTTTCTGAGATGATCTCAATGGTGTGATCTGTTCGATGCTTTTAGGGATCGAGGAATGGGTCCCACACGAGCTGGCTTCAATGAATAGTACTTTTTTCATAGGGTGACCACTTGGGACGAACGAGGAGTGGATCCCATGGGTTATTCTGAGGGGATCAAAGTGGTATGATCTACATGTTGGGTTCCGTGATTGTTGTGTGGGTCCTACATGGGCTAGCTATGATGAAGAGTTCCTTTTTCACCATTTGTCCATTTCGAATGAGTAAGCATCATATCCTACTTGTTTTTTCATGTGGATTAAGGTGGTGGCCTCAATATAGGCCTTAAAGGTGCGCGGTGTTGTATGGTGGCAGGTCATGCAGGTTAGAGACGTTTGAACCAGCAATGCTTGCGGGTACTCCCTTGGTTCATTCCTACGATGGTTTTCACAGAATCACAACCTTATAATAGGTTTTTGATGCTCTTTGATGGGATGTTTAATTTGATAGAGTTCTGGAATCCATCCAGTGGGCCCGAAGAGGGATCCTCTAGCATTATTTCCCTATATCGGGTTCTTGGTATTGTTGTGACTACTTATCAACGGGCGGCATCCCATGTCTAAATGTTTAACCCCATTGGGTCTGTGGCATCATCGAGATTATGATACCCCACGCAGTGGGCCATGTTTAGTAGGGTTGTGGCATCATCAGGTATACAATACCCCACTCAACATGAAGATTATAATAGGGTTGTAGTATCAGTCGATATATAATCCCCTACTCAGTGTGTGGTTTCGATAGGATTGTTGCATCATCAGTTTGATCCCCTACACCGTGAGTTTTAGCCGATAGGGTTCCATTATCGTCGTGACCACCTTTATGCAGGAGACAATCCTCTATCTTAATGACATGGTTCTGCCGAGTTCCAGATCAGGTTGTGGTATCCCCCCTACGGATCCTGGGAGTGATCCCCTATATATGTGATCTATGAATGCATGAACGGGTTGTGGTATCCCCCAGTCGACCCTGGGATTGATTCCCTATCTGTGAGATCCCCTTATACCAGTGTGGGTACTGGTATCCCATAGAGGACCTTAGGATTGATCCCCTATCCGAGGAGTTTGGTGTTTATGTTATTTTAGTGAGGTTTTCTCTGTGAGGGTATCCAACGAGCATGATCTCTCAGGTGAGCGTTTGAGATGTTTGTGTGGGACCCGATGGACTGTATCAATCGGACGAGTGTAATTTGGGATGATAGTGATCGTGGAGTGTGTTTTTCTAGTTGTGAACTATTGCTGGTGATGTGGTAGGTACCTCATGTGGCTTGGTGCATGAGCTGAGTATATCTGGATTATTCAAGGTGTATGTATGTGCATACACCTGAGTTGAGCTGACTAGTTGTGTTTAAAAACGGATTGTCATGAGATGTATTTTCTATCTTTTCTAGGTTCTCTATGGCATGGATTACCGGACTGTTTCCTTTCAGTTTCCCTCTCTTGTTTTGGGTTTTTAGGGTGACTACTAAGTATTGTTTTACTCACCCTAGCACGAGCTATGCCCGCACATGTTTGTGTCTTATACCGACCATAAGCCTTTCTACGGAGTCCCTGGTGGACCTGGAGTAGGTAGAGCTTAGTGATTGGTTTTTGACCAGGGTGGTTACAGAAACTATGCTGAGGAGCTTACTGGGATGTGTTTTGGTAGTGTTTTCCCTACTTTTGAGTAGGTTGGACACTTTGAAGTTTTCTTTAGGTGGGCCATGTTTTTCCGTTTTGTACTTTTTCTATACTCTAGTTTGGGATAGTTGTATGAATGCATTTTCTTTCCAGTTTTTATATATCTATGCACTGTTTCATTGTGTGTATGTGGGTGCGGGTGTACAGGTACGTTAAGCTAATGCCTCTCATGAGTGTGATAGCCTACTCAGTGCTAGACGCCAGCCCCTTGCCTATTAGAGGCAGGCTTGGGGTGTCGCGGCTTAGGCCCTGTTTGGTCGGTTCTAGACAATTAACATATTACACAAAACATTATTGATGTTATAAAAAATATGAATGGGTTGTTCCACATAAATAATATTCTTATCTAGCAGATGTGATACATGTCTAAAAACATGATAAATGTCTTGTAAAAATTATAAAATTAAATACATTGTGGTCCAGAGATACACTCTAAGGTAATCCCAACTAGATGCATCTATTCTTAATTTCAATATGATTTTATATGGTCCAATTTACCGTGGACTTAACTATCACATATTACCAAACCACATAACACTTTTTCATGGAGAAAAATTTACAATTTCATGATCACCTACCTAGAATTTAATATATTTTATCATGTAATCTGACTGACTCTTCTTCCCACTCTTTTTTATTCCCATTTGTTTCTGATTCATTTGAACATTCTCTATTTCTTCCCCTACCAAATATGCTCCCTTTAACTTCCATTATCTAATATCATCCAAATAAGTCAGTGTTCAAGACAAATTTCCAAAAAATTCCTTGAATGAATCTATATTCATACTATAATTAAAAATATTATAGAAATAATACTTAATAAAATAATTATATTAATCCCAACATCGCTGGTAATTAATTTTGTAAAAATAATAACATCTCCCATGGTCTGAATCGTTCACTCAGACCATCGATCAGATTAATTATTAAAACATATACTGAAATTTAATTCAATACCCAATTTCTTCTGATGTCATTTCTAAAAATGTTATGTGATCCTTGGATCATGATCTGACATAATGGTTAGTGCCTCTCCCTATGACTACACAACCTCTTTTATATACGGTCTAGATAGTTCATGTAAATACATTGTTTGTAAAATGGTTAGTAGAATTTCATATTTAGTTAATCGATCAACAAAATGAAAAATCACACATTAACATAATAAGTACATGGAATTCCCACGATGAAATCAATTAATAGATTCTCAAATTCCAACTCTATAACTCGAAAAGGTTGTATCATCCCCTTCAGTCACTATCGCTCTGATTAAATTAGGTGACAAGTAAAAATCATCACGGGAAATTCCAAAATATCTATTTTTTTATGTCCCACCAGGAACACTCTCAATGATCTATGAATATATTAGTGCTTCCCAGATGAAAAGAAAATGGCGAACCATGAGATGATATCAATAACTCTATCCTCAAATGTGAATCAAAAGGAACCTATAATATTTTCCCAAATTGTAGAATATATTATTCTTCAATATTGAAATTAGGAAACATAATATCCTTAATGGATTGTGAATTCTTTTAAATGATAGATCCACCTTTTAATTTTTCATAAATATTTTTGAATAATCAACTACAATAAAACAAAAAACAGGAGAGGGGATATCTTTGCCTCCACAACTTCTAGGCCATGATTCATCAAACCATTAATCAAAAGGTCACGCTCCAAACATTTCATGGTCAATGTCAAATTACTATTTCGAGTCAATGAATAAGACACCATTTTTGGTTTTCTAGGATTATATTTATTAATGAAATCATAATCCTTGATTATTTATAGACATCATCATTTTCTCATGTTTGAATCATTATAAATGATTATAGATTTCAAATATTTTTCATTGGAAAATATTTCACACTTCACTCCATAAAAAAGGGGCCTCCATATTCATAATAAAAAATTAACTTAATTAAATTCATGTGTAGCTTAATTTAACTCGTTATTTTTAAATTGATGCGATGATTTAGCAATTACCATGTAAAAATGCATTATGACACAATAAAGTTCTTGTAATAAATCATCATTGTAGATGATGAACTTGAAATTGATATAAGGAATGGATAGAAGTGTGGCATTGACCAATTATTATTTTAGTTCTTGAAAATAATGATACATTCATCTATATAGATAAAAATTTATCTTTCTTGTTTAATTATATAGTGGCCAAGATAACTGATAATTTTTTAAATAATATTAGTAATAAGCTTGTATTCTACATTACCTACAAATTGTTTTAAAATTGGTTTCTCTTGTCCACTATTCAATAGATTTTTATCTAGAAATGTCAAAGGATATTCCATCTTTAGAAACCATATGTTCACAGAATGAAAAAATTTTAAACCAAAATTCACTATTACTATAAATTCAGAATAGTTTATTTTCATTCAATCATTTCCAAATAGTCATTCAGTTCCATTCATGTTCTTAATGGATTTTAGAATATAATAAAATATAATTTATGATCATAATAAAAAATTATACGTAAATAATGGAAGAGTCTATTCATAAGATTCATAAATATATGTTGGAATTAGATAACTCAATGGGAATAAATAAAAACTCATAATTCCAATATCTCATGTGAAATTCTATCATCAAAATATCATCAACATTCACCTTCATCTAATGGTACTACAATATAATATCAATCAATGAAAAACAATAAACTTCATAGAATATATCCAAAAAAATCATATATATGAGGAAAATGTTACTTTTCTAAAAAGTGATACTAATCTTGTTCTCATAATTAGTAAAACCTCTCATGGAACCATCATTTATTCATGTTTAAAATAGGATGAGCCCACAATGAAGTTATTTTTCATGTAAATCTATTACTAATAGATTCTCACAAATGGTTTTTCGATTACATTGATATTACATGATCCACTCTATAATGTTGTTTAGAAATAGGCTTGGACCTTGACACTAAATCAATTGGAAATTCATTTTCTCGGCCAGGAAGAAAAAAAGGGAATTAATCAAGATAAACATATGTAAATTAATTCACTAACATGATGTTAATAATTCGAACCATTTCATTATTTTGAAAAATAGGAGAATAAATCATTTAATTCCATATTTCATCAATTTCACAAAATATTGGAATGTTATTAATATTTTTAATACATTGAGTAATACATTATTAGCAATAAAATATATTTATTCCTGATAAACTAAATGTTAATCTATACCCAAAATGATATCAAACTCCACTATGAGTGGATCATCAGGATTTGTTGGAAATACCATCCCAAAAAGCATAGGTCGGATGATCGAAACCACCCTTTGATACCTCTTCGTAACATCCCGATTATGGGTGCCACCCAGGGGTGCCCCATACATGGTTGGTTACAATGACTCAAGAACATTTCCCTGCAAGACAGAGGAGTTCGACTAGTAGTGATGGCCTTGGTTGTGATTGTAGGAAAAAATTCCCTCATTTGAAGAGTATCACTAGGGAATAAAAATAATATATAACATCAAAAATAGTGTTACCGTACAATACGAAAAAAATAGAAGATTGAAAGTAAATAAACAACTAGATAACATATATAAATGATGCATATAACATATGTCTAGGAAAGAAGCCAAAACATTTCACAAGGATGGAAATACAGAACTGAACAAAAGTTCAATGAAAACAAGTAAACTCATGCAACATCACAAGCCTCAACATCATCACATGCTCTCTAGCTTCACAACCCACGTAATGTTTTTACCAAATTTTCTGTCGTACTTTCAAGAGGTGATATTCTTGATTTCCAAGAATGTATCACATTAATGAACGATTTCAATATTCAGTAATCAAATATTGTATTTACATGACTCGAATAAGACAAAAAAATACCAGTCATAATATCATTTCATAGAAATTCATAAACAGTTGTTAGAAAAATATTTTCCCAAAACCTTTTGATATTGATCTTGCTAGTTTCAACCCTGATTAATCAATAGTAGACACACATTTTGATAATGACCTCACTCATTGTAGCTAAAACAAAGTGAAATTGGAATTTAATTACTTTTATAATAATCCTTCTTCTAGTCATTAACCATTTGAAGGATATTTAAGCATATGGAGAACATACCAAACATTGAATGACATTCCCCAAGATTAATTTTACCACACATATCTATAGATGATAAATTTTTTATTACCTCCAAACATATTTGTGGAATTCTTCTCAATTTCATACTAAGATTACATCTCCTTTATCTTATTATCATGGGATACATGATCATATGAAAACTCCATTTCCACTATCATACAATATTGTAGAATATTTTCATATATATTTAACCGATTAAAAGACAACTCCATTACATATCATGGAGTCAATCCTTTATAAAATTTATTTCTCTTGTTATCAATATCTTAGATAAAATTTGGGACATACCTCATAGGTAAAGTGAATATTTATTTATATTCAACAATTGAATCATCCTTATTTTTCCCCAATTACATGATATTTTATCCATCATAAGACAAACAGTCCTTAGAATATATTTCTAAAATTAATATATTATTACATTCAAGATATTAAATAGAACCAATCTCATCACTTTCCCTAATAATGATAACCCCTTACCCCAGTGATTAGAATAACCAATAAAATGATACATTGAATGAGTTAGATTTGTTTAATCCAAAAAACCAATGGAATCATATATATCTTCTAGGGATTTAATCCAATCATTAGTTATCGCGGGGTCAGATGAGCCTCAAAAGGATCGTGGATATTGTTTCATAAAAAAAATCACTATCATTATGTTTCTTTGTTGTATATCGAGTTGCTCTCTTTCATGGAAACAACCACCCGCTATAACCTGATTCTTTTAACCCATCACCACAATAGACTTCTCTATTCAGATTCTATCAATCATAGGATGCTGGTTTGGAAGGATATTTTTCTTTTGGTTCCTTTGCACTATAGCTTCCTAGTTTCCTCTGTATAAAACCATTGTAAATACACATACATTTGTTGAAGAATCATTATAATAATCAAATTGTATAAAATTTTTACATAATTTTAGTTAAAATAATCTAGGGTAATTATACTAATAATAAATAAACTAATGTTATCTAAAACTATTCATAGATACCATCTATAAGGAACAGACTTTACGACATGACATAATCTTGATTTAAGTCCAGAATATAACATTATCTCAGACTATGGTTGTTTTAAGGATCAAATTATTAGATAATTAGTCCATAAATAATACATTATAAAACATTATAATATATATTGGAATCTTTTGATCAATATCCATTTTTACATCATATAAATCCTCAAAAAATAAGGCATGATCTTTTTTATTACAACTCATTATTTCTATCAACGTGAATTATTATTATCTCTTACAAGTCCTTAAGAAATACGAAAAACCTAAAACACATGGTAAGGCCATTAAAGTCATTAAGAGTGATATAGAATGATAGGAAATTTATAGCTTAATAAATAACATTAAAAATATATAAAAACATTACACTGAAGTAATTCTTTTTACATCGATATCTAAAAATAATTACCTTTGAAAATAAGATCATGTGGTACAATTTTTTTAATCACATGAATTATATAAATCACATAAAAAAATAGAAAATAAATAAATGTATCATGGAACAATAATATAATTCTCACTCTTACCAACTGATTAACCTTATGGAAGACTATAATACATGTTACTCTTAAAAATATAATACATATTCAGTTGACTTCCATAACAAAGGCATTGAAGGTCTATCATAGACTCGACCATAATTGTTTTATCATTGACTCACCCATTATTGGTTTATTATAGAACCAAATGTCATGTTTCCAAGTGAATTTTTTATAATAAAATATGAAATCATGAAATTGAACCAAATTTTTAATAATAATCATAGAGGAGGAAATGTCATTGACTCTCAATCCATTAAGATTAGAACATCAGTTTATTAATTTATCAAAACATTCACTACAATTAAAAAAAATATTACATTTAAATTATATCCAAATGAAATTAATAATGGACATATTACTCCCTTCCCATTGATATCCATATAAATAAATATGGAAAATAATATCAAGAATATTACTATGGAGAAATGATTATGAAATTAAGCCATTAAATATTAAATGTGTCACATAAAATTTTTTAAATTTAAATCACAATACCCAAGAATGATTAAAATTTAATATACATTAAATGACATTATAAAATATGAAATATATATATTAAAATTAATTGGGAATTTATATACACCTTATAAAATATTAAATATTAATATTATCATGAAATATCTCACCGAAATATGTTTGAGAAACAATACATTACATTGCATCTTACTTATCTTATGTGTATTTACATTGGTTAATAATAATTTTATATAAATTTTATAATTATTTAATAAAATATTTCAGGTTTATTTTTACTTCTATTTCACTTATTACAATTTTATATACAACTATTTAAATAAATAATTTAATGTTGGGTATTGTGACCATATTTGGTTTAGTTGTCAAAATGACACTGGTAGGTAAACTATGATCAAAGGGGTTATTATATGAACTTGTAAATAATAACATTAATGATATAATTATAATATCTATATATAAGTTTAACCTTTATATCCATCAATGAAATATGGTAATGAAAAATGAACAAACAATTCAATCATTGTGATGGTAGGCCTATATACACATGGGATACAATTTCATTATTCAATGATCATTGTGGAATGAATTTAATTATAAATATCATTTTAAATAATGATAATTATATACTATTAACCATTTTATTTAATAAAAAATATATATATTTAATTCTAGTTATATAAAATAAATCATATCACTTCGAGGAGATGGTACTCCACACGTGAATGAATGACATTATCACTATTTATGTCAATGGAAAAGATTTAAAGAAAATGTTGTGTTACATTTACATATAGTTAGTTATGTAATTAATATCATATATATTTTATATATGTCATATACATTTAATTAATCATATCCTTTATATGTTCAATGTAGTGTGTGAATGTATCACATCTCTTTGAAGAGGTAGTACTCTACACTACCACAAACAATGTTATCATTTCTAGAAAACATGTAATATATAATTGTATTTTTATAATATATTTTCATAATTATAAATGAATAATAAAAATAATATTTATCATATATCAACATGTTTCCCTTCATAATTCAAAAAAATGATAGGTGTTAAGGAAAAAATGAACAACATCATTTTGTGAGTATGTAGTTCACAATACAAAATAATGGTAAGTAAGTTACCCATTAAATGGATGGGTTTTTATGTATAGGTTGGAATATTATCATAATGAAATTATACTCTATTGAATATAATAATTTTATTGTATATTTAGGAAGAATAAATTTAGAGGAAGTGTATAATGAGAATGAAATAAAAGAGTTTGAGGAATGTTGTTACCCATTATTCGGGTAACTCATTTTGGATTGAACCAAATGGACTGCTCAGATGAATTTATTCTCAATTATATTATTCTAGAATGAGGGAACTAATTTTTTATGAGATATTTTGTCAATGTTTTTTAAGAGAATTTTTCTTGAGATGTATGAGTATTTAGGAATGGTGGGTTACTTTTTATAGTGTAGGAGGAGTAACGCTGTTGTAAATTCTGAAAGCGATTCCCCCCATGTTTCTCCCATGTCATAAACATACAATAATAGAAAAAATATTTTAAATGGATTATATTGTTTAAAATGGGAATAAAATGAATTTTTTATTTGTATCTATGTCATTTCGGCCCTTACGTTTAAGATTAGTCCCTTGTTAAGCTAATTTTTATCCAAATCATTGTAATTCATTTTAATCACATTCACTAATAATTTTGGTAATTTTTTTTCAAATTATTAAAAATTAGGAATAATATTTTTTTCAAAATATAAAATCAATTTTAAAAACATCTAGCTATTATATTTGAATATATTAATTCATATTTAATCCCTTGGATGTACTTACAATGCATTGTTTAAAATTTAAATGTTCAAAAGATTTCAATGTTTTTATATCAGATTTCAAATTGAAATTTCTTCCAATGACATATAATGTATTACATGATATAAAAATTATCTCATTATATATTAAAAAAATTTCAAATATTTATTGAACTATTCAATTATATTTGGTGAAAATGTATCTAAGAACTAAAATTACATAGTATTAATTATTCATAAAAATCAAAACTTTTCAGAAAAATACAAAAAATTCACTCAATTAAAAATTTATAATTTTTTAATAAAAAAATTATTTTTTTCATATAAAAAATATAAAACTGTAATAAATTATATTTAGAATTGGGTTTTCATTAAAAACTCTAAGACTAACAATTAAAGAATCTTATCATATTATTCTTAAAATTTGAATGATTCTTATTTCAATAGTTACATTTTTTGGATGAAAGTATTCACATTTTAAAAAATAAACATAACATTAATATCTATGTTTTTTAAAATCGATATAGTTACACTGTGATCACTACCAATTAAAATAATAATAATAACAAAATGTTATTGTTTGGTAGAAAACTATATTGCATGAAATGTATGATTGTGAAGAAACTAACTATTGTATGTCATGTCAACTATTGGTGTTATAATCCCTATTTAGATAGAAATAAAATCAAATTTATAAATATTAGTAATTATTAAAATAGTAATTTTATACTTTTACCAAAAAATTTACATCCTTCCCCACTCTTGGAAATTGTTTTCTCTTAATTCAATTCAATTATCAAAATGTGGGGATATTTTTTCCTAATTTATTTTTAACATTAACATGTTTCCCATTCAATTATATAGTTATTCAACAGAAACTTATCATGGTGAATTAACTTATTCTATAATAATTTTCCTCTTTGTTAGTGAATATGATCTTGTTGTTCTTAATTTTAATGATTCTCTTCCAACTAAAATACTCCAGGGAATAAAAATAAGATTTGTCTGATACATAATTTCTTTAAATTTATCCACTGAATACATTGCATAACTCTGATAAACTAATAAGTAAGGACACTCCATAGAAAATAGTTCCAACATTCTATATGATTTCATATAGTCCAATGAACCGTGGACTTAACTTCCTCTTTTGAGAAAAATTCAACACACATTTCTAGTGAAATGATTTAACAAATCATGATAACCAACTAGAAAAATATATATTCTATTTTGTTATCTGTATAGAACATCTTCGTACTCTAAGATATCTTCATGCTTCACTGAATGAACTAATAATTATCGATTGTTTCCTATACCAACTAGGGTCCCATTAACTTCATTTCTTATACATCGTCAAAAAAATCTATTTTTCGAAACCACTTTCTTTATAATTCCTCAAAATGATCCATCTATATTGAAAAATAAAATCTTTTATTTTAATAGTACTAAAAAAATAAATATGTCTATCCCAACATCATTAGTAATCCATCTAAAAATAACATATAATATCATACTTTTTTGAATCATCTAATCATACTGCCCATCATATTGAGCATGAAAATATGTTTTGAAATTTAATTCAGTACCAATTGACTTTAGAATCACTTTCAAAAAATAATATGTGGACCTTGGATAATGGACAAATACAACAGGGAGACACTCCATGTAAGATCAAAACTTTTTTAGATATATTATAAAGAGATAATCTAAATAAATTATATATCTAATGGGAAGGAAATGTTTAGATTTATATAATCAATCAAGAATTTTTCAAATCACATTATTACCTTGTTATGTCTTTTGTAATCCCACCATGAAATCCATTAATATATTCTGCCATTTATACCATAAAATTGGAAAAGGTTTTAAAATACCCTTTGGTAATTATTAGTCTACTTTAACAGGAAAATTATTAAAACACTTCATGGTAAATTCATCAACATCTCAATTCATTAAATCCCACCAGTAATAATCCTAATCATCTCTATACATCATAGTGCTTCCCATATAACTGGAAAATAGAGACCTATAAGAATCAGCTAACAACCCATTCTTCTAATATGAATCAGAATCTACAAATAATATTTTAAAATATCATAAGAACATTCTCTATCGATATAAAAATTTAGAATAATTCTATTTTTAATGGATTATACCATTTCATTTAATGATTTTACCACTTTACAATAACTCGTAATTCTCTTGGACTATGATGACTGCACTGAAACATGAATCATTTTAATAGTGTTCTATTCATAAACATCTTATCGGATGAAATTAATCAAATCATTATCCAGTGGATCATGATAACTATATAACATGTTCAATGTATAATTACTTTTTCAATTAGAATAATCTCCCATAATGTTTTCGTTTCTATGATGATAAGGAATCGTGAAATCATAACCCTTAATTAGTTCCAAAAATATTCTATGTCTCATGTTCAACTCATTCAAAATTAATATATGCTCTAAATCTTTTATACCAAGATATATTTCACCCTTCATTCAATTCAAAATTTTCCTCCAAATATTAAATGAAAGCACGTGATCCTTAACCTAGTTGGTGAGGAATTCTTAAGTGCATTCACAAGACCCGAGTTCAAAACCAGGTAGTTTCATATTTCCGGGGTACTGCAGTAGCACTGTGTTAGGCACTCTAGTAAAACTATAAACTATGATGTGTTGTAGTAGACTTCACACTATACTAGTATTGTACCAGTACTGTACGCTATGCAGGCACTATAGCAGGTATTATAGCTGGTACTGTTCAATACTCTAGCAACTGGAACTATTCACTTTGGGCCACCAGTTTGGGCTTGGATTCTTTAAGGCTTTTATTTCACCAAGGAATTTGGGTGATTAGGGATTTCAGACCACCATTATGGTCTTTGGGCCACCTCAACGCCTTCGGACCACATGCAGTTACCCAGACACACTACATAAAAGAAGCCGCCCTAGAAAGGGATTCAGAGCTGGTGCACTCCCCAAAGCAAAGCCAAATGGATTTGACTGAATTAGAGGGTATGGATATGCCATCGGGGCCAGCCTATTCTTACAAGGTAAGCCTAGACAGATGGCCTTCTAAAGGTGGAGAGCTACTATCATGACGCAGATGCTGGGGAGGGGCAGTTCCTTATAGATAGTCTGTTTGAATTCCCTAAGACCTTAGCGTCATACAGTCATCTAAGCCAGTGGGAAATGTAATCTCTGAGCATAAAGGCCTTGTAAGGGTTCCCCCTTATCCCTTGATAGGATTGTTATCAAAAATCAATAAAAATGAAGACCTTCGAGGCTTTCGTACTATTAAAGAAAAAACAATAGTTGCAATCCCAAATCATGTTTTGAGTAATTTATTTAATTTTTTTTCAAATTATGTGATGTGGATGAATATACCTTGTCATTATGAATCAGGACACAACCATTTAATTTTATGGAATAATTATTGTAGATGATTTAACAACCACCTCCATTTGGTAGGGCCAAAAATGGAGCACTATAAAATCATCTTTTCTACTCTTGGAAATGAACATTACATTTTTGTGCAGATAAACCTAACTCCAATTCATGCAGAAATAGTTCGTGGTATAGACACCCAAGAAATATTTCCAAAAAATATTTAGTAATAAACCGTTAATCTTTGAAAACTATGAATATCATTGAGATAGATTGATATTTCCCACTTATAAATAACATTTTTTTAGAAGTGTTAAAAATTATTCCATCTTTAGAAACAATACATTCAAGGAATGAAATAATTTTCAATAAACATTTACTCTTACTAAACATTCAATATTCTAATGTTTATTTTGATGTTTGAAAAAAAAAATCATATTGTTCCATTCATTTTCATCTTAGTTTTTTGAATATATGAAAATATCATTAATGAATAGAACCATTAGCTGATAAAAAAATTGAAGACATAATCAATTTTAAAAGACTCATAAATACTACATATGAATTAGATAACCCAATGAGAATAAATAAAAACTAATAATTCCCATATCTCGTCAAAAAAATTCTTCATAGTTTCATCCCCCTTAACCTTTAGCTAATGGTACACGATACTCATATCAATAATTGGTGCTTATCAAATAAATCATTTATATGGGGAAGATGAAAGTTATTATTACAGCGATGTTATTCCAAGTTATTTTTTCAATGAAAAGTATCATGGAACCTTGTTGGTTGTTTAAAAATAATAATCCATTTGTGAAGTACTAGGTTGAATAAAACAATTATCAATAAATTATTTCAACTAATTTTTTAATTCCCCAAGTTCTCCATTACCCATTCTTAATGGGGGATTTGAAAAAGTTTTAGCATCAATAACTAAATTTTAATGACCCAGAATTTCCATGTAATTTTTTGTAATTAAATATTTATTTTACAGGTCCGCAAAATCGGATGGCGCATGATTCCGAGGACCAGAGTTCTCGGATTGATCAATTGAAGTTTTTTTAATCTTAGGTTAATGCATGTAAGCAGTTTTCTTAAAAAAGTGGAATAACTCTTAAATGGAAACTCAGATCAGAAATCATAGGGAACCATTATGCTCATGAAGGCTAGTTTTCCCTAGGCTCGATTTAAGATTAGTCGGCCCGGGCGTCTTGTGATAAAACTCAAAAATGGAATAATTGTAAATAAAATAATAAAATAATTTATTTTATTTTTCAAATTATTATAACTCACAAACGGTAACTTGGATTAAAAATCCAAGACCACTTTTGAACTCGTGAGTGTATTCTATATTTATGTAGATACTAACTTCAGCCGGCGTGGGCCACCAGAGAAAGTTTGTTTTTGGCTGAAAATAAAATAATTAAGTGACAATTATTTTATAGTAAAATTCATAATGTCTAAAAGGTAACTAAAATTGAAAATCTGATACTACTGTTGGGTTCATTGGGGTGTGTTTCATCTTGGAAGATCCTAGCCTCGACCGCCATGAGTCAAGGGTGACTGATAATAATTTTCCGAACATTCTTTCAGTTACGTTTAGTAATCGCATGAGTGGCGTTATGTAACTTTTGAAGTGGTACATGGAATTGAAATATGTGGGAACTGTTGAACTCACAACACCAGTATTCTCTTAGGAATACTTTCACCTCGATAGCAGTTGGGCGATAATAAAAGATAGTTTTTGGGTTCTGATAAAAAATAATAAAATAAAGTGTACATCACCTTATTTTATTTTAATCTTCTTTGTGAGTGAGGGTTTGTTAAAACCTCCAATTGGGAGTTTGTTGTGGGACCACCACGCCCTAACCTCCCTTGAGAGATTTTGGTGGTGGGGCCCACCCAAACATAACCTCCCACGAGAGGTTACGATGTTGGGACCACCAGAGATCAAAACCTATCAACTCCCTCAATTAAATTCACGTGTCAACGTAAAATTAAATGCATTCAATTTAATTTTATGTGTCCAAAAAAATGTAATAAATTAATATTATTTTTCCACATAAAATTAAATCCTATCATTTTTATTGATGCAGTCTATGTGGGGGAATCCTATTGGAATCCTCTAAATAATTAAGCTGACACACCTTTTAAATTTCCCCAATGTTATTTAATTCTATTGAACACCTTTTTAAATTAATTAAACGTATTGTTGTAATTTAGGAAGGTTCCTAATAAATGTATAGTCATAAACTCCATGATGGTTACATACCTCTACCCCTGTCCTATATATAGGGAGCTTGGGAGGAGGATTTGGGATGGCTTCACCAAGCGATGAAACACTGGAAAAGAGATGAGACGCCCAACACATGGAGGATTACGCCTTCTCTAATGAAGAAAAAAGAATGCCAACCTTCTTCGACTACTTCCTCAGACACCTACTAATGTGGTGCATCGTCAAAAAGCCCATGCAACTTGGGTTTGGAAGTGCTAGGCGGGTGTGATGAATGAAAATCCTCTCTGTCTTCTTCAACAACTCCACCAACGAACGACGTCTGCCATTTTGCACCACCATCAACCAACTACGAGCAATTTAGGGGTTTACTTTTGACTATGTATGATCTTTACGTATGTTCTTCCTTTCTCTAAAAAACAAAGAATGAGGAATTGTTGTGCTTTATACTTACGAACCAATTTCTATCACCTCTAAACGTGTATAGTGCAGGCCAAACTAACATGGACCTACTCCCTTTGCTGATCTTTTGTGATGTCTCTATGGAATGGTGAGGAGGCGATGATGACGAAGGCAGCAACGATGAAGGATATGCTACCTGTGGCCCCCGTGAAACACGCCACTCCCCCGCGGCCCACTGAAGCTTCTGGCCAAACACTGTGGGCCCAAGCAGCGCCCTACCAGAGCACCCGCGACCTCTAGGCTCCCTGCCCGCCTCCCGACCCACCTACAAGTGGCCTCCTAGCGTTGTGCCCGATGCGTGTCCCACCTCTCTACGGCCAACCGGTGACCTGCCTAGCGTGCGGCCAGCCTGCCCGCATCCTCCCGACGCCTTGCCCACCGTGGAGCCTGCCTGCCCGCATCCTCCCGGCGCCCCAATGGCATGCCCGGCCCCTACTGCACACTACACGGCCCACCTGCGGCCTGCCCACACTCCGCGCGGCCTGCCGCAGTTCTCTCGACCGGCCTAACCATTTGCGTCGGTTTCCCTGTGCCACGGTCCTCATAGCGCTATCCAAAAAGGCCCCGACATTCGGGATGAGTCACCTACGTGGAGACCTCCAGGCCGAACCACCCTTGTAGTCCGCTGGACCGGCCCCAGCGGATCAGGCCAAACATAGTGGGATAAATCACCCAACGGGCTAGGTCAGACCTAGCGGGTCTGACTGGGTTGACCCAGTCCAGGTTGACCCAGATTGGGTTGGGCCGAGTCGGTCTGATTGGGTCGGACCGGACCTGGGCCCACTACTAACCATTTTACCTACTACGGCCATATCGTTGGCACCCATCGTCCATTTGATGAACCATTAGAGGTGCTAGTTTTCTTGGAGTGAAACTATCCCTTTGAGAATACCCCACTGGAGTTCGGGGTATAGTTGAGATACGATCATGTTAGATCATACACGAATCCAACACGGTCCCCGAGACTAAAAGGCTAATTTATCACAGATTGGGTGTCCGATTGACACACCGTCTATTGCGTTGCGACCCCTATGACGTGGCATACCTTTGCGATACATCTAAATGGGACTTCGTGACTGTTGGAGCATCAACCAGTAGCTTGTGGAGTGGATCTCTCAGAGACAAGAATGAATGTGTGTAAAGACCCGTAAAATTCAAGGGAAATTTTTTCTTAATTTTCTTCGGGATTTTACAAGAAAGCAATTTCTGATGGAACCTAATTCTGAGGCCTAGTGTGCTAAGAATCATTTTCCGACGTTTAGCTCATGTACGTTCAGTGAACGAACGAGCGGGTTTTTCTAACTTTTGAACCGGTGATCGGAATGAAATTCTAAGGGCACTGATGGAATCAAAACACCGGTAATTGCTTAGAAACACCTTTTTTGAAGTTGCGTTTTCTCGGGTGTGGTTTTTAAATTTGGGGGTTAATTAAAGGAATAAAATAAAAAATGGACGCACAATTTTTATTTTAATTCAAGTTGTTTAACCTAAGCTATGTATTGGAAGTGGGACCCACAATATCATACCCACAAGGTAGGATATTTGTGAGGTGGGGCCCACATGAGCCCCATCATTTATTTTCTTCCTAAACCCCTCCTTTAATTAAGTAACGCATCTGAACCTCCTATTAATGGAGTTAACCCTTGCGTTTATTCTGGTTAATAAACACCTCATTAATTGGGCGGTTTTAAACTCCACAATTAATTCTTTTAATTGATTTTTTCTTTTTGAAATTAAAATGCCTTATTGTGTTAATAAAATAAGAAAATTATTATTTTATTAGGGGTTGGTTGTGCAAGAGGGTTTGGGGAGAATTCTCTCAAGCTGTGAAGTTCTTCCTCCTTGATGAAGAACACGAAGAACGCGAAGAACGCGAGGAACGCTGACCTCTGATGAAGGTCGACATGAACGCCGGATCTTCAGAGATCGACGACGCGGCGCTGAAGAATCCTTTCTCCGCAATGCGACGATCCTCATTCCGCGACGCCTTCGTCTGCGATGGTTAATTCCTTGACGAATCCTCGCTCATCGAATTCAACGAGGTAGGGATTTATTTTAATTTTTTTTTGTGAATTCTTCTTTTGCCTTTCTTCATTTCTATTGGATCCTCCTGATACCGAAATAACGGGAGGGGGTCGGACCGCATGAACACGACTGGCCCTCCTTTACCCTTTGGTTGTTTGATGTTTTTTGCGGCACAAACAAGGCAATGCGGTGCCGAAGCACCGTGCGGAAATATTAAATAAAGGGGGAGAAGCGGCGCTGTCGCGCCGCACCATTGAAGATGAACCAAAGACGTGGCACTGTCGCACCACGCCAAAGAACTACAAAAGTGCCATGGCCGGAACAGGGCCATGGAGGAGGGGCGGGGTGCCGTCGCACCGCGCCGGATGGACCAAGGCCGCAGCGGAGCGGGGAGACCGGCGGCCGGTTCCGGGCCACCGGCGTCGGAGCAGGGGGACCGGCCAGCACCGGTCTCATGGTGGCAGCAGTCGGTCGGGCAGAGCAGGCCGGCCGTTTAGGGGAAACCCACGGGGTTCGTAAACCCCGGTCGGCCAGCAGGTGCGGTGCCCCACATGGGGGCCGCTGGTTCTCTACGCGGGGGGCAGCCCCCCCCCCCCCCTCTTCGCTCGGCTGTAACGGCCGAGCCGCCTGGCCAGTGCCAGCGCGCCGGGCCGAGCCACCTGGCCGGACTGATAGGCTAGGACGCGCCCAATCGTGCCGGACCCGGACTCGGGTCGGGTCGGCCCGGTTCGGGCTGACCTAGTGGGTACCGGGCCGGGTCGGACTGGGCCCGAACCCCCTATTACCGGACCTCTCATGGTCTTTTGCTCATGACAAGGGATACAGACCTCCCATCGATGCACCATCAGCATCGATGTGATCATTGGATCGAGACGGTCTTTTCAGTATACTACACTCAAGGTTTCTGAGTACTTTGGGTTCGGCCGGGTTGGTTCATACACGAAACCAACCGGTCCCTCGGAGCGGAAATGCTTATAACATGAACTTAGGACATCTGATTGACGTTTCATCGACTTTGTTGGATTCCTCTTCATGAGACGAAACATTTTTCATGATTTGCCTTAGTTTTATATGCAGTTGGATAATGTCCTGGTTGGATTGAACCAGAAATCCAACCGGGCCCTTAGAACGGAAAAGCTGATAGCTTTCAGTCCGGAGATCCGTTTCACGAACCATCAGCGGCGTTGGTGATCACGTTGAGAAATGGTCCCTATGAGAATTCCCCATGAGTGTTCAGGGTACTGTAGAGACACGGTCGGTTTGGTTCGCACATGAAACCAACTGGGCCCCTGGGATGAAAAGGCTGGTAACTCACAGACCGGGCGTCCGACTGACGCGCTGTCTATTGCGTTGAGACCCCTATGACGAGGCGGTCCATTGAGATACTTCTTAGTGGAACATAGTGATACTTGGAGTATATACCGGTAGCTCATGGACCAGACCCTCCCGGGGATGAGCTAACAGATTATAGAGACCTAGTATCTGGCTGAGACTTGAAGACTGTTGATCTATCAACTCAGTGTATTTTGGATAGCCTAGTGGGGAGAGCTTGGTTGTAGAGGTAGACCCACGGAAGAGGAGTGCATGGTAGTATTGGAATACCTGCGGTACTCAATAGAAGGAGTACCTCTGGAGGCTATGAGGGATAGTTCTTGGTTGTAGCGGCAGACCCACGGCGTAGGAGCGCTTGGTAGTAGCGGCAGACCCGTGGTACTCAACAGAAGGAGTACCTCTGGAGGCTATGAGGGGGAGCACTTGGTTGTAGCGGCAGACCCACGGTGGAGGAGCGCTTGGTTGTAGAGGAAAACCCGCGGTACTAAACAGAAGGAGTACCTCTAGAGCCTATGTGGGGGAGCACTTGGTTGTAGCGGCAGACCCACAGAGGGAAGTGCATGGTTGTGGCAGCATGCCCACAGTTCTCGACATAGGAGGAGATTGGTGCGCTTTGTTGTATAGGCTGGCCCATTGTACTTGGTAGAGGAGGATTTCACCAGCAGTCATGGTTTTGACATCATGAAGAAGTATACCTGTGTGAGCAGAGTCTTGTTTTTCATTCCTTATCTTCGATAAGTTTGACATGATATCATGTGTGGATTACGTTATGGTTTCCTGTTTGGATTTGGTTGTGTTTTCCTGTGTCGACTGGGTTGTACTTGGGCTCGGATGTTGGAGCCGAATTATAATTGATGACTGAGGTATATGTATGGGCATATACCTAAGTAGTGTTGGATGTAACTTCGTGATTGTATCATTCCTTTGTGGATTATCCATTGTGGATTCTGGGAAACCTTCGGGGGTCTCGACGTTCCTACTGAGTAGCTTATACTCACCCCTGCAAAGACTATGCCCGCACTAAGTTGTGTTGGATGAAGACGACAGACAACACTGATTGTGGTTGAGGCACGAGGAGCTGGTCGGTACCTGGAGGTGGACCACTGGGCGGGGTGTACTTGGAGCGGATGGCTCGAACCGAGGAGCTGTGGAGGCTATCTGTACCCACCCTTCAGGTGGGACTTCCAGTGGATGGCTCGAGGATGAGGATTTTCTTTTTAGTTGGTGTAATCTCCATTTCAGTTGTAGTTTACTTTCAGTTTGGGTTTGTATTCTGGCCCACTTACTTTACCGCACTTTCTATTGTACCCAGTTTTTTTACTTTGTGTTTACTTCTGCTTTCTTGCTCTGTGGTGTTTGTTTACTTTACAAAGGCAATGCCTTACCTTTATAAGGGTAATTATTCCTTGGTGCTAGTCGCCAGACCCTGGCCAATAGAAGGCAGGCATGGGGTAGTCACGGCCCGGGCCCCGAGGGCAGGTCGTGAAAATGTTTGCGGGAACCTAGTAGCTGGCTGAGACTTGATGACTACTAATCGATTCAACTTGTAGTGTTTCTACTAGCCCAGTGGGGAGTGACCTTGTGTGAGCGAATTAGACCCACCGTGGGGAGAACCTCTGTGTGAGCATGCAGACCCACAATACACGACACGTGGAGTACCTCAGTAGGCTACCAGGTGGAGGGCCTCTGTGTGAGCACAACAGACACACGATGTGGAGCACCTATGTGTGAGCATAGTAGACCCACCGTACTCTATAGGGGGAGTACCTCAGTAGTCCAAGTTAGTGGGAAGTGCCTCTCTGTGATGTGACAGGCCCACTATACTCGATAAAGAAGGAGTTTTCTAGCATCCGAGGGTTCAGATTGATACTATCCATAGAATAAAATCCTGGTTGAGCTGATTCAATTATTTTGTGTTTTCCTCAGGATTTATATGGGTTAATAGATAACTTAGGTATATGTATGGGTATATAACTATGTAATGGATATCCGTTGATTTGATATTTTTTGGTTTATCCTTGTTGGAATTTGTGAGACCTTGAGGGTCTCAGGTTCCCTATTGAGTATCATTATACTCACCCCTACACGGGATATTGCTGCACCTCATTGTGTTGGTTGTAGATGATAGACAATGCTGATTGAGTAAGATGGTAGCCAGACTGGACAACACCCTATGGTGGTCCACTCGGTGTGACGAAACACAGAGGAGACCGATAGACGAGAGTGCTGATGAGGACATCTGTACCTACACATCAGGTAGGAACCCAAGGGGAAGACCCAGTAGCAGCTTCACTTTTATTAAGTTGTACTTTCATTCAGTTGTACTTGTACATTATTATTGGGTATGTATTTTTGGCCCCTTTTTTTCTAGAACATCTTTTGAATACAATTTTACATAGTGTTTTTCATCTAGTTGTGTTCTCTGATATGTTTGTTTACAGTAATAAAGGAAATGACTTCCCATTTTAGGGATTTATTCCTTTGGCCCTAGTCGCCGACCCCTGGCCTATGGAAGGTAGGTTTCGGGTAGTCATGATACATGCACCAGGGGACGGGTCGTGACAAATTGGTATCATAGGATGTCAGTTCTACTGAAAAAAAATAGGACTCTAATCATTATTTCCTGTGAAGTAATAGTGTTAAGCATACAGAGTGTGGTTTTCGGTTCAGGTGGTCCAGTGTTGGTGTGGCAACCGACGTATCAATACACCAGGACGCTAACTTCTGATTTCAGACTCAGTACACAGAAACACTGATTGTGTGTGTGTTTTAAAATGTTTTCTTTATGTCAACTCAACCGGGTAAGCTCACCAGGTATAATGTTTGACTATGTCTCATCTGTTCAGGATGCCTCCACACAGACTGCCAGTTAGAGTTTTGAGAGAGTACTCAATGACGGCCCAGCAAGCGACCTAGATCTGGTGCATTTCCCTCTTACATTGATGGAACCATAGGGTGGTGAAAATGTAGCACCACCACCCATAGGGTTAATGATAACACCAACCACACTAGTACACGATGCATGCTGACAGAGCACGATCATAAGAGTTCTAGCAGCAGAGTCCTCTGAGGTTTTGAGGCTAGACAGATTCCCACGTAGCGCAGGGCTGGATGGAGGTGATTGCTAGATTTTTCCGCCTAGTTGATACACCAATATAGCATATAGTGATCTTAGCTAGAAGAATTTTTTATTGAGTAACCATGATGATGGAATGCATAGTGATGAGGCCTCGATACAAGGACCATTACCAAGGATTGTACCTCTAGGTAGTGTGTCTGCTATATCACAACATGTTGGTCAGTAGTTGCAACCGATAATACTGATAGAGGACACTTGAAGGATTAGTGCCTTACATGTGTTTTAGCATCAGATACCCCTCAGGTTCTTAGGCGAGAAAGACTTACAGGCGGCTGAGGACTAGCTTGAGGAGGTGGATGAGAGTACCCTAGAACTTCTATAGCTTTAGCAGGACAACGTGTCGGTGGCTGAGTATTCATCGACTAATACCGATAATTACTAGTACTCGATGAATATGGTTTGATCAGTGCTTCAAGGCTCGAACGTCTGAGAGAGGTGATTTTAAAGGACATCATAGCTAGTTCAATCCTTCAACACATTCCTACTTATGTTAGGATTCTAGAGAAAACCTTAGTGGTTGAATGTTCTTTGTCATAGCGGATACAACCAGTGAATGTTACCAGTGGGAAAGCAGGGAACCGACGCCAGTCTCAGATACTTGAGCGTGTCAAAATGTTTCGGGAAGAGTAAGTGTTAAGGACAGGTGAATTTGTAGGGAATAAGATATAGAAGGAGAGATAGGAGTTCAGAATGATGTGGTGAACTTTTCTACATGTTACAACCACCCTTAATGTGGAACCTTCTAGGCTTAGGGAGCATCCGGACAGGGGAAGTGAGTAACTGTATGGGGTCAAGGAGTGTGACCCAAAGGTTCTACAAATGATTTTATGTACATTCTATTTCTGCTAGTAGCTACCCTAAAAATAGACATATGTACCAATCATTCATTCCTTCCACGAATCTTGTCCAACACCTAGAGTTTCCGGCAAAACT
The DNA here is from genome assembly GCA_963277665.1 of Viscum album. Lineage (NCBI taxonomy): Eukaryota > Viridiplantae > Streptophyta > Magnoliopsida > Santalales > Viscaceae > Viscum > Viscum album. The sequence goes on along the minus strand of OY728163.1, from coordinate 1,836,611,676 downwards.
GTTAATTTGACCCTCACGTCTGGAGATACCTTAGGGTGGGGACTTGATAATCGAACATACACCGATAGTGTGATATGACCCTTGAGGTGAGATTTTTGGTTGGAACCACTTTGCGGTAGCATCAATGCCTTACGATGTTAGTTTGGGTTTGGACCTGACATCCATAGTTCACACTCAGATTGACTGTATTAGGAAAAAAGGTTATGGATTATGTACAATGTTAGGATGGGGTTTTCCTTGGTTGGTGAAAAGAAAAACATAGGAAGAACAGGATGGACTCATGCATAAGAGGGTTCAATAGATCACTCATGAGTCGACCAGTCATAGCATTGTGCCAGACTTCTCCAGAGTTGCAGCACCACTATCATATTTGGCAAAGAAGGGGAAACCCTTCGTGTGGTCGGAGAGATGCCAGCAGAGCATTGAGGAGCTGATTTAGAGGCTGACTAGTGCCTCAATCTTGAGGCTTTCAAAGGAGGGTGTAGGGTACGTAGTTTATTCAAACTTATTAGAGAATAGACTCGGATTGTCCTGATGGAGGAGCGAGTGGTGATCGCATATGGTTCTCGGTACTGAAGATAACATGAGAAAAACTACGCTACCCATAACCTGAAGTTAGTAGCAGTTGTTTTTTCCTTGATGATGTGGAGAGACTATCTTATGGGCAAAATTTTTACCGTATAATATGATCAAAATATTAATAGGTATATCTTCTCTCAGAAAGACCTAAACAAGAGACAACGACGTTGGCTTGAGTTCCTCCAGGATGATGACTTCGAGATAGACCATACTATAGGGAGGGAGAACATTGTAGCTGATGGACATAGTTTTAGATTTGGTTTACAGCTACTAGGCAAGGCAATAGAGTAGCTGGGTGCTTTACAGATATATATTGTGGATAGAGATATAGAAGCCTTCCTTGAGTCTCTTATTGTCACTCCCCCACTTCATTGGTGAGTCTGGGGGGCACATAATGGGGAAGCCGAATGTGAGACACAACATGCTTAGATATCCCTAGGACAAGAACCTAATTGATTTTATGAAGGTGGGGATAACTTCATCATATTTAGAGGACGTACTATGGTTCTAGTGTCACTTTAGGAGGAAGTGTTGAGGGAGTTTCACACAACCCCTCTAGCCGTACATCTAGGAGTGGCAAAGATGTACCAGGACCTTCGACGATAGCACTGGTGGCCAGGTGTGAAGAAGGCAGTAGTAGAGTTTTTCTCTCGATGCATCATTTGTCAGCTAGTGAGGGCGGAGCATCAGGTACCACCATGCTTGGTTCAGCCATTAGAGGTCCTAGAGTGGAAGTGGCATGGGATATCTATTGACTTCATGATGGGTCTTCCATGTACATCCAGGGGACATCACTTGATTTGGGTGATCATCGACCGACTCACCATGTCATCCCACTTCCTACTAACCAGAGATAGTAAGAGCTACCATGGAGAAGGTGGAGATTATCCAGAAGCGGATGAAGAATTTACCGAGAAGACAGAAGTCATATGATGAAATAATACATATACCTTTTGAGTTTGAGGATGGTGACCACGTCTATCTACGGGTCTCAGCTTGAAAAGTTCTATGGAGATTTGGCCGAGGGGAAATGTTATCTCCGAGATTAATCGGACCCTTTCAGTTCCTCAACAGATTTTGAACGGTGGCATAAGACTTAGCTCTTCTGCCTCAGTTTCACCAGGTGCATGACATCTTCCACGTATCACAGCTCAGGAGATAAGTGCACGACCCTTCTCACATCATCGACCATGGTGAGATGGATGTTGATGATGGGGAAACATTTACGGAGTTTCCAATAGAGATTTAATATCGACAGGAGCAGGTCCTTCCTGGACAGTTGATACCACTGGTGCGCATTCACTGTCAGCACGAGAATCTCCAAGAGAGCACATGGGGAGCGTGAGGCTCAGATGCGTACTCAGTACCCGCACTTGTTCCCTCAGATGTGAGTTGGGGCTAACGTAGACATAGAGCCCTATGGTGTGGAGAATGTAAAGACCCGGATTTTCCATGTAAATTTTTTTTATTAAATGGAAATTTTATTGGTCCACAAAATCTAATGGTGTGCGATTATGAGGCCTGGATTACCCAGAATGATGCGGTTAAGTTTTTGTTAATCTTATGTTAACACGCGTAAGTAGCTTTCCTGAAAAAGATGAATAACTCTTAATCGGTAACCCAGATCAACAATCTCAGAGCACCGTTGTGCTCGGGAAGGCGGGTTTACCCTTGGCACAATTTAAGATTAGTCAGTGTGAGCCTCTTGTAAGATAACCCAAAAATGGAATAATTGAAAATAAAATAATTAAATAAATTATTTTATTTTTAAAATACTTATAAATCATAAATTTTAACTTGGATTAAAAATATGAGACCACAACTGAACTCGTGAGTGTATTCTCTCTTTATGCAGATACTAAATTTAGTTGGCACGATCCACTAAGAATAGTTAGTTTTTGGCCGCAAAAAAAATAATTAAGTTACAATTATTTTATTGTAAAATTTATAACTTATAAACGGTAACATGGATTGAAAATCCAATAGTACCATTGGGTTCGTTGAGACGCGATTCTCATAGGAAGAGCCGAACCTCGACTGATGCGAGTTGAGGGTGAATGATAACAATTTTCTGAATTTTTTTTCTGGTATGTTAAGTAAACACGTGAATGGTGTTTTGTAACTTTTGATTCGGTGCTCAGAATCGAAATCCAAGGGTATCGTTGAACTCGCAGCACCAATATTCGTTTAAGAAGACATTCACCTCGACGACAGTTGGTCGAGAATAAAAGATAGTTTTTGGCATTTTATAAAAAATAATAAAATAATGTGTACATCACTTTATTTTATTTTAATATTCCATGTTAGTGATTGTGGTTAAAACCTCCACATTAGAGTTGGAGGTGGGACCACCACACCCTAACCTCCCATGATAGGTTATGGTGGTGGGGCCCACCCAAATAGAACATCTCGATAGAGGTTATGATGTGGGGACCAACCGAGATCAAAACCTCTCAACTATATCAATTAATTTCATGTTTCAACGTAAAATTAAATCCTTTCAATTTAATTTTATGTTTCAAAAAAAATAAATGCTATCAATTGATATTATGTGTCAACATAATATTAAATCCTATCATTTTTTGGATGTAGGCTATATGGGGGAAGCCTCTTAGAATCCTCCCAATAATTAAGCCAATGAACATTTTAAATTGCACCAATGTTATTTCATTCGCTTGACCTCCCTTTTTAAATTAAGTACACGAATCATTTTAATTTTGTAAGGTTCTTAATAAATGAACCATCATAAATTCCATGATGGTTATATACCTCTCCCCCTCTCCTATATATAGGGATCTTGGGAAGAGGATTTGGGACGGCTTCACCAAAAGATGAAATGATGGAAAAGTGACGTGACACCCAACACTAGGAGGATTACGCCTTCTCCAATGAAGAACAAATAATGTCGACTTTCGTAGACTTCTTCCTCAAAAACCTACTAAAGTGGAGTGACATCAACGAGCCGATGCAACTCAGGTTTGGAAGTGACTGGTGGACGCGAAAAACGACAATCCTCTATGTCTTCTTCAGTGACAACGTCATCGAACGACGTCATCCTTTTTGCGCCAATGTCAACCAACTTCCAGAAACGTAGGGGTTTACTTTTGACTAAGTATGATCTTTACCTATGTTCATTCTTTATCTCAAAAATGAAGAATGAGGAATTTTTGTGCTTCATACCTACGATCCAATTGCTATCACTTCTAATCATGGAGGGTGTGGGCCAAATTTACAGGTCCCGACTCCCTCCGCCGATTTTTGGTGATGTCTCTACAACAAGGTGTTGAGGCCACAATGATGAAGGCAGCAACGAAAAAGGTTGTGATACATGCGGCCTCCGCGAATCACACTGATCCCACATGGCGCACTGATAAATTCGGCGAAACAGCGCAGGCCCGAGCTGCGCCCTGCCGGTGCACCCAGAGCCTCCCGTTGCCCTGCCCGGCATGCGGTAGGCCGGCCCGCTGCATCCCGGCGACACGCCCGGCACGCGGCCCACCTATCGGCGACCTCTCAGCACCCTTCCCGACCTGCAGCCCGCGGCCCCGCACCCGGAAGACGCCCTACCAATGCAATGCGGCCTGCCCGCCCGCCCTTGCGCCCTGCCCGGCAGCCCTGCTTTCTGCCTGGCACCCCCGCGACCTACCTGATGCCCTTCCGGCGCCCCCACAGCCTGTCTGGCCCCTACCGCACCGCACCCGGCGCACTTGCTGCCTTCCCGGACTCCGAGCGGCCTGCCGCATGTCTTTCGACCAGCCCGACCTCCCGAGCTGAGCCACCCTGGCCACACCCCTCGCGGCGCTGGTAGAACTGGACCTGGATTTTGGGACGAGTTGCCTACCTGGCGATCTCCAGGCCAAACCACCCTCGTAGTCCATTGGGTCGTGCCTAGTGAACTAGAACAAACATAGTGGGATAACCTTCCCAACGAGTCAGGTGAGACCAAATGGGTCTGACAGGCCCAATCCAGACCAGGTTGGCCCAGTCTGTGTTGGGCCGAGTCGGTCTGACCGAGACAGACTGGACCCAAGCCCACTACAGACCCTTTTACATTCTTGGACCATATCTTTGGCACCCGAAGTCTGTTTAAAAAACCATCAGCGACGCCGATTTTCATGGAGTGAAACCGTTCCATTGAGAATACACCCCTAGAGTTTGGGGTATAATTGAGATACAGTCAGGTTGGATCATATACGAATCCAACCGGGCCCCCAGATCTAAAAGGCTAATAACTCTAATTGACGTTCCATTAATTATACTAAGACTCCTATGACATGGCAGACCATTTAGATACTTCTACGTGGGACTTCGTGACAGTTCGAGCATCCAACAATAGGTTGTGGAGAGGATCTTCAGAGATGAGCATGAATTTGTGCCAAAACCTAGAATCTGGCTAAGACGTGATGAATGTTGATCGATTGAACTCAGAGTGATTCAACCAGCCCAGTGGGGAGTGCCTCTATGTGAGCACGGAAGACCCATGGTGGGGAGAGCCTCAGTGTGAACATGGTAGAACCACGACACTCAACACGTGGAGTACCTCAACAGGATACTAGGGGAAGTACCTCTGTGGGAGAACAGTAGACCCATGGTGGGGAGTGATTCTGTGTGAGTGTGGTAGAACCACTGTACTCGACAGGAGGTGTAACTCAGCAGTCTATGTTAGTGGGAAGTGCCTATGTGTGACACGATAGACCCACTATACTCGATAGAGAAAGAGTTATCTACCAGTCGAGGGTTCAGATTGATCTTATCTATAGAATATAATACTAGTTGAGCTGATTCAATGACTTTTTGGTTTTCCTCATAATTGAGATGGGTTACTAGATAACATAGGTATATGTATGGTCATATACCTAAGTAATGGTAATCCGTTGATTTCATATTTTGTGGTTCATCTTTGTTGGATTTTGTGGGACCTTGAGGGTCTTGCGGTCCATACTGAGTATCGTTATACTCACCCCTACACGGGCTATGAATGCACCACTTTGTGTTGGTTTCAGACGAAAAACAATGATGACTGCGGCAGAGAGTTACAAGACTGGATAGTACCTAGAGGTGGACCACTCGGTGTGATGGTACATGGAGGAGACGAAGATACGGGAGTGCTGGGGAGGACATTTGAACCTACCCTTCTAGAAGGAACCCCAGAGGATGACCCAATAACAGCTTAACTTTTCTTCAGTTTTAATTTATTTTAGTTGTACATGTACTTTCCTCTTGGGCTTATATTTTCGGCCCCTATTTCTTTCCTTCACTTCTTTTGTATACAGTTTTACTTAGTGTTTTTCTTCCAGTTTTTTTCTATGATGTTTTTTTAGTTATAAAGGAAATGCCTCCCCAGTTTAGGGATTTACGCCTTTGGTGCTAGTCTCCAACCCATTTCATATGGAAGCCAGGCTTGAGGTAGTCACGATACATCCTCTAGGGGATGGGTCATGAAATAAATCCACTGTATACTCAACACCCTTATAAATAAAAAAACCAAGAAATTATTCATGAAAAACTTATAAAACTCGTTCTCTAGTAGGATTTCACTAATTAGAAATATTTCATTCATTTCAATAACATGAACATAAAGACAATCACAACCAAATTTCATTAATTTATCACTTATTTTGAATGTTATCAAAACTATGAAATCCTTGAAAAAAACATGTCTTTACAATCTATTTTTTCTTGACAAACTGAAAGTCAATCCTTGAAAAAATTATTAAAAACTACAGTATAGACAGTTGAATGTGATTTTCAAGAAATATTACCCCACTAATTATAATCTAAATATTCATAAAAATCATGGTTCCTCTATTTCTTCAACCTTGATTTTATTCCAAAATCTCAATTATAATTTCATGAGGTTATATTTAAAATATGAATAACTTTTATTAGAAATGGATCATTGAAATTATTTAGAGTAAAATGTCGTATTTTCATGATTCAAATAAACTTTTTACAAACACATCACCAATTTATTTATCATCCCAGCATCGACTAATGTTTTAGAAAAATTTTACTCTATCACTTTTACTTTCTATCATGCTAGATTCGAAAACGGAAATTCAAATTTTGGCACACATTGGGATAAATTTTTAACTCATTAAAACAAAATAATTTTACCACTGGACATTTATTTCTTGTTTAATTAACTTTCATAGAGTCATGAATCAAATGACCAATATAACCACAATATTAGAAATTCCAAGATCTTGAATAACATTATACTAGATGATTTTTACCCCAAATCTCATTAGATGGGAATTTTGTTTTCATACCTCCAAACATGATTCATGAATTATTTCTCTTATCATTCCAACTAGACGACATCTTATGATTTCATTAATGGGACTCAATATCATCCTAAATTTCAATTTATCCCTTATATGTTCCTATTAAATGTTGTTCATTGTTCTAGAATTGATGAGAATACTATTCTGTTATATATCATGGCTTCAAACCAAAATAACAATAATTTATCTTTATAAAATATCTCAAATTAAATTAGTGATGTTACTTTCTAGTCGAGTGTAATTTTCTTCTATGAAACCACAAAATCATATTCATTTTTTCTTAATTCCATAAATTTTTTTGTATACAAATTTTATCCTCCTTAGGAATGAATTTCTCAATGATAATATTGTAAAAATTCATCAAATTCCAAGGAATCTGTCTCTACACATTCCCCAATAATCTTAGCCATTGACCACCATTGATTGGAATCACCTTAAAATAGATATATTGAGAAGTATAACTTTTGGTGATCTGAAAAAACCAAGACATGAAATATCATTTGTAGTATTTTATTTTTTTATTATTATTTAAAATATATTAATGAAGTAAAACTTATATAGAGGTCGATTGGGTGTAAAAAAATCATATCCAAATATAATATTCCTGATTATAATCAAGATGAATATTTAATCATATTGACGGAATTAGTCTGTATCAAGTACTGGTAGTCCCAAAACAATGATGGATTTAATTTAGAAAAGGTAGTTTTATTAATGGGTGAGAACATTGTATCTATCTTAATAAGGAAAAATTTATTTTCAGGTGAGAGTAATTTAGGATACTATAGTCTTATATAAGTAGTGTGTTATAATCTAAAAGTAGTTTATTTATACCTAAGATTATAATTATTTGTGTCCAATGTCAACGATATTGTCGGATTTGTGGTGAATATTTATGGTCTATTTAATTTTATCATAACATAAAAAAATCATCTAAATAATGGTTGTTGATTCATATCTTGTTGTATTAGAATTTAAATAATTTAATTTTTTTAACAATTTATTCATCATCTCTAATTTCATATACAATTATTGTTCATATCAAATGATCTAACATATTATGTGTGAATTTGACTATGAGTAAATGATGATGATTATTTTACTGATTTAAATTATTTAATATGAAATTGTTATGTAGAAATTGATGACTGTTATAGATTGATAATGTTTAATGGAAAATGATTCCTTCAACATATATCATGTTTGACCTAATTATGATTAGAGGACATATTTAAAAATAATTGTATTGGATTATTAAACTCAATGAAGATTTTTTTTGAAATATGAATTTACTTGTGATTGTTATTTTAAAGTGAATAATGGATTATATTGGGTTATAATTTCTTCAACTGATATGTAAAAAATATTATGATGAGTAATTTTTTTTGACTAATTGGTGTGGGTAGATCGTAGACGTTTAATATGAAGGAATAATATAGTGTCTCATAATCTGAGATTATTAGGGAAAATAAAATGAACTGAAATATATTAGTAAAACAGGTGAAAAATCTATAGTAATCTATTGGGACACATAGAAAAATGAATTTGTGCTCAAAATATTCATATTGACATGTGTATATTTTAAGAAGAATAATTTATTGATACCCAAAGTGGATGACAATATTGAAATTAATTTAAAGTTAATAAATACCATTTTATATCACTGATAACTGGGTATAGAAAATATGTTGATAAAATATATATGAATATTTGATATATGATTATAAATTAAATGGGGATAAATTATATTTAGAATTTATGTTCTTTTTATTTTATTGATGAATTTCCATTCAAATGCAATGGAGAAATTGTTCCGATAAATTAGTTGTATGTTGGATTTTATGAAAATAATAATGACTATGATCTAGGATAAAAATAACCCAGAATAAGTATGATGTGTTTGTAATAATAAATTTATATAATTCATGATTTATACTCTAATTGTGATAAATTTTTATGAATATATGAATTAAAATGTAAATTAATAAATTTTCAAGATATTTTTTCATTAGAAAGTTTGGAATTTCTCAAAAGTACATTTTTATATATCAAAACCATTTCCCAGTGTTTGATAATTTTTTGGGAACATAATATTGGATGTTATATAGAATCCTTGAAATCTTTATGTTATAAAATATTGAATTTTTGGATGAAATATTTCACACCCCAAGTGCATTGACCACAACATAGTGATGTTTTGAGTTGAAAACAATACATTCCAACAACTTGATGTGTTCTAAGAGAATGTTACTTCATTGAGGAATCCAAAAGATAAATTAAAACACTATAAAATAGAAATAGATGAATATTGTATGGATAAAGACACTCATTTCTATAAAATATACATGTATCATAATGTTGAGTAGAAATATAGAAAAGAGGCCATATTGGGTTTAGGCCCTAGGGGAATTTCAAAATTTTGAATGGAGTAAAAATACTGATAATGGATAAGAATTTTGAATGAAATTTCACATTTGTATTTGTAGAAAATTATATAAAATTTATCCCAATAAACCAATCTATTGAATATAACGTATTGAAAATATAATGAATATTCTGATTACAACGGGGAGTAGATATGTGTTTTTTATAGATGGATGAGTGAACTACAACTACATTGGGGGATTTGGGGTTTCCACACTATAAAAAAATTATGTCATGTGGCATGACTAATTCCAAATTGGAATAGGTTGGGGCCAATTTGTTTTTAAATTTGAAGTAATGAATAGATAATTTAAATATGTTGAGATTTTTTGATATATTTAGGGTATATTTAATTACACATCTTGGAGTTATAAAACATGACATAAATATAATTATAATAGAGATATTGGACCTAAAAATGATAATTAGGCCATGGCCAATCTATATTTCACAACATAAAATCATGGTTTCTTATCAAATTTAAATACAGTTACATCGAAAAGATGTACGCTATACCATATTCATCGTTACAGATATATTGCTTACTTTTATCACAAAAAATTGATACTCTAGAGAGAATACACCTTATATTGTGTTTGTGTTCCAAAATCAACATATAATTTTTTCGTTAGATATAAATTTTTGTTATTGTAAAACTCACCAAAATGCCCTACATATTTTATTTTATTTTATAATCACATTTTCCATAACATACACTACCAATTTAAACTATTATATATGTTAAATTATCTATAATTACAGCACCATATTCATTCCATTCAAACATTACATCATTGATGTAATCGATTTATAATGTTATAGGTTTCTTAACTATTTAATGATTACAGGTCTGTAAATGTTTATAAAGGAAATTAGTCATTATTTTTCTAAATATGAATACATTATTGGACTCCAAATTATGCTCTAAATGAAACTACCAGATATAGATAAATTCGCATGAAAAAAGTTGAAACATTTATCTTCTATGAACAGTTTTGAAAATAATAATAAAAATCAAAAAATATAAAATAATATAGGGGAATTATTATTCATTATATAAACTATATATAATACAAAATATTCTTTCACATAATATTATATGAAAAATAATCATCAAAAATATTTAAAAGATCAAACATAATCATTTATTTTATTATCGAACATTAATGAAAAACAAATCAAGGCTTACTTCCACTAAATATGATCTTTTTCAGAATAAATAAATTCGAAAAATAATGGTAATTTTAAATTTATATATTTAAGAATTATTATTCTAAAATCAAAATTGTACATTTATTACACAACATAGTCCCTTAGAAACACTTTTCTTCCTCAATAATTTATCTATAGTTTCTTTCATAATTCATCATGATATATTCTATTATCGCCTACAATATATTAATTTAAAATATGAAATCCATAAAATCAAATAAAAATATAATTTCATCCACTTAAATTCTATCAATTGTATCTATATTCACATATATCACAAAAAATGAATTATAAATTTGCATTTTATCTTATCTAAATAAACACCAAACTGCATAAAAATGGCCACAACATCAATAATCATAAAACAAATTTATGTAATATATTACCCCAGAACATAACTCATTGGTTAGTTATGTGATTGTTTTGATATAAATTTATCCATAAATAATATAGGGTGTTATGTGCAACACATCATCATGGTAAAAAATTGTATATACTGGATAATTATTCTGTTTGGATTTATTCCAAATAATGTCCCTATTCCAAAAAATACACTTCTCAATAAATGATTTATCATGTTTTATATTATTTATTGTTTTTCCATGACATCATATTTTATAGCTTTTTATACTCAAGATATCACAATCCTCCATACAATTAAAAAACCAGACATCACATCATTCCCATTACAATACAAAATTGACCTTATCAAATTAATTTGGACATTAATAATGTTTTTTCTTGACCATTGTCCACATCATGGATTTTACCAATAAATTTATAGATGGTTTTATGGGAAATATATATAGTGTACTCTACATAGCCAATGAATCTTAAAAATATTTCATTTATTTATCCTATAAATTATATTATAAGATCTGGTTACCTAGGTTTCAATATATACAACATTAGTTGAATCAATCTGTAAACATTTTTTTTGGGATTCTTATACATTTTCAATCATAGTTCTATATCCCTATTTTAAAAATTATTGGGGAATAAAAAAACAATAGCCACATTCTACTATAGTACCCTTCACTATGATTGTACCAATTTTCCTACAATTTGTTCTTACTCTAAACACTATTGTTCTATGAAAATTGTACTTGTCGAATGAAATATGTCATCTACAACATCCAAAATTCCAATGTTATAGATTTTATTACGCCCCATTATGCTCTAATTATTTTACACAAATGTATTTTTTTCAGAAAAATAAAAAAATTCCATTAAGAATAAAAATATTATTTTCATAATTATTTGGAATTAAAATAGATAAAATTTACCCAGAAATTATATTTCTAAATTTTATAAATAATTATTTATATACCTTATCACAATCCAAGATTTCTCCTTGTGTGTTGTACCATATGGACAATCAACTAATCATACATCCAATTTGTTATAGTCATCTAAAAACACCCTCTGAATTTTAGTTAAATATCCAGTATATGACCTTACATGTTTTAATACAATGAATGTCAGGGTGATAATACTATTATACATTATTGCTTCATCCATAAAACATCTAGAGAAAAAAGTGATGATGCATGCTAAAAATAATAAAAAGGGGAATACAAGTACATAAAAAACTATGGAATATTTATACAATCCTCATATTAGATCATATAAAAATGCATAGAATATTAGTGTATTGTAACATAAATAAATAAATTACATAATATCACCCCTTAACCACTTACCTATTAATGAAGTATCCCTCAAAAACCATGGATATTGTTTGACTCATACTAACCCGTCCATAATCCACATCACCACATACCACATATTAATATAATGATATTAAAACCACTAAACACTTTTTAGAGTCCAAATAATAAATATCATAGATACACCACTACCAAATAAACATATCACATCAAGGTGGAATATCTAAACTAGAAGGACACCAAACGTATGTCGACATTCATCCATGAATAGCCTTGTTTTATATGTTATAATATGTTTTTCCAAATAAAATCTAAATTTTGATTGGAATTTTATTTTTATATAAATTCCATTAAATTTATTATAAATCATTTTAATTTTAATAAATTATGTTCCGAATTGGTTGGTATCCATTGGAGTTTATTTATTGAAATTACGATTCATTTAATGGGTGTGGGATATTAAATTATTCCATAAGAGTCTCATTATTAGGAAAATAATATGAATTTGATTCAATAATTTAATGATAACAGTCATCTAAAATCTTCATGATTTTCATATAAGGTTTTTCTACTGTTAAATACCATAAATTAACATATTTTGTGTTACTAAACATAATTAATGTTAATTAAATATAATATAAACCACAATCCTCTACTTATATTAATATTTGAGTGGAAATAATAAAACAATAAGGTTTATTGTGGAAGAATCCTCTATGGAGGTTGAACAATAGTGGATTTATTTAGGAAAGAATATCTTAGTTCACATTAGAGTGGTTTTTTTATCTCACTAAATAAATGTTTTTTGGGATAACCATATCTCATAATTTTTATATTTTTCTAATATTTATTATGAAAAAAGTAACAATTGAAATTTTAAAAAATAATATATGGATTTTGGGGGATACTATATAGATTTTTAGGTTTCAAAATATATCACACAAATTTGAATTTCATATTAAATGAATTTTATTAAATGCATATAGATAAATTATTAGGATGAATAGATAATTACCATGATAGCATATTTATTCAAATCTTAATTAATGAATGAGGATGAAATATATGAAGATTTATGGAATATTTTGAAAATATATGAATAACATCTTAGCATAATTAAAGAACTTAATAAACCATTATAGGTCAACAATAACATGATGAGTAGAATCCAACACCTTTGGAATCACACTACTCAATGTTGTACCATAGAAAAGTATTAGAGTATAATTTATACCATTAAATATTTATCTCTTCCTTTTTACCAAATAAATTTTGATAATTCCAAGAATTGGAGATGAATATGAATTAAGACCGTCAAAATTTAAATATTGTTTAGTTTTTTGATAAATAAGGGAGGTCAAATATGCCACATGAATGTTGAGAATGTAATATTTTGTTAGTCTGGAAGAGGAATGTTTTTTAAATTTGATTGGTTAAATTATCTATCACATGACCACATTACGTAAATGGAAACCCTTATATGATGGAACGTGTTGATATTTTTTTCATTTAAAAAATCACACTTGGAAATTATGTTATTCAAATTGTAATATGTTTAATGTTTTTATGAAATCCTTTTGTTGGGTAATAATGTGAGTGATAATAATAGATCACTTAATCTTGATCACTTTGATCAAATTTTTATGCGAATAGAAGTGGATTCCATTGGAAAAGCATGAAAGGTCTATATGATCACTATTATTTATGGTGGAGATCAATTAGGGGTCAATTTGGGTGGAGGAAACATAGTGTAACATGTTTCATTGGGTTAAATGATCTAATGAATAAGTTTGTATATAGTCATTTTCATTGCTATTTAGGAGTTCTATCATTTATGCTTGTGCTGTGTGCATGCCAAAAGTGTGATGTGTCTGAAAACATTTAAACATGTTATTTATTTATTGTACTATCATAATTAATAATAGAAACATTTTTAATATTATGATATTGTGGAAACAATTAAACATTGTTTTATATGATATTTTTATATCATATAACATTGTTTTAAGAAAATTATAGTGCATGAGCTTTTTAAATCATTAGGATTGAAAATATAGATGATCAAAATTTACAATTCACACTAACATTAAATGTTTTATTTTTCCCTAAAATTATTTAATGGTAACATTTAAATATCATCTTCCTATTAATTCATCAATTAAATGTATCATAGGATGCAACATTTGGATAAATAGATTATTAATGATTAATATAAGAATTATATAATCTCCCGTGAAATAATCGGTTATTTTTTATATGTATATCCATATTATGTCTAAAAAATGTCACACTAACTTTATATTTAATCATTATCCATCTTGATTATTGTTTATATTTTCTTATATTTATAAATATAATTCATAAATCCATTATTTATCTAATTTCTTTCATCATAAGTGATACTAGTATATCTTTGATCCAATAATGATCTAACCCATGCATTGGGGGATTCAGTTCACATTTTACTGAACCACGGAGTTATAAGGCCATTTTCCCCCAAGGATATTGATGATACCTATTACTAAAAGATATATTGTTTCCATCATAATTGTGAGGTACACTTTTTAAACCATTTTTTATTAAATGGGATAATATTTTCAATTCATGGCTGTCTTAGTGCTTTAGGTTAATATTATCATGTATCTCCTATATCAATCATTGATTGAATTATATAATCCCATGAATTATATCCAATCCTTGAAATGAACATAAAATCATTAAATAATGTGTTAAAATGAAATAATATGTATTATATATATTTTATCTCATTAAATATTAAAAAATATATGATTCTTTGAAGTCTATACAATCCAACATATCATATGTTGTCGTATAGTGATGATATAATCTTACTGGAGGTTGAATAGTTCAAATAATATAGTTGTGACTATATAAATTTACATGATATAAGATCATGTAATAGATTTTTTTAACATATAATTCTATAACATAAAATTGAATTTGATAGCATATCTGGTAAACAAAACCCATGTTTAAACTACTAACAAAGATTTATTTCCTTCAAATTAATAATTTCAATAGCTTCAGAATATTGAACACAGAGTGTAAATTCAATATAATATAGTATTCTATTTTATAATATCCATTAAATTGGGGACTTTGAATTGTACTATATATATTATGAAAACTATTTTCATATATTGGTTTGAAATAAAATTATAATCATTTCAAAAAAGTATTTTTTTTCTAAAAATTAATTATTTTTAGAAGATGGTTTAGACAAGTTATATGAACATAATTTAAATGTATTTTTTAAAAATATTATATTTTTTTGATAAAATGGAATTTTTTTAAAAATAATATTATATGTAATTTCATGAAAATATAATGTAGAAACATTGTTTTCGATATCATGTATAACACTGAAGACCAGTCACATTATCGAATATAATATAATGACAACTTAAAATATATTTTATAGAATACAATTAATGTGACGCTATGTCAGAGTATTCACACGAAAATGAGTTTTTTTATAGTTTTTGTTACATGTATTAATGAGTTTAACCCAACAGTAAAATATTATTATTTGTTATTAAAAAAGATATCATAGATATTAAATAAGATTTTGGTAATAGGATTAACTATGTTATGAAAATATATGGTATAAACAAATATATAAGTATTTCATTGGTAACAAATTAACTAGAAATGAATATAATAACAAATAGAATATAAATACATGGTTTTTATAAAAAACAATCATTATGCACATAATGTTTCTTTATCCTAATAAATTAAATTAACAACAGTGATATTGGGATATTAATGTTATATATATTTATTATATTCAATATAATAATTTTTATAGTTATCCAATAAATTTGAAAGACATGAGATAAGAACAAAAAAAATTAGGCATAAAATAATATACTTTTATTAACGCGCTTCTAATGCTAATTAATATAGAACCTATTATAAATCCAATTTTTTAAAATTTTCATAACATTATATGTAAAAATAAGAAAATAATATTGGAAATATAATAAAAATAATTATGTTATGATTAATTTTTGGTATTTTTTTGTGATGTTTCAGATTTTAATTAATAATGATGAAATACATAATTTTAATTGAAAACAACTTCTTCATCAAATTTATTTATATGGTTAAATAATAAATTTAATTTTTTTAAAAAAAATTTAGTTAATCAATATTTTTATTATTATTAAAATTTACTTTAATTTATTTAATTTAATTCTAAATTGTGATGTGAAAACCAAGTAACTATTTGAACTTTTTTGCATTAAAAACATGCATTGTCGTCGCATTCGAGTGATTAAATTTAAATTAATTTATACAACTCATGAAATAGGAATATGTAAAAATTTATTAAATATTTATAATCATAGTAATTTATAATTTATAATAAATTAATTTTTTATATAAAATTTTTTCCAATGTATTAAAAAATAATTACAATTCTTAATCTAAAATAAAACATAACATGCGACTAAACCATAATCATAATGGCCAAAATGACCTACAAATATGTAAAAAAACCCATTGGATGGTAATAATAACACAAAAATATCATTTGAATTTCATTTTTTATATTATTCGATCGACTTTAAATTATAAAAATGTTGGTGGAATTCCCCTTTAAAATATTTATAAGTGTATAACTCATCCTCCAATATAAAAAATCATTCTCTTCTCCCGCATAATCTCACCTATTTAGCCACTTTTACTCAACAATGATCTAAATCTATATATCCAAAAAATACCTCAAATAACACTAAATTTCTACCCTTTCTTATAAAACCATCCAAGGATTCCCTTCGGTGAAATAAAAAACGAGTTATACAAATATGTGGTAACATCATTCCTCCAGATCATTAGTTTTATTTTATTCCCTAATCCATAAAACCTACCCCTTCCTTTATTATATGAAAAAATAGTATCATAAATATAATGACATGTTTTAATTCTATTTTGTACGTACACTTATAGGCACATCAGTCTAATTGGTTCGAACATGATGTTTATGTGTATTGAAAAGTTCCGCATCAAGAAATTATGTTGTTTTTTCTTCAATTAAAAAAATTCATTGTTGGGAATTATGACGGTGACACAATATATTTTTCATATATTATGTAAATTTTAAATATTTATTATTATGTAATTATTTTATAATTCATTCCAATATAACATTCATTTTTTGTAAATAGGATGACAACATTTATGGGATAATTTACTACCACCTCCTAAAAGCGATGTGATTTGATCACAAGATACATCTAATTTATAAAGTATGGTTTTAATAAAAAATATAATACAAACATAAAATATATACTATATGAATGAGTTAATTAAATTTCAATAAAAATATTATATATCATTTGTTATTACCCTTTCACACACTAAAATGTGATAACGTTGGTCGTGGACTTGTGGACTAACACCAACTTAACAAGATGTGATTCCTTTTACATCAGAAGATTCATATATAGATGTTTAAATGATTAAATAAAATGGAATTAATGATATAATGATAATTATGGCATGAATTCCCTTTCTTAACTTATTTCCATATTGATCAATGAAAAATGGAAACGTTACTCATTCAACATACGGCCTAACATCTCTATGACTGTATGATTGGATCACTTTTCATAACGAAATTTTGTTATTTTTTTAAAAAGAATAAATTATATATAAATATACTAATTATATAATGATTATTATTCTATTGATGGTTTATAATGGACAATTTTACCATATATGACCACAAAAATTTGTTTTTGACCTATAATTTTAATTTGGTCAAAACAACTGATGTAAAATGAATTGATTATTTAGTGGTATAAAAACATTAATATGTAAAATAACTTAAATTATAAAAATTAAAATTTTGTTATTATATGTAAATAACCAACATAAATTTTTTATTTAGTAATATAAAGACACATGAGTCAATTTGGACACAAGTTAAGGATTTTTCATCTCACTTTTTACATCTATGAGATAAATTTTATATTCACCAATTATATCTTTGTGTGGTGTATGCACTGTCTATTTTAATATATTATATCATTGCTTATTTTTCCTTCATGGAATCAAAAACATAAATTTAATTTTATTCCTTAATTAGGATTATGATTTAAATTATTATATGGGGTATGAGACACTTTGTAATTTTTAATGTTTATTTTCCGCAAGAATAATAATAATGATCTTTCAATGGTATTTCCATTCGAGAAAATATTATATAAAAATTGTTCCATAAACCATTGAATTTTATATTCCTCTTTTTTTTCATGAAATTTTATAATTATAATAACTATTATCCCCTCACTGGTATATAATTGTTTTTTGTTGTTTTTTTAGAAAACCCGAATTCATTGTCTATTTAGTGGGGGATCCTATTTTCATCAAAACCCATATCTAATAAAATGGGTTTTAAATTTATTTTATCCTTAAATAAATACTTAGTAAATTAATTTTTACACACTTTTTTCAGATTTATTTCAATGGAATCTTCTTATACCTTTCCAAAACGTGAATTGTTCTATGATTTTAACCATGAAAAATGAATATTCTTTTTAGATCAAATTAGATGGATAGATTCACACACCATAATTTCATCAAATATCACATTTAATATATAAATGGTTTTATTTAATTAATTTTACCCAATTTTTTTTGAAAATAATTAATTTCAAAAAAAATCCCCAAAATAAAGAAAATTTTCCTCAATAATGTTTTTTAGATATCATTTATACAACTTTAATTGATTGGTGACACCAAAAAATTATTTCTTCTCTACTTGGGATATGATGTATTAATAACATCTTTACTCTTCTCCTATATGGTTTACGATTAATTTTTTCCAGGATAGTATTAAAATTAACTTCATTCATTACTTTAAGTCAGCTTGAAATACTTACTTTATTATGATCATCTGACATTTAATTTCCCCTAAATATACATATTTTTTTCATGGATATGATTATTTCATAGAGAATATAGTATTTTTTATGGGGTTTCATTATAATTTTATTTATTTATTTATTTTAATATTGATAAATAAGAATCCTTTATTCAATAATATAATTTTATAAGGAACTTTGTTTATGAATTTATTTCTATTATTCAGTAATTATTTGTACATGAAATATACTGGTTGGAAGATGTTTAAGGAAATACATATCTTTTGGCCCTGGTTATTGATCTCTAATTAATGCATTGATAGTATCCTTGAATAATATTTTGGTGAAAACACTTTCATGGTTATTTGTAATAATAATATATTGACATGATATGGTTTGATAATGAATCATTTGGAAAAAGAAGATTATTTGAAACATTACTGATAATAAATCGTGATGATAAAGGAACCATGTACCTAGGAAAAATGGCATATAATAATTAATATTTTCTTTTATTTTTATTCAATATTTGATAATCCATGATATTTTGAGTGACATATTTATTGATACATTTAATTTTTCATTCATTGATTAAATGAGTTATGTTTTAGTATCAAAAAATTCCATATTTATTTTTCATAATCTAGTAATTTGATTGGAATGTGTGTATAGTTATTATTCATGACATTTGATTATTCAAATTGATTTAATATTGAGTTTTCTATATATTACCCATAACGAGCATTTGAGATCATCCTTATTATTTTTTCATTCACCTAGAATAAAAGAAGTGTAATAAGAATGATATGAAAGGATGTAATATATAGAATAAAGTTATACATGAAAAAAAAATTATTTTAATATGTTTATGGATTATTTATAGAAGACTCATGTATCTATCTAGTTTGAAAACAATACAAAACTATTCAATCCATTGGGATTTGATTCCTTTTGGTCATGAAAATGCAAAATTATTTGGAATTGGCTCAATAAATTATAGTTTTGGGTAGATACATTATCAAAATCATCTTAAGGTGAATGTTTTTGGGATTTTTCTAATATTATTTATTTTTTTGTTAAAACTAAAAAATAACAAATTTTATTTGAGAATTGGTTATAGATTAAATCTTTTAAAAATATAAATTATACTATAAATTAGATTTATAGTAATATAGGATCTATTAATGTTAAATTTAAATATTGTTGGTCATTTAAATCATTTTCTTATTGAATTTTTATATAAAAACCTTGTGAACTATTGAACATATTCTCATTGATCCCATGCTTTCTTGTCATATACATAGGATTGTTTTAAAAGTAACTTTTTTTCATTTCAATGAATGAAAATGTTCAAAAACGATGACATATTTAGAATTATCATACTTTATGTCATCTTATCATGTCATTTAAATATCCACCAAACTAAAAAATGAAAACCAAAAAATTGCATGGTTAATTTAATAATTGATTTACTAGTGGGGTTAAAACTAAAAATACTGGGGATAAAATGACATAAAAACTTTTATAAAATCTTTTGGATTGAAATATTTCACTATAATATTTTATACTTATAGATAATATTATATTTTTTCTATTTTATTATTTGATAAATCTGGGTAAACCATTTTCTTTTCACAATTTACATAGGTCCACTATATACACATATAAATAACAATCCCTTATTTTCTCTTATTAACACAATAAAACCATTTTGGATCACCATATCCTAACAAAAATCAGTTAAAAATTTCCATCCCCTCATCTTAGAAGCCTCGTTTTGTTATAATGAAATTATAAGAAAACATAATTTGTAATCCTAATAATATTTTATGAAAAATAGGTAACATTCATCAATGAAAAATTTTATTTTATTTGATACTCCATTCCCTTCAATTATAATTAATCCATGATGATATACACATTAGTATATTCCATATTCATAGATGTTATAATTTTTTGTGAATGAAATATAAATATCCTCACATCCAGAAAATGGTTTATGAAATCACCATTTTTCTATATGACATACTGCCGCCACATGGATCGATTTCATTCACATTTTTCATTCACACCCCCATGAATTGATATGATGATTTATGTATAAAAACCCAAATTAATTCTATAAAAATATTAGATAATTTTTAATATAAACAACATAATGGATATACAGTCTAGGGTTTAAGTTATTTATATCACGGGTAAATTAAGCTCAAACATATCTTTTACCAAAAAAACTCAAACATTACATAATTCCTTCATCTATATCATCTTAGTGAACATCAATATCACCATAGCTAAATTATTAAATTGAGGAAATAAATTAATGAAATCGGTGAGAATACATCCCAATATATAGAGGTATAACAAGGGGTGGATATATAACCTAAATCATAAATAGATGTGTATTAATAATCATATCATAAGAATAGGATCATAATCGTAATTATGACGTATATATTTGATAAATTCATATAATGTTGAAATTTATAAAAATGAAACATCATGTAATAGTGTCCAAATACCACACATTATTGTGAAGAATGTTCATGTTCACACATAACATTTGTTGATAATAATGACATCATCATTGTGAAAACATATATCATTATGTTCATGCATTATAAACATTTCCTTGTGAGATATATCACATTACCCAAAGAGGTAGAGGGATATATAATTCTAGAACATCATATAAGAACATAATCTGTAAATTATCATGTATGCACTTAAAAGATATAGTTGTATTATTCATTAAATAACCCATGGAAATGAGTGTGTTTAATAATGATTTTATAAATAATAACATCATGAATTAACATTTGGTTTCCCCTATGAAAAAGTTATATCAATATTTGGATGGATATAATATTTTTATTTAGATAAGATAGAACACATGAGGATTCAATGATTAATTTTAATGTAAACCCTTTTATAAAATAATTATATGTGGATTAAAAAACATGTTGTAAAAATATATCTACCTAAAATAAAAGGTGAATATAAATAAATTTTATTTAGGTAAAATTAAGGAAGGTAGTTAGTGAAATTTTTTGGAATGATTGAAAACCCATAGAATAAGAGTTGGGTTCTATAATCCCCTTAACATAAATCCCACATTACATTTTTGCTCTCCTACCAGACCAATAGTTAACATATGATTATTTAAATAGAGTAACAGAATTAAATACTTACATATATTCTAATATTTAGGAATTATGATTCTTATATTATATTTTATAACAATATTTTTTAAGAAAGAATTGTTTTTATTGGAGTTTTTCAGAAAATTTATTCATTTTGTTTTAATTTCAATATTTTCATCCAATGTCAATAAAAAATAAGTAAAATTAACTACAAAAAATTGAATAAATATAATTATATATTTTCATATTATATATGAGTCATATTTTCCATCAATAATAGTTTTTATAATCATTGACTTTGAAATTTATCTGTAATTTGTTAACCGACCTTTGACATGACATTGTCAAAAGATTGGTATAGAGAATTTTTATATTTATATAAATGATTAATATAATACACACAATAGGTTAACATCATTAATATAATGTAAAAAGATTAACTATTTAGTTTTATTATATTTTGTATTGAAGGGGGTGAAAAAAAGAACAAAAATAAGAAAAATTGAGAACGTTTGACTAAAACGTACTCTTTCCATGTTGTATTATCACATTTAACGCATTAAATATCCATAAGCGATTGGAGTTGGATTAATCTAGAATATAATAATGGATAATAATGGAGTTAATGAGAATTATTTGGAATATTATAAGATTTGTAATGTGATGTATGAGTAGTGTTCCATGCTGAGTGAGTGGGGTATTTATACCTAGGGAAAGTGGTATTATTAGAATAATTTATTAAATGAAATAATATATCAAAATTATAACATGTAAAAGTTAGTTGTTGACATTAGACGTCATATTTAAAAAATATATATTTGTTTTTAAGATAATAAATATCTTTATAATTCCCAATAATTAGTTTATTAAATATGAATGTAGAAAAATAGAATAATTTTTATTTGAAGGTATACTTTTTAAATTGGGTGTTAGAAATGGGTTTTTAAGGATTGGTAATTAGTTATATTATATTTTAATGACTCATTAATTTAAATAAATATATCATGGTCGAACCTCGTGTTTTTGAAATGATGATTACATTATTAAATCATAGTTAATGTATTTTAAGATATTTATATTATGATAAAAACTATATTTTTACTATTAACCTAAAAATTGATGTATATAAATAGATACCAAAAAAATAAAATGGGAAAAATTTAAAAAAATTGTATCAAAAAACAAATTAATTTTATATAAATAAATTTATATCTTATGTAATTTTTAAATTTAAAATAAAATTTATGATTTTTAATAAATACATTAAAATATAGTTTCTTAAAAATATTATTATATTTTCATTGAGTTTTTTATTCATTATATATATATTTTTCATTATAATAATTATATTTTAAAAAATTAATCATTGTTAATATTATTTATCTGAAATATTTTTATATATTGATGACATTACTATGGAATAGTAAAGTTAACTATTTTAATGGATAGGTCACTATTTTGATGATCCCATTACCATTCAAAAAGTCACATTACCTCCTACAAACATGACATTATTTGTTCACTGACCAATCATTATAATTCCTATCATTTTTATATATTTTAATTTTCAAATATGTTGAATTATTTAATAATATTTTTTTTATTTATATAGTGTTGGTTGAAGGGGTCATGATCCAAGCATATTGGGGTGATCCATAATTTACTATTTTATATATTTATATTTTATATTTTCTGTCTAAATAATAAGATTGTAATTTTATTTAATTTATTAGATGCATAATTTAGTGAAATATATGAATGAGATAATGTACTATTGGTTACTCTATATTTGTTTCGATATATAATTTTATATAATAAAAACAAATTCAAGAAAATAATATTAGAAATAATACTTCTGTCCTTGTATTCATACCCATATTAAAATTTTCATCCATTAAATTTTAAATCATATTTATTATATGGAATTGTTGAAGGAACTTATCATTCATTATTTCCTCTTATTTTGATGTCTCCTCTTCATATTTTTGGTTTTTCAATAGCACTATGACAAGGTGAGATGTATTTTCCCTTATAACATTTTCTCAATCATCCATGATCCTCACAAGATTCTCCACCTAAGATTCATCATTCTAATGTGATATAACCTCTGAATTTAGTATATTTGATTGGACCAGTATGCAATTACACAGGATTGATATGTGAAACACATCATTAACTGGATCAGTATTTGGTGGATGTGATAGCTGATAGGCCAATACTCTTACATGATCAACCATAACGACGAGGATAATGTAACTTGGTACGAGATTTTCCATCATTAAAATTATCAGGATATCATTAACATGGTGACATTCGATTGAAAAAATTCTACACCATTAAAATCTATAACCCTTCAAAGGTTGTTAGAAATTAAATTTTTCCAACTGTGAGTATATTTTATATGTTGTTGGATGGGATTAAACATCATTTTCATATTTTACACAATATCATGTTTAATAAGATTATATTCCAAAAAAGATATCCTAAAAATTATGTGTTCTGCATCACTTCCTATACAGAGAATCTTATGGAGGCATTTCTAGACATGATTGGAATTTTTTTTAGAACTCAAATAATGTGTTATGATGGTATCATCTTCCTTCAATTTTCTTTGTGTATTCTCTTAGGATTTCCTGGAACATTTGAATAGTCCTTTATATTTCCCATTGGTTTGGGGGTGATAGTCCATAGTAAAATTAAACTTAGTACTTAATTCCCAATGATGAATTCTTAAAAATATAAATGTGAACATGGGATCATGATTAGATATGATCACAATTTTAACCTCATGTAGCCTCACCATATCCATTAAATATATTATAGAAACATGTTAAAGTGATATATATTGTTAAATTATGATGATGTGGGAATTCTTATTAAGTCGATCCACTATAACTCATATCACATTTTTTATTCAAGATATCATTAGGAGATATGAGAAAACATCCATGGCGATGTTCTCCCAATTCTAAATGCGTATTGTAAATTTATTCATTATCCCCTTGAATTTCAACATTCCAATTTTACATGACAACATACCATGAGCATTGAGGTGTACACATAAATCAGTTTCTTTTTTTTTCAAACCATAAGTCCTCTTGAATATCACAATTCATTATAGTGCTTCTAGTATAGATAAAGAAAGATGATATATGACAATTTTTCAATATATTTTTCATCATCATTAGTAATTTTATGACTGATATTCTAGTTACAATTTGGTTGAAACTATCCCAATTGATTTGAAACTCATGATTCATTCCATCCATTAATAAATTCATAAAATTTTGAAGCTCCAAATGTTCTCATTATGGATCCATTATCTTCCCTTGGATATAAATGTTAGGAAGAATTTGGCCAAGGTAGGATGTGCTCTCTTCCATTATGATTTCCAAATACCTCCATTTAAAATCAAGGAATATATGGTCTTTCTTAATATACAACATGGATAGTGTATAAGGTTATATTCCTATAAGGGAATTGGATACCTTTTTCACATTTCCATGCTATTAGTGAATATGGAAATTGTAGTCCTTGATTACCATAAACCATTTTCAAATATTTTTCTTACGGTCCTTTTGTGTAAATATATTATTATTAAACATGTGATTACAATATATATCACAATTATCACCATAGCGTAAGTGTTACCGAATCATCAAAGAAATGATGAAATTTACTCACTATAGATCATGCATTAGGTAGTTGTGCTCATGGATCATTAAATATCGTGAGACAAAAGCAATCGAGTTTTCATTCCTCAAGATTGAATAAACAAATCCATTCATTATATCATCACCATATATGTCATAAAACCCTCACCAATTGGTGGTTGTGTATGTACAGTCAAAATTATTTTCCACTTCAACATATTCATAAATATTTCCTTGAATAATTACTTATAGACATATTTTATCCCTTTCCATGTCATCATATTTTGAGGGATAGAAAAACATTATAAATTCATCACAAATAATCAGAAGTACCAAGTTAATCCATGAAAAATATAGATATCTGTTATATATTTTTTTCCAGGGAATTCCTCAATTACCTTTTTTATTAAAGGGTCCATATAAATGTTCTCATTTGTGATCATGTTCCCCATAAATGTGATCATATAGATCCCAAAGTCACACTCAATAAACATAGAATACAATTTATACATATATAATGTTTCCAAAACAATCCCTATATTATCTTCATGTTCCTCATTACCCTTTTAGTATATGATAATATCATCAATAGAATACCAGTTTTTTTGATATAGTCTATAAAGACACTATTTATCAATTACAAGAATATTGGATGGGAAATTGTAAGGCCAAATTAAATCAATATGATCAAATTGTGTCAATATATTCTAAAGAATGCATGTATTTTGAATACAATACTTATTCTTCTACAATTTATAATTCCTAAAATTTAGATTAATCTTTGAGAAAAACAGATTTTTGGGTATCTTTTGAATATCTTCATTCATTAACTTCTATGGATGATATGGAAAATGAAGATACCCATTTGATAAAATCTAATTTCATCAAAGGTGATACAATATTTTATCAATCCATGGTGTAGGATAATTAATCATTATATTAATCATGTTGAGATCTCTATAATATACACACATCCTCACTGATCGATTATTATTTTTTACAAATGACATAGTCTCAACACATGGTGATGCACTAGGATATATGAGACCATTGAAAAAATTCATTTATATATTCTTCATTAATAAATACTATTTTATTGTTGACATATTATCAGGGAATTAGGTTTTAGGAGTGGAACCATTTATAAGTCTATTGATAAATCAATCACTCGATATAGGGGATGTTGGGGTAACTCTGGAAAATATGTTACTTTCTTCACTCAAATAGGTATTTTCTCAAAGTTGGTACTTTTATTCAACACAAAAATTTATGAATGCTATGATACATCTCATGGAATCATCATTCAAAATCATATAATTATTTTACAAAGGATAGTCATGATCTTACATGAGTTTATGGAGATTCATGAAATTGTTTGGAGTAGAGAATTTTATTTCCTTATCCATATAGTTTATGTTATCCCTATATAATGACATATGATACATTCCCAATAAATCATCATATTCCTCCAAGGAATGAATTATGATACTTGTAAAAAGAATCATTCAATATGTGTGGATTGAAGAAGCGGTCAACAATTTAGATTCATGAATTTATCTACTCGGTTCTTTTGTGGATATCTCCACATCATGGTATCGGGGTACTGAACCAATAATTATAGTAAACATTCTTTTAAAGGTTGGTGTTGATGCCTCATTAATAATTAAAGCAATAAAAAGATATATTTAACTGGGGTAGAGGGAGACCCATTACATATCCTGAAGGCCTAGTGGGCATTTAGCCCATTACATGGCCTTTAGGCCCATTTTTTGCCCAAATCCCATTTTGTAAATTGTACTACTATAGTACCGGCACTGCTAAAATACTGTACAATACCCACCACTACTATAGTACTCTTCTGCTACTATAGTGACCAGAAACCGCTATAGTTCCCCCTGTTGCTACAGTGCTGTCACTGCTGTAGTACGCTACAGTACTACTACAGTGGTGATAGATTATTCTTTCCCCTACTATTCATTCCTTGGTGGATGGAAAATATGATTACCCTAATGGAATCAAGGTTAGTGAATAGGATAACATAGTCCCCATTCTACCATCAATTTAATCATTTAACCCTTCATGGAGATATCCATTCAACCAACACATTCTCCAGATTCTTCATATCTTTTAGACATTCATGATCAATGTGGTTTTATCTCCCAAAGTTATTTCACTTCCCCGTCCCATGGAATCATTTTACCTAAAGTTTATTTTATCATTTTTTTACATGTGGGTGGTCGATCCTTATGTCCACCTTTTTAATTAGATCTTTAAGCTTGAAACTCCATAACATATATCATATCTTCATAGAAATGAGACCAACCTCCAGGCCAATTCTCTACATTTAAATCACATAAAACAACCTCTTTATAGTATCTTATGTCTTTGATCAATAAAACCTATTGGATTTCTGGTTTTATGCCACTGAAGAATCTATCTATGTGTCCATCAATTGTTTTCTAAAAAAATTGTTGTGGATCATTCAAGACATATAAAGGATACCTCCTAAGAAGTGATAGATTCAAATAATTTCTATTAAGAACCATAAACTCTTTCTCCATAATTATTTGAACTATTTAAGGGGAATACTTTTAAAAAATAATACATTAATTTCATCCCAATATTTTTATTCCAATTATTCATTTTATTTAGTATTCTTTATATGTTCTTCCCATTGATAGGCCATTCCATCTAAATGATAAATAGCCACTGTATACTTCTTCGTATCTAAAAAATGAAGAATAAAAATATAATCTATATTGTGATTAACCACTATTCCATAATAAGTGTATCATAAGATACACTAAACAACAATGTTTAATGCATTACGAAGGAGTCAAGAGAAATTTTATATTTTTGGTGAAGGAAGAAGATCCACATTATTAATGTTATCGTTAATATATTGAGATTACTAGGAAATAATCTCAATGAAGTAAAAAACTATAACAGCCATTGAATTGGAAATTTCATTCACCCAATCATTTCATTTCCCCCTTTATCAGATGTTGGCCTTCATTATCCTAGATCTCACCATATTCTAACATAGAAAAGGTTGGAAGACTTATAAAATTATAATAAATGAATAATAAATTTATTCTGATGTGAAAATTGTCTAAAAAATTATAATATCATGGGATACCTTGGATTATTATTTTTAAACGTTATAAATCTAGTAAAATACACTTTAATAATATTATAACATAAAATTAAAAAAAAATACATTACATATATATCCTTCCTTATGGTTTTTAATAGACATTATGATTAACTGAATAATATCCCTCTCACCATTGGGAGTGTCAAACAAGTGATATATCAAGGCTAATTATCATGAACTAGTTCCTGATTGATTCTAGCACAATATGATGATTTTATGTTTTTTAACACTCAGAAAGTCTTTTTCAGAGCCACACACACTTATAGTTTCTAAATGAACATTTAATTTCATGAATAACAAATAATCATATACTTTATAATAACATTGGATGTTTTCATGACATAAGATTGTCCTTATTATTTTCCACAATTTTTTCCTAATCGTAATTCCATAATTAACTAAACCAAACCTGGATTCCAACAATATTGACACTAATTTTCATTTCATAACAATTTGACAATTTTTTATGATAAAAAATAATATTGACCCAATATATGATAAATGGGTATAATATCTTATGTAAATTTAATCTCAAACATCACTTTTACAATATACCACTAAAGTATTATTTAAATATGTATTCTATATTCTCTTATTGGACCACAATTTATCCTTAGTAGAAGTAATAAACTGGTGGTATACATCAATGAATGGGTTGAGATTAAATCCTAGTAAGGTGATGTATAACATTGTGTGATTAAAGGACATGATTAAAACATAATTGGGTGAGCATAATCATATAAAAATAATAGGATAATCATCATAATAATGACATAAATATTTTATAAGTACATGGAATTTGGTGAAACATAAAAATGAAACATTATATCATAGTTGTCAAATACCAATCATTGTTTTGAAAAAACCAATCATCAATTTCATGCATAAAAGTTGTGGATAATCATAACACCATTTATTTAAAGAAATATAGAAACATGTTCCAGCATAAAAAACATTATTTCATGTGATATATCACATTAACCAATTCACTTGATGAATATAATATTTTAGTCTCACCAGCCACTTCCCAATATTTTTATAATCAAGAATGAAATTTAGAATATATAACAATCATTGTCCAAAAATAAAAAATGTAAAGAAATAGGTTTCAACAGTATTTCATAAAGCTCACATTCCTCAATAATCATTGGGTTTCCCAAAAGGAAAATTTATATAATTATTTAGGAAAAAAAAGAATTTTTATTTAGATAGGAAATATAAAATTATTATTCAATTAATTTTTTTAATGAATGGTATTTTATAGAAATCATTATATTTGGCATAAAAATAAAACTGAAAAAATGATATTAAACAAATAGAGAGGGAAGAAAAATTAAAAGATATTTTGGGAAAAATAATGTAATATAAATACCTAAATTTATGTGATATAATGAAAATCACATAGAAATAGAGCAGCATTTGAGAACACACTTACCTTAAATCCATCATTATTTTGTCACATTTCATCCAATAAAATAATAAACATAAGGTTATTAGTACATAGAAAAAAAATTTATCATATTCATTTTATCCACTAAATAAGCATTATAATTACTGGATCTTTTTATTAGTAATCTTTAATAATTTTGGTTTGTATTGATAACTTGTTTTCCTTAATTTTTTTTGTTTCCTTTTCACTATATTAATTCAATGTCATTTGTACATGCATATAATGATCTACCAAAGATTAGAATAAAAAAGAACATATTTCAGAATTTGAATCATAGTTTTTACTATTCATACATTAATATAATTATATTAATTGACTTAGAAATGGCTATGTGGGTGGTTAAACAACAATTTAACTGACGTTGCTGAATGAGTGGTTAAGAGAATTTTCATATTTATATATGTGATAAATATTATAATTATAGTGCGGCAATATAAATAATAAAATTTCAGTATGATACATTGTTAATTTTATTGGATTTTTATTTGAAAGGGAAGTGATAGAAAGTAAATAAATACAGAAAAACCTATAATAGTTGATTGAAATCCATTATTTCCTCAATTTAGCTTCTCATTCACAACACTAAAATCACTTCATGTTTATAGATGGATAAATCCAAAAATTCAATAAGGATTATAATAGGACTAAGAGAAATATGATGATAAATATTAGTCTCAATAATATGTGTGATGAGTAGGTTTTCTAGGATTGAAAAGAAGATTATTTATTAATGAGGTGATGGGTATTTTGAAAGAATATATTCAATGAAAAACTATGTCAGAGATAAAACATGTAATAGTGAATTTTAGAAATTATAAATCTTATATCAATATAATATAATGTTTTAATATCTTTAACCATCTTTATAATTATAATTCATTTGATTATGAGAAAAGAAATTGCAAAAAGAGAAGTTGTTATTTTATGGGAGCACATTTGAAATTTGGTTGTGGAATGTTCTTATTATGTATATAAATTATGTATATATTTTTTAATGACACATTTAGGAAATTAAATATATAGTTGACAATTCATATGTTCTTGAATCAATTAAGACATTATTATGACATAGATGATGTAATTTGAGATATAGAAGTGATGAAAAAATGGAATTTCTACAATTCACTAAAAACTTTTTCCATTTCAGAAAATTAACAAAGAATTCGCACTGGAAATTATTTTGTGATGATTTCAATAATTAAATTTATTTAATTAAATTAAATTTCCATTACTGGTAATTGAAAATTTTAATATGAAAATTATGATTTTTTGTGAAACACTATAAAATATAATTTATGAAAAAAATCTATTATTTTATTTGAGTTTTAATCATTATATTACATTTTTTGAATTTAAATAATTTTTTACATAATATAATACCATGAAATATAATTTATATTTCCATTTAATATTTTGCGTTGACATTACTATTCCAATTGTCATTTTATTATTCCAACAGCATGTTACCATTCCAATGGTAACATTACTATTATAATGGCCACATTACATCCTTTTAATAGAAAAAAATATTTAATTCAAATTTACTAAAACATGTCATATGTTAATATATTTCCATATTTTAATATTTTTACTAATTTAATAATTTTGTTTTATTTATCTTATATTGGCTATAGAGGAGATAATCCAACAATATTGGGGCTATCCATATATTCCCTATTTTTTATTATCATTTTATATTTTATATCCAATTTTAATGCATTAAATTGTAAATTTTTTATTGATGAATAATTTAGTGATATGATTTTTTATTAGTTTCTCTATATTTTTTATGTATATAATAATTTAGATTACATTAAACATTTATTGGAATCAAAATATTACTAATAAACACTATCTCTATATTAAATATGAATAATATATATGATAGTTATAATGTAATCATACCTATAGGGATTTTAAATCAAACATAAAAGTCTTCCCTTCATTCCATATGTTATACGATTAAATCAATTGTGTATACGGAGGACTACAAACTTATAGAGCTTAGTGACACATTTTTTAGTACCACTTACATGGAAGGTAATAAGGATGAATTTAATAAATATATATTATACAATTAAAATCATTATAAAATTTATACAGTATTTATCATTCTCAAATATAATATATTATTTTCTTTCATACATTTTCACAAAGTTAATGGTAATTACATTAGTCATCAATGAGTGGAATACAACCTTCATGAAGTGATGTGAATCTTTTTTCATCACCACAACACATGTATTAAATATATAGGTATTTTTAAATGAAGTATTTCTTAGTTAATATAATATTATGTTTATTTAATGTTAAAATATTAAGTACCTAATTTACATAATGATTCTGAAAAAATGGAATCATTTTCTATGTGTGTGTATGACCCACCATCCCCATTATCGTATAATAAATAATTTCTCAAAAACATATTTCATGATAGGTCTTTAAATTAAAATTTATATATAAATATGATAATTATTTTTCTCCTTCTATTCATGATGTGATATAACATAAAAATATATGCATTAACCGAGTCTTTCATGAAATATAAGGCACGATAATGAAAGGTAACTAACAACTGGAACAATGAATATAATGAATGATTGTTAACAAATGGGTAATAAGATGTTATAAAAGGATCATATTTGATATTATGAATAATAATATGGTTATATAATATGTTTATAATAAGTATAAAACACATATACATGATTTTAATGATCACCCAACCTTAAGGAAGCCTAAGATAAGAACATTATCTCAAAATCCATTCATTTAATTATATTTTGTTACAATGAACATAATTTCGTATATATGGTTTATACAATATCCCATTGACATATAATATCATGATTCTATAATAAATAATGTTTTAATGTTTAACTTTGAATTATTTTATACAATTGGATTTGAAATAATAGTTACCAATTTGTAATCAATTTCATATGTCAATATCATTTCATTTGTAAATATTACATTTTCCTCATCATGGGTATTATATAATTTGGTATAAAATCACTTTTGAATATCATATGTTTTATTAACTAAATTTTTATGTTTTTTTAAATTTTATATACATTTTATGTTCATTTATTCATTCTCACTTCTCCATCTTGATCATTGAAATTGTTTATTTCACTGTTTCATTATAACCGATTTTGATTATTCTTAAATTTAAATTTAAGGAAATTAATTTAACATTTCATAATTAAAAATTTTAATTTTTTTATCTATGTTTATTCATTATATATTCATTTTATTTTACAATTTTATAACTTCTTTGTAGTTAAAATAATTGAAAAAATGTGTCTTAAAAAATATGTCATCATTTCTCTCATCGAATGGAAAATCATATTCTTCCAAAATCATGTTTTCTAAATATGTTTTCAAAAATAATGTTATCCTTTTACAAGTAATTTATTTAATAATATTTTTCCTTGTTTTTATTTTAATTTTTTTTTGAAATGAAACATATTTTCATTTTAAATATATGATTTGTATTAATTTTACCAAAAATGTAAAAGTATTATTTTACAAAATGTACTCAACATATATGAAATTATCTACCATCATGAAAACACAGTGTTTAAAAAAATTATGTTTTAAGTATTTTTATGAAATCAATTTGTTTTGAACTTTTTTTAATAAGTGATTTCCTAAAATATAATGATATTTTCTATAAGCGATTTAATTATATAATTATGGTATATCTATTTATCAAAATTGACCAACCTGTATTCAGAATAGAATAATATATTTTGGATTCATATCATGATTATTATTATTATTTTCAAATATTTTAATAATATTTTCTATGTATTGAATTGATATTCACTTTCATGATTAATTTATTATTCATTAACATTGCCTTGTAATATTCACATTCCTACTTTTACTTGACACTAAATTTCTGCTTCATATCTATATGATTTATCATGGGTGTGATATTTATTATAATTTTTTTCTTTTCAACATAAGTTATTATAAATTGAAATTTATTTCATCATGTTTGGAAATATTTTAAAATATAACTTCATTAGTAAATATGTGTATTTGATGATAGAGAAATATTTCATCAATTAAATTCAATATTTGATATATGATAAATTGTTTGGACATGCAGTAATGGGTGGGGCCCAAAATTATATAACCCCTCTTTGCATTGGTAGTATAGGGAGGAAAA
Organism: Viscum album; assembly: GCA_963277665.1. Lineage (NCBI taxonomy): Eukaryota > Viridiplantae > Streptophyta > Magnoliopsida > Santalales > Viscaceae > Viscum > Viscum album. The sequence continues at coordinate 1,836,577,028 of OY728163.1, read as the reverse complement.
TAGGTAAGGTATCATTAAATGGGTTTCTGCATATGTATTTAAACTATCATATACAATTTTTTATGGTTGAGGAATCATGATGTGTTATATGATAACATGTAATAATTTATAATTTCCATCATTAATAACATATTTTTTATTATTTTTCATAATTTCATCAATATGGTATTATATATAGATTCATTTCATTAATAGTATTTTATTAATAATTCAGTGTTACAAGTTATTTAACTTTCCAAATTAATTATGCCTTATCTTTTTAGGATAATCATGTTATTTAAATGTAATTTGTGTTAAATTAATTTAGATACCCTGACGTTTCTTTACGTTCTAATATGATAGATAATTTAGTTATTAAATTTAATGTTTTTTCAGTAATTTACCATTCCATATTGATTTTTCTTTATTGATTTATGATATATTCCACTATACATAACCCTTATTAATCAGTTTAGCTAGCCATTATTTTATATCTATTCTCCTTGATTAAATGAAATTTTCTGATATTAATATGAAACCAAATCCATGAAAATATTGATAATATGGGGAATATATATATATTTTTTCAAATGTCAAATGAGAATCATGTATGTATTGATTTTACCAAGAGTACTAAAATATACTTCCATTCATGATATGATATCTTGTATGTTAAACAAATATCATAAATAAGACTTAGGTTCTGGGCTATTAGGGTCAGGGTCACTGTAAATATAACACTGAATGGTTTCAAAAAAATACATAGTTGATTCACCATGGTAGTTCCAGATATATTACAAATTATCACAGGCATCAGATGAAAGATTATATCAATAAAATTACTTGTCTAGCAAAAAGTTTATAAAAGAAATAGGGATAACACTATTGATTATATATCAAATATATCTAAATATGATTTATAAAAAATTATATAATTCTAATTTTTCATTATTAATTAAATTTCATTATTTATTTATTTTTTATATATTATTGTAAAATTTGTATTTGAAAATTTTATTAATTTATAATTTTATTATAAATTATATAACTATAAAATGAGTATATTTATTTAAATAAAATTTTATGAAACTATTATTAAATAAAAATACATAATATTAATTATTAATATTTAGATATCATTTTTAATTATATTTTTTCAGTTATAATTTAGATATACTATATTTATATATAAATTATAATTTAATCTAAAATGTGTTTATGAAATAAAATATAATGAAAAATATAATGGATTTTATTTTCAAAATTTAAAATTGTTCATAATTATTTATTGAAAATGTTAAAATTAAAATGAATTATATTTAAAGAATTAATTCCATATACAAATAGTTATTTTCTATTGGTATGATCATGTATTAAATTATAATTAATATTTTATCTTCATATTATGTAAATTTATAAATAATATAATTTTAATAAAAAAATTTCTATAATTTTATATTATGCTTAAATTTAAATGAAAAATAATTTGTTATTATGAATGAGTTGATACTCAAATAGAATTTAAAGTGTTTCTATTTATCCTAGTAATTAATTTTCATAATTCATGAATAAATTATGAAATATTAATAATCTCATGCTTAATGACTCTTTCATAATTAGAATATGTTATAAAAAATATATGATTTGATAATTTATATTTTTTTCTATCAACATTATTCATAAATATAATTTTTTATATTTTGAATATATTATTCTATTAGTAAAACTAAATAAACTACTTTTATAAATTATTTTGAATGAAATTATTGTGCAATATGTTATGTAAGATAATTTATTTAGATTTATTATATCTAGATTAGGGATTTTTCGGGATAATGAGTTTTAATTTAGAGGTTCATTATATTTTATTAGAATATGGAATTATAATGATGATATAATTGTGGAATATTTGGAGTAATGTAACATTAGTAAGAATCCTAGATAGATTTATAAATATAATAGTGTTTTATTTATTTTATATTAATGTGGGGGATTTAATTCAATATTTTTAAGAATAAAATATTAAGGATTTGTGATTTCATATTGTTATATTACATTACATGAAAGGGTTTCATACAATTTTTCATGAATTGAATTGTGATATGTATGATTATATTTTTCATTATATAAAAAAATGTGAGGTTTTCCAATCCCCTCAAATATAAAACATAACATCCTATTCTCTATATCACTTGATATATTTATCTCTAAAAAGATCTAAAAACTTACTCTCCCAAAATCATTATCCATAACCATGAGGATAAAGTCCGCCCAAAAGACACATAAATGATTCCTTAAGGATCATTACAACAGAGTATTTTTAAAGAATATATACATTGTAGTATTAATTTTTAACTAGTTTCATTACACATAAAATACATAAAATTAAATATAAATATCATATAATAAAAATATTTTTTTTATTTACTATATTTATTTTTTTTAATGTAATAATCATTTTCAATTTGACTACCATTTAGTTGACTATTACATCACACTTTAAAATATGTATGGACTACCAACTTTACAAAGGGATGTGATTCCTTTTTTATTTCCTTTTTACATGGATGGTAATGAATATATATTTAAAAAATATATAAAATATAATTTATATATTTATTTACTATTAAATAGGGTTTTTTTATTATTGTTTCATTCTATACATGTAAAAGTGAAATCATTACCCCTTCTTGGCATACAGATAATGATATCCTAAACGTAATTAAATTCATTTTTCATTAATTTTTTCATTTTTTATATCTTTTAATATATTTAATATAACTTATAATTATTTCCTTATTATGATTCTAGAGATAATGAATACATGAACATGGTTCATGGAATGTATCCCTGAAACAGAATTGTTCATGGAAAATTAACCAATGATAAAAAAAATTAATAAAAAATTGTTAATAAAATAATAATCAACATATATAATGGAATATTATATAGTAATATCTATATAAAAATTTATCATCAATATATTATAAAATATTTTATATTTTTTATAAATTTAATTTTAATTCATATGAACCAAGATGGGACCTTTGGAAGGAGAACTTCACTACAACATTGTCTCATTGATATATCATTCATGTTGTCCAAATATTTGTGTTTATATGAATTTTAAATTTCCCGTTTGAAATCCTATGTAATCAATCTAATTATATTAACCATATTTACAGATTCTTTTGTTGTTATTTCTTTATAGGGTTTTTTGATTTAAAAGATAATAATTTTCTATGATATTATCATAAAATATCAATTAATTTATTAACATCCACGCTAAATTTTAATTTAGGGATATTATATGAAAAGTATCCATTAAAAAGAAAACAAATTAATTCTTATGAATATTCTTTTATTTTTCATGCATTATTTCAATTTTCTCTTTTTTCGAAAAAAACCTGTGGAAAATCATTTTAAAAAAATTGTCAACATATTTTTATATGGAATAAAAACATCTTATCCCATGTCAATGTTCTTAAATAATTTCATTTCTATTTTAATATATTTTTTAATTATTGATGAATATAATTTTTAAATAATTTTATTATATTTACAAATGATTAAAATGAGTAATTTAAAAATGTAACATGCAAATCACTTAATACTTTTTTATAAGTGGGAAAATAATGTTTTCTTTTTTACATATAAGGAATGAATAAATATTTCTACCATTATGATCATTAATTACATGGATGATTCTTTTACATGTATCCATGTGTATTTTAAATGGAAACATTCTTCTTAATATTATAGTAGTTTTAGATTTAATCATACTGAAAGAAATGATTTCATTCCCTATATTAAAATAAATTTTTTAAATGAAAATTTTATTGTATATTCCCCAATAGTTTCATTCATTTAGGATGGATATGCTTCTATGAGATTGTGTTCTTATGATACCATTCACTTCGATTCGTGTGGTGTATTATACAGATTCTTTGTCATGAATTATTCTATAACACATGTTACATTACCATGTGTTAATTATGTAAGGACAGAATATTTATTAAACCTTCTTATTTACACGATTTAAGATATAATGTAATAATGATTATTATTTTTTGAGATTGATAACACACATATGAATTATATTCCTTAATTATTTTTTCAAAATGAAATTAAATACCCCTATATCAAATTATGTAAATTTTAATATATCATTATTTAATATTCATAAAACCGGGGAGTGAACATAGATCATAATAAAACTCTTAAAACTATGATACTCAAAGGAATGATCCATGTTTAAAAAGTGATGAAATGAAGTGTAACCCAAATCCAAATCAAGAATAAATAAAATATGATATTCATGGATGTGATCCTTGATGAATGATATTATTTTCTAGGAATATATGTTCTCTAAGATTTTAGGTCATCTGTTTGTGACATGTTATCCAAGATCATTATTTATTGTTGATGATTACATACGCATTAGTAATAAGAATATTTTTATAATGGAAAATTATTCCTTGATACATTAATATTGTTCTATCAATGATGTGTATGAATTTCACAAGTTATGATAATGTTATCATTCCTAAAATATTTTCTTAAGACCAGTTATGAGAATTGATTGAAATCTATAATGTTTATCCATACAAGTAATCTTAGATCACTATTTCATATATTCAAATTTCCACAGTTTGAAACATTGTTTTTTGTAGCATATATCGAATAAGGGTACTACATGGGAATAACATTTTGGAAGATATTGGTGGTCATTCATGAAAATTTATTATTATATATCTTGTCTCAAATATCACATAATACAATATGGTTCTGGGGAATGTGTTAATATGAGATTTAATGGATATTATACTAAATTTATAATATATATATATCATGGTTCACCAGTATTGGTAACCAAATATTGTTTATTTATTTTTAGATATTAATATTTCAACACATTTATGGAAACATGGGGGATATGTCTATTTATGTGAAAATAAAATAATGTTTTGGTAAATTATATATTATGTTAGTTCCTTGAAATAATAATAATATCTAGATAAAGAAGTGTTTATAGTCACCAGCACATAAAAAAAGCATGCAAATAACACAATAAATCCTAATTAGGTATAAATTTGTCTTCATATAGTGCATAATAATTTTTGTCAAATTTCACAAAAGGTTATACACTCGTAATGGACATCATTTGGTTGCTTGAAATTCAATTTATTGATTATTATAAATAATAAGGAGAAAAAATGAAGACAACCATTTATAATATATAAATATATTTAATAAAATGAACTTGTAATGGGTCGAATCAAGGATCTATAATTTTGGAATACATAAGAATGGTTTTCAAAATATAATGTCTTTATTATCAGGTAAATGATGTATTATTCTCACACTTATATTTTCATTTTTATTCAATGACTTCAATGAAGAGAAATTATGTTAAAATTGAATGTTTTGACTAGTAAAATGTACATCCTCATTATAAAAAAATAAAACTGGATATGGAATGTGAAATATTATAGTTATTCTCACCAAACCCTTATAATTTATCATTGAAAACATGAATCATGATAATATTAAAAATGACCAAATGATGAAACAACTCACCATATAATTTATTATGTAGCAGTTTTCACTATTAATTTGATGTTCGATTGATTAAATTATTTTTATAAAATAGAGAAATGCGATGAAAATGATATTTTTTCCCCTTAAGGGATTTGACCAAGAAAATGTTTAGATACCTTTTTAGAAATTTTTTAGGATTTTAAATGGTCAAAACATATAAAAAATATATGGAAATATGACAAAATGTTCACAATTATTGGGTTAGAGTTTGAGAAGTTATTTTTCCATAATTATTTTTTTTGTAATCATTAAATAAAAATAGGTTTGTTATTTTATAAACTAATAATGATTGTTAAATAGATTATTATATCTGAGATAAATTTCAGTAAACATTAAATTTGTGGATATTGTTTTTTTTAACTAAAAGTAAATATTAAGGATTATTATGTTTCATATGACTATGTTATTAAAAGGAATCTAATATATGATTCATTAATTGATACCAATATATATATTCTCGTTATATCAATCAATAAATAGAGATTGAAGACTGTCAATATTCTTATGTACTGGTTATAAGACGAAAATGATATAATTTTGAATTAATTCATATTAAAAAAATAATGAAATGAAAATTAATATTTCATTAATTTAGATATGTAGAATGAAGAATTAGAAATATTTCATTTTTGATGTTTAAAAAATTGTTCAACTAAAAAATGTTAAAAAATTATAATGTAATTATAGTGTAATTTCATGTGGATAGTTACATAAATGAGTAGTTTGAATGCACAACCAAATGTGCCACCAATAGATTAATTCCATAATTGAATGGATTGTGGTCATTAGATAAATCATTTAATTTATATAGGGTTTAATGATTACATCCACAATTGGATAAAACATAATCCTTTAGAAAATGTGAAATATCATTCAATCAAACATTCAAATGTTTTCTTATTAGAATGATGTGGTGAAAGGCACACATATCATTAACACTAGAATTAGAATTTTAATATCTAAATGTTTTTCATTCTACTCACACATATTTAAAGAGTATGAAAATGGTATCATTATATAACTAAAACTTTTAGATATTAATTAATTTGTGAAAAATAATTAGTTGTAAAATGATCATATACCTACAACATATTATCTCTATGATATATTGAACTATAATAATTTAAAATAAATTTATTATCCCAATGGAATAATTTAATGATATATTGCGAATGGATTATCTATATTTGTTTATATCAAAAAAAAATCCATCGATGGAATGTACTATATTAATTTTATGAATGAACCCATGACCATATTTCGATGTGAGGATCAATAAAAACATCTATCTAAAATTATATTCATTTTTTGGTCGTTCAACCAATTCACTAGTGCTATTTTAATGAAATGGTTCTTGAGAAACAAATACATTATGATAAACCTAATGTTCTATAATCTTATAATGTATATAATAAATACATTCCTATTAATCCCATCAATTGTTGTTTTGTTCCTTCAACATAACTCGTAAAACATAAAGAACTATATCAATGAATATATATATATATATATGTATAAATATATTGGACTCTATATTTTTATTATTTCAATATTTAAATCTTAGATAGTAGTGGTAGTGTATTTTTAAACCATAGTTTTTCAAAATTGGGTGCACATATTTTATTTGATAGAAGAAAAAATTTGTCAATGAGTTATTTCCTTGAATATTAGGTATATAACAAGATAAATTTTAAATTAAATTATTATAACGAGTTCAATATTTTTAATCACTATCCATCATTTTGGATAACATTAATTATTTGTAAACAAGGGGGATATAAATATGAATTTCATCCATATATGTTTTAATCATTAAGAATATATAGTGATTCCTTTTCGACAGATCAATTCAATTGATATAATTTTGGGTTTAAAGAATAGTCTATTTAGATATTTCCTCAATTGGGTTTCAGTAGTATTTATAGATTGTACTCTTTCATATAACATGAGAAGGGATGAAGAAAAATATTCTATTTAGGATGTGTTTAACAAATTGATGATGGTTAATCTGATTACTAAATATTGAAATTATGAATTATATATTTAGAAATTTTATTAATGGGTTATATAATCTCATGAATGGAGAAATATATTGTTCTATAATGATGGAATATATTTATAAATGGCTCAAACAAACCTTGTTAGAGAAAAACAATATTTTATTGGGTTGTATTGATATTATCGTCAAATTATGATAAATTCCCCATGATTATTAAATCTTATAATCAACATGAAATGTATGATATCCTATTACCAATGTGGATATGAATGAGGGGAAAATTATAAGGAGGGGGAAATAAGATTGGGTAATGATGGTTATAAGGACCAGACCCTAAACATTACATAAAATTGAATTTAATGAATAATTCAGAATAGCAATCTATTTAGGTTTAGAGGTTCATATAATTACTCGATATCTATTACATTACATCTCAAAAATTACAAGGTAGACACTTCGAATCAGTTTGAATTTTTTCAAAAATTAAAAATAATTTAAAAAAATTAATGTTTATTCCCATGTTTTAGATAGCATGACATTTCATTGACACCATCCTTGACCCTATTCATCTTTATTTCCTTTAAAAATCATTTAAAAAATTGGGATGAGCATAAAAAGATCAGCAAGGGTTATAAAACAAAGAAATAAAACATCAGTACATCAATACATTCATAACAAAAGAACATTAACACACCTCATGAAATCATAAGAATTACATAGTTAACACAAATAATAATTGTAACCAGTGGTATCCATAACATACTTACGTTGTATCTTTCACAACTATGTAGGGAGTTACATTTGGAAACCCATCACTGTATTTTCCCTAAATCTCGTAGGATAAACATTCACGTTTACCTCCGTCATGTTACCCAATGAATTGGAGGGAAATATCGGGCTCAACCGCCCTAGGATTATCATGGAACAACATGTATAAATAAACAATTCCCAAGAAGCATAATATATTCAAAACACATACAAAAAATAATGGAAATCTATCATTTTCACATTTCAATCACACTATATCATTTAAATATATTGACAAAACCAATCCATTATTCGAATCATATTCAATAACAAAATATGTAAAAATGTATATGTTATTTTGTTTCCTTTTAAAAACATTACGGCTTGTTAAGCAAGCCAAAAGATCAAATAATACTCCTGGCGGTGGAAAGGACATTGTCCCCACTTACATTAAAAGAATAATAATTATTTTTTAGTTTAGTAAAACACCTTGTAGAAAAATATTACATTTGAATGAAAAAAATTTAAATGGTTTTTATACAACCTTTAATATAATGAACTGTATAAAACAAAATATGCCTCAATGAAAGGAGATTGAGATGGAATCCCTTACCTCATTTCCGACATGACTCATTTGTTTTTTAATCTCCGGAAAAAAAAACTAAAGATAATTTCAACTTGCATAAGAACCTTTTTCAAGTGTATTTTAGATTTTATATGACATATTACCATGTTATAAACATTATGTAATCATTTTAGTTAATAACGGTCGTTTTGTCGATATTTGTCACTTGAGTCGAAAATGAACTTCTTATTTTTACATGTTGTCTATGTTGTCAAAAGTACATTATCTAAAGAATGATATTAATGATTTAGATATCATATATGTATTATATATCTATTATATATATTTATATATAATAGTATGTAACATTTGGAGTTATGAAATGAAATACATTGTTCATAGAGACGGTAAGTCATACGTATGCATGAACGCTACTTTCATTTCTATTTCTTATTTTAATGGAATTAAAACATAACGATACATCAGTATATTATAATTACAGTATGATATGCCATATAATATCTTTAACTTCATCCTTTTTTCCCACATATGGAATTAACAAGTCATATCACATTGAAGTGGTGGTATTCTTCACTTCCTAAAATGAAATTATGGCGTTTACCCATAAAGGAAAACATAAAGGTATGCTATAAATGAAAAATATGGAAGTATAAAAAATATAAACATTATATGTTTCATATATAAATATTGTTTCATATAATTGGATACCATGAGAGGTGGTATGAGATATTTGAACAATCATTATTTCGTGAGGCATTAGTTTTCAATCCATAGAAATATTATGTTCTAAACCCATTAGACAGAGGTGTGTGTAAGTGTAGTTAGAATATTCTAATAAAAACATCCTAGTATATTCAGGATACTGGTTTTGTAATATAAGAAAATAATAAAAATATTTTAGGGTGTTTGATAAGTATAAAAAAACAAAATAACTTAAGAGAAGAGATTACCTTTAAATAGGGTAACTCCATTTGGTTTGAAACAAAAGTGTTTCTTGATGTGAATTCTACATATGATAAGTCTTATAGAGGGAATAGAGGGCCCTTGAGAGAATGTTTTGTAAGATTTTGGATGAACCAAGAGGCTTAATAGCTGTGAGTAATGGGTTAGAGTTGACGGATTTTTATAAGTGGGGGGAGGGGATCTTTAGGAATGTGTGAAAATAATATTTTATTATATAATGATTTTCGGTTTTTAATGTTCCAAAACATATTAAAGTAGAATATAATAATAATCATGGTTGAAATAAAAATATCCAATAAAAATTGGATAGGTTTTGGATATTTTTTTTAATTTTTATAATATTATTTATTTAAATCATTTTTTCCTCTTCAAGAATATTGTTTTTCCCCAAAACTATTACCAAGTGAATTACATTATTCGGAAACACTTTCTCTCTATAGTCCAGAATATGGACATGATCTTCCTAATAAGGTAGATTCTCTTCCAACTACACTATCTCTAGGTTCAAAATAAGAGATGGATATGGAATATACTTTCTCAACATTGAAACATGATAAACATTATTTACCAGAGATAAACTTGGAGGAAAAGCCAATATGTTTGTAACTGATCCCACTTTCTACAGAATTTCATAAGGTCCAATGAACCTTGGGCTCAATATTCTTTTCATACCCAATGAAAGCACACTCTTCCATTGAGAACTTTGAGAAACACATGATCACCTATCTTAGAAGAATGATCCTTTTTCTGGTTAACTGCATAACCTTTCTACCTAATCTAAGCTGTTCTCATGTGATTATTAATCAACCGACCTTTTTATAACACCTCATCTACAAATTTTGGTCCCGCCAGTTCATTTCACTTACATCATCCCAAAAATCTAGAGGTCAAATTTTTTTTTCATATAATGACTCAATTTGAGTCATTTCTATACTCGAATGAAAACTGTTATTATAAGAAAATTCATCCAAACAAATATTTTAGCCCCAACATCCCTGGTAGTTTGGTGAAAAAGCACATAGCATATCCTCTAAGGTTTGAATTTTTCATTTTGAATGCCCATTTGATTGAGGATTAAATGATGTACTAAAATTTAATTCAATACCCAATGACTTTTGAAGGCCTTTCCAAAAGATAGAAGTAACCCTGGGATCATGATCAGATTCAATGGAAAGGGGTACATCATGAAACTTGAATATCTCGTTATCATAAAACTGAGAATGTTTATCTTGATAATATGTATCTCAAATAGGAAGTAAATGAGAAAATTTAGTTAATAGATAAACAATAAACCAGATTTCATTATTACCTCGATATTTCTTCAGTAATCCCACAATGAAGTCCATGGAAATATTTTACCATTTCTACTCTTGAACGAGTAATGATTGAAGCATCCCTTTCGGTAACTGCCACTCCACATTAACCTAAAAACAAATCAAACACCTCATCATAATGTTATCAATATCTCTTCCCATTCTATCCCACCAGTAATACTCCCGAAGATATCTGTACATCTTAGTACTTACAAGGTTAACTGAAAATGGAGAACAAGGAGCTTCACATAACAAGTCATTCTTCAACAATGAATCACAAGGCATGGATAATCTCTTCCCTAATCTCAAAATACAATCATTATCAATGTTAAAATCAGGAAACATTCCCTTATAAACCAAATCAAATTTTCCTCTACAGCTCAACATCTTCTTTTTGTGCTTGCATAATTCTGTCTGATAGATATGATCTCACTGACAGCTAAAACTAAATAGAGGAATTTCCTCCACCAAAAATTTCTATGCCAAATTTATCAAATCAAAAACCAAAGGATCTCATTCCAAACAAAGCAGGGTTAATCAAGCATTACTTTTTCGACTCAACGCATCACCCACTTTATTTTCCATTACCGGATGGTAAAGGTTATTGCAATCATAATCCTTGATTATTTCCAAACATCTCCTCTATCTAATGTTAAATTCCTTCTGAGTTAATATATACATCAAAGTTCTGTGGTCAACATATAATTCAAATTTTACTTCATTCAAATGATGTCTCCAAATTTTTAATGAAAAAAATAGTAGGTAATTACAAATAATATGTAGGGTAATTTAACTAATGAGGTTTCAACTAACGAGAAGCATAATTAATTACCCGATCATTTTGAATAAGGAAACATCCATGTGATTACAACGAAACATCACATTGAGTAACAAACTCACCATCTAGGGAAGCTAGTGCCTAAACTGGAGCATTTTCTAATATTCTATTCAATTATTGAAAAAATTCATCACATTCTTTTGTCCAAATGATCATACCACTATTTTGAGCTAACATAGTCTATGGGATAGATAACCATGACAAATTATCAAAAAACCACTGATAATAAATTTTCAAACCATGAAAGCTACAAATCTCTATTTTATTTGTGGGTCTTGGCCAATTTTTGACAAATTTTGTTTTAGAAGGTTCAACAGTTATTCCATTTTTTAAATAATTTAACCTCGGAAAGAATTTATCTATAACCAAAACATACACATACATCATTTCCCAAATAGTATTTTTTTAAGGATTGAAATTCAACCCATAAATGAATTTTATACCCCTCTTTAAATTTGGAAAAAACCAAAATATAACCAATGAACATAGCCTTAGACTTATCCAAGAACAAATAGAAATTTTATTCATAAGATACATTAATACAATAGGTGAATTAGTAAAACCAAATGGCATAACTAAAATTTCATAATGGCCATATATAATACGAAATGGGGTCTTCATAATGTCTGCTTCCATTACTTTCAACTGATGCTACCTCGACCTCAAATCAATCTTTGTAAAATACTGAGCTCCCTGGAGCTGATCAAACAAATCAACTGTAGGAGGCAAGGGAAATTTTTTCTTAATAGTGAGGTTATTCAATTCTCTACAATAAATTTAATTTCTCATTGAACTATCATTCTTTTTAAAAAATAAGACTGGAGAACCCCATGGTGATGTGTTATGTCATATGTATCATTTATCTAATAACTCATGTAATTGCATTGTTAACCCTAAAAGTTCAATTTGACCCATTCGATAAGGGGGTTTTGAAAATGTATTAGAATCTAGAAATAAGTCAACAGTAAATTCAAATTCTCTATCAGGTATAGTACCTGGAAAATCATCAGAAAAAACAATAATATACTCATTTAATACAAGAAAATCATTAATCTAATCAATTCATTTGTTTTCAACAATATGTGCAAGGTAACATTCATTTCCATCATTTACTGGTTTCTCTGCTCCCGGAAATATTATCAAAATAAAGGGTTCATTCTTGTACACAAACTGAAAATAATTCTGAAAGGAAACCTCTTTAGCTCTGCAGTAAGTCTTATCGTTATAAACGGAAATCCAATTGATACACATAATAACATCAAACTCTACTAGAAGAAAACAATAAGGTTTGCATGAATATTCTTTCTGCAAACAAGGATATGAAGGTTATTATAATTTTTTTTGTCTCAATATATCACCCTGTATTTTTTCCATAAGTTCAGTATTCATATCTTGAGATTGAATTCCCTATTTACTAGAAAACATCTCATAAATGAACGAATGTGTAGACCCTGAATCAAACAATACATTTTCATAATCCGAACAAACAAATAGTGTACCTGAAACAACTTCATTTGATGGCCCAACATTTGCTGATGTAGTTGCAAAGGACTTCACCACACCTTTATTCTTGTATTATATTTTCTTTCTCTCAGTTGGGTCCTTTATTGGACACTCATTTGCAGAATGAGCCATTTCATTGCACTTAAAAAATATATACTGATTGTATATCAGATGTTATCTTACAGTTACACTGATCTTTTATAGTTCAATTATGAGATTTATGTCCCATTTTACCACCTCAGTAGATCTTACCAGAATAAAAAAGACATTTTCCCGCATATTTTTTACCACAATTTTCACTAACTCTAAACATAGGATTCTTACATTCAGTATTTTTTAAAGTGTTATCCCTTTTGTCTATCACCTTGACCGCTTATTATGTTATTTGTCAAAGAAGACTTGATCATAGGAAAACTCCATTTCCACCTTCTTGACACATCAAAAACAATTTCCATAACCATTGAAATCATGAGAAACTAAATCCCTTCAATACATTTTCTTTAACCCTGTGTAAAAATGGTTGATTTTTCTATCAAGATGTCATATGAAATTTAAAGCATACCATTCCAGTCAAAGGAATATTTCCTCATTAGTAGCCATTATGTCATCCTCCTGCCTCAATTCCTATAATTGTTTTTCCATCTTAAGATGAACCACCTTAGGAAATTATTTCTCATGAAACATATTATTGAATTCATCCCAATAAAGAGCATCAATCTCCTCACTATCCCAGATATTTTTCTCCATCGACCGCCACAGATCACCTTCACATTCAAAATGGAAAACATCATTACTAACCTTATGATGTTCTAAAAACCCCATGACATCATAAATAATCTCTAGTGCATTAATCCACTCTTCATCTTGCATTGGGTTTGATGATACTCTTAAGGATGGGGGATGTTGCCTCACGAAATGATCCACTACTTACATGTTCCACTACAGTTGATCTGGAAAATCTTGTGCATTGATACAACCACCCTTTATAGCATTAGTCAACTATGCCATCACTGCAAAAAACTGTTCAGTTCTGATTCCAACCATATTATTTTTCTAATTTGGATGTTTTCCTTCCTCCATATGTTGTCCTAACATAGCTGCCCTATTTCCTCTGCAGAAAATCATTCTTAAAATAGAGATATCATTGGAGAAGAAACATGGTAATCTTTAAATGCTATCATTTCAATATTATCATAAATTAATTTATATATATTAATTTAACAATACCCAAACTCCTAATGTTATCTAAACCGACCTCTGATACCAAATATATGGACCCGGCCTTAAACATTAGATAATATTATATTAGATGAATAATTCCCATTGAGGATCTTTGCAGTTTTAGAGATTTAGAGAGTTAGGCCATAACTATTACATTAAATCTCAAAAAGTACAAGGTAGACACTTCTACTCAGATTCTATTTTTTTATGAAATAAAAACTCTTAAAAAGGAGTCATGCCAACTCCCATGTTTTAGACAGTATGACTTTTACAAGACCCCATCCTTGACCCTATTCATCTCTATGTCCTATGAAAAACATTTCAAAGCATGGATTGAGCATAAAAAGCTCTGTATAGGTTATAAAAAAAGAAAACATTAGTTCATTAATACATACATAACATAAACTCCTTAACATAACTCGTGAAATTATAAAATATACAAAGTAAACACAAATCATAATGGTAACTGGTGGCATCCATAACATACTTACATTGTAACATTCATAGCTACCTAGGGAGGCACATATGGAATACCAATAACAGTATATTATAAAAATATCTGTGGAGAAACATTAATGTTTACCTCTATCACGTTACCCAATGCATTGGAGATTTATCTCGGGCTCACCTTTACTAGGTTTATCACAGAACAACCCATATACGTAAACATTCCCTAATAACCATTACATTTTTAAAACACATAAAACAAACATAAAGAAAAGATAAAATTTAATCATTTTAATCAAAATATATTATTTAAATATATTGACATAAAAAATCTATTATGAAAACCATTTTTCAATTCCAAAATATGAAAAATAGTATATGGTATTTATTTTCCTTTTAAGAACATTATTACATGTTAAGGAAGCCAAAAGATCAAATAATACTCGCAGCGAAAGAAAAGTCGGTGTCATCGATTACATTAAAAGAAATATTATTTTTTTGTTTAGTAAAACGCCTCATAGAAAAATATTCCCTTTGAATGAAATTAAATGTAATAGGTTTTTATACAGCATATAAAGTAATGTCTTGTATAAAACCAAATATTCCAAAATAAGAGGTGATTGAGAAGAAATCCTTTACCTCATGTCTGACTTGACTCATTCTTTCTTTAATCTCCTGAATAATAAATAAAATTTAATTTCTACTTGATTAAGAACCTTTCTTAAGTTTATTATTCCTTTTACATCACATATTACCATGTTATAAACATTATTTAATCATTTGAGTTAATAATGGTCATTTTGTCGATTTTTGATACTTGAGTCAAAATTAAATTTTTTTATTTTTACATGTTGTCTATGTGGAAAAAATTATATTATCATTAGAATGAGAAATATTATTTATATATCATATATATGTTATATATCTAGTATATATATGTATTTATATCAATACATAACATTTGTTGGTAAAATATGAAATACACCGTTCATCTAGATGGTAAGTCGTATGTACGCATGAACACTACTTTTATATTTATTTATTATTTTAATGGAATTAAAAAAACATCCATATCTATATTCTAATTCCAGTATAATATAATATATAATATCATCAAATCCATCCTTTATGTCTAAAATATATGGAATTAGCGAGTCATATGACATTGAGGGGGCAGTAGTCCACATATTCTAAAATCTAATTATCATGTTTACCCATAATGAAAACCATAAAGGTAATATATAAATGATAAATTAATATACATAAAGAAAAAATAATCATAATATCTGTCAAATATAAACACAGTTCCATCTTAATTTCCCCAATGAGAGGTGGTAGGATATAATTGAACGATCATCATTTCGTGAGGCATTAGTTTGTCAGCCAAACAAACAATATGTTCTACACCCATTAGTTGAAGGTTTGTGTAAGTGTAGTTAAAATATTTTCCATAACAACATCCTATTATATTGAGGATACCGGTGTTGTTATAAAATAATAATAAAAAATTATAGGGGGTTCGAGAGGTAAAGTATAACAAAAGATCTTAAGAGAAGATGTTACCTTTAAATCGGGTAACTCCCTCTGGATTACAAAAAGGATTTCTTGAAGTGTTGTCTTCCAAAGGTAAGGCTTATAAGTGGAAGAGATATATCTTGAGATATTATGTGGGCAGAGTTTCAATGAGAAAAGTTACACGAGAGGTGTTAGTAATGGGATAGAGGTGAGGGATTTTTATACGGGGGGGGGGGGCTCTTTAGGAAAGTGTGAAAATATTATTTTATTATATAAACATTTTCGTTTTATAAAGGTCCAAAACATATTAAAATTGAATATAATTTAACTCATGGTCGAAATAAAATCATACAATAATAATTAGATAGGTTTTGGATATTGTTTAAATCATTCTAATAATATTTATTTTAATCATTTACGAATGATGTAAAAACTTAATCATTATTCTGTCTTAAATTATTTAATTTATTTTATTTATAAAAATTATAAACCATATACTATGATGTAGGAAATATTTTTAGTTTAATTTATAACTAATATAACAATATGTAAAAATTAATTTATTAAAAGATATCAGATTATGTCATTTTTTCCTTTACATTATGTTAATTAAAATAAAGTGTAATTATAACTCATAAGTGGCTCCATGGGGTACCAAAATAGACCCAAGAATGCCCATGGTCGTCCATGACTCATATAGTAAAG
Source organism: Viscum album (assembly GCA_963277665.1). Lineage (NCBI taxonomy): Eukaryota > Viridiplantae > Streptophyta > Magnoliopsida > Santalales > Viscaceae > Viscum > Viscum album. Next base: position 1,836,559,611 of record OY728163.1, on the reverse strand, counting down.
TTAGGACAAATGTTATGTTAGTTTTGTATTATTATAATATTCTTTTTTACATTGAATTACTATATTTACCTTTAATCGTCGTATATAAAAGTCAAAGGTAACTATTCACAAAAAATTATTTTCATCTTATTGAACAAAATTTTACCTAATAATAACAACCATGTATGTTGGATTTTTTAAATTCAATTCACAGAAGCTGTAAAGTTTTTTTAAATAAAAAATTCAGCTTTTAACTATTACTTAGTGGTTTCACTATTTATCGAAAATTGATTTTTTTTCCAGAAAAATACCAAACATTCATCCTATGATATATTTGATTTTATAAATTCCTTAATGATATTTGTTTTACCAAATTTATAACATATTAGTTGATTAAATTAATTTAAATTAAATTCTCATTGTCAAAATAAAAAGCGTGTTTTTATTAAATATTAATTATCAAATGATTGGCAAGGGTATATGTCCAATTTCAAAGTGAAATTAATTCCAATGACCAATATTGAATTCAATGGTTAAAAAATAATCTATTTAATCTTTAAAACCAATTAAAATTATAATCTAACCATATAAATAAATTATATTAAAAGTCATTGTTCAATTAAAATACAGTATTTTCCACTATTCATCAAAAATTGAGTTTTATGAGAAAAATACAGATATTTTACCCAATGTGAATTTTGATGTCTGGATTCAAAAGAAGAGTTTTATTTGGTCAAATAGAACATATAAAAGTGACCAAACTATATTTAAATACGGTTCCCCTTCAAAAGGCGGTAAATCGACCTTTAAATGTAAATTATGCTAAAAATTAGATGCATTCACATTTTATTTCTGTAAAATTTATTGGATAAATGTAAAAACATTTAAGAAAGATGTATAATAATAATAAAGTGTGTTCTATTCATTCCCTCTAATAAAACATTTAGTCATTAACGACCATTATGAAAAATAATATTATATTATAATTGTCCAATGTAAGATTTCAAAAAAAACACCTTGTTGCATATTGGGTATGCCATTGAACATTGAAAACGCTTTAAAGTAAAATTAATATTTAATTCACAAAATATTAATTAAAATGACAATGTATTATTTTGTTATTTACCTGGGATGTTACAAATCTATTATCATACACTTAAATATATGTAAAGGTTTTGGAATAAATATTGATGTATAATATAATTGATAATTACACTTACACATTATGAATGATATTGTGGTTTTTTTATAATAATTCTAAATTCAAATACTTGAAAAAAAAATACATGACACTTGATTTCAAAATTCCATGAGTAATTTATTCATTGAAAATTTGGAGGTATTTTCTATAAGGTAAAATATGTGATGAATATATGTTGATCAATAAATCATGAATTATATATTCTCATATAATGCGTTTTATATAAGGAAAATGATTTTATAATGTATATTAATGATCCATACTATAAAATATAGCACTTTAAAGTTAAATGTGGTCGATAATGGTCCATGTCATTGGAAAATGCTTGTTTATCCCTGATGAGGATAGAAAGAGGTCCAATAATATTGTGTTTTTATATATTTTATACTTAAATATTGATATATTGATACAAATAGTACATTCATATGATTAATATTTTATTATCCATTCATATATGGATTAATTATGAAAATATGTATGAATGTATAATTTTGAAAAAGGTGAGGAATGATATTATGTTCAATTATAATTGTGGGGGACTGATATTGTTCTTGAACCATGTATATACCATAAAAATACCCGATTGGTAATTAATGTCATGTTTCTCAACTATTTATGATGGTCGAGGCCACTACGCTGGTCTCTCTCCCACCAGCAGGGGTGGGACTCCTGATATCCAATAAAAGAGCATCTTCCTCCTTCCTTCCCTTCTCGAATCATGATTTCCATCCACCAATCCCTTAGGACTCTTTATTCCCTATAGTTCTGGATTTGGTTGATGGTTTCCCTAATATCCTAATCTCAACCACAATGTTCTCAAAACCTATAGTTCTTATGATTCTTACATTGGTTTCTCATTTTAATCAATGATGTCCATTAGTTGATTCATTCAACAGGTATGCCTTTGGTGCATGGGATTTGCTGTAGTGGGCAGCAATGTTGTTTTGGAAAACCACCTATTATGATTCTTTTTTTATCATAGTAAGATATTATACAAGCCTGGTCAATTGACCCTCACAACGTCAACATATATTTATTTTACCTGCTCTGATGGTCTTTCAGTCTCCTTAGAAATCTTGATGCTCCTACCATGGTTTTTTGGTTGTTTTTTTATAATACCCCCTACTATATCAAATCCATGCTTTATTTTTTCACTCAGGATCCTTGTTGGTGGATATATGTTATCATATTATCATATAGAGTCCTATTTCTATCTAGTTAACCCACGTGTTTTTGTTGAAATGGACGTGTCAATAGTGTTTTCTGAGTATGTTTGGATAACTGTTGGTGAGGTGTATTCATGCAATTAAAGGGCGGTCAATAAATCCTAGACATACATATATATTGTATACAAGTGATGGCGACACTCAATGTATTTTTGTCAATCAGGGTCTTAGTTGACTACAATGATAATGGGAAATAGTATTAGAAAGGGTTCATGGTTCCATGTTGAGGTAGGTTTATTGAAACAAATTCCAACTGGTATTGAAGGTAGTGTTTGGTGTGTTCTCTCTCTATGGGGTTTCTAGAAGGACTATGGCATTTCTCAGTTTCTACTTCTTACTTATTGGGGAAATAAGGGTTTTGGAGGAGGACTATACAACCAGTGTCACATTGGATCATGATTTTTCAACTGAGGTTTGTGATGGTTTATCTGAAAGTCATAGCAAGGCATCTGGTTTGAGTAGTATAGATGTTGTTACGGTAATATATGTAGTGGTGATTCAGGATAACCCAATTGTCTCTATGGTCTTTAGTAGACTGAGATAAGATCTTGCTGGTCCCTCCACTCGAAATGATCATAACAACAATGAAAATGATATAGTATGTTTCAGATTTTTAAAGAATTATGCTACTCAAAGAGATTTTGAAATGGATTTGAGTAATGTGGTTGTTGTTCATGTGGTGGGTGGTGAGGTGGAGGTTGTCTTCACTTTTTAAACAGAGGTAGTTAGCTCTGGAAGTGGTGTCTTACGCATGGGAATGCAGGGGTCTGCACTTGATGTCGACGAACAAATTTTAGTTAGTAAGGAATGGGTTCTATTACATGGAATCCTAAAAATATTCAGTTGAGAAACATATTTGAAGACCTTGTTGTGAATGTTCTGAGCACTGACTATGTAGACGTTTCCTATACAGATGGGGTCCATGTAGAGGGACTAATGAAATCTACTATAGTTTTCCCAAATGGGAAGCATCAATACTAAGTAGTAACAAGGGAAATTATGGGAGGAAGGGTAAGAAGGATAGCCTCTTTTTTCTACCCCATTTGGAGACATGATGAGAAAAAACGATCGCGGATAATATGGGATTTCAGGAAAAGTGCTAACAGTAATCAGGTGGTATGTGGGAACAACACATGTATTTGCTTCTGAGATTGGAAGAAGAATTGATCGATAAAGTTCTATTACACAATGATTCTAATGAGTAAGTGGCCAAAATAATTTGGAGGTCTCTAAAGATGACTCTAAATTAGGGTAAATACACACAGATTGACAAGAAGGACCTAATTCTAGTTGGGGGATTCAACAACGAGAAGATAAGCCTTGGAAAGTATATACAATCCTGGGACAAACTGTTCTCACATTTGAAGATCAGATAATGGATGAACCAAGCACTCAGGTAACACAAATCTCTATTAACTTTTTTAGGGAAATGGATTCATATAGAATAAAATTACTTTTCAATGACTCTAATTTATCAAATTATCAATAAACATTTGTTTCTCACTTATCGTTAAAAGTGTTTTAAATAAAAATTTAAATTTTCAGTCAGTAAATCTCTATGCATCATATATGTTTGATGAAATATAGAGATATGAAAGAGTATTACATGAGACTAAAACTATAAAGGTATATTTTTAGTATGTATCTTCAGTCCTATAATTAAAATAATTTATGTATGAATAATAGAGTTATAAGTGAATGTATCAACCATTTACCATATTATATTGATTATTTGAATACATCACCATGCATTTCATCATCAGAGTCCCCTTAAAATATAATTTCCATAATGATATTGGGGTTTTATTTTACCAACAAATGATGTAAGTACATTTAAATACTATCTAAAAATGTACTTATACTTATTATTATATAAGGATTTAAAATAAAAATGTGGTAAGGATTTATTGAGTACCACATTCTATTATTTCGTATTGGGATCTAAGGATTACATTGAATCTCTAATAAAATCATCAAGAAGATTAAAATGTGGATTTGAACATTAACACTGCATATAATTTTCACGACATGCCTCCACAGGACATGAACCATTTCATATGACTCCATGGGTCTCCTCTAATACCTTGGTTACCATTACAAAACAACATAGGCTATTACTCACTTGGGTCTCTTACCTGAATAATGACTATCCTCACTGGCCAACACATGTTCTTTCAGTGTGTTTTGTCCTCACTTACACACACCATAGGAAACATCCTAGATGGTCACCCATCCTGATAACTACTTCAGGCAAAGAATGATTAACTGTGGAGTTCTAATCAGGTAGGCTACCGAAAGGAATGTTCCACCTTGTTGACATGGGTAGTATCATTTAGCCTTTTAAGACTCACTTTTCCAGGGGTGTTACATTTTCCACCCCTTTAATGAAAAACACCCTCATTGTGGACCCAAAGCATCAAACCCAAGAAGTGCCTAAGAACTTCTAGTTGGGTATTCACAACAAACCATATGCTATTACTCACTAGGGTCTCTTATAAGACTAATGACTTTCCTCATAGACCAACACATGTTCTTTCAGTGTGTTTATCCCTCACTTACACACACCCTAGGAAACTTCCCAGAACGTCACCCATCCTGATTACTACTTCAGGCCATGAATTCTTAACTGTGGAGCTCTAATTAGGTTGGATCCTAAAAATAATGGTGCACTTTGTTTACATGGGTAGTAACATTTAGGCTTTTATGTCTCACTTTTCCAATGATGTTACATTATCCACCCCTTTAAAGAAAAAATCCCTCATTGTGGACCTGAATCCTTAATCACAGGCAGCGCCTAAGCACATCCAGCTGGGTATTGGCTCTGATACCATTTTTCTTGACCCTCCTCCCCAGGCCATGAACCTTTTCATCGGACCCCATGGGTCTCCTGTAATACCTTTGTTTACTTCACAACACACCTTAGGCTATTTCTCACTAGGGTCGCTTATCAGACTAATGAATATCCCCACAGACCAACACATGTTCTTTCATTTTTTTTTCCTCACTCATACACATCATGGAAAACATCCAAAAAAGTCAACCATCCTGATTACTACTCCAGGACAAGCATGCTTAAATGTGGATTTATAATCATGTAGGCTTTCAGAAATAAAGGTAGACCTTATCAAAATGGATTGTAACATTTATCCTTTTAAGTCTCACTTTTCCAGGGGTGTTATAATAATCCTCACATATATTATCATATAAATAAAAATATTAAAAATGTAGAAGATATTGTGAGATATTTTATAATGTATTTTTATGTAGTTTGTTATTAAAAACATTCTCTAATTTTGAATTGTTACAAAAATGGATTCCAATGTAGCATTATGTGGTCTCTTTACGAAAGCCTATATATATGAAACTAAATAAATAAAAAAATTTATGATAAATTTCATAAATAATCAATATGAGAGTGGATCCAAAAAGGAAATGTAAGATATGGTTTGTAACGATCATATATTTTAAGAGAATGAAATTATGTTATTTAATTTGTATGACATATAACATTGAACATTAATTTACCATAATATATTATTAATTTAATATGACCATTATAATAAAGACATTTAATTGGTTGGTAGGAATATGATATATTTTGACACCTGAAGCTTCCAAGATTCATTTCCATTTGATTAATACAATAGCTTGTGTTGTACGCAACATCGATTTCAAACACACCACAACGAATCAAAGTCGCAGTTATAAATATTAATAACCACTCTTTGAAATTTTAAAAATTTTATCTTTAAAAATGGACTTCATTTTTTGATTTAGAAAATCAAAATTATCTTAGGGTGAAATTTTGGTATTTTTCTAAAAACATTGAAATTTTTATGAATAGTGAAAATTAATGAGTTATTGTTTAAAAGCTACTATTTATTTAAATAATTATTTATTTTCTTTAAATTTATTTTTGGTCAAAATAGATACATAATGCCTATATAATTTCAATGAAATTCATTTGAATCATTTTTTTATGTTTTGATATATAAAAATTATTGAACTTTTTATCGTCTTTTAACCACATCCTAGGAGCATTTGCAAATTTGAATAAAACATATATTTACCACTTCTGTAAGTTAATTTCAAAAATCTGAGAGATAGAGTTAATACCAGTAAGTAAAATTTGGGTCAATAAGATGAAAATAAATTTTGGTGAATAGTAACTTTTGACTTTATTTACCACTATTAAAAGAAAATAGAGTAATTAATGGTAAAAATGTTATCATAATTATCATATAACATGTCTTAATTTTATTTGATAAGTATAATTAGACAAAATAAAACCATAGGAATAAAATAGGATCCCCTTTGGTTCATTTGGATTATATTACGACATTTATTATTATTTTATTTTAAGAAGAGTTAAAAGTGTTAAATTAAATTTCTAATAACTAAATCATTTATAATATAGGGTTATAAATAAGATAATTTAGACTATAGATATTCATTAGAAAGATAAAAAAATTCCTATATAATGATATTTTATTTTAAATTTTTAGAAATTATATAATTAAATTTATTTTTTGTCACAATGATGATGTAGTAATTACCTTTTTAAATAATGATTAAAATAACTAATATTATAAATTTCAAAAAAAAATTGTAATTTGAGTTCTTTGATTAATTAAACTAATTTTATAGGTAAATATTACATGTTTGGTTTTATGAAATTATATTTTTTCGAATTAATCATGTAATTATGGTTTTCACAATTACCAAATACTGATTAGTGTCAATATTGACATAATTGAGTTTTTTAAAAGAGTACTATATTATTAATTGATATAATATTCATTAAAATCTATGGATTCCCCAAAGTATATAGATAAAGTTATAAATATTAATACTGAAACAAATATGGTTCGATTGGCTTGTTTTAGTATGTTTATTAACCGTGTAATATAAAAATACGAAGAGACATGGTAAATTTGATGTTATTTAACTATGAGCTAAATATAAATGATAAGGAAAATTTAATGACATAAAACTATCTAAAATTTATTGGTTGAGAGTTTTTCTACCCATACCCACCTTAGAATCTAAATAATTCATTTTTGACCCATTAGAAACCGATAATTATTTTATTATTAAATAATATTTCAAGCTTTTCCAAAAGTGACCCACACCTCCTTTATAAAATAGAACATCCCATTCACATAATTTAGCACCTCCAAAGCCTTTTGTCTCATCCAAACCCTACCCAAATATCCTCCCAACATTCCTCAAAACCACCTAGAGTCCTTGTATCAGAAATCCATCCTATATAGCCCTTTCTATCATATCAAATGGAAGAACACAAAGAAGAGGTAAGTATTTCATCACTTCTTTCAAGTTCTCTTCTACATCAACTTCCTATTTCTTTATAGATTCCATTTTAAAATAATATCTTTTATATATTATATAAATTTTATATGTTATTATAAATATCGTATGACTATATTAATTATTCTATCCATCCTATAATTGACCAAGTCACCATATGTGTGTACGTTTGACATACTATCTAAACATCACGGAGTTGTTTGTTATTCAAACACGTCATTATTTTGGATGGACATAATAATGAATATAACCAATTTAATAATAAATATATCATGTTAATGATTCAGTATATATGATATACCATCAAATTACATAATATTTATCCATAAATATAATGATATTGTCGCTTGTGCGTACTTATGGATTATCGTCTCCACGAACGCGATGAGATTAATTCCCCATCGTAATAATTCAAGAATAATTTTTACTTTATGATTACAAATAATGTTTATGAACATTATATAATATTATATATGAATCAAATACATCCTATTCATTTCAAACATGGCATACGTAACAACATATATGATGGAAAATGAATCAGTTAACACCTAAAACGATGATACTACAAAAATATTATAAAAATGAAATATTAGAAGATCCTATGTAAAGACCTGTAAAATTCAAGGGAAATTTTTTCTAAATTTTCTTTGGGATTTTACAAGAACGCAGTTTTTGACAGTGCCTGATTCCAAGGCCCGGTGTGCCTGGAATCAATTTCCGAAGTTTAGCTGGGGTACGTTCAGTGAACGAACGAGCGAGTTTTTCTATCTTTTGAACTGGTACTCGGAAATGAAATCTGAGGGCACCGATGGAATCACAGCGCCGGTGTTTGCTTAAGAAGACCCCTTTCAGGAGTTGTGTTTTCTCGGGATGGGTTGTTTTTTTAAAGTGAACTATAATAATATAATTGTTTTACAATTATATTTTCCTTTTCTTGTTAAGTGGTTTAAGTGTTGTGTCACAACACTTTTCCTATCTCTTGCGGTTATAACCTATGTAAGGGAGTTAGGGGTGGGACCCAGTTGTTGATAACTACCTCTGAGAGGATTATTGTGGGTTGGGGCTCACACGAGCCCCACCGTTTCTTTTCTTCTTATGTTATGAACACTCACACCCCTATTAAACAAAGTCAAATCTTGCATTTAAACCTTTTAATAAACGCCTATATTAATTGGGCGATTTTAAACCCCTCAATTAATTGATCGTTTCTTCTATTTTTTAATTTCAAGCATTGGTCTGTGTGTAAATAAAATTATACACCACTTATTTTATTTAGCGGGTCTTATTGCATTGAGAGGATTTTGGGAGAAAGGCTAAGGGGCTTGAAGTTCTTCTTCATCGACGAAAAACGCGAAGAACACGAAGAATGCCGACCTCTGACGAAGGTCGACAAGAATGCTGAATCCTTGGAGATCGACTACGCGACACCGTATATCGCGATGCCAATGACATTCCTTCAGTGACACCTTCTTCCGCGACGATCCTCTTCTTCCACGACGGTTAATTCTGCGACGAACTCTCGTTCGACGACAAATCTTGAAGTAAGGAATTAATTTTAGAGTTATTTTATTCCCTCATTTTCTTCATTCTATGGAAAAAAAAGAACACGGTTCAACTGATTATTTAGTAGATCCATGAATTTTTTCCTTGCGGGTTGGGACTAAAATTGTTGTGGGAAGTGTTAGGGTTTTATTGCTTCTTGTTCGTGAAACATCCTTTGTTGTTCGTCATCCTTTCTTTTTTTTGGGCCACTTATTGTCAACATAACGGGAGGAGGTCGGACAACACGAACACGGCCGACCCTCCTCCCCCTTTGTTGTTGTGTTGCTACTATTCGGAAGATGGCGGCACGGTGCGACGGCACCGCGTGGGAACCTGGAGGTACACGGTAAGGATGTGCGGGGCCGTTCAGGCCGAACGAAAGTGTGGTGTTAGTCGGGGCCTAGAAGGCGAACCGAAGACACCGTAGTTTGTTCTTTTGACATGCGGATCGATGGGCATTGACGGAACGGGCCTCAGAGACAATTTGTTGATTCCGTAGTTAAGAATGGGACTCGGGATGAGCTTTGGCGCAGACGTAATTGAAAACAGACCACTGGAGAAACTCTGGTGGCCCGCAGACACCACTGGCGGCGCGGGTTGCCCGCGGCCGGAACCGGCCGGCCACCCGGAGGCGGCAGCGCCACGGCGCGCCGTCTGGAGAAACTGCTGTGGCTGAAGCCGTGGTGGCGAGCGTGTGTATACCGCGGCCGTGCGGGATCCCGGGGGACGTGGTGCGCACCGCGTCCGCGGAGCGCTAACTCGCTGGCCGAGCCAGCGAGCCACCTGGGTCGGGTCGACCCAGTTCGGTCCGACCCAAGGGGGGTGGGGCCGGGTCGGTCCGGGCCCAGACCCCCGTTTTCGGACCTTTTCGGTCTTTTTCTCATAACTTGATCAACGGGCCTCTGAACGACGCGCCGTCAGCAGTGATGCGATCCTTGGATCGAGACGGTCGATTAATTACACTACACCCAAAGTTTCGGAATACTTTGGGTTCGTCCGGGTTGGTACGTACAAGAAACTAATCGGGCCCTTGGTGCGGAAACGCTCATATCTTGATCTTCGAACGTCTTCTCGACGTACCATCATATTTTATGCTTTTCTCTAAGTTAGACGGATCTTTTGGCTTACTTCGCTCGAGGTTTTTATTCCATCGGAGTACGGTCGGGTTGGTTCGCTCACGAAACCAACCGGGCCCCTAGAACGAAAAAATCCAATAACTCACAGACCATGCATCTGATTGACGAACCTTCTGTCTCATTGATTTCCTCTTGAGGGGAAAGAACTTTTGGCATACTTCTCCCGAGGTTTGGATGTAGTTGGATAGTGGCCGGCTTGGATTACACACGAATCCAACCGGGCCCGTGGAATGGAAAAGCTGATAACTTTCAGACCGGACGTCTGTCGGACGAACCGTCAGCGGCATTGGTGATCACTTGAAGAAACGTTCCCTATGAGTATACCCTATGAGTGTTTGGGGTACAGTTTAGTTATGGCCGGGTTGGTTCGCACACGAAACCAACTGGGCATGGGGGACAAAAATGCTAGAAACTCATAGACCGGGCGTCCGATTCATGGACTGTCTGTTGCATTGAGACCCCTGTGACGAGGCTGTCCTTAGAGATACTTCTTCCTGGAACATTGTGATACTTTTAGTATCGACCAGAAGCTCGTGGAGCGGACCCTCCCAGAGACGAGCGTACGGAGTACAGAGACCGTGTAGCCGGCTAAGACCTGACGATTGATTGACCGATCGACTCGGTGTGTTTTGGATAGCCCAGTGGGGAGTGCTTGGTTGTAGCGGCAGACCCACGGCGGAGGAGCGCTTGGTTATAGTGGTAGACCTGCGGTACTCAACAAAAGGAGTACCTCTGGAGGCTATGAGGGGGAGTGCTTGGTTGTAGCGGCAGACCCACGTCAGAGGAGCACTTGGTTGTAGCGGCAGACCCACGGTACTCAATAGAAGGAGTACCTATTAAGGCTATGAGGGGGAGAGCGTGGTTGTAGCAGTAGACCTGCGGTACTCAACAGAAGTAGTACCTCTTGAGGCTATGAGGGGGAGCGCATGGTTGTAGCGGCAGACCCATGGTGGGAAGCACTTGGTTATAGCAGTAGGCCCATAGTACTCGATAGGAGGAGTACCTCAGCAGTCTTAGGTTAGTAAGCATAACCTCAGAGTCGTGACAGGACCACTGTACACTCCAGAGACGGGGCTCTTCAGCAGTTACGGTTTGGATAATAAAAATCCTGGTCTGAGCTGAGTCTATGACCTTTTGTGTTACCTCTTGATTGAGATGGGTCACTTGATAACCTAGGTATATGTATGGGCATATACCTGGGTAGTGGTTATCCTTTGATTTCATAATCATTGTGTTTCCTTACGATTGAGATTGGTTACTTGATAACTTAGGTATATGTATGGGCATATACCTTAGTTGAGTTTATCTGTTGAGATCTTCTTTGTGGTTATCCTTATTGGTTTTAGTGATACCTTGAGGGTCTCGGGGTCCCTACTGAGTATCGTTATACTCACCCCTGCACGGGTTATGCCCACACCTCGTTGTGTTGGTTGTAGACGACGGGCAGTGCTGACGGAGGCCGAGTGTTCGAGGACTAGAAGCTACCCGGAGGTGGACTACATGACGAGTCAGTATCCAGAGGTGGACTTCACGGCGAGACAACACTCAGAGAATGTTGGCGGGCGAGAGCATCCAGGAGCTGCACCGTCTGTACCTACCCTTCAGGTAGGATCCGTGGTGGACGATCCAGGAGCTGCGCCGTCTGTACCTACCCTTCAGGTAGGATTCGAGGAGGACGGCCCAGGAGTCGCTTCCATCCTTCCAGCCATTGTCTTTTTCTATTGTACATTGTTCAGCTGTATTTGTACTTTAATTTGGGTTTTTATTTTGTCCCATTTACCTTTCAACACATCTCTTTGTACTTAGTGTTTTACTTCCCCTTGTACTCTATGGTGTTTTGTTTACTTTTATAAATGCAATGTCATCACAGTTATCGGGATATATGCCTTTGGTGCTAGTCTCCAACCCATGTCATATGGAAGGCGGTCTTAGGGTAGTCACGGCACGAGCCCCGAGCACGGGACGTGACAAATTGGTATCAGAGGAGTCGGTTCTACCACAGAACATATAACTCTAATATTTTATTTCTGTGAAGTGACAATGTTAAGTGTACCAAGTGTGGTTTTTAGTTCAGGGAGTCCTGTGTTGGTGCGGGAGGCCGACGTATCCATACACCAAGACCATGACAACATATTTCTGACTCTGTGCACAAAAAAACTGATTGTGTGTGTGTTTTGAGAAGTTTTTAAATGTCTGCTCGAACCAGGTCAGCTCACCAGGTATAAACGTTTGACTGTGTCACGTTGTTTCTTTCAGGATTCCTTTTCACGGACGACCGACTAGAGCCCAGAGGGATGTGCGTACTAACATATTGCTGAGCGACGAGGCTTCGGTATAGGGACCTCTTGAAGTTGAGGCACCAGCGGAGGAAACAGCGGTACTACCATACGTTGGGCCACCGATTCCACTAGACCCAGCAGTAGACGATGCACGCCACTTGAGCACGCTGCATGCGTTCCAACGCCAGAGACCACCTAGGTTCTGGGGAGAGACGGACCTGCAGGCGGCTGAGGATTGGCTGGAGGCTGCGGTGAGAGTCTTCAGGCTAGTGGGGATGCCGGCAGACTTCATGGTGATCTTTGCTGCCAGCCTTCTTTAGGCAGCAGCAGGCAGGTGGTGGAGTCACTTGTTTCAGTTTTGCGATGGGATGGCCTTCACATGGGAAGACTTCGATACCTTCTTTAGTATGGATTTTGTGCTAGTAGCTCTACACCCCGACTGTGTTCCGGAGCTGCTTCCTTTTCCGTGTGTTCTTTCATCAGTAGCCGAGTCATTTGTGGGCGGTAGACAGATTGTGCATAGGTCTAAGAGGGCCAGAGCCAGCCGTACGAGGAGCAGGAAGTGTTATGAATGTGGTGGAAAGGGTCACCTGGCACGTGACTATCCGACTCCTCGTATAGTTGATCCGCAGGCTTGGGAGGAGCCACCGAGGAAGAAGCATCGGCGGGTGCTTGAGCAGCAGCCGAGCAGTAGACATGGCAGTAGAGCTCCGGGAGTAGGTGGACAGGAGTGGAACTAGTGGATACGTCCCTTGTACTTCTAGTTCCATTTTTCTGTTGTATTCGTGTCTTTGTACTATGAGCTGTAATAATAAAAAAGACACTTATCATTGTGATGTTTGCTTTCCTGTTCTTTTTGTTTGGTTGATACTGAGTGGTCCTAGTTAAGACTATTGACTTGACCATCACATTTGAGATTCCTACTGGAGGAGACCCAATATCCTCACACTGATTCCGACAGTGTGACTCGACCCTTGGAGGAAAGAGTGTCATTTTGATCTCTTAGTAGTTACGTCAAGGCCTTACGAAGTCATCCATGGCCTGAATGCATAATTCATGTTAGGATTGACTGTATTAGGCAATGGGTGTGGTTCATCTAGGGGGATGACACCGGGTTTCTCTTTTCGGAAAAGGAGAAATTTTAGCAGCTCTTCCAGATCATAGGTAAAGAAGGTGCATATCATCCAGGAGAGGATGAAGACTGCACAGTTCAGTAAGAAACAGGAAACCAGCTCCAGTCTTAGAGACTCGGGCATGTAAATGATTCAAGAAGAGGAATCTTTAATGATAGATGAGTCTACTAAGCGGAAGATGTGGAGGTAAATCTAGGAGAGTAGCATGAGGTGGTGTACATCTTAACATGCTACAACCATCCACCTTAGTTATCCCCGCCAGGGTCAGGGAGCTGGAGGGCAGAGGAAGAGTGCGGCTGCTTGCGGTCAAGAAGTGTGACCCAATGGCTCTAAAAAGGATTCATGGGATAGTATGTGTCCACTAATAGTTGATGTAGTAACATACGTCGATATGAATCTTTCCTCACTTTCACAAATCTTATCCCTGACCTAGAGTTTTCGGTAATCCGTAGACTTGACCCTCACGTCTGGAGATTCCTTGGGAGAAGACCCGATAATCAAACTAACGCCGACGGTGTGGTCAGACCCTCGAGGCGATAGTTTCGATTGGAATCTCTTGGTGGCAGCGTCGAGGCCTTACGACGTTGGTTTGAGTATGGTCGGGGAAATCACAGTTCATACACAGATTGACGGTATTAGGCAAAAATGTTGTGGTTTAACTACGATGTTGGGTTGGGTTTTCCTTGGTCGGTGAAAAGGAAAACCCATGCAGCACATGATAAACTCATGTACAAGAGGGTGCAACCGATCACTCTTGAGTCGGTCAACCTTACCCTCATGGCAGCAGTCGTTTTGAGTTTCAGTTCTAACAGGAATTGGAGACCTCTGGTGTTTGAGGATGATGATCACGTCCTTATACGTGTCTCACCTCGACGAGGTTTACAGATATGTGGCCAAGGCGGCAAGTTATATCTGAGGTTCAACAGACCTCTCTAGGTCCTCAGCTGGGTAGGCAAGGTGGTTTACCACTTGACCCATCTACCTCAGTTGCACCAGGTGCACGACGACTTCCATTAATCTCAACTGAGGAGATACATGCTCGACCCTTCGCATATCATCGACTATGGGGAGCTGGACGATGGTGATGGGGTGTCTTTCACGGAGGTTCCAGTGGGGATCGAGGATCGATAGGAGCGGATCCTACGAGGGCGGTCGATTCCTCAGGTTCACTTTCACTGGCAGTACGGGAACCTCCAGGTGACCACATGAGAGTGGGAGGCTCAGATGCGTTCTTAGTACCGCTTTTGTATCCCTATATTGTGTTAAAGCTTTACGAGGACGTAAAGCCCTGAGGTGGGAGTAATTTAAAGACCCGTAAAATTCAATGGATATTTTTTCTAAATTTTCATTGGGATTTTACAAGAACTCAGTTTCTGACGGCGCCTGATTCCGAGGCCCGGTGTGGCTGGAATCAATTTCCGAAGTCTAACTCTGGTACGTTCAGTGAATGAACGAGTGAGTTTTTCTATCATTTGAACCGGTACTCAGAATTGAAATCTAAGGGCACCGATGGAATCGCAACGCTGGTGTTTTCTTAAGAAGACCCCTTTCAGGAGTTGCGTTTTCTCGGGATGGGTTTTTTTAAATTGATGGATAATAATATAATTGTTTTACAATTATATTTTCATTTTCTTGTTAAGTGGATTAAGTGTTGTTTCACAACACTTTTCCTCTCTCTTGCGGTTATAACCTATGTAAGGGAGTTAGGTGTGGCACCCACTTGTTTACAACTACCGTTTAGAGGATTAAGGTGGGTTGGGGCCTACACGAGCCCCACTGTTTCTTTTCTTCTTAAGTAACACACCTGCACCCCCTATTAAACGAAGTCAACTCTTGCGTTTAAACCTTTTAATAAACGCCTCAATTAATTGGGCGGTTTTAAACCCCTCAATTAATTGATAGTTTCTTTTCTTTTTGAATTTCAAGTGTTTGTTTGTGTGTAAATAAAATAAGACACCACTTATTTTATTTAGGGGGTCTTGTTGCATTGAGAGGATTTTTGGAGAAATGCTACGGGGCTTGAAGTTCTTCTTCTTCGACGAAGAATGTGAAGAACACGAAGAACTCTGTCCTCCGACGAAGGTCGGAAAGAATGCTTAATCCTTGGAGATCGACTACGCGGCGCCATATACCACGATGCCAATGACGTTCCTTCCATGACGCTTTCTTCTGCGGCGATCCTCTTCTTCCGCGATGGTTAATTCCGCGACGAACTCCCGTTCGAGGACAATGCTTGAAGTAAGTAATTAATTTGAGAATGATTATATTCCCTCTTTTCGTTCATTCTAAGGAAAAAAAGATCACGGATCAACTTATTATCTAGTTGATCCGCGATTGTTTTCCTTGCGGGTTGGGACTAAAATTGTTGCGGGAAGTGGTAGGGGTTTATTGCTTCTTGTTCGTGAAACATCTTTTTTTGTTCCTCGTCCTTTATTTTTTTGGGCCGCTTGTTGTCAACTTAACGGGAGGAGGTCGGACCGCACGAACACGGTCGACCCTCCTCCACCTTTGTTGTTGTGTTGTTGCATTTCGGAAGATGGCGGCACGGTGCGACGGCACTGTGCAGGAACCTGGAGGGATGCAGGAAGGATGTGCGGCGCTGTTGAGGCCGAACGAAAGTGTGGTGGTAGTCGGGGCCGAGAAGGCAAACTGAAGACTCCACAGTTTGTTCTTTTGATGTGAGGATCGATGGGCATTGACAGAACGGGCCTCAGAGACGATTTTTTGATTCCGTAGTGAAGAACGGGACTCGGGATGAGTTTCGGGATAGACGGAATTGAAAAGAGACTACCGGAGCAACTCCGGTGGCCCGCGGACACCACCGGCGGTG
The DNA here is from genome assembly GCA_963277665.1 of Viscum album. Taxonomy (NCBI): domain Eukaryota; kingdom Viridiplantae; phylum Streptophyta; class Magnoliopsida; order Santalales; family Viscaceae; genus Viscum; species Viscum album. Next base: position 1,836,542,954 of record OY728163.1, on the reverse strand, counting down.
CGTGTTGCCGGCGGACGGAACCGGTAGGCCGCTCGGAGGCGGCGGCGCCCCGGCGCGCCGCCTGGAGAAACCATCGTGGCTGAAGCCGTGGTGGCGAGCGTGTGTATCCCGCGGCCGCGCGGGATCCAGGGGGACGCGGCGCGCGCCGCGTCCACAGAGTGCTAGCTCGCTGGCCGAGCCAGTGAGCCAACTGGTCGAGCCTGGCCGGCTTGGGCGGACCGGGTCGGGCCGTGCCCGGCCGGGTCGGACCCGGATCGGCTCGACCCAGTTTCCTGCCGACCCAGGGCGGTTGGGCCGGGCCCAGACCCCCCGTTTTTGGACCTTTTTGGTCTTTTTCTTATAACATGAGCTACGAGCCCTCGAATGAGGCGCCGTCAGCGGCGATGCGATCCTTGGATCGATACGGTCGTTTCGGTATACTACACCCAAGTTTTCATGATAATTTGGGTTCGGCTGGGTTGGTTCGTACACGAAACCAACCGGGCCGTCGGAGCGGAAACACTCATATCATGAGCTTCGGACGTCCGATTGACGTACCGTCAACTTTGATTCTTTCCTGTAAGAGAGACGAATCTTTTGGCTTACTTATCTTGAGGTTTGGATGACATCGGAGTATGGTCGTGTTGGTTCTCTCACGAAACCAATCGGGCCCCTAGAACGAAAAAAGCCAATAACTCACAGATCGGGCGTCCGATTGACGCACTGTCTATCTCGTTGATTTCCTCTTGATGGGAAAGAACATGTGGAATACTTCTCCTGAGGTTTGGATGTAGTTGGATAATGGCCGGGTTGGATTGCACACGAATCCAACCGGGCCCCTGGAATGGAAAATATGATAACTTTCAGACCGGACATCTGTTGGAAGAACCATCAGCAGCCTTGGTGATCACATGGAGAAACCGTCCCTATGAGTATACCGTATGAGAGTTCGGGGTACAGTTGAGTTACGGCCGGTTTGGTTCGCACACGAAACCAACTAGTCCCGGGGGACGAAAAGGGTAGTAACTCACAGACCGAGCGTCCGATTGACCCGCCGTCTGTTGCATTGAGACCCCTGTGACGAGGCGGTCCATTAAGATACTTCTTCATGAAACTTTGTGATACTTTTAGTATCGACCAGCAGCTCATGGAGCGGACCCTCCTAGAGACGAGCGTGCGGAGTATGGAGACCGTGTATCCGGCGGAGACCTGACGACTGCTTGACCGATCGACTCGGTGTGTTTCGGATAGCCTAGTGGGGAGCTCTTGGTTGTGCCGGCAGACCCACGGCAGAGGAGCGCTTGGTTGTAGCGGCAGACCCGCGGTACTCAACAGAAGGAGTACCTCTGGAGGCTATGAGGGGGAGCGCTTGGTTGTAGCGGCAGACCCACGGCGGAGGAGAGCTTGGTTGTAGCAGCAGAACCGCGGTACTAAACAGAAGGATTACCTCTTGAGGCTATGAGGGGGAGCGCTTGGTTGTAGTGGCAGACCCGTGGTACTCAACAAAAGGAGTGCCTCTTGAGGCTATGAGGGGGAGCGCTTGGTTGTAGCGGCAGAACCATGGTGGGAAGCACTTGGTTGTAGCAGCAGGCCCACAGTACTCGACAAGAGGAGTACCTCAGTAGTATTAGGTTAGTGAGCAGTACCTCGGAATCGTGACAGGACCATTGTACACTCCAGAGACGGGACTCTTCAGTAGTTACAGTTTCGATAATGAAAATCTTGGTTTGAGGTGAGTCTATGACCTTTTGTGTTACCTCTTTATTGAGATGGGTCACTAGATAACCTAGGTATATGTATGGGCGTATACCTAGGTAGTGGTTATCCGTTGATTTCATAATCTTTTTGTTTCCTCATGATTGAGATGGGTTACTTGATAACTTAGGTATATGTATGGGCATATACCTAAGTAGAGTTTATCTGTTGAGATCTTCTTGGTGGTTATCCTTGTTGGTTTTAGTGAGACCTTGAGGGTCTCGGGGCCCCTACTGAGTATCATTATAATCACCCCTGCACGGGCTATGCCCGAACCTCATTGTGTTGGTTGCAGACGACGGGGAGTGCTGACGGAGGCCGAGTGTTCGAGGACTGGATGGTACCCGGAGGTGGACTACACGACGAGTCAGTATCCAGAGGTAGACTTCACGGCGAGACGACACTCCGGGAAGGTTGACGGGTGAGAGCATCCAGGAGTTGCGTCGTTTGTACGTACCCTTCAGGTAGGATCCGTGGTGGACGATCCAAGAGTTGCCCCGTCTGTACTACCCATCAGGTAGGATCCGAGGAGGACGACCCAGGAGCCGCTTCCATCCTTCCAGCTGTTGTCTTTTTCTGTTGTACTTTGTTCAGCTGTAGTTTTACTTTCATTTGGGTTTGTATTCTGGCCCATTTACCTTTCAGCACTTCTCTTTGTACTTAGTGTTCTACTTCCTCTTATACTATGTGGTGTTTTTTAATTTTATAAAGGCAATTCCTTCCCAGTTATCGGGATTTACGCCTTTGGTTCTAGTCGCTAGCCCCTGGCCTATGGAAGGCGGGATTGGGGTAGTCATGGTACGGGCCTCGAGGATGGGTCATGACATCCTATATGATATCATATTAAAATATACAATTCTTTTATAATTTAATAACAATTATTTAACTATTATACATGATGTTAACGTACCCTCGACCAAGGAGAAGTATATGTTAAGGGTTAATTTTACAATCACATTATTATCCAATTTGTTTTTACGTAAGTATCTACTGAGACCTCTTTATCCTCAACATCCATAAATCATAATAATATATTTCAAAATTATTTTTACAATTTACTATATTCTGGGTTAAATTCATTTATACCCTTGTTTTACTTTTTATAAAATAGTTTGAAGGAAATATTTCTGCTGTTTTCTAAATAAGGTACATTATGACCTTTTCCACAAAATTTATGTATGAATGTCTTTTTTTATCTTATACAGAGGGAGTGTCTATTTTTTTCCATTAAAATATCATCGATGCTTTCCAAACAAGATTATAAGAATATTTATAAAGAAAAATTTCCTTTATAATTATCTTACTTTTAAATTATTTCAAAATAAAAAGAATTATTTATTTCAAAAAGTTTTTTTCCATCTATATCAACATGCTTTGATGGATTTTAAAATAGATTGAGGTTGATTTATTATTTTACAACTCTTCCTTATTGTACTTATTGTTTTGAGATATGTTTGAATATGGATGTGTTATTTTTATACTATTCATGGTTTCTGTACAAATTATTGACATTTCATATTATAGTTTTAATACAGATGTTTATATTATGTTTAAACGATTTCATATGAGGAATGCATTTCACTTATTAAGTGACAGGTGGAGCCCGCTATAGCTTCTCAATGCATCGGTAGGACTCATGAGACAAACTAGTTCATTGGAACAAGGCCTTGAAATAATTTAATTTGTATTTTTGGCTCATGGAATTGACTATGTGGTTATGAATCCTGGCCTTATGCATTCCATCATTATGAAATTGGATATTGATATTGCATGTGATTATTCGACTAGTAGAATATCCATGTGAATAATTAAATGGAATTATTTGATTTTATCATTTCAATATTATGTTTAAGATTAAGTTTAAAAAGCTTCTGTTTTAGTCTTACACATTTACTTAAATGTTTATGCTCATTTGAGAATGTTTTCGCTATATTGTTATCCATACTGAGCATCTGAGGTCACCCCTTTCTATGTAATATTTTTTCCAGAATGTGAAGAAGATTGTTATGGTAGACCTGCAGGCATAGGCTAAGGATATAAGTGTGTTAAATAGGGGACAAAATTTTGTTGATGTTTTTATTTAATTATATAATGTAAAACTTATTAATTTATCTAGTACTTCATAAGATACTAAATTGATCTGTATTTTAAGATTTGATCCCTTATGATCATTCCAATGTTATATAATAATTCACCGACTCAGGGTAATTGGGGTGGGGCGTTACAGTTGGTATCAGAGGAAGTTTAGTACAAACCATGGAAACTAAATTTATAAAAACTATGTTTCAAGAAAACACCCCTAAGATAAACATTTGGATTAGTATGAAGAACTTCCTAGAATTTTGGTACAGTATATATTTTGTGAGTTTTCTACGAAATACATCTCTATCTAGATACGAGCAGGTAGAGGTGGCTCTAGAACAATTGTACGTAGCTGTAAAATCCGAAAAAAACATTTTCAACTAGACATGAACACGAACTAGTGCACAACAATTGGCATTGCTGCACTTTTGGTTACGACACACCAGGGTGATATTTATAGGATAATTATTATTTTAATTCAAAATCATTATGAAGAATGTATGTGTATATAATTCTTCAAAGAAAATATTTTTTTTGATTATGGGTTTTATCCATAAAATGTACAATTTATTTGAACTATTTTACATGTTTGAAATTATGTATCCTGATTCATAAACTAATCTAGTGTATTCCGTTATTTATAAATGGATCCTATTGGAAATAATGGAAACTCTATAAACCCATGTAATCCATGTTGGTATTTACCTCCTACTCATGATAATTATAGTGGAGCTGGGGAAACAACTGGTGCTGATCAGCTTATCAACATACATGGACAACTCACTCATGTTATGAATAATAACCTTACCCGCATGGAGGACCTTGATCAACAATGTGGAGAATCAATGTTAAAATGCTTCATGAGGAAACAACCCCCAAAATTCAAATAGGATTACAAATCCATTAGTTTCTAAGAATTGGATAAATTACTAAGAGAAAATATTTCATGATTTAGGGAGTAGTGAAAGGTAAAAGGTTTTCATGGTTGTTTATCACCTCACAGTATATGAGGATTAATGGTGAACATTGATTCAAAACATAAAGAAAGATGACGAAGTATCAAATATGGAATGGAGGATGTTTAAAGATATTTTCATAGAAAAATACTTTCCTCGTGACCATCGAGTGGATATAGAAGACAATTTCTGAGTCTGAGGAAAAAGGAGAATTATAATGTTGAAAAGTATGATGCTAACTTTACAAGGATAGAAGGGCATGCAGAAGATTATATACATAACCCAAGGAGTACATTGAACTATTATTTGATAGTTTAAAAGCATTTATCTATTGACAATTTGTCTCAAAATCCTTCTCATCATCTTATGATATAGTCTCATGCACTTACAAGACAGAAAAAGAATTCTCTGATTCTTACAACATGAAAGCAAAGAAACAAAAAAATAGATCTGATGAACACTCTAGAAATGGAAATAAGATGAAGAAGGGAAAGACTGAATATCTATCTTGTGGTAAATGTGGGAAGAAACACCTTGATACATGCCTGAAGGGAATGGGATTCTATTTAATGTGTGGTGAAAAAGGCCACCAAGCTCATTATTGCATGGGGAAGAAAGATGCTATCAATGATGAATTGTAAAATTGCAGATAAAAGAGGAATTGTGAACATGAATTTCCTATGCACCGTGGGAAATTTTCTCAGAAAAGTCCAAGGGTGCCAGAACATGTTTATGGGATCACTACTGCTGAGATTGAAGCTCTTAATGATGGGGTGATGGGTATTATTATTTTTTATTGAAGTTTAGCCAATGCTTTATTTGATTTTGGATCATCTCATTGTTTCATATCTTCCATGTTTGATAAGAAAATTAGATATTTTTTATTTGATTTATCAAGGTGGTTTTCAGCAAAAACACCTAAGGGAATTATTATTGCAATAATGTTTTGGTAATACGTTCCCATTTGGGAATAAAAATGTTCTTTATCTGATGATCTCATCACCATACCTATGATTGAATTTGATATAATAATTTGTATCGATTAGATTTTGGACCATGATGAGAAAATTTATTATTAGAAGAAGGATGATACAATTCTTGATGATGATAAGTAGTACCTTATCTTTACAAAAGAAACATCACTAACATATTTTTATCGAGTTCTTCCCCTAGTATCCCCAATAAATTCAATTATTGGAGAGGAAGAGAATGAAATAACAATAGGGGATGAAAAAAATGATCGAATAGAGAACAAACCTATTGTTCTAGAATATGATTATGTGTTTCTATAGGATTTTCTTGGACATCCTCCAGAATGAGAAATTGAATTTTTCATTGGTTTAATTCATTTCTAAATTCCCATATCAAAGACCCCTTATAGAATGGCCACTATGGAAATAGTGGAACTTATGAAACAACAATAAGAATTGATTAATAAGGGATTTATTCTCCCAAGTATTTCTCTATGGGTAGCCCCTGTCCTTTTTGTTCAGAAGAAATATGGATCTATGAGGATTTTCATTAACTACAGGGAAATCAGAGCTATGACAATAATGAACAAGTATCCCCTACCTCGCATTGATAATTTATTCAACCAACTTTATAGAGCTCAATAGTTTTCAAAGATCAACCAAAAATATGGATATCGTCTGTGTTCTGTGAAGAAGGAAGACATTATGAAAATAACATTTCAAACAAGGTATGGGCATTATGAGTTTACAGTAATGTCGTTTAGACTGACTAATTCTCCCTCTGTTTTAATGGATCTAATTAATTGATTTTCCAAGGAATATCTTAATGAATTTATAATGGTATTTATCTATGATATATTTGTATACACCAAAATCTATAAAGATCATTAAAATCAGTTGCGCATTATTCTAAATCCTCATAAAATAAATGAATTATATGGATGTTTAGAAATTGTGAATTTTGGATTCAACGAATTTCTTTTCATGGAAAAGTTTTCTATATGTATAGAATCTCTGTTAATCATTCAAAGAACAAGGAAATCCAAGAATGGACAGAACCAATGAGTATAACTGAGGTACACAGTTTTATTTGTTTTGCAGGTTATTATCGAAATTTTGTTTAGAATTTTGACCAATTGGAAAACCCCATTCACCATGATCACATGTAATGGGGTTAAATTTATTCGGTCAAAAAAGTGTGAATAATGTTTTGAAGAACTGATGATAAGACTAGTAAAATCTATTATCATGACACTACTATCAGGGAATGATAGGTTTATTATTTATAGTGATGCTTCAACGAAAGTACATGGTTGTTTCCTTATAAAGAATGATAGAGTTATTGACTATGCATCATGACAACATAAAATTAATGAACAAAATAATCACAATCATGATCCTGAGTTAACAACTTTAATCATTGCTTAGAAAATATGGAGACACTATCTATAGGGTGAAAATATGATATTTATACTGATCACCAGTGTTTGAAGTATATTTTCTTATAAAAAGAAATCAACATGAGGAAAAGATGAAATATTGATCTACTTATAGAGTATGATTGCACTATACAATAACATCTGGGGAAGGAAAATAAGGTGGAAAATGATTTGAATAGAAATAATCATGGGGTTTTGAAAAAGAAGAGAGTTGAAAGGGATATTATTTTCATTGATGTAGTAAACATGGTTTTGGGAATAACAATGGAAGGTGAAACATTAAAACATTTTGAAATTGTTTCCAAACCATATTTACTAGAAATGATAAAGATTTCTAATACTGATGTGGTGGAGTTAAAAAAAAATTAAAGCTGTGAATGAAGGGAGATTTAGTGAATTCATATATGAAGAAGTAATTTTGAGATTTGGGAGGAGACTTTGTGTTCCTAACATACCTGATATCTAAATGGAATTATTGGATGATTCTCATAGTGAAAATTTCTCTATACACTCTATAAGCACGAAGCTGTATAGAGACTTAAAGGAACATTTTTTCTGGGACCACATGAAGTGGGATATTTCTGAATTTGTGTCATGATGTATGGTTTTTCAACAAGTTAAAGATGAAAGGCAACAACCTGGAGGAGTCATACAACCACTACCCATACCATAGTGGAAATGGGATAATATTATGATGGACATTGTCATATGGCTACCAAAGTCTCCTAGGAGGAATGATGCAATATGTGTCATTGTTGTTCTCCTTACCAAGTCATCACATTTTCATTCTATAAGTGAAGATTTACCACAAGAATGTCTAGAAAGACTATATATTAATGAAGTTGTATGACTTCGTGATGTAACCCTATTGATTGTTTCGAATCCTTAAACCTGTTCTACATCAAGATTCTAGAAAAGTATTCAGAAATATCTAGATACTAATATTCATTTGAGCACTTCCAACCACCCTCACACCAATGGAACATCAAAATGATCTATTCAAACCTTTGATGACATGTTGATATCTTGCTCACATGACTTTCAAGGTATGTGGGATCAATATTTACATCTCAATGAATTTTAATATAACAATAGCTTCTATTCCTGTATTAATATTACACCATATAAAGAGTTATATGGAAACTAATGTCACACACCAACTTGTTGGGATGAAATTGGTGAATGAAAACTTGTCGGGCTGGAACATGTTGAGGATGAAATTGAAAAGATAAACGTTATCCATACCCACATCAATGCAACCTAATGTAGGCAGAAAATATATTCAAATAACCAAAGAAAGGATTTGGAATTTCAGGTAGGAGATAATGTTTTCATGAAGGTATCTCCATGGACGGGAGTTATATGATTCAGTAATAAGGGTAAATTAATTCCCATGTACATCAGAATTTTTGAAATTATAGAACAAATTGGGGTTGTAACTTACCATTCTCGAATACCTCCACGTCTCTCCAAAGATCACGATGTGTTCCACATATCACTGTTGAGAAAATACATGCATAACCCAACACATGTACTCACCTATGAGGAAATTGAACTGGAACCCGATATGTGTTATTGTGAAGAGTCTTTAATGATTCTAGATTAAAGATAATAAGTACTGAAAAATCGGATGACTTATCTTGTAAAAGTACTATGGGGAAACCTTAAGATAGAAGAGGGAACGTGGGAACCCAAGAAACATATGATGAAGAACCTCCCAAATCGTTTTACCTAGTAATATCCTAAAAATTTCGAGGATGAAATTATTTTATGGAGGGGATTCCATGGTATGTTTCCCTCTGAATAATACAATAGTTAGTGTTGTACGCAACTTCGAGTTAAAACACACCAGAACCGATCAAACTAGCCATTATAAACATTAATACCCACTTTTTTAAAATTTATAAAATTTTCCTTTTGAAATGGCTTTCATTTTTGGATTCGGAATATCAAAATTATCTTAGGGTGAATTTTTTGTATTTTTCTGAAAACATTCCAATTTAGATGAATAGTGAAAAACACATAGTTATTGTTTTAAAATGCCTTAATATTTATATAATTAATTATTTTATTTAAATTTAATTTAAGTAAAAATATATACAATTACCTTTATAAGTTCAATTTAATTAATATGAGTCAATTTATAATAAGTTTAGATATATAAAATTTATTGATCCTTTTGTCGTCTTTTACCCACTTAGAGCATTTGCAAATTTTCCTGAAACATAATTTTATACCTTCTGTGAGTAGAATTTCAAAAATCAAAGAGAAACAGATTATATCAGTAATTAGAATGTGGTTCAATAAGATGAAATTAATATTGTGTTAATAGTAACTTTTGACTTTTATTTACAACGGTTAAAAGAATATAGGGTAATTAAGGGAAAAAATGATATCATAATTACCCTAACAAATGTCTTAATTCTATTGGATAACTATAATTCGACCAATGACAACCTTAGGAATAAAATATGATCCTCTTTGTTCCACATTTAGTAGATTAGGACATTTATTATTATTTTATTTAAATAAGAGTTAAAAGTGTTAAATTCAATGTTTAATAACTAATCCATTTTTAATATTGGGTAATACAAAAGTTAAATTGGTCTATAAATATTCATTATAAAGATAAAGAAATTCCTACATAAGGGTATATTATTTGTAACTTTTAAACGTTATATAAATAAATTTATTATATGACACAATGATGATGCAATAATTATCTCATTAATGAAAGATTAAAATAATTGATATTATAAATATCCAAATAAATGTAATTTGAGACTTTTGATAATTTCCAAAAAATTTATAGGTCAATATGACATTATTGAGTATATTAAATAATTTTTTTTTCAAATTAATCATGCTTTTATGATTTTCACAGAAACCAAATACTAAATAGTGTCATAATTGGAATAATTGGGGTTTTACAAAAAATACTATAGTATTAATTGATATAATATTCTTAAAATATAAGGATCGACCAAAGGACATAGACACGGTTATATATATTAATAATGAACCTCAATAGATTTTCTTGGCTTTTATAGTATATTTATTAACCATGTAATATAAAAATACAATGAAACATGGTAAATGTCAAAAAAAATTAATAAGAGTTAAAACTAAAAGATAGGATTAATATTATGACCTAATCATATCTAAAACCTATTGGTAGAGATGTTATCAACCCATCCCCACCAAAGTCATGAAATAATCTATTTTGGAGCCATTATATACTAAAAATGAATTTATTATGAAATAATATTTCAAGCTATTCATAAAGAGTCCATCACCTCTCTTATAAAAGGGAACTTCCCCTTCTCTTAATTTCACACCTCCAAAGACTTTTGGCTTGGCCAACCCCTACCCAAATATCCTCCCAACTTCCCTCAAATCATCCAAGAGTCCTTACATGGATCAAAAAGCCATCATATGGATCCGTTTTGATCAAATAAACATGAAGAACCCAATGAAGAGGTAAATATTTTATCACCTCTTTCATGTTATTTTCATCTTCCACTTCCTCTTTAATAGTTGTATCCATTATAAAATAATACCTCCAATATCTTCTATATACTATGATGTTATTATAAATATGGTACCACCCTATTCATTATTCTATCCATCCTAATATTGACAAAGTCACCATACGTGTGTACGTATGGCTTAACTTCTTCTAGTCGTGGTGTAGTTTGTTATTCAAACACTTCATTATTTTGGATGTAATGTCCCAGTTCTGGAAGCTTCCCAAAGGTACCTGGTACCCTGTTTGTCACATGGCCTCAAGCGCATTTCTCCTAACACGTGAGGCTTTCTACCAGCAGTGAGGGCCTTGGCAGTGATAGTGGGGAAACTATTCCATCATTGGCAGAGTGACACAACGGAAGATTGACAGATAACAATAGAGGAAGCGGTAAAAATATCAAACAACAAGAAACATTAGATGAATGAAGAAATAAACCGCTGGAGAAGATATATAAAAATTATTCATGATACATATGTCTTGGTCCCATGCTCTACTTCACCTATCATTCATGTACTAGATGTTGAAGGGTTCTTTCCACTATCTATACATGAAAACATATAATTTGTTTGGGCCCATAAGAATGGACCAAACTGGGTGTGAGACAAAATCCCAGTCGGGAACCACCAAGAGATCTATGCCTAACAATTACTGAACATATATGTAGGGAAATAAAAAAAAGATATATTAAACACGGAAGTGATCAACAATTAACATTCCTACAGTTCAAAGCATTCAATTCCTTAGATAATGTAAATAGATATTTACAAATTGGTATCCCTCTGGGATACGCTCAAAGCCTATCCCCTCTGGTCCTACCATGAAACCAAAAACAACCCTCTAGGAAGTACACAATGTCTAACCCCTCTGGTTTAGCTTTTTAAAAGGCTCTATGAGGAAGAAATCAATGTTAATTCCCCTTATAGACAAGTATGATTAAAGACTCTCTGAGGAAGCACTCACCATCAATTCCCCCTATAGTCATTTAACAGAAACTACAATCACTCTGAGGAAGCACTCAATGTCAATTCCCCATGTGGCCTCATAACGTAACAATAGACCCTCTAAGGAAGAACTCTACGTCAATTCACCATATGGTCTCACAACATGATTAAATAATGGACATTCTGGAAAAACCCTTACATCGATATTCCTTGTGGTCCACTAAACTAGGTTCTCACGACCCTGTGTATATCAACAAGAATGGAAGAGCGTATTAGCCAAAGTAAACCTCATGAACAACTTGGCTAACAAACTACAACATAACATCATCGCAACTAAGAAAAAATCACTCCATCTTACACTACTAGGCATGGGAAGCAAATAGTAGCCTAACAAAAAACTATAACACAGAGTCATAAACAAAACATTCATTGGTAAACAATTCCCATGAATAAAAATTAACTATATTATCATTCAATTAATGACTATTAAATCATACAAGCATAGCAGGGAAAAAATAGGGATAAGTCAGAAAATACGCAATACCTCGTTCAAGTGTATTGAGAACATTTTCACATATAACTCAAATACATTCAACAGAAAGACACAAACCCCATACCACAATGTTGGGAGATTTCTATGAACGATCCTCATTCCTTGAATCGCCCATGAAAATTATTGATCCCAAAAAATATCTAAAACCTTCATCGAATGATAACATTGGGAAGAGGAGGAATCATGAAATGAAGGTTATGCAGAAGGATAAGCTTACCGAGATGAACCCAACACAATCAACGACGATCGATTCGGATAACGGATGCTTTCTTGGGGATGTGGAGATTATTCTTAGTTGTATGGGTTCTCTCGAACAAACTAGGAATATAAGTAGGGATTTCTGGAGATTAGACGTGACCGCAGTATGTTAAATTAAAAAAATAAATTACATTGTGTGTAAATTAGAAGTACATGACGTGTATTTGCCTTTTCTTTACTCCACTTTTAGGTGGTCTCCCGGTCATCACATGGCTATGTGCATAGCCTCTACATAGACAGCACATGGATACCCTTGGTAACAGAGTACATGGAATTTCCTCATAATGTAAATGGTGTGTACTTCAAAAAATGTCTATAAACACCTCTATTTCTAAAAAAAGACCAGAAAAGGTAAAAAAACAGAAAAGAAGATACGGGTTCTTACAAAATTCCCCCCTTAAAAAAATTTGTCCCTGTAATTCCCTAGAAAAGAGGTGTATAAGAATAAATGTAGAATAAATCTAGCCACTATGATCCTACTTCAGCCCCCCTATCCCAAGTCTCTTCATACACTCACATGTGCTTCCATTTCACTCGTATCTGAGGAACAAACCATCCAAGGAGAAAGTTTGTACTTCAATCAACAATCCAGATAGGATGCACCTCAAAATGAGGCCTAAACCTCTAAATCAACCTCATTGGGTTGGAAAACATGAGACAGGTCTGAGGAGTAATTTCAAAGTAGAGAAACGTGGAACACTTCATGCATATCCTCGTACCTCTAAGTTAACTGCAACTGATAGGAAACTGGTCCAACTCTCTCAAATACCTCAAATGGACTGACATACCTCATTGAAAGATTACCCTATCTCCTAATCCTCCTATTAATTAACCAATCTGTGACACAGAAAAACATGATCCCTGACCATGAAATCCAGAGGACATCTCCGCTGATCAGTATATGACATCTGTCAAGACTGTGCAGTAGCCATCCTCTTTTGAATCAACTCTATATGCTCTGTGGTCTCCTGGACAAAACAAAGTCCCATCATAACTACCTATCTTTCCTCCAACTAACATAAAGGTGATCAGCATGGCCTACCGTATGAAGCCTCATAAGGTCCATTGGAATAGTTTATTGAAAACTATTATTGTAGGTAAACTCCACAAGATGTATGTACTACTCCCAAGAACCATCAGAGTCAAGGATTCATGCTCACAGCATGTCCTCAATCAAATAAATCGTATGCTTATTCTAGCCATCTGTCTGAGGGTGGTTAGCTGTACTCAAATGTACATGTGTAAAAAAATCTTTTTGTAGCCACTTCCAGACCATATAAGTAAAACGAGTGTCCCTATTTGAAACAATGGAGTGTGGATATCCATGTTAACGTACAATATCAGGGATGTACAACAGTCCCAGGTCATCAACACTGAAGGTCTCCTTGATGGGAAAGAAGTGAGAAACGATCATGTGTCAGTCAATGACAACCCATACTGTATAATTCCCTCGATGCGACCTTAGTAAACTTGTCACAAAATCCTTTGCGGCATCATTCCACTTCTACTTGGGAATGGGTAACTACGAAAAATGCCATGTTGGTTGTTGATGCTCAACCTTCACTTGATGACAGGTTGAACACCTCTTGATAAAACCAGAAAAATATCTATTCATACATGTCCACCATTACTAAAAGTTAAGATCATGATACATCTTTGGGACCCCAGGATGAACTGCCCAAACTGAGGAAAGAATGTCCTGAATCAGCTCCTCACGTATGCCTGCTGGCACCCATACGGGTCCCAGGAATTGCAAGACCTCATCCTCGCCTATGTTCTATGCAAAAATAGGGTCCTCTCCTGATATTCTTTCCCATAGGGCTAGGACTACTGAATCTGATAGTTTCCTTATTCATACTCGATCAAGAAGAGTATAGGTAACTCTTACCAAAGAAAGAAAATCCTTCCCTAGTCTATCGTGAACCTCCAAATGCATCTCAGGGAACACAACCATAATCTGCCACTCGATGATAGCTTCCTAAACTACATTTATCTGAGTTCTCCTACTAAATGAATCATCCATTGTGTTTCCTTTCCCCAGTGGGTAGAAATGCTCAAAGTGAATGTATAGAAGGTACTCAACCCTCCTTCATTGTCTCAAATGGAGGTCACGCTGACTGACGATGTACTTGAGACTTTTCTATTTGGTGAAAACCACAAAATGATCACCCAAAAGGTAGTGTCTCTAGCAACATTAAGCATGAACAACTGCAACCATCTCGATATCGTGCGTCAGGTAGTTCATCTCATGTGGCCTCAACTGCCGAGACCCATATGCAACAACTCTTCCTCCTACATAAGCACAACTCCCAGAATGATACTTGATTCATCATAGTGAAATGTATACCTCATTCCTAGATATAGAAAGACATGTATCTGTGCTGATTTCAACCCATTTTTCACCTACATAAAGGCTGACTCACAGGAATTTAACCCCAAGAACATCACACCCTTCTTAGTCAGGACCTTCAATGGCGCTTCTAAGCCCGAAAATTCTTGTATGAAGTGCATTTAGTATCCAACCAATCCTTGAAAACTTTTCACCTCGATGACTTTTTTCAGCTGCTCCTAGTAAACTACTGCTCTCAATTTCTCTAGGTCAATGAAACTCCTATCTCTGAGATAACATTACCCAAGAAGTAAATATGTTCCATCCAAAGGTTTCATTTTGAGAGATTAGCAAATAAATGATGATCTCTTAGTGTATAAAAAATTATCTGATGATGGGATTCATGGTTGTGTCGAGTGTGTGTGTACACCAAGATATCGTCAATGAAGGAATCCAAAAAATATTCCAAGTATGGGTAGAACACTTGGTTCATCAGTGCCATGAAAATAGTAGGCACGTTGATGAGATAAAACCACATAAACACATAATAGTATAGACCATACCTTATCAGGAAGGCTGTGAGTGGTATATCATATGGTCTAAAGTGAAACTAATGATAACTGGATCTCATGTCAACCTTCAAGAACACTCATGATCCTTGAAGCTAATCATAGAGATCACTAATCCTTGGTAAGGGATATTGGTTCTTAACCATCAACTGGTTCAGCTTCCGATGGTCCACATAATGTATGAGGGTACTGTCTTCCTTTTTCGCAAACAGGACAGGAAAACCCTATGTACAAGTATTGGGTTTGTTGAAACCATTGGCCTGAAGCTTCTCAAACAACTTCTTGATCTTCTGTAACTATGGTGCAGCCATCCTATAAGAAGTAATTTAAACTAGTGCCACTCTTGGTATAAGTTCAATGGAAAATTCTACCCCACGCTTGGATGGCCAACATTAGAAGTCCCCTAGAAAGAAATATCTGAAATGATCCATAACTGGAGGAACGTCCAACTGTAATTTCCCCTGGTCATGCAGGTATAGAATATAAATAGGGGTAGTAATTACTCCTAACACATGATGATTGGGTCCGGATCTACTTTCCTGGACATCCCATTTTCCCTAATGAAGAAATGATCTACCGTCTAGTGATGTAAAAATCACCCTACAATGATAATAGTCGACCCCTACTTGAAAGGGAAGTAATTAGTCAATTTTGTGAATATCATCATAGCATGACATATCAAGGACAGAAAGGTCCCATAAGAAGTGACCCCCACCATTTTCTTGAGGGAACTCCTTGCACTGTTGCACACTAGTCGTTCTGTACCCAACAGAGTGTCTAGCATCATGATATCATCAAGAAGAAAAGATGCAGAGCCCAAGACACTACACAAAAACAATAGATATAAAGCTATGGGAATCCCATGTATAAAAAAGTATAGAAGATGAAACAATGGAAAATAAGAACATATCTTGAGCTTTTGAGGATCCATGATCCTCTTCCTGCTTTGTCTGATCCACTGCAAATGTCTGACCTACACCACGGCCCTATGCCCCTACCTGACCACACAAAGCTAGTTCACCCTATTGTCACTAAAAACTTGGTGAATAGTTACGATGGCCCCAACCTCCAACTATGTCTGAACGGCCAAAAGAACTCCAGTTCCCAGACTAATGAGAAACTGATGACACTTCTCCAGAATGAAGAGTCATAAAGAACCCTTGTCATCAGCTGTTAGGGAAAAGATCTAACAGTAACGCATAAGGTGTCCCATCCTGTCGCATGATTGGAACTCCACTAGGTCTCTCAGGAAATGTGGCCTCATATGCCTGACCTTACCACACTGGTGGCATACCACCTAGCCACCTGAAGGTACATATCACCCACTCAGATCTCCACATGTAGTCTCCATTCGGTGCTTCCTGCTATCTGTTGTTGAAGCACTATCTCTGGATGTTGAACCGCCTGATCCCAAAACCACATAATCCTTCAAATTACGCTCCTTGATCAGTGTCTGGTTGACGATAGAAGTGATGGAAGTAAACTTGAAGATGTTCACATGGGCTCTAATCTCATGCCTGATACCATCCTCAGACTTCAATGCCAGGAACATCCCATCACCCTCTAAAAATAGTGTAAAGCACTGCTTCTCAGTGAAGCGGGAAGAGTAATCCATAACAGAAAGAGTAAACTACATCGAACACATGAATTATCAGTATTGATCTGATCTCAATGTCTCTGGATAGAATTAATTGTAGAATGTATGCTAAAACTCCTCGCAATCTATATCATGTTGGCATCTTTCCTGTGAGATCACAACCCACCATCTCCTGGAAGAATCCCGAAAAATATATGTAGTGATATTGAACCTCCTATGTTAGATACATGAAATATTTTAAAGGTATTTTTCATTTAATTTCCATTCATGATTTTTTTTGGGGGTTTCCCAAGGTTTTATGGATGAATAGGTGATTTTTCTTGATTTGGGACTAACCATGAGACCAATTCGAGATTTAAAAAGAAATTTTGTTTTTTATATAATTTATTAAATTTATATTTTTCACCCATTACAATTTATTTATGTCATCCACTGACATATTAACACCAAAATTGAAATTTTGAACCTTCATAAATCCATAAACAGGGTGTATTTTAGTTTTTATTTAAGTGATTGGGCCTGCCAAGAAGCCCATATCCAGTTTTAAAAATTAATTGTATTTATTTAATAACATATTCAATATTATGTATTTTTCATTGATTAAGAGTCTCACATGAGACCATTTCACCCAACCATGTTCCCAAACTCATTAAACCCTATTTTGTGCTCTTAGGCATCAGGATTTTTGGATGCAATTCTTAGGGTTTCTCAAATCGGCCATATTTGAGTAGGTAAGTTATTTCCATCATAACTCCTTCAATTATTACTCCTTTTCTACACTTTCCATTAATTTTCTTCTAATTTTTATGAATTACCAAATAACTAAATTGTAGTGTGTGAATCCTAGGGTTTAACCTTTGGTTTTCTGGGTCATTTCATGTTTTTTAAGATTGATCTTCATCCCTCTTGGTGCAGGGATGGTGCAATTTGATTTTCGCACAAAGGATTCAAGTTTTTTACTAATTGGTAGGTGATTCCACTTTCTATTAAATCCTTGTGACATAGATACTATGTTTATTTTATTTTCATGTTTATCCAATTGATTTGGTGCTACAAAAAATTGGTTTTAGTGGTGTTTTTAATGCAAGTGAATTTTAAGTGACAATTTCATCTGAAATTTGTGATTTTTTCATATAAATATTTTATTCGATGATAAAGGGATGAATTTTAATTATTTATTTTACCTTATTGAGTTGTATTAGTTCTGAAAATAATTTTTTGAATGTTATTATTCTTTTGTTGTTGCTTCAAAATTTGGTTAGGGTGGCGTTTGATAAGAAAATTGTTTTTGAGTACCAATTTGGCCTTGAATTTGGTGTTTTACATGTGTATTCTATGCGATGCTTATTGTGTTTGTTTAATAACTCATGTAATTCGTTTAAAGATATTCTTAGGGAGTGTTGGATTCTGTATTGATAAATTTTAGTATGAATATGGTGTTCAAGTGTGGTTTTAAAAGAGTTTTGGTTGCAAAACAATGAACGATTTGGAGAGGGTGTTTAATTGAAACTCAAAGTGTTTTGTTGTGTGTTTTAAATGGTATAAAATGTGTGTATCTACTGTACTGATTGTATGTGAAAATTAGTTGTGTTTTATACGAAAATTGATATATTTATCATTCTGAAATTGTTTGAGCACAAAGGGGGAAGCCCATGTACCTTGGTGGGCAGGATGGGTACTAGTGTGGCTAGTGGACCGAATGAGTTTTGTCCACTTTTCACCAAGAATTTCGATAATGACAACTCTAACTAAAATATGTTGTTAATGATTGGGGAACACTATTTTATGGT
This sequence comes from Viscum album, assembly GCA_963277665.1. NCBI lineage: Eukaryota > Viridiplantae > Streptophyta > Magnoliopsida > Santalales > Viscaceae > Viscum > Viscum album. Next base: position 1,836,524,206 of record OY728163.1, on the reverse strand, counting down.
TATGTTCCATACTAGTGGCTCGTGCATGTTAATATATTTTACTATGGTTCCTTTACACAGAGTTATGAGGAACATGGGGCCCGAGACTATCTAGTGCCTTAGGGTGTTCCGGATTATGTTGCCTATTGTGTTTGTGGAATTCATCCCATGTATTAGGGTTTTTTTGGAAGTAAATTACAGTAGCTATAATTTCTTTTTAAATGTGTTAACATTCTGAAATTTTATTGATTGAAAACTATTTTCAATTGAATGATACATTTCTCAGAATATTAGCACTGCTTTACCTTGAGTTGTAAAACTGCTAGAATTTTCACAATGTTTTGCATTATCATTAGAATCATTGGTTGGTATCCTATTGGGCTTAGGATCACACCCTACTTACACCCCATGTGTGTAAGTGGACATTATTATGCATTACTCGGGTAAAGGAAAGGCTAAGGGTGACTGCGGTTCAGGGTGTTAGTTCCCATACTTGGTGCAAAGTTGTGGAGATGGCATGAGGTGATGCTCCCTTGTCATGTGGAGTCCTTGGGACTGTCTTGTATTTGTATTTATTTTTATTTGGACAAATTTTATTGTCATTAATCTAATGTATTGTGTTCTGGTTTTTTCGTAAGACTTGTTTGGCGTGAAATTTTCAGATTTATATTATGGATTGTTTTAATGTGTTATTGTAACGCCCCGACCCCAGTTAACTAGAGTTGGTGCATTATTACATAACATTGGCATGATTAAAAGGAAAATAATGTCTTGAAAGACCGGTCGGTTTATTATTTTTGGAAGCAAGATTCATACATATGATCCACTTTACAACTTGATGATAAATACAACAATAAAATATTTCATTAGAAGTATCCAAGCCTCCTAGATTATGCCTTCATGTCACTCATAACTAACATCTTAATATCCTGGGAAAATGAAACATAAGAAAGGGGTGAGCTCAAACGCTCATAATGAGTATGTAAAACAGCTGAAAATGATATTAATATTAATCATGTTAAATAATTGAAAACCACATTCCTTTACCAATAATAAACATTAATACTTTTATGGAAGGATTATGAGCTGAGTAAATAATTCCATAATAAAACACAATCATGGGTATTATACTAGTCGAATGACCACATGAACCATCAATATTATTTCCATAATTAGTGAATGTATAATGCCAGGCATTCTAAAACATTTTTTCAAGGCCTCAACCAAGACGTCTAAATTGACTAAGGCCTCAGCCAAAACCATAAATTAAATTGGGAAAGGGTATCAACCAATTCCATGTCTAGTTGTCTCATGAGACCTACCGATGCATCTAGGAGCTATTGCGGGCTCCACCCGTCACTTACTATATCCAATACATTCTTCATATGACAAGGTTTAAACATATCATAAACATTTGTATTAAAACTAGCATATGAAATGTCAATTCTTTAACCATAAGAAATGAATGGTATAAAAATAGCACATCCATAGTCAAACAAATCACAAAAACATCAATACAATATAGATGTTTTGTATCGTAATAAATCAACTTCAAATAAACTTAAAATCGATCAAAGTATGTTGACATAGATGAAATCAAAACCTTTTTTAGAGACATATCTCTTTATATTTTGAAATCATTTAAAGGTCATATAAAGAAAATATTTATTTTGAAAATATTCTTATAATCTTGTAAGGGAAGCTTCGACAATGTCATAATGGCGGAAAATAGCCTCAACCTCCATATATGTTAAAAAATATTCTTACATTAATTTTGTTGAAAATGTTAAAAAGGACCTTGTTTGGAAAACGAGAGAAAGATTCCATTATAAATTTCATATAAAAAAGTCAAACAAGGAAATAATTGACTTTAACCCATATTCTGTAAAATTGTAAGAATGTTTTTAAATACATTTTTAAGAAACATGGATGTGGATGATACAGATGTCCCAATAGATAATTACGTAAAAACAACCTCAGATAATGACGAGATTGTGAAATTAACCCTTACCATGTACATTTCCTTGGTTTATGGTAGGTAAACCTTCTGTATAATGGTTAAATAAATTTTATTTAATTATATAATAATCATATATATTAATATTATATCATATATGATCTTTTAACATCGCTTTGTTAATAAAATCGTAGTATTATCGTCATTTTGGGTGTTAACTTACTCATTTTCTTTTATATAAGCCATGTTTGTTATGGATAGGTCGTATCATACTCACATCCAAAATGATATTATTTCCTTAAATTTTATTTTTAATAATACAATAAAATTTAGCCTTGAATGGAAATGATGTGGAATGAATCTCATCGCGTTCGTGGAGACGATAATCCATATGTACGCACGAGCGACAATATCATTTTTTTGATGTTAAAATAATATATAATTGGATGGTATATCATATAGAAATAATAATTATAATTTTATATTTATTATTTACATGAATTATATATCATTATTATATCCATCTAAATAATATTAAATTGAATAACAATTACACCACAACGCGGAGACGGTAGGCCGTACGTACGCACGTATGGTGACATGTCATTCAAGGGATGGATAGAATAATGAATTTGATTTTTCCATAATTATAATAACATCATAGTATATATAAGGTACTGGATTTGTTATTTCATCATGGAAATAACAAGGAATGAATAAGTTGAAGAAGAAAGGATCTTTAAAGAGGGTGGTGAAGATGTTACCTCTTCTTTGGGTTCTTCATTTTGGTTTGATCAAAAGGGATCCCTAGGTTGGCTTTCTGATCAAACTAAGGCCTCTAGGATGATGGGAGGGAAGTTAGGAGGATTTTTGGGTAGGTGTTGGCCTAGCCAAATGGCTTTGAAGGTGTGAAATAATGAGAAGGGGGAGTGCCCTTTTATAAGAGGGGTGAGGGGCTCTTTAAGAAAAACATAAAGTATTATTTTATAATAAAATAATATTCGGGTTCTAATTAATAAAAAGTGGATTATTCAAAGTATAAGTTTGGGATGGGTCGAAATCCTTTCAACCAATAGATTTTAGACAGGTTGGGGTTATTATAATAACCTTATCTTTTGTTTTAACTCATGGTTAATAATTTTAACACTTACTATGTCACATTGTAATTTTATAATATATAGTTAATAAACATACTATATACATCCAAGATACCCCCAAGAGGTCCATTAATTACACAAAAATAATTATATATGTCTTCTGGCCGAACCTTAGATTTTTTAGAATAGAAAAAAATTAATAATATAATATTTGTTTTAAAATCTCATTTATGTCAATTTTGACAATACTTAATGATTGATTTTTGTTAAAGTATTAACAACATTATTAATTCGAACCAAATTCAGTTAAGAAATAATAAGATGTCATATTAACCAATAAAATTCGTTTATGTCATCAATGCTTTGAAATTATATTTTTTTTACATTTATAATACCAATTATTTTATTCGTTCATTAATAAAGAAAATACTCCATCATTATTTTGTCATATATATTTTTTATTTTCAATGTCTAAAAATTATAAATTAAATATATTTATCTAGGAAAGATTTTCATCTTTCTATTGAATATTTATAATCGAAAATATAACATATATAACCCTATGTAAAAATTGTTTTTCTAAAAGATATAAGCTTATGTCGTTTTTTGTATTTACTTAAACATAATTAATATAAACAATCCCTATCACCTACAAGTGCCTCCATGGGTCCCAAAATCTACCCATATATGCCCATGGTCATAAATATATCAACCAATAATGTTAGGACATGTTTTATGATAATTTATTATTATTATAATATCATTTTTTACCCTTATTTACCTGATTTACCTTTTAACCATGGTAAATAAAATATTTACCGAAGTAATTATTCAAAATGTCTCAAAATAAAAGTTACCTATTTAAAAAATTTGGAAATCCTCATTCCAAATATGGAATCCATTTTTCCAAATTCAAAACACATAAGTGGAAGAAATTAATTTAAAATTAATTAATGTTGTCAAAACAAAAAGCGTGTTTTTCTGATATAATAACTATCAAAAGATTGATACTTGATTATGTCCGGTTTAATTTTGAAATTATGTACAATGACCAAAATTGTATTCAATGGTAAAAATATATTCTAAATATACTTTAAAACAACTCAAATTTATAATTTATCACTTTTAATTATTTTGAATAAAAAATTTGTTTTTAATTAAAATTTTGTATTTTTCACTATTCATCAAAACATAAAAGTTATCCGAAAAGTACCAAAATTTCACCCTACGCTGAATTCGGTATTACAAATACAATAATGAAGTCAATTTTGAGAGATAAAATTTATAAAATTTCAAAAAGTTGGTATGACGATTCATAACGGCTACTTTGATTGATCACGGTGTGTTAGAATCTCGAAGTTGTGTACAATACAAGTTATTACATTACTCAAAGGGAAACGTACGGTGGAAGCTTGGGGTGTTACATTCTCCCCTCCTTAAAATAATTTTGTTCTCAAAATTTCTAGAAAATTACTGTATAAAAAGACTCAGGTGGTTCTTCATGATTAGTTCCTCAGGTTCCCATGTTGCCTCTTTCATCTTGTGGTTTCTCCATAAAACTTTTACCAGACGAGTCGTCCAGTTTCTCATCACTTGTTCTCTCATATCAAGAATCCTGACGGGTTCTTCACAATAAGATAGATCAGGTTCTAGTTCTAATTCCTCATAGTTGTTTACATGTGTTTTGTCAGGCATGTATTTTCTCAACAGTGATATGTAGTACACATCGTGTACTTTGGAGAGACTTGGCAGCATTTCCAATCGGTAAGCTACAACCCAAATTTGTTCTAGAATTTTGAGTGGTCCGATATACCTGGGACATAATTTACCTTTCTTACCGAAACACATAACTCCATTAAATGGATATAGAATCATGAAAACATGATATCCTACATGAAATTCCAAATCCTTCCTTCTATTATCAACATTTATCTTCTGCCTACATTGAGATTCTTTGATGTGGTTTTAGATTAACTTTTTCTTTTTTCATTGTTTCCTCCACTAGTTCCGGGCCAACAAGTTTTCTATCACCAACACCATCCCAACAGGTTGGTGTGCGACATCTCTTTCCGTACAACACTTTATATGGTGCCATCCGAATACTTGAATGGAAGTTATTGTAATAGGAAAATTCCAGCAGAGGTAAATATTGATCTCGCATACCCTGAAAGTCGAGTGAGCATGATATCAACATGTCTTCTAAGGTTTGAATAGTCTGTTATGATTGTCCATATGTTTGAGGGTGGTAAGCAGTGCTCAAACAATGTTCAGTATCCAAGGTCGTATGAAGACTTATCCAAAATCATGATGTAAAACGAGGATCACGATCCAAAACAATCGATAAGAGAACTACATGAAGTCTCACAACTTCATTAATATATAGTATTGCTAGATGTTCAAGTGGTAGATATTCTATTATAGCACGAAAATGTGATGACTTGGTAAAATGATCAATAATGACCCATATTGCATCGTTTCTTCTAGGATTCTATGGTAGCCCCATGAGAAAGTCCATCGTAATATTATCCCATTTCTACTTAGGTATAGGAAGAGGTTGCATGAATCCTCCAGGTTTTTTCCTTCCAAATTTCACATGTTGACAAACCATACATCTTGAAACAAAATCAGCAATCTCTCTCTTTATTTTGTCCCACAAAAAATGTTCCTTTAAATATCTATACATTTTGGTGCTCCCAGGGTTTGTAGAGAAATTGGAACTATGAGGATCAACCAACAATTCCCTTTTTAGATCAGGTATATTGGGAACACAATGTCGCTTCCCAAACTTCAAAATTCCATCTTCATACACAAATTCATTCAATCTCCAATCATTCACAGCTTTGATCATCTTTTGAAACTCTTCATCACCGGTATGAGAACTCTTTATCCTTTCTAGTAAAGATGGTTTGGAAACCATTTCAAAAATTATTGATGTTTCACCTTCCATAGTGATTCCCATATCCATATTTATTAGATCCATGTATATAGGATCTTTTTCTACTCTCATCGTGTTCAAAATTCCATGATCCTTTCTGCTCAAAGCATATGCCACCTTATTTTCCTTCCCCGGGGGGTAGTCTATCATGCAATCATAATACTTGAGTAGTTAAAGCCATCTCATTTTCCTCATGTTGGGATTTTTCTGTGAGAAAATATATTTCAATCTCTTGTGATCAGTATAAATCTCACATTTTTCACCATAGAAATAGTGTCTCCAAATCTTCAGAGAAAATATTACAGATGCTAACTCAAGATCATGAGTAGGATGGTTTTTCTCATGAATTTTCAGCTGTCGTGATGCATAGGAAATAACTCTATCATTCTTCATAAGGACACAACCAAGACCTTTATTTGATGCATCACTATAAATAATGAACCCATCATTCCCCGATGGTAGATTTAATATAAGAGAATTGACTAATCTTTTCTTCAGTTCTTCAAAACATTCTTCACACTCTTTCGTCCAGACAAATTTAACCCCTTTACGTATGAGCTTTGTTAATGGGTTAGCCAACCGGGGAATGTTCTGGACGAAACGTTGATAATAACCTGCCAATCCAATAAAACTATGTACCTTGGTTATACTCGTTGGTGCTGGACATTATTGGATTGCCTTGGTCTTAGAAGGATCATTAGAGATTCCATCCTTACAGTCTATATGGCCAAGAAAAGAAATCTCCTGATGCCAGAATTCACACTTGCTAAACTTCCTATATAATTCATGTCATTTCAAAGTATTTAATATAATGCGGAAGTGATTTTCATGATCTTTGTAGCATTTTGAGTATACCATGATATCATCAATAAATACCACTCCTAAGTCATCAAGATATTCCTTGAAAACTATATTCATTAGATCCATGAATACAGATGGTTCATTAGTCAGCCCAAAAGGCATTACTGTAAACTCATAATGCCTGTACCTGGTTCGAAATGTTGTCTCCGGAATGTCTTCATTCTTCACACACAACTAATGATATCCATATTGAAGGTAAATCTTGGAAAAGTATTGAGCTACATGCAGTTGGTCAAATAAATCATCAATGCAAGGTAGGGTATACTTGTTCTTTTTATTATAGCATTGATCTCCCTATAGTCAATGCACAACCTCATAGATCCATCATTCTTCTTAACAAAAATGATAGGGGATCCCCATGGAGAAACACTAAGGTGAATAAATACTTTATTACTCAATTCCTATAGTTTTTTCTTTAGTTCAACTAATTACACAGTGGCCAATCTATAAGGGGTTCTCGATATGGGCCTTGAAGAAGGAAATAAATCAATGGAAAACTAAACTTCTCGTTCTGGAGGATGTCTAGGTAAATCTTCCAGAAACACATCAACATATTCTCTCACAATAGGTAAATCATCTATTTGAACATTCATTTCCTCACCCACAGTTATTTCATTCTCCTCCTCCCCGATAATTGAATTTATTTGAGCTACTAGGGGTGGATCTAGATTAGAATTATGTGGCGACGATTCTGCTCTAAAGATAAGATTTTCCTTATCATCATCATCAAGAATTGTAACCCCCGTCTTATTACAATAAATCTTCACATTATTGTCCGAAAGCCAATCCATACAAAGGATTATATCAAATTCAATCATAGGTATGATGATGAGATCAGCGGATGAAGAAAATTTATGTGCTATAATGGGGAACGATTCACAAAACATCGATGCAATGATACTTACCTTAGGAGTTTTAACTGACAACTCCCCTGTTAAATCAAATACATAGATCTAATTTTCCTACAAACTGGGAAGATATGAAACAATGCGATGATCCAGAATAAAATAATGCATTTTCTAAACTTGAGGAAACCATTAAATAACCTCCACCACATCTTTCGGGGCATCAACCTCAGCAGTAGTGATTGCAGAAGCTTGGCCTTGATCCCTTGGCCTTTTCTGAGATATGTTTCCTTGACGCTTACGACATTCATTTTCGTAATGTCCAATCTCCCTGAAATTGTCACATTGAACATCGGTAGAGTCTTTCTTTCCTTTAAAATCACCAGATAGATGGAATTTCTGTCCACATTTTTATCATACTGCTTTTCCTTTAAGACATGAACCAGGGTGCTTCCTTCTACAATTATCACAGGGTGGAAATTCAATTCTACCCTTCTTCCATATTTCCTTATTTCCTTTCCCATAGTGTTCAGCAGATGTCTTCTTCTCTTTCTTTGATTTAAAGTCATAAGACATAAGGAATTCCTTTTAGGTCTTGATAGCACACGAGACAATATCTTCATATGAAGAGAAGGTTTTCGAGACTAATGTTCGACGGAGAAATGGTTTAAACCCATCAACGAAACGATCAATATTACTCCTTGGGTTACGTATATAATCAGCAACATGCCTCACTAACCTTGTAATGTTAGCCTCATACTTTGCGACATTCTCATCCTCTTTCTACCTCATGCTCAGAAATTTCCTTTCCATATCTTCTTGATGGTCTTGAGGAAATTATTTTTCTAAGAGCATCTCTATGAACTCCCTTCATTCCATATCAGATACTTCATCATTTTCCTTCATGTTTTGTATCAATGACCACCATTGATCAATATCTTTAGGGAGGCGATAAACAGCCATGAAAACTTTTTCCCTTTCACTACTCCCCAAGGCATGAAATATTTTCTCTAAGTAATTTATTCATCGCTTAGCTACTATGGGATTTGTACTCCCATTTAATGTCGGTGTTTTTTGCCTCATGAAGCGATCTAACATTGATCCTCCATGATGTGGATCTAGGTGCTCTATACGGCTAAGGTTATTATTCATAACTTGCGTGATTTTTCCCAGTATGTTGATAATCTGATCAGCACCAGTTGCATCACTGGATCCACTATAATTATATTGAGCCGGAGTAAAATCCCTACATGGATTACGTGTGTTGATATGGTTTCCATTCCTTCCACTAGGCTCCATTTCTAAACAATGGCATAAACTAAATTAGTTTATGAATTGAAATATATAATTCCAAACTTCTAAAACACATAACATAAATTCAACAGTTTATGGATAGAATCAATAATCATAAAAAAGTTTTCTTTGAGATGTATATACTCATAAACCTTCATAATGGTTGGTAAAGAAAATGAGAATTATCCTAAGCATATCCCCCCCTGGAGTGTCGTAACCAAGAGTTCATAAAGACCCGTTGTCATGCACCAGTTCTCGTTCGAGTCAAGCTAAAAGCGGTGTTTTCAAGATTTACCCCTAGGTACATCTGTGCCAGAGCAGCCTCAACCTACTCGTATCAAGACATGGATTTATTGCTCGGAAAAATCACAAAATCTCTACAATACCAAAATTCTAGGAAGTTCTTGTATACTAATCCTCAATGTCAATCTTAGGGATATGTTCTCTAATCAGAGTTTATCTAAATAAAGATTCCAATGTTTGTACTAAACTTCCTATGATACCAACTGTAACACCCTGACCCCATTTACCCAGAGTCGGTGCTTTATTACATAACTTTGGCATGATTAAAAGGAATATAATGTCTCGAAAGACCGATGAGTTTAGTATTATTGGAAACAAGATTCATACATATGATCCACATTACATCTTGAAGAGAAATACAACAATAATATATTTCATTAGAAGCATCCAGGCCTCCTAGATTATGCCTACAGGTCACTCATAACTAACTTCTTCATATCTTAGGAAAATGAAACATAAGAAATGGGTGAGCTCAAATGCTCAGTAAGAGTAAGTAATAAAGGGGAAAATGACATAAATATTAAGCATGGTAAATAATTGAAAACCACATTCCTTTACTAATAATAAACATGAATACTTTTATGGAAGGATTATGAGCTGAGTAAATAATGTCATAATAAAACATAATCATGGGTATTCTACTAGTCGAATGAACACATGAACCATCAATATTATTTCCCTAACGAGGGAATGTATAATGCCTGACATTCTAAAATTTTTTGTCAAGCCCTTGACCAAGACGTATAAAATGATTAAGGCCTCGGCCAAAACCATAAATAAAATTGGGAAAGGGCCTCGTCCAATTCAACGTCTTGTTGTCTCGTGAGACCTACTGATGCATCAAGGAGATATAGTGGGCTTCACCCATCACTTACAAATTCCAATAAATTCATCATATAAATTTTTTTAAACATATCATAAACATTCATCTTAAAACTAGCATATGAAATTTCAATACTTTAACCATAAGAAATGAATGGTATAAAAATAGCACATCCACAGTCAAACATGTCACAGAAACATGAATACAATATGAAAGTTTTGTATCATAATAATTCAACTTCAAATAAATTTAAAATCCATCAAAGGATGTTGACATATATGAAATCAAATCCTTTTTTAGAGACATATCTCTTTATATTTTGAAATCATTTAAGAGTCACATAAAGAGAATATTTATTTTGAAAATGTTATTATAAGCTTATAAGAGAATCTTTGAAGATGTCATAATGGAAGAAAATAGCCGCACCCGCCGTATAAGTTAAAAAAACATTCTTACCTTAATTTTTTCGAAAAGGTTAAATAAGACCGTTTTTTGAAAACAACGGAAAGATTTATTTATAATCATCTTATAAAAATTCAAACAAGTGTATAAATGACTATAACTCATATTCTGTAAAATAGTAAGAATGTTTTTAAATACATTTTTAAGAAACATGGATGTGGAAGATAAAGAGGTCCCAGTAGATAATTACGTATAAACAACATCGAATAATTACATATAAACAACCTCTGGTGGCTACTCTAGATGCTCGAAATCAATCATCATGGCTTCTAGCCAAGAATCTAAAGACTGAAGTCCTCCTTCCCTTATGAAGGTGGTAGGATGTTCCTATTGAATGATCTATCTGAATTCTTCCATTGATGGGGCAGGAGGCGATACTCCCTGAAATGTCTTCCTGAACCTTATGAATCCCTCTCAGAAATATGCATCAACATTTGTGTCGAGAATGATGGCTGGTGCAAAGACTGGCACAACTGGGGGATCTATATGTAGTCTCTTATCAGCCATGTCCGGTGTCTGATCGTTTCCCTGTAACTGGTGTACAACCGGAGGACTTCTCGATGGCATGACTTTGCAAGTTTAAGCACACACCTTAGATCAATATTGTCAAGGACCGAAAACTAGAATAGTAAGGAGGGATGTTGAGAAATAAAGCATTAATGTTTTCCAAAACATGGATACACGGCGTGTATACTAAACTACATGGCTTGTTCCCTTAATCCTTTCACATGGGCGTGTAATCCTACAAAAAAAGGTTGTGTAACACCCCAAACACATGACGTGTTGTCCAAACTCACATCATGTACTTGAATCCTCTTCCCCTACCTAAGTTAATTTATGCGGCTAAGCCACACGGTTCTCATAGAACAAGACTACATAGCATGTACATGCCAGACACGACGTGTACTACATGAGCTTCACCGACCCGTGTTGTTAGTGACATGTTCGGATACAGGGATCACACTACATAATGTGTTCCAGGTCGACACGGTGTGTGCTAAAAAGATTTTTCCAACCTGTGTTGTTCATTACGTGGCTGGGTACTCGAGTTACACAACAATTCGTTTTTCAAAGGGACACTACGTGTATTAGAAAGGACTAAACTGAACCATGTTATTAGTGAAAGAGATGGTTACATGGTACAACAACACAGTGTGTTCTACCAAAGATTCCAAACCCAGGGTCCCCTCGCACACAGTCTAAGAAGTGATTATAAACTAAATGGCATGTACATATAGTACATGGTGTGTACTTAAGAAAACCAGTTTCTTCCCAAATAGAAGAACACATGGCTCCTATTAAACATTAAACGTTATGTATTCTGGGTTTTTCCAGATAGTAAGCCTTATAAACTACTCTGAAACCCAGGAAAACACTAAAATGAACATTAAGGTGCCAAATTTCGATCTGTGAGGGCCCATACACCATGCGAATCAATGTTTGTCTTCCAATACATGTTCTAAAAAAGCATAACATATCAATCATCCACCAAATTCCAATCCATGAGTTCCAATAACACCTCAAGAACCAAGTTTTGGTGTTCATTCAATCAAAACCTTTCACAACCAACCCAATCAAACCGTTGATATTTTTATCAAGGCATATATCACATCAACATTCATATCTAGGAAAACATCTATCACAATAATATGAAAACCCAAATGTAACCTAAATCGAATGACCTGAATGCATGACATGTGATTACTATTAAGTGCCTATATAATGCATGGGATGGAATACCTTCATCTCATCGGGTTTATATTGAAATAGAACTTCAATAAAATCAATGATAACAACGCAAAACATGTCATTCACTTAAGGTGAAAATCAAATCAACTTTAAATTGAAAAACAAGAAAAATTGAAATAATCGAGATGGATTGGATTATCCCTGTCATTGGATTAACTACTCTAGTGGACAACTTATTACCAAGTAAAAATTCCTTCATATCACTGTCTATAGGATCCAAATAGTATGTCAAGATAAAAGAATCCCTATGATACCACATTGTAATATCCCGATTCTGGAAGCCGCCAAGAGGCGCCCCATACCCAGTTGGTCACAAGGCCACACACACCATTCCACTACTGCCAGAGGCTACTAACTAGTAATGAGGGTCTTGGGTGTGATAGTGGGGAAATTATTCCCTCATTGGAATTATAACACAGTGGAAGATAAATATATAACAATAGAGGAAGCAGTAATAATATCAAACAATAAGAAACTTCAGAAGACTGATGAAATAAACAGCTAGATCACATATATGAAAATGATGCATGATACATATGTCTAGGAATGTAGCCATATATGTCATAATGATGAAAATATAGTACTAAACCAAAGTACAAGGAAAATGGAAATCAGTTCCACAGTACCGCAAGGCAATGTTTGGCCCCACGCACTCCAGATCCAAGATGTCATGTACCAGAAGATGAAAGGTGGTGGCCCTTATCAATACCGAAAAAAATACAATGTTCTTGGGCCCAAAATCATTTCCCAAACAGATTGTGAGTATAAATCATAGTAGGCAACCAGCATGATATATATTCCTAAAAATCAGTGAATTTATATGGCATGAAATAAGAAAAAGAATCAATAAACAAGGATGTGATCAACCGTAAACATTCATACAGTTCAAAGCATTCCATTCCACAGATAATTTAAATAGATAATTACAAATAGGTAACCCTCTAGGATGTTCTAATAGCCTATCTCCTCTAGTCCTGCCTTACAACAACAAACAACCCTCTGTGAAGCACACATAGTCTAACCCCTCTTGTTTAGCATTTGTAAAGGCTCTTTGAGGAAGCACTCAATGTCAATTCCCCTTATAGCCATGTATGAATGTAGAATCTCTAAAGAATAACTCACTATCAATTCCCCCTATAGTTGTTCAACGGATACTACATGCACTCTAAGGAAGCACTCAACGTAAATTCCCGCTTTTGGTCTCATAACGTAATTATAGACCCTCTGAGGAAGCACTCAATGTCAATTATATCTATGGTCTCACAGTGTGATTAAAATAACGAACACTCTAGAGAATCCCATACGTCTATTCTCTTTTTGGTCCACTAATCCAGGTTCTCACGACACAGTTCAAGTCAAAAAGCCTGGAAAATTGTATCAGCCAATGTAAACCTGAAGAAATACTTATCTAACAATCTACAACATAACAACATGGAAGATAAGAAAAAAACACTCCACCTTACAACACTAGCCATGGATTGAAAACAACATACTATCAAGAAAACTATACCAAACAATCAAAAACAAAATATTCTAGGGTAAACACTTCCCAATCATCGATATTAACCCTATTACCATTCAACTAACCTCTATACAAGAATACATGCATAACAGGAGAAAAATGGGGCTAAATCAGAAAAAATGTAATACCTCGTTCAAGGGTATTGGGAATTTTTTCACATATAAAACTAATAATTTCAATGGAAAGACACAAACCACCTACCTTAGTGTTGGGAGGTCTCTATATGTGAACCTCAAGACTTGGATTTCCCATGAACACAATATATCTTTTAAAATGTCTAAAAAATTCAACGGAGGATAACATGACAAAGAGGGGAAATGAGGAAACGAAGCTCAAGATAATGAAAGAGCATACTGTTACTATCCCAATGTAAACGGCGGTGATCAATTCAAAGAATAGACGCTATCTTAGGGGCTCAGAGAACTTTTTTGGCTATACATGTTATCTCGGATGAACCAGACCTAGAATTATTTCATTCTGGTGAGTAGATGTGACCTTGGTAGGTTTAATGAATGAAAAGTAAATACACAACGTGTACTTGACTTTTCCAAACTCCTCTTTAGGCGGTCTCCATTTCACCACATTCCCATGTGCACGACAGCTACACGCCCATCACACAACTACTTGTTGTAACCGAGTAGAAGACATGTTCTAAAAAATTATACGGCATGGACTTCAAAAAATTTCTAGAAGCTCTTATTTTTCTAAAAAACGACCAGAAAAGGAAAACATACCTTAAAATAAGAACTGGGGTTTTAATTTTTTTGGGTATAATAATGAATACAACTGATGTAAATAATAAATATAAATTTTTAATTATAATTTATATATATTATACCATCCAATTACATACAATTTTACCATCTATATAATGATATTTTTGGTCGTGCGTACGTACGGATTACCGTCACCATGAATGCGATGATATTTATTCCACATCGTAATCATTCAAGAATAATTTTCATTTTATAATTCAAAATAATGATTATGAAAATAATAAAATTTTTTATATGAATCAAATACATAAAATACATTACAAACATGGCTTACGTAAACAATCATATAATGGAAAAAAAAATTCGTTAATAGCCGAAACGATGACACTACATAATATTATTAAGACCGCAATATTAAAAGATCATATATGATATTGAATTTATATATATGGTTCTCGTATAATTTAATAACAATGATGTAACTATTATATAAGAGGTTGATGTACCCTTGACCAAGGAAAAGTACAAGGTAAGGGTTAATTTGACAATCTCTTCATTATCAGAGTTTGTTTTTACTTAAGTATCTACTAGGGAATCTTTGTCATCCACATCCATGATTCTTAAAAATTTATTTCAAAATATTTTTACTATTTACTATAGTGTGGGTTAAAGTCATTTATACCCTTGTTAGAATTTTTGTAGAATGGTCTGAAAGGAATCTTTCTGTCGTTCTACAAACAAGTTACTTTATGTCCTCTTCACCAAAATTAAGGTAAGAATGTATTTTTCTTTTACTTATATGGTGTGTGTGGCTATTTTCCACCATTATATCTTTGTCGAAGCTTCCCATGCAAGCATATAATAATATTTTCAAAATAAATGTTTTCAATTATAATTATGATTCTTTTAAATGATTTCAAAATAAGAAGAGGTGTTTATTTCAAATAGTTATAATTTCATATATGTCAACATCCTTTGAAGTATTTTAAACATTTTTTAAGTTTATTTATGATGATACAAATCTTCCATATTGTATTGAATGTTTTATGATATGTCTAACTCCAGATGGGTTATTTTTACACAATTCATGGTTTTTGGATAATGTATTGACATTTGGTATACAATTTTTAATATTAATGTTTATGGTATGTTTAAACCTTTTTCAAATGAGGAATGCATTGGAAATTGTAAGTGACAGGTAGAGCCCACTATAGTTCCTCGATGCATCGGTGGGTATCATGAGACAAACTAGTGTCTTGGCATAAGGCCTTGAAAAAAATATTATTTATAGTCTTGGCACAAGGCCTTGACTAAGTGGTTATGATGTATGGTATTATGAATTCCATCATTATAAAAGTGGCAATTGATATTTTATGTGATTATTCAACTATTAGAGTATCCATGTGAATAAGTAAATGGAATTATTTGATTTTATATTTAACATATTATTACGATGTTTATGTTTAAAAGGATTTTCGTTTAGTCTTATACATTGCATTAATTTTTTATGCTCATTTATGAATGTTTCTGTTATATTGTTATCCTTACTATGCTTTTGAGCTCACCCATTTCTATTTTTTATTTCTCCTAGTCTGCCAAGATGAATTTTATGGTTGACCTGCAGGAATAGGCTAAAGATATAAGTGTGTTCAAAAGTGAACAAAATTTTGTTGATGTTTTTATTTTATGATTTAATGCAAAACTTATGAATTTATCTAGTACTTCCAAGGATACTAAACTGATCAGTCTTTTGGAATTTGATACCTTCGTATCATGCTAATGTTATGTCATAAGAAACCGCCTCTTGGTAACTGGGTTCGAGGCATTACATTTATAATGTAATTAAATATATTTAATGTTCATAATTAGTAAAAATGTGTAGATTAATTCAAATGAAAATATCACTAAATTCTTATTAAAGTCACATTTTTCATAAAAAATCCGTTTTCATCAAAAATGTATTTAATAATTTTTATAGAATGTTTTATAATTAATTTATAGAAAATTTAAAAAAAATTATTTTACATAATTTGATTAATATTTTAAGTCAGAATAATAATATTATCATTAGGTGAATTTTATGTAATATTCAGAAAATGATGATGTTTCAATTATTATTCAAAACTAATGATTTTTATTCAAAATTATATTTCCTTTTAATGTAATTGAAAATTAATTTTACATTTTGTATTAGAATTATAAATATATTTTTCCACATTCATTAAATAAAAAACAATTATAATATTTCTAAAAAAATTACATTAATTAAGAATAATCAAATATTTCGACGTAAAAGGGATTTTTATAAAAAAAATGTTTTCCTTCCATATGTTTTTATTTATTTTTAAATTAAATTTTTCCAATTGTTTGTTTTCCATCATGAAAAATATAATCCATATTCAAAATCAAGATCACTTAATTTTTTAAATTTCATTATTTTATTATTTTTTTAATGTGAATAGAATACATAATAAATTTATTTCTAATATGTAAATGTAAATCAGGTAACATATATTGGGATCATCTATTTTTAATGCTCAAAAATCCCAATTAACAATGATAATTATGAAATATTAACATACCTTATGCTTAATCATGTTCAATGATAATTTTAAACTATGGTGTTGTTGTATACATCATATGACAGAATTATATATTTTGTTTAAGTATGATCTACCGAATCATGTCCTATAGATAAAAAAGTTATTTATACAGAAGATAATGATAACATAAGAGAATGATAAACTAAGTAGTGGATAGAATGAATCGGAATTTTCATTAATTTTTGGTGGTAGACGGGACGACCCACAAACAGATTGACTACCCGACCCCTAACCAATTGACATCTAACCTACCAACAACTGACCTATCGATGTCTAGCCTACAGACGCCTAACCTACTGACGCCGGACCTACTGATGGAATAAATAATCGACACTCATAATTTAATAATGTATGAGAGTCCTACTACAATACTTGGATACATCGCCTACTGACAGAAAAGCTACTAATGCAACATCAACAGAAAAATCAATTTTTTAATTCATGTTTGGCCTACCAACTGAAATGTTCTACTGATAAAATATGATACTGAAATAAGGATCTACTGATAACAAGAGTCACCGACAACATGAGATTGTGACAATCTGAGCTACTGACTAACTATGTAACTGATGATCTATTTTTTAAATTTGAACACACCATGAACATTCATATTTATGAATCTTAGAATTTGTTATTATGTTAATGAGATTATCTACCTTTTGTAGATCACATTTAATGATGTGAGAAAATAGAATGAGGTATGAGATATTAGAGAACATGATACCTATATATATTAAGGGAATATATGGATCATAGTTATATATAAGACACCTATAAGAAACTATTCATGCACTAATGTGAAAAAAGAGATCCCTACCATCCATTCATAAATAAATTTCTAAGAACCAAAAGACCTTAAATCTCTAAATCACAATATAAAAGTCAATAACATTTCCAAGAATCCTCTGCCTCAATAAGAATAGAGGATAGAATGAATAAATGAATCTATATTTTTTTATCTGTTTCTAGAAGACAACATCACCATCACATCCACTATCTTGATGGAGTATAGAAGCCTCATAAAAAATCAAACAAAAGATTCTAAAATTTTTATTTCATTTAGCTCTGACTATGTACTTTATTTATAGTTTGATCATTTTGTGTCTCTGTTTTGTTAACACACACTGAATCCTATGACAAACTGGAATATACTCTAGTATATTCCCAAATAATCACATTTTACACCCATAGATAATAGTGGTTGAGGAGCTTATGGGTCTGGTTTGTTAGTACACACCCACAAAAACATTTGGAATATGTCTAGTTTAACTAAATAGTCTTATACTATTAATTCCCTGATATTGGGTGTAGATCACATTTATTTACTATAAAATTTATCATAACATGTTATCACCAAGATGATATGACAGGGTCTTATCTTGAACCTGATCATCTTGTTTACTTCTACATTGGGTTTTCTTGTTTTGTTATTTAAATTTTTATAATTATATCAGAAAACATATATTTTAATTAATAGTTACTTTATGATATTTTTTATATTGGAATTTTATTTAGTAGACTATTTTAAAATGATAAAATAATAATCCATATTGAATTAATTGAGATCTAATTAATAGTTGAGAAACCATTCAAACGATCCAAAATATTATAAATATGTTGCATTGGTTAACTGGTGTGTTTCTGTTTTTCAATTTAGTGGATTTTTAAATAATAATTTTTGGTAAAAAATTTAATAATAACTCAATTCACCCCCACCTCTTTAGTTTCATACTCTAAACAACATTTGATATCAATGGATGATTCTTAATATTAATTTTTTTCAAGGTTGTAAAATTTTAAACTCCAATTATCTATGATTTTAGGTATTTTTTAAAGATATATAAATTTCTGTCAATTAAAAAATTAATGTTCTTTAAAATCATTAAAATATAATTTTTTTAAGGAAAATAGGAAGAATGTTTCTGCTACCAACAAACCTCCATAATTCAATGGCACAAATTATTCCAATTATTAATTTAATATGAAAATTAATTTGGAATGTATTGGATTTGAAATCATGTATTCTATTATATATGAATATATGATTCCTTCTACTACTACGAACGCATGGGATGATACCAATAAGGCAGTCTACAATAATAACATTAAATATATGAACTCTTTATACTTCACATTATGGGATGAATAATTTAATAGGATTTCTGCATTTAAAATACCACATGAAATTTGGGATACTCTATATGTTTCACATGATGGAACTATTAGTTCTAATTAAATGAGAATTAATATATATGATATTAAATATGATAACTTTATGATAAATCCTAATGAACCAATTTTTGACATGAATCATAGGATCAATGAAAGAGTAAATGTTATTTTCTCTCAATGAAGGACAATGAAGTCCAAGAAACAATAAATGTGAATTCTCATATGCTTACCAGAATGATTGGGTGGAATGTCAGTGTGAATAAGAGAATCAAGTGACATCAATACTATAAAAATGATTGAGATGATAGGTAATATGATGATGTATGAAGAAGAGTGGAAGGTAAAAAAAGAAAAAGTTGATGAGCCTAAGATAAATTCAAAGGATTTTAAAACCACTGCATATAAATAAAAAGAAATAGTACATGTTCATATTGATAGTTCCAGCAATGAGTAGTCATTGAGGGATAATTATGATTAAATTGATAAGGTAGACAAATGATTTATGTTGTTTTATAGAATAATTATGTTCTTTACAAATCCATATTACGATGGGAAATATGACAACAAGCGAAAACTAGAAAAATGATAGGGAGATAAATTAAAATAATAACAAAATAGTCGGTTATGAGTGTAAGAGAAGAGGACATGTAAAAGATGGATATCCTCTGTAATTGTTTAAAAGGAAGAATAGTGGAAAAGGTAGATAATATAATAATTAAATGATGGAAACTTGGGGTTCTTATGAGGATAGCTCCAATGAATCAGAATCATTACATGATGAGAAGGCTGGAAAAGAAAATATGTGTTTCATGACAAACACATCTGAGGTAACTCTAGAATCTCTTTCATATAAATCATATTATTTTGGATATGAATCATATTATGAAAACATGAAAAATTAATAAATATTAAAATATATTAAAATTCCTGAGGATATTGGTAATTAATTTTAAAATAAATATAAATCTCTCAAGAAACAAAATTCTTTTACATTTTTTATTAAATATAAACGGACTATTGAAAATGAAATAATGATCATTTTCACAATGATAAAAATGAATTTAAACAATCTTATGATCAATTAAATATTTATTTAGTGGGGATGTCACATTGCAATGATACATTAGTTAAAATTCTAGGAAAACAAGTCACTCTAGAGTATACTACTGGTATTGGTTATCAAACTCATACAAGAAATTTTTTTTAAAAACTAATTCTGCTTCAAAATATAGAAAATATATTTTTATGTCGAGTTCTAGAAAATTTATAGCATGTTCCAGTGCTTTAATATCTTATATCTCTTCAATCTTTTCTAGACTATATAGAGTTAATTTTTCTACTGTCATAAAAATGGATTATATGATCCCCATAGAGAATATTTGGGTTCTATAATCATTAATCACTAATGTTATTAGACTTATGAAAATTTGGGTAACAATATATTTAAATTTCTGAATTATATTTTATGAAAGCTCTTTGGGGAGTTCATGCATGTTATTATTATATATGGATTGTGGGTGTTCTAAAACCATGCCATGGGGATATTCAAGAATCAAGAACCTCGTCAAGATTATTGGTGGGAATGTGATCTTTGGTAACAATGAAAAATGATAAATTAATGACCATGGTCAAATTGGTACCTCTAATTAAATTTTAAATTATAATGTTTTTTATGGTCCTAAGTACAATTTTCATAACATTTCACATTTATGTGATGATTTATTTTATCTTAAATTTGAAAATGATCTTTTTAATGTTTTTAATTCTAAAAATGAGATATTATTCACTTATTTTAAAAATGAAAATTTGTATGCTTTGAATTTAAATTATTTTGTTTCTAAAAATGTCTCTTTCATGAGTGCCTTTTACAATGAGTCTTGGATCTAGAATATGATATTATTAAACTACTAAATTTAATAATTTAGAATTATTACTAAGTGGGGACTATTCATGGTTCTACCTCAGCTTCAGTTTCCAAATGGCAAAGACTGTAATCCTTACCGAAAAGGAAAACTACATAAAATATCATTCAAATAAAATAACAAGTTTCATTTAATCATTATTCATGAGTTAGTTGAAATAGATATTTTTAGACCATATAGAGTTTATATATTAAATTACATGCATTATGTCTAGGTTCTTGTAGATGACTTTTTTAAATATATGTGGTGATTTTATCATCATATGTGTGAATATTTTTCATGGTTCACCATGTATTCCATTACTATAGAAAAATTATGTGTTATTAGAATTAAAAAATTAATAATTGACCATGTATGTTTGTAGAGACCCGAAGCCTGACATACATGAACATTACATTACTTTTGCGGAATACTTAATACATAACAAAAATACACACACAAGGATCGTAATAGTTTAGTGTCTTTGGAAACTCGGAACGTAATCTTCTAATCCTGGTGAAAGATCTTCAATATCTCCCATAAAGATCTTCCCTTTTTTTTACCTAAAACCTTTATTTATATCCTGGGGAATAGAAAACATAAAAGGGTGAGCTCAAATGCTCAGTAAGGGTATACAAAAGAAATAAAAAACATATCATATCTTTTTGAAAATCATAACCTGCAAAAGAGATCATAATATCTTAACATGGAACAAATCATAGAAGTGAAAATTAGATCACCATAATCATAACATGAAACTTGAAACTTTGTGGCATGCACACATAATCATGGAAATCATTTCTTGTTAGTCATGACTCATTGCCAAGACTATCATAGTGGACAAAGTCCCTTTCTGAATCGAGTAATCCTCGTTTCAGTCCTGTTTCACTAAACCGGTATAACCTACCATTCCAGCCATGTCTATCTCATGAGATATGAAATCTTTACCCAATGCATTGGAGGGAGATATAGGTCCCACCCATCTTATAATGAATCCTTTATTATGTGTGCCACATAATCATAAAACATACATCATCGCATAACACATGAAACAAAAATGGGATTCTTGAAACATCATGACATCATAAATCAATTCATATAAGATAAAGGAATTCATAAAAATAATTCCATCACAACATGATCAAATAAATGTAATAATAGGGATAAAAACAGAACCCTTTATTATCTTAGATGGAAAATAATTTTGAAAATCACTTGAACTCCATTCTTGAGGAAAATATCCTTTCTTCTTCAAAAACATTTTTCCTTTCATAACATGTCATACAAATTTAAAATAAAAGAAGTTGATTAAAAATAAACTTGGAAACTTGTAAAGGAAGCTTCTTGGAAACAATGTTTTAAAAATACATTCATGCCGTATAAGTTAAAAAAACATTCTTCGTACTTTTGTCGGAAAAGTCAAAAAGTACCTCGTACGGAAAAACGACAAAAGATTCCTTTCATATTCTTTACTAAAAACTCACCTAAGGGTAAAATTGGATTTAAACTATTGCAAGTGGATGTAAATAATATTACATATTGAGGAAACATGGATGTGGATGATAAAATACACCCCAGTAAATACTTACGAATAAACAATCTCGGATAAAAATGAGATTGTGATATTTCCATTACCTTAGGTCCGACTTGCTTTGTAAGTGTCCGAACCTCCTGTATAATGATTTAAATCATGTTATTGACTTATTACAGAATCATATTCATTGTTATGATATCATATATGGTTCACTTATGACATTATATTACCCGTTCTTTTGTAAATTCCATGTTAAAGAAGCGTTTTGGGTAAAATCGTTTCATTTATCGTAGGTGTTTTGACTTGTTGTTCTTGACATCATTATTACTTATATCATGATTTACTTACTTCCAGAATATAAAATATGATTTATATATCATATATATTCAGTATATATATATATATATAATAGATAGATAAATAAAATGGAAAACACCGTTCATGGAGACGGTAGTCCGTACGTACGCATGAACGCTGTTTTCCTTTCCTTATTGTCCTGAAATGGAAGTAAGTAGATGACATACATATGTATATATATACATTAATCCAGTAGCTTTATAATGTCATATATTTCATTATTATTTCTTTTATATACATTATAATCATTCTTAAATGGTTAACATGGAGAATGAATCTCATCGCGTCGTGGAGACGGTAGTCCGTACGTACGCACGAGCGATGATATCATTTCTATAAATATTAAATTGAATTGGAGTGGATTATACAATATATCAGAATCAATATGATGTTTTAATAACTATGTATAGTTATTCTTTACACCATTATACCCATCCATGTAAGGTGGTGGTGGAAAATAGATTACACCACGGCGTGGAGACGGTATTCCGTACGTACGCACGCGCGGTGATTTCTTTTTCCGTAGGATGGATAGATGGTGAAATAGGGTTGTTTCATACTTATAATAACATATCAGTATATGAGTGATACTGATGTTATTACTTCATAATGAAACAACCGAAGAAGAAGAAGTGGAAGAAGAAATAAAGATGAAAGAATTGGTAACGGTAATTACCTCTTCTTTGAAGTGCCTCTTTGAGACCTCCTCTTAGGGCACTAGAATTTGTCTTTGAGGAAGACCAGAACCTCTAGGATGTTGCTAGGGAAGTGGAGAGGAGAAATTGGCAGGGGTTGGCCGAGCTTGAGTGCTCAAATTGGTGTGAGGATGAGGGGGAGGAGGTGTCCTTTTATAGGGGAGGAGAGGGGCACCTTAGGAATTCTTAAAAATATTAATTTATAATAAATCTAACCCCACTTAAAAACCTCCAAAAATGACTTATATTCGATGCTTAGATGAGATAGGGTTGTAATCTCATCAACAAATCAAATTTAGACATGTTTGGATCTTATTTTAAACCTTATCAATTAGATTTAACTCTAAGTTAAATAATTTGACTTTTACCGTGTCTTTTTGTTTTCTTTCACTATATGGTTAATAAACTTACTATAACATGCCAAACGAACCCCAAATTGTTTATTATTAATATATATATCCTTATCTAAGTCATTTGGCCGAACCTTAGATTTTTAGGAATAAAATAACAATTAATAATATAATATTTGATTTAAAAACTATTTTGTGTCAATTTTGACACTATTTGATATATGATTTTTTTTGAAAGTCATAACATAATTAAATGTTCGAACCAAGTTGATTAAATAAACATTAATATATCATAGTAACTTATAAAATTAGTGGAATTCATAAAAATTCTCAAATTACATTTATTTTGGTGTTTATAACATCAATTATGTCAATATTTCATAAATAAGATAATTACAGCATCATCTTTGTGTCATATATTAATTAAATTATTTGATGTCTAAAATTTACAAATAAAATACCATTATGTAGGAAATCTTTTTAGCTTTCTAATGAATATTTATAGTCGAATTTATCTTATGTATAACCCCATATTAAAAATGATTTACTTATTAAACTTTGATTTTAACTATTTTAACCTTTCTTTAAATAAATTAATAATGAATGTCCTAATCTAATCCAAGTGGGCCTAAATGGTCATATTTTATTCCTAAGTTTGTTTTTGGTCGAATTACACTTGACAAATAGAATTAGGACATGCGTTAGGGTAATAGTAATATCATATTTACCCTTAGTTACCCTATTTACTATTAACCGCGGTAAAAATAGTAAAAAGTTACTATTCACCAAAAAATTATTTTTATCTCATTGAACCACATTTTAGTCCTTGATATTAACCGTGTCTCTCGGATTTTCGAAATTCCATTCACAGAAGCGGTAAAATTAAGTTTTATGCAAAATTCAGTTTTTAACCTACCACTTAGTAGTTTCACTATTCATCAAAAATTGATGTTTTTCAGAACAATGCCAAAATTTCATCCCAAGCTATATTTCATATTCCGAATTCAAAAATGAAGTCTATTTTACCAAATTCATAACATAAAAGTTGCATTAATTAATTTTATAATTAAATCCCGCTGTTAAAACAAATAGCGTGTTTTTAAGAAACAATATCTATCAAAAGATTGACACTTGTTTATGTCTAGTTTAAATGTGAAACTACATCCAATGACCAACATTGTATTAAATTGTAAAAATATATTATAAATATACTTTAAAACCACTCAAATTAATGATTTATCACTATTAATTATTTCGATTAAAAAAGTTGTTTTTAATTATAATTTAGTAATTTTCACTATTCATCAGAATATGAAAGTTATCTGAAAAGTACCAAAATTTCACCTTTGGCTAAATTCGATACTCCGAATCCAAAAATAAAGTTCATTTTGAAAAATAAGATTTACTGGATTTCAAAAAAGTGGTTATTACTATTCATAATGGCTAGTTTTAATAATATTTTTATAGCATATCGTTGTTTAGTGAAACTCGGTATTACATACTACACACGCTATCGAGGAAGGTCGCGATTGCGTGTAATGCAAGTCAAGTCAAGGATGTGTGTTGTGCAAGCTCGTTTTGGTGTAGCGTACAACATAAGACATTAATAAAATTAAAAAGAATATTTTTTTTTATAAAATCTTGGGCTGTTACATTCTACCCCCCTTAAAATGAATTTCGCCCTCGAAATTCGTCGGGGTTATAAATGGTTTACTATTTGAAAGTTTCTTTAATAGAAACCAACATCGTAAAAGGGAATACCAAAACTAAAGTATGAAATGTAACGATTACCCAAATAAACTAATCACTGGGTTTCCACATAGGTGAAAATATGGATATGGAAGAGAAATCTAACCATCATGTTCTGATGGAAAGTGGTAGAGAACATGGCTATGGAAAAGCCAGTAATCACAAATCCATAAATTTGTGACGATCTAAGGTACCATCTGATTCATCAGGTATAAGATCACTAGGACAACATTTTTGGTTTTCAAGATCATTTCCCTAAAGTTGAAAATTTGAATTAGAATAAATACTTACTTTATTTTGATACAATATCACTATTATTCGTGCCTTGAACAATTTCCACTTCATCTCTTAAATAAATGAAGTTGAATTTGTTATTCGTGAAGTGTTAGCAGATCATGTGATAGAATGACGGGTCATTCCATCTGTCTCAAACAAATGGTAAGCAAAAGTTATTAAATATACATAAGTCATTCTATCGTGAGATTAATCATATATGTCACGACCCGTCCTCGGGGCCCGTGCTGTGACTACCCCAAGCCCGCCTTCCATAGGCCAGGGGCTGGCGACTAGCACCAAAGGCGTAAAATCCTGATAACTGGGAAGGCATTGCCTTTATAAAGAAAACAAGCACCACAGAGTACAAGCAGAAGTAAAACACTAAGTACAAAAAGAAGAGCTGAAAAGTAAAAAGGGGCCGGAAATACAAGCCCAACTGTAAAGTACAACTCGAAAGGGAAAACAGCGACTGAAAAGTAAAGCTGCTACGCTGAGATGTCCACTGGAAATCCCACCTGAAGGGTGGGTACAGATAACTCCTCTGCTCCTCGGGTCCCGCCATCCGCTCCGAGTATGTCCCGCCCAGTGGTCCACCTCCGGGTACCGCCTCGTCGTATAGTCCACCTCCAGGTACCGTCCAGTCCTCGAACCTTCGGCTTCTGTCAGCACTGTTCGTCGTCTGCAACCAACACAACGAGGTGCGGGCATAGCCCGTGCAGGGGTGAGTATAACGATACTCAGTAGGGACCCCGAGACCCTCAAGGTCTCACTAAAACCAACAAGGATAAACACAAGAAGATCTCAACAGATAAACTCTACTTAGGTATATGCCCATACATATACCTAAGTTATCAAGTAACCCATCTCAATCATGAGGAAACACAAGGATTGTGAAAACGACGGATAACCACTACCCGGGTATATTCCCATACATATACCAAAGTTAGCAAGTGACCCATCTCAATCATGAAGTAAACACAAGGTCAAAAGTCTCAGCTCAAACCAGGATTTTCATTATCGAAACCGTAACTGCTGAAGAGCTCCGTCTCTAGAGTGTACAGTGGTCCTGTCACGACTCCGAGGCTGCCGCTCACTAACCTAGGACTGCTGAAGTACTCCTCCTGTCGAGTACTGCGGGTTTGCGGCCAACTACCTGGCGCTCCGTCCGCTGAGGGTCTGTCGCCAAATACCGGGCGCTACCCAGATAGCCTACTGAGGTACTCCTCCTGTCGAGTACCGCGGGTCTGCTGCCAACTACCAGGCGCTCCGTCCGCCGTGGGTCTGCCGCCAAGTACCGGGCGCTCCGTCCACTGGGCTAGTCGACTCACTCCAAGTCGAGTCGGTCAAGCAGTCGTCAGGTCTCAGCCGGCTACACGGTCTCCGTACTCTGCACGCTCGTCTCCGGGAGGGTCCGCTCCATGAGCTACTGGTCGATACTCCAAGTATCACAAAGTCCCACGAAGAAGTGTCTCAAAGGTCCGTCTCGTCACAGGGGTCTCAACGCAACAGACGGCGCGTCAATCGGACGCCCGGTCTGTGAGTTATTAGCCTATTCGTCCCAGGGGCCCGGTTGGTTTCGTGAGCGAAACCAATCCCGGCCATATCTCAACTGTACCCCGAACTCCCAAAGGGTATACTCAAAGGAACCGTTACCCAACGTAAATACCAACGCCGCTGACGGTTCGTCAAACGGACGTCATGTCTGAAAGATATCAGCTTTCCCGTTCCAGGGGCCCGGTTGGATTTCGGGTACAATCCAACCCGGCCATACTCCGACTGTATCCAGAACTCGGGCGGAGTATGTCAAAAGTTCCGTCTCATCAAGAGGAAGTCAACGAAACAGACGGCGCGTCAATCGGACGCCCGGTCTGTGAGTTATTGGCTTTTTCGTCTCCGGGGCCCGGTTGGTTTTTAAGGCAAAACCAACCCGACCGTACTCCACCTGCGTCCAAACCTCGGGCGGAGCATGCCAAAAGATCCATCTCACTAAAAGGAACACAACGCGACTGACGGCGCATCAATCAGACGTTCGTGGCTCAAGATATGAGCGTTTCCGCTCCGAAAGCCCGGTTGGTTTCGTGAACGAACCAACCCGGCCGAACTCAAATTAACCGAAACCTTGAGTGCGATATACCGAAACGACCGTCTCGCTCCAAGGATCGCGTTGCCGCAGAGGGTTCGTCGTTCGGAGGTCCGAGGCTCAAGTTATGAGCCAAAAACCAAATCAGGTTCGAAACGGGGGGGTCCGGGTCCGGGCCGACCCGGCCCGACCCCCCCCTGGGCGGCGGGCCGCGGCGGCGGCGGCGGCGGGCCGCGGTGGCGGCGGCTGTCGCCAGCGGGGAGGCCGCACGTGGGTGGCTGGCGGGGGGCTTGATTGCCCCCGCGGTTTCTTCTGGCGGCGCGGCTATGCCGCGCCGTTTTAATTAAAAACTCCCCCCCCCCCCCCCCCCGCTCGAGGGGGGGCTTGCTGGAACGAACCGGGGGGGCCGGCTGCCCCCCCCCCCTCCCTCTCTTCAAAGAACCGCCCCCACCACATGGTGGGGGGCTTGATTGGCAGAAACGGGGGGCTTTGCCCCCCACAAGAAAACTGCCCCCTCTTTAAGAGGGGGTTTCATGAAGTGGTCGGGGGATTAATTTCCCCGGTTTATTGGCATCCGGCCGGCCAGCTGGCCGGCCGGTTTTCTCCAACGGGACCGGAAAAATCCGGTCCCCTCTTCGGCTTCCGACGCCGGCGGCCCGGCCGCCGGTCTTTTCTTCCGCCGCGGCCCGGAACCGGCCGCGGTCTTCTCGTCTCGCCGCGGCCCGGAACCGGCCGCGGTCTCCTCGTCCCGCCGCGGCCCGGAACCGGCCGCGGTCTCCTCGTCCCGCCGCGGCCCGGAACCGGCCGCGGCGTTCGTCATTCGGCGCGGTGCGACGGCACCGCGCCCCTTTCGCCGTGCCATGATTCCTTCCAACGCGGCGCGACGGCGTCGCGTTCTTGAAGATTCTCCTCGGCGAAGCGCGACGGCGTTGCGTAAAATATAAGCACGATCATCCGCGTGGTGTGACTGCACCACGCTACTTGCTTCCACCGCAAGAATTAAACAACAACGATGGAGGGGGGGGGGGGGGGTTCGGCCGTGTTCGTGCGGTCCGGCCCCCCTCACGTTAAGAAATAATAACGCAACTTAAATAAATTAAGCCACACGTTATACTTGCTGATCAAGAAAAGGAAAAAGGAAACCAAAATGAAATCAAAAACCCCTACCTTGGGTTTAAGATTCGAAGATTCGGTTACACTCCGCGGAAGACGGCGTCGCGGAGGTCGGGTGTCGCGGTCGTCGTTCGTCAAATCCGTTGACGAAGAGTTATGCCCGAAGAGACACGTCATTGGCGGATCTTCGTTTGCCGACGAAGAAGGTCTGAGAAGGAAGCGGCGTTCCCTCTTGTTGACACCGAGGACGAAGAAGAGAGGCGTCGTTCTTCGTCGGAGTTTGAGCGTTCTTCGTTCTTCGTCGGAGCATGAAGATGAAGAGGAGCTCTCAAAAAGCTCTCAAGGGAATAAACAAACAACCCTTAATCAAATAAGATTACATCTTATTTTATTAACACATAACTCAAAAGAATTTCAAAGTTTTGAAATTCAAAAAGGGGGTTTAACTCCCTTAAATTAATTAAGTAACTCAAGTTATTAAAATAAGGAAGAGTTACATAATTAAGAGGGGGTTTAGAGGGGTTAGGGAATTTGAAAAGAAAAAGGGGTTCGTGTGGGCCCCACCACACTTAATCCTCCCAAGGGAGGTTAAGTGGGTGTGGGTCCCACTTCCAACCTCCTTTGGTAGGTTTTTAATAAGTTAAAAATAAAATTTGTCTTACACAATTTTATTTAACTTAACTGAAAAACCCCAAAACTAACTTTCAACTCGCAACAAACGCAACTCCCGAAAAGGTCTCTTTAAGCGAATATCGGCGCTGCGAGTTCATCGGTGCCCTCGGATTTCAATTCCGAGCACCGGATCAAAAGTTAAGAATTCCCGCTCGTTCGTTCACTGAACGTACCTGAGCCAAACTTCGGAAATTAATTCCGGGCACTCCGGGCCTCGGAATCAGGTGCCGTCTGAAACCGCGCTCTTGTAAAATTCTAAAGAAATTTAAGAAAAAATTTCCCTTGAATTTTACGGGTCTTTACATTACTCCCACCTCAGGGCTTTACGTCCCCGTAAAGCTACATCAAAAACTAGGGAAACAAAAGAGGATACTGAGCACGCATCTGAGCCTCCCGCTCCCCTGTGCTCTCCTGGAGATTCCCGTGCCGCCATCTGCTGCGCACAAGAGGAATCGATCGTCCATGTAGGACCCGCTCCTGTCGATCCTCTATCTCCACCGGAACCTCCGTAAAAGTCGCCCCATTGTCAACGTCAAGCTCCCCATGGTCAAGGATGTGCGTTGGGTCGTGCACGTATCTCCTCAGCTGAGATACGTGGAAGACGTCGTGCACCCGGTGCAACTGAGGTGGTAGAGCCAGGCGATAAGCCACCTCGCCAACCCTGCTGAGGACTTGGAAGGGTCCGATGAAGCGCGGAGATATCTTGCCGCCTCGGCCAAATCTCTGAATACCACGTCGAGGTGAGACCCGCAAGAAAACGTGGTCGCCATCCTCGAACTCCAGTGGCCTCCGCCTCCTGTCAGCGTATGACTTCTGCCGGCTCTGTGCTGTCCTCATCCGCTCCTGGATGACATGGACCTCCTCTGACGTGGCCCAGACCATCTCTGGTCCCACAAGAGCTGCGAGATTTCTTCTTTGCCGATAAGAGAAACCTGGTCTTATCCCCTGGATGAACCACATTCTTTGCCTAAAACAGTCAATCCTAACATGGATGATACTAATCCATACCAAGGATGACATCGTAAGGCCTCGACGCTACTACTAAGAGATCCAACCGTTACTCTCGCCTCCAAGGGTTGAGTCACACTGTCGGCATCAGTGTGTGGTAACTGGTCTCCTCCAGTAGATGTCTCACAAGTGAGGGTCAAGTCAACAGTCAACTGGAACCTCTTAGTAACATCACAAAAGAGGACAGGAATGAAAACATCACAAAGGATGCGTCTTTTATTATTGCAGCTCATAATACAAGACGCTACATAAAAGCAACATCAACATGGAACTAGAAGTACAAAAGACGTATCCACTAGTTCCTCCCCTGTCCACCTGCTCCCAGAGCTCCAGCATTTGTCGCTGCCTCAACCTCGGTGGCTCCCTCCAAGCCTGCGGATCGAGGAGTCGGACAGTCACGTGCCAGGTGACCCTTTCCGCGGCATGAGTAACACAACCTGCTCCTTGCACGGCTAGCTCTGTTCCCACTCCGGGTGCCCTGCACCACTGGTCCTAAAACCCGAGATCGCCCAACTGCTGGTCTGGTCCTCCTGGACCTCTGCATCATCTGTCTACTGCCCACAGATGACTCGGCTTCTGATCGAAAAACACGCGGTAAAGGCAGAATCTCCTGTACACGCTCGGGGTGTAGAGATACTGGCACAAACTCCACCCTGAAGAAGGTCTCGAAGTCTTCCCATGCGAAGTCCATCTCATCGCAAAACTGAAACAAGTGGCTCCACCACCTACCTGCTGCTGCGTGTAGTAGGCTCGCAGCGAGGATCACCATGAGGTCTGCTGGTGTCCTCACTAGCCTAAACACTCGTACCACTGCCTCCAGCCAGTCCTCTACAGCCTGGGGATCCGTCTCCCCGCGAAACCTGGGCGGTCGCTGGCGCTGAAACTCATGCAGTGCGCTGAGGCGACGTGCATCGTCAGCGGCTGCTGCTGGAAGCATCGGGGGCTCGGCGGGTAGAGCTACCGCCGGTGCCACTGCTGACAAAGGGCCCCGCACCGAGGCCTCGTCGCTCGGTGGGCCGTCGTCACGTTCGATTCTCGGAACCCTAGCTGGCTGTCGTCGTGGGGCCATCCTGATAGAAACAACGTAACACGATCAAACGATTATACCTGGTGAGCTGACCTGGTTTGAGCTGTTTTAAGGGGGAAAAACTTTTGAAAACACACACGCAATCAGTGTTTTCGTGCACAAAGTCGGAAATCAGTTGTCAGGGTCCTGGTGTATGGATACGTCGGCCGCCCGCACCAACACTGGACTCCCTGGACTGAAAACCACACTCGGTACCCTTAACACTATCGCTTCACAGAAAGAAAAGATCAGAGTTATAAGTTCTGCGGTAGAACCGAACGCCTCTGATACCAATTTGTCACGACCCGTCCTCGGGGCCCGTGCCGTGACTACCCCAAGCCCGCCTTCTATAGGCCAGGGGCTGGCGACTAGCACCAAAGGCGTAAAATCCCGATAACTGGGAAGGCATTGCCTTTATAAAGAAAACAAGCACCACAGAGTACAAGCGGAAGTAAAACACTATGTACAAAAAGAAGAGCTGAAAAGTAAAAAGGGGCCGGAAATACAAGCCCAACTGTAAAGTACAACTCGAAAGGGAAAACAGCGACTGAAAAGTAAAGCTGCTACGCTGAGATGTCCACTGGAAATCCCACCTGAAGGGTGGGTACAGATAACTCCTCTGCTCCTCGGGTCCCGCCATCCGCTCCGAGTATGTCCCGCCAAGTGGTCCACCTCCGGGTACCGCCTCGTCGTATAGTCCACCTCCAGGTACCGTCCAGTCCTCGAACCTTCGGCTTCTGTCAGCACTGTTCGTCGTCTGCAACCAACACAACGAGGTGCGGGCATAGCCCGTGCAGGGGTGAGTATAACGATACTCAGTTGGGACCCCGAGACCCTCAAGGTCTCACTAAAACCAACAAGGATAAACACAAGAAGATCTCAACAGATAAACTCTACTTAGGTATATGCCCATACATATACCTAAGTTATCAAGTAACCCATCTCAATCATGAGGAAACACAAGGATTGTGAAAACGACGGATAACCACTACCCGGGTATATGCCCATACATATACCAAAGTTAGCAAGTGACCCATCTCAATCATGAAGTAAACACAAGGTCAAAAGTCTCAGCTCAAACCAGGATTTTCATTATCGAAACCGTAACTGCTGAAGAGCTCCGTCTCTAGAGTGTACAGTGGTCCTGTCACAACTCCGAGGCTGCCGCTCACTAACCTAGGACTGCTGAAGTACTCCTCCTGTCGAGTACTGCGGGTTTGCGGCCAACTACCTGGCGCTCCGTCCGCTGAGGGTCTGTCGCCAAATATCGGGCGCTACCCAGATAGCCTACTGAGGTACTCCTCCTGTCGAGTACCGCGGGTCTGCTGCCAACTACCAGGCGCTCCGTCCGCCGTGGGTCTGCCGCCAAGTACCGGGCGCTCCGTCCACTGGGCTAGTCGACTCACTCCAAGTCGAGTCGGTCAAGCAGTCGTCAGGTCTCAGCCGGCTACACGGTCTCCGTACTCTACACGCTCGTCTCCGGGAGGGTCCGCTCCACGAGCTACTGGTCGATACTCCAAGTATCACAAAGTCCCACGAAGAAGTGTCTCAAAGGTCTGTCTCGTCACAGGGGTCTCAACGCAACAGACGGCGCGTCAATCGGACGCCCGGTCTGTGAGTTATTAGCCTATTCGTCCCAGGGGCCCGGTTGGTTTCGTGAGCGAAACCAATCTCGGCCGTATCTCAACTGTACCCCGAACTCCCAAAGGGTATACTCAAAGGAACCGTTACTCAACGTAAATACCAACGCCGCTGACGGTTCGTCAAACGGACGTCCTGTCTGAAAGATATCAGCTTTCCCGTTCCAGGGGCCCGGTTGGATTTCGGGTACAATCCAACCCGGCCATACTCCGACTGTATCCAGAACTCGGGCGGAGTATGTCAAAAGTTCCGTCTCATCAAGAGGAAGTCAACGAAACAGACGGCGCGTCAATCGGACGCCCGGTCTGTGAGTTATTGGCTTTTTCGTCTCCGGGGCCCGGTTGGTTTTTAAGGCAAAACCAACCCGACCGTACTCCACCTGCATCCAAACCTCGGGCGGAGCATGCCAAAAGATCCATCTCACTAAAAGGAACGCAACGCGACTGACGGCGCATCAATCGGACGTTCGTGGCTCAAGATATGAGCGTTTCCGCTCCGAAAGCCCGGTTGGTTTCGTGAACGAACCAACCCGGCCGAACTCAAATTAACCGAAACCTTGAGTGCGATATACCGAAACGACCGTCTCGCTCCAAGGATCGCGTTGCCGCAGACGGTTCGTCGTTCGGAGGTCCGAGGCTCAAGTTATGAGCCAAAAACCAAATCAGGTTCGAAACGGGGGGGTCCGGGTCCGGGCCGACCCGGCCCGACCCCCCCCCTGGGCGGCGCGGCGGCCAGCGGCGGCGGACGGCGGCGGCGGCGGCGGGCGGCGGCGGCGGCGGGCCGCGGCGGCGGGCGGCGGCGGCGGCGGGCGGCGGCGGCGGGCGGCGGCGGCGGCGGGCCGCAGCGGCGGCGGCGGCGGGCCGCGGTGGCGGCGGCTGTCGCCAGCGGGGAGGCCGCACGTGGGTGGCTGGCGGGGGGCTTGATTGCCCCCGCGGTTTCTTCTGGCGGCGCGGCTATGCCGCGCCGTTTTAATTAAAAACTCCCCCCCCCCCCCCCCCCGCTCGAGGGGGGGCTTGCTGGAACGAACCGGGGGGGCCGGCTGCCCCCCCTCCCTCTCTTCAAAGAACCGCCCCCACCACATGGTGGGGGGCTTGATTTTCAGAAACGGGGGGCTTTGCCCCCCACAAGAAAACCGCCCCCTCTTTAAGAGGGGGTTTCATGAAGTGGCCGGGGGATTAATTTCCCCGGTTTATTGGCATCCGGCCGGCCAGCTGGCCGGCCGGTTTTCTCCAACGGGACCGGAAAAATCCGGTCCCCTCTTCGGCTTCCGACGCCGGCGGCCCGGCCGCCGGTCTTTTCTTCCGCCGCGGCCCGGAACCGGCCGCGGTCTTCTCGTCCCGCCGCGGCCCGGAACCGGCCGCGGTCTCCTCGTCCCGCCGCGGCCCGGAACCGGCCGCGGCGTTCGTCATTCGGCGCGGTGCGACGGCACCGCGCCCCTTTCGCCGTGCCATGATTCCTTCCAACGCGGCGCGACGGCGTCACGTTCTTGAAGATTCTCCTCGGCGAAGCGCGACGGCGTTGCGTAAAATATAAGCACGATCATCCGCGAGGTGTGACGGCACCACGCTACTTGCTTCCACCGCAAGAATTAAACAACAACGATGGAGGGGGGGGGGGGGGGTTCGGCCGTGTTCGTGCGGTCCGGCCCCCCTCACGTTAAGAAATAATAACGCAACTTAAATAAATTAAGCCACACGTTATACTTGTTGATCAAGAAAAGGAAAAAGGAAACCAAAATGAAATCAAAAACCCCTACCTTGGGTTTAAGATTCGAAGATTCGGTTACACTCCGCGGAAGACGGCGTCGCGGAGGTCGGGTGTCGCGGTCGTCGTTCGTCAAATCCGTTGACGAAGAGTTATACCCGAAGAGACACGTCGTTGGCGGATCTTCGTTTGCCGACGAAGAAGGTCTGAGAAGGAAGCGGCGTTCCCTCTTGTTGACACCGAGGACGAAGAAGAGAGGCGTCGTTCTTCGTCGGAGATTGAGCGTTCTTCGTTCTTCGTCAGAGCTTGAAGATGAAGAGGAGCTCTCAAAAAGCTCTCAAGGGAATAAACAAACAACCCTTAATCAAATAAGATTACATCTTATTTTATTAACACATAACTCAAAAGAATTTCAAAGTTTTGAAATTCAAAAAGGGGGTTTAACTCCCTTAAATTAATTAAGTAACTCAAGTTATTAAAATAAGGAAGAGTTACATAATTAAGAGGGGGTTTAGAGGGGTTAGGGAATTTGAAAAGAAAAAGGGGTTCGTGTGGGCCCCACCACACTTAATCCTCCCAAGGGAGGTTAAGTGGGTGTGGGTCCCACTTCCAACCTCCTTTGGTAGGTTTTTAATAAGTTAAAAATAAAATTTGTCTTACACAATTTTATTTAACTTAACTGAAAAACCCCAAAACTAACTTTCAACTCGCAACAAACGCAACTCTCGAAAAGGTCTCTTTAAGCGAATATCGGCGCTGCGAGTTCATCGGTGCCCTCGGATTTCAATTCCGAGCACCGGATCAAAAGTTAGGAATTCCCGCTCGTTCGTTCACTGAACGTACCCGAGCCAAACTTCGGAAATTAATTCCGGGCACTCCGGGCCTCGGAATCAGGTGCCGTCTGAAACCGCGCTCTTGTAAAATTCTAAAGAAATTTAAGAAAAAATTTCCCTTGAATTTTACGGGTCTTTACAATATATAGTTCCTAAAATGGACTTATACTTCATATATCATACTGCTTAATATAATAAAACTAGTTTCTACTAAACAGGGACTTCCTGTAGGTCAGTGGTAGGCGATAAAGGCTAGTCGCACTTCGGTTGTGGGTTCGATTCCTACAGCCTTGTCCGAAGCGATGGGTTGTCGCCCGTCCTGCAGGTTGTCCCTTTTTCTAAAACTACATTACTATAACATCACATAAATAATATCGAATAACAAACAATACTAACTTATGTCCAACATAATTCATTCCAATCCTTAGGCTTATCCATAATACTACAGTCCACTCTCATAACAAAGTGAAAACAATTACCAAAGATTTAATACCATCATTGATCCCCATATATCATAAGATATGTTTTGTTGGTCACATTCCAAACATTCAAAGTCCTTAATCATGTATTCTCTTGAATAACTTAGTGAAAACATGAATGCAGTTAAAAGTTAACACCTTCCACATACCAAAATCCTCAAAATTCTATATACTCAAACCATGATATCACTTAGTCCTTATATCAATCATGAGCTCATGCATACAATCAAACATCTCATTATCGTATTATCCCTTCATTATGCGCATATCATATACTTTCCAAAAATACCTCAATCACTTTGAATACCACATTAGACCAATACATAAATATTCCAATACACCATAAAAGTACCTCAACAACATTATTCTTGAATACCAACACTTCAGTCCATCCACTTCAATGACTGTCCTGGAATAATTCCTTCCTTGATTTAGAAGTATCTTTTCAGATCAGGGCATTGAGTTGGGTAATGCCCATGTTCTCCACAAATAAGACATTAAACTCCATAACAATCTGTCACTCTATGACCCTTTTCTCCACACAGATAACATCGGTCCCTCCATTTGAGGTATTCCTCAAGGTTCTTCTTCCCTTCTTTAGAAATCTCAATCTTCCTTTCTTTATTCTCCTCAACATGCGAACATGCATAATAGTTTATCTTCCTCTTCTTTGATGAATTAGTCATACCACTAAATTTCACCTTGTTAATCATATATCGCGATGACTGATTCGGCATAATCAGAATATCTTTATCTCTAGGCATCACACAATTTTGTTGCTCATAGTCACCAATTTGTCCATTGGATTCAATGTTAACCAAATTCCTTGTGGTTCCCTCCATTAACTAAAACAGAAAAATAATTTTGTGAGAGGCGAAATCATGCTAGGGAAGACAACATAGTAAAGGGGGAGCACCCTCAATATCTAACATCTTAGGTTAAATTCTATGATCGTTACCGTAGTTCTAGGACTGTATCCTATACGTATACTTAACCTTAGAGACATCTCTAGACATACCTTAGAAATATCTCTAGGGATCTCACTAACGTTTTCGCATCCTAGTTTCCAAAGGATGACTAAACCTTTCCTCTGATACCAAATGTAGAGACCCGAAGCCTGACATACATGAACATTACATTACTTTTGAGGAATACTTAATACATAACAAAAATACACACACACGGATCGTAATAGTTTAGTGTCTTTGGAAACTCGGAACGTAATCTTCTAATCCTGGTGAAAGATCTTCAATATCTCCCATAAAGATCTTCCCTTTTTTTTACCTAAAACCTTTATTTATATCCTGGGGAAAAGAAAACATAAAAGGGTGAGCTCAAATGCTCAGTAAAGGTATACAAAAGAAATAAAAATCATATCATATCTTTTTGAAAATCATAACCTGCAAAAGAGATCATAATATCTTAACATGGAACAAATCATAGAAGTGAAAATGAGATCACCATAATCATAACATGAAACTTGAAACTTTGTGGCATGCACACATAATCATGGAAATCATTTCTTGTTAGTCATGACTCATTGCCAAGACTATCTTAGTGGACAAAGTCCCTTTCTGAATCGAGTAATCCTCGTTTCAGTCCTGTTTCACTGAACCGGTATAACCTACCATTCCAGCCATGTCTATCTCATGAGATATGAAATCTTTACCCAATGCATTGGAGGGAGATATAGGTCCCACCCATCTTATAATGAATCCTTTCTTATGTGTGCCACATAATCATAAAACATACATCATCGCATAACACATGAAACAAAAATGGGATTCTTGAAACATCATGACATCATAAATCAATTCATATAAGATAAAGGAATTGATAAAAATAATTCCATCACAACATGATCAAATCAATGTAATAATAGGGATAAAAACAGAACCCTTTATTATCTTAGATGGAAAATAATTTTGAAAATCACTTGAACTCCATTCTTGAGGAAAATATCCTTTCTTCTTCAAAAACATTTTTCCTTTCATAACATGTCATACAAATTTAAAATAAAAGAAGTTGATTAAAAATAAACTTGAAAACTTGTAAAGGAAGCTTCTTGGAAACAATGTTTTAAAAATCCATTCATGCCGTATAAGTTAAAAAAAAATTCTTCGTACTTTTTTCGGAAAAGTCAAAAAGTACCTCGTACGGAAAAACGACAAAAGATTCCTTTCATATTCTTTACTAAAAACTCACCTAAGGGTAAAATTGGATTTAAACTATTGCAAGTGGATGTAAATAATATTACATATTGAGGAAACATGGATGTGGATGATAAAATACACCCCAGTAAATACTTACGAATAAACAATCTCGGATAAAAATGAGATTGTGATATTTCCCTTACCTTAGGTCCGACTTGCTTTGTAAGTGTCCGAACCTCCTGTATAATGATTTAAATCATGTTATTGACTTATTACAGAATCATATTCATTGTTATGATATCATATATGGTTCACTTATGACATTATATTACCCGTTCATTTGTAAATTCCATGTTAAAGAAGCGTTTTGGGTAAAATCGTTTCATTTATCGTAGGTGTTTTGACTTGTTGTTCTTGACATCATTATTACTTATATCATGATTTACTTACTTCCAGAATATAAAATATGATTTATATATCATATATATTCAGTATATATATATATAATAGATAGATAAATAAAATGAAAAACACCGTTCATGGAGACGGTAGTCCGTACGTACGCATGAACGCTGTTTTCCTTTCCTTATTGTCCTGAAATGGAAGTAAGTAGATGACATACATATGTATATATATACATAAATCCAGTAGCTTTATAATGTCATATATTTCATTATTATTTCTTATATATACATTATAATCATTCTTAAATGGTTAACATGGAGAATGAATCTCATCGCGTCGTGGAGACGGTAGTCCGTACGTACGCACGAGCGATGATATCATTTCTATAAATATTAAATTGAATTGGAGTAGATTATACAATATATCATAATCAATATGATGTTGTAATAACTATGTATAGTTATTCTTTACACCATTATACCCATCCATGTAAGGTGGTGGTGGAAAATAGATTACACCACGGCGTGGAGACGGTATTCCGTACGTACGCACGCGCGGTGATTTCTTTTTCCGTAGGATGGATAGATGGTGAAATAGGGTTGTTTCATACTTATAATAACATATCAGTATATTAGTGATACTGATTTTATTACTTCATAATGAAACAACCTAAGAAGAAGAAGTGGAAGAAGAAATAAAGATGAAAGAATTGGTAACGGTAATTACCTCTTCTTTGAAGTGCCTCTTTGAGACCTCCTCTTAGGGCACTAGAATTGGTCTTTGAGGAAGACCAGAACCTCTAGGATGTTTCTAGGGAAGTGGAGAGGAGAAATTGGCAGGGGTTGGCCGAGCTTGAGTGCTCAAATTGGTGTGAGGAGGAGGGGGAGGAGGTGTCCTTTTATAGGGGAGGAGAGGGGCACCTTAGGAATTCTTAAAAATATTAATTTATAATAAATCTAACCCCACTTAAAAACCTCCAAAAATGACTCATATTCGAAGCTTAGATGAGATAGGGTTGTAATATCATCAACCAATCAAATTTAGACATGTTTGGATCTTATTTTAAACCTTATCAATTAGATTTAACTCTAAGTTAAATAATTTGACTTTTACTGTGTCTTTTTGTTTTCTTTCACTATATGGTTAATACACTTACTATAACATGCCAAACGAACCCCAAATTGTTTATTATTAATATATATATCCTTATCTAAGTCATTTGGACGAACCTTAGATTTTTAGGAATAAAATAACAATTAATAATATAATATTTGATTTAAAAACTATTTTGTGTCAATTTTGACACTATTTGATATATGATTTTTGTGAAAGTCATAACAGAATTAAATGTTAGAACCAAGTTGATTAAATAAACATTAATATATCATAGTAACTTATAAAATTAGTGGAATTCATAAAAATTCTCAAATTACATTTATTTTGGTGTTTATAACATCAATTATGTCAATATTTCACAAATAAGATAATTACAGCATCATCTTTGTGTCATATATTAATTAAATTATTTGATGTCTAACATTTACAAATAAAATACCATTATGTAGGAAATCTTTTTAGCTTTCTAATGAATATTTATAGTCGAATTTATCTTATGTATAACCCCATATTAAAAATGATTTACTTATTAAACTTTGATTTTAACTATTTTAACCTTTCTTTAAATAAATTAATAATAAATGTTCTAATCTAATCCAAGTGGGCCTAAATGGTCATATTTTATTCCTAAGTTTGTTTTTGGTCGAATTACACTTGTCCAATAGAATTAGGACATGTGTTAGGGTAATAGTAATATCATATTTACCCTTAGTTACCCTATTTACTATTAACCGCGGTAAAAATAGTAAAAAGTTACTATTCACCAAAAAATTATTTTTATCTTATTGAACCACATTTTAGTCCTTGATATTAACCGTGTCTCTCGGATTTTCGAAATTCCATTCACAGAAGCGGTAAAATTAAGTTTTATGCAAAATTCAGTTTTTAACCTACCACTTAGTAGTTTCACTATTCATCAAAAATTGATGTTTTTCAGAACAATGCCAAAATTTCATCCCAAGCTATATTTCATATTCCGAATTCAAAAATGAAGTCTATTTTACCAAATTCATAACATAAAAGTTGCATTAATTAATTTTATAATTAAATCCCGCTGTTAAAACAAATAGCGTGTTTTTAAGAAACAATATCTATCAAAAGATTGACACTTGTTTATGTCTAGTTTAAATGTGAAACTACATCCAATGACCAACATTGTATTAAATTGTAAAAATATATTCTAAATATACTTTAAAACCACTCAAATTAATGATTTATCACTATTAATTATTTCGATTAAAAAAGTTGTTTTTAATTATAATTTAGTAATTTTTACTATTCATCAGAATATGAAAGTTATCTGAAAAGTACCAAAATTTCACCTTAGGCTAAATTCGATACTCCGAATCCAAAAATAAAGTTCATTTTGAAAAATAAGATTTACTGGATTTCAAAAAAGTGGTTATTACTATTCATAATGGCTAGTTTTAATAATATTTTTATAGCATATCATTGTTTAGTGAAACTCGGTATTACGTACTACACACGCTATCGAGGAAGGTCGTGATTGCGTGTAATGCAAGTCAAGTCAAGGATGTGTGTTGTGCAAGCTCGTTTTGGTGTAGCGTACAACACAAGACATTAATAAAATTAAAAAGAATATTTTTTTTTATAAAATCTTGGGCTGTTACAATGTTAGTTTGAAATACATGATTCAGAATCTATTTTATTATAGAGTGGCTACAATCATAACATCTCTACTCCTAGCACACCCCAGTGTAATGGAGCTATAGAATGAATGAATATAACATTTCAACAAATCACCTAAACTAAGATAAATTTGTATATTTTACCTATTTACTTTTGGGAAGAAGAAATATATAATGCTTTTTATATAATTAATAGTGTTTTAATTGGAATTATCATTCTGAAAGATCCCTGTGAATTTTGAAAAAATAGGAATCCAATGTTTATTAACATAATTTTTTTGGTTGAAAATTATGTATCATTAATACAAAAGATATAATTGTCATGTTTTCATCCAAAAATGTTGAATGATATTTTATAGGTTATTCAATCTCAAGAAAATCCAATAGGGTATGCATCAAAAGATCCATGTGTGTGGATGAATCTGTAAAGAGAAAATTTGGTGAAATAGATCCACATAAACTTGAAACAACCCTAGAAAACATTTAGAATGATCAATCTAATCTAGACAGAAATACTAGATATACAGAACATAATATTAAGAAATCTATAAAATACTCTTTTTGTGTAGAATATCTGTCTTCTCATCATATTGAACCATATCCTATAGAAGAACCTTAAATAACTAGACCATAATTTTCTAGATTTGTTA
Source organism: Viscum album (assembly GCA_963277665.1). Taxonomy (NCBI): domain Eukaryota; kingdom Viridiplantae; phylum Streptophyta; class Magnoliopsida; order Santalales; family Viscaceae; genus Viscum; species Viscum album. Next base: position 1,836,481,458 of record OY728163.1, on the reverse strand, counting down.
GAACCTTAATAACCATCATCAAGTTGTTGTATATATATAATTATATCATGAGACATAGACAATATCTTTTCTATGGAACAAGGTTGAACATAAAGATTTTTTGTCAAAAAACGACCCTAATAACTTCAATGATGTAATAAATGACGAATTTTGGTAAATGGCTCCACACGAAGAGTTGAATCAGCCTGAAAGAGTTAAATTTTAGAACATTTTTATATAACCAAAGACACCATGACTGTAGTCACTTAAAGGGTGTTTAAAAGTAAAGGGCATGCAGAAGGTACCATAGTGAGAAACAAGGCTAGACTAGTAGAGTAACGATATAGTCCAGAAAAAGTAATTTAATATAAACAATCATATCACAATTTTATTAACTTGAGGCCTTTAGAATTATACTAGCATATGTGGGATATCTCAATTTAAAACTATGAATGGTTATATATATGATGATATTAATTTTAACAACTCCCTGGATTTACAAATCCCCATTTATGAAATTATTTATTTAAATTCTCAAATGAATTTTATGTATTAAAACAAAATTTATGAGATCAGTATGATAAAATCATCAATTATCATATTTATAATGGTTTTAAAAAAAGTAATAGCTAATCCTAATATTTTTATACAAATAAATTATAAATATTATTTAGTTAATCAAATCTTTTTTGATTAAAAAAATTGGATCTTCAAAATATTAATTATGTATTGGTTTTTCAAAAAGGATGGAAGGTGAATTTGAAATGAGTATAAGGGGTGAACACAAATTCCTTATTGGGTTTGAAAATATGAAAAATAAACCAGGTATTATTTTAAATCAATGTATGTACCGAAATTATCTTTTAAATATCATTTCATTTCATAGAATAAAAATTAGTGATACTTTAATGATTACCACCAATAAATTAGATTTTGAGGAAAATAGAAAATCATTGATCAATCGAGTTACTGGGGGATGATTGGAAGTTTACTATTCTTAACATATTTTTGGCTTTATATTTTGTTTATTGTGTGTATGTGTTAAATTTTCCAATAAAACTATAAATAATGTCATTTATGTGATGTTAAAAGAATTTTTAGATACACCATTTACACTCCAATCATTGGTTAATTCTATCCTAATGGACAGTATTATTATTTTTTTAGTTATATTGATGTAGATTTTGGTGTTTGCAGGATAGATAGAATATGAAAATCTAGAACATGTCAAAATTAGGGATAGTATCTAGTATCATAGTGTAGATAAAATAAGTCATTTTTTCACTATATACTTATAATGTTAAATTCATGACTACTGGTAGATGCTATTCTCATATATTATGCATAAAATATACATTAATGGATTATGGATATCAGACGAGTCATGTCATTATAAACTGGGACAACACATGTTCAATTAATAGTTATAAGAAACCATTTTCACACTCTACAACAAAACATATTGATGTATGAAATCACTTTTGGAGATATCATTACCAAAAATGGGATATAGCGCTTGAATTTATTAACATAGAACATAATATTTTGGATAATTTGAGTATGCCATTAAATTTTGAGAGGATGAGTTACTTCATATATGTGTTACAGAAGATAAATTTTTGAGAAACTATTTATGATGTCTCCCTGATGTTACTCAGCAATGATGCATCAATGAAAAGACTCACTGATGATGTCTCGCCGATGTGATTCACTCATTATATCTCTCTAAGGAACTCCCATTAACCGATATTTTATTTCTATATCATGAATTTGAAACCACACTATTTTCTTTATTTTATTTTATTTGAAACCACATATAGTGTTTTATAATTTCAAATTCCTAAGTGATAAATTTGAAGGCCTATCCATTTCTTTTTAGCCTCACTCTATTACTCTCTGAGTCTTACCCTCAAACCTTTTTATCCCAAAATTATACCATTATATCTTGAACCAAAACCTTCAAAACGACTCAATAGCTCATGTAAATCACATCCTTTGTGGATTTAAGGATGAGTAACATTTATTTAAGAGGCAAAGTGGTGAAGATAGTCACCCAAAGTGCTACATGTTCATCAGGAATGTATGAATCACATTGTGAACCTTGAGAATGAAGTAGGTTTGGAATGGCTATTGTCAATTAATTATCTTCTCCTGAATGTGTTGCAAACCCAAAGGTTGTTGTAGTTGTTCTCCAACAATTACTGGTCTTTTTATCTAAAGGATTTACATGTTTTTTACATATATGTTGATTTTATTCTAGAGAAATGTGATGTGTTTTTGATAAATATGATTTTGGATAGATGTTGAGGCTTTTTTCATCTAATCATTGGAAAAAATGTCTAAATGTACCCCATGAGTGTGTCTGTGATTACCATCAGAGGGAGTGATCCTCCTATAATTGATATGTTTAGTGATGATGCATATTTTTTTGAGTTAATAGGAAATGAAAAAAATAGGATTCACATTTCTACAGAAACTAATGGTGAGAGAAGAATATTTTTAAATCATCCAACATCTATTATGTACTGGGAAAGGGGGCTTCACTTCTACAAATTACCAGAATGTTAATGTGTATGTTGAAAAAAGGCCATAAGGTAAACATGTTCAAATACATGATGGATCATATCAATGATATGTTCAAGCCCTATTGGAATAAAAAAGTTATTTTATCCTTGAATTATCTCTGTCATATTGAAGGATAAGGGTTTAGAAATTGAAGTTGAACAGATCCATCTAGATTATGATGGTTTATGTCTGAATAAAGTTATCTACAAAAGAATTACAATTAACTAGAAGTCTGGGAAGATGATGAGGTTTAATATTGTGATAAGATTTATGAAAATTTTGTTCTTTCTATGCATCCCTTATGGACGAGGACCATAGTTGATCTTGGTATAGGAACAGATAAAGATGGTGAGTATTATATTGAGGATGTGGTTGATGAAGGTCAAGGATATGAGGCTCATATAAATAAAAGGAGTGATACTGACATTGCTAACAGTCCATCAAGGTTGTCATAAGGTTATATAAGTCCACCTAGGCCTCCACTTTCTAAAGAAATACTTATACGAAAAAATTATAGTGATGATACTGAATAGTCAAAAAATGTTGTGTTTAAGAGAAGAATTGGTAGAGAAGAATAATCTGGTGAAGAATAAGGAAGTGGAAGTAAAGAAGAAGATGATGCTAAGGATGATGATGGAACTCAGGATGAAGATATAGAATATATATAAGGTAATGGAGAAGATGAAAGTGAATGGAAATTTGTAGAAATTGATGATTCCAAAAGTTGATCAGGCCATGGTGATGATGACCAAGGTCCAGGTAAAGATATTATTGATCTAACCCTAAATATTGTTGGACATCGGAATCCTGGTAGTCCACCATCATTGGAACAATACCAAATTGTGGATTCCCATTGGGCTGCTGAACAGGTTTTGGATGGGGAATGGGGTCCAAAGGCTCATGTTGAAGTATATGTGGTTGTAGAGAGAGATCTTGTTGTCCAAGTTCAGGAGGAAGTTTCTGCTATAAGTGATATATCTATGAATCTAATGAGGGATGTTGTTTATACAATTAATAGGTTATCAGTTTAGGGGGAGAATAAATCTAAAAGAAAAAAGATTTTTTTGCCAGAACCTTTAGATAATGTTGTGATACATATATTGAGGAGGGACCAAGGGTATGCTACAATTGGATTGCATTATCCAGATGTAGAGGAGATGCACGCTCCAAATCCTATGTTTGGCTCAGAACCTATTTCATATATCACCAATGTCCATTTTAATGCCTTCAAAGAAGAGTAGTAGGGTACTTTTTAATCCACCCATTCACATCAACCTACTACAGGTTTCCATAATTAGTGGAAGATTTTTTGAGTTGAATATTGTGAGAGTTTTATCTCATGTTGAATCTCTGTTAATCTCATTATTGGAAGAAATTATATCATAAAATTAGAAGATAAAGATTGAGTATGCAATAATGTTTTTTTCATTAACTACCACAATATTGATTATATAAAATTCCTGGATAAATTAGGGAAACCATTTGTCTAAAGAACCTTAAATTTCAAGAATTTTTTTTTCATATTTTCTTTTGGATTTTATGAGTACGCAGTTTCTGACGGCTCCTAACTCCGAGGCCCGGTGTGCCCGAAATCATTTTCTGAATTTTATCTCGGGTACGTTCAGTGAACGAATGAGTAGGCTTTTCTATCATTTGAACCAGTGCTTGGAATTGAAATCTGAGGGCACCGATAAAACCACAGTGGCAGTATTTTCTTAAGATGACCTTTTCTAAAGGTTCGTTTGCTCGGTAGGAGTTGTTAAAACTTGAGGATTAAATTTGATGTAAATAAAATTTGTGGAAAAAAATTTACTTCTAACCTAAGATGTTTTATCCTATGTATGGGAGTTGGGTGGGACCCACTAAATCCTAACTCCTCTTGTTAGGATAGTTGTGAGGTGGGTCCCACACGAGCCCCACCCCTTCAAATTCATTTAACTCCTCTAACCCCTCTTAAAGTTTGGAACTCCCCATTAAATTGTAACACTCCCTTATCTCTTCTTTAATCATGCCTACACACTTAATCAATTATGTGAGTTATGTTTTTGACATATAAAATTGAAATTCTTGGCATGTTATAATAAATTAAGAGTAAGTATTATTTTATTTGGGGGATTAGGATTGTTGTGTGGAGACATTGGGGGAGAGAGCTCCTTTCTCTGGAAGAACTTCATCTTCCTCATCGAAGAACGCCAAGAATGCCTGTGCCAACCCCGACTTCTTTCTTCTCGACATTGACGAAGTGACATCGTCTTTCCGCGACAACATCAATGGAACAAATAAAGCATCTACATCCTCCTACAAGCGATCAACCCTCTTGAATTGAAGTAGGGGTGTGTTTATGAATGAGCAATGTTGTTTTCCCTCCCATTTTGTCGGTTCTCTCTAAAAAAAATTCTATCAAACTAATGTGGAAGGAACTGGACCAAACTAACACAGTCTGATTACAACATTGTTCTTGTTGTATAGTTTCCTCTGACCGTTCTTGAACGGTGAATCAAGGAAAGTTTTCGGAGCTGATCATAGGCCAGGAAACATCCGAAACGGCCTCAGAACATCGAGGAGACCTAGTAACGGGAGTTTTGTAGCAAACAGATCATCAAAACAATGGACGGACGCCTTATGAGGCGTGCTGGCCAGAGGCATCATTTCTGGAGAATTCTTGAATACACAGTGTGTCCTTCCAAAGCACACACCTTGTAGTACAAGCGTTCAGAGGAAGAAGTAATGAACATTAGAAGAAGTGACACAAGGTGTGTGATAGCGGTCACACGGCACGTACTGTCCACACAGTTTGGCAGAGGAGACTTCGATGGACATGGCGTGTATTTCAAGGGAAGTACACAGACATAGACAAAAATATACGGCCATGAGGCACGGCGTGTACTACCACCAACCATGAAGAAGCGACATAGCGAGGCTCGGCGTGTAATCTGGGTGATACACAGACACAGGAAAATCATACAGCCAAGATGCACAACATGTATTCCGAAAATACAACTGCACGGGGTGGAGTACACGGGCATGTACTCCACCACACTGCCAGACATGGCCAGTGCACATGGGACCGACCCTAGAGGTTTGGACACGGTGTGAAACCATAGTAGAGGTAGTGTATTTACTTATTTAAACGACCGTCCCTGTGACACGTGCTGTATCACACGAGCAGTAACCGGTGTTTGAAGACACGACGTGTATCTTTTACTTACACACTATGTACTTTGGGAAAATGGCATGGTCGTCTTGTTCTCCATGACATGGGATCAATTTGTTTGATTTCCCCCTATGAAGTGGGATGGATCTATGGGATACATCAACTCTGGTCTTCGTGATAGTTGATGTACCATTCATTGACTCAAGGAGCGGACCCTCCCGGAATCGAGCGTGCTGTGTGCGGGAACCCTGGAGCTGGAAGCGACTGTGACGACGATGATTACTGTAATTGGATCCTCCGTGGGTTTGGTAGTGATGACGACTGTACTTGGATCCTACGTGGATTCGGTAGCGAGGATGATTGTACATGGATCCTCCGTGGGTTCGGCCGCGATGATGACAGTACTTGGATCCTACGTGGGTTCGACAGTGATGATTACTATACTCGGATCCTACGTGGGTTTGGCAGTGATGACTTCTATATTTGAATCCTACGTGGTTTTGGCAGAGGAGATGATTCAATGGTTACATCTAATCAACTCCACCACTCTTTGGAAGTAGTATTCCTATGTGAGCTGAGTCTTGACTTTCAATCATTATCATCGATATGATTGTTATGATTTCCTGTATGGATTGGGTGGTGCATTCCTGTGTGGATTGGGTTGTTCGTTCCTATGTGGATTGGTTTGTGCTTTACTATGTGGATTGGGGTATAGTTTACTCTGTGGACTGGGTTTTACATGGGCTCATGTGCTGGAGCCAAGATGGAATTGATGACTTAGGTATATGTATGGGCATATACCTAAGTATAGTTGGTTGATAATTCGTGATTGTATCTTTCCATTGTGGTTTATCCTTCGTGGATTCTGGGAGACCTTAGTGGGTCTCGGGGCTCCTTCTGAGTAGGGTATACTCACCCCTAAAAGGGATATGTCCGCACTACGTTCTGTTGGATGCAGATGACAGACATCGCCGATCAAGGTGGAGGCTCATGGAGTAGAATTGAACCTGGAGTTGGACCACTGGACGGGATGTACACGGAGCGGACGGCTGGAGCCGAGGAGCTGTAGAGAATATCTGTACCCACCCTTCATGTGGGATTTATAGAGAATGGCTCACCGTTTCACCTTTACTTTTTTTCTACTGTTTTCCCTTTTAAGTTGTACTGTACTCTTAGTTGGGTTTGTATTCTGGCCCATTTACTTTTCAGTACTACTTTTGTACTCAGTTTACTTAGTGTTTACTTCAGATTGCGTACTCTGTTGTGTTATTTACTTGTATAAAGGCAATGCCTTCACTTTTTTTCTGGATTTACACCTTTGGTGCTAATTGCCAGACCCTTGCCTATGGAAGGCGGGTTTGGGGTAGTCACGACACGGGCCCCGAGGATGGGTCGTGACAAATTGGTATTAGAGGAGTCGGTTCTACCGAAGAACTCGGGACTCTGATAATTACTTATGTTTGAAAAAATAGTGTTTAGATCATTGAGTTTGGTTATCAGTCCAGGGAGTCCAGTGTTGGTGCGGCGGAAGACATACCCATACACCAGGACCCTAACTTCTAATTTCCATCTCAATGCACGAAAACATTTATTGCAAGTGTGTTTCAATGTTTTCATTGTGAATAGGTTGTTTCTACTCACCAGGTATATTGTATGAACCGTGGGGCACTTGTTTCTCTTTTAGGATGGCCCCACAATGGCAGCCAGCTAGGGTTGAGAGTATTGTGTGAGAAGGTATCCCACTAAGTGACGAGGCCTCGGTGTAGGGTCCCATTACAGAAGAGGCAGCAGCGGTACCTCTACCCACCGAGCCATCGATGACACCATCCCCTACAGCTGAGAGTGCATGTCTCCTGAGTGAACTGCACAAGTTTCAGCGTCAGATAACGCCCATTTTCCATGGGGAGACAGACCCTTAGGCATATGAGGATTGGCTGGAGGCTGTCATTCGAGTCTTTATATTGGTAGGGACACCAGCAGACCTCATGGTGATCCTTACGGTGAGTATCCTACATGCAGCAGCAATTAGATGGTGAAGCCTGATGCTCCAGGTGAATGAAGAGGCCTCCCTCCTTTGGTCAGACATCAAGAGCCTTTTCCGCTAAGAGTTCGTTCTGGACATCCTCCGTGTGGTGCGCATCCAGGAGTTACTACAGCCGCGGAAGGGCATCTTGTCAGTAGCCCAGTACTCGGTGAGATTTACTGATCTCTCGCGCTACTCCACAGACATGGTATGGGACCCATTCTTCCTAGCTCGGACCATCGATTAAGGACTAAGGCATGAGATCTGGGCTTTTATGATCTCCCTCAACATTCTGACACAAGCAATGTACTTGAGCGAGCCCTTATTATGGAGAGTTTTCTTACTGTTTATTTTCTAGCAACGAGGCCTACTGTAGGGTGACACATAGCAGAGTCTTATGCAGCTGACAGTAGACATACATCATAGAGGTCCAAGCAGACCAGGAAATCAGGTGGACGACCTCAGGACATTGGTTCAGATATGTGGGGCACCGATAGTAGAGCTAGTCATACGAGAGGTAGATAGTGCTATGCATGCGGCGAACAGGTCCACATGGCTCGGTACTGTCCGACCTTCCATGTAGTGGAGAAGTAGACGGTTGACGTACCACCCAGGAAAGGGAAGAGGATCGACAATGGCGGTCCGTAGGGAGAATGCAGACGAGGCAGAGGTGTTGGCCGAGCAGTGGGAGGTGGGCGATGCTTTGATGCTCTACCACTACCACCACCACTATGAGGTCCACCCCAACCATAGGGATCTGGCGGAAAGATGCAGGATTAGCTTCAGCCAGTGGAGGCCTACGACCACGGTGCACCTGAGATGATTTGAGGTATTATCTGTGTATACTCCACCCTTTCTACAATTCTTATAGGCACATGAGCGAGTCATTCTTTCATAACCTCTGCCCTTGTTCGGAGCTCGGAGATCCCGACGGATCCATTGGCTCGATCCTTAAAACTAGAAACTCCTAAAGGAGTAGATATGATGATTATGAACTGGTGCCGACAGTGTGAGATTACTCTAGGAGGAAAGAGCTTCGCCTAGGATCTTCTTGCAGTGGCGTCGAGCCCTTACAATATCATCATGGGCATGGAATGGTTATCTACAGTCTATGCTCAGATCGACTGTATTAGGCACAGGGTGTGGTGTGTTCACACCGATGGGAGCAGGTTCACCTTCACCAGCAAGAAGGGAGCATTTTTAGCATAGGATAGAATCACTCAGAGGAGAGGACAACCGATCACCCATCAGTTTTCTATTCTCATCCTAGGAGCAGTTGATGTGCAGAGTCTGTGTTTTCCTTTAGTGGTGGATTATTATGCAGACGTTTTTCCTAACGATGTTCCATGACTACCTCCTTGCAGAAAGGTAGAAATCTATATTGACTTGAACCCCAAGACAACCCCGATATCTACTCTATCATATCAGATGGATCCCACTGAGTTTCGAGAGCTATGAGTGCAGCTGGAGGACTTGCAGGGAAATGGATTCATCTGACCTAGTGTTTCACCCTGGGCTTCCTCGATATTGTTCTCCAAGAAGGCAGATGTGAGATTTTGACTGTGTGTTGGCTACCATCTCCAGAATCTGGGGACAGTGAATAACAAGTATCCACTTCCGAGGACTGATGACCTAATCGATCAGCTCAAGGGAGCATGATGGTTCTCAAAGATAGACCTCAGGTCAGGCTATCATCAGCTCAGAGATTGAGACGAGGATGTGTAGAAGATGGCCTTCAGGTGTCGGTATGGCCACTATGAGTTCTTGTTTATGCCTTTCGGCATAACCAACACTCCAACAGTGTTCATGAGGCTCATGAATAGGATCTTCAACCCTTACCTCGACCGATTTGTCATAGTCTTCATCGAAGACATATTTATTTTCTTCAATACCGAGGAGGAGCATGCCTACCACTTGCATGTTGTATTGGACACACTCTGAGAACATCAGATTTATGGTAAGCTCTCTAAGTGTTATTTCTGGATACGTGAGGTCCACTTCATGGGGCACGTCATATCTGAGATGGGAGTAGAGGTGGATCCTGTGAATATCAAGGCAGTGCTAGCTAGGGAGCCACCCAGGAGCGTGACAGAGGTGCGGAGTTTCCTAGGTCTGGCTGTGTACTATCAGATATTTGTGCCAGACTTCTTGAGAGTTGCAGAACCACTTTCATCTTTGAAGAAGAAGGGGAAACCCTTCATGTGGTCAGATAGATGTCAGCAGAGCTTCCAATAGCTGAGACAATTATTGACTAGTGCACCCATCTTGAGGCTACCGGAGGAGGGTGTAGAATACGTAGTTTAATGTGATGCATTAGGGACAGGACTCGGGTGTGTCCTGATGTAGGAGCAGGCAGTGATTCCCTATGGATCACGGTAGTTGAGGCAGAATGAGCAGAACAATGCTACCCATGGCATGGAGATAGCAGTAGTTGTCTTTACCCTAAAGATGTGGTGTAACTATATAATGGGAAAGTGATTTACAGTCTATTCTAACCACCAGAGTCTCATGTACATCTTCTCTCAGAAGGACCTACACCTGATATAGAGGCGATGGATCGAGTTCCTCCTGGAGTATGACTTTGATATAGTCTGTAATCCTGGGAAAGGGAACGTAGTAGCTAATGCTCTCAGAAGGAGGTTGGGCATCCAGCTACTTGGAGAGGCAACTGAGCAGCTGGTCGTGTTGCAGATATCCTTCATGGATAGAGATGGGACAATCTTTCTTCAGTATCTCACAGTCACTCCTCCACTACTTCAGTAGGTTAGAGAGGCACAACATGGGGATGTTGACTGTGAGACGTGACGTCAACAGATATCCTCAGGACAGGCACCTGATGGATTCTCTGTTGGAGGAGAGCACGTCGTCTTTTTCAGAGGACGTACCATGGTACCAGTTGCATTACAAGAGGAGTTAGTGAGAGAGATTCACACTTCCACTCTCGTGGTACATCCTGGATTAGTGACTATGTACCATGACCTCCGGCGACAGAACTAGTGGACAGTTATGAAGAAGGATGTGGCAGAGTTTGTTTCATGACGCCTCACCTGCCAGCTGGTGGAGGTAGAGCACCAGGTACCAGCAGGTTTGGTACAATCCCTAGAGGTCCTGGTGTGGATGTGGGACGGGATATCCATGGATTTCGTGATGGGACTTCCATGTACTTCATGAGGACACGACTCCATTTGGGTTATTGTATACTGACTCACCAAGTCGGCCCACTTTCTACCTATCAGATAGCAGGGCTCAGTGGAGAGCTTGGGACGCCTCTACATTAAAAATATCATACAACTTCATGGTGTACCATCATCTATCATCTCTGATCAAGGTGCTCGCTTTACTTCCCAGCTCTAGAAGGGGTTGTAGGAGGCATTTGGGACACAGCTACGCCAGAGCACCGGATTTCACCCTTAGATGGATGGTCAGATAGAGAGGACCATTCAGGATCTTGGGGACATGCTCCGTGCATGTGTCCTTGACTTTGGTCACAGCTGGGATGATCACCTACCCATTGTGGAGTTTTCGTACAACAACAGCTACCACTCTAACATCGGGATGGCACCATACGAGACCTTTTACAACCGATCTTGATGATCACCTCTATTATGGACAAGTCCTAGGGAGTCAGCACTTGTAGGACCAGAGATGGTCCAGGCCACGACGGAGAAGGTTCAGATCATCCAAGAGTGGATGAGTACTGCTCCGAGCCGTTAAAAGTCATATGCTGATAGGAGGCGGAGACCACTAGTGTTCGAGTATTGTGACCACATTTTCTTACGGGTCTCACCTCGGCTTGGATTACATAGATTTGGTCGGGGCGGCAAGTTATCTCTGTGCTTCATCAGACCATTCCAGGTTCACAGCAAGATAGGCGAGGTGGCTTATCGCCTGACTCTTCCACCTCAGTTGTAACAGGTGCACGACATCTTCCACGTATCTCAGAAGAGGATCGTCTAGAGAGGGTCCTACGTGGACGATCGATTCCTCTAGTGCGCATCAGGTGCTAGCACGGGAACCTCCAGGAGAGCACATGGGAGTGGGAGGCTCAGATTCGTGCTCAGTACCTTCATTTGTATCCCTGGTTTTGTGTTGTATCTTTACGGGGATGTAAAGTCCTGAGGATGGATTAATGTAAAGACCTGTAAATTTCATAGAAATTTTTTTCTTAATTTCTTTTGGATTTTACACGTACACTGTTTCTGATGGAACCTGATTCTGAGGCCTGGTGTGTTTGGAATCATTTTTCGATGTTTCTCTTGGGTACATTCAGTGAACTAATGAGTAAGTTTTTCTATATTTTGAACTGGTGCTCAGAATCAATATCTGAGGGCACCGATGAAACTACAGCGGCAGTATTTTCTTAAGAGCACCTTTTCCAAAGGAGCATCTTCTCTGTAGGAGTTGTTAAAAATTGAGGATTAAATTTGAAGTAAATAAAATTTGGGGAAGAAATTTTACTTCTAACCTAAGTGGTTTTATCCTATGTATGGGAGTGGGGTGGGACCCACTAGATCCTAACTCCTCTTGTTAGAATATTTGTGAGGTGGGTCCCACACGAGCCCCACCCCTTCAAATTCCATTAACTCCTGTAACCCCTCTTAAAGTTGGAAACTCCCCATTAAATTGTTACACTCCCCTATCTCTTCTTTAATCATCCCAGCACACTTAATCAATTAAGTGAGTTATGTGTTTGAATTTTAAAATTGAAATTCATGGCATGTTATAATAAAATAATAGCAAGTCTTATTTTATTTGGGGGTTTAGGAATGTTGTATGGAGACATTGGGGGAGAGAGATCCTTTCTCTAGAAGAACGTCATATTCCTCATCAAATAATGCCAAGAACACCGTTGCCAACCCTGGATTCTTTCTTCTCGATGTTGACGAAGCGACACCATCTTTCCGCGACAACATCAACGGAAAAACGAAAGCATCTCCATCCTCTATCAAGCGATCAACCATCATGAATTGAGGTAGGTGTGTGTTTATGAATGAGGTACGTTTTTTCCCTTCCATGTTATTGGTTCTCTCTAAACCTTTTTCTATCAAACTATTGCAGAAGGAACCAGACCAAACTAAAATTGCTCAATTCCTCCGTTGTTTTTGTTGTATGGAGTTCTCCAACCGTTCTTGAGCGGTGAATCACGGAAAGTTTTTAGAGCAGATCAGAGGCCCAAAATCATCTAAAACTACCTCAAAAGATCGGGATGGCCTTGGAAAAAGAGTATTGTAGAAAACAGATCATTAGAACAAAGGAAAGATGCTTCGGGAGGTGTGCTGGCTAGAGGCGTCGTTTCTGTAAAATTCCAGAATACGCGGCGTTTGCTTCCAAAGCACACACCGTGTAGTACAAGTGTTCAACGGCAGAAGTAACGAACATCAGAAGAAGTTACACATGACATGTGACACTGGTCATACGGCGTGTAATGTCTACACAGTTTGGCAGAGGGGACTTCGATGGATATGGTGTGTATTCAAGGGAAATACACGGACACAGACAGAAATACACGGCCATGAGGCACGACATGTACTACCACCACCATGGAAGAAGCGGCATCACGAGGCTCGACATGTAATCTTGGAGATACACAGACATGGGCTGAACCATACGTCCAAGAGGTACGGTGTGTATTCCGGAAATACATGGGCACGGGGTGGAGTACACGAGCATGTACTCCACCACATGGCTAGACATGGCCAATGCACATGGAACAGACTCTTGAGGTTTGGAAATATCGTGTAACCATAGTACACGCTATTTATTTACTTATTTACATGACAATCCCTGCGACACGGGCCATATCACACGGGTAGTACACGGTGTTTGAAGACACGGCGTGTATCTTTTACATAAACTCCATGTACTTTTAGAAAATGGCTTGGTCGTCTTGTTCTCCGTGACATGGGCATGTTTTGTTTGGTTTTTACCCTATGTTGTGGGATGGAACTATGGGATACATCAATTCTAGTATTCGTGACAGTTGATGTACCGATCTTTGACTCGAGGAGCAGACCCTCCCAGAATCGTGCATGCTGTGTGCGGGAACCCTAGAGCTGGCTGCCACTACGATGATGATGATGACTGAACATGGATCCCATGTGGGTTCGACAGTGATGACAACTGTATTTGGATCCTATGTGGGTTCGGAACTGGGGAATACTGTACTTGGATCCTCGATTGGTATGGCAGTGATGACGACTGTACATGGATCCTATGTGGGTTCGGTAGCGATGATTATTGTACATGGATACTATGTGATTTCGGCAATGACGACTTCTATATTTGAATCCTACGTGGGTTCGGCAGAGGATATGATTCAATGGTTACATCTAATCAACTCCGCCTCTCTTCGGAAGTAGTATTCATATGTGTGTTGAGTCTTGACATTCAATCATTATCATCGATATGATTTTCATGCATTCCTGTGTGGATTTGGTTGTGCTTTCCTATGAATATTGGTTTGTGCTTTCTTGTGTGGATTGGGTTGTGCTTTCCTATGTGTATTGGGTTATGCTTTCCTGTGTGGACTAGGTTGTACTTGGGCTTGTGTGTTGGAGCCGAGCTGGAATTGATGACTTAGGAATATGTATGGGCATATACATAATTTGAGTTGGGTGATACTTCATGATTGTATCTTTCCTTTGTGGTTTATACTTCTTGGATTCTAGGAGACCTTTGGGGGTCTCAGGGACCCTACTAAGTAGTGTATACTCACCCCTGCATGGGCTATGCCTGCACTATGTTGTGTTGGATGCAGATGATAGACAGCGTTGATCGAGGTGGAGGCTCATGGAGCTAGATGAAACATGGAGGTGGACCACTAGACTGGACGTACACGGAGTGGATGGCTGGAGCTAAGAAGCTGTGGAGACTATCTATACCCACCCTTCATGTTGGATTTCTAGAGGATGTCTTGGAGTTGTTGATTTGCTTTTCTGCTGTTGTTTTCCCTTTTCAGTTGTACTGTACTTTCAGTTGGGTTTGTATTCTTGCCCATTTACTTTTCATCACAACTTTTTTACTCAGATTACATAGTTTATACTTCATCTTGCATACTCTATTGTGTTGTTTGCTTTGTATAAATTCAATGACTTCCCTTTTTATTTGGGATTTACGCCTTTGGTGCTAGTTTCCAGCCCTTGGCCTATGGAAGGCGGGATTGGGGTAGTCACGACACCGTCCCCAAGGATGGGTCGTGAAATTTTGAGGATTCACCATCTAGGAGTGATACTACCCTGCCTCAACCACCTACTTTTGATATAGACTTGTTATGATTAGATGCCAGTGATATATTGAAAGGTTCCTCTATCTCAAATGATCCTATTTCTCAATCTCCAAATATTGAAATGGTAATAAATTTGATTATAGAAGAACATTAGACTATGATGGGTAGCACTAATAAAGAGAGTACCTCAAAAATCAGGATGAATTGTGATCATATTTATGATATTGTTATGTTTTATTCCACTGATTCACGAAAACATCTAGGGTAAATTACCGTGAAGTAAGATTTCTTTTTTATGAGGACTTATGTGATCCCCTAAGCCCAGTTAGTCAGTGTCAGTGAATTATTTTAATAAATTGTCTTGATTAAATGGAATTTAGTCCCGAATTACCCATTAGTATAGCATTATTAGAAAATAGATTACATACATGAACGTTAAATTACACATTAGAAAATAAAACACGACATCAATGATCTTTTGATAACACCATTAATAACCTAGCTTAACCCTACTTATCAATCATAATACAAATCTTGGAATCTTGGGAAAATAAAACATATGAAAGGGGTGAGCTCAGATGCTCAGTAAGGATAACAATATAGTGGAAACATTCACATATAAGTATAAACCTTTAAACAAATGTATAAGACTAAATCATAATCCTTTTAAACTTAAACTTATTCATAATATGGCCAATATAAATCAAATAATTCCATTTACTTATTCACATGGATATTCTACTAGTCGAATAATCTCATGCAATATCAATATCCAATTTTATAATGATGGAATTCATAATACCAGACTTCATAACCACATAGTCAAGGCCATGTTCCAAGACAACAAATAATGTTTCTATAAGGTTAGGTGGCTAGAAACTATTTTTTATCATGAGACCTACCGATGCATCGAGAAGCTATTGCGTTCTCCACTAGTCACTTACTAAGTCCAATGATTTCCTCCTAAGAAAAGGATTGAACATAAAAAAACATTGGTATTGAAAATAGCATATGAAATGTCAACAATTTTCCATAAACCATAAATGGTAAAAAAATTAACACATCCACAGTCAGACATATAAAAAATCATTCAATTCAATTTGGATGATTTGTATCATAATAAATCAACTTCAAACATGTTTAAAATCCATCAAAGGATGTTGACATAGATGAAAATGATTTGTAATACTCTGTGAGATAAATATCCATTTTTCGTGAAAACATTTAAAAGTCACACAATTTAGAATGGAAGATATTGAAGGAAATATTTAATTCCAAGTAAACCATAACAAATTGAAACTTTTGAATGTAATTAAAATTTTAAAAATATCCATGTCCATATAAAAAAATCCTTAAAACCCATTTTGAAAACATGGGCATTAATGAGAATGATTTAGAAGAATAAATACTTTAAACATTTAAAATGATGATTTATTTAAAGAGTCCCTTTAATAAAACATTAAAATATTACATTGGAAATTTTTTTATGAAATATGGGTATCAAAGATAAATATTTCCCAATAAATACTTACATATAAACAATCTCGGATAATACTGATATTGAGGAAATAACCCTTACCGTGTACTTTCCTTTAGTTGAGTGTATGTTTAACCTATGTTATATAGAATTTAGTATGTTATTAAAATATACTAGAACCACATTAATATTTATTATATCATATAAGATTCATTTATGACTTTAAACTTCCCATTAAATAATAATTTCCATGTTAAATTAACATTTCAGGTAATAATCGCTTTCTTTATCGTACATGTTTTAACTTGTTACTCTTGATTATATCACATAGATCATGATTTGAATACATCCAATATAAAAAAAATTAATTATAATTTAGATATATTTAGAATATAAATATGTAAAATAGACATATATATGAAATGGAAAATATCCATTATGGAGATGGTAGGTCGTACGTACGCATAAATGTTGTTTCCATTTTCATATCACATTGAACAGAACAAAGTGAATTAGATATATATAAGTGTATATATATATATATATATAGTAGAATTATTATTTCATATATTACATACATATTAATGATTTATATTTTTATAATCATCCTTGAATGGTGAATGTGAAAGTGAGTCTAATCACGTCGTGGAGAGGGTAATCCGTACGTATGCACGAGCGACAGTATCATTCTATTGATGGTGAAATCATATGTAATTGGATAGTATACCATTTTTAAAGAATCATTAAAATGTTATATTCATTATTTACATCAGTTATACTCATTATTATACCGATCTGGATAATGAAGTTTTTGAATAACAAACTACACAACGACGTAGAGACGGTAATCCGTACATACTCGCGTATGGTGACATTGTCATTTATAGGATGGAGAGAATAAAAAATAATCATATATCATATGTATAATAACATTACATATTTTAAAAGATACTGGATTAATAATTATAAAATGGAATCAAAAAAAGAAAGTGGATGTGGAAGAAGAAAAGAAGTTGAAAGAGGTGATGAAATATTTACCTCTTCTTCAGGTTATTTCTTTTGATTTGATCAAAAGGGCCACATAAGAAGAGTTTATGATCAAAGGAACCCCTCTAGGATGAAGGGATGAATTTTGAGAGGATATTTGGGCTGGTTTTGGCTAAACCAAATGGATTTGGAGGTGTGAAATTATGAGAAGTGGATGTACCCTTTTATAAGAGAGGTGAGGGTTACATTACTAAAATATTGGAATATTATTTTATAATAAAATAAGTTTCTATTTTTAATGGCACTAAAATGATTTATTTAGAGGCTAATATGTGGATGGGTCTAAAAACTCTCAACCGATCAGTTTTAAATAGGTTTATGCCACCATATTAATCTTATCTTTTTTATTTAACTCTTTCTTCAATAGTTTGATATTTATCATGTCTCTTTGTATTTTTATATTATATAGTTGATAAACATAATATAACAAGCTAAAAAAACCCAATGTGGTTCATTATTAATATATATAACCATATCTAAGAACATTGACAGAGCCTCATATTTTTAGGAATACTATATCAATTAATAATATAGTATTTTTATTAAAAAAAACTCAATTATGTCAATTTTGACACTATTTAGTATTTGTTTTTTTTGAAAATCAGAACAACATGTTTACTTTGAAAAAAAATTATTTTTCAACCCTAAAATGTTATATTAACACTCAAAATTATTTAGATTCATAAAAATAATCATAATATATTTATTTTGATATCTATAATATTAATTATTTTAATCATTAATTAATAAGTTAATTACTGCATCATCACTGTGTAATAAATAAATTAAAATATATAATGTATAGAATTATAAATAAATTACCATTATGTTGGAAATATTTTTTATCTTTCTAATTAATATTTATAGTAAAATTTATCTTATTTATAACCCTATATTAAAAATGGTTTAGCTATTAAACATTGAAATTAACTCTTTTAACTCTTCATTAAATAATATAATAATAAATGTCTTAATCTTATCCACGTGGATAAAAGAGAGTCAAATTTTATTCCTAAGGTTTTTTTTGATTGAACTATACTTATCCAATAGAATTATGTCATTTTTTGGGGTAATTATAATATCATATTACCCATAATCGCCTTATTTATTTTTAACCATGCTAAATAAAAGTCAAACATTACTATTCACCAAAAATATTTTTGTCTTATTAACCACATTTTATTTACTGATGTAAACGGTGTCTCTTGGATTTATGAAATTATACTCATTGAATTCGTAAAATAGTTTTTTATGCAATTTTGTAATTACTCTTAGAAGGTGGAAAAAAGACGGTAAAAAGTTTGATATAATTTTAAATTACTAAACATATTATAAAATGAATCCAATGAAATACATTGAAATTATATAGGTATTATGTTTCTATTTTGACCTATGATTAATTAAAACAAAATAACTAAATATTTAAATAAAAAGTTGGTTTTAAATAATAACACAGTGTTTTCCACTATTTATTAAAAATTTAATGTTTTCAGAAAATTACCAAAAATATTCCATATGGTAATTTTGGTATTCCCTATTCAAAAGTGAATTCTTTTTTACAAAATTAAAAACATATAAGTTGCGTTTATTAATTTAAAATCAATTCTCATTGTCAAAACGAAATAGAGGGTTTTTAAAAAGTAAAAACTATCCAATATTTGGGTGTTAAATTCTCCCCTCCTTCATTAAATTGTGCTCTCATATTTTTAAATTGTTTGTCGATAATAATTTGTTAAAAATAGAAAAATGCCTTTGTGGAAAACCCACATCAGTAATTGGGTTAATAAAATATAGCCTAAACGTGAGGGAAAGGGAAATAAAAAAGTCCCCACAAAATTATGATCTTGTTTTCGATAACATTGGTGGTAGTTAGAGACACATAATTGGAGGAAAAATGTAAGTATTTTTATGGAGTGATTGATGTCATTAATCACAAAAAAGTGTAAAATTTATGGCCTCAATGCTATCAATCTAAGATGAAGTAAAATATCATCAGTTCAAAAAAACATATGTTGTTAGGATAACACAATTTTGGTTTTAAGATTCCTTCACTATAGTTTACGAATTAATTTATTCATAGAATAAGATTAACTATATATATATATATTTATACAGGACATGTATAGTTTCACCCTTCAACTAATTCCTACCGAAAACTCATCTTTCACTCCATAAGATAATAGAATTCAAAATTATTCTATTATCCTAATCATATAGGGTTAAAAAAATGAATTTATATTCATTTCTCAATATATTTAGAAAACTACATTATACAAACCATGTAATCACGTAGGCCAGTGGAAGATGATGCACCCATGTCACCCTTCGGTCGTGGGTTCATGTCTCACGGCCTTGCCAGATGTGACGGGTTGTCGCCCAACCTCTGGGTTGTACTTTTTATGACAATCCAAAAATAATCTCATGAAATGATTTAACCGTAACAATAGTATCCAATGTCAAAATTAATAGATTCCATCCTTTCGGCTTATCCAAAATAGTTCTTTCCAAACTCACAGTCAAAAAATTAATAACGAAGATAAACACAATGATGATCCTTTTTTCCGTGTAATAGCATTTGAATATCTTCATCATGTATTCTTTTAAATCATGGTAACACCCTGAATTGAAATATAAATGTATTGATTACATTCTTGACCCCTTATTCCTTATAGAATATTTGATATACTCTTTATATCCAAAAATAATGTAACCTCCAAAAATTATGGAATATACAAATCATTAATCAGTTTCAGGGTAGTCAAGAATATTAGATATAATTTATCCAAATCAATCATACATTATTCAAAAATCACTACCTCTATATCATAATAATATAAAGGTTAATATTTCTCTTAGTCATATATTTTCCAAAAATTTAGCCAGTAATTGACTCACTTTACTTTGTACCACACAGTCTCATGTCCTTAATGAAATAGAATTGCAGTATAATCCATATATACTCTATAATTCTTATAACATGTACATCATTAATATAATACTCAAATGACACAATACTTTAATAAAAACATAATAACTCTTAATAATTACTCTTAATAATTACACTAAATCATTGGTAATATCATAACATGATTATTATCTAATAGCACCATTTGGGGTATACTCGGATGATTTGGACAATGATTCGTGTAGTGTCCCATCTCCTTGTAGATGAAGCATTGTACAGATGAAACCTTTTTCTTACCCATGAAATTTCATAGTTGGTGTCTTTTTTCTACAAAATTATAACAAACTCTCATTCCCTTCAATCATTTACCAAGGTGATTCTTTACACAGTTATCACATATTGTAAAATCCATCTTTTCTTTATTCACCTTTTCCAACATTCATTCTACAATCCTTTTATTCTCTAGCATCCCTTCAAAGCCATTTGACACAAATGATTCTTGACTTATCTTATTAAAACATGGTACTATTTATTCAAATGATGATAATATGTGAGAGACTATTTGCTTTATAAATAATTGCTTAATACCATGTTAGATATGATCCTTCTTTTTCTTTGGATCATGCGTATTGCTGGAGTTCTTAATCCATCTACTGACTGAAATTTCAAAACAATGGCATACAGTAGGTTAGATTATGAATCTCCATTCATATCTCCAAACTTGTAAAATACATAATGTAAATTGAAAATATTATACATATAATCTATTATCATAAAAATGTTTTATTTGAAGAGGTATTTACTCCTAAATCCTTCATAAAGGCATGTAATGAAAATGTGAATTATCCTATGCCTATCCCTAAGGAGTGTCATATCCAAGAGTACAGCAAGGCCCATTGTTGTGTACCCAGATACCCTGGGTCAATCCAGAAACTCCATGTCATATTTATCACTCCTAGGTTCCTCTATTACAGAGCCACCTCTACCTGCCCGTATCAAGACAAGGGTCTATTTCGTAGAAAATTTAAAAAATCTATATATTACAAAAAATCTAGGGTGTTCTTCTATACTAAACCTCAAAGTCTATCTTAGGGTAATGTTATCTAATCAGTGTTTTTATAAACCTAGTTTCCAAGGTTATTTCCCAATGTCCTTTGATACCAAATGTAACGCCTTAACCCTAGTTACCCAGATTTGATCCGTTATTTTAGTACATTGGCATGATTATAAAGAATCATGTCCTGAAATACCGATCAATTTAGCGGTCTTGGAAAATTCATTACATACATGAACGTTACATTACACATTAGAAAAGAAAAGAAAACATCAATGATCTATTTATAATGCCATTAATCCCATAGATTAACCCTTCTTATCAATCATAATACACTTTTTCGAATAATGGGAAAATAAAACATAAAAAGGGGGTGAGCTTAGAATCTCATTAAGGTTAATAATATAGCAGAAACTTTCATAAATAAGCATAATCATTTAATACAATGTATAAGAATAAAATAGACGCCCTTTAAACAAAACATTTATCATAATATGGAAAATATTAATCAAATAATTCCACTTACTTATTCAGAAGGATATTCTACTAGTCGAATAATCACATTCAATATCAATAGTCAATTTCATAAAAATGTAATGCATAATTTCATACATCATAACTACATAGTCAAGGCCTTGTGCCAAGACTACAAATAATATCTTTTCAAGGCCTTGGGCCACGACAATAGATTGTCTCATTAGACCTACCGATGCATCGAGGAGCTATAATGGGCTCCACACATTACTTACTAAGTCCAATGAATTATTCATATGAAAAGGTTTAAACATAACATAATCATTTTTATTAAAACTATCATACGAAATGTCAATACTTTATCAATAAACTATGAATGGTATAAAAATAACACCTTCATAGTCAAGCATATCAAAAAACCTTCAATACAATTTGTACGGTTTCTATCATAATAAATAAACATCAAACAAGTTTAAAATCTGTAAAATAATGTTTACATAGATGAAAATGATTTGTATAAATCTGTGAGAGAAATATACCTTTTCCATGAAAACATTTATAACTCACACAATTTAGAAAGGAAGCAATTTGATGGAATTTTTGAATCAAAGTGTCCCATAACACTTTGATTTATTAGAAAGTAATTAACATTTTAAAATTATTCATGTCTATATATATAAATCCTTAAAAACCATTTTGAAAACATGGACATTAATAAGAATGATTTAGAGGAGTAAATATATAAACCTTTTAAAATGATTTACTAGTTAAAGAGTCATTTTCAAAAAACCTTAAAATATTCATTTTAAAAATATTTTTATGAAATGTGGGTATCAATCATAAATATGTCCCAGTAAATAAATACACATAAACAATCTCAGATAATAATGAGATTGTGGAAATAACCCTTACATTGTACATTACATTAGTCGAGGTTATATTTCACCTCCTGTATAAAGAACGTAATTTGTTATTAAATTATAATAGAACCATATTAATATTTATTATATCTTACATGAATAATTTTTTTCTTTAAACTACCAATTTATTAATAATTTCCATGTTAAATTAACATTTCCGGTAATAATCGCTTTCTTTATCATATGTGTTTAGAATTGTAACTCTTGATTTTATCACTTAGATCATGAATAAAATACATCCATAATATAAAACATGATTTATATATCATATCTATTTAATATATAATTTTGTATAATCGACATATATACGAAATGGAAAACCCCATTTATGGAGATGGTATGTCATACGTATGCATAAACACTGTTTTCGTTTTCATATCGTGTTGAACAGAACTATGTGAATAAGATATATGTAAGTACATAAATATATATATATCAAGTAGCTTTCTTAGGTCATATATTACTTACTTATTAATGATATAATTTTTTATAATAATCATTGAATGGTGAATGTTGAAATGAATCTCATCGCATCATGGAAATGATAATCCTTACATATGCACAAGCGCCAATATCATTATATTGATTGTGAAATCGAATATAATTAGATGGTATACCATATATATAGAATAATTAAAATTTTATATTTATTATTTACATCAGTTATACTCATTATTATTCACATCCAAATAATTAAGTTTTTGAATAACAAACTACACCCCGACGTATAGTCGGTAAGCCGTACGTACTCACGTATAGTGACTTTTTCATTTATAGGATGAATATAATAAATAATATGGTTGTACCATATTTATAATAATTTATAATTATATAAATGATACAAGAGTTATTAGTTGATAATGGAAACAACAAGGAATGAAGATGTACAATAAAAAAAGAACTTGAAAGAGGTGATTAAATATTTACCTATTTTCATGTTCTTCCTTTTGATTTTATCAAAATTGAACTTAAGATGGATTTATGACCAATGTAATTCCACTAGGATGAATTGAGTAATGTTGGTAGGATATTAGGGAAGGGTATGGATGCACCAAATGGTTTTGGAGGTGTGAAAGTATGAGAAGGGGAAGTATCCTTTTATAAAGGAGGTGAGGGTCACTTTAGGAAATTCTTGAAGTATTATTTTTTAATAATATAATTTTCGGTTTATAATGTATAAAAAAAGATTTATTTATAATGTAAAGTGGTTATGGTTCTAAAAACACTCAACCAATTGGTTTTTTAATGGTTTATGTCACCATATTAACATTATCTTTTAGATATAACTCTTTGTTAAACAGTTTGACATTTATCATGTCTCTTTGTATTTTTATATAATATCTTTATTAAACATACTATAACAAGACTAGAGAACCCCATGTGGTTCATTGTTAAAATATATAACCTTATCTATGTTCTTTGGATGATCCTTTTTCTTTTAGGAATATTATATCAATTTATAATATAGTATTTGTTTTAAAAACACAATTATGTCAATTTTGATACTTTTTTGTATTTGGATTTTCTGAAAATCATAACATCATGATTACCTAGAAAAAAATTAATTAATCAACCCTAACATATAATATGACCCTCTAAAATTAGTGTAATTCTTAAAATGTCAATAATTACATTTATATAAGAAATATTTCTAGATTTCTAATGAATATTTATAGTGGAATGTATCTTATGTATAACCCTATTTTAAAAATGGACTAGATATTAAACATTGAATTTAACACTTTTACATATTTATTAAATAAAATAATAATAAATGACATAATCATATTCAATTGGACCCAAGGGGGTTATATTTTATTTGTATGGTTTTTATTGGTAGAATTATACTTACTGAATAGAATTAAGACTTTTGTTAGGGTAATTATAATATTATTTTTACCCTTAATCACCATATTTAATTTTAACCATGGTAAATAAATGTCAAAAGTTACTATTCACCAAAAAACGTATATTCATATTATTGAACAACATTTTAATTACTTATGTCAAACATGAATCTTGGATTTTTTAAATTCAACTCATTGAAGTGGTAAAATTATGTTTTATGCAAATTTGTAAATGCTCATAGAATGTTTGTAAAAGATGGTAATATGTTCAATAAATTTTTATATATCAATAAATATTATACAATGACTACGGTGAATTACGTTGAAAATATATAGGTATTATGTATCTATTTTTACCTAAAATAAAATAAATTAAAATAAATATTTATTTAAATAAAATGTCAAATTTAAATAATAACGCATTGTTTTTCAATATTCATCAAAAATTGAATGTTTTCAGAAGAATACAAAAATTTACCCTAAGATAATTTTGATATTTTGAATTCAAAAATGAAGTCTATTTTTTAAAATTAAAAACATAGAAGTTTAATTGATTAATTTATAATTAATTCCCATTGTCAAAACCAAATAGCGGGTTTTTAAAAGGTAAAAACTATTAAAAGACTGACATCTGTTTTGTCAAGTTTATATGTGAAATTAATTATAATGACTTAAATTGTATTAAAAGATAAAAATATGATCTAATTATACCTCCAAACCATTAAAATTCATAATTTATCTCTCTAAATTATTTCAATTAAAAAGTTGTTTTCAATTAAAATATAGTATTTTTCACTATTCATCAAAATTTAAAGTTATAATAAAAGTACAAAACAATTATCCAAAATAAAAATGTATGCCTCTACTGTAAAGAAGATTTTATTTTCATTAAAATTAATATATAAAAGTGTCAAATACTGGTTTTAAAAATGGTTATCTATTAAATGGCGGTAAAATTGCCTTTTTTGAAAAATAATTGTTTTATCCGAAAAAATGTATTTTTTCTTATATTATGTCTAAGAAACACATAATATTGTTGTTAAAATTATATAGTGTATATAAGATCCAAAATTAAGTTAATACTATTCATAACTACTTTTTGAATGGTTAGTTCAGCAAGTTGTTTTGCACTCGAACATGGTGTTTCATGTAGCGCAAGCTGTTGAAATACTTTAATAAGATAACGTACTATGAAATCCTGGTGTGAAAATCTCTATACCAAAAACTAGTTGACAAGACATTGTAAATATTTAGTGGAAAATTTGAGGCTACCTCTCGTGACTTAGGCATTTAAAGAGAAACAAAGAATTTTGATCCAATTAAGCTATTTAATAATTAATTATTTTCAATTAATCCGCTATGGATTGTTAAATCCTCAATCCTATCTTCTTCTGTCTCTCAGACTTACCTTGAATTGTGTTAAAATTGTAATGGCACTGAACATAAGGATTCACAAGGTTCGGTATAAAGACCCACTCCTTGTTGTGTTCCATATTCACCCCAACACAAATTCTCCAATACTATTTAATTATGAAAAAAATTTGTCTATACAGTGTCCCACTGTATCTATCCTGATTCCAAAAGGGAGATATTTAGAATTAATCCCATAGTGTTACCAAATTCCATTTTCCTGCTGCGATTTCCCAATAAAGTCTTTTTATTCTTTAGGAATCACATTGGATTATTTCTATCTCTCAAGTCACATATGTATCTTCTTTCTTTGATCAATTAATCCACCAGAGATTGATCGTATTATCTTCCACCGCATGCTGGATGAATCACACCTTGGTATATATATCTTCTAGAATCTTCAACAGTCTTTGTTAAAGTTTGTTAGCCTTTCTCAACAATTCTAATCACTTGTTCTAATCAGTCCTCAGCGCAACAATTCTTGGGAAATTATTTCTTCTTTTAATGAACACTCAACCTCACTAAGATGTGTACTAATGTTTGACACAACATCTTTAACAATATTAATAAGAATGGATGATCTTTCACTATGTCAACTATGTGTGACTTCTTCAATTCTCAAACACTATCAACATAGATATAAGATCGTCCTTAATACTATAGAGATTTAGTGTCAATGGAGATTCACTTTATCCATGGCTTATAGGGAATCCAAAACATATTATCCTGGACATCTAAATTACTTCTCACATGTGCATGTCACTATGAATGGTTTCATGAATTTATAATATGTATATTTTCAACGTGAGAAAACATTAATCTCTTGTATCAATATTTTTTGTGTAATTTATGTTTTTCTCTAAATTATATATGAAATGTCCACAAAATTTATTCTTTCTTAGTCCTTAGTGAAACAACTATCATCACTAGATATTTTTTGTATATCTTCGCTAGAATAACATAAACCTATGCGACTATTCATTCATTGAGGAGTAGCTCACTGGGCATCATCAGATTTAATTATTTATTTCACTTTCCATAGATTCTACAGCCCATGAATATTTTATTTCGGTGGAACTATTTATTCACTTTTTCTTGGTGAGAATGATATATATTATAAGTAATTGCACCCTTTTTAAATATAAGTAAATGATTTCAAAACCTCATCACTCTTTCCCTTTTATCTTCTTCCCTCTCACCAGGATTGGGTGTTCTTAAATTATTCTCTTGAGTGCATATATATATTTTTTATAAGAAAACCAAACACAACATATCTTATTTTTATTATATTTCTTGTTAGGTATCCCTAATGGATATAAAATCATTTTCACATGCACGACCTCCTTTATTTATCCCTTATCCTTCCTTGTTTTGAAATTAGTTTGGGTGATTTAAGCTTTATATTTTTTTCATTTCAGATATGAATGGGTTCATCCATTATCCAACATGGTCTTGAAATCATGAGACAACTAGTTCCTTTAATAAAAGAACATATGTGCATGTATGTCCATACGGCCTTCATGCAAGATCTGTCCTCTTCAAAACAGACCCCTAGAAAACAAAATGTGTATATCATGAAACCCTGGGGGAGTTATCCTTATATTGTTGAACCTAATATGTTAATTTCTCTTCTACGTTCTAGGTATTTTTAAAGACCCATAAAATTCAAGGGAAATTTTTTCTTAAATTTCTTTCAGATTTTACAAGAACGTAGTTCTTGACGACACCTGATTCCAAGGCCAGGTGTGCCCGGAATCATTTTTCAAAGTATTGCGTGGGTACGTTCAGTGAACGAACAAGCGGGTTTTTCTAACTTTTGAACTGGTGATCGGAATCAAAATATGAGGACACCGAAGGGATCACAGCGCTGGTAATTTCTTAGGAACACCTTTTTCGGAGTTGTGTTTACTCGGGTGTGGTTTTTAAAATTTTGGGTTAAGTAAAAGAATAAAATAAAATGGTGCATCCAATTTTATTTTATTTAAAGTAGTTTAACCTATGATAATTGGATGGAGTGAGACCCACTATATCATACTCCACTACGTAGAATATTTGTGGGGTGGGGCTTACACGAGCCCAAACTTTTCAACATACTCAAACCCCCTCGTTTAATTAGGTAACACACCCGCACCCCCATTAAATTAAAGTCAACTCTTGTGTTTAACTAAATATTAAATACATCATTAATTGGATGGTCAAAACCCATCAGTTAAATCAATCAATTGAATGATCTGTTTTAAATATTAAAAAAAGTTGGTGTGATAAATAAAATAAGGCTACTCCTTATTTTATTAGGGTGGATTTGGTCGTGCAAGAGGAATTGAGAGGTTTTTCTCAAACCTTGAATCTTCACCATCTTCATTGAAGAACGTGAACAACACGAAGAATGCAACGTCGCCGATAAAGAATGATGGCCGTCAACGAAGGGCGACGATGAACTCCAAACCCTCAGAGATCGACGATGCAATGCCTTGTACCGCAACACCGAAGATCCTCCTTCCGCGACGCTTCTTCTACGACATTCCTTCTCCCGCGAGAATCTTCAATCATCAACCGCTATAGGTAGGGGTTTTGGTTCAATTAAATCTATGTGATTTATATCCTCGAAATGTGTTTAAAATTTTTCGGAAGTCGTTTAAACCACTAACGCGGTGGGTGCAGACCAACAAAAAATTCTGAACCCACCATTTCATTGTTCTTGGTGTGCGGATCGACGGGAGAAGATGAAGCAGGCTGCAAAGGCATTTTGAGGTCTTCGTAGTGAAGATCTGGTCCCAAGAGGACCGATGGAGAAGACGGAAGGAAAAACGGACCACCGGAGCGCGTCCGGTGGTCCGAGGAAAACCACGCATGTGTGCCTCACCGGCACGGCGGCGCCGGCGGCCAGAGGCAGTGGCCAGAGGCGGCGGTGCCCGACGCGCCACCGGGATGGACCGTCGTGGCTGAAGCCTCGGAGGCAGGCAGCTGGACCCGTGACCACGGAGGACCGAGGAGGGGGACGCGGTGCTAGGATGCATCCATTGGAATGGAGCAGCCCTCATGCGGGGGTCGAGGCTTCATTCATGGGGGAAACACCCCCTTTGCACGGCCACTCGCCAAGCGCCGAGCCGACCCGCTCGACCAGCGCCGAGCCGCCCCGTGCTGGACTGGCCGCACTGGGCCGGGCCGCCCAGGCCCAGCTGGGCCGCGCCCTACCGGGTCAGACCTGGACCCCGTCGGGTCGACCCGGTTCGGGCCGACCCAGGGGGGTTGGGCCGGGTCGGACCGGGCCCAGACCCCCCATTTTTGGGCTGTTTCGGTCTGTTGCCCATAACATTGGATACGGACTTCCGATCGATGCACCATCAGTTTCATAGTTATCCTTGGATCGAGATGGTCGTTTCAGTATATTACACTCAAGATTTTGAAAACATTGGGTTTGGCCGGGATGGGACGTACACGAAACCAACCGGGCCCTCAGAGTGGAAACGTTTATAACATGAGCTTCAGACGTCCGATTGATGTGTCGTCGACTTTGATGGATTCCACTTAGTGAAGCAGACGTTTTTTATTACTCTTCTTATGGTTTGGACGCAGTTGGAGTATGGTCGGGTAGGTTTTGACTTAAAAACCAACTGGGCCCCTAGGATGAAAAAGCCAATAACTCTCAGACCGGGCATCCGATTGACGCGCCATTTGTCGCGTTGAGTTCCTGTTGATGATACGGAACTTTGGGATACATCAACTCTGGAAATTGTGTCAGTTGATGTATTATACCCTCACCTCGTGGATCGGACTCTCCCGGAATGAGCTTGTTGTATGCGGGAACCCTAGAGATGGTTGCGACTACGACGACGATGAGTACTGTACAGGAATCATCCGTGGGTATGATAGCGACTACAAAAACACTCAACAATCCTATGTGATTAGTGCCTACCGATCCTGTGTGGGTCATATCTTATTTGGGTCAGCGCTCAGCGGTCCAGTGTGGGCCAACACATACCGATCCAATGTGGGTTAGATCCTGTGTGGGTCATTGTGGGGGTTAGTACCTATCGATCCTTTGTGGGTCATTGCGGGGGTTAGTACCTATCGATCCTTTGTGGGTCATTGTATGGGTTAGTACCTATCGATCCTTTGTGGGTCCGATGGCTTAGATGAATCAGTGGCAACATCTGATCATCTCTATCTTCTTACGAAGAAGTATACCTGTATGAGTTGAGTCTTGACTTTCAATATTTATCTTCGATAAGATTGACTTGATATCCTGTGTGGATTATGTTATGCTTCCTGTGTGGATTGTGTTGTGCTATCATGTGTGGATGTGATCAAACATGCGCTCAGATGCTCGAGTCGAACTGAAATTGATGACTTAGGTATATGTATGGGCATATACCTAAGTAATGTTGGATGTTACTTCGTGATTGTATCTTTCCTTTGTGGATTCTGGGAGACCTTCAGGGTTATCGGGGTCCCTACTGAGTAGTTATACTCACCACTGCATGGGCTAAGCCCGCACTACATTGTGTTGGATGCAGATGACAGACATCACTGATCGGGGTGGAGGCTTGTGAAGCAAGTCGGTACCTAGAGGTGGACAACTGGGTGGGACGTACACGGAGCGGACGGCTGGACCCGAGGAGCTGAGGTGGCTATCTGTACCCACCCTTCTAGTGGGACGACCAGTCGACATCTCGACGTTGCTGCTTTACATTCAGTTATTGTACTTTCCCTTCAGTTGTACTTTACTTTCAGTTTGGGTTTGTATTCTGGCCCACTTACATTTCCGCACTTACTTTTGTACCCAGTTTTACATAGTGTTTACTTCAGATTTTTTACATTGAGGTGTTTTTTTACATGACAAAGGCAATTCCTTCCCTTTTTTTGGGAATTACGCCTTGGTGCTAGTCTCCAGCCCCTGGCCTATGGAAGGCGGGATTGGGGTAGTCACGGCATGTGCCCCAAGGACGGGTCGTGACAAATTGGTATTAGAGGAGTTCAGTTCTCCCGCAGAACTCAGGACTCTGATCTTTTTCTATGTGAAGCAATAGTGTTAAGAGTATTGAGTGTGGTTATCAGTCCAGGGAGTCCAGTGTTGGTGTGGTGGCCGATGTATCGGTACACCAGGACCCTGACTTCTGATTTCCAACTCAATACACAAAAACATTTATTACATGAATGTTTTAATAGTTTTCTTTTTGATTACTTTGTGTTATCTCACCAGGTATACTTTTTGACCGTGGCGCACCTGTTTCTTTTCAGGATGGCCCCACGATGGTAGCTAGCTTGGGTTACAAGGGTTGTGCGAGACGATAGCCCACCGAGCGACGAGTCCTCGGTGCAGGGCCCTTTGACAGCAGAGGCACCTGTGGTACCTCTACCCGCCGAGCCACCAATTCTACCAGCCCCAACCGCTGATAGTGCATGTCACCTTAGTGCACTACATTAGTTTCAGCATCAGAAACCGCCAAGGTTCCGCGGGGAGATGGGCCCCCAGGCTTCCGAGGATTGACTGGAGGCAGTTGTACGAGTTTTATGTTTGGTAAGGACACTAGCAGACCTCATGGTGATCCTTGCAGCGTGTCTCCTGCATGCGGAAGCAAGAAGATGGTGGAGATTTATGCTCTAGGTGCACGACGAGGCATCACTCCTCTAAACGGACATTGATAGGCTCTTCTTCTCTAAGTTTTTCCCATCCACCCTCTGTGTAGTGCACATCCAAGAGATTCTGTAGCTGCGGCAGGGTAGGTTGACGGTTGCCCAGTACTCGGCGAGATTTACCGATCTCTCGCGCTATTTGACAGACAGGTACAAGACGCATTCTTCTGGGCCCAGAACATCGAGCAGGGATTGAGGCATGAGATTAGGGCATCACTGATCTCCATCAGCATTCTGACACCAGCAGGGGTACTGAAGCGATCCCTTCTCATCGAGAGATTTCTTGCTGAGCCTACATCTGCAGCGAGAGCTACCGCAGGGCGGAATGTAGCATAGTCTTCTGCAGCGAGCCGTTGACGGATGACACATGGGTCCAAGCGGACTGGACCCTCAGGAGGACAACATCAGGACATTGGCTCAGAGGTGCGGGGCACACCGAGCAGATCCAGACTTTCGAGGGGCAGACAGTGCTACATGTTCGGCGGGCAGGGCCACATGGCTCGGGAATGCCCGACCCGCCGTGGAGAAGAGCAGCAGACCATTGAGGGACCACATAGGCATAGGTAGAGGATCGACCGTGGAGGTCCGTAGGGAGCAGGCGGACGAGGAAGAAGAGATGGCCGAGCAGCAGGTGGAGGGCGACACTTTGAGGCTCTACCACCACCACCACCACCAGGAGATCCACCCCGACCACAGGGAGCAAGTGGGAAGAGACTGGCACAACTTCAGGCAGCGGAGGCCTATGACCATGGCGCGCCCGAGATGATTCGAGGTACTATCTAGGTCTATTACACCCTTTCTGTAGTTCTTATAGACATAGGAGTTAGTCATTTTTTCATTTCTGCTTCCCTTGTTCGGAGCTCGGAGATTCCGACGGAGCCATTGGCTCGATCCTTACGGCTAGTTACTCCTACTGGAGCAGACTCGACAATTACGCACTGGTGCTGACAGTGTGAGC
This sequence comes from Viscum album, assembly GCA_963277665.1. Taxonomy (NCBI): domain Eukaryota; kingdom Viridiplantae; phylum Streptophyta; class Magnoliopsida; order Santalales; family Viscaceae; genus Viscum; species Viscum album. The sequence goes on along the minus strand of OY728163.1, from coordinate 1,836,448,783 downwards.
TTACTCTAGGAGGCGAGAGCTTCGGCTGGGGTCTTCTTGTAGCGGCGTTGAGCCCTTACGACTTCATCTTGGGCATGGAATGGTTATCTACAGTCCATGCTCATATTGACTGTATTAGGTGCAAGGTGCATTGTATACGCACCGACGGGAGCAGGTTCACCATCATCGGCGAGAAGGGAGCCTTTGTAGCACATGATTGACTCGCACAGAGGAGAGTACAACCCATCACTCATCAGTTGGCTAGCCTCATCCTAGGAGCAGTTGACCTGCGGAGTCCTGGTTTTCCTACTGTGGTGGACCAGTATGTGGATGTTTTCCCCGATGATGTTCCAGGGGTACTTCCTCACAAATAGGTAGACTTCTATATTGAACTGTACCGTAGGACAGCCCCAATATCCACTCCAGCATATCAGATGGCCCCTGCTGAGATTCAAGAACTATGGGTACAGCTGGAGGACTTGCAGGGAAAGGGCTTCATCCGACCCAGTGTTTCTCCATGGGCTTCCCCGATATTGTTCGCCAAGAAGGCGGACAGGAGCTTGCGACTTTGTGTCGACTATCGTCGCCCGAACTAGGTAACCATGAGGAACAAGTATCCTCTACCGAGGATTGACGATTTCTTCGATCATCTCAAGGGAGCATGGTGGTTCTTGAAGATAGACCTCAGGACAGGCTATCCTCAGCTCAGAGATCGAGATGAGGACGTGGAGAAGACATCCATCATATGTCTGTATGGTCACTATGAGTTCTTGGTTATGCCTTTTGGTGTAACCAATGCTCCAGTAGTGTTCATGGGTCTCATGAACTTGATCTTTCATCCATACATCGATCGATTTTTCGTGGTCTTCATCGATGACATTTTGATATACTCGACCACTAAGGAGGAGCACGCCTACCACTTGTGAGATGTACTAGACACACTCCGAGAGCACCAGCTTTATGGAAAACTCTCTAAGTGTCAGTTTTGGTTACGTGAGATCCACTTCTTGGGACACGTCATCTCTGAGGCAGGAGTTGCGGTGGATGCTGTGAAGATCGAGGAAGCGCTAGCTTGGGAGCCACCCAGGAACATGACGGAGGTGCAGAGTTTCATGGGGCTAGTTGGGTACTACCGGAGACTCGTGCTAGACTTTTCCGGAGTTTCGGCACCACTCTAAGCTTTGAAGAAGAAGGGGAAACCCTTTGTGTGGTTTGACAGATGTCAGTAGTGCTTCAAGTAGTGGAGACAGAGATTGACCAGCACGCTTATCATGAGGCAACCTGAGGAAGGAGTAGAGTACGTAGTCTACTACGATGCATCAGGCACCAGACTCGGATGTGTCCTGATGTAGGAGCGGGCCGTGATCGCCTATGGATCACGTCAGTTGAGGAAACATGAATAGAACTACGCTACCCATGACCTGGAGTTAGCAGCAGTGGTCTTCGGTCTGAAGATGTGGCACCATTATCTGATGGGTGAGTGCTTTACAATATATTCTAACCACCAGATTCCTGGGTACATATTCTCGCAAAAGGACATGATCCTGAGATAGTGGAGATGACTTGAGTTTCTCTATGAATATGACTTTGAGATAGTCTATTCTCTTGGAAAGGGGAACATAGTAGTCGATGCTCTCAGAAGAAGGTCGGGCATTCAGCTACCCGGGGAGGCGATAGAGCAGTTATCCACTATTCAGATATCCTTCGTGGATAGAGATGGAACAACCTTTCTACAGTCACTCATAATCACTCCTCCACTTCTACAGCGGTTCAGAGAGGCATAGCGTTGGGACAATGACTGTGAGACACAACGTGCACAGATATCCTCAGAACAGGAACCTGAGGGATTCTCTGTGGAAGGAGAGCACGTCATCCTTTTCATAGGACGTACCATGGTACCAGCTACTTTACAGGAGGAGGTACTGAGGGAGTTCCACACTTCCCCTTTAGCGGTACATCAAGGAGTGGCGAAGATGTACCAGGACCTTAGATGACAGAACTGGTGGTCGGGCATGAAGAAGGTTGTGGCAGAGTTCGTTTCTCTATGCCTCACCTGTCAGCAGGTGAAGGCAGAGTAGCAGGTACCAGCAGGATTGGTACAGCCTTTGGAGGTCCCGGAGTGGAAGTGGGATGTGATATCTATGGACTTCATGACTGGATTTCCACGTTCTTCCAGAGGTCATGACTCCAGTGGGGTAATTGTTGACCCACTCACCAAGTCGGCTCACTTCATACACATCATAGAGAAGGGCTCAGTGGAGAGCTTGGGACGTCTCTACGTTCATGAGATTGTACGGCTTCTTGGTGTTCCATCATCTATCATCTCCGATCGAGATGCTCGCTTTACTTCCCAGCTATGGAAGGGGTTGAAGGAGGCATTCAGGATGATGCTACGTCTGAGCACTGCCTTTCACCCTCAGACGGATGGTCAGATGGAAAGGACCATTCAGACTCTCGAGGACATGCTCCGTGCATGTGTCCTCGACTTTGGTCACAGCTGGGAGAACCACCTACCCTTGGTGGAGTTCGCGTACAACAATAGATACCACTCCACCATCGAGATGGCATCATACGAGGTGTTGTACAGCCGACCTTGCAGATCACAGATGTGCTGGACAGACCCCGGGGAGTTAGAACTTGTGGGACCAGAGATGGTCTAGGCCACGAAAGAGAAGGTCCAGGTCATCCAGGAGTAGATGAGGATAGCTCAGAGCTGACAGAAGTATTATGCCGACAGGAGGCGGAGGCCACTGGAGTTTGAGGATGGCGACCACATCTTCGTGCAGGTCTCACCTCAACGTGGATTACATAGATTTTTCATGGGCGGAAAGTAATATCCTTTCTTCAACGGACCATTATAGGTCCTCAACCGAATTGGTGAGGTGGATTATCACCTAGCTCTACCACCTCAGTTGCAACGGGTGGACAACATTTTCCATGTATCTCAGTTGAAGAGAAATGTGCACGACCCGACGCATATCATAGACCATGTGGAGTTGGACATTGACGATGGGGAGGCTTTTGTAGGGGTCCTGGTGGATATTGAGGATCGACAGGAGTGGGTCCTACGTGGATGGTCGATTCCCCTAGTGCAAATCAGATTACAGCACGTGAACCTCCAGGAGAGCACATGGGAGCGGGAGGCTCAGATGTGTGCTAAGTACCCACATTTGTTTCCCTAGTTTATGATGTATCTTTACGGGGACGTAAATCCATGAGGTGGGAGTAATATAAAGACCCGTAAAATTCAAGGAAATTTTTTTCATAATTTTCTTTTGGATTTTACAAGAACTTTATTTCTGACAGCACCTTATTCTGAGGACTGGTGTGCCCGAAATCATTTTCCGAAGTTTAGCTTGGGTACGTTCAGTGAAAGAACGAGCATGTTTTTCTAAATTTTGAACCAGTACTCAGAATTGAAATCCGAGGACACTGATGAAATCACATCACCAATAATTTCTTAGGAACACCTTTTCCAAAGTTGCGTTTGCTCGGGTGTGGGTTTTAAAATTTTTGGTTAAGTAAACGAATAAAATAAAATGGTGCAGCTAATTTTATATTATTTAAAATTTTGTAACCTATGCTAAGTGGATGGAGTGGGACCCACTATATCCTACTCCACTAGGTAGGATATTTGTGGGGTGGGGCCCATATGAGCCCCGCCTTTTCAACTTCCTCAAACCCCCTCCTTTAATTAGGTAACGCATTCGCACCCCAATTAAATGAAAGTCAACTCTTGTGTTTACCTAAATATTAAACGCCTCTTTAATTGGCTGGTCAAAACCTTTCAATTAAATCAATTAACTGAATGATCTGTTTTTAATTTACAAAAATAGTTGGCATGAGAAATAAAATAAGGCTACACCTTATTTTATTGGGGTGGCTTTGGTTGTGCGAGAGGAATTGAGAGGTTTTTCTCAAACCTTGAATCTTCACCTTCTTCGTTGAAGAACGTGAAGAATGCGAAGAACACACCGTCGCCGATGAAGAATTCCGGTCTCCAATGAAGGGCGATGAAGAACGCCGAACCCTCGGAGATCAACGACACGACGCCGTGTACCGCGACGCCGACCATCCTCCTTCTACGACGCTTCTTCCGCGACGTTCCTTATCCCGCGACAATATTCGATCATCAATTGCTTGAGGTAGGGGTTTTGGTTCAATTAAATATATGTGATTTATATCCTCGACATGTGTTTAAAATTTGTCGGAAGCCATTTAAACTACTAAAGAGGTGGGTGCAGACCAACAAACAAGTCTGAACCCACCGTTTCATTGTTCTTGGTGTGCGGATCAACGGGCAATGACAGAGCAGGCCACAAAGGCATTTTGAGGTCTTCGCAGTGAAGATCATGTCCCGGGAGGACCTCTGGTGAATACGAAAGGAAAAACGGACCACCGGAGCACATAAGGTGGTCCGTAGAAAATCCCGCCGGTGTGCCTCGCCAGCACCGCGGCGCCGACGGCCGACACCGGCCAGCCGCCAGGAGGCGGCAGTGCCCGGCGCGCCGCTGGGAAGGACCGCCGTGGCTGAAGCCGCGTTGGCAGGAACCTGGTCCCGCGAACGTGCAGGACCGAGGAGGGGGGACATGTCACTAGGCCACGTCCGTTGGGAAGGTGCGGCCCCCACGTGGGGGCCGCGACTTCATTGAAGGGGGAAGCACCCCCTTTGCGAGGTCGCTCGGCCAGCGCTGAGCCGACCCGCTTGGCCAGCGCCGAGACACCCCTGGATGGACCGTCCGAACCGGGCCAGGCCGCCCAGGTCGGGCCGAGCCACACTAGCCATGCCGGGCCGTGCCCCGATGGGTCGGACCCGAACCCGGGTCGGGTCGACCCAATTCAGGCCGACCCCGGGGGGGTTGGGCCGGGTTGGACATGGCACATACCCCCCATTTTCGGACTGTTTCGGTCTGTTTCCCATAACATGGGATACGGAACTCCAATCAACTCACCTTCAGTTGCGTAGCGATCCTTGGTTCGATAAGGACGTTTTTGAATATTACACTCAAGGTTTCGGAAAACATTGGGTTTAGCCGGGTTGGTTCGTACACGAAACCAACCGGGCCCTCGGAGCGGAAACACTTATAACTTGAGCTCCAAACGTCCGATTGACATGCCATTGACTTTGTTGGATTACTCTTAGTGAGACAAACCTTTTGTCTTACTCCGCTCGAGGTTTGGCCGCAGTTGGAGTATGGTTGGGTAGGTTTTGACTTAAAAACCAACCGGGGCCCTAGGACGAAAAAGCCAATATCTCTCAGACCGGGCGTCTGATTGACGCGCAGATTGTCACGTTGAGTTCTTGTTGACGATACAGAACATTGGGATACATCAACTTCGGACTTTGTGTCAGTTGATGTATCATCCCCTCGGCTTGTGGAGCGGACCCTCCCGTAATGAGCTTGTTGTGTGCGGGAACCCTAGAGCTGGCTGCGACTACGACGACAATGAAGACTGTACGAGAATCCTTTGTGGGTTCGACAATGACTACTACAGCACTCAGTGATCCATTATGGATTAGTTTCTACCGATCCTGTATGGGTCAGATCCTGTGTGGGTCAGCGCTCAACGATCCTATGTGGGTCAGCGCATACAGGTCCTATGACGGTCATATCCTGTGTGGGTCATTGCGGGGGTTAGTACCTATCGATCCTTTGTGGGTCATTGCGGGGGTTAGTACATATTGATCCATTGTGGGTCCGACAGCTTAGATGAATAAGTGGCAACATATGATCATCTCTATCGTCTTACGAAGAAGTATACCTGTGTGAGTTGAGTCTTGACTTTCAGTCTTTATCTTCGATAATATTGACTTGATATCCTATCTGGATTACGTTATGCTTCCTGTGTGGATTGTGTTGTGCTATCCTGTGTGGACGTGATCGAACATGGGCTCAGATGATGGAGCCGAACTGGAATTTATGACTTAGGTATATGTACGGTCATATACCTAAGTAATGTTGGATGTCACTTCGTGATTGTATATTTCCCTTGTGCATTATCGTTTATGGATTCTGGGAGACCTTCAGGGGTCTTAGGGTCTCTACTGAGTAGCTATACTCACCCCTACATGGGCTATGCCCGCTCTACGTTGTGTTGGATGCAGACGACGGACAGTGCTGATCGTGGTGGAGGCTTGTGGAGCAAGTTGGTACCTAGAGGTGGACCACTGGGTGGGACGTACACGGAGCGGACGACAAGACCCGAGGAGATGTGGTGGCTATTTGTACCCACCCATCAGGTGGGACTACCAGTGGACAGCTCGACGTTGCTGCTTTAATTTCAGTTGCTGTAATTTCCCTTCAGTTGTACTTTACTTTTAGTTTGGGTTTGTATTCTGGCCCACTTACTTTTCCGCACTTACTTTTGAATCCTGTTTTACTTAGTTTTTACTTCTTCTTTCTTACTCTAAGGTGTTTGTTTACAAAGGCAACGCCTTCCCTTCTTTTTCGGGAAATACGCCTTGGTGCTAGTGGCCAACCCCTAGCCTATGGAAGGTGGGCTTGGGGTAGTCACGGAATGGGACCCGAGGACGGGTCGTGACAATATTCATGGTTCTTCTTCTTCATAACGATCAGTGAGAGGTTGAGGCCCAACCATGAGCTTATGATGATGTGGCCTTCGAAAATAATAGTGTGGGTTTCAAAAAACTGATCAGATGTTCACAGGAACTAGATCATCTCAATTCCACTCAAGAGTGTGTTGCACCATTCAAGGTATTCTGTGATCTATTCTTCAATGATGAGAAGTCTCATGGGTCCCCTTCATTCTTTTTACAATGCGGAGGCACATAATTATCTGTTTTTAGAAACGTAATCTCTAAAGAATACAAGAGCATCATATTTCAACAAGATCAATGAAACTCCTTTTATATGATAGGGGTACTTCTCTTTCTCATTGAAATCTCATTGGAAATTCCCTGATGATCACAAATTTGAATGTTTGGAACTTTTTGGCATATTTAAATATTCAAGTCCACCATTGATGATATGTATGGATCATCATGTCTTTTCATGTCAATGATTTAATGACCCAGAAATTTCAAGGAATTTTTTTATTCATAAATACCTTGGAATTTTGCGAGTCTACGGTTTCTGACAGCACTTGATTCCGAGGCCCAGTGTGCCCAGAATCAATTTCTCATGTTTTGTTTGTGTACGTTCAACAAACGTATGAGCATGTTTTTCTATCTTTTAAACCGGTGCTTTTAATTGAAATATGAGGACACCGATGTGCTCGCAATGCCGGTATTCTATTAAGGGGACCTTTACCATAGTTTTGTTTAATGTGGGTTGAATGTTAAGAATTGGGGATTAATTAAATCGTAAAATAAAATTGTTTAGAACAAATTTATTCAACATGGTTGTTAAATCCTACATGGGGAAGTTAATGGTGGGTTCCACCCCCACCTAACTTCCCATGTGTGGATATTTGTGATGTGGGACCACCAAGAGCCACCACCTTTCATCTCCCTTAAACCTCATTTAAACTCCCCAATTTAACTCCCCTTGTTTAATTCTTGTCAACTCCCCCATTTAATTAAGAGGAGCCTCTCCACATTCCACCTCCCCCTCTCTATTTAATTCTTTTCCAACCCATATCAATTAATTAAACAACTCTTCAATTAATTATTTAATAAGTTTGATTTAATTTTAAATACTTGTCCGGTTATATTATGGGAGGGCCATTTTATAATTTAGGTTGGCAATATTGGTGGGAGAGCTATTGAGAGGAATTAGAAGGAAGTGTTCTTCTCCGACCAAGAACACCAACCTTCAATGAAGAATTACTTTCTCCCTCGATGAAGAATGCTCTACGATTCAAGGAACAAGAAGTCACCAATGACACTTTTCCTCTTTCCGCAGCTCGACGACGCGCAACATCATAATCATGGAAGGGGATTATTTTAAATTATAATGGATTAAAATTGTTGTTGTTCTACATTGTAAAAATTTTATTGTCTTTGGCCAACTGCTACCGCCTTACACGGAGGGCACGAGCCGAAGTCACACGACCTGATGACCCTCTGACGTTTCTTGTTCTTTTAATTTGCAAATGGATGAGGTGGTGATGGGAGAAGCGGCGACCCTGCACTATCCGCATGCGAAAGAACCATCCGGCTATAGCCGGCCGAGACAGAGGGAGGAACCATTGCGCCCCCAGGTGTCGTGCTGTGGAGAACCATGGACCGCAATGGGAGGGTTGCTTCAGTAGATGAACTAGCTGGCTTGACGGCCGACCGAGTGGAGGATAGCCACGACACCCGAAGGTGTCATGCAGTAGATCTGCGGCCGACCCCAGTGGGCCGCTTGGGCCATGATGGCCGGCCGGCTTTAGCAGGCCAGTTAGAGAGGGAAGCGCCACCAATTCGGGCAGCCGGGGGGGGGGGGGGAGCCCCCCCGCCTCGGACCGCTCGGCCCCCTCAGGCTAGGCCACGCCCTCCCTAGCTGGTCTGCGTAGGGTCACGCCCTCCCTGGTTGGGCTGCGCTGGGCCCTGCCATGCCCTGCACGGGTGGGCCGCTCCCCCTCGGTCCAGACTGCACCCCTTTGGGCTGAGCCACACATTTCATCAGGCCGGTCCGACCCCATGTCGGGTCGGACCCACCAAAACTGTGTTGACGCGATCCGCCATCCCATTGGGCATAACGGGTCGGGGCCGTTTTCACTTAAACATGAGTATCATGAAGACCGCGTGTCCGAACGGCACGCCGTCTGCAGCAGTAGGACTCTTGTGACGTGTAGTTCCTTCTTCAGTACTCTATGTTTGTTTTGGATGACTTTGGAAAATGTCCGGGTTTGGAATTAGCATATTTCTAACCGGGCCCCTCGAACAGAAAAACCAATAACACTCAGACCGGACATATGTTTGATGAACCGTCAGCTACGTTGGAAATCTCACTGATAAACGGTTCCATTGAGTATATCCCTTGGTGTTCAGGGTACATTTGAGATATGGTTTGGTTGGTTCGTACATGAAACCAACAAAGCACCCGAGACAAAAAGGTTAATAACTCACAGACCGGGCGTCTGATTGACGCACCATCTGATGCGTTGAGACCCCTATGATGTGGTGGTGCTTTGTGAAACTCCTTAGTTATGCTTCATGACACTTGGAGTACAACCAGTAGCTCATGGAGCGGATCCTCCTGGAGACGAACTTACAGAGTACAGAGACCTAGTAGCTGTAGACATGACGACTGCTTGACCGAGTTGACTCGGGGTGATTCCATTATCCCAGTGGATGGAGCGCTCGGTTTGGCAGCAGACCCAGGACGGATGGAGTTCCAGGTTTGGTAGCGTACCCGCGGTACTCGACAGGAGGAGCACCTCTTTAGGCTATTAGGGGGAGCGCTACTGTGTTGGGGCGGCAGACCCATTGCGGAGAGCACTACTGTGTTGGGGAGACAGACCCGCAACACTCGACGAGAGGAGTACCTTAGCAGTCTATGGTTAGTGAGTAGTGCATTAGAGTCGCAACATGGCCACTGTACTCGACAGGGGAGGAGTTTTCTAGCAGTTGTGGTTTCAATAATGAAAATCCTGGTTTCTTCTGAGTCAATAACCATTATTTTTTCCACATGATTGATATGGGTTACATGATAACATAGGCATATGTATGGGAATATCCCTAAGTAAAGGTTATCTGGTGAGATCATTCTTTGTGGTTTATCCTTGTTCTATATAGTGAGACCTTGAGGGTCTTGGGGTCCCTACTGAGTATTGTTATACTCACCCCTGTACAGGCTATGCACGCACCTCGTTGTGTTTGATGCAGACAACGAACAGCGCTGACCGAGGCAGAGTGTATGAGGACTGGACTGTACCCAGAGGTGGACACTCAGCGTGGCGGCACATGGAGCATACCGATAGACGTGAAGTGCTGAGGAGGACATCTATACCTACCCTTCATTTAGGAACCCGGAGGACGATCCAGGTCCTTCTTCATCATTCAGTTGTTTGTCTTTTCAGTTGTAATTAATTTAGTTTGTAGCTGTACCTTTATGTTGGTCTAGTATTTCCAACCCCTTTGTACATTCAACACACTTGCTACTACTTTAGATAGTGTTTAATTCCACTTATACTTTGGTTGTGTCTGTTTACGTTTTTATAAAGGAAATGCCTTCCTAGTTTTTAGAAAGTTACAAATTTGGTGCTAGTCTCCAGCCTTTGGCCTATGGAAGACGTGCTTGGGGTAGTCACAGCACGGGCCCCGAGAAAGAGTCATAAAAAATAGGGATTAGAGGAGTCAGTTATACCACAAAACATAGGACTCTAGTCATTCTTTTCTGTGAAGTAATAGTGTAAAGGGTACCGATTGTGGTTTTCAGATAAGGGATTCCAGTGTTGGTGCGGTAGCTGACGTATCCATACACTAGGACCCTAACTTATGATTTCTGAATCAGTGCACAAAACAACTTATTGCATGTATGTTTTAAAAAGTGTTTTTTAAGTCAGCTCAACCAGGTCAGCTCACTAGGATTTATTGTTTGACCGTGTCTCATCTGTTCAGGATGACTCCACGCAAACAGTCAATTGGAGTTCTGAGAGAGTACCTGATGACGGCCCACCAAGCGATGAGGCTCTGGTGCAGGGCCCTCTTGCTATGTTGGAACCTTCGGGTGGTGTACCAGTAGCACCGACACCTGTTAGCAAGCAGATACCACTGGCCACACTGGCAGATAGTGCACTCCGACTGAACGCGTTGCACAAGGCCCAGCTACAGAGGCCTCCAAGGCTTCGAGGCAAGATAGATTCTCAGGTTGTAGAGGACTGGATGGAGGTGATTGCTAGAGTTTTCCTCTTAGTTGAGACACCAATGTAGAATATAGTGATCCTAGCTACTTGACTATTTTAGTGCGTGACCATGAGGTTGGTATGCATAGTGATGAGGCTTCGGTACGTGGACCGATGCCTGAGATAGTACAATGGGGTAGTGTGCCAGTTATATCACTACCTGTTGGTCATCAGTTTCAACCTACGGTACCGGTAGATGAAAAATACAGGCATATTTCCTTACATGTGTTTCGGCATCAGATAATCCTCAGGTTCCGAGCGTAGCCTAACTCACCAGTTTCTGCGGACTGGTTTGAGGAGGTGGTTGAGAGTTTTCTAGAGCTTATAAAGCTTCGGCAGGACGACATGTCGGTAGCTGAGTATTCATTGGGGCATACCGATCATTCATGTTAATTGATGAATCTGATATGATCAATGAATTGGGTCTTGGACTACCGAATTATGTGAGTTTAAAGGGTATCCGAGAGAACATTATTTCCTCTATGTATTCCTACTTATGCTAGGGTGATAGAGAGTTCCTTTGTGGTTTAATGTTCTTTGGTTGAAAGAATATAGCTAGTGAAGTTAGCAGTGAGAAGCAGGGAACTAACACACGTATTAGAGACTTGGACATGTAAAATGTTTTAAGAAGAGGAAGTGTTAATGGAAGATGAATCTGCAGAGCAGTAGATGTGGAAGCAAAGCTAGGAGAGCAGCATGAGGTGGTGTGCATTTCGACATGTTACAACCACCCGCCTTTGCAGTCTCTTCCAGGCCTAGTGATCGGGAGGGTAGGGGAAGAGAGTAGTTGCATACAGTCAAGGAGTGTGACCAAAGGGCTCTAGGAATGATTCTACGTACGTTCTGTGTCTACTACTAGCTATCGTAACAATAGAAATTTATTAAAATCATTCCTTCCTTCCATGAATCGTGTCCTAGACATAGATTCTCTAGTTAAGCCATTTAATTCATCCTCACATCTGGAGAAACCTTTGGGAACTTACACCAACGGTTTGATATGACCTTTGAGGTGAGAGTTTCAATTGGAACCTCATGGTTTCAATGTCAAGGCCATACGTCATTAATATGGGTATGGAATGGGTAACCCCAGTTCATACACAGATTGACTGTATTTGGAAAAAATATTTTGGTTTACCTACAACGTTGGATGGGTTTTCCTTGGTTGGTGAAAAAGAAAACCCCAGGCAGGATAGGAAAGAATCATGCATATGTGGGTGCAATTGATCACCCATGAGTCAGCCAAACATAGATTTGTGCCGGACTTCTCCAGAGATGCGGCACCAATTTTAGAATTGATAGAGAAGGGGAGAAACTTTATGTGGTTAGAGTGAAGCAAGTAGTTCTTTTCATGAGCTGAAGTAGAGCTTGACCAGTACGCCCATCTTGAGGCTACCAGAGAAGGTGAAGATCATCCAGGAGCAGATGAAGACTGCACAGAGTAAACAGAATTCCTATGCTGATAGCAGATGAAGACCATATGAGTTTGAGGATGGAGACCACGTTTTCCTATGGGTCTCACCTTGACGAGGTCTATGGAGATTTGGCCAGGGTGGTAAGTTATCTCCATAATTCTTTGGACCATTCCAGGTCCTTAATAGAGTAGGCGAGGGGGCTTACCGCCTAGCCCTTCCACCTCAAATGCACTAGTTGCACAACTTCATCTATGTATCACACCTAAGGAGATGCATGCACGACCAATCAGTCATCATCACACATGGAGAGCTGGAAATCGATGATGGGGTGACTTTTACGGAGGTTCCAATAGAGATTGGGGATTGACAGGATCGGGTCCTATGTGGATGGTCGATTCCTCGGTTGTGCATTCACTGGAATTATGGGAACCTCCTGGAGAGCACATGGTAGCAGGAGGCTTAGATGTGTGATCAGTACCCATTTTGTTTCCCTAGTGTGTGTTGTAGCTTTACGAGGACATAAATTCCTGAGGTTGGAGTAATATAAAGACCCAAAAAATTCACGGAAATTTTTTTTATTAAATACCATTGAATTTTATGAGTCTGTGGTTTCTGAAGGCACCTGATTCCGAGGCCCGGTGTGCCTAGAATCAATTTCTGATGTTTTTTTTGGGTACGTTCAGTAAACTTATGAGTGTGTTTTCTATCTTTTGAACCATTGATCGGAATTGAAATCTGAGGACACCGATGATCTCGCAGTTCTAGTATTCACTTAAGGGGACATTGACCGTAGTTTCGTTTTATGCAGGTTGAATGTTATGAATTGGGATTTAATATAAAAGTTAAATAAAATTTTTCAGAACAATTTTATTCACCTTGGTCGTTAAATCCTACATGGGTAAGTTAATGTTGGGGCCCACCCCCACATAACTTCCCATGTGTGGATATTTGTGAGGTGGGTTCCATATGATCCCCAACCTTTCATCCCCCTTAAACCTCCATTAAAATCCCCAATTCAACTCCCTATTGTTTAATTCATGTCTATGACCCCATTTAATTGGCTGGAGCTTCTCCACATTCCACTCCCTCTCTCCATTTAATTCTTTTCCAACCCATCTCAATTAAATAAACAACTCTTCAATTAATTAATTAAAGAGTTTGATTTAATTTGAAATACATGGCATGTTATATTATGGGAGGTCCATTATATTATTTTGGTTGGAAATATTGGTGGGAGATCTCTTGAGAGGATTTAGAAGGAACTGTTCTTTTCTGATGAAGAACACCATCCTTCAACGAAGAACAACTTTCTCCCTTGATGAAATTTCTCTACGATGTGAGGAACGCGAAGTCACAAACGATGCTTGTCCTCATGTCGCGGCTTGACGATGTGCAACATCATAATCGAGGAAGGGGGATTATGTTCAATTTTAATGGATTAACATTGTTCTTATTATATGTAGTAAAAATTAGATTGTCATTGGCCAACTACTACCACCTAACATGGTGGGTGCAGGCCAAACGTATATGACCCGTACCCTTCAACTTTTCTTGCTGTTTTAATTCACGAATAGAAGTGGGTGTGATGGGAGAAGTGGAAGTCATGCGTCGGCCGCATGTGAAATAACCGCGGCGCGAAATCACTGGCTGCTCGACCGGGAAAGAACCGGATAGCTATAGCTGACCGGGCCGAAGGGAGGAACCGCGACCCTCAAGGCATCGCGGTGCGGAGAACCCTGTCTTGCAAAGGGAGAGCTGCATCGGCAGAATAACCAGGAGGCTGGAAGGCCGATTGGGCGGAGGAAGGTTGTGACACCTGAAGTTGTTGCGTAGTAGATCTGTGGCCTGCCTGAGAGGGTTGTTTTCCCCAAGAAGGCTGCCTGGCTTCGGCCGACCGGTTAGGGAGGTCGACACCACTTGGTGCTACCTGTTCTGGAATCCGAGGGGCCGTGCACCACTAGGCTGGACCGCGCCCCTTCGGGCCAGGACTCACGTTTCATCGGGCCGGTCCGACCACCTTTTAGGTCAGACCCGCCAAAACTGGGTTGACACGATCCGCCAGCCCACTGGGCTTAATGGGCCAGGCCCATTTTCACATAAACGTGAGTAACATGAAGACCATCTATCCGATTGACGCGCCGTCTGTGGCCCTTGGACCCTCATGACATGGCGGTCCATTTTTGATAATATATGTGAGTTTTGGAAGACTTTGGACAACGGTCGGGTTTGGAACGAGCATATTTCCATCCAGGCCCCTAGAACAGAAAAACCAATAACTCTCAGACCGGACATCCATTTGAAGAACCATTAGCGGCATTGGTAATATCCTTGAGAAACGGTTTCATTGTGTATACCCTATGGTAGTTTAGGGTATAATTGAGATACAGTCAGGTTTTTGCGTACACAAAACCAACCGGGACCCGAGACAAAAAGGATAATAACTCACAGACTGGGCGTCTGATTGATGAGCAGTCTAATGAGTTGAGACCCCTATGACGAGGCGGTCCTTTGTGATACTCTTTCATGAGACTTCATGAAATGTGGAGTATCGAGCAATAGCTCGTGGAGCGGATCCTCCTAGAGATGAGCCTACAGAGTGCAGAGACCTAGTAGCTGTAGACCTGACGACTGGTTGGCCGATTAGAATCAGAGTGATTCGATTAGCCCAATTGATAGAATATCCAGTTTGGTGGCAGGCCCAGGGCGGACGAAGTTCCGATTATGGCAGCAGACCCGAGGTAATTGATAGAAAGAGTATCTCTGTAGGCTATTAGGGGGAGCGCTACTATGTTGGGGAGGCAGACCCATGGCGGGGAGTGTTACTTTGTTGGGGAGACAGACCCGCGATACTCGATAGGAGGAGTACCTCAGCAGTCTATCATTAGTGAGTAGCGCCTCAGAGTAACGACATGGCCACTGTACTCAATGGAGGAGGAGTTATCCAGAAGTTGTGGTTTCGATAATTAAAATCCCGGTTTTAGCTAAGTCGATGAACTTTGTGTTTTCCTCATGATTGAGATGAGTTACTTGATAAATTAGGTATATGTATGGGAATATACATAAGTAATGGTTATCTGTTGAGATCTTTCATTGTGGTTTATACTTTTTGGATTTAGTGAGACCTTGAGGGTCTCAGGGTCCCTACTGAGCATCGTTATCTCACCCCTTCACGGGCTATGCCCATACCTTGTTGTGTTGGATGAAGACGATGGACAATGCTTACCGAGGAAGAGTGTACGATGACTAGACGGTATCCGAAGGTGGACACTTAGCGTGAAGGCACACAGAGAGGACCAATAGACGCGGAGTTCTGAGGAGGACATCTGTACCTACCCTTTAGGTAGGAACCCGGAGGAAAATCTAGGGGCTGCTTCACCATTCAGCTGTTTGTCTTTTTAGTTGTACTTTATTTCAGTTATAGATGTACCTTTCTGTTGGTCTTGTATTTACAACCCCTTTGTACTTTCATCACACTTTCTACTTCTTTACTTAGTGTTTTCTTCTTCTTGTACTCTGGTTGTGTGTTTTTACATTTTTATAAAGGTAATTCTTTACAAGTTTTTAGGGAGTAACGCATTTGGTTCTAGTCGCCAGCCCCTGGCCTATGGAAGTCAGGCTTAGGGTTGTCACAACACGGGCCCCGAGGACAGGACATGCCAAATTTGGGCTCCATTTTCAATGATGAAATCTTGTGTGTGTGATGAGTATCACATGAAAATATTCATCCGAGTGTATTCACTATTATTCCATGTGGTTATAGAAACAACATTTTCCTCGTCCAAACCTACTTCTACAAGGTATTCTCATGCACGAACAAAGTATGTTGCATGTATGGCTTCATAGTGATCCGGTGATTCTCATGATGTTAAATGATAAACATGAGAGGTCAAACAGGATTCCTAATCAGTACCAGCTCAGAGGAAGTGGTAGCATTGAAAAATTGTGGTGAAAGATGAAGATGGAATGAATTATATAGAATCCCATAGTTCTAACATGCAAGGCACAAATGTGATGAGTGTCTGGGGTTATACTGTGAGACAAGATATTGGTTAAAAAAAGATATCATTTAATTTAATAAAAATACCTTCAAACATAGAAACAAGGAAATTCTTGAGTTGTGCCTTAAATATCTATCATCTTCAGCATACGCTCTATATTATACTACTCACTCCACAGTAACACCTTATATTGTTTTCAATATGGGAACTCTATGCGCCCACCCTCTTCCCCCTCATAGCGTGCTCTGTGACCATGCCCAGTGGACACGCTCTGTGACCACTATGCCTATCTTGGGCAGAAATTGGCTTGCACCCCCATCGGCCCAGCTGACACCAGTTATCCCACACATGGCTCGGGTTGAGGATTGCTTGTTATCTCTTGGTCTGGCTCAATATTTTATGTATGTCCCAAAGAAATTGTTCTACGTGGTAGGGAATGCCCACTTTAAAACAAATTCATGGCGATCCCAATGTCCAAGCCACTTAATGAACCATATTCTTCATGTTTTCATTGTGTGTTATTAATTATGAATAACTTCAATCATTTTTAAGTTTATGAGACTTCAATGTTTTAAATAATGTCTCACTTTCTAATAAATGTTCATTGATGTTTAGGATCAATTCAACAATCATTTGAATTTCAACAGAGAATGATCATGCATGACATCCAATTTCAAATAGTAATTCTCAAATTTCAATTAGTTGTGGAATAACTTATTAATAATCATAGTGGGTTATTTACTAAGTAAACCACATTACAAAAAGCATTAACACCTAAATCATGATCACACCACCAATAAATACCTTTCCATACACATATTGACACCTTCTTAAGTAAAAATACCTAATTATGATCAACAATCTCTCCCATTTTATTTTGTTGTAAATATCACATAAACACACATTGTATTGGAAAATAAGTGTGACAACAATTTATTCACCTTATTGGAATCCAAATACCATGGTTCAGTGGGGTCTATTCAAAAACATGTTCTCCTCCCATTATATAATATTATCTTGAATATTTATGAGAGAGGGATGACTTAACACGGTTATGTTACCAAATAGACCTTATTTAATAAACTATATTTCAAAATGGGATAACCGAGTTTATAAAAAATTAGAGTTATGAAATAGGTTTTCAATGTTGTCTATAAACAACTATACATGTTAAATCATGCTAAGAGTGTATCAATTCATATCCATGGGGTTAGAGATATTCATAATTATCTATGAAATGTTGAATCATGGACATAATTCATCGAACATATTAAAATGTTCAACATGAAAAGTTAAATCTCCCCTTTTCATCCCTTCTTCTCATCAATCAAGTTCTCTCCCTTAATTAAAATGATAAATATAATTAAGAAAAAGTAAGAATGATTAATTGTAATACCTCATGTTTCAAATTACTGATATGACATGAAATTTCATTATTTGTCATGAAATAATCATTGATATAATCTCCTTTATATTTTCCACCTAGAGGGGTTAAATCCCTTCAATTTTATCTTGTGGAAAATATCATCAAATAATCTTAATGATATTTTTTTATAATAATCCAATGAGGAACACTCTATGTATGATTCATATAATGAATAATCAGTCCAAATTGTTATTATCCACATAGTTCATTCAATTCACATATTGGTAGTGTCCTTCTCCCACAATTACCTTCAATGTAAGCACCAATATACAACCAATATAGAAGGAAATAAGATGGAACACCTGTGAGATTCTTAATACAAGCATAAATGATAAGAATTTCTTCTCAACCCATGAACTGTGTTCGTTATAGTTCTAATGTGGCTGGTACACTTCATACTCATGTGTCCTATAAATTTTATTCTTTGATCATTCATTTTCAGTATGGACCCTTTACTTACATTAACATTTAACTTGTGTGGATTGCCTTTCTGTACATAAATATGTAGTGAAGTATCATCCACTGGTGAATGTTATTTGTTTTTCAACATCTCTATTTGACTATGTAAAATTTATACATTTTTTTGTTATGTCCATCATACTTTCACCTTCCACATAGAAACAATGAGACACTTGGGATATAGTTTTTGTATAACCTCTCACGAAATTTAAAATTTTCATTATGTAGAGTGATATACTTCTTTATTACCATATAATTAGTGTGTAAATCTAATTCATCGTTTTGGATGTTCTCCAGTAATTTGCAGTTGATTAGGCTAGATAACAAGTTACTCTTTATTAGCATGTTCTGGTTTGGAGCGTCCACATGGCAACTCCAAAGAATTCATTTTACCTTTTATAGGTATCTTATCATCTTTCCAAATGTCATCATTCAATATTATCTTCTTCTAGATTGGTTATCATTTCAATTTCAACTTTCTTCCATTAATTTTCCTGGCTTGTTTGCAGTGATCCATGTTAGGGAATTTCGTTCCATAGTAGAACCATTTTTCTTAGATGGGATGACATTCCTGGAATCCAGCATAATCTGCCTCTTGGGAATAGTATGATTCACTATTTTCTTGACTTCAATGTTTTTCATATTCCCAATGGAAGACTTGAAAAATATTATTTATTTCTTATACATTTGTTTTGGCCTCTTCTTCTTATCATAATATGCATTATACATGGTTGGACTAAACCAGAACACATCAAAACTTTGACCACTTATTTTTCAATTATCAAAGAAGACATCAAGATATTAAAATATGTTCTTGATAGACATATTATTCATTATCTATGTATTCATCTAAAGCATTACATGTTTCTTTATTTCAACATATCTTCATTACCAGAATGTAGGCCTTCTAAAATATTCATATGATGAAACATTATTATATTAATAATTGGATTTAAGGATAATTTTCCAACAACACCGATAAAATCCATTATATCTCTTTCTTTTTCTTGTGAAATCAGTTTGTGTTTATTTAGTAAGTTGTTATTTTAGGAATTGTTGATTTTTCAATTTAGATTCCATTTGGAAATTATTCTTTATAATCACAATGGAATACATCATTGAAGCTTTTATGGATGTATTAAAATTTTTATCACTCCATGTATTCCCATATTTATGTTCTGTTCCAATACATGCAGATGAATCTGCATGAGTAGAAATAGAAATAACTGGGTTATGGGGGACCTTCTCCTTGGAACATGTTTCCATTAGATTATAATATGATCTAATAATCTTTTGAGAATCATATTTCTCAATGAAAACATGAAGTGAAACATCTCTTCTTCCGGATATTTGGGAAGATCCACCTTGGTGTGATTTCTTATTCTTCAATTTCTCCTCATGCTCTAGAAACACCATGTTGAGGGAGTTATTATAATCCTCAACGGATCTAAACCTATGTTACCAATTATTAAGCAACATTATTATTCATTCATTATGCATATTTATTAATTTTTTCAAACATATATCAAAATCCTTTACCTTGTAGGCTTTTTCTTCTAGTTGAGAAGCTTTGAAAACCATAGAGACTTTGTGCAACTTTTCAAATTCATGGAATGATTCTAATAATACAATATCAAATAATTCATTCTCAAGAATTCATCCCTACAATTCATCCGTATCTTCAAAATATCATTCAAGGAAAAGATAAATTTATTCATCCTTTTCATTTAATTGTTTTGTTAGAGTGTTGTACATGCCAATCCTTTTAACCAATTCATCTTCCAAGGAATTATCTTTTTATTTCAGCTATAATTTTTAATCTTGAAGAATATTGATACTTGTAAAAGTAAGTATTGCCACATATTTAGGAATAATTGTTAGATGATCATTGAGTACAGACTAATGATGACATAATGGTATTGTTATCATCACATCATGACCAGGCTTCCTCAGAAGAGTTGTAATAATGAACAGAATTATCACTTGTTGATCTATCTAGATTACCATTAGTAGAAGTTGTCAGATCAGTAGAAGTACGATTCTTCTTTAGATTCCTTACCTTCTACATTTTTCAGTTATTATGAGTCTTGTATTATATTTCAATTTTATTTTCCTCACACATTTCCTGAAATCGTAACATTATAAAAACTCCCTTGGATCTTTTAGAGGTGACCTTCACTCTAACAACAATTGATGTTCCTAGATAAATGTGAATCACTGAGAGGGGGAGGGGTGAATAAATTATACCTATGAACTTTTTACAAATTGATTCTTTTCAATTAAACATATACATATGGTTAATTCCTCGATTTAATCTTCATCGGTCTCTCATCCTTACCTCGAATGATACTATAAATGTAAAGGCACAAAACCGGAGGATTTAGAATGATTAGTTTAAAGGCCTACCCCTTTTTGTGTCATTTATTCCCCATTAAAATATTATCCAATATAATTTTATTATAAATTAATGTGGTTTATATAGATCCTCAATATTTCTATCCTGAATCCTAGAGTAAGGTCTTTATACAGCATTTGACAATGTTACCAGATTCCACTGGCCTACTCCAGAGTCCCACTAAAGACTTCTTCTTCTCCCTAAATAACATAGGAATATTCTAGTTCTTGATTCACATGAGAATATTCATTATTTGTTTTATATATTAAAATTATACTGATATTATGCTCTTCCCCCATGTGTGTTCTAAATAACACTTTCCAGTGTATCTCTTCAAGAATATTAAATAGCCTTTGGTATTGTCTGTTGGCCTTGCTCAGTAATTTTGATCACTGGATCTGATTAGTTATTAGTGGAACAATGCTTAGTAAACTCTTTCTTCTTTAGGTGAAGACCTCACCTCACTAAGATGTGCGAAAATGGTTCACACTCCTTCTTTATAAATATTATTAGGCAATAATGTGCTTGAACTATGTCAACTATGTTGGTCATCGTGAATTCTCAAACTCTTTTTTCTTGTATATATGATATTTTTAATTCTAACGTGCTTTATTATCAATGAATGTTCACTCTACAGATGAATTCCATGGAATCCAAAACTTCTTATCTTGGATACATCAATGAATTCTCACTCGTGCAAGTGATTATGCATGGTTTAATTACTGTATAATACATATATTATCAATCCGAGCACAAAATATTCTCTTATATCAATATTTTAGGATTAATGTGTGTGGGTATTGAAATTACATAGGGAATTTCAACTAATTTTCTTCTTTCTTATTATTCAGTGCGACAACCAAGTACACTAGAACATTGTCTTCATTCTTGGAATGAATCACATACACCTATGTGACTATTAAAACATTGAGGATCAGCTCACTGGGAATCGTCACAATTAATTATCTCATTCAATTTTCATGTATTAATGAGTTGAAGCATATGTCATTTTTGTGGAACACCTTTTTCAGTTTTTCAAGGTGTTTTTGATATATAATAAACTTATTGGAACACTTTTTTTGTATATATATGCAATCATTCATAACATATTCACTTCTTCTCTTATCATTTATTCCCTTTCACTCGGCACGGGGGTTCTAAATTTATGCACATAAGTGAATATATATATTGAATGAGTAAACCATACTCACCATTATGAAATTTTAATTCTCTTTCTTGTGTCACAACCCAAATGTGTATAACTCATTTCTTCACACAGAAGACATATTCTCATTATCCCTTCTTCTTCATTGTTGAGACCTTAGTCGGGTGTTTTAGGTTTTATATGTATGTTATTTTAAATATAATGGGAGAATCCACTATCCAACATGGTATTGCACACTTGAGTCCAAGGGTTACATTAAGAAAATCACATATATTTATGCTTTTCCATATGGCCTTCGGGCATGATCCTTCCTCTTCAAAATTAACCCCTAAATAATAGAATTTTTGTGCCAGGAAAACATTATGGAGTAACAATTATCTTCATGAACCCTATAGGTTCATAGTTATTCTTCGTGATAGGGATACACAATTCTACCTTTTCATGAAGCTCAGTGAGAGGCTGAGGCTCATCAATAGGCTGACGATGGTGTGGCCCTCGCAAATAAAGGTGATGGTTTTTATAAACTTCATTGTTTGTTCATGGGAAAAATTTATTCGTGAAAGGCGCTGTCGTGGGCACTTTCAAATGACATTGTTTCTTTACTAAGTGAAGCACAGTGGCTAACCTAGGTCATTCTCTTGAGGAGGAATTAGTTTAAAAACCCTTAGAAGGCTCGAAGAAACCAAAAAAAGAAACAAAATGATAAAATATGGGGGTGGTTTGATTGAAAGACTTTTAGAACACGAAACAAAACAATCAAGGCAATCAAGGAGTAAAAGACAATCATGAACACTGTTTCTTTAAAATCACTACTATGAGAAGTCGTAGCCAATCTAATCTACCCCTTCACCATTCTTTAATCATTATCCCATATGATTATAATTCATTAAAATGTGACCCCATAACCTTGTCAACCCCCGAACCCTACGGAATTTGACACAACCACATGTATTTGAAGAAATGAGCACTAGGTTGTCTTTGAGACTTCCAATCGCAGTACACTACTTTGATTGTGGTCCAAATACAACTTATGATCAATGGTCAATTAGGGTAGAACCTCCTATCTAGAATTGAGAATTAATTAAGTTTAGGGATGAGAGATGAACCCTACAATTCTATCCCAAGTTGATTAGATTTTACAATTGAAGTTTTTCTCTCTCGATTCCCACAGGACTGACCTCGCGGTCATATGCAACTTGACTGAGTTCCTTACAACTTAAATCTCAATTAATTGATCACAAATTATGAATTACAGTATGCTCATGGATTCAAAATGAATAAATGAAGGGGGTAGGGATTAGATCGACTATGAACGAAACTACTCTTCCATGGTTGGAATTTTCATTGTGGAGACATTTTACATAAGCAACAGATTGAAAGGGAAATACCCAATCTTGTCTCCACTCGAAGATTCCAGAACCAAGAAGCAAAAAACGAATACATTAAAAGAATAAAAAATAAGATTTATTGAAGAAAAGGACAAGTTAGAAGAATGAAAACAATGAAACACAAGTGGAGGTGGGAGAGGAGAGCCTTCTTGGAAGAGATCTTTGCACAAAGCCTCACTTCTTCCAAGGGGTTAGAGGAGTTCCTAGGAAATCTACTATCGGATAAACCTTGCCCAAGCTGTGAACCAGCCTCCCAAAGGGTGAAAATTTTATTTAAATAGAGTTGGGGAGGGCTAGGGTTACAAATGGTTTCAAGTGTGAATGTGTAAATTCGGGAAAATATTTTAATCCAATTTTTACCACCTGTTTGACCTACAAACTGCGCGATCCAGCTGCTCTTTCAGAAGGATTATTTGCGCGAATATGTGTCTTCTAGATGATATCCATATTTGGGCCACATCCAAGCACAGATAAGAATGTTATGGCCCAAATACAGAAGCACTATCCAGCCCAGGAAGTCCAGTCCAGATTTGTCTTCCTAGCCCATTAACTCCAAGTAATCCCACAATCTAGCTCCAATGGCTTGAATGAAAGTTGTAGAAAATTTAGTGACGCATTCGTTCACAAATTATTAAGCTCCAATTCTGGAAATAAAAATATTTATTCATATTATACCACAGTGAACTTTAAAAGGGTAAAACTGGAATTTTCATCATATTCTCAATTGAGTGATATAATCCCAAATATTCCATAATTGATCATATATAACACAATGTGAGGAAAGTTTGTTATTTATTATCAATAAATTATTCAATAAAAATACCTTTTATCAACTCCCCCACACTTACCCTTTTGCACTCCTGGGCAAAACCTCAAACTATGAAAAAATATGCATGTTTATAAATCCATTGTAGCAATATAAGAAAAGTAAGAATCACATCAAGAGTCAATCTTAAATATGAAATTCATGGTCTCATATGTTGTATCAAAACGAAATCTAGTGAGATTAAGGGAAAAAATCATGTTGAAATATGTTATGGGTCTACCATGCCATCAATTCCCCACGTGTGTGTATGTCAACCATTTCAAGCTCATATCTCCACCCTTTATTCAGCATATTCAAGTCAAGTAAAACAACTCTTCATACTTTGTTTAATCCACTGAACATGTTCTACATTCCTTTGCAATCGTGTTTCAAGACCCACTCACTTAATCATTCCCGAAAGTCAAACCTTAAGCTCCCGTCCTAGATATCTCCATATGTTGTATTCCCCTCTTTATTTTTTTTCTCGAAAGTTTCACATGGGAAAAATCTCACAATTAACTCCCAACCCTTGTTTGATCTTCTCACGACACTAATTGTAATAGTAATAACGAGATCAAAGGCCGAGAAGAGTGGTTTTTGACCTACCCAAGACACAACCCATTTTTTCTGTTCTTTTTTTTTGTATTATATTTTTTTTGAGGGTGTCCAACAGTCAGATAATAGGTCCACACGCATATGTCAATTCGGTACAGTAATGAAACTGATCGGAAGATAAACGAACGTGGGGATCAACCATTGAAATTTTTCTACATAACATGTCTATACCTTCAATTGAGTATGAAATATTTCACAAGTAATTGTTCTGTGGACAATTTTGTGGAGAATTCAATGACACAATATAACCATGAGCAAGCATCACAATGACTGGTGTCAAAATCTAAGAGGTTTTATAATGATACAACCACTCATATCATCGACATCAGTTTTTAGAAAAATCAACCCTTGATGATAAATTCATTCTCATGCTTACCATGGTATGGATGAAATTTTAAAACCGACTTTTTTCATTTGTTCCACTTGTAAATGATTTGGCAACTTTATTTTTTTATCGTAAATTTTATTAAAAACACACAAAACACACAATTAAAAATCCTAAATAACTACCCTAAATTGTTGTCCCCTCCCCCACACATAAAATATTGCATTGTCCTCATTGTGAAACTATGAGATGATATATGCACATTAAATGTATAATTAGATAGGACAAAGAATATAATAGTGAAAGGGTTAAGAACAGCCTGATATGCTCAATTGATGATGGCCTCATGCAGTGTGATGGAATCAAATACATGTGTGGGGAATCCCTCAATGTATTGCTTCAACCGATTCCCATTGACTATAAAGCTCCTTCCAGTGTCCTCTTGAGTGGTCTCCATTGCACCATAAGGAAAAACATTATATGCAACATAAGGACCTAACCATCTGGAATGCAACTTACCGGGCATTAGCTTCAGCCGTGAACTGTAGAGAAGGACTTTTTCTCCCACATGAAACTACCTCTTTTGGATCATCCTGTCATGGAATGCTTTTGATATATCCTTATAGAGCCTTGAGTTCTCATATTATTTCAATCGAATCTCTTCAAGCTCTTGAATTTGCAGCTTCCTTTGAATTCCGGCTTGGGCCAAATCCATGTTGCATTTCTTTATAGCCCAATATGCCCGATGCTCGGCCTCCACAGGAAGATGACATTCTTTGACAAAAACAATCCGAAATGGGGACATACCGATTGGAGTCTTGTATGCAGACCTATAAGCCCAAATCGCATCATCCAAGCGCTTGCTCCAAACCTTTCTATTTGGCTGTACGGTCTTCTCCAATATTTTATTCAACTCCCTGTTTGAAACCTCGTCCTGGCCATTTGTTTGGGGGTGGTATGGTGTTGATGTCTTATGTGACACCCCATACTTCTGAAGGAGGGAAGCCAAATTATGATTGCAGAATTGTGTCCCCTGATCACTGATGATAGCCTTTGGTACTCCAAACCTACAGAAAATCTGTGCTTTCACAAAGTCCACAACAACATGAAAATCATCAATCCGGGTGTCCTTAGCCTCCACCCATTTGCTAACATAATCAACATCAACCAAAATATAAAAAAACCCAAAGGAACTAGTAAAAGGACCCATAATATCGATGGCCCATACATCAAAAATCTCACAAAATAGTATGGGTTGTTGGAGCATCTCATGTATCCTAGAAATGATCCCAGTGTGTTGGCAACGAGAGCATGACTTACAAAACACATGGTCATCATGGAATAAACTAGGCCAATACAATATAGAGTCTAAGACTTTCCTAGCTGTCCATTGGGGTCCAAAGTGTCCACCACAGGCAATTGTATGACATAAATGTAGGACAAACTCAAACTCATGATCAGGAACACACCTCCTAATTACTTGGTCACTACACATGCGCCAGAGGTAAGGATCATCCCAAACATAAAACCTAGACTCACTTTTCAATTTTTCGACTTGATGATTCTTTAAATTTGTAGAGATTTTGGATGAAACAAGGTAGTTTACTAAATCAACATACCAAGGATGCATACCTGAGATGGAATAAAAATGCTCATCAGGGAAAGTGTCCCGAATTGGTACCTGGTCCAAGGTGTCATCCTCTAGTGTGTGAGTAAGTCTACTCATGTGGTCTGCCACCAAATTCTCTGAACCCTTCTTGTCCTTTATATCAATATCAAATTCTTGAAGAAGGAGCATTCATCGAATCATCCTGGGCTTTGCATCTGGCTTCTTTAGGAGGTACCTCAAAGCTGCATGGTCCGAAAAAACAACTACTTTTGAGCCCAATAAATATGAACGGAATTTATCTAAAGCAAATATGACTGAAAGAAACTCCTTTTCTGTGGTAGTGTATTTTTATTGGGCTGAATCCAGTGTCCTCTATGCATAGGCGATCACATGTGAACGTCCCTCCACCCTCTGAGATAAGACTGCTCCAACCGCGAAGTTGGAGGCGTCACAGATAAGCTCAAAAGCAAGGTCCCACTACGGGGACTGTATGATTGGTGGAGTGGTAAGACACTTCTTCAGCTCATCAAATGATACACTGCATGAATCATCAAAAATAAAATCATAATCCTTTTGAATTAATCATGACATAGTAAGAGAAATCTTACTAAAGTCTTTGATGAAGCACAAATAAAATCCTACATTCACTAGGAAAGATCGAACATCATGCACACATGTAGGATATGGAAAGGATGAAATGACGTCTACCTTAGATCTATCAACTTCAATGCCATTCTTTGACACTACATGACCTAAAACAATTCTATGATCTACCATGAAATGACACTTTTCAAAGTTTAAGACCAAATTCTTCTTAATACAATGATTCAAAACCATTTCCGAACTACATAGAAATTCATCAAATGAGGAACCATACACTGTATAATCATCCAGAAATACCTCCATGCATGTCTCAATGAAATATGAAAAAATACTCACCATGCATCTCTGGAAGGTACCTGGGGCATTGAAAATTCAAAATGGAATCCTCTTGTATGAAAATGTGCTGAAGGGGCATGTGAAAGTCGTCTTCTCCTAGTCCTTTGCTGTAATGGGAACCTTAAAATAACCTGAGAAACCATCCATGAAGCAATAATGTGTAAAACCTGCAAGTCTCTCAAGTATCTGGTCAATGAATCGGAGGGGGAAATGGTCCTTACGAGTGGTTTGATTTAGTTTCCTATAATCAATACACACTCTCTAACTGTTTTGTACTCTCACAGGAACTAGCTCATCATTTTCCTTTTTTATAATAGTGAAACCTTTTTTTCTTCATGTTCAAAAGGGATATCATTAGCAATGATAACAGGTAATCTCTCACCACACATAAAATATGCATATTTAAGATTTAGGGGCAATGACTTGAGATCCAATGTAGGGGGGTGATGTATGGATGGAGAAATTGATGCAAAAGATATATCTGCACAATGAACATCCGTATCAGAATACACATCATCAAAATCAGAGAATATTGCATCAAATCCATCAGCATACTCAATAAACATGTCATAATCAGAGTTCACATGATCAAAGTCATAATATTCTTGCACATCAAAATCAAATCCAAGAGAGATTTGTCCTTCAAAAATAGGTGTGGAAGTGCTCTTAGACATCAAATGAGAACCAATACTCATAATCGTTCTAATCATATGACAATCAAATTCCATTGGGGTTTTATTTGGTGGCTCAAAATGAGAGATGACAAAAGCAGAATGGTCCTCTGAGGGATACTTCATGGATTCTATAACAATAAAGACTACAACGTCATCCCCAAACTCCATGGAAAGTGTACCCTCATATACATTTATGATAGTTTTTGCAGTTTTGAGGAATGGCCTACCTAAGATGATTGGAGCACGAGAACTTACTTTATCATCCTCCATTCTGAGCACATAAAAGTCTGATGGAAAGATAATGACTCTTACCCAGACAAGCCCATCCTCATGGACTCCCACTGGATATGTTGTAGCTCTATTCGCCAATTTCACCATTAATCTTGTCGGCTTCAATTAACCAACCTATAAAGAAGATAATACGGAGTGAGGCATCACATTTATTGAAGCTCCTAAATCACAGAAATGTGTAACTCCCCTATGGTGCATGGTATGGTGAATGTCCCAGGATCCTTGCACTTCGTTGGCATCGACATGGTTGGTGTGATGAGTGCAGATACGTTCCTTCCAAGGTTGATCCGCTCATTTCTCTTTAGCCCTATTTTATTTCTACACAGTTATTTTAAGAATTTCGCATACCTCGGTATTTGTTAGATCTCTTCAAGTAGAGGGATGTTGATCTCGACACGCTTAAATGTATCCAGAACCTCTTTTTTCATTACCTCATCAGCCATATTCTTAGTTTTTACAACTCTATTTGGTAATGGAAGGGGTTTAGGAGAAAGATCCTCAACCTTTTTCTTACCATTATCTTTCTCCTTGGGTTTCTCATCATTTGGTATGGGATGGGGATTCTTTGGAGTTGAGGTGAATCCTAGTGGTATTGTTGGTGTAGATGTATCAGCTGGTTTCTTTCCACTTTTCAATGTGATGGCACTGACATTCCCCTTGGGATTGGGAGTAGGTTGGGAAGGAAGGTCTCCAGAGTCCTTAATTACCAGTTCGTGGAGGGTGGTTGCAATCTGGCTCATTTGTGTCTTCAAATCCCTCAACTCAGAACCTTGAATCTTCAGCTCATTCTGTTGATTAAGAACAATTTGTTTCAAAAGATCATCAGTATTAGAATCTACCTTTTGTTGAGAACTCCCATGTTGCTGACTTGTTGATGCTTGGGCCTCAAATATCCTTTGGGGTTGTTGGAATCCTTGTTGGTAAGGTGGAGGCTGCTGGAAGTTTTGTTGAATGGGGGGCCTTTGTTGATGTCCAGAGCCAAACCTCATATCTGATTGATCTCTCCATCCTTGGTTAAATGTTGGTGCAAAGGAATCATACTTCTTCTATTGTTTTTGTAGTTGCTGATATAGTCTCCCTGGAAATATGGCAGTACAATCCTCTGAATCTTGTAATTGGGGGAAACAATCAGTTGGGTGGCTTGTCTCGGTGCAAATGCCACATGGCCTTGAAGAAGTGGGTTGGGATGTCTTTTGAGCCAATGAAATACGCCTCACCATAGTGGTCAATTATTCCAACATGGTATCAATCAAATGATTTTCAAGAGAAGAAGGACTTACCTGATGTACTCCCCTGACATGTGGTGTACCTCTATCTCCAAATTTTTGGGAGTTTTGGGCCATCTTGTCAATCAATGAACGTGCGGTTGCTGGTGTTTTGTCCACCAATGCTCCTCCAGCTGCGGCATCCACCATGCTCCTCTGCATAGGTGTGAGTCCTTCGTAGAAGTACTGGATATGTAGTTGGTCACTGATTTGGTGATGTGGGCAGCTTGAACATAACTTCTTGAAGCGCTCCCAGTACTCATACATCTACTCCCCTTGTGCCTGCTTGATCGCTGATATCTCCTTTCGAATGGATGTAGTCCTTGATGCTGTAAAGAACCTCTACAAGAAAAGACGTTTCAAATTGTTCCAACAATTTATGTCTTTAGGTTGTAAATAGTACACCCAATCCTTTGCAGCTCCGTCAAGTGAGAATGGGAATTCTCTTAATTTAATTTGATCTTCAGAGACATTTCTGGGTTTAAGAGTTGAGCAGACCACATTAAATTCCTTTAATTTTTTTTTGGGTCCTCACAAGATAATCCATGAAACTTTGGAAGAAGGTGAATTAGTCTAGATTGAAGTTCAAAGTCTGATTCAAGAGTTGAGTATGTAATGCAATTTGGTTGATAGTTAATATCTGGTGCGGCCAATTCTCGAATTTTTCTATTAAGTTCATTTCCATTATTCTCAGACATTGGTTATTGTTTTAGTTTGGATTTAGATGTGTTTCCAATTTCAGTGTTTCCAAAATGGAGGAGTTCTCCAGTTGGGTAAATTTCGACACTTCCCGTGGATCGAGATTGCCTGATTCGAGCCCTAAGGCTGTGTTCAATCTCGGGGTCTAGATCAAAGAGATTTTCAGGTTGGGACCGTGTCATAAATTATATAAAAATAGAGAAATGAATAAGAATAATAGAAAAATGAAACAACATTGAGAAAGGTGAAAGAAGAAAGTTATAAGAGAATGTAGAGAAAGAAATGAAAAACAAATACCTCTAATTGATTGAGAAAACTGTTTCCTCCCCGGCAAAGGTGCCAAATTTGAAAGACGATGTCGTCGGTGCTTTCAAATGATATTGTTTCTTTACTACGTGCAGCACAGTGGATGCCCTAGGTCATTCTATTGAGGAGGAATTAGTTTAACAACCCTTAGAAGGCTCAAAGAAACCAAAAAAAGAAACAAAATGATAAAAGATGGTGGTGGTTTGATTGAAAGACTTTTAGAACACGAAACAAGACAATCAAAGCAATCAAGGAGTAAAAGACAATCACGAACACTGTTTCTTTAAAATCAGTACTATGAGAAGTAGTATCCAATCTAATCTACCCCTTCAACATTCTTTAATTATTATCCCATATGATTATAATTTATTAAAATGTGACCCCCAACCTTTTCAACCCCCGAACCCTACAGAATTTGACACAACCACATGTATTTGAAGAAATGAGCACAAGGTTGTCTTTGAGACTTCCAATCGCAGTACCCTACATTGATTGTGGTCCAAATACAACTTATGACAAATGGTCAATTAGGGCATAACCTCCTCTCTAGAGTTGAGAATTAATTAAGTTTAGGGATGAGAGTTGAACCCTACAATTCTATCCCAAGTTGATTAGATTTTATAATTGAAGTTTGTCTCTCTCGATTCACCCAGGACCGACCTCGCGGTCATATGCAAGTCGAGTGAGTTCCTTACAACATAAATCTAAATTAATTGATCACTAATTATGAATTACAGTATGCTCATGTATTAAAAATGAATAAATTAAGGGGGTAGGGATTAGATCGACTATGAACAAAACTACTCTTCCATGGTTGGAATTTTCATTGTGGAGATGTTTTGCATAAGAAACGGATTGAAAGTGAAATACCCAATCATGTATCCACTCTAAGATTCCAGAACCAAGAAGGAAAAAAAAGATACTAAAATAATATAAAAGAATATTTATTGAAAAAATGACAAGACAGAAGCATGAAAACAATGAAAGACAAGTGGAGGTGGGAGAGGAGAGCCTTCTTGGAAGAGATCCTTGCACAAAGCCTCACTTCCTCCAAAGGGTTAGAGGAGTTCCAAGGAAACCAACTCTCGGCTACACCTTTCCCAAGCTCCTAACCAGCCTCCCAAAGAGTGAAAATGTCCTTTAAATATATTTGGGGAGGGCTAGGGTTACAAATGGTCTCAAGTGTGAATGTGGAAATTCGGGAAAATATTTTAATCCAAGTTCCACTACCTATTTGACCTACAAAACGCGCGATCCAGCTGCTCTTCCAGAAGAAACATTTGCGCAAATTGTTTTCTTCTAGAGGATCTCCCACTTTGGGCCACATACAAGAACGGATAAGAATGTTATGGCCCAAATACAGAAGCACTATCCAGCCCAGCGAGTCCAGTCCATCTTTGTCTTGATGGCCTATTTACTCCATGTAAACCCACGATCTAGATCCAATTTCCTGAATGAAAGTTGTAGAAACTATAGCGAGGCATTCGGTCACAAAATATTAAGTTCCAATTCTGGAAATAAAAATATTTATTCATAATATACCACAATGCACTTTAAAAGGGTAAAACTGGAATTTTCAGCAAATTTTCAATTGAGTGATCTAATCCCAAATATTCCATAATTGATCATATATAACACAATGTGAGGATATTTTGTCATTTATTATCAATAAAATATTCAATAAAAATTCATTTTATCAATTCGCAAAACCATTTTAGATTTCAAAGCACATGTCGAGGGCTTGAGAGATCACTTCTTTGTAGAGAATAAGGATTTCTAGTTCTCTGTATTCTCTTTTCAAAGTGAAAGCACATAGTGATCTGTTATTAGAAACATGAGCTCTCGATAAAGGGGGATCAGATAATTCAATAGGGACGATAACTAACCATTTATAGGTGAGGGGAAAATCTCCTTACCCATTCAAATCCCATATGAAATTACCTGATTATTGAAGCTTTGAATGATCATGATTATTCACCATTTTTAAATATTCAAATCCATGATTGAAGATATACATAGAACTTTAGGTGTTACCTCTTCCATGCGGTATTCTTTTTAAGGGAGGAAATTGAAACACCCTAATTTTTTATGAGATAGATTTTTTTAATTTCATTGATGTCTTTATTTTTATGCATCAACAAGATTATCTCTAACTATACTCAACACATTGTTAGCTTGAAGTATACACAACAATATTTTTGGCTTGTGTTGCACACAATTTCATGTTATTTTGATAGAATTGATTTTACGCAACACTGAGAATATATTTTGACCATTTTATAAATTAAATATGTTTTGATTCTATTATAAATAACACCAAATGATGATTTCACTAAACAATACACTATCTTGTCTTGTGTTACATGCAAGAGTGACCTTTCTTAATATATTACGTTGCCTGTGATATAGAATTTCACTAAAATATGAGGGAAAGGTAAATAAAAAAGTCACCACAAAATTATGATCTTGTTTAGGAGAACATTGGTGGCAGTTTGAGACACATAAATGCGGGAAAATGTAAATATTTATAAGGAGTGATTGATGTCATCAATCACAAACAAGTGTAACATTGGGGGCCTCAAAGTTATCAATCTAAGATGAAGTAAAATATCATCGGTTAAAAAAAAACATATGTTGTTATGATAACACATGTTTGGTTTTTAGATCCCTTCACTATAGTTTATGAATTAATTTATTCATAGAATAAGATTAAATATATATATATATACACAACATGTAGAGTTTCATCCTTCAACTAAGTCCTATCGAAAACTCATCTTTCACTCCAAAAGATAATAGAATTCAAAATTATTCTATTTATCCTAATCGTACAGGGTTAAAAAAATGAATTTATATTCATTTTTCAGACTATTTAAAAAACTAAATTATACAAACCAGGACCTCACATTAGCAAGTGGAATATGATACACTCATGTCGCCCATCAGTTGTGGGTTTATGTCTCGCGACCTTGCCGGATGCGACGAGTTGTTGCCCAACCTCCTAGTTATCCTTTTTATGACAATCCAAAAATAATCACAAGAAAATATTTAACCATAACAACAGTATCCAATGTCAAACATAATAGATTCCATACTTTAGACTTATCCAAAATAGTTCTGTCCAAACTCACAGTCCAAAAATTTATTAGGAAGATAAACACAATGATGATCCTTTTTTCCGTGTAATAACATGTGAATATCATCATCATGTATTCTTTTAAATCATGGTAACACCCTAAATTATCAAATAAATTTATTGATTAAATTCATGATCCCTTATTCCATATAGAATATTGGATATACTCTTTATATCCAAAAATGATGTATCCTCCAACAACGATGGAATATAAAAATCATTAATCAGTTTTATGGTATTCAAGAATATTAGATATAATTTATCCAAATCGATCATACATTATTCCAAAATAAATACCTTAGTATTATAATAATATAAAGGATAATATTTCTCTTAGTCATATATTTTCCAAAAATTTAGCCAGTAATTGAGTCACTTTTCTTGGTTCAACACAATCTCAAGTCCTTAATGAAACAGTACTGCAGTACAATACATATATACTCAATAATTCTTATAACATGTACATCATTAATATAATACTCAAAGGACACAATACTTTAATAAAAACAGAAGAAATATTAATCATTAATCTTCATCTTCGGTAATATCATAACATGATTATTATCTAATAACACCATTTGGGGTATACTCAGATGGTTTGGAAA